>OX438819.1:1320712-2603924 GCA_949316475.1 Hypomecis punctinalis | reverse complement strand
GGGGGGGTTTTTCTCCTATTCAGCTGTAAAACGACCATTACTGGCCTTCTGCTGTAAATGTCTAATAAGACTGGTTGGAAGCGGCTTGCACCCTTAACTATTCTGCGGTCATCTGTCCATTTTTTGGAGAGACATCCAGAGAAGCGCTATTTGTTATGTGGTCTCCACTCGATAACTTTTCTATCTCATTGATCATCAATCTTCTGCTGTATGTGCCCTGCTAACTCATCAACAATTATTATTTAAATTGCGTATATTGCCGCTTTTTGATCTTTTGGACACCAACAAATTAGGTACCAAATAGTTTAGTACCATCGCGGAACTTATAATTATGACAACTAGCTGACCCGGCCACGCGTTGCTGTGGCTAAATAAATTAAAATTGCGACTATAATTTGAGATTTAAACTATCCTATCTCTCAAGTTGGATCGAACTGCACATTGTGTGCGAATTTTATTATAATCGGTTAAGTGGTTTAGGAGTCCATTGAGGACAAACATTGTGACACGAGATTTATATATATTAAGATAGAATCTCAAAAAACACTTTAAACAATGTTGATCAAATTATCTATGATTAATGATTTTATACAACTCATTTTATTTTTATTACACAGGTTCGATTGTTGCGACCTTGCGTATTTTAGAACAAATTGCAATAAGCTAGTTTTTGTGGATGCTAATGTTAATCCGCAGTTTTTGCGGAACCATGACCTGGCTCGCTGAAAAGCTGACAATATTGGTCAAGTATATCATAACTTTCCTTTTACTACTATTGGGAGTATTGTTGACATCTTCATTCTTGAAATTAAACAGTAATTAGATGATTTCATTGTTCATAAGTCTCGTTTTAACAATATCGCCTATAATGCTTCACGTGCATAATGATTTTGCAAGATGCATTCATTCTTTGCCTCTGTGATATCTTTAACGTCATGCTTTTTTCCATTCTTTCTTTTTTCTCATTCTCGACACTTTTTGACTAGGCCTAAGGCTTTGAATAAATGCTTTTGAAGTTTTATGTTTTACAAATCTATATGAAGAATTTACAAGCGCTATCGTGGCTAGAGGACAAGTTAAATTGTAGGTCTCGGTTGTTCGATTCTTTAGCCATGTCAGCCCATGTCGAAAGACTTCAGACTGCTTATAAACTGTCATCGTAGCTGTTGGCTAATCTTTTTTTATCCCACAATACCCCAGCTCTGCCCAGGGGAGGCAGGGTGGTTATGTGGGAATCCCACCTAAGGCAGTGTACCCAATAAAAACCTTAAGGTGTTCTCTGCGCATTTGCGTCGCTATAATTATACGAACTTAAAAAGGTTAAAAAGGTTTTTATCACACAAGCCTTTACCTTGTAGGATTTTAGTTTTGACTTTTACGGCAATTATTATCCTATTCAACTAGCAAAGAAGTGTTACGTAGTGTTCTTACAAAAAAACTACGACAATATGCACATTCGAGGGAGTTCAGGACGAATCAACGTCTGACGGACAGATGAATTAATAAGTCGTTTATGTTTTTGTAACAATTAGCTATGCAATAATGATGTTATGAATATGTGAAGGATTTTGAGAGATTTTCATATTTTGGATATTGAATTCTTTGCAACGCAAAGTTAGTCATTTCGCACTGCAAAATGAAAACACCTATGTACTTATGTATGTTTCTGTATTTTGTATTTTTTGTGTAAACAATAAAGAGTTAATTGATTATTAACAATAGGCTGGGTGGCTAGCCCCAGTCTCCTGAAGGCCTGTGACATGGCTAAACAACCGGGACCCACAATTTAAAGTGTTATCCGAGCCGTGGCAGCCGAGACGATGATGATATAAAAGGCTATGATCAAATAAAACTACATAAATAAAACGCCCACTCTCGCAATAAGACTGAATGAAAGAATTCCTTCCTTAATTCTTTTTTTTTTCTAAGTATGTTACGCGATTACTCCGCAAATTCTGAATCGATTGTAATGATTTTTTGGTAGATAGGAGACTACAGAGGTAGTTGATTGAATCAGGCGTTACTTTGCGGAAATTCATCTTCAAATCTATGTTTTGAATAAATGTTTAGTGTATTCCCGCTATCTTGTTGTAGGCAAATAAGTTTAAGGGCATTAAGTGCATTAAGGACATTTAAAAAAAAAAAGAATTAAGTACAAGCAATTACTAATATTACAATAATTATACATTTAAAAACTTAATTTTACAAAATAGATAAAATAATAATAAATATCACTTATTTTCACTACACTCTATTATATATCTTTGAATTTCTGTATTAATAATCCGTTAACTCTTGCGAGCGAGCTCGAAGAGTCAACACGTCCTGAAGATGCCTCGTTGAGAGGCGAAGCACGTGTCGAACAGAGTGTGGTGCAGTGAGAATAAGGGTGTTATTTATTAGTGAAGTGTTTTCAATATTTTGTTATATTATTTTTGAAAGATTTTTATAATATTTATTTATTAGTAATTGTGTAATTTTTTTTTAATGTCCTTAATGCACTTAATGCCCTTAAACTTATTTGCTTACAACAAGATAGCGGAAATACACTAAATATTTATTCAAAACATAGATTTGACTACAGAGGTGGTCTTCATTTAAATTTTATCGAAATT
This sequence comes from Hypomecis punctinalis, assembly GCA_949316475.1. Lineage (NCBI taxonomy): Eukaryota > Metazoa > Arthropoda > Insecta > Lepidoptera > Geometridae > Hypomecis > Hypomecis punctinalis. The sequence goes on along the minus strand of OX438819.1, from coordinate 2,601,309 downwards.
GGCTAATCCATTTTGAAGAAATTAATAATAATGTGAAAATTACTTTTGAAGAAATCAACAGTAGGTAATGTGAAAACTACTACATCGATGAAACATTGATTCCAGCGATCTTTTCGGATTATGTACCATCTCTCTTCATCATTCTCCATCCTCGGCTACAATATAGCTTCCCATCAGGCGTGTTGGCCAAATGTAGCTCTAATCTCTATTACTAAACTTAGTACTTTGCTAACAAGTAGTTGAAGTATGTCAGTCCGTCTGCAAGCTTATCTAATCATATCACGGAGGCTGCGAGATTGCGTCCCATCTGTCATAATATGCTGTCACTGGGTTACCAGCTCATACAGATGAAAGTAGAGTCGAATTCAGACGAAAATCCTAGTTCTTCTCCACAGATTTTAAAACGAACCGGGGCGCGTGGCCTGTTCATTTTGTTTCTTTGTCGTAACTTTTATTTAGTAGACTACTGCTCTAGAAGGTACCTTTTTTCTCTTGATTTGAGGACCAAATTGTTTTTGTATCCATCAGGTATCCAATTTACAGTACTTACCAGCTTTTTTAAAAGCCGTGGTGGTCTAGTGGTAGTAACACCCGACCTGCAATCGTGAGGTCGTGGGTTCAAATCCCGATCCCGTACCAATGAGTTTCTTTGGAACTTATGTACGGAATTTTACACCATTGGCTTTTCGGTGAAGGAAAAACATCGTGAGGCAACCTGCATACGTCCGTAGAAGAAATTCGATGGGGTATGTGAATCCACCAACCCGCACTGGGCCAGCGTGGTGGATATGGCCCAATCACCCTTCGTGGGTAGGCCTACGTCCTGCAGTGGACTATGAAAAAGGCTGGTACAGTACAGTACAGTACCAGCTTTTTTTTAAAAGTCCATTGCAGGTAGTAGGCCTACTCACGAAGGGTGATTGAGCCATATCCACCACTCTGGTCCCTTGCGGTTTGGTGTATTTACACACGCCATCGAATATCTTCTACGGGTGTATTCAGGTTTATTTCACGATGTTTTCCTTCACCGAAAAGCCAGTGTGTTGAATTCCGTACATACATTCCAAAGAACTCATTGGTACGGGACCAGATTTGAACCCACGACCGCACGCTTGTAAGGCAGATGTCACCACCACCGCTTCAGAATCTAATACCATATACTGAGATAAGCGCCACACAAATTGAAAGATGGGAAGTTAGCCGCAGATGACACTTCGCCGTGATTCGTTAATTATTGCGCATGTGTGCACAATGCCTATACAAATGGCGAAGTAGTGAGCTCGGGCGTAGGGAGCGCGCGGGAGGCACGAGGATGGCGGGTGGGTGTGCGCCGGCGTCTCGTCTCTCTGGCACCCACTAACGTCTATATTTTTGCGTTTGCGCAGCTCTCTGCGGCTAACTTCCCATCTTTCAATTTGTGTGGCGCTCAGTATACATAAATTCCAAAAAACTCATAGGTACGGGACCAGGTTTGAACCCACGACCTCACGCTTGTGAGGCGGATGTCACTATCAGACCACCACGGCTTCTAATGTCTATATCCCAATGAGGAAGCATCTTCGATACGAATTGATCTGGCCCCATCGGTAGAAGGCCACGGAACAATGAGCGATATATCATTTTACGTCCACGTGCTGCGATAGCGCGGGTATTTTAGTCATGATGACGGTTTAGATCATTTTATAATGTAACTTCCATGGAACAAGATAATTTTTTGCAAAAATAGCATGACCGACTTCACCCGTGTACAGAATCCAAGAATATTTCGAACGGATCGATGTAGCATTGTTCACGTTGATTTATCAAAAATGGTTCAGCCGATTTAGATCAAATTTAAATGGGACCAATTTTGAAGTATACTCTTTCCAACGATAAAAAAATATTGAAATCGGACTACTATGAAAAAATATATGCGTGGTTATATATCCTACTTCCTACTAATATTGTAAACGCGTAAGTTTGTGAGGATGGATGGATGGATGGATGTTTGTTACTCTTTCACGCAAAAACTACTGAACAGATTGAGATGAAACTTTGCAATAATATAGCTTATATATCAGAATAACACATAGGCTATAAATTATAATGATATTGCGTCAAAAATCAAAATATCACGAGGGCGAAGCCGCGGGTAAAAACTAGTAAAAAAATATCCTACTAATATTATAAACGCGAAAGTTTGTGAAGATGGATGTATGGATGTTTGTTACTCTTTCACGCAAAAACTACTGAAAGGATTGAGATGAAACTTTGCAATAATATAGCTTATCCCTTTGGCAGCCCAACTGCCACGCGCCGTTTTCGCCCGAGAGCCCCAAGTGCCGCGAATTTTTTTTTATTTTTTGCGAATCTGCGCCGCGACCTACTAAAATCGAGATTTCTCGTAACTTTTGTACGGACGACCCAAAAAATGTTGTATCGTTAGAACCGTATTGAATTAGCCTATTTGAGTCTATAAATAGAATGTGCAATATTTATTCAGTGGTATCTTTAGGCTTAGGTTAAAGGCGAAAAAATTAAAAAAAATGAATGTTTTTACTCCTGTTACTAAAATATTTGTATTATTAGTCAAAAGCAATTTTAAGACCTCCTGATTGCTTTATTTACATTAGTAATAACTATTACACATTATTAACATAACAAACACCACATAACACAACAATTCGTAAATGAATTTAATTTGATTAAAAAAAATTGTATAACTTCAATGGCGACCCCCATCAAAAAGCCATATTTTCGAAAACATAGAGTATGAAACGATTATAGACGAGCCCCACTATTTCTTTCTTTGTTTCACTGGCAACCTATTGGCATAAGTTAAAACAGGATAGCACGATTCCTTAGACTTCAATTAAAATAAACAAAAAAAAATCCGCGAGTGACCTTTTCCAGGCCACTGGGCGAACGCGTCAAATTCGGTAGCGGCCTGAAACAGGTCACTGGGCGATCAAAGGGTTATATATCAGAATAACACATAAATTATAATGATATATTGCGTATGCGGGCGAAGCCGCGGGTAAAAACTAGTATATAATATATACGCGTCGAATTGAGTACCTCCGCCGGTGCGTCGGTCAAAAATACTATTTATATCAAATAAATCGGCCTAGTGCAAGTCGGACTCGTGCACGAAGGGTTCCGTACCGTGTCGGAGCCCCCTTAGCCCCATTACTCTTGCCGTTATTAATAGCGACTTAGCGAGCAAAAAACTCCTGAAAAATCAGGTTTGTTGTATGGGAGTATATATTAACTTTGAATATTAACTTTATTCTATTTTTAAACGGTTTTAGTATTTGTTGTTATAGCCGCAACAGAAATACTGTGATAATTTCAGCTGTCTAGCTAAATAAAATAAAATGAATAAAAAAATTAAGCTAAAAAATGTTCAAAATTTGTAGAAAGGATAAATTAATGCTAGTATTATCTACCAACTGATAATCTGATAAAATGTTTAGAGCTCCACGATCCTCGATACATATTTCAGACTTGTCATTCATACTAAATAAATATACAGGGTGATTGGTAAACAATTGGCATCGTTTTAGGGGCTTATTCTGTACATTTATTTGTTTCCGATCAGTACATAATTAACAAGATAGACCAAAACATTACATACTATAATTTAAATGAGAAAGAATAGTATTACTAAAATTGCCCAACCTATCACAGAAAATGTCCAATCGGGTTAATTTTAAACAGCTGCGTTCCATCTGTAATTCAGTTAAAGTTCGGTTGCAATCGTAATTAAGTTTCGATTCAGCTTTAAGGAATTAGGTATTGCGCTAAACATCATACACCAACCGTTCATTTGACACCGGTTACGTTCCAACTCTGATCGAGTTGCGTTTCAACTTCAGTCATCATTAGTGCGATACGAAAATAGACAAAAAGTCGAAGTTCAGTTAAAGTTCAATTGTAGTTCAGCTGTAATTTTTTAGTGCGATTGGCCTGCTGATCAGGTTGTTAAGCATTGAAACTAACAACTTTTGTTCTGCGACATTTGTCAAAACTCAAAAAAGAAATGGTGTTCCATGGAAAAATATCGTTCACCCGCGACAAAATGTATGGCACAGCTGATTTTTTTCGAGTTTTGACAAAAGTCCTAGAACAAAAGTTGTTAGTTTTGATATACAGCCTTGGCCAAAAGTATTAGGCACCCTATATTTTTACTCTATTTTCTAAACTTATATCACTCCTTTTTGGCATTTCTAACAAAATTAAGTGTCAATTTACTCACATCAACAGAAATGAAAGCTTGTTTACTTGTTAGAGTCCAGAACACAAGTGACCAAACATTGACTGATAAGAACCGATAAAAACGGAGTCCTTTGTTTTCGGTCACCAGGTGTTTATATGACCTTAACAAAGAGCCGCTTTATATTCTAAGAAGTTATTTATGACCCCGGTAAGTCGTTTAAGATAAGCACTCAGTTATTGGTTAAGTAGTAAACATGCATTTTGATTTTTATAGGTGCCTAATACTTTTGGCCGAGGCTGTATAGAATAAGCCCCTAAAAGGATGCTTGGATGATTGATTAGAAGTAACCCTGTATATTTCAGACCTTTCATTCATACTAAATAAATATATTCATTCGAATAAAAGCGTACATAAGTCGATGTTTTTATTTATATCAGTGAGACGTGTTGTAGATAACTTTGTTCGTTGATCGATAAGAGCCACTCAACATGGCTGTTTTACCATCGAACCCAACTGTATCAATCATGATAGATATCATATGTAATGGCGCCCGAATTATCTTACCTACATATTGTACATTAAATTTTTCAAGATATAGTCTCAGACATGCCAACTCTACATTTAACACCATGTTTTGCTTGTCTGTTTCAAGCTAGCAGCAGTAGGTAAACAAAAAGCACATAGCTTTGAAAGAGACAAGTCTTTGGGATCAGCCCCCCGACCGCCTAAGCAATAGCAATCGTTTATGACATCATTTTAGTCATTTGGCACCGCCTATGTGACGTTAGCCATCAATTGCTTTGCGCGGATTACGAAAGCAATCGTTGAATGAACAACTTTGATGGCTAACGTCACATAGGCGGTGCCAAATGACTAAAATGAAGTCATAAACGATTGCTATTACGATTGCTATTGCTTAGGCGGTCTGGGGGCAGAAGTGAAATATTTTCCTAAGTCTCATGGTTTCTGTGATTAAGCTGTCGTAGATATCTGTGCCAAATTATTCTATTATACTGTATTATTCCAGAGTCTCAAAAATATCGTCTTTGGAATTTATACAGGGCTTTTCATAACTCTAGATTTTCGGTGAATGAAAATACTTAAGAAAACCTGCATACATCCCGAGATGAAATTCGATGGCGCATTTAATTAATTTTTAATCCGGGGTGGATTTTAGGCTAAAGAGATGGGTATGACTCAATTGTCCTCTAAAGACAGGCCTGTGTAAAGCAGTGTATCATTAAAGGCTCATCATTTTAGTAAACAAAATCCTAAAATACGGAAGCTAGCCCTATTTCGTAACAATACCCCACAAATGGAGCGCGAACGCTTGTTTTTGCCAAATGATTGTTTGTTCTAAGGTCTCGACCTCAATTTTAGTGTTTTTCAATACGTTTTCTATACAATTTCCTACCCAAGGCTGGCGGAGATGACAATTGTGTAGTTATTATAGGATTGTCATCTTTTTGTGTCGAGATGACTTAATTTTACTAGTTAGTGGTCACCAAGGTTGTTATGGGAACGAAAGCTGTAACAGTATGGGAACTTATGGATTTGTTTACTTGCATACGACCTTTTTTCTTCTAAGACTTCGTCGATCATTAACAAACGCTTATTACTATAACTGAACATACACTAAAGTCAATTCCAGCATCAATTCACTCAAAATATCTCGCCATTAGTAAAATAATTTATAGTGGCGTGAATCTAATGCAAAAATTGAGACACCTGCAATTCTTAGTCCTGTCAAATTAGTTTACCGATCCCGAAGAACATAGTACACTAGCGACACCTTTTTTGCCGAAAAGAAGGCAATTGGACTGGTCTCGCGCAAGGCTGTGAAGATGCATTCTACCTATACTCTATAAAATATAGCTTGATCTCTGCGACAGTTGTCAGAAAAATCACGCCTATGAAGTCCTGAATTTCATAATAGTACAGTCAGTATCTGCCAATATCATACTTTATGGGTATGCTGATTAGTGATGGGCGACGAATGATCGTGATCACAGAGTTTTAGATAGTTTTTTTAAAATATCGATAGTTTATACTAACGATATTTTAAATAAAACTTAATTTTACTGTATATTTTAATATCATAACTTGATCTCAAATGATAGTGAGTAAATTGAATCCAAATTCTCACCTACTCATGTAACATTTGGCTCAAAGGCCGTGTTACCAGTCCATAAACTAAAAAAAGGGACGCCGCCATCTTGTTACATGTGTACATACTTGATCTTAAATAATAGTAAGTAAATGAAAACCAATTTCTCACCTACAACTATTCATTCGATTTCATTACAACATTGTTTGATAATCGATTTTTTCCACCACTATCCCAACTCTAAAAATGTTAATCTTCTATGTCAATGTCACTGTGTTTCCTTTGTTTCATTAGTTATACATAAAGGTGGTTTCACTAATTCAGCACGCGAAATTCAGTTTTTTTTTGGGATTTTGGCACTTAAATTTGGGCATTTAGCATTAAAAAAAATAATTCATTTATCTATTCATGGCCGTTAATAAGATTTCGTAAACTTAAAATGAGTAGTTAATCTGTAAAAGACAAAAAATTCGCGCGCTGACCGAGATAATCAGCTTTAATAGAATTAAGCTTCGTTAAGTGAGATTACTTAAGATAAAGCTCTAAATTATGCTATTGCTCCAGCCACGTGCGTACAGTCCATACTGTAGATACTGTTGAATCAGTAAAGGACAGACAGCTATTTAGTTGTTGATACAAGTGTGGCGAATTAGGCGATCGTGTGCGTGCTAATTACTACGTACAACTGTTGTGTTGTGACTATTGTGACGCTGAATGAGAGTGGTGTGTCGGTGACCCATTTACAGTGGGTCCAGCAAACATAGCCTAAATAGCCGCGGTGGCTTAGTGGTGGGACACTTGCAATCGTGAAGTCGTGGCTTTAGTACCAATGAGTTCTTCGAAGTTATTAGTTAGTAGCGCTCGTAGCGTAGTTTGACTAGGTGTTTGTCAGCGATCATCGAAATTAAGCAACGTTCCGCGCGGTCAGTATTTGGATGGGTGACCGCGGGTGGCATTTTCCAACTGAGCGCTACCGTGGCTCGGATGACTCGTTAAATTGTAGGTCCCGATTGTGTTTTAAGCCTATACAAACTGACTTGTTTTTCGTTGTTATCCCAGTACTAAATATTATCCTAAAGATATTATACATTAGACGATTTTTAACGATAATCTAGAAAGCATAAGAATAATAATCCAATACAAACAATAAATAAGGTCATAATGTATAACTACACAAAACATGATAATTAAGAACCGCATGGAAATATTACGTAATATGTTGCAATAAATGGTTGAGTATTCTAAGTAAGTTCTTCAACTTATATCTAACTTTTTAGAGTTGGAAAATATCACGACCTGTTTATCTACAACTATTGGTACTTAAATCCGGTAGGTATTGGGCCAGCGTGGCTGAAATTGCCAAAACGCTCTCTTCGTGGGTGAGCCTATGTTTAGCAGAGAACTAATAAAAGACTAGACAAATTTTAAGCCAAAAAATAAGAACTTATTAATAAAAATTTCTGTAACCTCTAGATTATTCAAGTTATAATTGAAGAATTGATTAATAATTATTATTATAGTTTGATTCGAAAAGGTATTAAATAGATCAGATATATTAATAAACTATATGGGATCAAACATTAAAACACCAATGGCAAAAAAAATTGTCTCGCCGAGAATCGAACAAGTAACCTCTGCTCTGCTTACCCACACATCCTGTAGCTATTTGTCTACACCAACAGAGTAGAATACAACGACGCAATAATAACAATAATTGTAATCACTATTAATTAGATATAATTAGGCACATTAAAATAATAATTAGTTGATTAATGCTTCCGTATCTCTTTGTGGAAAAAATGTCACCCAGGGGCGCTATAACTGTGCGAAAAGGTATTCTAGGATATATTATATTATAATGTTTTTTTTTCAGTTCCGTGATACAATTTTAACCTACTTCTGAAAGAGGATAGCGTTCTTAAATATACAATTTGACAGTTGATTAATCCTAAAAACACCTCCTTCTCCAACACATATCCTCCTTCCTAAGTCGGCCAATAAACGTATCGAAAAACAAAAGATCAATAACTTCCAAAGCATCTGGATAAAACAACATCAATCAAAGCGCAGAGCGAGTTGCCTCACGCTAAAGTTCAAAGATGTCATGAAAACCTGTACCGAGTACATAAATAAAAAGAATTACGCTAAGCTGAACCTGTCCAGTCGCCCATGACGAGTTGGGAGTAAACTCTAAGAGCTGGCGGTCAGTAAGAGTAAGATGTCTTATAGGGTTAGCAGTACAATAAAAATTGGTCTAGTGAGTGCGACTCAGACTCGCGCACAAAGGGTTTCGTACCGTATGCGATCCCCCTTAGCCAAATAACAAGCGTCTCACAAAAAAAAACACGTTTGATGAATGGGAGTCCCCCAACATTTGTTTTATGTTTTTAGTGTTTATTGTTTATAGTGGTAGCAGAAATACATCATCTGTGAAAATTTCAACTGTCTAGCTATCACTGTTCATGAGATATAGCCTGATGGTGACAGACAGACAGATAGACGGGCGGACGGACAATGGAGTCTTAGTAATAGAGTCACGTTTTTACCCTTTAGGTACGGAACTCTAAAAACGAAAACATGTGTTTCATAGCGTTATCACTTGACACATAAAACAACATTTGGATATGAGTAGGTAGCAATCGTAATATACAAGAATATAATAAAGTAAATAAATATTCTAGCTAAGCATTTGATGCAGCACGTTCAAGCCAAAATTACAGTTTTGAAGCAATTTGTCTATAGCGTACCTACCCATTGGGCCTATTTAAGAAATGTGAAATTAATTTCGTTGTATGTTGTACTTTTTTATCTGATTACATGCCATCATAAAATGATTAGCAGAAATATTTCAGTCACCTAATAGTTACCTTAAATTTAAAATACCAACAAGATAGACGTTTGAGTTTAAGGCATACGAGTATATACTCGTATGGTTTGGGTATGCTAAGTCATGTGGTGGTACAATTAAAAAACAAATAGTTTTCGAATTGATTATCAAACTTTTGTAAAAAAAATTGATTCTCTTGCCTTGAAAGTTTTTAATTTAGCATACAGTCAGGCAGCAACCCTATTACGGGACTGACTGAGACTGACCGTCTCTACCCGTGACGACGGTCGATGCAACTCGGCCGAAACGTCGGGATGATGAGGTATTTATTTATCTCGTAATTTTAGTGCGCGATTAGTCCCGTAGTATATAGTAATAATGTGTTCAAATTGCGTAAGTTTAAAAACAGCAACCCTACAGCTCAAATAAGGCACCTTACTCAAACCAGCCGCCAGCTCCTCGCCATACGAGAGTACGGCACTTTCGACGACCTTCGCACCTGTCCCCGATGTGGCACGAAGTTGTGCAACAATCGCTAGTCCAGGCAATTAGTTCTAGTAATGCGATTCGGATATTGAACGAGTTTTTGACATGTGTTGTGTGCTTCATGACCAATGGCGTTGTGAGAGCCTTCGGGTGATTTGACGCTGTGAGACTATTCAACAGCGGTCTTGAATGACAAAATACGAAATCGATAGAATTGCCAGAAAATATAGGTATACTAGCTTTTGCTCGCAGCTCCGTCCGCATAATAGGCTACTTATATCCCGGAACCTATTTCCGGGATATAAGTAGCCTATGTCACTTTCCGTCTTCCAAACTAGGTATATACATGATAAGTCATAAGTCATTTATTGGTAAAATGTCAATTTACACGTCAAATAATATACATACATTCATTACAATGATGTAATCTTTGGATGTAATAGATTAACAATATAAAATTAAAACAATAAAAATCAAGTCAATCCACTGCTTCGTTGCTGCGTGAAATAGGAACAAACCAACAAACTTTTCGGATTTATAATATTAAGCGGTCTACACACCAAAGCCGCTGACCCGGCGGCACGGATCGCCGGCCCAACCCGCCGGCCTTATTTTGTACAATCATGCCGCCGGTTTGCGCCCGCGCGGGCAAGCCGGCGGGGCAGCATGCCGATGCCGACGGCATCCCTCTCCACTCACTCAGTCAGTTGCCCGCCGGCATCTCTACGACTATTTGGCAATTACTAGAACAGCCGCGGCTGTCGTGCCGCCGGCATTGCCGCCGGCAAAGTCGTTCGGCTTGGACATTCTGAAGCCGCCGGGTTAACCCGCCGGCACTAAGCCGCCGGGTCAGCGGCTTTGGTGTGTAGACCGCTTTAGTAAAGATTCGTATCCAAAATCAGTACATATGTGAGAATTTCAGTTTTAAGCCGTAAGTATAATTATTTTTCGCAAAAAATGGCAACACCGACTTCCACAGTATACATACTCGTAATTCGAATAATTTGCATTTTGCACGAATCGATGTGACATCCATGTACATTTTTGTTGATTGATAAAAAATGGCGTAGCCGATTTCAAAAAAAAATTAATAGGACCACATCGGAAGCCTACTCTTTTGAACTAAACAAAAAAAATTTAAATAAGTTCACAATTGGCGAAAATATCGATGAACAAATAATACAAAAAAATAACAAAATAAAAATACATACAGACGAACATAGTACCTCCTCCTTTTCGGAAGTCGATTAAAAAGTCTGGTATATTGCATTTGAAACATCGATCTGGCATTTTTTCTGTTTTAAAAAGCATCGTCAGTGGATACCTTTAGTCGTAATCCTCACCTACAGTGTCTACTATCCTCAATGTTATGACGTACGACTAGATGCAAAGTATATGTAATGATGAGTAAAAAATGACTAATATTACAAAAGTCTAGACGTAGAAGGAAAACAAAGAAATATCCTCGTGGAAGAAAGGAAAACGACTTGAGTACAACAGTAACGTAACATACGTAAGTAAAGGTCAGAAGCTTATCCTGTTACAAATGGAACAACTTAGTTCGACAAGCTCAGTAGATACATAAGAAAAAAGTCTTGAAATGTAAGTGTAAGATGGTTATTGCGAAAACATTTTGCACTGTACTGTACTGTACCAGCCTTTTTGATAGTCCACTGCACGATTTCCTTCCTTCGTTTTCCTTCACCGAAAAGCCAGTACATAAATTCCAAATAACTCATTGGTACGGGACCTAGGATTTGAACCCAAGACCTCACGATTGTAAGGCGGTTGTCACTACCTCTACGCCGCCACGGCTTATTTAAACATTTTATTAATTTCCATTAAATTCCGTGATGAAGAAGACATAGAGAAGTGACTACGAATTCATAGCCAATACTCTAGGAGCCTAGGATATTTAAACTCGCGGTCATTATGACCACATGCACTCTGGGGACCACACCCAAAATCGCAAAAAAATTCTATTCCATACAAAATCCACCAACCCGCACTGGGGCAGCGTGTTGGATTTGGCTCAATCACTCTTCGTGAGTAAGCTTTCGTCCTGCAGTGGATTATTTAAAAAGGTCTGGTATAAGTATACAGGGTTATTTCTAATCAATTAGCATCCTTTTAGGGACTTATTCTGTACATCAAAAGTAATCAAAACTAACAACTTTGTGTTTTGCGATTTATGTCAAAACTAAAAAAAAAACATTTGTTCCATACATTTTGTCGCGGGTGAACGATATTTTTCTATAGAAGAATGTTTTTTTTTTGTGACGAGTTTTGACGAAAGGCGCAGATAAAAGTTTCTGGTTTTGATGTGCAGAATAAGCCCCTAAAAGGATGCTAATTGATTAGAAGTAACCCTGTAGCTATATGGTATATGGTATCGAACCTCGATAAAGGTTAGGGATTACATCTGCAGAATATAACATTTACATAACTATTATAGTTCTGACGTATGACGTACGAATTTTTAGACCTTTTGGAAAACTTTAAAACAAAGTGGAACTTTCTACGATAAAGTTGCTAATATCACGCTAGACCGGTTGACCATACTCTAGATTTTTTATCTAGACGGCTATCACGATCTCGGGAACCATTTAATGCTTTATCTCGGAATATTTTAGACAAACAAGACGGCAAAGTCTTGCTCATGACTAACACTATGACCATTACGAAAGAGTCATTTTATGACCGACGAAGGAGGAGGTACTCAATTCGACGCGTATGTATTTATGTATAACCACGCATAACTATTTACATAGAAGTCCGATTTAAATAATTCTTTTTTTATTGGAAAGAGTATACCTCGAAATTAGTCCGAAATCGGCTGAGCCATTTTTGATAAATCAACAATAATGTGAAAAATGCTACATCGATTCGTGCGAAATATTCGCGAATTCTGCACATGGGTGAAGACGGTCTTGCCATTTTTTGCAAAAAATAATTATATTTTTTACTAGCTAACCCGGCGAACTTCGTTCACGCAATATATTTATAAATTATAGCCTATGTCTGATTCTGACGTATAAGTTACTACTGCAAAGTTTCATCTCAATCCGTTCAGTAGTTTTTGCGTGAAAGAGTAACAAACATCCATACATACAAACTTTCGCGTTTGTAATATTAAGTAGGATGACCACTTATAACTTTTTACAGAGAAGTCCGGTTTCAATAATTCTTTTGTTGTTTGGTAGATCATACTTTATCGATATCGGCTGAGCCATTTTTATAAATCAACAATAATGTGAAAATTGCTACGTCGATCCGTGCGAACTATGTATTCGAATTTTGTACACGGTGGAAGTCCGTGTTGCGAATTTTTGCGAAAAATCATTATACTTACGGCTTAAATCTGAAATTCTCACGTAAGTACCGATTTTGGATACGAATATACCGATATTTCCTGGCAATTCTATCGATTTCGTATTTTGTCTTTGTCACGGTAGAAATCGGATATGCCGTTTTTCGTGAAAAATAATTATTCGAAGACAACTTCACGTTAGCTACGTTTTGATAACGTGGTACGTAACACGTTCGCGTTACGGTTGCGATGTTTAATCAGTTTTGTACACAAGATGAGGAATAATGGACTTGTTCTATCATCATACCAATATTATAAATCCGAAAAGTTTGTTGGTTTGTTCCTCTTTCACGCATCAATGGAGCAACGGATTGACTTGATTTTTGGCATAGATATAGTTCAAGGGCCGGAAAGTGACATAGGCTACTTTATATCCTGAAAAAATAAAAGGTTCCTGTGGGTTATCACAAAAGTAAAAATACCACGCGGGCGGAGCCGCGGGCAAAAGCTAGTAGATAATATATGTCGTAATTTTGTTTTTATGGGACTCGTGCAGGACGGGCTTTTATTCTATTTCAAGGGCCTGAAAGCTTTGATGACGTATAAGTAGGTACGCGAGTTGTACCATTAATGGTGGTACTAATGACGTTTAGATACATAAGCTGTACCACCAATTATTATTGTACTACTAACACTAGACCCTTTTGGCTATTCCAACATTATAATTTATTACGTGTTGCAATTTTGCAACAAAATGTTACGCTACTATAATTTAGAATATTTTACATGTTCTAACTCAAAAAGCGAGCAGGATAAGAGACTTTCAAAATAAATCGTTAGCGTAAAGTATTATTTTACGGAATTTCACAGCGTTAACGTAGTTTCATCTACTATTTGTTGTTTACGTTAACTAAACCGAGCGCGTAAAAACTCGACGAACTAGTGCTAGGAGCTCAGTTAACAGATTGATTTATTAGTAATAGGTACAGGTTAATTATAACCGAGAACGCCAATAAGGTCAAGTCCGTCCGAGGCGCCGTTGCGTCTGTCTAGCATGGCGTTGGCGGTGTCGAAATATCAATAAACACATTTCCATTCCTCGCCTCGAACTTGCCATAGCAAATTAACTAGAGTTACAGAACTATGTTAAGTTACAGAAGCCGTGGTGGTCTAGTGGTAGTAACACCGGGTTTTGTAAGGCTACAATCGTGAGATCGTTCAAATCTCGGTCTCGTGTCAATTAGTTTATTAAGGCTGTCGTCAACGTTGAGGAAAAGCGTCTACAAGATCAGGACACTAAACGCCGCCGAAAACCTTCCTATACCTACACATATAACACCAGTGGCCAGTTGCACTGCAACAGGTATTTCAAAAACAAAGGTGACGTCCACAAGTGGTATATTATTCAGAGAAAAATCAAATTAACATGATATTTACATCCTTTGAAAGCTTGTTTCATGGGCTTTTTAAAAACATTTAATTTAGATTTTTCCATCCCTCCATTTTTTTTTAAATGTGAAAAGCAAATTGTATGAAAAATAACAATAAGGTACGTTGGGGTAATTCCGAAAATGGATATATTCCGAAAATCCAAAATTTCTACCAATTAATAGAAATACTTTTCCGTTGCCAACACAAGCCTAGACGCCACCTTGATTCTTCATGCCGCGACAGTCATCCGGGAGTCGCTAACTCTGGTGAGACGTGTGAGGTGGCAAATTTAGTGAAACAAGGATTTTTCGCGCCTCTTCATGGGGTAATTCCGAAATTCTAGACTTATGAAGTAAGAGATTGAAGATAAGAGATAGGAAAAGTGTCGAGATTTTATGTTTGTGGTAATTATGGTCTCAAAAGGATTTCAGAACTTATGTATACATGAAATAAACTCTATTTTTGAATGATTCCGGAATTACCCCGAGATAGTTCGTAATTTCCCTGACATCATAAGAATATGACCCAACTTTTTAAATAACTAAATTGTTTAAATTTGCTATTTTTATAGGAATTTAATAATTGTTATCATACTACGTATTCATATAAAGAACAAAGGAAGTTAAAAAAATAGCACTAACTAAAAATTTATTTCGAATATTTAGCTGAAATGTAAAAGCCTAGCCATCTCATATGAATTTATGTCACAATTACCCCAATACACCTTACAGCTTTTTTATTTTTACTAGTTTAGCAATAATAAAGTGCTTCTATCGTTATTTTACTTCCATTCGTAACTGATTCTTCCACATTAATCTATTAATTTGCTAAAATTAACATTATATACTACTAGTGTGACCAGTTAGTAAATACAATGTGACAAAAAAATACTTAAAAGTGTGACTAATGGTAATTGTGCCTATACGTGCTGAGGTGTAAATCTGCGACAGAAACTACTATAGATTGAATCATACAAGTCGGCGGATGTGAAGTTAACTCTAGAATCACTTCATTAAAACTCGCGTGAGAATTCATTATACTAAAGAAAACACCGGTTTTTACTCACGTATAATATCGCGGCCGGGCCGCTGGTAACCCGACCGGTTTCAGAGTAATTAGTACTCCTTCGTCAGGGAATACGCGCGCTCCCGTCGATTGGCGCACGCGCACTCTGTAACAGGTCGGGTTCCCAGTGGCCCGGCCGCGATATTATACGTGAGTAAAAACCGGTGTTTTCTTTAGTTTATCTCTAGAAGCTGTGCGATTTCGAATCATCGAGCAAGTTTATTTGAGCTTCAGTGAGGATCGGATTTTGCGCAACTTCACATCCGCTGACTTTTATTATTTGGCCTATAGTTTTTGGTGTGAAATAAAGTTACATTGTATCTTTGTACGAGTATTGGCTTGCGGTCTGTTTGGACTGAATTTTATTTTGTACTGTATTCTACATGAACTAAATTGAAAATAACCTTTTCCCAAAATGTCTGATTTTCTAATTGTCATCGTTCATGAATGAACCATTTTTGAAATGTCTGACGGAACAGGTACAATCAGAAACAATACTTTCGAATCATTTCGAGATCCGTCAAACTTAAAGGTAGTTTATCTCCGTAACTGTCAATTCTAGACCATTACTGGCTTCACAAGAGTGACAGAACTCGACGAGATCTACATTTCGCATAATATTATTTTACATTATACTTAATAATTATTTGCCATATTAACTCTGAATTTGCTCGGGAACATGTTATAAAGCAAGTAAAATGTCAAACTACATAGCCGTGCCTCTTTTCTCTTAGCTCATTGATATAAATATGCTCGTAGGAACATGCGACTAAAGTGTAAAAACCACCATAGAGATTAGTTTTTATTTTGAGGCTGCTACGTAGGATTATTTATTGCATAGTGCACACCCAAACTCTCATCTCAAGTCAATGTCATCTAAATGCTAAAAGATCTTGGCAGCACTTGTATAGACCAGCCAATGAGAGAATGCAATCCTGAAATCTGTCAGTTGGTAATGACATAGACGAACATATTATATGTTTGTACTGTACTGTACTGTATCAGCCTTTGAATAGTCCACTGCAGGAAAAGGCCTGCCCACGAAGGGTGATTGGGCCATATCCACCACGCTGGCCCAGTGCGGGTTGATGGATTCACATATGCCATCGAATTTCTTCTACGGACAAATGCAAGTTGCCTCACTATGTTTTCCTTCACCGAAAAGCCAGTGGTGCGAAATTCCACATAAATTCCAAAGAACTCATTGGTACGGGACCGGGATTTGAACCCACGACCTCACGATTGTAAGGCGGGTGTCACTACCTCTAGACCACCACTGCTTTTAATTTTTTTTGAATAAAAATAAAAAATTCTGTCTTATCAACTACTACTTACTACCTTGGAAGAGTTATCCTCGGGAATAGAATTCTACGCGCGCACCCCTCTGTCATGGTATGAGAACTATAATTCTTACACGTTTATAAAAACCACTTACCAATCGATATTTCAACAGTCATCTGATTGAATCCGCTGCGCGAAGTGCTCATTGAAAAAATGCCAGCTTGTGCAGTTAGAACGTGTGAAAATAAATCTTATACCTCCAATTTACAAAAAGATGGTGTAACGTTTCACATGTAAGTATTTTTTTGTTTCATTGAAGCTTATTTTTATATAAAAACTTAAAATAGTTCACTCGGACCGGCATCGAATATATCGATTCAGTAATGGAGTCTCCGCCAAAGATCGAGAATCATATCCTCCCATGTTTATGCAACATTCAGCCATATGTCCATACCTTACAATCTATTATTGTCTATTGTGGAGAAGAATTCAGTACGTGTACCCCTCTGCCACGGTATAAAAAATAGTGTGCCTACACGTAAAAGAGACACCGGACATTTTATTACACAATTTTAGACTTAAGCGTTCAAGCAATTAAGGCGAAAATGGATTATCAGCATCTGGGTGCATTGTTCTCGCTCGCTCCGCTCCATAAACCCGTCACCCGTTAACGTTTCGACTTTACCCTGATATGTTTAAGGTCGAAATTTCAGTGAACACCTCCTCCCCCGCGCCTCACGTAAAGCTGACAGAATGTAGTGAGTGCGAATGGTAGAGCGTTACTAGTCCGGAGATAAAACGTCCCTGCTTACTACCAAATACAAGTACTAGCAAGTGCAGCCATACGACGTCCTCTCACAAGGTGGACGGATGACCAATTAGTAAGCTGTATTTTTATTTTTCATCACAGTTTGTTTATTTAAATTAGTAGAACATATCAAAACAACTCACAATGAGAAGGGGCATTATTATTTACGAAAAATAACTGATTTAAATGTTTTCATGCTATAATGTTTCAGATTGTACTTCAGATTGACATTTTTCATTTTGACATTCTAGAAAATAGCCATTTTGAAAATCAGTCATTTTGGGAAAAGTTGATTTTAAAATTAGTTCATACTGAGCACAGTACAAAATAAGATTCAGTCCAAACAGACCGCAAGCGTTCTAACTGCACAAGCTGGCATTTTTTCAATGAGCACTTCGCGCAGCGGATTCAATCAGATGACTGTTGAAATATCGATTGGTAAGTGGTTTTTATAAACGTGTAAGAATTATAGTTCTCATACCATGACAGAGGGGTGCGCGCGTAGAATTCTATTCCCGAGGATAACTCTTCCAAGGTAGTAAGTAGTAGTTGATAAGACAGAATTTTTTATTTTTATTCAAAAAAAATTAAAAGCAGTGGTGGTCTAGAGGTAGTGACACCCGCCTTACAATCGTGAGGTCGTGGGTTCAAATCCCGGTCCCGTACCAATGAGTTCTTTGGAATTTATGTGGAATTTCGCACCACTGGCTTTTCGGTGAAGGAAAACATAGTGAGGCAACTTGCATTTGTCCGTAGAAGAAATTCGATGGCATATGTGAATCCATCAACCCGCACTGGGCCAGCGTGGTGGATATGGCCCAATCACCCTTCGTGGGCAGGCCTTTTCCTGCAGTGGACTATTCAAAGGCTGATACAGTACAGTACAGTACAAACATATAATATGTTCGTCTATGTCATTACCAACTGACAGATTTCAGGATTGCATTCTCTCATTGGCTGGTCTATACAAGTGCTGCCAAGATCTTTTAGCATTTAGATGACATTGACTTGAGATGAGAGTTTGGGTGTGCACTATGCAATAAATAATCCTACGTAGCAGCCTCAAAATAAAAACTAATCTCTATGGTGGTTTTTACACTTTAGTCGCATGTTCCTACTTTAGTGTTTATCATCACGCTCGAAACATTTATTTGTATTTTTTTATGATAATACTCTATCGTAATCAGTCTCGTGTAGAGTCTCGACGTGACCTAACGTACCTTAACGTGCGGTGTTGTGTGTGGAACTGTGAACTTCAAGTCGATTTTGTAAGTGACTGAGAAACCCGTTTTCAAGTCACTGTTGGACGCCTTCTGTACTTGGTAGACAAATATAAACAATATTATTTATTTTAACAAAAATATTTACTGTAAAAGTTTGCTCTTGAAATAATGATTTAGCTTTGAAGATGGTTTGATTTTCTAAGCCAGGCAGTGTGTCAAAAAGTTCTGTGTATTTAGTAAGGTGTTTAAAATCAACTAACCAGGTCAATTAATATTTTATTTACACAATTTTCATATCACTATCACTACATAGTACGAGTATAAAACGAAGTCGCTTCCCGCTGTCTGTTCCCATGTATGCTTATATCTTTAAAACTACGCAACGGATTTTGATGCGTTTTTTTTTAATAGATAGAGTGATTCAAGTAGACGGTTTATATATATATAATACAACTGTGCGAAGCCGGGTCAGGTCGCTAGTAAAATCTAGTAAAAATCCATTTCGCATCCATACATTTCACACTTCTATACTTAGTAATGGTTTCGGAGTAAATGTTTCCTAAAATCAATACAGCATTTCGATTTTAAATGAAATCGAAACTTCTCCCTATATAGGTAACAGATAAATTACATAGTTTCATTGTAAAGTTTGTAAGCACGTAATGTTAAGTAAGGTTAAAACAATGTATGCATATATAAACAACGCTGTATAAACTATATGGTATCGTAATGTGTTACGCTTAGGTGGTTATAAGTTACAACCAAGAGCAAATGGCAAATACATAAGTATAATTCATTTTCATACATCTGCACGCTTCGAAACCGAAGGTTGTTCAGCTCTAGCTCTTATTTATCATGCAAAGACACATGTAAATGAAGAATTATATTATCAACGTCGTTTTGTGTCGATAACGCTTCTAGTTTGCACTAGGTTTGTTTTTGAAGTATGTTTGTTAAATTGTTGCTAAGAGTATTGGGTGTGATTGTGACTCTGTACCAGCCTTTTTAATAGTCCACTGCAGGACGTAGCCCTACCCACGGAGGGTGATTGGGCTATATCGCTGGCCCAGTGCGGGTTGGTGGATTCACATACGCCATCGAATATCTTCTAAGGACGTACGCAGGTTTCCTCACGATGTTTTCCTGCACCGAAAAGCCAGTGATGTGAAATTTCGTACATAAATTCCAAAGAACTCATTGGTACTGGGACCAGGGATTCGAACCCACGACCTCACGATTGTAAAGCGGGTGTCACTACCTCTTGACCACCACGGCTATTCTGTGATTGTGACTTTACCCTGTGCTAATTATACTGTGCTATCTAAAGAAAGTTTTCATTTTCTCTTCATCACTTCAGTTTTTAGGGTTCCGTACCTCAAAAGGAAAAAACGGAACCCTTATAGGATCACTTTGTTGTCCGTCTGTCCGTCTGTGTGTATGTCAATACTCTTTATCTCGGGAACGCGTAAAGATATCGAGTTGAAATTTAAACTGTATACGTATATCTATGATCTCTTACAGTTGTGTAAAGGAAAAATTTCTCAGTTATCATATAAAAAAGTTAGAGCCGTTTAGGTCGTAAAAAACCGCATATTTTGACACTCACAAAAATCAAAACCTACAGGCTACTTCCCGTTGACATAGAACTATGAAATTTGGCGAAAAGCATTGTCTCAGAGTACACATATAGGAATAAATCTGAAAACTGAACATTTTTATTTAAATCACAAAAAAATAGGGCTTCAAAATTCACAAAATATGGGTTTAAAATTCAAAGTGCGTAAATCGTATCATGTAAGGTATCATATAAAAGAGCTTCATTATTAGCACATGCTAAAACAGGTTTTTAATTATTTAAACAATTTTCGATGAATAATGAGAAAAGTAAAAAAAAACTTATGTCGATGATGATGATGAGTATAGAGATTTTGAGATTTTAACAACGTACTTCTCAATTTTGTGAATGGGATTTGTACGGAACCCTCGGTGTGCGAGCCTGACTTGCACTTGTCCTGTTTTTTTACAAGCTTTTATTTAACTTGCAATGTATGTATGTATGTATGTAAGTTCGGGTGGAATCTTGCAAGTTAGCTTGACCAACCTCCCGGTGTTCGATTAAACTGAAATTTTGCATGCAATGTATATCGCGTGACAATGCAATATTATGGTACCCTGGAGCTGATCTGATGATGGAGTCTGAAGGTGGCCATAGGAACTCCTGTACTAAACAAGATAGACCCGTCGTGTTTGGGCTCGTTTTACTTGTCTTGGCTGGCACTCTGCTGCTACATGATATCCAGGATCTCAAAAGCGTGTATTTAAAAAGTTATTTTCATAATAATTTATTTAAATATCAACTTAACTATTTAGCTTTGAAACTGTTTACATTTTATATTAAGGTACCTAAAACCTTCATGCTGTCTAATCCAACTGAAGCATATTTTAAATTTTGCATGCAATGTATATCGCGTGACAATGCAATATTATGGTACCCTGGAGCTGATCTGATGATGGAGTCTGAAGGTGGCCATAGGAACTCCTGTACTAAACAAGATAGACCCGTCGTGTTTGGGCTCGTTTTACTTGTCTTGGCTGGCACTCTGCTGCTACATGATATCCAGGATCTCAAAAGCGTGTATTTAAAAAGTTATTTTCATAATAATTTATTTAAATATCAACTTAACTATTTAGCTTTGAAACTGTTTACATTTTATATTAAGGTACCTAAAACCTTCATGCTGTCTAATCCAACTGAAGCATATTTTAAATTTTAGGAAACTTTTCTGTATTGGGCAAAGTAAGTTCGTACAGAGCCCCCTTGAATATTTATTTTATTTTAATTAGTTTATTAATTTCTAAAGTGCATAAATGTTACGAAATATTCTGTGAATATTTCACGCATCAACCTGTCACTAGTATTAATATCTATCGAAAAACGTCTAATAATTCAGGTTTGTTGTATGGGAGCCCCCCTTATAAATTTATTTTTATCTCGTTTTAGTTTTTAGCGGCAACAAAAATACATCATCTGTGAAAATTTCAACGTTCTAGCTATCACGGTTCATGAGATACAGCCTGGTGACAGACCACCAGCAGACCAATCGCACTAAAAAATTACAGCTGAATCACAATTGAACTTTAACCGAACTTCAACTTTTAGTCTATTTTCGTATCGCGCTAATGATTTTGACAAAAGTTGAAACGCAACTCAATCAGAGTTGGGACGTAACCGCTGTCAAACGAACGTTTGGTGTATGAAGTTTATCGAAATACCGAATTCTTTAAAGCTGAATTGAAACTTTACTACAATAAAACCGAACTTTAACTGAATTGCAGACGGAACGCAACTGTTTAAAATTAGCGCGATTGGCCTGCTGGTTGTCCTGAATAGGGTCCAGCTTTTACCCTGTTGGGTACGGAAGCCTAAAAGTTACCAGCATTAAAACGCAAAACTAATTATAATATCCCAGACATATTGTTATACAATTGTCGTTTTCTAACTGTCGCTTTGGTGTCACTAGCATCGTTAACATTTAGCAACTTGGCAACCTTTGTTCCTCGGAGCGTGCAGTTTTCGCCAAATGTAAAGGTCAATGGGTCTTCTACGGTTATTTGCATATTGCGAGTACGGTTTTCAGACTGCTGATAGGGTTGTTAAATAGCAGAGTTTACATATTCACATACATCTAACTTTAAATAAAAAAATAATGATGATGGCAAAAGGCCTGACGGCATGACGCTGGTCCCGTGGAAATGTGGACGGCCCTTAGTATGGGACGCAACTTGCGTCAATACTTATCACCGTCACATCTTCCTGAGACTCAGAGTAGGGCTGGAGCGGCGGCCAATTCGGCTGAGCAGCACAAGCGGCGCAAATATGCTAACCTCGGTAGTGGTTACATATTTGAGCCATTTGGAGTTGAGACTTTGGGTCCGTGGGGGCTGGGAGCTCATCTCGTTTTCAAAAGTCTTCCTGAGCGTCTGGTGGACGCGACGCGTGACCAAAATGCTGGTATATATTTGGCTCAACGTATAAGCATTGCCATTCAGCGTGGCAATATACAATATATATAAGTTATTCAAAATTTGCCATAGATGTCACCGCTTAAGGCTCCGACACTGGTAGACAAACACATTTATATTTCGGCTTTTGCGCAGCGCTCTGCGCATAACTTCCCATCCACCGATTTGTGTGGCGCTTAGTATAAATATGAAATAAAATATTCTAGGATAGTTTCACAATACCGTAACTGTTGTTGTTAGTTATGCCTAAATACTTTCCTACATTATTCAATTTATTTTACACCATTTAGTGTATAGGCCGAATCAAACTACTTGGCGGCTATGATGTTAGCTACAAGCTGCGGATACAATCATTGCGCAGCTTTTAAAAGAGGTTCTGTCAGGATTGGCTTATTTGCAGCTTGTAGCCTATCGGCATCGAGATATTTATGGATAAACCTTCTTGTTATCATATTCAGTTTTCAATAACTCTCTACTTTTAAATTAGCTATGGCTTACGGAACGTCAAGCTTCAACTCAGTTCATTCGTTGCTGATCTTGTTCGTTCTTAGCCTAGGTATGTTCTCTTTATAAGTGCTATATTTCGATAATGTTTTTGTAATTTGTTTTTAATATAAGTTTCCGAACAATTGTCATCGTGGTGTCGTTGGCAACCCTGTAAAGAGTATAGAATTTTAACATTTGCTAAAATTAAAACGACAAAGACTATGTCGGCCATCATACAATTTGAAGCAGAATTTATGCGTATATTTTTGTCAAATGTATAAAAATGTATCTAAAATTCGGTACAAGTGATTAAAATAGTTTCGCCTCGTCACTGACGCAAGCATGGAAATGTTTAAGGACATTCTTTATCTGTTAATTGGTTAGTTTAAGCTTTAATTACTGTTTAGCGCCGGTTGTCGGTTGGCATTTTTAATCTGTGACGGTGTTTTCAAAGCGAAGGAATGAGACGGAACAATAACTAATCTCACGTATCGCTCAATCAGGTTTCCCGTGGGAACGTTTCAGAAGATCTTGGTGTTCTTGAAAACTGTAAAATTGAGATTAATCATGTGAAATACGTAATGTCGTAAAGTGGTCTATTTTTTAAAAAAGCAGTTAAAGTTAATTTGTATAATTCGCTTATCGTAGATGATTAGATGAAACTTAGTTCCAGTGAGTTACTTAGACAGATCTTCTGAAGAATGATTGACATTAAGTAGTCTCTTTACTTAAGACGATAACAAAGGATGTCAAACAAATAACCAAATCAAAAGATATGCCAAATCGGGAATA
This sequence comes from Hypomecis punctinalis, assembly GCA_949316475.1. Classification (NCBI taxonomy): domain Eukaryota; kingdom Metazoa; phylum Arthropoda; class Insecta; order Lepidoptera; family Geometridae; genus Hypomecis; species Hypomecis punctinalis. The sequence goes on along the minus strand of OX438819.1, from coordinate 2,577,272 downwards.
ACACGGTAAACCTTCTAAGCAAGTTAACTCTCTTATGATTGACGAGGAATTTTCAGCAGATAGCTATGGCTAAGATAAGACAACAAAAATAAAAATTCCACGACAGGCCTAATCCTATAAAAATATTGGATTTATACATTGATTACGATTTATACAATGCTTACAATTATGATATAACATGAAATTTAAAAACCAGGAGTGATAAAGAATAAAAATAACATAGCTTTACGAGGTGTCGATGTAGGTGTGAATAAAAATCAAAATCTTGAAAATCCAGTTATCACAATTGATAACGATAAAGCTACAAAACCTACAGTCAGCTCCCGTCAGATAACGAACCTGATTGTCTATGATAAATCACTAACTTGGCCTCGGTTAGTGACGAAACTGTCACTTGCTTCGGAAGTGATAAATGTAGAGAATGTAGAGATGAACTATACCTATAGAAGTATTAAATTCAAAATGCATGCTAATATGTATACCTAAATAGAGCTTTGAAACAGGACGAAGCTGCAGCAGAATTTGACTTGAGACCGTTGAATTTTTTGTCTAGAGGTCCTGTGTTCAAATTTCAAAGAATGTAAATAGTATTTATAGGTGGTTCTGTTGATTCAAGTCTTGTGAAATCCTTTACACATTTGAGAAGCCTAATGAGAGGGCATAGTCCTCTAATAATCGTTCTAAAAATGAGAAGAGATCTGCACTTAGTTGAAGGACAAAATGTAGAGTCAATAACAGTAAAATTGGCATTAAAAAGCAAAATCTTAACGTAAACAAAATTTTGTGCCTAAATATCATGAACTATAAAAATTGAACAAAAACATTGCGGAACATAGTCTTTATGATGTTTGCATCGAAAACTGGGTCATTATGTATCACACGTCAAGTGAGTAGAGGCAATCACGTATCAATTAATATATTTGAAGAGCTGTTTGCATTGTTATACGAGATTACGTATTAATTTATGATTCAGTACGTGTGCAAATACGAGTAACAGTATTTGTTGTAGCTCTCACGTCTTGTTATTTATATGAATCAATCATTTGGACGTATACACTCGAACTATATGTCGAGTATATTTCAAGTTATTTTTTACCTCAACCTTTTTTTTTTCTATTTTTAAGATTATCGGTGAATCCTGTAAATCGTTATATGAAATTTAATCATCAATAGCTGACCCTGTGAACTTCTCACCACCTGTCAACTATCAATGACAATTTTACATGGAAGAACATATTGAATGGGAAAATGAGATTAATGTTTTTATAATTTTTCTCGCAACTTTTATTTTCCTCACTATTTAAACCTTCCCTGGACTTCCACGAATATTTCAAGACTAAAATTAGGCAACCGGTTCAGCCGTTCTCGAGTTTTAGCGAGACTAACAACAACGATGATTAATTTTTATATATTAGAGAAGATTAGATTTTTTCAACATCATATACATTTTAAAATATCACCGTATGTACAATCAAATAACAGATGTAAAACATATTCCTTGCATTTAGAGGTACATTACTCAAATAAGTATGTAGTTAAATTTTACGTGTTCTTCTGAACGTACTAATTACCACGAATGCTTGAGTTTAATAGGTCATTCTGTACTTTATGGCTATACTCTACGCTTGGCAATCGATCAAAACTACTCTACAATCCATCATCGTTTCAGTTCAGGGAGTTTTCTAATTTAGATCTTTTCCGTAATATTAGTTTCGCGCTTAGCCTGATCACGTGGCAGGTCCATGTTTTTGGTCGCAGTTAATTTAACTTTTACTACTTCCATTAATTCTGTGTCATCCAAATATTCCTCGAACACATCAACATTTGCTTTACGATTTTCTTCGTACATCACTGTGTCAGTTTTTACAACGTTCAAGATAATTTTCGCGAGTTTATTGTTCCATATTTAGTTGAAATCACAACTATTTGTTTAACACACATGACCGTTATGTGCATATTGTTCGCTTGCAGCTATCTTATCAAGTTATCATCTTCCTTCAACTGGGGCGATGTTTATTTGTAACTCAACGTTATCAGGGGTTCCTTACATGTTTGCTCTTTTTTCTCTTGCCTCATGCATTTCTTAAACAGTTTTATTGAGGTTGTTAACCTTTCCGTTTTCATTTTATTATATAGTTCTGGAATGCCCAAAAATGTCCAAAGTTTTTCCATTCTCTTTTTTAACATTTGTAGTGACTAGTATAGCTAGCTTAAAACTGTGCATTTTGCCTTAATTAATTCATATTCGTATAACTTGACTTTCGTCGAATCTTATGAGTAAATTACTGTGATTCGATTTTTGGAGCAATAAAACGAAAAGCAATTGACAAGCCTTTGCTTTTGCTTTGACGGAGAAGGTGTACAATTTTTTTTTAAATTTAACCACGTATACATAGTTTTTTAAGAGTGGTCCGATTTTGATCTTTTTTGTTTGGTAGATCATACTTTAAAGGTGATACATTTAAATTTTATGCTCGGCTGAACCATTTTTAATAAATCAACAATAATGTGACCACTATTATTATCGATCCGTGCGAACTATTCGAATTCTTTACACGATTGATATTTTTTTTGACTGATATTTGAACTTACGCGATTTCAACACATTATTTCTATGTAGGTACTACGGGAGTGATCGCGCACTCAAAATATGAGATATAAATTACTTATCATTATGGTCGCCGGTAGACCGGTCATGTTATAACTATGGTCGATGCAAACGTCGCGTCCGGATAACGAGGTAATTTATATCTCATAATTTCAGTGCGCGATAAGTCCCGTAGTATATAGAAATAAACTCTTTGCCATCCCTATAATACTATTACTACTAATCTAATCTACAGCTACAACTATATCGTAAACATTATTAAAGTTACAATACAAGCGCGTGGCTCAATTGTTATTTAATAGCTTTCTCGGTCGTTCAGATCACGTGGAACTGGTCACATGGACAGCAGCCGCAAGTTAATTCATCATCTACATTTAGGGTTGCCATCTTTAAAATTTGGCAACCAAAAACCCCGGATTTTAGAACCCAGAAACCGACCATGTCAACAGTTTTTGTTTTAAACCGCAGCGTGCGGGTTTGAGTGTAACAATACTACAAATGAAGCCCCTAAGACGCACTCCAGATGCATTTTATACAAGGACAAATCTGGGGAAACCAGGACGGTTGTCAACCCTATCTTCATTGGTACTTGTTTGGGTAAAGTCCTGAGCGGAAGGCTGGGCAGTCTGGACATGTGATTTGATTCCCAGTTTTGATTAGTGATCCATCATGTGGTTTCGGTATGTTTATGTGTAGTATAGATTTCTTTTATTTCGTTTTGGTTTTGACTATATACTGTCTGATGTTAAACAGATATGCAGTCTAGGCTGAAGCACGCTTACCTAGAAGATATTTACTCGAGATTTTAAGCCACCCACGTTGTTCTTAGCGGGTAGACAGACCCAGGCAAAGCGTTCCACATTCTGCCTGTTCGTATGAGGAATGTGGATTAAAAACGCTTGGCGATTTGACGTTATAACTACTATCAGCTAACGAAATAACTAAACGCTACCAGCAAATAATTAATAGTATATACGAGTATCATCATCATTATCAGCCATAGGATATCGAGTATCGACAGCTGGTAATAAACCTATTGATTGCCATATCGTACTAGATTTTTTTGGCTGTCTTCCTTCACCTATCTATACCACTGATTTGTGTTTACATTTCAGAGTAATTTTAGGTTATTTTAAGTTTTTACTACAGATATTTTTTAGTCCAAGTTCCATTGGAATAGTATCGGCACAATACTATTCAAACTTGATGGCGTCTGTAAACATGAAGTCAGTCGTTGCGCAGTATCAAATGTGTAGCTCAGGGGTGAGGTTAAGCGCAGCTTGTAGCTAATTTTACAGACATTTTTAACTTGATTACGACCTATTTTCATTTAATCGCAGTGTTGTTTATTTTTAAAATTTATCATTAAATTATCAGTAATTAACATTGGAATTAGTTACAATTAAGCTCTCATTCTTCAACTGGTGTTAAGATATTTAAAAGGTAGACTAGGTATTAATGACATCCTGTTTTACAGATATTACAAGTTCTGGGTTTGATTACTGTTACAGTATGAAATGGGGACTTGTCTTACAGACTGGACTTACAGACTGGTAATTTATTAATTAAAAGTATAAAAATTAGTGAATTCTACAATTAATTCGTAAACCGAAAAAATAATCAAAATTGGATAATCAAGTCCAGATATATAAGTTTGTAAAGATTTTGGCAGGGATAAAGAGGGGATGCCATGTGTCTTTCCCTCAAAGCATTACATAGTATGACGAATGTATGACACTTACGAGCAGTGACGTCACAGTCTGCTATAGTGCGCTCTTTGTCTAGCAAGAATATTTATATGCTTGTAACTTCTTTATTCTCTGCCTCGCTCTTTATTCTCGGCCTTCGACTGCCTCGGTAGCTCAGTGGTTAGTGACCCTAACTTCTGGATCAAAGAGGCGTGGGTTCAATCCCCACCCAGGGCAAATATTTATGTGATGAACATAAGTGTTTGCTCTCTCTCTTATTTAGTTACTATCTATATAAGTATGTATTTAAAAATATTAAATAAGTATATGTAGTATATCAGTCTCTGACAGCCATATCACAAGCTTTGCTTAGTTTGGGGTCAGAGACCGTGTGTAAGATGTCCCAAAAAATAGATATATTTATTTCTAAATAGATTTTTTTTTGATTTTCGTTAATCGGCTCTGTTTATGGTTAGCTATTACAAGAGGACATCAAAAAAATATTGTCCACTAGCTAGCCTATTCAATGCAGAAAATCATGTCAATAGACATAATTTGCCGTGTGCATGTGGAATGTAAAATCTATATGTTTCCTAACTCTTTTCTCACTGGCGTTTCAACAATACGTGCTTCAGTGTAATACAATTGAGTGTTATCGCTATATACAAAACAGTTGCGCTGAACTATCTACTCATCATCATCTTTACAGGTGTAAAACGTCCACTAATGAACATACGGTTTATAAATTATATCAATAAGATCTTGTTTCATCATTATGGCACAAAACAATACTACTTCAACGCCCCTACTTCAAATTAGAATTAGAAATGGTTTACGTCTACCACGTCCCCGAGTTTCTATCAAATCTTCTGTCTGAATTTTGAACTGATAACGTCTTATGAATCGATTAACGCCGGCTGCACGCACGAAAAAGCATGACTCATTTTCACGTTCTGCCTGAGCCGAGCGTGCAAGGGAGAGCGCTGAACAAGCGATAGAGAGGTACGATCAGCCTATATATTAAATAAAACACTGGTTTTAACTCACGTATGATATACGGCCGGGCCGCTGTGAAACCCGACCGGTTTTGGAATAAAATTAGTACTCCTTCTTCATCAGGGAATACGCGCACTCCCGTCGACTGGCGCACGCGCACCAGCGCGCGTGCGCGTATATCATACGTGAGTTAAAACCGGTGTTTTATTTAATATAATGTATTCTCACGCGAGTTTTAATGAAGTGATCAGCCTATATGTTCGGCTTGTTTCAGTTGTCGATTCAATAAGGTTTTCTTACGATGTAATCACGTAAAACTATCATCTGTAAAGCGACTTCACAGACAGCCAATTTTGGAAGTAGAAACTTCTTTAGCGGCGTTGTGAACTTTTTGGGACGGGTAAAAAATGTTAAAACCGCGTCAGGATATTCGTAAAAACTGATCGGAAATTCGTAAGACGGTAAAGTGAACAAGATTATTTTTTGCAAAAATTAGCATGACCGACTTCGTCCGTGTACAGAATTCGCGAATATTTCGCACGGATCGATGGAGCATTTTTCAAATTATTGTTGATTTATCAAAAATGGCTCAGCCGATTTCGATAAAATTTAAATGGGACCAATTTCGAAGTATACTCTTTCTAATAAAAAAATATTTATTGAAATCGGACTACTATGAAAAAAGTTATGCGTGGTAAGTGGGAATTGTATACCTCCTCCGGTGGTTCGTCGGTCAAAAAAGCGCGATTTTGCGTGTGTGCGTAATTTTATATTGATAAATAAAGCAATTCGTGCTAAATTATAGAGTATAATTCCAAAACATTAAAAATGCACATCGTTAATGTTCAAGTTTTCACTTCGGCCGGCACTCCCGGAGTGCATTTTTTTAATAGACTTGTACCTACTACGCTTGTTGATGCAAAGCTATTAGCTATTTCCCTGTAAATACCAAATTAATCACACCAAATTTGCCATTACTCGCATATTTACGTTTTTATCTCGCTTCCATCTCGATCTGTTCACGCTGTGTTAGTTTCACGACCAGTGTAAGGTCAACTCGAGCGGTGGAAAACGATTCTCAGTAATAAAATGTATTATGAAGTGTCGTACTTATAGTGTTTCTATGATTGTCTCTATTTCTAGATTGTTATTAAATCTTTACATGAAGTTTAAGGTCTTTTTTACTGTTTTTTTCATGTTGTTGCAGTTACTTACTTCGATTTTTTAACTTTTCCCATCCCACTTCTGAGCCAAAAGTTCCCTATTTTTAACCGACTTCCAAAAAGGAGGAGATTTTATGTTCGTCTGCATGTATTTTTTGTGCGTATGTTCATTGATAATTTCGGCAATTGTGTACTGAATCGAAATTTTTTTTAGTTCGATAGGGTATAGAGGTGGTCCTATTAAAATTTTAAAAGAAATCCGCTCAGCCGTCTTTGAGAAATCAACAAGGGAAATACTAGAATTTTGTACACGATGGCTATTTTTTGCGTAAAATAATCATCTTTCACGAATTCTGCAACTATAGTGTGCATACTCGTATATACCAATTTATTGTATATTCTATCCGAGTGTCTAAAAAAGAGGGTAATTGTTTTGTGATATAAGCCTATCAATGATTGATTATGTTATTACATATGTGGATTAAAAATTCGCAATTTGATCGTAATTATCATCTTTAAATGGCACAGATTAAGTTAGGTAGGTCATTATATCAGATCTCATTTGTCTGTGATTGATTGTTTCTTTGCATTTACTCGTAATATATACATACTACATACCTACTAATACAGGGTTATCTGCTTACCCTGTACTAAGCCAAAAAGAGATAAATGCTCTCTGTGCAGTTGCAAAACTTAAATGGAAATGGGCCGGACATACTGCAAGAGTAAAAGACAACCGCTGGAGTGAAAAAATACTACACTAGATACCGAGAGACCAAAAAAGATGTAAATGGCTACCACATAGAAGATGGAAAGATGATATTGTGGCAGTGGCTGGCAAAATATGGACCCGCACTGCCCAAAACAGGAGCAAATGGCAAGAGTTGGAGGAGGTACATCCAAAACTGGATGATCCCAGAAGAAACACTTAGTTCATTCGAAACTATAAAAAATGTGCATAAATAGACAGATAAACGTCGGCTACATGATAAGAGTAAAAAATAACAATTTAATAATCATTTGTACGGTTTTAGAAGAAGCATTACCTTTTTAAAAGGAGGTGACGTGGCTTTGACGACACGTTAAATTGAAGGTCCAGGTTGTTCTTACTGTTTAGCCAAGTCAGAGGCCTTCAGGCGGCTTTAAAACTCCGACATCAGGGCTAGCCACCCGACGTAAACGAACTTACTTAATAATATTATACTACCCACTTACATACCAATTCAATTTCTTGACGAATATTGTACATGTAAACGACTTATTAGTCGGATGAATGAAACCGTAACTAAGGACCTTGTAATATATTTGTTTTATTACACACTGCAGAATTTTACGCAAGCTGTTTTTGAAATTTCTATTTTTCTTAAAAGCACAGCTATTCTATGTTATAGATTCTTGAAATATAGGGGAAATCTATGCCCTGCAGTGGACGATGGATAGGGTTCGAGGCGACTAGTGAAAAGGTACAAAGTGAGAAAAAATCCTTCAATGACTATACTCGTAATTGTCATTATCATTGTGCTAATTTTTTTAAAGCGCCAAAAAAGTCCTGCACCTTTATATAGTTCTGCATATAATGCAGGATTCGTGTAATATTACACAATCCAAATATCTCTACAGAGCACAAAACATGACACTACAAATAATTCGACCAGGTGCGAAAATATTGTAAATTATCACTTCAGATTTCAGTCCTACCTAATCCGCATCCGTATTTGAAATCCTATTTATCAAGCTCTTGTATTCACGTAATTTAGTGCCAGTATCATATCTCTGAAATGAGTTTTGGACTTATTTTCAGAGTTCTGACTAGCTGACCCGGTGAACTTCATATCACCCTCATCTCTCCAATTCGATCAATTCCAATGTTTATGGCGTTTAGCGCCACCAATGCCCAGATACGGAAACTTTTACATTTAGGACTTGATCATTTTGAATGGGAATATAGTTTGTTTTCTTTTCCGCGCCATTTTTTTATATTTTTTTCTTTAAAATGACCTTTTCTTTACAGCAACAAACACAACAAAAAAGAATTAGACAAATCGGCCCAGCCGTTTACGCGTGATGACGAGATCAACGGAAATAGGGATTCATTTTTAAATACATATATAGATAGAAGATAGATTTTTGACTGCCTCGTTGGCTCAGTGGTTAGTGACTGACCTGACTTCTGGATCAAAGAGGCGTGGGTTCGATCCCCACCCAGGGCAAATATTTATGTGACGACATAGGTGTTTGCTCTGTGTCTGGGTGTTATTTAAGTACTATCTATATAAGTATGTATTTAAAAATATGTATATGTAGTATATCAGTCTCTGGCAGCCATATCACAAGCTTTGCTTAGTTTGGGGTCAGAGACCGTGTCTTTAGATGTCCCTAATATTTAATATTTATTTATTTAACCAAAATTTACTCACTTATGTCTTGTATCTCTTAGATTAAAATCTATGTTTTTGGCGAAATTTGATCTAATATAATATATTTACACATTGTAAAAGATTATGATACTTCTCTAATATTATTTCATTGCTTTCAATTCAATTTAATATCTTTTTTACATCTTACTTCTGTTGCATATTATTTATTTATTGCATTAATTATCTTAATCTGTATCCTTATTTGAAATGCTATTTATCAAAATCATGTATTCTCGTAATTGTGTGCCAGTATCATATCTCTGAAATCACGTTTGAACATATCTTCTGATTAACTTACTACGCCTTACGTGTTAAGATGGAATATCATACCTACATCTATGGGTTTATCGTCATTATTGCGACTTATTTTCGATTTCGATATATCATATGTATATTACTAATTTATAATCAGTTTAAGATCTATGATTTTAGCGAAAGCTGATCTAATAGTTACATTCTAATATTTATTAACGTCTCGTACATGATTATAAGACTTCCCCCAATATGTTTTTCTAGTCTTAGTGTTTGTTGTAGGTATTATGAATTCGATTTAACAAACTCTTGTTGCATCTTCTTTATTTTTTTGCATTGCCTTGCATTGCTATTGCAATTATATTTTTACTATAGTCATCACACCCATTTCACCCAGACATCCAGATTTAATTTAATTTCTAGACATAATATGTGTTTCACTGTGTTCTGGGATCTGTAATTCAAAATGTGGGCAAAATCAAACATGTCATTAGTGATACTTTAGTTACTATATAAGTATGTATTTAAAAATAAGTATATGTAGTATATCAGTCTCTGGCAGCCATATCACAAGCTTTGCTTAGTTTGGGGTCAGAGACCGTGTGTAAGATGTCTCAAAATATTTATTTATTTAAACTACTCACAATACGATTTACCCAATATATGTATTTTATAATGTCTCTATGGACTCTACCTAATAGCGTAGTAAGTACTTTAAATGTGTACTTAGTATGCACCTAGTTTGAAATCGTAAAATAATATTTGAACTGTAAAACGCAACCTTCAACCACATTTGATCGATGATAATAATCCCCGGGTAATCAATTGGGTGGATAATTATTTAATATTAATTAATACGTCACGTAATAATCATTTTACTGACTAAGATTAAAATGAAAGAGCTAAGTTATGTCTATATTTATGTGTTCAATCTCCTTGGAAACAAACTTCACTATACAATTTACTTTATCGTGTCTTCTCCAAATCCCTCTCTTATCTACACTATTTTTTGTAGCAATGTAAATCTGACAGTTTCAAAAACTGACCTTGCCGGTATCTTAATCTTGTAAGTCTTTAAGCGTATGGTGCTACACAAGTAACACGGGTTGTTGTATAATAGTACATTAAGATATAAGTGCGGTAAGTTGAAAATTACAGCCGAGGCGATATTGCTAGCCCTCGCCTACGGCTCGGGCTATAAGGAATCTGAGGCTATAATTTTCAAAGCGCACGTATGTCATACGACGTTTTGTAACATATTTGCGAGGAAATTAATAAAACTCTGACTTTCTTGAACGAATAAATATTTAATTACTTGTTAAAGCAGTTATAGAAATTTGAACAATTTTTAAAAGTGATTGTTACGTTGCCAGAATATTGACCACTTTTTCGACATAAAAACTCTTTGCTAAGATTTTAAAAAGTATCGTTCATTTTTAGACGGAGCAACTTAAAAAACCGTGCATGTTACTTTATTTAAAAAAAAACCCGTGCGTTTTACATTACAATAACGCACAAGTGCGTAATGAAATACATTACGATATTGAAATTGGTGTAATTACAGCCACTTTACGAGCAAATATGTTATAAATAATATTACGATAAAATATTTTTAGAAGTTTCAGTTTTGTAAGTTACCCTGTATAGAAGTTAAGTACATTATGCGGAAAAAAATCATAATAAGTAATGTAGAGGCAGAGAATTTTATTGGGATTAGTAATTTTGTATTATATATATTTTTAATAATTATAATTCTGTACGCGGTAGAAGCCGCGTATACAGAATTCGAATAGTTTGCACGGAGTGATTATACATCCACGTACATTATTATTGATTTATCAAGAACGGCTTAGCCAATTTCGATAAAATTTAATTGATTTATCAAGAACGGTTCAGCAAATTTCGATGATTTACTGGGTGACTGGTAATGTCGCAGATCAAACGTTGTTAGTTTTGATGTATGGAATAAGCCCCTAAAAGGTTGCTAAATGGTTACCAGTCACCATGTATAAATGGGACCACCTCAGAAATATATATACCTTTCCGAAATACAAAAGTAATTTTTGAAATCGGTTCACAATTGGAGAAAATTTCGATGAACATACGTAAAAAAAAACATACAGACGAACATAGTACCTCCTTCTTTTTGGAAGTCGGTAAAAAGAGGTACAATTTCGCAAAGATCAAACAACTCTATACTAATGTTGAAGACATTCTAAAAGATTTTCCATAGAAAAATACCTGCAGAAATCTCTACAAAGCGTTTACACAAAAATTGAGTCACAGATAAATGGACTCAAGAAAACTGAGTGGCATAAGTCGGGGCAAGCTTAGTGCTGATAATGAAAACACTGACTAAACACACACAGACATTATACACAATCAAACATAATAATATGATGGTGTTAAACTTTGGAGACTACATTTCTGTGACGTTTCAGTAAATATTGAATATTTGGCCTCAGCAACGCCATGATATTGTTATCACCATCTCAACATAACGTATCATGTATCATCATTCATCATCCGAAATCTTGACGGGCCGATGTGATTCTAAACCGAACTTGTTCCATTTCGATAACATCTGTCAACGCGTAAGCATCGTCACCTACATTCTTCTCCTAATTATATAATCCTATTACATAATTCCCCACAATATTACTAAAAAATCATAATATTTATTTGTCTAATCTCCTGGCATACCCACTTCACGTGTAGTATTGACATTATCAATAATAATTACTATAGGTGCGTCACAGACGTATTTATTATCTAAATCCAAAGTTTCTTCATTGGGATTATCAGAATTTGCAAAATCGACTCGAAGTTTAGAATCAGTTTCTTTTTCAGATTCAGTGATTGAGTGAAAGTGATAATAGTGATTTAAAAATGTGTACAATGCGTGGGTTAAGATAGTGACCATGTCAGTGAGGTGACGAAGGGGTGGCCCATAGTGGCGTAGTGTTAAGAAATACGGAAACATTCCTCTATTAAAAATTCTGACCCAGGGCCCGGCGGAAAACAGCAAGGATATCTGCAAAATGACAAAGGGCCCTCGGAAAGTAAAACTAGTCATTGTAGTCAACAATAAGAAAGAGTGAGTATTTATTTATTTCTTTTACATTACCATTTTCATTTCATCAAGTGCCAGATATATTTTAACAAAAGGAAACAATATTTTTGATAAATAAATGACATTAAAATTTGAACATGTAATTATTTGATGACCATTTATAATTTTTTTGTGAGTAAGTAGGTATCGCTACTTTATATTATACAGGACATTAAAATGTTTATTCATATATTTTTAGAAATTATTATTAATTGTGTTCTGTTAAAGCTGTAACATCTACTTTAATGGTCAAGACAGCATTTTTGCATCAATGAGCACATCATATTTTAACTAGTGCAATAGTATCCAATCTTTTTGCTATTTTTGTATTTTAATCATACCAACAGTCTTTAATTTTTTATTGAGTTCTCTTTTGTTAAAAATATCTAGCTGCTACATACTGATAATCATTATTCATTTATGTCGTCATTTTGTACAGGTAGTGAATTAGTCTAATCGTAAATTGGACATCTGATTGCAATCTAAGGAGGTGTGTTAGATTAGATAATATCTACTCGAAATTTTTCCAATGTCTCATCTAAGCGTATAACTTAATCATTGTGTTACTTAGTGTTGATTTTCTTCTTATCCGTTGTATACTCGTACATCTAATCAATTTTATTATTATACAATAATTTACTGTATAACAATTCCACATTTTAGTACGAGTTTAATTAGCTATTGAATAGGTTCTTAAAGTCGTGATTAATGCATGCTATAATTACAATTACATAACCTATATCATAATGGGAGTCAACATTTAAAATTCTCATTTCAATTGTGACAAATTATTTTTGTAAATTAGAAGGAAGTCTTCAAAATCTTCTCGACCTAATCCATCATGTGTATTTTATGTCATAATTCGTATACTTTAAGAGACAAAACTCTATTTAGTCATCTTCGATAGCCGCAACTTCAGCGTATTTTTTGCTAATGACAAACCGTATTCATTCAATTATATCGAAGACCTTGTTAGTGGTACGAACACGAAGGTTTTTCAGTCCGCGATTTGCGATACAATCATTGGAAAAAAATTAATTGAATTCTCGTTTGCAAGCTTACCATACGCATCTAGTGTCTCCGGATGCGACCGATTTTACACCTATTATACCATGTAATTAAGGCGATTCTTCGTTGCGATTGCATTTGCATATAATACTACGTCCATTGAAGAGGTCCATTCATGTTTTGATTGTAACAATCGTTTCTTTATCTGTGGCATTATTATTTTTGCAATTATAGTCGTTTAATATTTTCCATGATTATATTTTATGAGCATTGAAACGGTTAGTCATATCATGTTGTAAATTATAGTTGTATTTCGTCAACAGCCCCAGACGTCTGCGTACTAATTCGTATGATGAAATAAAAAGTACTTAGCTATAATTGCATATTCTGTTGAATAAATTATGTAAAAAATGTTTCTTTAATTGAGAATTTAAAATTTGGGAAAGTAGAAATGATGTTAGAATATAACGAAATAATAAGGTCAATTTTATCACACTAGCGACGAATGTAAAACTTTTAGTGCTATAACAATTTAATACTACATAATCTAGAATTAGTTGACTGTAATGAATACGATATCACAATTATGACTATTAAATTTCATTTTGCAGTTTTCAAACTGTCTACAGTGCCTTTAGTACACATTTTGCTTAGTTTACTTGCACGTTTGCGTGTGGCTCCATAAGTTCTTTTTAGTTTCGTTTCCGCCACGTGCGCTATACAAAATTGTATAGAGCCACACGGAAACTACTGTAGTTTCAATTTATATGTTAACCTGTACTAACCTCTCTGTTATAGTGAAAACTATCAGTTCAACTGCTAGTTCAACACTGTCATTAATAAAAGCACCGGAGATGACATCTATTCTAAAAATTAAACAGCTATTAACATCGCTGCCACCATTTCGGCGTATACCATTACAGTTCCCACAGATGAGGTTAGAACAAATTGACCCACTGATGAATGTGTGGTTCAAACTACAAGTGGAATGCGATTTGATGGTCCTTCGACTCGGCCACAAATATTGACAAGTTGATTTGAGTCTTCTACCAAACTGTTAAAGTCCAGAATTAACTGTAACCGTGTCTTTGTCAAGATCATCAAAGATGACTATTGTTAAATTATGAGGCATAACGTGTCTTGTTTCGAAGAAGCAAGGTTCCTATTGGGATGACGTATGTACAAGTTTAATGAAAGAGGGTCACACGCAACTAAACTTCACAATTGATAACAATGATGATTTAACATAAGGAAACCTTGGACATGGGGAAATGTTTGGCTTTGTTATGATTCTTTGCAACGCGTTAGAAGCTGTATTCATTAGTGGAGACAAGTAAATAAATATAAATGTGAGACTTGTATTAGTGTCACAAATCATTAGCATCTTTTTCTCTTATAAGAAGCAATGTAAGCCTATTTTGTTCTAAGCTATATTCCTTGTTACATCTATCTAATAATTCTGAAGAATTATTTCAGAGTACAGTATCTACCAAAATATATGTTATATCGAGTTTGAAGGTCATGGTTGCACTATTCAGTTACAATACTTGTCATGCAATAAAATTATTTTAATTTTAAATGCCTACAGGATCTAAACTAAGTCAACAGATTTCTGTTTCATTATCCCACTATCACTTGCTAATATCCCACTTTTTCTATTATTTTCAAGATACCTAAATGCTTAAGCATACTAATCTCATGTAAAGTATCTCCCATTCCACTAGCCGGTTGCGTGTCCAGTAAATTGGCACCATTGGAACGCTGACTAGCCTTGCTTATACATCACCATTATATCAGTCATAAGACATCCATTGCTATGCACTTAGTTATCCCTCACATATTTTAGAACTGTTGGAGACGGTTCCTGTAGGCTTTTTCTTGTGCCGACCAGAATGACATTTTTTATCCGTTGTGGATACCATCACACCCCAAGGAAGGCAGGTATATATGGGAATCTCACCTGCTGGCGGCTTAAAACCCTGGGGTGTTTCGTCTCTGCTCATTTTAGAAGGTACGATTGCGCACACTTCTGCGATCCCTTTCAGCGCTTGCCCTGTGCGGACACCTGCTTGTAAAGCTCTGCTCTATCCTTCATTATGACGATGAGTGGGAGCACTTCACATAGAAGGTCTACAGGTATACCTAAACCCCCTTGCTACCCGTACCTTGCACCAGCGACCAGACCTTGAGCTAACTTCCTATCACCAAGGACGCGTTAATCGCTGTGAGAGTGAACGGTGACGGTGAGTGGTTACCATTATATGGATGACTGCTGCTGAGCTTCCGCGTTGGACTGCCGATGATTGGGCAGAAAATTCGGCGGATGAGTCAGACAGAGACAGGTCTTTCTATGAGCTGTAATGTAAACTGAAAATAAATCCGAAACGCAATCTGCAAAGATTACGTCTCGGATTTAATTCTAGTTTATATTCCAGTTTTATTTTTCTACATATTTTAGCGCTTGCGGATGGTGTAGTGTAGGGAAATTCCTTAGATAAATTTTGTGCAAATACGAAACTATCAATCTGTGTGGAGGGAAAGTCTACAATAATGCACTAAATACCAGATCGGATTGTTCAATGCTCATTTAAGGTTCTCCAAAAATTACCTTTAAAATGGTAAAGCTATTCAGCATAGTTCACAAAATCAATTCTAATTTATTATCTCGACATAAGTAACTGATACCTTTTTTGGGTATAGATCTCTCATTGTTTAAAACATTCACGTTAGTTGCGGATGGTGTAGTGTAGGGAAATTCCTTAGATACATTTTGTGCAAATACGAAACTATCAATCTGTGTGGAGGGAAAGTCTACAATAATTCACTAAATACCAGATCTAATTGTTCAATGCTCATTTATGGTTCTCCAAAAAATTTCCTTTAGCTATTCAGCATAGTTCACAAAATCAATTCTAATTTATTATCTCGACATAACTGACACCTTTTTTGGGTATAGATCTCCCGTTGTTTAAACCATTCACGTTAGTTCACTCTACTTCACTTTTCTCTGTGACACTCACTCTGTCAATCTTAGGTCTTCTAGCAATCTTCTTCTATCATCCTCTCTACTCTCGACTCCATCTCACAATACTGTCTTTTACGATTCTTCTTTCTGTGTCCGGGCTGTGGCTCTCTGGAATGACCTTCCGGTGACCATCAGGCGTGCGCAGAGCGTTGAATCTCTTAAGACTCAAGTCAAGGAACACTATCTTACTAAGTAGTTTTAAAAACTGATATTACTTATCGCTTACGTTTTAACTATCTGTATTTATTTATGTATGTAAGTAGGTTTATTTTTATTGTATGTATTATAAGAAGTATTTGTGTATGCCTATTATTATGTAGTGTATTTTATTGTTTTTGGATATTTATAGCTTTACTTTATTCATTTATGTTTACACCACCGTCCACGTCAATCACATGTTTTCACACAGTAGAGGTTGTCTGGAAGAAATCGCTTTTAGCGATAAGACCGCCTTTTGTACCATTCTTCTGTCGTTATTTCTTTTTCTGTTATGTTTACTACTTGTGGTGTCAATAAAGTGTTTTTGTATTGTATTGTATTGTATTGTTAGTTCTTCCTATTATAACCCATTACCGTTCTGCCCCTCTTCCGGTAGTCGTCCTGTCTAATTCTCGGCCAGTCTGTCTTATTCTCGCCCAGTCTCATATCAGCTGTAAGACGCTCACTACAGTAAGCTCCACACAAATCTGCGGATGAGATGTTAGCCGCAGTGTCTTCGCCGTGATTGGCTAACTATTGCGCATGTGTGCAAAATTACGACGCCGCGTGTCGTAGTACGTAGGCATGAGGTTGGCGGGCGGGTGTGCCCCGGAGTCTCGTCTCTTTGGTTCCCGCGTATACCTATATTTCGGCTTTTGCGCTGCGTTCTGCGAATAACTTCCCATCCGCCGATTTGTGTGGCGCTTAGTATACGAGTACTAGGCGTTTTCCTTCTGAATAGAAACTGTTGTCAACAGCTTGCTTATCAAATCTTCTGCTCACTTTGTGGGTGTCCATTCTACGCTGTGATTACCGGTACGTGTTTTAAACTTAAAAACTTAACGTCCTCGTCTGTCATCAGTTCAGTGGCCAAACAATTACACTCAAGAATTTTTCCATAAATCAGCGCGCCCTTCAGTAGTGTTCAGAGTCAGACAGCTTCAGCATTTTCACACGTTCCTCATCTGCCAGTGGTCCTGACGGTAATGATGGTCATTCCTCGCACGCGGAAGCCGCTGCTTCCCGTCATTATGGTAATGACTGCACGACGCACGTGCTGGGTAATGATTGTGACGTCATAACTGCACGCAATGGGCGGGGACTCTTGGGATGAGGTTGGAAAAACTTGGGCCTTGAGTTTCTGCTTAGTTTTTGACCTTGCGCTGTTGTTTGCTGCAGCTTTAGGTACATAATTACAATATGTATAGGAAAAATTAGGGTGGTGCATTCTTAAGTTTTGACAGTAATTTGTACCAAATGACGCCATTTCATAGACGACTACGATTCGGTAATATCATTATCAGAGTTCTTTGGGATTGGATTGGGTTGGAAGCGGTCGCACTCAATTAGGAGTCGGTAATTTGTTCATATTTTTATGTTTTAACTTTTTTTTAATATAAGAGACTAACTATAGGAGAAAAATAAGAGAAAATAAAAAGAAAGATGGACGTGATATGAGAAGGAGTATCATGGAAAATGCTAGTGGCCTTATCATTCGTTAAAATATGAGTAAAAATTGTGCAATATGAAGCTGATATACTTACCTTCATAAAATTGATACTACGTCAGTCTTATTATAATATCACTTAATTTCAAAAATCATTACAAGATTACTGTTAACTGCTAATTGCACATTGATAAGACTGCTACTACGTAACTCTTAATGATATACTCGTATATTTATCAATGATTACATGATGAATTCTCCCTCTTTAGATTTTAATTGTGATAAATTTATTTAAAACTATACATTCTGGCCACGTTACCCTCTGCCCCGGGTCTTTTAGATTAGTTTTATTTTTATTTTAGTAATAATAGTTTTTTTGTTCGTATTAGTTTTTATTTTGAGTAGGTTAATTTTAATAGTTAGAGTTTATGAAATGTTTTTTAAGTTTGGTCAAAATAAACCTACACATTTTTACTTACTTTAAAACTAGTTTAAAAATAATAATATAATATTCATAATTGCTTCTTTGGAGAGCAAAATGAATGGAAAACGAACACGCAAAATTAATTTTAATAAATAAAAAATATATTTTACTCTTTGTAAGTTTAAATTATTTCACATCGTCAATTGATCTTTATTATCATTATTTCATATTGCTTACTGAAATTATGACATGCAACTATAATAATATGTATAATATATAAGTATTTAGGTACTTCTACATTTCAGTGACGTTAAATGCGGTTTATTTATCCCTGTTTCATAAAATTCTTAACACATAAGAGTAAACTAAACAGTAACTCTATTATAAGACAGCGAGAGAGTAGGAAAGAGATATTGAGAAAGATAGAACGATAGAGTGAATATTACTACCATAGAAATCCCATACATAATTCTTGACCATGGAAATAATAATCAGACAAGAATTGACAATATGTTCATTGAAGAAACACAAAGCTCGTTAGACAATAATATTAGATCACCTAATTATGATCCAACTGCTGTTTACCGCAAGGACTTACCGAATTGAAGTAATTCAATAAACTCAATAAAAATAAAGTAATAAACACAAATTCGTGGGAAAATCCACTGCAAAATCAAAATTGTACGATAAAGCTGATAGATAAATAATCTACGTCGCTACTATCATTCATATTTTGTCAGAGTTAATCCAGTTATGTGGCTTGCCCTTTATCTTTAGGATTATAAAATTACTAAACTGGAAAAATACTAAGCCGATTTAGTACTTAGTCTAATTTTGGCACTAGCAACATTCAATAGATAGTGGAATTTGTAACTTTCTTTCACCGTAGAGCAATAAAATTTGTCCATACGCCGATAAAGATTGATATATTTTTACAACGTTTTGAAATGTTGATATGGTCAGACGTGAGTATTCATTCCAATTACTCGTATCTTGTTTTTGATGGCGTATGATATTTTTGCCTCAGTTCCTTGATTCATTCATTTCGTGTCTATGGCTAGACTTTTGAGACTTAGACTTTGGCATAGACTTTACAATTTTTTGATAATTGATTATTTTTCATTGATTTTTCTCCATTCTAAAGTCCTTAGAATTTAGAGTTCTCTATTTATATAATCAACTTATATTGACCCATTGCTTGGTACATATTAGGTCTTCTCTCTTTCTTGCCATTGTTACCAGTACTATGCAAGCCTCATCTATTTTCATCCGAAATATCTGCTCTATGTGATCTATCTCTTTATGTGAAGTGTGCATCCTTAATTTTCGTTTATGATTATACTGAGTTTAGAACTGGTGTACTAAGCCAAAAGGAGGTGATTCAGGCCACCATTATGAACAAATTACTATCGTGCCAAATCGAAATTAAAAAAAAGTATCTGCTGTTTCATACATGTTGTCGATTTCGAGTAGAAATTTTGTATAGAACAGCTGATTATTTTTCTCTAATTTAGTGTTGGCCCCATTGCAAAAGTTGTTCGTAACGATAGACTTAATTACCTTCTTTTAGTTTAGCACAGACAGAGTAAGCAGATAACCCTGTATTTCCTGCGGTTGTAGACCAATCTCTCCATTTAATATCTAAGGCATCTAGAGATCTAGAGTGTATTCATTGTCAGTCTTTTCATTAATCTCTTATAACAAAAAGCCTCTAAACTAAAATTCGTCACTGTTAAAATATTCCACATCACAAAAAACCTTATTACATGGAAAATCTACAGTTGAATGGCCTTGAAGAAACCCAGGTTTGTTATAATAGATAGTAAATATAAACTGCCACGTAGACGTGAACTTTTATCTTATCTCGTTTATATAATTAAGAGATTTCGTGACAACTAACTAAATAGTACCCATCTATCTAATCGTAGAAAGGAAACCGGAGCAAATTTTACTGCTGATGTAATCTTATACTACCTCATCTAGTTGTTAAACTTTTCTACTGCATATCATTCTATTGCTTTGTTTGTCTCTATTAATTCCTGAAATGCCACAGATACTGCATAAGAATGTGTGCTGAATTCTTTTAACACTAATATATTGACAGTAATATTCTTCAAAATCCTGCATAATTCTGAAACCACTCATAGTTTAACTCTTTCTTTAATTAAATCTAGATTATAATTGATATTGGTTGAGCCATCTACGTCTTTAGAAGGTTAATCTCTTTTTCTCTTAAATAGTCTTTTTTCTGCAGACTTCTCAGGAGTATGTCAGATAATGATTAAAATAACAATCTGAACATCCTTAAAATCATCTTAAGGATTCTCTGTTAAAAGTTTATCTTCTTCTATATTAAAAGTGTGTTCTCTTGTCGGATAGACAGACAGTCAAAACTCTTCATTTACAACCTCAATTTAAAAATAAACACTTATCATGATCATAACCATTACAATGTTATCTATTTTTTCTTAATTCTTATTATTATTCCTTTTAAAATATGTTAAAAATTAGATTGTAATCTTAAACCTAAATAGATACTCTAAAGTATTCTAATTTCGCTGTCAGCATTTATGTACTTTGTATTTATAGTCATTAAATCTTTTTTTCTATACTCTTAACTTTGGCTCTCTTTTAAAACATTCTTACGGTCACGTAACATTACTTACGTCAAGACATTGTCCGTGAATGGTATATTTTTCTGAAATCTGCATTTACCTAGTTATCGAAGATAATACAGCGTTCAGGAGTAATGGTACCATGCGACGGCCTTGCCTCATTCTAACTCGGCTGTCACGCGAGCTGTGCTTATGAAAATCACAAATAGCTCTTTTAGACCCGCTTCAAGCTCAAAAGAATTAGTTGGTCAAATTGAAATTTACAATATCGATCCATAAATATTTTTGATGTTTGTACGTTGGAAAATATCGTGTAGATCCTGTTTTTTCGGTTGAAAATAATAACTCATTTGCATCTGCTGTTTCAAGCCCAAAGAAATTGGTTTTGTCAAGTATAAAATATAACACAATAAAGTTTTTATTTCATCATCATCATTGTGCTTAAGAAAATTTTGCGTGGATCATGTAAATTATTCGCATATCGTGATGCGTGAGTTAGTGTAAAACATTTTTTTAGTAGTAAACTATCTGAAGAAACTGATAAGAAAAAAATTGAAATCACATTAGAAAACATGCCTCCCAAACAACGGTAACATTTTTTTAAGGACACGAATAAGAATATGCGCTGTTTTAAAATCATTTGTACACTTTATGTGAGCTTGCATATTGCATACTACGTAGCAGTAGGGTAGTATATATAATTTTAGTTTATAAGTAGGTAAGTTCGTATAGGCCGGGTGGCTAGCCCTGGTATCAGAGTTCATAGGCCGCCTTAAGGCTTCTGACATGGCTAAACGGTTAGAACAACCGGGACCTACAATTTTAGTTTATAAAAAGACAAAACAAAAATTTTAATATATTCTTATCTATTCTGGAAGAAAAACATAACAAATACAATAGACCAAAACAAAGATAAACATTATTGTCCTTTCGAGTAATCAGGTCTTTTTATCGTGCACTTGAAAATTTTCCACATTTACAAGACCTTAGTTTTCAATGAGAGTATTTTGATACTATGTATGTAAATGGTTGTCACGATTCATTTATACTTGACCATAAATAACACGGCACGTGATGATCTGCACGGCATTTTGTTATTTATCACTTTGTATTTTAGAGCTGTTTGCTTTTTAAAATTGAATTAGTTCGTTGTTAACAATAACATGTTTACAGTTATGTGTTTGTTAAATCAGTGGCGCAAACAGTGCAATTTTGAAAATTGTATTCTCTATGCATGCTCTTACAATTCAGTTTGGTTTGTTCAGTGTTTTAAAAAAATCTTCATTTATCTGTATTTTTGCTACTTAGTCTCTCTTAGTCTATATCTTAGACCTCGGTCATGGTCATTGTCTTCAAAGTAGTAAATATTCTTGCTCACTAATCTTATATTTTAATAATATTTTAGATAACTATAACAGAATACGGCTAAAACTCACGTTATAATTATACGGTCGATCCGCAAGGAATCCGACCGGTTTCGGAGTATTTAGTACTCCATCCTCAGGGAATACGCGCACCCCCGTCGCAGGCGCCCGCGCACCGTGTTCTGTTATAGTTATAATGAATACTCACGGTAGTTTTAATGAAGTAATATTCTAGATATTTTATTTTTCTTTTTATTTCCGTTTCTTCTTTTATACCTACTCATATGAGCCTGTTTTACGTGCTGTGTGGTAAAATCGCAAAGAACATAATCTCAGTCTTGCTCAAATTAGCTTGACAACAAAATATTTTCTTTATCTTATTATTCAGAAATTCTTGTCCTTTTGTGTGAATTCCTTACACTTTAATTCTTTTTCAACCTTTCCAAAGAGTTAGCGGTACCTTTATCAGCATACTCTCTTCAAAACACATGACCTTATCATTTCGCGAATGCACCATCGCTATGCCAGTCAGGTCTCGTTTCGCGATTTTGTGCGCACGCGCCCTAAATGCTTGATCCATTGACGAAATGCTGCCGTTTGGTTCTTAGGGGTCAAGTTTTGGATAATGGGTGTGGGTTCCAAGGATTTGTGTGCCTTTTTTGTTGGAGTAGTATTCGATGACGCTTCCACTAGCTTGAAAGTGGATCTGCAAGGTGAATACGGCTTAATCACCCTTTCAAGGGTAAATAGTCCATGTTAGTAGCTCTAAATTCAGTAGTGAACTATAAGAAATACTGACACGGTATAATTTCCCTTTATGCTATGATTGTTAGGTATTGTTCCTTTCTCTCTACCAGTATAAGGTTCGTAATTCTATCTGTCTCTTGTTTGTACGCACTTAAAATCAATGTCTGAACAGATTTAAATATAATTTGATCCCTTTGTCCCTGTCTGGTAACATTTGCATTGAAATGTGCCGAAAAAAATTCGGCGGAAAAATTGCACCCAATTGAAAATTTGTGTAAAGTCTGAATAAATCAATAAAGTTTTATTCTCCAACCTGTTTAAATAGAACCTGAGCAGGCCGCAAGTATGTAATATTTACAATGTGATTGTGTCGATGAACTTTTTGAATTATCTATACTTGAAATTGTCATTTAACTGTCTATTATCGAGCTAATTCTATTAACCATAAAAGCTGCAAAATTACTAAAAGTACTATCATAAAGTCATAAAGTTAGTGCTTTTAACATGATCAGTTGTTGCATTTGGGTCAATTGTAGCTATAATATTTTATTAGGTTTTAGTACCCTTATTTTGTGTAAAACACTTTAAAAATACTAGCATAAAATGTATAAGTCACTAGTAGACCCGGCGAGCTTCGTGTCACGCAATGGGTCGCACCAACTCAGAAACCTTCTTTGGCTCAAGCACAACATCTTTGCTAAAGATCATCACATGCATGCATAGTTTAAGATTCCATAAAGGACATACAGACAGACATTCATTTTTATACATGTATAGATTTATTTTGCTGTCAAAATATGAAATTCATGTTGCATAAGCGGCCATATCACAAGCAACAGTTACGTTCGGCAAACAATGGACAAGCCGCTACAAGGTGTAGGGTGCGCGCGCGCATACGAAACGAACTACGTGGTTGGTAGAGAATTCACAAATCGGATGATATTGTAAAGAAAGCTGAGATTTTTTAAGGATTAATCGAAAGCTTGAGTTCGTCACCCTTACTGCTTGTATTCGAACAAGATGTGACATAGAAATGCTTCGTGCGAAATATGGGCGGCGCTTTCGTGACATTTCATTCAATGATTTCTCGTGCCAATATTTTGATTTAGATCCTTCTTTGTTGGTTCTTCTTTCATTATTTTTAGAAGTAGAACCCAATTTGTGCCATGCTTCACGCTGTGATCTATTACTGGAAATATGATAATTTGACTGCCTCGGTGGCTCAGTGGTTAGTGACCCTAACTTCTGGATCAAAGAGGCGTGTGTTCGATCCCCACCCAGGGCAATTATTTATGTGATGAACACAAGTGTTTGCTCTGTGTCTGGGTGTTATTTAGTTACTATCTATATAAGTATGTATTTAAAAATAAGTATATGTAGTATATCAGTCTCTGGCAGCCATATCACAAGCTTTGCTTAGTTTGGGGTCAGAGACCGTGTGTAAAATGTCTAAAAAAAAATTGTATACTCATTTCAAATTCGTTGGTTCGGTTCAGCCGTAGGTCGTTCACTGCTGGACATAAATAGATCCCATAGATCTATTAACTTGGATACTGCTAGAACTGGACTAAAACTATAACAAACTTTGGGTGAACTTTTCGCAAAAATCTACGCATTGCCATCTTCGAGCAATTATCTACAGAGCCACAAGTGAAAGTAGTAAAAAAAGCCTGAGCGCCGTCATACAAACCGACTTATATATATACATTAAATAATTCGCAATGACCCGTTTTCTTGAATCTCGACGTTATGGTTACCTATTTAGTGCTTGTAACCGACTTTGGCATCGCATAGCTTTGTAGTCAGCTTGCAATTATCGCCTTACGACCAACTAAAAAGCCTGCCCACTACGTAGCCTGCGCAGGGTTTTGGCTCGGACACATTTTTGCCCAATTGTGTCTCTATAGATATTTGCTCAAAGAATGCCATTTAAAAAATTCCAGCTAGAACTCTGAAAATAAGATATATTATATCTAATTATATCTATCGTACGGCTAGACAGACGCGATCAAAGCGCCACCCTTTTATGGTGGACATCCCACGCGTTAGAACCAAGCGTTTTGAGTCCACATTCCTCATACGAACTGCCAGAATGTGGAACGCTTTGCCTGAGTCTGTGTTTCCGCTAAAGTACAATGTAGGTGTCTTCAAATCTCGAGTAAATAGGTATCTTCTAGGTAAGCGTGCTACATCCTGGACCGCATATCTGCTTAAAATCAGGCAGTGTGTAGTCAAACGCAAACCTATTTGAAATAAAAAAAATATTATTATGAGCTAGTTCTAACGTTTCAAAGCTTAATACGTCAGAGAGTGTGAGAGAACCTACATCAATAAGCGTCGCTATTGCGTGCTTGATATTGAGTAGAATTAACGGTCAGGGCTGACTCGTTGCTCACATATACACATGTATCATTATATGCGGGCACATGGTCTTAGACAGGGTCGTTATGATAGCCGGTTTTAGTGCTGATATTGTACAAGAGTATTTCCCCGAGTTTCCAAGAGACTACTTTGAAATCACGTAGTATATAGAGTCAAAAGCCCAATTCGCCCCCAAAAAAGTTGGTGTTCTCTCTAAGGTGAGACGGTATTTCACACCTGAGCAACTGCTTAGCCTTTATAAAGCACAAGTTAGGTCTTGCATGGAATACTGCTCTCACCTTTAGGATGGCTCTGTCAAATATCAACTGGAGGCTCTGGAGTCGATTTAGCGGCGAGCCAGGAGGCTGATTGACAACGACACCTTGACTAAGTCGCAGCTGCAAAGTCTTGAGCATCGACGTAAGGTAGCGTGTTTGTCGGCCTTTTACCGGATACACTTCGGAGAGTGCGCTCAGGAGTTGCACAATCTGGTCCCACCTGCCCCTTTCTTCTATCGTACGGCTAGATGGAACTAAATCGCCACCCTTTTATGGTGGACATTCCACGTGTTAGAACTAAGCGTTTCGAGTCCGCATTCCTCATACGAACAGCCAAAATGTGGAACGCTTTGCCTGGGTCTGTCTTCCCGCTAAAGTACAACGTGGGTGTCTTCAAATCCCGAGTAAATAGGTATGCGTGCTACATCCTAGACCGCATATCTGTGTGTATATGTCGTTTTTAAACTTTCGCGATTTGAACACATTATTATTATGTACTACGGGACTAATCGCGCACTAAAATTACGAGATAAATAAATACCTCATCATTCCGACGTTTCGGCCGTGGTTACGGGTAGACTGGAGTAGCCAGTACGCACGGATCGATGTGATGATATTCACATTATTGATGATTTATCAAAAATGGCTAAACTGATTTCAATAAAAATTAAATGCGATCACCTTTGAAGTATGATTTACCAAACAAAAAAAGAATTATCAAAATCGGACTACTCTGTAAAAAGTTATGCCTGGTCAAACATAATAAAAAAAAAAATAAAAAAAATACGCCTCAACTTGAAAACCTCCTCCGTTTCGTCGGTTAAAAAATGTATAGTGCAGTATAGCTTCATAATGATGTAGAGTTTATAAATTAAATTGATTAGGTATTCGCTAATTAAATGTAACTAACATCACAGGCATAATTAGGTTTCATTCTACTATAGATATACAGGGTTACTGGTTATTTGATTACAATTAGCATCCTTTTAGGGACTTATTCTGAACATCAAAACTAACAACTTTTATCAAATCTCAAAAAGTCACATTGAAAAATATCGTTCACCAAAATGTATGGAGCCGCTATTTTTTTTAGTTTTCACAAAAGTCGCAGAACAAAAGTTGTTAGTTTTGGTGTACAGAATAATCCCCTAAAAGGATGCTAATTGATCACCAGTACCCTGTATTATGCCTTAACCTCAGATCAATGTTTGAAGCTAGTAGCGCGTTCAACTTAAATTAAGTCAACAGATGTAAAGATATCCCGAAAAGCGCTTGCGTCGAATACTAATAATCTTACGTGCTTAGACATTTTAAAAACATGTTTAGCATTGTGTTTCTGTCTCAAAATAAATATATGAATAAAATAAATATTAAGGAACATCTTACACCCGGTATCTGACCCCAAACTAAGCAAAGCTTTGTTCTCATATGGCTGCCAGAGACTGATATACTACATATACTTATTTTTAAATACATATGTTACTTAGAAAATTACTAATAACAACCAGTCCAGAGAAAACACCTACATATGTTCATCACACAAATGCTTGCCCTGGGTAGGAATCGAACCCACGCTTCTCGGACCCAGTAGTCAAGGTCACTAACCACCTGGCCAATGATGCAGTCAATAGATCATACATAATAGATCATTGACAAGGACAACTTGAGACAGTCCAGAAGAATAGCATTCTCGGCCGCTCCAGGTCTAATAGAAATACACGACTTTTTAGGATTAAAGAAAGAAAGAAGAAAGAAAGAAAGTTTATTTATTAACTGAGTAAGAAATCGGTACAAATTGTCCACGAAACAACATTATCGTTAGATGCATTCACATCAGTTGGATTAACAGCGGGCCCCCAAACTCGGCTAAGCCGGTCTCTTGGTGGCCCATTCCAAATTAATTGCCAAGAGCTGAATTGGCGCGATTATAGACTATTATCATACCATATCAAAACTTGATCTACATTTAATTGACATAAAATTTTGATAAGTGAAATTTAGAAACATTAAACAAAACATAACAAAGGTATAGCAAAGACCAAGCATATTACTAAATAAAATTATAATAATATTAATCATTTTTAATCTCAAACTAATTGTACTCTTAAAGGCTTTAGTATACTAATGTTAATTTTCCGTTGTTGCAGCCCGCCTACGTTTAAGACCCTCACGCCGACGTCGCGCACGCAGCTCAAGCAACAGTTGATGCGAGAGCATGCGCAGGAGCAACTGCGCAAAGAGTCTTTACAAGTAAGTTCAAATTTGGAACTAATGTTTTTCAAATATAGAACGCGAATTTGATTTAGGCCCGTATTCTATGTCAATTACGAATACAAAACTTTAGTCTCGAAGTCTGAAAGTACGTATCGTTAAGAGAGACCTAAAACTAATCTGGGTTAAAAATAATGTGATTTATTTGGAATGTACGAGTACTCTTAATAGATAGATATTTTAGTGGTTAAGACCAAAGATTTCCTCCCCCCCCCCCCCCCCCCCCCCCCCCCCCGTCACCAAAAAAAAAAAGGATTTGAACCAGCATCCCTCTGGGATTAAGCTGTACAACGAACCCGCTAAATTAGTGAAATGTTTATCACTTTACTACCAACTTCTACAGTGTTGGTATGGTATGATTCGTCTATAGTCATAGCTAAGGAGAGCAGCAGAGAGAAAGAGATTGTAAATTGATCGTTCAGGTGGCTTAAACCTCTTTTGTTTTTAGGTCTTAAGTATTCGAACCTACTTAAGTAGATACTATCAGTATCAATGAGTGGAGCAGCCACCACTTTAGTAGCAGTGTAATGCGGTTCTCAATGAGTTCCAAGTAAACATTGCGTGCTTACAAAAATCAATTTTCCTCGACGTCGCCAGCTGCAAGGAATCAAATCAATTGGTTATAATTTGTTAGGGAATAATTGTAATTGAAACAGTGCATCATTTGTGACTGTGACGCATCTATTGGTTTTGTGCTCGATGCCCATATACATGATGTTTAGTCTAGCGTTAGACAAACTGAGCTGGTATGTAGGTACCTAAGACCGATCCTTCATCTATGGAAGGTACGTAGGTACATTGATATTGAACATAAGAATTGGCCGAAAAAATCCTGGGGTCCAGATATTTTTTTCAATTTAAACTAGATAAATTTTGCGAACCGCTGAAAAATCCCTGCTCATACTGAATATTCGCGTGCATTAGATAATATTTTTTCATGAACGTTTGGTCTCTGATTTATCCTTCATCGTTTCAACAAGTATGTAGGTACGGATTCATTTTCTCAAATATTCCAACTTTAACTCAATTAATTGACTTGTAGTTATTGTAGTAAACTGACGATTTTAAGTCGCTTTTAAGACTTTTTTCTATGTTTGCAGCACTGAACGGGGAAAATTGTCGTAACTTGGGATATAATTTAACTAGGCAAAAGGACATGTCCACAAAATGTATGGAGGCTGGTATAATAATAATCAAAAATTCTAACCACAACTCTCGTTACATTTCGAGAAAGTTCATATTTTTCTGAGTCTATTACATCAGTTAAAAACACAAAGCGCCCTGCAATTTATTAATAAATTTATTTTGATTTTATTAGGATAAATAAATATATTTGGTTCAATAGGTAGTTTATCTCTAGGAACTCTGATTAAGTAACCTCCAAATTGTTAAATAAATTTAAATAGCATTTTTACCAATTAGACACATTTTTTAAGTGTTTTTTGTCCTATTGTACCTACTAACTGGTCACAATGGCAGGTTATAATTTTAACAAATTAAGTGGTGTATGTGGAAGAATCAGTTTTGAATGCAAGTAAAATAACGCTAGAAGAACTTTATTATTGTTAAACAAGAAAAAATAAAAAGCTGTTTTATTATTTAAAAAAAAAATATTTTTTACATATAAAAAAATATGCAGGTATGAAAAAATCTAAATTAAATATTTTTCAGAAGCCCATAAAACAAGCTTTCAAATGATGTATAGATCATCTTGGTTAGATTTTTCTCTGAATAATATACCACTTGAGGACCATCACCTTTGCCATAGACGTAAGACTCCGACACCGGTAGACAAACACATTGTATATAATATTTACGCGTCGAATTGTATACCTCCTCCGGTGGTTCGCATTGTATACATGTACTGTTACTAAAGTAATATTGTGTCGTTTGAATTCCAGAACCAGCAAGCAGGGCAGTCGAAGAGCAATGAGGAGAAGAAGAAGTCTTCGCCGGCGGAGGTGCCTCGGATTGCGCCACACGTCGAACTACCGCCACAGGTCCTACAGGTAAGCACATACTAAAAAACTGTCCTGTCCTTAATGTCCTTAATAGCCAGCGTCGTGTCACAAGAAATAATATTGTCGGTGAAATTACTGGAAACAGTGTAGTATTATGGGGAATGTACTTTTACCCGTAGCACTACTAGTATACAAGGGAGTAAAATTTCCCTTCGCTCTACTAGTCGTGTCAAGCAGTAGAGCCACGGGGATAAACGGAAATTATGACTGAAAATATACTAAAACTAACTTTTCTAGCGGCGTTGCCCGCACGATATATTTTTGTGCTATCCCAACCTTTTATTTTTCCGGGATAAAATGTTGCCAATGCCACTTTTGATTGAACGTCTTCTATGCCAAAAATCAAGACTACCTGTTGATCTGTTGCTGCGTAAAAGATTACTCTGATGGGTTTTGATGATTGATCTTTACATTTGATGGCTCACATAAAGCCTACCACTTTTAAAATAAACCGGGTGGTAAAACTGTCTCTAACTCCATTCAAAACAAGCATAGGCATTTGGCAGGGTGTCTAAGAAACGACCACTGAAATGGCAATGTTAACATGGGTAATTCATCAATACAATTTCTGATGAAGATCTTGGATGCCTCAATCTGTTTCTTGGCTAAATAAGGAAGATATCTATTCTGTCAAGCAACTGAGAGTACTTGGATTGTCACTCTGAAAACTGGTTATAAAATAGTTTAACAAGGCGTTTGTCATTGATTATTTATTAAAGCCAGGAGAAATCCAAGAATTGAAGTCAGAAGCCAGTAAGGTCTGTCTTCGAATGGGTGAGATGTACAACTGAGCATTACTTACTGTGGCACAAATCTCAATGGTTATATTGTCATCCATCATCATCCATCCATCAGCCAAAAGACGTCCACTGCTGGACATAGGCCTCCCCTATGGATCTCCAATAAGACCGGTTGATAGCGGCTTGCATCCAGCGCGATCCTGCGGCCTTAATGAGGTCATCTGTCCACCTTGGGTGGACGTCCTACGCTGCGCTTGCCGGTACGTGGTCTCCACTCGAGAACTTTTCGACTCCACCGGTCATCAGTCCTCCGCGCTATGTGCCCTGCCCATTGCCATTTCAACTTGCTAATCCGTTGGGCTATGTCGGTAACTTTGGTTCTTTTACGGATCTCCTCATTTCTGATTCGATCACGCAGAGAGACTCCGAGCATAGCCCTCTCCATAGCTCGTTGGGCTACTTGGAGCTTACCAATAAAGCCCATAGTGAGAGACCACGTTTCTGTGCCATAAGTCATCACTGGCAACACACACTGGTGGAAAACTTTCGACTTGAGGCACTGAGGTATGTCGGACGAGAAGACACTACGCAATTTTCCGAACGCTGTCCAGCCGAGTTGGATTCGGCGATATATTGTAGACACTAGTTATTTCAAACATTTAGCCAAGTCAGAGGTATTCAGGCAACTCAAATAATCAGTCACCAGGATTAGCCATAAACGTATTGACTAACTGTTGATGTGTAAACGTTCCAGGTCCGAACAGTTCTGGAGAACCCCACCAGGTATCACGTGATCCAGAAGCAGAAGAGCCAGGTCCGACAGTACCTTAGTGAATCTTTTCAACCACAAACACAGGTCAGTACCTACCAATTTTAATTTCAACTGAGAACAACCTCTAAAACTTATTTTTCTGGAAATATATCAATTATAGAACCAGTTTCAAAAATTCTAATCAAAAATTGATTATTCATGAAAAAGTAGATCAATTTTTTGGTGCCAAACTAGACGCTAAACTGGAGGTTAGAAACCTGTGTTTTAGAAACAGAAGGTTACGAAAAATAGAATTGTAGTTTCTATCTGCACTAAGCCAAGAGGGGGGTGATTAAGACCATCAAAATAAACAACTTTTACTTTGGGGTGAAACCGGAATTCGAGTAAAAATACAACAAAATCGCATAATCGACAAAATGTATGGAACAGCTGATTTTTTTTTCGAAATCTTGGTTAGCCCCATAGGAAAATTTGTTAATGTCTTGTTTCAAAACATGGTCTTAATCACCCCTTTTGGGTTAGTACACCAGTTCTAGATAGCATTGTAGGAAGCTGCAGGGTGGTTTAGTTGTGGATGGATTTTGACACCACCGATTTTTAGTCACCTAAAAAGCACTGCCACAGGAAAACATCGTAAGGCAATTTGTGTACTTCCGGTGGTGACACTGGACATCGTCTGTGAAACCACCAACCATTACCAGCCGCTATTATGTTATCAGCAGACATTATCAGCGCGACACATTTAGCCCAATCGCCATCCGAAATAGACCTATGTTCAACAGTGAACTATGAAAGTTTTTTTTTTTTTTTACACGGCTTCTGACCCCAAACTAAGCGAAGCTTGTGATATGGCTGCCAGAGACTGATATACTACATCATATACGTATTTTTAAATCCATACTTACATAGATAGAAACTAAATAACACCCAGACACAGAGCAAACACTTATGTTCATCACATAAATATTTGCCCTGGGTGGGGATCGAACCCACGCCTCTTTGATCCAGAAGTTAGGGTCACTAACCACTGAGCCACCGAGGCAGTTATGGCAGCATTGCAGAAAAATATCCTTAGATCCTGCACTCTACGCACAGACAAAATAATAACTTGTCATTCATGATCTCAGAGTGTTAGCTTCACGCATGCGCCATGGCCTGGAATGATAAGTGATTATCTAATCAATCAGATGGAGTGATATGATGTATTGAGATCAAGAGAGATAGTGTATCGGCCATCTTATCTGGCCATGCGTGGAGTAAGCAGCTGTAGCCAGATGGATATCGGGGTCGGAGTGCTGATTCACAAATTAAGGGTTTTTATCATAATCCATCTTAATAGATGACGTTACACGTATATTTCCGATATTGAGGCAGGTAGTCTAAAAGTAGCATACGCAGGGACATAACCACCTCAGCAGAGAAGATAAAACAAGAAACGGACAGCCGCCACATTTGATATGACCACCCTATGATGGAACCCCGATTAAAAAGCCGTAAACGTTTTCTTAGACGTACAAAACCCTTAAACTCACACCCACCCGACCAACGACGTGAATTGTGGCAAGCTAGACGGGATGGGTGTCTCCTGACTTTATACCGCCTTCAGAAAGTCTCCCACCAGGACACGAGTTGCCGTGGTCAATCTGGAAGTCCCTTAATCGCCTACGTGTCGGGGTTGGCCGCTGCAACGAAAACATGGTGAGATGGGGCATATCGGATGAAAAACAGTGCGATTGCGGTACTGTTACCCAAACTATGGCACATCTCTTAGTCTGCCCCCTTTCCCCGAAAAACTGCAGCCAAATTGATCTTAACTTTGCTACCGAGGACGCGATAGAGTTGTAAATACCTACCTAAACGAAAAAATAAATAAAAACAAAAAACAAAAAAAAAAACAAAATATAAATAAAAACTTAGCCATTGCCACGAAATGATGATGATGATGAGTATAAAAGTTAGTAAGTTCGTATGGCCGGGTGGCTAGCTCTGGTGTCCAAAGTATAGGCAGGTAGTATAGGATCCACGGAACCAATTGATGGTTCAAATTGTTCGGTGTGTCGGACTGAAAATTAGAACCCTGTATACAACCATAGTTTTAACGTATCTTTTGTATAAGCCGCGTCACACAAGTTGGCGGAAATGAAGTATAAGCTACGCAATATACAACCCTGACTGAAGCTTACACAAAGCCGCGCGTTGATTGGATATGCCGCAGCAGCTAGCTAACTTCATTTCCGCCAAATTGTGAGATGCGGCCTATAGTAAGAGTACCTGCTCCAACGCTGTTATTGTTGGCACAACACAATAAATTACCTATTTATATGTGCTCGTACAGGTACAAAAGTGCCATTTTTGCCATGTATGCATCTTAAACTCTTTGATAGTTCGGTGCATAAATGTCTCGCGAGCGGGGTAAGAAGAAAAGCTCCGATCAATCTTTGATTTGGGATATAAAACTTGGGATATAAAACAGCCTTCATATTATATAAGAAACTACGAACTATATTAATACGTGCTAAACAACGTAAGCCACTGCTTTACCATTCGATAAAGTGGTTCATTTGGAAAAGATGACGCGAAGTCAACCCCTCGGATGGTCGGTTGCAGGTGTCAGCAGCGAGTCGCGGCGCGCCAGCTCTGTCGGCGCCCGAGCTCGGCGCCACCACCCCCTCCTCCCCCGACCGCGCCTCCGCCTCCAGCCTGCTCAGCCCTGGACTCTGCTCGGTCGGCACCAACAACTCGGAAGTGAGTACTACACGGTACACAGTCAGTAGCATTACAGGTATAGGACGCGGGGCATTTGGCTGCATGGCCATAACTGGGGTTCATGGAGGCCTTGGCTACCATGGAAACTTCTTTACTCACTCCCCCTTAAAGAAAATTTCTAGCTCCGCCAATAATACTAGAAGCTAATAACCTTCATGTATCATTCCAGGCTGACGAGTTCCTAGATGATATCCTCTCCCTGGACAGCGGCGCCGGGCCGCTCTCGTCCTCCGGCCCGCCGTCCACCGCCAGCTCGGTGGCCGGTGATCTGCTGTCTGATGCTGACATGCATGTCTTAGCGAAAGATCGACAGAAGAAAGATCATATGAGTGAGTATCTAGATGACATCCTCTCCCTGGACATTCGGGACCGCAGTCCACCGCTCGGTAGCTGGTTGCCCGCTCTCGACCTCCGGCCTGCCATCCACCGTCAGCTCGGTAGCTGGCGGGCCGTTCTAAAAATATAAGTCTGTGCGATGGAAATACTTCACTATAGTTAGCATTAAGACGAACTCTTGCTATGGCAGCAACTCCAAAATAGCAAAATGGAAAATCAGAAAATCAGTTCCATTGAGTAACATTTACTTATTTCCTTTCTAGTGTTTTTTTAATGTTCTAGTGTTATTTCCTTAGCTTATTTTGTTTTGTATACCTAATATGATTGAGCAGTGCTTTCTCCACCAGGGCTGGAGTCAGGCGGGTACAACCTCCTCACGGATGCGGATATTCATGCGCTGGCCAAGGACCGGCAGAAGAAAGAAAACCATAATATTAGTGAGTATTTTATCGATTTAGTGGGATTTTCTTTTTAGGGTTCCGTACCTCAAAAGGAAACAAAATGGAACCCTTATAGGATCACTTTGTTGTCCGTCTGTCCGTATGTCGAGATCACGAAAACAAGTTGACCCGAAAAGTACCCGGCCTCTTGCAGTTGGGAAAAAATCATACATCTCAGTTAGGTATCGTAGAAAAAACTTAGATCGGTTTATGTCGTAAAAAACGCATATTTCGACACTCACGAATTGGAATATGACATTCGGCGAAAAGCATTGTCTCTGGGTACACTTATAGGAATAAATCTGAAAACTGTACATTTTTATTTAAAGCACAAAAAATATGGCCTCACAAAATATGGGTTCAAAATTCAAAGTGAGTAAATCGTATCATGTGAGGTATCATATAAAAGAACTTCTTGTACTAGCTATTGCTGCGCCCTCAATACAGGGTATATATGCCTTATATTTAGTTAATCTAGTTTTTAACTGAATTATGTATATATTTGCAATAAATGAATAAATAAATAAATAAAAGAACTTCATTAGCACATGCTAAAACAGGTTTTTAATTGTTTTAACAGTGTGTAATTTTCGATGTATGACGAAAACTGAAAAAAAAAACTTTTTTGTCGATGATTATAGTACTTATTGGGATTTTAATAACCATATTTGTAAAAAAATCCATTTCCTTTCCAGTTGAACGCCGTCGCCGCTTCAACATAAACGACCGCATCAAAGAATTAGGGACCTTATTACCCAAGACAAACGATCCATTTTACGAAGTCATCCGAGACGTGCGGCCTAATAAGGGGACTATTCTCAAAAGTAGCGTGGATTATATCAAATGTCTTCGTGACGAAGTGAACAGACTACAGCAGAGCGAACAGCGGCGGAAGCAGATAGAAATACATAATAGGAAACTCATGCTTAGGATACAGGTGAGAATACAAAAATTTAAATTAAATTTAAAAAAATAAGACATAAAACACACACACACACACACACATCCGGGACGAGCGGTCCAAAAATGGCACTATTATGCATCTAAGATTCCTTCCGCAACTAACAAAAATGTTGATAACTTCGAAACAACTGAACCGATTTTCATTAAATATAGCTAAAACACTCCTTACTAATTCATCCTTTAAAAATTAAAAAAAATCAAAATCGGTTCATCCGTTAGGTAGATATACTGAGCGCCACACAAATTGGCAGGTGAGATGTTAACCACAGATGACACTTTGCCGTGATTGGCTAATTATTGCGCATGTGTGCAACATTCCCACGATGCGTAGGGAGCTTGCAGGAGGCATGAGGTTGGCGGTCGGGTGTGCCCCTGCGTCTTGTCTCTCTGGCTCCCGCGAATGCCATCTTTTGGCTTTTGCGCAGCGCTCTGCGCATAACTTCCCAACCGTCGATTTGTGTGGCGCTCAGTATAGCTACGATGTTTCATAATGACAGACGATAACAAGGGAACTATTGTCAAGATTATCAATATTAAAAAATGTCAAGATATTTGTGAGGTATTAATTTTTTTCGGGATGCGGTGGGCGGATCACCTCATTTAGACCTCGAGATCGCACTGGATGCAAGCCGCTAGCAACCGGACTTATTGAAGATTAATAAAAATCAGAAAAAGTTAAATAGGACCTATTATCTCCAGCAGTAGACGTCGCATGGCTGACGGATGAGTCTTCTGAGAAAGGAAGTATGGAATGTGGTCGTCCATGTCGGATAATGATGATAGGATAACATCTCGTAAAGGAGTACTCCACCGGGCGAGGTGTTGTGCCCGGGGATAGCTATACGACAGTGTAATATTCTCGTCTTAATATGGTTCGGCCGCCGCTGAGAATTTCGTTAGCACGATGCAGCCCTCGGCTTGTGATTGGCTGACGCTAGTTTCTCGAGGCGCGCGTGTGGTGGCGCCCCATGAAGAGAAGTTAGTCGCTACAGAAGCATTCCTTGCCCCATTATCAAAACATCTCTTTTATGTTAATTCTAGGAGTTAGAGAGGTTGGCGCGAGTGCACGGTCTGCCAGTGAATGGAGGAGAGAGTAGCGGCTGGCCGTCCCCTCACACGGACGACTCGGGCGTAGAGAGCGCGCCCGACCCGCCCACACCGAGCGAACATAATATACCGGTACGTAATTATAATTTAATATAATTATAATATATATAAATATAAAACTCTGGTATACTAAGCGCCACACAAATCGACGTATGGGAAGTTAAGCGCAGAACGCAGCGCAAAAGCCGAAATATAGGTAAACGCGGGAGCCAGAGAGATAAGACGCCGGAACACACCCGCGCGTTAAACTCATGCCTCCCGCGCGCTCCCTGCGCACTACGACACGCGGCGTCGGAATTGTAGCGCAATAATTAGCGAATCACGGCGAAGTGTCATCTGCGGCTAACTTCTCATCCGCCGAATTGTGTGGCGCTTAGTATAAATAGCAGACTCATGAAAATCCTGTCGATTCTCAAATATGACGTCGTAAATGGAGCTGTATTGGCTACTCGTTGCGTTGAGAGTTAGAACTCATTTCAAAGTAGGTAAGCACTAAAATCCGCAAGGTACCGTGCGTGATGAGCATAGATAAAAGATTTCATCAAGACATTATCAATGACGGAGCCAGGTTGAGAGTTCATGAATATTAGGCAACTAACTGCTGGACGGCTAAATGGGTCAAACTGAAGCAAGATTTACCCAAAAAAAATTATTTTTAACTTAAAAACCTAATTTTTTCATGCGTTTCGTGAGCGAAATCGGCTTTCCCAAATAAAAATTCAGACGAGATTAAAAAATAATAACAATGTAGTTTTTATTCACAGCATCTAATACGGAAAAAAAGTACATGTGATATAAAAAAGTTGAAATTTTGCAGATTAGTGTGTAACCCTTTCCGAACGATATTCAACTCGCAATTTTCGTGCTTGAAAGACTTCATGGCAAATATCTCAGTGGCTATTACCGTTCAGTTCTAAGATTGCTTGCAAATATCTGATCATGTTTAGTGTTTTAAAAAGTTGCCTACCACATAATCATTTTCTAATTTGTTTTCTTATTTTTACAGGAGGTGATACTGCCAAAAACAGAGCCTGCTCCTCTTATGGAATTGGGCGAGCAACCTCCAGACTTACTTCGAGATATGCCGTCCACTGACTGTCTGTCCGCGCTTGATGCACTAGGTAACTGGACTACGGATCTCTTGTGAATGAATGAACTGAATGATGAATGAACAGAATACAAAATCAGAGCCTGCTCTTATGGAATTGGGCGAACAACCTCCAGACTTACTCCGAGATATACCGTCCACAGACTGCCTGTCAGCGCTCGATGCACTAGGTAACTCTCAGAGTAACGAGTCCTTAAATTGAGAGGTAACCATTGCAAACTACGGATCTCTTGTTTCTACAATACTGTGAATGAATGAACTTTCAGTTGGTTAGAGCGTCGGGCTAGTGATCCGAAGGGGCAGGTTCAAATCATGCGTTCGCTTCAGATTTTTGAAATGCTTATCACAAAGATAACTCTGTGAGATAAAATCTAGTGTGGAAAGCACTCAAAATAAAATCATAACATTGATTTAGCAGTGCGTCATCTCTCGTCAATCTTTAGAAGTTCTAATAACTTCTAGTTGAGTGATAACCTGTCTAATACGGGTATCACAGGTGGCGCCACCAACGCTATAAGTTGGGGTAATATAAGCACTTCAAAGATTTGACGCTTGCGTAGGAGGCGGGCTGGCTCAGCTGGTTAGAGCGTCGGGCTAGTGATCCGAAGGGGCAGGTTCAAATCCTTTTTAACAAAAAGAGTCGAAAGAACCACACCGCGGCAATAATGTTGAGTGCTGAGAGGTCCCGATACAGAACGCTGGTATTATGGTAAAATTATACTAGCTGCCCATCTCGGCTTTGCTTGGCTACGAATCTCGGATATACTTTCCGAAAGAAATACTTTAAAGTAGGAGTATCAGCACAAGGCTTAATAACTCTGTAACGCAAGCCACACTATTATGATGGCGCGATATTTGGGCTATCCGGCCTTTCTGTAACTCCAACCAATTCTAGATGGACAGTATGATGTTTTTCGTGTTTTCCTCCCAGATGGGCTGAAGCTGGGCTCGTGCTCGCCGCTGAGCCGCGAAGAGGGCTTATCGCTGGGTTGTCTGGAACCTGATCTTTGCCTCGACCAGGTGCCGGACAACCTGTTTAGTCATAAGGATATTAAGGTGAGGAATTATTCTATTGAGAAAATGACATGTTTATTTTCAGCACTTGTAATTAATATCTGGGCTACCTTGGTGCACCGCG
Source organism: Hypomecis punctinalis (assembly GCA_949316475.1). Lineage (NCBI taxonomy): Eukaryota > Metazoa > Arthropoda > Insecta > Lepidoptera > Geometridae > Hypomecis > Hypomecis punctinalis. Next base: position 2,537,907 of record OX438819.1, on the reverse strand, counting down.
ATTTTTAAAATCAAAACTATTTTTTCATCTTATGTTAACTTATTTGCAACTTCCAATATCTTATCTGCAACGCAAACATAAATGCTAAACGCATATTAAATTAAAATAAAAGAAAGAAAACTCCCGATTGCGTCCTTGCGGTTGATGTGGGCAAGTAGGTGCAATAATTCTTACCTCAAAATTAAGTAAATCTGGCCTTTGTTGATAAACCATTCCAAAATATTTCGCACTTAATGAAAAGAAATTGTAAAATGAGAAAGGGGCTACAGATTTACAGGGTTATTTCTAATCAATAAGCATCCTATTAGAGGCTTATTCCGTACATCAAAACTAACAACTTTAGACCGGCAACTTTTGATAAAACTGAAAAAAAATTTTTGTTGTTCCATAGAAAAATATCGTTCACCCGTGACAAAATGTAGGGAACAGCTGTTTTTTTTTTTCGAGTTTTGACAAAAGTTGTTAGTTTTGATGTACAGAATAAGCCCCTAAAAACATTCTAATTGATTAGAAATAACCCTGTATACTATGTTATTTATGACACGGTTTTATTAGTTCAACTAAGTATTATACCTGTTTGATTACAATTGACTTTGAACTCGATTATGACCCACATTAAACGGTCAGCAAGAACTCCAAGCACTTATGACGATACAATAATTAAAGCGTGTTTTTAAATTGTAATTACTTTGTAATTGCAGATGCGAGAGTCCCCGACGCAAGGGTTATTGGAAGGCGCGGAAGCTGCCGTACTCAACTTAGCACAAATAGAAGACCTCATGGACGACGACTCACATAACCCCGTCACTTCAGGTACTGTCAAATAACAGAATCAAATTAAAATAAAAATAGTACCTATTCCGTCCGGTGCAGTCGGGTTATGTGGGATCGTACCCACTAAAACCCCCTCGCTGGTAGCTGAGTTATGTGCTGTCTTGGAAGCTGCGGGATCTCCCGGGAACACACCGGAGCTCCCAGAACTTTTCTATTAATGTCTTGCAATTGATTGACCCATACAGTCAAATACGACAAGGTGGTCACTCACTATTGTCGTCCGGGGCAGCAAATCGTAGGGAGCCCTAATAACTTTAACCCCCCCAATCTCACCTGACACAATGGCTAGGTCCGCCCTTGGTGTTCGTAGACAAGGGGGGGAATAATCTGTATTGCACACGGGCGTACAAATAACTAGCGGCGGGTCTGGCTAGAGCCCCATCTCCAACTACTCGCGAGCCCAGGGGTTCCCTTATATTCGGCTCTTACTACAGGTAGGGGATACCGATGCCGTATTCTATTGCCCCTGTTAATTGAGCCTTGAAATAATAATTTATCTATTACCTTTGCAGGAGACCCCATGTTGTGTTCCTCACCGACGTCTCAACTCTGCCTGAGCGACGTAGTAGCCGAGGCTGCCGATAGAAATATGTCTTCCATGCTGCACCACTCAGACTCTAACGGATTCCCACACAATACAGGTAACTGTACTTAACAGTCTTTTAATAGCCCACTGCAGGAAGTAGGCCCATCCACGGAGGGTGATTTGGCCATATCCGCCAATCTAGCCCAGTGCGAGTTAGTCGACTTACATACGCCATCGGATTTCTTCCACTGACGTATGCAGGTTTGCCGCACGATGTTTTCCTTCACCGAAAAGCCTCTGGTCTTAAAATCCGTTCAAAATCCGTTCATAATAAGAACCGAGATTTAAACCCATGACCTTCACGATTGTAAGGCGGGTACCATTACCATTAGACCACCAAGGCTTGGAGATAACACTAACTAAAAACTTGAAGATTTTAAGTAATGATATGCCGCCATATTGTGTTCACCACCGACGTCTGAGCGACGTAGTAGCCGAGGCTGCCGATAGGAATAGGTCTTCCATGTTGCACCACTCAGACTCTTACGGATTCCCACACAATACAGGTAACACTACCTACTAATAGTTTTCCGAGCAATAGACCTCGCGACACTCTTTTACTGTCTCTTCATTAGCTATTATCTTGACTCGCTCTTGACTGATTTAATTTATATTCGCAAATCGGCAAAGAATATTTTTAGGATTTATTATCAAAATCGGCTGATAAATAGCGTGACGGCAAATTTTCCTCCTTTTTGAGGGAAATATCACTCTCAATTGAAAATCGCTGACGCCTAAACGATCCATTAATTTAAAGAACCTGTGCACCAAGTTTCGTCAATTCAATTCGTTGAAAAATGCGACTTTTAAAGGAGAATCAAAATCCGGACTGACGAAAATAAAATTGTCAACTTTCACTTTGTTTGCTCGGTCAATTTCTCTAATAAATAATTCTTATCAACCCATTTTAATTACATTCTAACAATGAATATTTCTTTCCAGGATCCCTAATGAGCGATCCAAGCATGTCTCTAGGAGGTCTAGGAGCCCTCACAGAGTCATGTCTCCCGAGCCTACTCCTAGGAGGCCCCCACCACCACGCCCCCCACTCGCCCCACTCCCACCCGCGCTCGCACTGCTTCGATATGGACCTCGGAGCTTAAACCTCCTTGAAAAGAAGATATCAGGTGACGAAAGATTATACTAGTGGCGCCATCTATTGGCGGATAGTTGCAAACTTTATAAAAAATATCGTTAATATCATTTCTGACCAGTGTATACTGCTTCGATGTGAATCTTAAAGCTTAAACCACCTTAAACTTGTTAATGTGATGTGAAGTAAGATAAACTATTAGGTGACGTAAGAAAAGACTAGTGGCGTCATCTCTTGACGGAAATTTGCAAACTTCATAAAATCAATGAGAAGATCATACTGCCTGGGTGGGAATTGAACTTTAACTACCGGTCTATTAACTTATATCAAGTGATGTAGAAAATATAAGACTCCCAGTTTCAAATTTAACATAATTTGACTATAAGGATCCACTTCTGAGCTGGTTATGCTATTTTTTTTCAAAGGATCATTATTTACACATGATTTATACATTTCGTTTTACTAATTAAATATGAGCAGAAATAAATTCTGTAAATAAGTAACGCCATATTTTGTCAAGTGACATAAATTAAAACTGCTAAAATGGCAGCTACGGACAGCTACTATTTGCTAAACGAGCCAACGTCTTATTTTTTGTGATTTTGTCAAAACTTCTGACAAAAGTTTGCAGCTTAGCAAATAGATGGCGCTATTCGCAAAACAAAAAAATACCATAACGAAAACATTTCGTGGCAAACTTAGATAAATCAATATCTATAAGTCAAATCAAAGTTAGTGGTGTCTGTGAACACGACGAGAGTCGTTGCGCAGTAGCTAGTTCTTGTGTCAACGGGGTGAAGAATGGGGTTATGCGCAGCTTGTAGCTAACTTCATAAACGCCATTAAGTTTCATTCGACTTATAACTACAAAATGTAGATTTTGTAATGAAAATTGTGGCGTTTTCTACTCTTAAACTATTTAAGGATCTCTAGAATGAGAGTGTATGAAAAAAGACGTTAGTATGAGTGTAAATAAATCGAATAAGATTCTCAATCGAGTTGATACTTTGGAGGGTTCCGTATAATTTACATAAAAGTTCCTAATACTTACATATTTTTTCATTGTACAAAGTTATTTATGAAGTGATCTTACCTACCTTTTTCTCTGATATATATTTTAACAATATAATAAATCTATCATAATTAATTTATTGCCTTTGAAATACCGTTTGGTTTTGATGTAGGTAATATACCTAATAAATAACGTAGTTTTTTAAACTATATTTTCGTTCACTTACTTTTAACAACATGAAATAACTATTTTAGTAGTTGTGTAGTTGTCACAAATTGGTGCCATTTTTTTCTGTCATCCTAGTACTAGAAATATAAAAAGTGAAGTGAATTTTTTACTTATTTTCATACAGGACGACGTCAATTTTACCAATAGTTTTGTTTTAATTTCTTTGTTGCAAAAAGTAGGTTTGATCACATACAAACAGATTTTATTATAAATATGAATACGGAACCCTAAAACGGATGCTAGTTGTAATGTGTTCAAATTTGGACATTGCGAAATGTTTTTTTCTTCTTCTGAAAACTGATTTATTTGGATGTAGTTATGCAAGAGTTCAAAAGAATTTGGAAACTGGCTTCGCTTTGCACGTGCAAAGCTGGCGTTGTGTGGTTTGAAATGAACATGTTAATTGCCCAGACTTACGTCTATAAAAACAAATTATAAATTTTATTTATTTATTGAGATTAATAAAATCGTTTTATGTTGCTACATTGACTAAAAGTTATCTATAGCAGACTCATTCGACAAGATTACTATAAATAATATATATTTACGTAATCATCATGGCATGACAAGATTGCATTTGCCAATATCAAGTGTTAGTTAGATATTATTTTATTAAATCTTATTATTCAAAAATTATTTTATTTATGTTTTTCTCACTTATATTATTCAAAAAAAGGAAAAGTCTTGGAAATAATAAAAAAATGGTATAAGATGTATCCGCGAATTGATCGAAGTCTATAACGATTTTCTAGAAAATTGTTCTTGCATAACTATATCCAATTAAAAATCTAAATAAAATTGTAAAGCCCTGAGATTAGAATGAAAAGTGAAATTTCCATCCCAGTTCACAAGCGTCCAATAGTAAACTGCGGTCTGGGCAACAACCAATCAGAGCTTGTTTTGACCATATCGGCGATTGTGATTGGTAGAACATTAGCCCGCAACTGTCTGCGGACACTTCTAGAAAGGAAAACCAAAGAGTTCATTCGCATAAATAAATGTAAAATTATATTTGACGATATAAATAATAAAACTGATTAAAATTATCTGTATATTTGGCTCCCGTGGCAGGAGATAACATTTTTGTCTTCCATCATTCAAAATAAACTTTCTAAATGCTAAATATAAGGTAATGGTACCATTTTAAGATGTCAGGCCCAATGACTCAATAATCCTTTAGAAATAACCTTGAAAGTATTAAGGTAAGAAAAAATAACCGTGGCTAAAAATAACAATAATATGGCTGTCCACAGTCAAGTATACAAATATTTTGGTCTCCGTACATCAGTTCTGTATGATAGTGTAGTAAAATTCTTCCTTAGTTCTTAAAAAGTGATAATAGTAGTTACCGAAATCATTTTAATATATGTACTTTGCTGCTTTATCTTACGCGAATGTGTACTGTGATGTACAGGATGTTCAATTTTCACATTATAATACTACATATTACAAAAATGTATACAGATATAATTGCCATAGTGAAAAAAAAGACGAATTATCGGCTCATGGTTTAAATTACTTAGAATTTCTTATAAAAATGTGTCTAGACCCTTTTAAATTTGGTCTAAATTTTATGTAATATTCCAGATGTCGTATACATTTTGCAATAATATTTGAATTATACCTAAAAGGGTATAAAATGCATCTAATGCATTGTATATTTTTGATAAAAGCTAGTTAATATAGCAGCTATACTGTATAGATGATACGTATAATTTTTATAACTATACATTCAAGTGATATACAGACACAAATCTATTTTTATGAGATTTCTATGAGTAACTTATGAAATTGTATTACATCATAAGTGAGTATTAAAAGCGTGCTATAAATTTAGGTATACATATAACGGTGCTCTATTTTTGAAATATTTTTTCTATTTAGAAAAAAATAATCTTAGAGTACTGAGATGTAATTGTGCCTCTATTTTTTTGAATATTTATACACTAGTTATAATAACTACAATTTTACATTCATGATTTTAAAAATTCCACTTGTCTTTAAAACTTTTTTACATATATATAACTGTTATGTATATTTTATAGTATTTAATACGAAGGACCACATTTTGTTAACTGTGCAGTAAAACAATGTGATACAGAAATATTATATTTTTAGATTTTATATTTATTTAAATGTATACAATTTTGTACATTATTATAACGATGTGCCTTGCTTTTAGCCAATTTATTAGAAAACAAGCGCTTGTGTTTTTCTATAAAATATTGTAAATAAGATTTTTGTTAAAAATCTAACACTGGTTAAGTATGTCACGAGTATTTTTGTTAAGTTTGTGATGAATTTATGATATTTTCTCTATATTTTATTTAGTGATAAAACATCACTGCTTAAAACAAAAACCTGTAAATAAACATATATTCAAATGACTTAATTGTTTTATTTGAAAAAATAAACCGAATTATTTTTCATTTAAAACAGTTATGTCATTGCTATATAATTATGATATTGAACACGAACAAAATGTATATTATATGAAATCCTATAGGTACTCTAATTTAGGAAAACTGCGAATCAGTGAGCGTAGCAATAATTATTCATAAACAGTAGAAAGGAATCGTTTTTGTTATTATTTTAAATATGAATTGTGAAAATGTGCTTATGTGATAATTTTCGATCGATTTTTATTTGCTAATATTTAAAATTACTCTCAATTGGATAAGATATATACTTGTCTATTATAATTTGAGCTATAGCTGTCCACATATTACGTGTCTGCTAAGTTCTTCTTGCACACAAAACAGATCGTAATTAGATACATTCTTTCACCTACTAGGCCAAAACAGGCGATATTTATTTAAACAATTAAATAAAACACAAAATCTTGATGTTATCTCAAAAAAATACAATATTCTTTTATTTATTCTTAGTGAACAAATGGGTTCATTCGTAAAATATATCAATGTAATACAGGTATAGCAAAACATCGCAGGACATTTTTGAACAAATTAAAATCATCCAGTATATTGTTTCAAAACAAGAGGTCTAGTGACGACAATGTGTTACTAAACCTGTCATAGAACACGTATGCCTGCTCAATAATGACGAAACGTACCCATATTGACGTCTACTTACATTTAAGATGAGGATAAATAAATAAAATTAGTAATATTGAGCAATAAAAACAAAACTGCTCTGAAATATAACTCAGCCTAGTTCATAATTAAACTGACTCATAGCATTTTCAACTGAAATTGTTATGGGTAATACTTTTTATTATTATTGGTCTAGGTAAATATAACTCACAAAACTTATAATATAATGAATGAATATGTCAATTTAGTATGAAATTATACGTAAACAGTAACTTGTGTTTGACAGCGCCTCTGGCGGAAACGACGAAGAACTACCAAAATTGTGAAGTGCCACACGAAAATGTTAGTAATTTTTTTACTATGAAAACTTATAGTTCTAAGGCCTCTGAACTGAACTAACTATAACCATAAATATTTAACAGAATTAAAATTATGTTAATTTATCATTGTTTTTAGGCGAGTCCTAATTTTCAATAGCAAATAAAATAGGTAACTTCTAAACCTAATTGTTACATTTTTTTAGTAATAAATCGATCGAAAATCGCACAAAAGCCAGTGTGAATGTTATTTAATATTGTATGAGATTAGAGATGTTGAAGTACAAAGAAGTGAATAACAAGTGAATTTACGAGAATATTATTCGTGTTTTATTTGTCACCCTGTATGGTTTGTTTATAAAAAACTAGCGACCCGCTCTAGCTTTGCATAGGTGTATTATACATAGAAACCTTTCTCTTGAATTACTATCTATTAAAAAAAACCGCATCAAAATCCGTTGCGCAGTTTTAATGATATAAGCACATATAGGGACAGACAGATACCGGGAAGCGGAAAAAAAATTTAAATAGTCCGTTCCATAACAGCTGAGAACAGACCTTTGACTAATATAGTTACCAGATATTTTTTTTGTTAACCTATACTGTCCCACTTCTGGGCAAAGGTCTCCCCCATTTCCTTCCATGAGTCTCGATCCATCGCAACTTCTTGCCAACCTCTCTCGAATGAGTCAAGATCGTCGCGCCAGCGCTTCTTGGGCCTTCCCTGGCTGCGTCGATAGGTAAAAGAATCGAATTACAAGATAGGTTTGCTTTTAAAAATATTACAATATTCTGGTAGTTTATATAAAAGATAATAAATACGTGCTTCTTCTTCTTTTCGAGTCGATATTTCGATTTTTTTCTCATATAAACTACATTAAAACTCGCGTGAGAATACATTATATTAGATAAAATACCGGTTTTAACTCACGTATGATATACGGCCGGGCCGCTGTGAAACCCGACCGGTTTCGGAGTAAATTAGTACTCCTTCTTCATCACGGAATACGCGCACTCCCGTCGCCTGGCGCACGCGCAGCGCACTCCCGTCGCCTGGCGCACGCGCAGTGAGTGCGCGTGCGCCAGGCGACGGGAGTGCGCGTATTCCTTGATGAAGAAGGAGTACTAATTTACTCCGAAACCGGTCGGGTTTCACAGCGGCCCGGCCGTATATCATACGTGAGTTAAAACCGGTATTTTATCTCATATAAACTATTTTAAAAATAAGATGTTGTGTATTTAGATTTTGTTTGACCAAAATGAGGCCACTCCAATGGCCTTCTCCGTGGCTTTGTTAAGATCGTCTGATGTGCACGTCTGAGGGCAGGCTGCACAGCTCAGTAGGTGGGGCATAGTCTGTGGGTTAAAGCCACAGACGCATGCTGTTTCCGAGCTGTCTATAAAACCCCACTTGGCCATATTGTCTCGACTTCGTCGCACTTGGGAACGGAGTCGGTTCAGGGTTTTCCAGACAGGCCAGTACGTGCTGAAAATTGGTAATATGTATTATATTATATGTATTATATATGTATTATATTTACTATTTGTGCCAAATTCTACAATAGTTTTCAATTGGTTCCATCTCAGCGGTTATGGAATGGATTATAAATTATGTAGTTCAGAGGTAAGTAGACACATTTTTATAAGTACACAGGTAGGTAGTTATTTTTACAGCTACGAAGGAACACGCCAATATCAATTCCAATATGGCGCCACTTTGAAGCGACTTGTATCCCGCTTCAAACTGGGATATGGAATACCTATAGATGAATTATTGGTCTCTAATTCATCTATGGGGAGACCTATGTCCATTAGTGGATTCCATTCTACGGCTGATAAAATGAATTTGAATTGGTGCATATAGAAAATGTTTAAATCACCTACTTTGCACTCGAGCTTGAAGACACAAACTTTAAGCTTAGTTTGGGTCGCACCTAAATATTTATAAATAAAATAAAAATAAAATAGCCTTTATTTCCCAACTACGTTTACGCGTTCATAACAAATTTAAATCTTAAATTTTTAATTTTGAATATTTTATTTGGGCACCCAAATTCGGTAAAAGGCCTCTTCCATACTGTGCCATGAATTTCGATTTAGGGCATGTCTAGTCCAGCCCCCCTACCGCCTAAGCAATAGCAATCGTTTATGACTTCATTTTAGTCATTTGGCACCGCCTATGTGACGTTAGCTATCAATTGCTTTGTGCGGATTGCGAAAGCAATCGTTGAATGAACAACTTTGATGGTTAACGTGACATAGGCGGTGCCAAATGACTAAAATGAAGTCATAAACGATTGCTATTACGGTTGCTATTGCTTAGGCGGTAGGGGGGCAGGTCGGGGCCGCTACTTCCACTATGTCATCGGACCACCTTCTGGGGCGTCCGAGCGGGCGCGCGCTCTCTCTCGGGCACCAGTGGATGATGCGTTCGCTCCGTCTGTTGTCCGTAGTTCGCGCAACGTGTCCCGCCCATTTCCATTTCAATTTACAGAGCATTTTTGTTGCATCCATGATTTTGGTCTTCTGTCTTATTTCTAAATTTTTTACTCTGTCTTTTAACTTGAGTCCTAGCATAGAACACTCTGCAGCTCTTTGAAAAGTTGTAATCTTTTGTACCAGTTTTTTACTCAATGCCCTAAAATATTTATACCTAGAATATAAGCCGAATCATAGAACTTGGCGGCTGTGATGTTAGCTGCACACTGCGGGTCACCCAATCCTCGCGCAGCTGATAATGGAATGAGATCTAGTCAGGATTGGGCTATCTGCCGTCCGCAGCTTGTAGGTACCTAATATTAAAGCCGTTAAATTACCTATATGTGAACGTTTCGTTTAACTTTTCTTAGCTTTTCTTTGATTACTGTCTTTTTTAGGATTCCGTACCCAAAGGGAAGCCGTGGTGGTCTAGTGGTGGTAACACCCGACCTGCAATCGTGAGGTCGTGGGTTCAAATCCCGATCCCGTACCAATGAGTTTCATAGGAACTTATGTACGGAATTTCACATCATTAGCTTTTCATCGTGAGGCAACCTGCATGCGTCCGTAGAAAAAATTCGATGGCGTATGTGAATCCACCAACCCGCACTGGGCCAGCGTGGCGGATATGGCCCAATCACCCTTCGTGGGTAGGCCTACGTCCTGCAGTGGACTATTAAAAAGGCTGGTACAGTACAGTACCCAAAGGGAAAAACTGGACCCTATTACTAAGACTCCGCTGTCCGTCTGTCTGTCTCCAGGCTGTATCTCATAAACCGTTATAGCTAGTAAGCTGAATTTTTCAGAGATGGTGTATTTCTGTTGTCGCTATAACAAGAAATAAAAACAGAATAAAGTAAATTTTTAAGGGGGGCTCCCATACAACAAACCTGAATTATTTCCGTTTTTCGCTCGATATTAATAATGTTAACAGGTAGATGCTTGAAATATTCACAGAATGTTTAGTTGTGTATACAATGCAATAATAAATAATTAAATTAAAATATATATTTAAGGGGGGGCTCCCATACAGTACGGAACCCCGCGAGCGCAAATCCTACTCGTACTTGGCCAATCATTGCTTAATATTTCAGGTAAATACCTCTGTAAACTAAATCAGTTTTACCTACCTGGCCGGGAATTGAATATGGGATCCCGTCTATCAACAACGGCAGAGGTATCAATTGCGCCAGGAAATTCGTAATTGATAAACTGGCTGGTCGAAGTGTAATTTACAGAAAAATCGAATAATTAAAAAAATCGCTCCACATTCAGCACCCCATCTGCCAACCCCAAAATCAAAAGCCCCTGTCTCAAATAAATCATATTACTTTGACCATGCAAAAATTTTTATTAATTCAAAATGTCCCTTGCATAAAAACTACCGTTAATTCTATGCATTCGGCACACTCTCAGAAATAAAACGTTTCCCCCAAAAATGAAGTTGCAACGATTATTTTTATTCATTCGAGCTGGCAACACAATGGTGCGTTTCGAATTTCGAACGAAATTTGCGTTTTTGCATAAAATCGGCGCGTGCGGCGACACATTAAAATGTATGGTGGCAATCTAGCAAGGTGCAGTAGGATATTTTTACAAGTGAATACATTTTTAACAGAAAACTAATGCAGAAAAAAAATTGCAAGATGTCATCCAAAACCTCCAGAAAAAATCCAGAAGACATTACCTATCAGAGGGGTTAGTCCAGGTTTACTCGTTTTTTTAATTTTTATTTCAAATAGGTTTGCGTTTGACTACACACTCCTGGTGTTAAGCAGATATGCGGTCTAGGATGTAGCACGCTTACGTAGAAGATACCTATTTACTCGAGATTTGAAGACACCTACATTGTACTTTAGCGGAAGGACAGACTCAGGCAAAGCGTTCCACATTCTGGCAGTTCGTATGAGGAATGTGAACTCAAAACGCTTGGTTCTAACGTGTGGGATGTCCACCATAAAAGGGTGGCGTAAATTGAAACTACAGATCTTTCCGTATGGCTCAATACATTTTTGTATGGCCGGCGCCACTGGCGAAAACGAGGAAGAACTAATCATAATGTATGGCGCCACACGCGAACGCGAAAGTTTAAGTAACGCAAAACCTGGAATCAGGGCTCTGGTTTACAAATCAATTGAAACTACAGTTCTTAAACCAGTATGGAAGAACTAACCAAAATGTATGGAGCCACACGCGAACGCGAAAGTTTAAAAGTAAACTATGCAAAACCTGGACTCTGGTATATCGTGGATGTGAATGCATGCTGGCATAAGCTGGAAAGTTATAGGAACTAGTTTCCTAGGTTTAGGTTTACTGCAAGGATCGCGCCAGATAAAATACCTTTTCAGTCCTATTGGAGATCTATTTTACTTTTTAACCGACGAACCACCGGAGGAGGTACTCAATTCCACGCATATTTTTTTTTACGTATAACCACGCTTAACTTTTTTCTTGGTAGTCCGATTTCAATAATTCGTGTTTTATTGGATAGAGTATACTTTGAAATTGGTCCCATTTAAATTTTATCAAAATCCGCTGAGCCATTTTTGATAAATCAACAATATTGTGAAAGCTACATCGATCCGTGCGAAATATTCGCGAATTCTGTACACGGATGAAGTCGGTCATGCTATTTTTTGCAAAAAATAAAATTAACCGGTGTGCCTATGGAAATAAATGTTTTGACTAGGCATGACTTTGGAAGGACATGTCCATCAGTTAATATTCCTGCTATTGCTGTTATGGACTTATGGTTCTGATAAAGAAAGCAACTTGGCATAGGCCGGGTAACAATATGACGTGTCATCCGAATCACGGTAGCGCTCAGTTGTATACCGCCGTCAATCCGAAGACTCACCGTGATGACGATATGTTATGACTTAGCACCATTCTATTTTTTTTAAATAACTTTTACAAACAGATTCCACTTATTATATTGTCTTATATTCTAAACATTGCAAAATAACGTCTTGTATTTGTGTGGTCAAGAGTCCTGCCCACGCACGAACAAAGCCCGTGGTCACCCCAACATCTTTTGTAACCTATCCCACATTGTACGTAGATCGAAGCGATACAGTTTCCGTTTTTTGCATGAATTTAAATGAACCCCTCGTAATAATAATATATTTGCATCCTAACTGCATGTTGCAATGGAGTGAAAAAAGAGAAATTTGATGCATTTTGGGTAAAGTTTTGTCGAGCTTTTGTTAGACTTTTGTATTGTTAAGTTTTGCTCTAGTTTTAAGTTCGCTGATGACTTTATCTTTAACAAATACCTAGGTATATACATATTCAAGTAGATTAAGTAAGATACTTAGCTAGGTGCTTATCTGCTTTTATTGACCGACCCGACGATGACGAACTGGAGGATGTAATTATATTTTTTTAAATAGGTACATATAACCACGTATAACTTTATACATAGTGATTTTTACATGATAGATTTGATAATTCTTTTTTTTATTGGAAATAATATACTTTGAAATTCGTCCCATTTAAATTTTATCGATATCGACTGATTTTGGACTTAGGTAGGTAGGTACGAGTAATTTATAAAACAAAGGTCATTTCTATTATTACTTGTACGCTGTAGGTTTATTAACCAAACCAAAAGTTTATTAACCAAAAGAAAAATACATAGCTACTGAAGTACATAAAGCGAGTAACCAATGAATACAGTTGATTTCGATTATGTCTAACATAACAGCATTGCCTTATTATACGTATTCCAAATAGATGAATTGTGAGCCCCAAACTAAGCTCAAGGCTTGTGTCTTGGGGCTCGAGTGCATGGTTGTCAGAATTCGGAAAGATTTAAAACCTCCAAAAATAAGGACTGTATTTTTTTTTAAAAGAAATATATAAATGTGTGTTAAACACAGACATATAAGAGTACTTATATGTCTGTGGTGTTAAAATTATTTCCACATATACTTTTTTTTAAAAGGCTATAAAAAAATTAATCACTCAAAAAATATTGGTCTATCAATGTCATAATCCTGTCAAAATATATCAAACTATGCAGATTTTTAGCAGCATTATTTACCAAAATTTTATTTATTACTTTCTTAAATATTGTTCCTCTATCAATAACGTATAATCACTTCTTATTTTACCGTAACTTCTCATCCTTTCGGTGTTACTTTCCCCAACTTACCGTTACTTTTCTAGTGTCCTGTAACTTTAGGCTCGTCAATGACTGCGGCGGCACCCATTCCCATGCAGCATGCGGACCCTATACGAGAATTTACAGAAACTTTCACCAAACCAGCGGAGAAAATTGCTGAAGAGCAACCTAAGGTAATAAGCTCATCCATCCATGGCTATAGGACGTCCACTGCTAGACATAGTTTCCTCAAAAAATAAATAATTTTCATAAACATAACATAAATTAAACTATAGTATAAGGACCGCCAGTAGCGGTAAAAGCCTCCTCCAACAGCTTCCATTCCTCTCTCTTCCGCGCAATTCTGGACCATAGCTTCCCAGCAACTTTGACAATGTCGTCCTGCCATCTTTAGTGCGGTCTTCCTGTCTTCCGTTTCGTGCCTCTAGGGACCCAGTTTGTGACGATTTGTGCCCACCTTTTTAGCTCAAGTCTTTGTATATGCCCAGCCAATTTTCATTTCAATTTCATTATTTATTTTATGACATCTCTAGCTCCCCAATGGTTCTTCAATAAGACGTTAGGAGTGGCTGGCCTCTAGCGCGATCTTGCAGCTTTGATGAAGTCATCTGTCCAAAAACTTAACATTTTTTCAAAAATTGGTAGACTGACGTGTGACCAAAAAGCTGAACTAGTGTATAAATTATATGAAATAAGTAAATGACTGCAAACTTGAAGCAAAATACTGCAGCAGCAAATAACTGCATGTAATACTGTTCTGTACCAGCCATTTTATTTATTTATTTATTCATTTTTGGCATATATATACATCATTCAGTTAAAAACTAGATTAACTAAACGTATGGCATATACTCGTATACCCTGTATTGAGGGCGCAGCAATAGCTAGTACAAACTTAAATAGGTATTATTAAATAGTCCATTACAGGACGTAGGCCTACCCACGAAGGGTGATAGGGCCATATCCACCACGCTGGCCGAGTGCCGGTTGGTGGTTTCACATACGCCATCGAATTTATTCTACGGATATATGCAGGTTGCCTCGCAATCACAATGTTTTATTCTTTTTATTCAACCTATTATAATATTGTGTTCAAATTATTCTAGCTTAGTTAAAACATGTATTACACATTTAAACATTGTTTTTGGTCGAATAAAAATTTATTTATTTTCCTTCACCGAAAAGCCTTTGTTAAATTCCGTACATACATTCCGAAAAACTCATTGGTACGGGACCGGCTTTTGAACCCACGGCTTACGATTGTAGGGCGGGTGCTACCACCACTAGACCACCACGGCTTCAAAGCTTCAAGCAGTAAATAAGCATAGACCTAATTACAAAAAATAGATGGACAATTTAAGTGTAGGCCACGATGTCAAGCAGTAGGTACTGTAACCAGGCCAACTGACGTCAAGAGAAGCAAAACAACTGTGTGGTTACAGCGGTCAAGACGCCTTTTTTACCTAATTAAAACTGGATTCCTGTTAATTCAAACTATTAAGAAAATCGCGGCTGTACTAAAGATGTTTACGGAGACGACCTTAATTGAAAATATATTAGAAATTATTTATGTACGTACCTTATTTATTTTATTACCGAGTTTTTTTCTGAGAAGTAAGCGTTTGATGTTACCTACTCGTTTCAATTCTTGTGTATTTCTTTGTAGTCAGTCTATTTGTTTGTTTGTACACAATCCGGATCTTGGAAACGGCTGTAACGATTTTGATAGAGGTTTTTACCTATACTCTATAAAATTTAACTTGATCTCTGCGACAGCTGTCAGAAAAATCATGCCTATGAAGTCCTGAATTTCTTTATAGTACAGACAGTACCTGTCAATGTCATACTTTATGGGCATGCCGATTAGTGATGGGCGACGAATGATCGTGACCACAGAGTTTTAGATAGAGTTTTAATTAAAATATCGATAGTTTATACTGACGATATTTTAAATAAAACTTAATTTATCATTAATTTGTTGCGATAAATAAGTTGCGATAAATTTTATAGAGTAAAGTATATACTCGTATGTAGTAACGTGGTGCAAATTAAGTGCAGGGATTTTCAAAGGTGTACTAATATACCGTGGTGGTCTAGAGGTAAATTAATATTGTAAGGTCGTGGGTTCAAATTCTATTCCTGTACCAATAAGTTCTTCGGAATATATGTACGGAATTTCCACCACTGGCTTTTCGGTGAAGGAAAACATCGTGAGGCAACCTGAATACGTCCGTAGAAGAAATTCGATGTGAAACCACCAACCCGCACTGGACTAGCGTGGTGGATATGGCAATCACCTTTCGTGCGTAGGTTTACGTTCTGCAGTGGACTATCAAAAAAGGCTGGTATAGTACAGTACTTATATACCTGTGGTCATCTTTATGAACCAATTTTACTAATAAACAAGTTGTAGTCGCGAAACAAAATTAAAAACTTTTGTTACGTACAAAAATCATTAATTCTCGATAAAACATTTAGATTAGCTTATTTATTTGCAATTTTGGGGTTGGCCCCAAAGAAGAAGTTGTTCATCATGATATTGTAAGTATTATACTAGAGTAGTTCTTAAGAGGTTGTGCTTAAGTTAGCGGTGACCATATCTGTGTTTGAATGTTTGCGCTCTGCATTTTTTTTTGTATAGGTTTGCGTTTGACTACATACTGCTTAATGTTAAGCAAATATGCGGTCTAGGGTGTAGCACGCTTACCTAAAAGATATCTATTTACTCGGGATTTGAAGACACCCACGTTGTACATTAGAGGGAAGACAGACCCAGGCGAAATGTTCCACATTCTGGCTGTTCGTATGAGGAATGACGAGGATTCGAAACGCTTGGTTCTAACGCGCGGAATGTCCGCCATAAACCGCTTTGGTCGCGTCTGTCTAAAGATTATTTTAAATCAGCAAAACAGCTTTTTGAGTTTACCCTTGTGTCGATCAGGTACCAGAACCAAAAGCACTAACAGCGCCACTCCTCCCTCCCCCATCGCCCAAACCCGCCTCCCCCCTCGAAGACCTGTTCCCTCTAGACCGCCTCTTCATCACCAAGCGGCTCCGGGTGAAGAGTGTGCTGTTCCTCAGGGGCAAGAAGAATAGGTTCTTCGTGAGGACGCAGGACCATAAAGTGCTATATACAGTGGAGGAAGAAAACAGGTTTGAACTGCTTTGATTTTCATACTTTAATAGGTAACATTGAATCGATCGAATCGCAATTCGAGTGGATAACGTTTGGAAAAATGCGTATCATCTTGTCATCCAACATACCTCAGTGCCACAGTAGGTATGTCTGATGACTTAGGGCACAGACATATACTTAGGGCACAGACATATACTTAGGGCACAGACATATCATATGTCTGTGCCCTAAATCATCATATATAACTACTAAAAGGCGCTGCGCATAACCCTCAGTTCACTGAGCTACCTGAAGCTTATTAATGAGGCTCATAGTAACTACTTACAGTTAGTATGGAGCCTATAATGTCACATATGGGCCCCATATTAACTATAAGTAGTTAGTATGAGCCTCATTAATAAGCTTCTAGTAGCTCAGTGAGCGGAGGGTATGCGCAGAGCCTTTTTGAGCATTTTTGAAGCTTATTAATGAGGCTCATAGTAATTACTTAAAGTTAATATCAGGCCTATAATGTCACATATGGGCCCCATATTAACTATAAGTAGTTACTATGAGCCTCATTAATAAGCTTCAAGGAGCTCAGTGAGCTGAGGGTTATGCTAGGAGCCTTTTAGCGAAATCGAATCATAAATGAAGAGATCCGTAGACGAACCAAATTTAGCAACATAACCTAGCTGATTGGCAAGTTGACATGACAGTGGGCAAGGCACATAGAGAAATAATAAACACATAGCTGACTCGGTGAACTTCGTTTCACGTAATATCTTTATGAATTATAGCCTATGTGTTATTCTGATGTAACAGCATTATTATTGCAAAGTTTCATATCAATCCGATCAGTAGTTTTTGCGTGAAAGAGTAACAAACATACATTCTCACAAACTTTCGCGCGTTTATAATATTAGAATGATTAGTATGAGTTTTCCCATATATAAATAAATAACAGATACAGGTGTGTGAGCCATGGAGACGGCCATGCTCGGAGTTTCTTTGCGAGATCGAATCAGAAATGAGGATATCCGTAGAAGAACCAAGGTTACCGACATAGCCCAGTGGATTGGCAAGTTGAAGTGGCAATGGGCAGGGTACATAGCGCGGAGGACTGATGACCGATGGGGACGGTTTTCCTTGAGTGGAGACCACGTACCGGCAAGCGCAGCGTAGGGCGTCCACCCACAAGGTGGACGGATGACATTATTAGGACCGTAGGATCGCGCTTGATGCAAGCCGCTATCAACCGGTCTTATTGGAAATCATTAGGGGAGGCCTATGTCCAGTAGTGGACGTCCTATGGCTTAAATTACGATGATGATGATGACACGTGTAAATGGACACAAACATGTTGGTTTTCAATCGTTTTCTACGTACAACATCTACGCTGGCTTTCGATACAAAAAATCCATAATTCTGTGAACAGTTGAAACATACACTAGGGTATTGTTACCTTTGTTGAACTTTTAAACCCTTCCCACTGAGCCTCGTGTATTCCTGCGGGAGTACACGCGCTTTAAATGTAGGTGAGCAGGTGTCGGATCATAACTTTTATAAAGGAAAGTGACGACTAAATTCTGGCTATTGGTGGGTATACCTATTAAAATTATGATCAGACGCTCATCTGTTTTTATGCTATTTTTTAGTTGAAATAATGGCTATTGTTGTTTTTAACCTTTCGCGATTTGAACACATTATTATTATATACTACGGGAGTAATCGCGCACTAAAATTACGAGATAAACAAATACCTCCTCATCCCGACGTTTCGGCCGAGTTGAGTCTACCCGTGACCACGGTCGATGCAACTCGGCCGAAACGTCAGGATGAGGAGGTATTTATTTATCTCGTAATTTTAGTGCGCGATTAGTCCCGTAGTATATAATATTAATAATGGCTATTGCATATTAAATTGATTAAATTAAGGCTATTTAATCCAATATTTAGGTACCTTTTCTAGGTTGTAGTAGTATAGTAATTTCTTAAATCATACAATACCTACTATTACAAGCCGCAGAACTTTTATGCCACCGTCTATTTTACCCACATTACTCGTAGGTATAAAATTATTCCTTCCAAGGACATTGTTCTTTTTCTGAAAGAGATTGCTCCTAGATATATGGTCGCCATTTGTGCTCTCTTCTGCCTTTGTTTTTAGTTTACATCATAGCCGAAGTTCGTATAGGCCGAGTGGCAAGCCCTAATGTCAGAGTTTTTAAGCCGCCTAAAGGCCTCTGACATGGCTAAACGGTTAAAACAACCGGGGCCTTGTTACTTGTCATCCGAGCCATGGTAGCTGTACTGTACTGTACCAGCCTTTTAAACAGTCCACTGCAGGACGTAGGCCTACCCACGAAGGGTGATTAGGCCATATCCACCACGCTGGCCCAGTGCGGGTTGGTGGATTCACATAAGCCATCGAATTTCTTCTACTGGCGTATGCAGGTTGCCTCACGATGTTTTCCTTCACCGAAAAGCCAGTGGTGTGAAATTCCGTACATAAATTCTAAAGAACTCATTGGTACAGGACCGGGGATTTGAACCCACGACCTCACGATTGTAAGGCGGGTGTCATTACCTCTAGACCACTACGGTTTTTTAGACCACCACGGCTATTTCCATCCGAGCCACGGTAGCGCTTAGTTGTAAATGCCACCCGCGATCACCCACCCGAAGACTGACCGTGCTGAACGGCGCTTAACTTTGATGCCCAGTCAAACTATGCAAAAATTCCAGTTGGTGGGTGGGCTACTTCTGCTACGGGCTTCGTCCTCTCCAGCTGAAGGTGTCCAACAATAGCGGGGAGGAGATCATGCGGATAGACCGCCCCTACGCCTTCACCACACGGGTGATGCCGTGCCAGCTGCAAAGGTAAGCATTTGTATCTTTATTGAAAAAGAAGCTGAATTTCGTGGTTTCCTTCGGAGCCTCTTATGGTCTCTTTCGTTTTTGTGTTAAAGTCATCATAATCATCTTCATTTCAGCCATAGGATGTCCACTGCTGGACATAGGCCTCCCCTAATGATTTCCAATAAGACCGGTTGATAGCGGCTTGCATCCAGCGCGATCCTGCGGTCCTAATACGGTCATCCGTCCACCTTGTGGGTGGACGTCCTACGCTGCGTTTGCCGGTACGTGGTCTCCACTCGAGAACTTTTCGACCCCATCGGTCATCAGTTCTCCTGAAGGCCTCTGACGTAAAAAAAAACTGACACCAGGGCTAGCCACCCGGCCTATACGAACTTACTTACTTTATCAGTTCTCCGCGCTATGTGCCCTGCCCATTGCCACTTCAACTTGCTAATCCGCTGAGCTATATCGGTAACCTTGGTTCTTCCACGGATATCCTCATTCCTGATTCGATCTCGCAGAGAAACTCCGAGCATAGCCCTCTCCATGGCTCGTTGGGCTACTTGGAGCTTAATAATAAGGCCCATAGTGAGAGACCACGTTACTGTGCCGTAAGTCACCACTGGCAACACACATTGGTCGAAAACTTTCGACTTGAGGCACTGAGGTATGTCGGACGAGATGACGCTACGCAATTTTCCGATTTTTCTGCCCAACCGAGTTGTGAGTAGAAAGATTTAACTTCACGGTTCAGATATGACGCGGCGTGACGAGCTGACGATCTGATCTGATCAAGTTTAAAAGAAGACGACTCGTGTAAGTTACTATCACATATCACTACCCATTTGACAAGCGAATGCGAGTGTTTGACATTGGAGCGTCAAACATTCGCACGGCTATAAAATAGGCCTTGAGTAGAAGAGGCCTTTGGCCACTAAGAAAAAAATGCCAAGTCGATGCCTTTGGCGGGAAAATATACCACACCAACAATGAGAGATAGAAACGAACCGTAGTAGATTCCGCGTTTACAAGGTTTAAAGTCAAGTGTGTGAAACAGAGAGTGAGGTATGGTGTGAATTGGAGTGAAAGCGACAGACGAAGAGAAACAAAGACCGACGTAATCCAACCTAGGCAGATCTTAAACATGGTCCTATATCTATTCTTTCTAGGCATTTGGTTTTTTCTTCGGAATAATTTAAGAATGTTGGCACAGGTTGACGGTATTCGCGCCGCCAGGGACGCTGCTCGGCACTATCGAGCAGAAGTGGACGATGCTTAAGCCGCTGTACGTCGTCAACAACCGAGATGGAGACCCGGTCTTCTGGATATTTGGTCAGTGCAGACTGTAACTCTCCGCTGGAACAGTTAATACGCATTGAAATTGTTTAAGATTGGGTTACATGTTTTTACCCTTGGCATCACCCTCGTAATATTCGACAAAGTTGTAAAGTTTGACACGCTCCGGCCCTTCTTAAATCTGTGTATAAATCTAGTCGGTCCAAAAACAAATAAATAAGAAACATGCTTTAGAATTTGTAATATTATGTAGTAGGTAAGTAAGGAGGGACGATACAGAATAAACGCTCAACTTCCTCCACCAAATCCAAAGAAAAATCTGACTTTCGTTACTGAGTAGAGTTTGACAGCCTTAGGAAATTGCGCTTTATCCACTTGAATTGGTATGAGAGTGTGAATTTTTTATTCATTTGTTCACTGTGTTTGTGATATAGTGTCATCAAAGCATGACTCTATCTTTGTAGCGCTCAAAGCGCAGTTCGATTAGGTGTTGATCAGAGACCACCACAGTCAACCAACGTTCGGCACGGTCAATCTTCGGATGGGTTATCGCGGGAAGCATATACTACTGAGCGCTACTCTACCTTACGCTTGTCTACGCTACCCCATGCAGGATCAGTGTAGTACTTATCGCCCCCACTTCGAATTAGAGTTAGAATAGGCATGATGACTGGGTAACAGAGCCATGTCGCCTTAAAACTCTGGCATCAGGGCTAGCCACCCGGCTTTTACACGAACTTACTTACTTACTGGGTAATAAATCAATAATATGATAACCCCGTGAGTGAGTGAGATTATCAAAAAAGCACCACTTTCCCCCTGAGAGCGGGAAACAAGCGCCCCGGGCCTAAGCGTTCGGCTTGTAACGCGTATGACCTTATCCATTGAACTAAAAATCTTTGTTTTGAATAAATATTTAGTGTATTTCCGCTATCTCGTTGTATGCCAATAAGTTTTTTATAATATATTGTTTTATAATTTTTTATTTTATTTTTTATAATATTTATTTCTTGTTAACAGATTATTAATATATTATTATTTAAAAAAAAAAATATATATATATATATATAAAATAGAGTGCAGTGAAAATAATTGATATTTATTATTTTATCTATATTATTTTGTAAAAATTTAGTTTTTTAAATGTATAATTATTGTAATAATTGTGTTTTATAAATACCCTTAAACTTATTTGCCTACAACAAGATAGCGGAAATACACTAAATATTTATTCAAAACAAAGATTTGAAGATGAATTTCCACAAAGTAACGCCTGATTCAATCAACTATCATTGAACTAAAATCTCGCTGACCTTATCGCTTAAAATTATCCGTTACCGATATTATAGACAACCAGTTTTTTTAAGACTCTAACTTAATTCCTCAGGTCCGGCGGTAACAGTGAGCTGCTACAGTGACGTGACATTCACCATCGCGCGGGCGGACGGCTCGCCGGTAGGCAGCTCTCGAAAGCGCTGGCAGGGGCTGCTGCACGCGCTGTTCTTCTCTCCTATTACTGACAAGTACATACCTATACCCTAGACTAGGTTCTCTTAAAGTAGTGAGGTAAAAGTGGGTTGCTACAGCGACGTGTCAAGCGCTTGCAGCAACTGCTGCGCGCGCTGTTCTTCTATCCTATTACTGACAAGTACATACCTATACCCTAAACTAGGTTCTACTAAGGTAGTGAGGTAACAGTGGGTTGCTACAGCGACGTGTCAAGCGCTTGCAGGAACTGCTGCGTGCGTAGTTCTTCTATCCTATTACTGACAAGTACATACCTATACCCTAGACTAGGTTCTCCTAAGGTAGTGAGGTAACAGTGGGTTGCTACAGCGACGTGTCAAGTGCTTGCAGGAACTGCTGCGCACGCTGTTCTTCTATCCTATTACTGACAAGTACATACCTATACCCTAGACTAGGTTCTCCTAAGGTAGTGAGGTAACAGTGGGTTGCTACAGCGACGTGTCAAGCGCTGGCAGGAACTGCTGCGCGCGCTGTTCTTCTATCCTATTACTGACAAGTACATACCTATACCCTAGACTAGGTTCTCCTAAGGTAGTGAGGTAACAGTGGGTTGCTACAGCGACGTGTCAAGCGCTGGCAGGAACTGCTGCGCGCGCTGTTCTTCTATCCTATTACTGACAAGTACATGCCTATACCCTAGACTAGGTTCTCCTAAGGTAGTGAGGTAACAGTGGGTTGCTACAGCGACGTGTCAAGCGCTTGCAGGAACTGCTGCGCGCGCTGTTCTTCTATCCTATTACTGACAAGTACATACCTATACCCTAGACTAGGTTCTCCTAAGGTAGTGAGGTAACAGTGGGTTGCTACAGCGACGTGTCAAGCGCTTGCAGGAACTGCTGCGCGCGCTGTTCTTCTATCCTATTACTGACAAGTACATACCTATACCCTAGACTAGGCTCTCCTAAGGTAGTGAGGTAACAGTGAGTTGCTACAGCGACGTGTCAAGCGCTTGCAGGGGCTGCTGCGCGCGCTGTTCTTCTCTCCTATTACTGACAAGTACATGCCTATACCCTAGACTAGGTTCTCCTAAGGTAGTGAGGTAACAGTGGGTTGCTACAGCGACGTGTCAAGCGCTTGCAGGAACTGCTGCGTGCGTAGTTCTTCTATCCTATTACTGACAAGTACATACCTATACCCTAGACTAGGTTCTCCTAAGGTAGTGAGGTAACAGTGGGTTGCTACAGCGACGTGTCAAGCGCTTGCAGGAACTGCTGCGCGCGCTGTTCTTCTATCCTATTACTGACAAGTACATACCTATACCCTAGACTAGGCTCTCCTAAGGTAGTGAGGTAACAGTGAGTTGCTACAGCGACGTGTCAAGCGCTTGCAGGGGCTGCTGCGCGCGCTGTTCTTCTCTCCTATTACTGACAAGTAAATACCTATATCCTAGTTTTGTAACTTAAGTTAATAGAATACAATAGAAAATCAAAATCTCTCATTTCGTATTAAAATCTATAAAGTACCTATATTTATCATAATAAGCGAGCAAAAGTAAGTTTTCCGCCTTTGCTTAATTTGGGTGTTTTCGATTCTTACGATCTCCGATTATTAGTTTTTTAACCTATCTTATGCACTACAAAACGGCCTTTTAAAATAATTCCCCCTCATAAAAGTTTAGATTTGCTCTACCAATAGGATCGGGTATGTTTACTTTACGCTCTCCATAACTTCATAAGTAATAAGATTGCCAGTTTGTATTAGATAAGACATGATTAAAATAAGTTAAAAATATGTTCAAATTTAATATAAACGATATCCCATAATGTAGATTTATTTGAATCCAAGCAAGAGTTAAATTAAAGCAAAACCATAATCCTGCTTAACTGTATTTGTAAGTATACAAAGGACATGTCCACAAAATGTATGGAGGCTGGTATAATAATAATCGAAAATTCTAACCACAACTCTCGTTACATTTCGAGAAAATTCATATTTTTTGGAGTCTATTACATCAGTTAAAAAGAAAAAAGAGCCCTCCGTTTTTTTAAATTAATTTTGAATCTATTAGGATAAATAAATATATTTGGCTCAATAGGTAGTTTATCTCTACTAACCCTGATTAAGTAACCTTCAAATTGTTAAATAGAAGCATTTTTACCAATTAGACACAGTTTTTCAGTGATGTTTTGTAACATTGTACTTACTAACTGGTCACACTGGTAGGTTATAATTTTTAATTTTAGCTAAATAAGTGATGAATGTTAAATAATCAGCTACGAATGAAAGTAAAAAATCGATAGAAGCACTTTATTATTGCTAAACTAGAAAAAATACATAGTTGTATTATTATTTTTCATACACTTTATTTTTCACATTTAAAAAAATGGAGGGATAAAAAAATCTAAACTAAATATTTTTGAGAAGCCCATAAATCAAGCTTTCAAATGATGTATATATCATCTTGGTTCAATTTTTCTCTGAATAATATACCACTTGTGGACGTCACCTTTATTTTTCCCAAAAAATCGCGACACCGACTTCCACCGTGTACAGAATTTGAATAATTCGCACGAATCGATATGTTCTTGTACATTTTTGTTGATTTATCAAAAACGGTTCAATTGATATCGATAAATTTTAAATGGGATAACATAGGAAGTATATTCTTTCGAACAAAAAACTTTTTTTAATTGATTCACAATTGGAAAAATTTCGATGAACATACACAAAAAAAAAATACATACAAACGAACATAGTACCTCCTCCTCTTTGCAAGTCGGTAATGAAGATAATAATACCTACAAAACTTATAAACTAATACTTATACCGTACTTAAAATATTCCAGATTTGGCGTGGCGTTCGACATGGATCTCACTCTGGAAGAGAAAGGACTCCTTCTGGCTGCTACGCTGCTGCTGCATTACATGTATTATGACGCTTAATCAGTACACACATTTTAATTTCTAACAATACTTCGTTTTTTTATTTTTTTATTAGTAAGCTTTTGTTTTTTCTACCTGTTATTTTTTCGGGATGAATAGTAAGTAACAGCCGTGGTGGTCTAGAGGTAGTGACACCCGCCTTACAATCGTGAGGTCGTGGGTTCAAATCCCCGGTCCCGTACCAATGAGTTCTTTGGAATTTATGTACGGAATTTCACACCACTGGCTTTTCGGTGAAGGAAAACATCGTGAGGCAACCTGCATACGTCCGTAGAAGAAATTCGATGGCGTATGTGAATCCACCAACCCGCACTGGGCCAGCGTGGTGGATATGGCCCAAACACCCTTCGTGGGTAGGCCTACGTCCTGCAGTGGACTATTAAAAAGGCTGTTACAGTACAGTACAGTACAGTAAGTAACCTATGACACTTCCCGGCAATCCCGGTTCGCATGAACGTTGCAACCTTATATTTGTAAGTTACAAGCTCCTTGATGTTATTTTCAGTAATGTTATTGCAACTTTTGCTTGCTTAGCGGGTATTTTTAAAAATTATATTTTGTAAATTGAAAAATGAAAAAATTGTATTTTTTTACAAAGTTTGATTAATATGAACTACCTAAAAGCCAAAAATCATCAAATGCTAAATCTAGAGTTACGCTAAGATTACGGTGAAATGTGTACTTAGTCCAAGACAAAAAACACGACTTAGTACTCTAGGTACTTTATTAATTTATTTATTATTTTTTATTCAATTGAAATTATTTTTTATATTAGAAAGAAAGAAAGAAAGAAAGTTTATTTACTAGAAAACTTACAATGAAACACATATGTTACAAAGATGTTCAATACCATAGTTATGAGATTTAGCAGAGTGAATTCATGGTAAGGCAAGTATACAGTGGTACAGTGAGCCCCAAACTAAGCACGTGGCTTGTGTCTTGGGGCTCGAGTGCGATGTAACAGTAAGAATATATACCCAATGTGTTTAAAAATTTGGTAAAAGGAAATTAAATTAAAAAGGAAACCAATAATTACTATAAATCTTATGAAACGAAATCCTAAAATGTTATTTATAATTTTCTCACGTAAAAGACAGAAATGTCTTGCATGATAAATACATTCTTTAACCCTAAAAGTTGTATGAACGTCCGTACGTGCGTGTATGTGTATGTGTGTTTTGTGTGTGTGTGTGTGTGTGTGTGTGTGTGTGCGTGTGTGTGAGTGTATATATATTATTAACTTTATTACACTTAATATAACAAGACTGAACTCTCGTGAACGCACTGTAACTTTGTTCATAATTCAAGATTCAGTTAGGTATATCAACATCTAAGTTCTTTAGACCAATCGCTCTTGATGGGCAGGCCTATGACCAGCAGTATGCCAGTACAGTACAGTAAACTTTTAATGTTATTCAGTTCAAACTGTTTGATCTACTGTTCCATTTATGACACAATAGAAAAGTCGTTACAAAACGCATTACAATCCTGATCCAGTATGAAATTAATGATAAACAGTAAATTCACAGAAATAGTAAAAATCAAATCGCCTACAAAAATGCAAAATGTTGTCGATAATCCACACAATTCTGATCCTAATTGCAACTGTTTAAAGAACAAAATCGCAAGAAAAATGTACCTACTGGCTATTAATATTAAAATAAGGGGACATCACGCTATACTTTAAATGCATTTTTGTGTTTAGCTCACAAAAATGTCGAATTTCCCCTAAAAATTAATGTCGCGCGTCCCTCCCCTATTTGCATTGTGTTTAAAAACTTTTTTCTTAACAGCAGATGTCCAAAGTAAATGGCGCGAAATTTTGACAGAACGTATAATTTTGGCGCGCACAATGACAGCTCGGTGTTACCAGAAAAAAGTTAATATTGGGTATTTTATCGAACCCTTTTCCAAAGGATTGAATTCAATTACTTACAAAAAACTTATAAAAGGGTGCTTTTTACGCTTTTCGAGGAAAATCAGGGGTTTAAGTGTAATGTATGTAGGTCAATGTTACTTTCGTGAATTAAAGTTTTTTTTTACTTTTTTGTGTGAAAATAAAAAAGCGTGGCGCGCGCGTGTCGCTCTTTCTATAAGCAAGGGTTTAAAGATAACAATGGCTTTTTAGAAAGTGATTTAGAGTTTTTTTTTTGTGATGGATTTATAATATTGTACTTTTTTTAGAAAAATACTTTTTTGTAAATGGAATCAGGGGAAGTGTGTCAAGATAACGAAGTTTTTTCCGATGATTGATTACTTATTGTTATCTCAAAAAATCTAAAATGTACATTGTTTAATTTTAAAAAAATAAAGTAATAGGTAGTATAACTTTTAACCGACTTTAAGACATGAGATTATTGCGCTTAGTTGCGGGTTGGTAGTCTCGTACTCGCTATTTTTTATAGACATAAGTAAATTTATGTAAGTAAATCGTGATGATTTTCTTCAGCCAATAGCAAACAGTGTGCAATTCAGTAATAATATACTAAGGACTAACTAAATCCCGCGGCTCCGCTCGCGTCATATTTTGACTTTTGTGTTATCCCAAAGGAACATATGATTTTTCCGGGATAATAAGTATCCCAAGTCACGCTCCGACCTTTGAATCATTGCTCTGTTGCTGCCTGAAAGAGTATTTAACAAAACAACAACTTTATTTATAATATTAGTAAGAATTAAGCTCATTGGTAAATACAGTAAAGTCTTAAGAACTCATTGGTTCAGAGGCCCGGGATTTGAACCTATGACACCACGATTAAAGGCTCTCATCTTTTGATTTCTCCCGCTACTCCGTCATAATACTTATATGCAGCATTTATCTTTAGTTCGATTATAATTATTATTTATCATGCACAATTATGTGTAAAAAAAATATTGTGCTCAATTTTGATTTTAATCATAAAATTGGTTCAATTTCCCAAGTTCAAATCCCGACAGCGTGACGACTCGCGCGGGGTTAATCCGCGTAATGTTGACACTACCCCGGTCAAAACTTAACCCCACTGTGTTGCAATTTTTTACAATCATTTAACCCATTTCCAACTATTTCAATGCATTTTCCCTAAAATACTTTGATAATGGTTTAAGCGGTCGGCAACTATAACTAGGTTTGGGAACACTCTTGATATATTTTGGTCAGAGCACAAATCCGTTAGCGATATAGAATCAAATGAAAAATAAATTAGTACATTATTTAAGATCCTCATTGTCCACTAAACCATATATTTAAATGCTTTTGATTTATAAAATGTAATTTCTGTTGTTATCAATAGCCATAGGTGAATACTGTGAACACACTGGGCGAGGACCGCAAGACGTGGAAAATGCTCCACCGACAAGAGCCGAGCTCTTTTTATTTTGAATTAACGAAAAGTGTATCACTATACACACTATACTGTAATTAGTATTTGATCGTCTACTGTTGCCTATTTGGTCTTGTAGGCCTTCGAAAGTCAACTGTTTTCACACTAGTCTGTTATTATAAATTAAATTCAGCTGACCAGATATTTACTTACATTTTTCTTGCCAAGTATTGCGAACCATAAAAACAACTCACATAGAAATTTAAGGGTCTTGACAGATGTGCGACAGAAATCACTGATTCTATTCCCCTCGCGATTTTTAACGCGTGTCGATTTTTTCTAAAAACATCACTTTTTTGTTAAAATTGTGTTTTTTTTATTAATCTAAAGCCGACAGTTGACGCGGACATAATCTTTAATTAAGAGTATTTTGGCGGGAGATTTTTCTTTGTAGTTTTTAGGGAGGTATGTAATTGTATGATTTATTTATTGGAGATTTTGTGATAGGGTTAGATGGTGTAGTACTCAGAAGATGTGTTTTCGGCTCCCTTCACTTGGATACACAGCTAGGCTCCACTTGTGGTTCCGTGGATACCTTTTTCTCCTCTTAAATCCACCGTGGATTCATGGATACTTTTTTTTCCACTTAAATCTACAAGTGGATTCAGGGATACTTCTTTTTCTATCTAAATCTACAGGTGGATTTGTTTATTTGTTGCAATATCCACCGGGTGATTCATGGACAGTTTTATTCCTATTCTTTGAGAAGCACTTGAGCAAAAATCTTCAACCCGAGCACTTGAGAATCATGTCGCGGGTGAACGATATTTTTCTATGGAACAACGTTTTTTTTAAAACGTTAAACGTTGAAAGAAATATAGCGTGGTGCGCATCGTAGCCTGGCTGGTATGTGAGTTTTGAGCCGCTCGAAAGCCTTTTATATAATGACTAACGTAAAGTAGAATGTTAAAAGATCCAAAGAAAAATATCCAAAAGACAGAATTATGTCTTGGGATTTGAACCTAACTCTAGCATGGCAAAGGGCCCATTTGATCCACTTTTAATGACAGTTGTCAATGTCAATCCATACTTTGTTTCATAAAGTTCCAAAAATTGGAGGAGAGACAATTTGTCCCTCTGCCATGTTAGGAGCTACGGATTATTGTACAGGAATATTCGTAGGCCCATCATCATCATCCATAGGTTTTTTATCTCACTGCTTGATTTAGACCTCTCTTTTACTATGCTACCTATCTGTATTGTCCCGATCGGAGACCCTCCAAAAATGGGCGCCCACTAATCTAAAAATGTCATAAATTTACTGACTCGGTGGCTCAGTGGTTAGTGACCCTAACTTCTGGTTCAAAGAGGCGTGGGTTCGATCCCCACCCAGGGCAAATATTTATGTGATGAACATAAGTGTTTGCTCTGTCTCTGGGAGTTATTTAGTTACTATCTATATAAGTATGTATTTAAAAATAAGTATATGTAGTGTATCAGTCTCTGGCAGCCATATCACATGCTTTGCTTAGTTTGGGGTCAGAGGCCGTGTGTAAGATGTCTCAAAAATATTTATATATTATTTTATTTATTATAAGCTATCATGACACTCTCTTTAAGGTTCAAATATTCTTGCTAAAAATCAAGTCGACCCGTCTCTACGTTGTTGCGTGAAAGAGTCACAAACAAACCAACAAACGCTTTCGGATTTATAATATTATATAAAGGATGATTTTCCTAGATAAGCCATAGCTTTTTATTCTTAAAAGTGATCTAAAATATCCATAATTTCATCTTACATAATAGCGAAACCTATCCAATCACGTAGGAGGAAAAATAATTGCCCTCGCCCTGGATCCAATAACTAGACGCTTATTTCCTTCCTATTTATTCTATAAGGAAAACACGACAATTTATTTGTATATTTAATTTATTGAATACGGTAGAAATGCTTTGTTAATTTAATGGAAACAAATATAACGAACTGTTAGGAACATATACCGACCGCAAGCCGCGACGCAACACTTAGAAATTAATCATTCGTTTTCAGTAAATAATTACAGTATTAGTAAGAAAACAAAGAATATTTTAGTAAGAAAATATTGTTGTTTTTAAACTTTCGCGATTTGAACACATTATTTTTATATACTACGGGACTAATCGCGCACTAAAATTACGA
The DNA here is from genome assembly GCA_949316475.1 of Hypomecis punctinalis. Lineage (NCBI taxonomy): Eukaryota > Metazoa > Arthropoda > Insecta > Lepidoptera > Geometridae > Hypomecis > Hypomecis punctinalis. Next base: position 2,507,016 of record OX438819.1, on the reverse strand, counting down.
GATAAATAAATACCTCCTCATCCCGACGTTTCGGCCGAGTTGCACCGACCGTGGTCACGGGTTTAGTGCGCGATTAGTCCCGTAGTATATAAAAAAAATGGTTTAGGTATAGGGCGAATCAAACTGCGGATGTGAAGTTAGCTACAAGCTGGGGATGATCCAATCCTAACTGAAGCTCGCCTATCAGCTCCGCAAGGGTCGGGATATCCGTAGCTCTTAGCATTACAGCCACCAAGAAGTCTTGTCGAAGGATATAGGATATCATTGTACTCATTATTATGACCAAATTGTAGGTATTATACAATGTGTTTGTCTACCGGTGTCGGAGCCTTAAGCGGTGACATCTATGGCAAATTTTGAACAACTTTTACTCTGCCGTCTATAATCTAAAAAGCCGTTAAACCACAAAACCACATTTTTTGGGTATCAACGAAAAACGCGGGACTAGACAGATAAAGTACTTTAACTATGATTTAGACAATTATTTGCAAAAACGGCTTTAGAGGTAAGCTATTGTTTGTAGGATTATGATGTTTTCAAATAATTAAGGGATAGCGGTATTTAAGTTATGTTTTTTTGGATGACGACTTTATTGACTTGTAAAGTAGAAATAAGAATATAGCGGTGTTTTCACAATTTCTATCTTCTAAACTATAAACGATATAAAAATAATTCTTACAGTGACCGATAGATAATTTTAAACTCTATAAGAATGTGTTTAAAAGTGAAAAATGACCCCCTATGGCTTAACGGTGTCATAGCTTGTGGACGGCAGTACTATGAGATCAACTCTGAAAGCGTAAAAAAACTGCTGTTCCATACGATTTTTTATAAGACATTTGCGTTTTCAGAGTTGATCCCACAGTAAAAGTTATTCAAAATTTGCCATATAAAGGCTCCGACTCCGGTAGACAAACACATTGTATAAATTTTACGATAAAACTAAACAGGAAATCGCAAAAAAATCAGCTGTGCCATACAAAAACGGCATAGACTCTCGCCAAAATGTATGGAACAGAGGATTTTTTCTTCGATTTCGACGTTCGGTCTCATAGTTTTTTTTATAGTACAAGTAATTTGTTATAATGAGTACATTGATATTTCAGAATATAGGTAGCCGTCGTCGTCTAAACTTCAAAAAATTTAGTCTATATTTAAAAAAGAAATAGAGTTTCAACAGCCCTTCCCCTTTCTTTAAATGCGATAAACATATTTAATAACACTATCTAATATTTAACATCTGAAAACACACGGTGAAATTGCAAGGAAAAAATAAATTATTCCACACAAAAATGTCATTCAGAAAAAATAAAAATTCTTAAATGGTTATTTCAAATGTTTATAAAATTACGTAGTTTTCCGTTTTATTAGATTCAATATTGATTATCTATTTTCTATTTTAGCTCTATTTTCGTGTTTTTTTAGTAATAATAAATGGCCGAGTTTTTCAGTAGCGTATACATTGGCAAATAAGGTGGTATCTGAAAATTCTCAATTTAATAGTGTTGCGTTGCGTTTGTGGCATAAGATCTGGCTTTCTCCTATAGCCAATATAATTCTCGTTATAATACAATTTCAAAATATTATTCCACCAATATAAATGATTTTTATTAACATCCGGTTTAGTTAAGACATTAATTTCTTCAAAATTTTAAAACCTTCTATCACTCTCAATAATTTTAGAAAGTTTGAAAAATTTCATTTACATTGATAGATAGATAGATAGATAGATAAACACTTTATTGTTAACACTAAAATACAATTTAGAAAACAAAAATACACAGAGAGGAAAAAAAAAATCATTGGTGAATAATCGTTAAATAATTTGACTAGAAACAACACAATAATATACAAATACATATATAACACGACAAAATTATCATGATTTACCATTTATACAGTCGCACTTGTTAAATGAAGACTAGAAATCATTTTTTGGAATGAATGAATTTACACTGAGATCAAATATCTTAGAACTAACAAAAATATTAAAATAAGTTTCTCCAAATACATATTTTTATGAAAATTACAGAAAAGAATTTTCGAAAATAAGTGTTAAAAGTCCTTAAAGAAAAAAACTGTAACTATAATGATTACTATAAATATAGACATTTTCCACATTCATTATATCAAAAGTACATATTTAATGGAAAAGAAATAATAAATAGATATTTTCGTTCTACACTATTAAATATTACGTATAGCAGGTTTTTGGAACAAAAAACGCCACTCAGTTCCTAATATTTCACCCAATTTTTAGTTAACTTTATCAATGTTAATATTTTTCATGGTGTCATAAACCCCAAAAATGTATTTAACAGAATATTTATTTTTGTATATGTTTTATTATTTTTATATTTTTTTATGTTAACTGAGTACCTAATGCTGTTGACTTACAAGAAAATGGTATGATAACAATAAATACTTATTTATTAATTTAGTGATTTCAAATTCAAGTACATAAAATTGTGTGTCAGTCAGGTTTTGCTGAGTCACCGTAATATACCTTTTTATTATATTTATGACAAAATCAATTGAAAATTAGTGCGACTGTACGAGCCAGAATACAAGCTGAGTACCCGAGTGAACCACGCTTATTTATAAAAATTTATTGTTTTTTATAATCTCCACATTTGTTTACCATTCAACTACGCTTAATATTAATTTGTACTGTAATCTATTTGTCATACCAATCTCCGATACCTTACATTCTTTGGTATAAACATTTGTACTATTGTTTTTATTTATTAAAAATATTGGTCTATATCCACTCTAGGTACAAAGCTAGCGAAATAAATGCTGAACACAATTTTTCAATACATTTTCACTACATCCAATGAATCCGATCGTCGTTAGAGTTCAAATTTCGATATAGTAAAAATTTAACAGCATTTTCTCCTAACTACGGTGCAATAATGCCCCTCCTTAAATAAAAATTTGAACGCTAACAAGGGATCGTCACCACGCGTACATTTTTTATTAATTTTGTTTATTATTTTAAAACGTTATTAATATAATTTGTTGTATCGCGCGTCAGCGCCTCGGCTCGGGGCGGGTGTAGAAATTTGGCTGTTTTTGGAGGAAGACAATTTATTAGGAAGTTGGTGTAATATTGTTTCCGAACTCTCAATAAACTATTAAGAAACATTTTCGCCACATTTTCTTAGGAAGATTTTATAGGAACTTTTATTTTTTTTAAATCAAGTTTGCTTGTTTTTTGACGGAATATCTTACCTAATGTAAGTCAGTAAGGTTTACCCTGATTCTCAATCACAATTTCATTATAAAAATCAGGTGTCCCCTTGCAAGTCCGCGCCCCGAGCCGTTTCGCGGACGCCTCTATCTTTTAAATTTAAATTACAACTTACGTACATACATAGGAACTTTCTTTAGAAGCTGCATGGTTTGTACAAGCTAACCTCCTCACTGATCTACCGAATAATGAATAATTTAAACAAAGTTACTGTCCAACTCATCAAATAAGTCTTGATTATCAAGAGGGTAATATTTGACGTTTTGCATGTACCGCCTTATCCAACTCTAGCGTATTATAACCTAATGAAAAAAAATAGTATAACTAGACAACATTCTTATATTTTTAATTTATGTTAATTTACCTTTATGGTGTGAAATTCCGTACATTCACACACTATTTCACACCACTGGCTTTTCGGTGAAGGAAAACAACGTGAGGCAACCTGCATACGTCCGTAGAAGAAATTCGATGGCGTAGGTGAATCCACCAACCTGGGCCAGCGTGGTGGATATGGCCCAATCACCCTTCGTGGGTAGGCCTACGTCCTGCAGTGGACTATTAAAAAAGGCTGGTACAGTGCAGTACCTTTATGGAATTTGTGTGTGATTTTTTTTATAAAAGTTAAGTTTTGTACTTTTCACCAAGGCAAAGAAGATATAATAATACTACGTAACCAAAGTAAGTAAGTATAGTAGTGTAGTTGCTCCTTGTTGTAAAATAAAGAATTAGCAACAGTATTATAATTTAAGTATAGTATAGACGGACTCAAGAAGGTTGTTAACTACTTACGCAAGAGCTAAGTTTATCCAAAAATATTCTAAATAATAAATAAGAAATGACTTAGGAATAGATTTCTTTTAAAAAACGTTATTTAAAAAACAAGGTTACGGACTTACGATCATGGTATCGTAGCACTACTTGCTATATTTTTATGTAGCTGCTACGATAATAATACAATATAAGAAATGACATAGTCGCGGTAAAATAACGTGTCTAACAGTTTTGATAACACGAGAAAATAAAATAACTTTTTCAAAACTAAAGTAGTCACAATTTTTGCCTGGATGATTGACGGTTGGGTTTTTTTGACTTTCACAATACGACAAAAACGTCAGTAAGTGGTTATCATACAAAATATAAAAGATATCTAACTTCGCCACGCATAGAGTTGTATAAAAGCGTATGCACCAAGTAACTTAATGTAAATGATTACGTTACAAATAATAAGTAGGTAGTGTAAGCCCGGCCGAACAGTAGGACCACGCTGAGCTGAGCCCAGACGCGGTCCCGAAACAATGACCCGTATGATGCGTGTTACAACTAACCCGCTCCCCGAGCTTCACGTCCACATATCTAATCAAATTTTATACTAAAATTACGTTTAATGTTGATCACTGCCCAATAGTACGTATCTTTGTGCTTTAAGTCACTCGCAGACAACAATAATATAGTATCGAGTAGCTAACGCGCGCCGATCTCCGTCCGGCGCGTAACATGGCGGTAACTATACCTTTGTACTTTATTGTAACTCCAAAATATAATTTATACAATAACAGCTAATATAAAAACTAACGTGAGGTAGAGCGGTCGTGAGTCGTAGTACAGTACGGCCGTACCGTGGGCCGAGAGCCGGCGTGTCGCGCCGTGTCGCGCCGTGTCGCACCGTGTCGCACGTGAGGCGCGGTCGCACCGACCCGCCGCCAGTGATCAACATCGCACCGGTACTACGACGCTATCGTGAGAGGACTCACCGATACAATATACCTTTAAATAATAAGATTACTTCTAGGGTGTATTTCTTCTCCCGATCGAAATCGACGTTTCAAAAACTCGTCTCGGACCGACCCGACGGAACATCGCGGAGATAATAATAATAAATAAAATGATTCCTAAGCGGCAACGTTTCATATATCACCCGATCAATATAATTCTGAATATACGAAGCGAGAGTGTCGCGAACGAAACGAGGCCGGGGGCCGCCCGCGGTGTGGCGCTCGAGCGGGGGCCGCGGCAGCTTCTCCTCATACATTACGTCTCATAATATTTTTTAGCAATCGCTTGAAGGCACACAGCGTTAAATGTAGTCAGTAGAGTTGAGCCGATCGGTGCGCGCGCGGCGGTGTCGTCTCGTGCCGCGCGCCACAGCCGGGCGGCTAGGCCGGCGTGAGCGTGAGCGTGACGGTGGCGCGGCGCGTAGCGCGGCGCCGGACCGGCAGGAACACCAGCGCCGGCACCAGGCTGAGCGCGCCGCCCGCCTCCTCCACCACGAACGGCTGCATGGTGAGCGGCGCATGCGGCGCGCGCGGCACCGCTAGCAGTGCGCCCGCACCGCCGTGCGCCGCGCGCAGGTGCGCCTCCAGCGCGCCGAACCCTTCCGCACGGAACTCGCAGCGCGAGCACAGGTACTGCCCGCCCTCCGGCGAGCCCTCACCGGGACTGGCGCCGCCGTTCGTCTCGCTCGCGCTCGTCACTCCCGTCGGCTCGCCATCCGCCTCGGGTGGCGGCTCGCCCGGTGATCCAACCGGCTGCTGCGCATGCGCGCGTTCGTGCGCGAACAGGAACGCGAGCACGTCCGTGGTGAAGGGGCAATAAGAGCACGCGTAGGGCTTGTCGCGCGCCAGCAGGTCTAGCGGGCGCGGTGCGTGCGGCGGCGGGGGTGGCGGCGGCCGCGCGGGCGGTGCGTGCTCAGCCAGCAGGTGCGCGCGCAGTGCCCGCGGCCCGCGGAACCGGCGTGCGCACAGCGGGCACGGCTCGGCGGGCGCGGCAGCCGCGGGTGCGGGCGGTGCGGGAATGCCGTGCGTGTTATGCTTGTGCACGCGCAAGAAGTATTTACTGCACAGCTCCTTGTGGCAGATGTCGCAAGTGACGCCACCCAGCTGCGTGCCGGACTCCAGCGAGATGCCATGCATGCGCTGCATGTGCGTGCGCATGAAGTACTTGTTGCACAGCTCCTTGTTGCAGATCTCGCAGAAGCTGGAGCCGGAGGAGGAGGCGCGGCGATCGTCGGGCGGCGGCGGCGAGGAGGACGGCGGCCGCGGACCCGTGTGCTCCGGCTCCTCCGCCAGCCGCTCGGCCGCCAGCTCGTTCAGCTGAGAGATCATGGTCTGCAGCTTGCGCAGCTCCTCGCTGGCGGAGCCGGGCGACGCGCCACCGCGCTCCTCCATGATCAGGTTGAGCGGACTTGTCTGGCCGTCGCGCAGCGCCGTCTCGAAATCATCCTCGCACTCGCGCTTCACCTCCGCCATCTCCAAGTCGTCGTAGGGCGGCGGCAGCGAATGCGAGCGCGGCGGTGTGTCGGCGGGTGGCGCCGGCGCGGGCGGCGTGGCCAGCGGCACCGACAGCGCGGGCGGCGCGCCCGGGGGAGTCCCGGCGGGTGGAGAGCGGTCCACCAGTGCAGGCACACCATGCCGCCGCTCGCGATGCGTGCGCAGGAAGTATTTGTTGCAGTACTCTTTACAGCATATCTCGCAGAACGCCTCTGGGTTGAGCACGCCGAGGCGGCGCAACGCATCGGGCTGGAAACCGGCATCGCGCGCACGCCGCGCTGAGTCGGGGGACAGTCGGCGCGGCGTGCCGCCCGACTCCTCATCGGAGGCGCGGCGCGGCGGGGAGGGGTGCGCGGGCGGTGCGGCTGGCTGTGGCTCGCCGCCGTCGTAGATGCCGTGCTTGTTGGCGCGGTGCGTTTTGAGGAAGTACTTGTTGCAGAACTCCTTGCAGCAGAGGTCGCAGTAGGCCTCGGGGTTGAAGATGCGCGGCGGGTCGTGGCGCGGCAGCAGGCGGAAGGCCGCCAGCGGGTCGAAGGCGGGCAGCGTAAGCTCGCCGAACGCCAGCGCGCTCTTGTAGATGTCCTGCATCTTGGCGTGCAGGTCGAGCGCTGGTGGCGGCAGCGCGGGCGGCGCGCGTGAAGGCGCGGCCTGCTTGCGCCGCTTGCGGCCCGGACTGCCGCCGCCGCCCTCCGCCTCCACCTCGCGCTTCACCACCGGCGCCGGCGCCACCGACATCGCGTCACCGCCGCATCTGGAATTCCACAAATACGTCTTATTAGTTTTGCTATGAAATATTTGTGTTCCAATATGGTGAGATTATGGGCTAAGTTCAGATATTAGCTCATGGGGACTTTATTAGAAAACGAAGTCTTATGGTTCATTCATAATTAATTGTATCCATGTTTTTATTTTCTTTTCTTTTTCTCTTTTTTATCATATCAAAAACGATACTCATTATTTATGATAAAAGATACTTTTTTTACTAACTTAAAGTGGTTCAACTGTATCTTTATTTTGTTGATTTTTTACAAAAATGTATTGCACAGACAGATCTCGACTCAGAAAGAGATAATTTTTATAAATAGTTTGATTTATTATAGTAGTAGTAATAACATTTGTTATTTAATATTTTCTACATCTACATATTTTTTGTACACCTAGTTTCATAAACCAATAAAGTCATTGTATCAACAGTTTCCATTTTGCTCTGGTAAATGACACTAGTTTGATCTTGTAGTGCCGATCATACATGCGTAAGTATATTTTGTATATTTGCACTTCGAAGAAATTACATTAAAATTAAGAAGACCAAAATTTTAGTGTTATTGAATAATATTTTTCTGAAACCTTGAATCATCTTTCCTGTAAGGTACATGCACAAGTTACGAATGCGACGCAATGCAAAGTACGTCATGTACCTATCTATCCTTGCTTTCAAGGAATAATAATATATAAACAGGACAATTGTTTAAAATGTTTGTTTACAAAATAAACAATAAACCAGACGGGATTACAGACACTGTCAGACACAGCTCGGACGCCTTGAGATTTTTATTACTTAGGTTCTGGGTTTTTGCTCTCTGTTTCTTTGATGTTATAGATACAGAAAAAATGGTTAGTCAAGAGTTAAAATAATGGGCAGTCACATGAAGGGAAAGCCTTTTTTTGTCCATGGAAAACCTTTAAGGATACCACCACGCCTTGAGGGCAGGCAGGTGGTTATGCGGGAGTCCCGCCGACTGGACGGTATACCCACTAAAAACATTGGAGTGTTCCACCACAGGAATCAGGAATGAATAAAGGGTAGTATTTAATCGAGTGCCTATCATTTTGAACCGAGCAGAAATTGATACGAATTAAAGGCGTACGAAAATACTAAATGGGCGACAAAAAGCGAGCGAAAACAAAAGCCAAATCAGCAAATTAACACTAAATATTTTAAATACTAAGTGTTCCACTTTGTTCCACGCGATTGCAGGGTTACGTTTTGCCCAGTAAAAGATTTGACAAATTGATAAATGTTCTAAAAGTTTTCTACCAAATAATTGTCGGTTGTCAAAGTGAAACATAGGTGAAACGTTAGTTGGCAAGTGATATTAGGCCAAACAATTTTTCTCGAAAGGCAGGAAACCTTATATAACGATATTATTACCGTAGCTCATGAAACGCTGCTCTTATTTCCAGCTCAAACTCGACAAATAGTCGCCCACATGATAGTCTTATTTAAATTAGTATTATTATAAATATTGATTGGGCAGCGTTCGGAAAATTGCGTAGTGTCTTCTCGTCCGCCATACCTCAGTGCCTCAAGTCGAAAGTTTTCGACCAGTGTGTGTTGCCAGTGATGACTTATGGCACAGAAACGTGGTCTCTCACTATGGGCCTTATTAGTAAGCTCCAAGTAGCCCAACGAGCTATCGAGAGGGCTATGCTCGGAGTCTCTCTGCGTGATCGAATCAGATATGAGGAGATCCGTAGAAGAACCAAAGTTACCGACATAGCCCAACGGATTAGCAAGTTGAAATGGCAATGGGCAGGGCACATAGCGCGGAGGACTGATGACCGGTGGAGTCGAAAAGTTCTCGAGTGGAGACCACGTACCGGCAAGCGCAGCGTAGGACGTCCACCCACAAGGTGGACAGATGACCTCATTAAGGCCGCAGGATCGCGCTGGATGCAAGCCGCTATCAACCGGTCTTATTGGAGATCCATAGGGGAGGCCTATGTCCAGCAGTGGACGTCTTTTGGCTGTTGGATGGATGGATGGATAAATATTGACAGTATTCATTTCTAAATTATTAAAGAAAACATGTAAATTATCTAGTACAAAAATTGACGCCGATCGCTTTCTATAAATAATAAGCTTTCGGTATTTTTAATGTAATAAATAAAGCTATTTACTTAGTTATATGTACAACTAGTTTTTACCCACGGCTTCGCCCGCAAACGCAATATATCATTATAATTTATAGCCTATGTGTTATTCTGATATGTAAGCTATATTATTGCAAAGTTTCATATCAATCCGTTCAGTAGTTTTTGCGTGAAAGGGTAACAAACATCTATCCAGCCATCCTCACAAACTTTCGCGTTTATAATATTAGTAGGATATTCTAAAACATCATTTTGGAGCAACCTGTAGAACAGCTACGAGTATTTTGATTAGTAATGAAAAAATAGCATGGTTAAGTTGCATAAAGTATGATGCCTAAATATTTCCTTTATTTATTACTAGCTGACCCGGAGAATTTCATCTCACCATCTGTCAACTGTCATGACATCTTTTACATGCAGGACATTTTGTATGGGAAAATTAAATTAATGTTCTTATTATTTTTCTCGCTGCTTTTATAAATTTTCTCACCGTTCAAACCTTTCCTTAAATTCCACAAATATATCAAGATCAAAATTAGCCAAATCGGTTCAGCCGTTCTCGAGTTTTAGCGAGACTAACAACCACGATTCATTTTTATACAATGTAGATAAATAGATTCAGTTTATGAGCTTTTTCTCTTAGTCTGGTTGCGTTTTTAAAGCAGTCGTAGTTTGATTCTTTTCGTTACTATTTCTTTCAAAGGTTATAAAAGTTTTGTACCAAATCTATCAGGATTCCAATAAGAATTCCTCACCCATTATTTCGACTGAGATCTATGGTTCCGTCACTCATTTGGTCACTTATTGCTTGGTCCTGGACATTATGCTTTTACACATATATTATCACAGAAACTTTTGATTGTACCTTGTTCCATAATTATTTTTAAGTTGTATACAAATTAATAATTAAAAATACTATCATCGATTGACACACATTTCTATTTAAATTAAATCACCATAACTTTTAGGAACTATTTGATATCGCAAACACACAACATATGATATGTCAAAAATAAATTTAAAAGTTCACGTTCCAAGTTCAAATTCGAATTGAACTTTCATTCAATGGCACGTGTTATCGCATGCGCGTGCGCTCAAAACTGATGTTTTTAAGTAAAAACGAGTGGATATTTTATTTTTTGTTAGAAAATACAGTTTTTGCTATTTCACCCCACCCGGCCACCCCTGGCTCGTCGATTATTGACAAGGGGCCGGTGTATTAGGGTAGTGGGATCACATGGCGCCGAAGAATTTATTGAAGACAAAGTATAGATAAAAATAATGCCTTTCGTAATTATATTTATACTCCTTGTCCTTGTACATTTTAGTCCTTGTTGAAAGATAAAATGTGAAAAAACGTTGCTAACTAAAGGAAGTAAAAAAAATATTACAAAATACCATGCTTCACCACCATACCATTTTCGACTAGTTCTATTTACTACTACGTATCTACCAGATCTCTAGATCATGTTGTTAGTTAAATCTTACCGGATTAGTACACTATTTACGCAGAAATACGGTAGATAATTATAAAGACCTACCATAAACATGAACATTTTACTGTAATTTTAAATTGGACAAAAAAGATAATACGCATTAAAAGGTAAAGGTTAAGTACTTACTAGTACGCATTATTTTTACTGTATCTACATTGGTTTTTTCAAACTATATTTAGACATAGACATAACTTTATTTCAAACGAAAAACAACATATACTATACAGACATGACAAGTATCATAAGTGCAGTACATGAACAAATATAAACAGTAATTATACACACCCTACACACATTTTCGCCACAAATCGGTCCCATCTCAGCATAATGCTGACCGTGAAATCTGGCGCTGATCTTCCGAATCATCTTATAGATTATTGAAATAATTTTTGTCGTGCTTCACACACTAGGTGTACAGAAACTTTCTTTTTGTGATAAACATTTCAAAAATTGACGCGTTGGCAGGATTCCCAAAAAGATGCAGGTTCAAATCTTGCGAACGCGTCAATTTTTGAAATGTTTATCACAAAATAAAGTTTCTATACACCTAGTGTGTGAAGCACGATAAAAATCATTTCATTGATTAACCAATGCGCCATTTCTCGTTAATGGTAAGAAGTTCTAATAATTTCACATTAAGTGACTGGCTGGTTTAAAGCAGTTCTTACAGATGGCGCTTCCAACAATGTAGTAACTAGTTGGTAAAAATGATAGACATTCTCTAATTCGACGTCTTTCGTCGTTTTTAGCTTAATTGGACAAAGCATCTGGGCCGGAACCCCAGAAAGATGCAGGTTCAAATCCTGCGAACGCGTCTATTTTTGAAATGTTTATCACAAAAAGAAAGTTTTTATAAATTATTGTAGACATGTTATATAAATCAACATAAATGATTATAAAATTCAGTTAAAAAAAAACTAAGGAAAATTACGAAATGCCACATGAAGTTCAATGCCGAACTCCGCCATGTAAGCCAACATTCACATCAAACGTACACACTGCTTTCCGAAAATTTGGAAACACTATCAAAAGGGCGTCTCGGTGTACACACTATCTCTTTCCCCCTCGTATAAGATTGTATTTATCGATCTCTTTCTACTGGTCATGTTTTTGTGTCTCTTTCTCATGATTCCCTACTTTTATTATGAGTTATGGGTTCTGATGAAATGGAAAAGAATTTTTGTAATAAACTTAAAAACAGATAATAATTAAGCTAAATAATAATATAATAACAATAAAACTGAACCGAGCAATATTTTAATGCCCTGAATACGTTTTTCTTTAATCCGCAACACAATTTTGTGTTGTCAAACGGTTATCTCATAAAAAATCTATAAATACACTATCTACAATATCATCCATCAATCAGCCATAGGACATATAATGCTGGACATAGGCCTCCCCTATGGATCTTCAATAAGACCGGTTGGAAGCGGCTTGCATCCAGCGTGATCCTGCAGTCTTAATGAAGTCATCCGTCCACCTTGTGGGTGGGTCCTACGCTGCGCTTGCCGGTACGTGGTCTCCTCTCGAGATCTTTTCGACCCCATCGGTCATCAGTATACTATCTATACTAAATAAGTACTTAAAGCTTGCAAACTATAACTTGGAGCTTTAATAATTGATAATAAGTGTCTTGTCATCAAGATTTAATACAGTTATAATTAGAACAGAAAAGTGTAGCGTAAGATGTTCACCGATAAGGTCAAGAAAGCAGGAACAAGCTGGATACAAGCCACTTCCAAGTCATCTTTAATATCGCAAATCCTCAGAGGTCCTAAGGACAGCGTTCATAGCGTTGTTTGACTAGGTGTTCTTTAGCGATCATCGAAGATAAGCAATGTTCAGCACGGTCAGTCTTCGGATGGGTGACTGCGGATGGCATTTACATCTGAGCGCTATCGTGGCTCGTGTGACACATTAAATTGTAGATCCCTTTAGCCATGTCAGAGGTCTTCAGGCGGATTAAATATCTCTGACACCAGCCCCCCGACCGCCTAAGCAATAGCAATCGTTTATGACTTCATTTCAGTCATTTGGTACCGCCTATGTGACGTTAGCCATCAAAGTTGTTCATTCAACGATTGCTTTCGCAATCCGCGCAAAGCAATTGATGGCTAACGTCACATAGGCGGTGCCAAATGACTAAAATGAAGTCATAAACGATTGCTATTACGATTGCTATTGCTTAGGCGGTCGGGGGGCAGGGCTAGCCACAAATTAGTAATGATTACAAATTAGTCTTCAATTAAGCGACTACGTACTACTACAAATTGCAATTATTTTTAAAATTGAGTGTGCAAACGCATAGTTCAGATGATTTCGAATTAAGCCCCCTCATTTTAGAAGTCAGAGTAAATTTCGTTACACGCATAATCATACTCGTAAATAAGAAACGGAAGCATTTCCAACGTTTAGATGCAAAAGTAGTATGGTCAGCAACGTGCGGTCAGATAGTAATATTATATTGTTATGGAAATCGACGATTTAGTTTGAATGTTGAAATTTGATTCATATTTCGTTATCCTTTTGGACAACAGGCGTTTAGTTTAAAGATTTTGTTACTTTTTTTAGGGTTCCGTACCTCAAACGGAAAAAAACGGAACCCTTATAGGATCACTTTGTTGTCCGTCTGTCTGTCTGTGTATATGTCAAGACTCTTTATCTCGGGAACGCGTAAAGATATCGAGTTGAAATTTAAACTGTATACGTATATCTATGATTTCTTGCAGTTGTGTAAAAAGTAAAACTTCTCAGTTATCGTGTAAAAAAGTTAGAGCCGTTTATGTCGTAAAAAGCCGCATATTTCGACACTCTCAAAAATTAAAACCTACAGGGTACTTCCCGTTGACATAGAACTATGAAATTTGGCGAGAAGTATTGTGTTATAGTACACATACAGAAATAAATCTGAAAACTGTAAATTTTTATTTAAATCACAAAAAAATAGGGCCTCGAAATTCACAAAATATGGGTTCAAAATTCAAAGTGAGTAAATTGTATCATATAAGGTATCATATAAAAGAACTTCATTAGCACATGCTAAAATAGGTTTTTAATTATTTTAACAATGTGTAATTTTCGATATATGACGAGAAAAGTGAAAAAAAAGTTTTTGTCGATGGTATAGAGATTTAGAGATTCTATAGTATAGAGATTTTAACAACTTACTTCCTAATTTTGTGAAATTTTCTGGATTTGTACGGAGCCCTCGATGTGCGAGCCTGACTCGTACTTGTCCGGGTTTTTTTAATCAATTTTTCATCTCTTAAAGGCTGCACACGCTTTATTATAACTGAATATGCCTTTTATCGGGCTTAAAAAAAACAAGTCGCCGTATAGTAAATTGTGTATTCAAATTGCAAACAACACTTAAAACTGGATACTGATTTAATTTAATTTAGAATATGTTATAATTTACAATAGTACAATAATTATTAGCCGAATGAGAATTAAGGACGAAAACAAAGTAAATAAAAGATACGGAAAGCGGTCGTGCGACGAGCGGTTGCGTCGAGCGTCTGGCGACCGGGCCGGCGCGATGCAGTGCGCCACAGCGTACTACCGAGTTGTACACTGCATACAAAACCTGCTTGTTGGGAGCTGGCCCAAGCGCATTATTCAAATATATATTTATTTAAATAGTAAAAATGTTATTTTATGCGTGCAGGTTTTGCATGGGCGTAAGGTAGTACGCCACAGCCGTTAAGTCCATTGAATGAAAGCGTTTTAGGTTATGAAGCAATTTTTAAATTTGAAAAAATAACCTATTTTGAATTTAGTTTTTTATTAATCGGTTTTTGTGACGAAGACTTTATTTAGCGGCTGGAATGGATATCAAAACTGAGCCACGGTAATGGTATACATATATATGCAGTTTTGCGATTCCACCATGTGCTTGAAATAAATATCTACAGCTCCGCGTGGCCACGCAGTACGTAATACTCGCTAGGGCTGCCTCCCTGGTAGGGACACCGTACTATAAAGCCGGAAACACACTATCGGACGCGGTTTACGACCGCGACTGACAGCCGCGACTTAGCAATGTGCACAGGCTTAAGACATCCGGTGTACCAGATCGCTCTCGGACGTGTGCGGCTCAGTGTACTTTGATAGTCTATGTCGCGGCTGTCAGTCGCGTCCGATAGTATGTTTCGAGCTTAAACCTACACGTTTGTTAGTCACTGCTGGGCGCACCTGCGACTGCTGTTGTGTACCGAGTGTATACCGAATTCCGACGATAGAAATAGAATAGAAGATCAGAGCGTATTTCCATACAAAACGACATAAACGATACAAATATTCATAGACGACTTCGACTTGAACAGATTTTGTGACCTTACCCCCTTGGCCGCTGATCATTTCAACCCTAACCAAAACATGAACACACCCTCTACCGTCTGTTTTAAAAAACCGAAAACTTAAAACAACATAAACAACCGTGGGGGCGCTTCGAAGGCTTTCCCTATAATTTCCGAAGTAAAAAGTTTTATATTAAAAAACTGGAAAAACAAGTTTAATTACTTCATGAAAGAGCCGACATCAAATTAAAGTGTTATTGTAATTTTATTTTTTAAATTTGGGAAGTTTAATTTTTTTTTGTAATTTTTCTAATGGGTTTTTGGGAGTTTGCTGATTTATGGTAATGTTCCACGTGGCGTTTTGAGGGTAGCTCAGAGTGTGGCTCTATTGCGTCCTCTTAGATCACAGACCATCCGGGCTAGTATAGGCGCCACGAATTATTTCGATCGTAGTGTCAGAACGAGACAGCGTTATGGCAAAGTATATATCTGCCACTTTTTCACACATCGAAATGAGTTCATTTTGTGGCATTTCGTGGTCGCATGCTTGACTAGCATGTATTGTACTGTACTGTATCAGCTTTTTCAAATTTTTCAATAGTCTACTGCAGGACGTAGGCTTACCCACGAAGGGCGATTTGGCCATATCCACCACGCTGGCCCAGTGCGGATTGGTGGATTCAGATACGCTATCGAATTTCTTTGGACGTATGCAGGTTGCCTCACGATGTTTTCCTTCACCGAAAAGCCAGTGGTGTGAGATTCCGTACATAAATTCCAAAGAACTCATTGGTACGGGACCGAGATTCGAACCTACGACCTCACGATTGTAAGGTGGGTGTCACTACCACAAGACCACCACGGCTTCACCATGTGCCATGGTTTTATTTTACAAAACACAGACTTTTAGAGTATACAAATATGCTTATGATTTGGAACAACTTTTAATATGGAACCAACTGAAAATCGTGAAAATGAGAACAGCTGTGCCATTCTTTTGTCGAGAGTCGAACAGCTGATTTTTATCGCAGTTTCGTATTTAGGCCTATTATAAAAATGTTTCAGAATTATGAACATATACTTTTTCATCCCCCCATCTCGGAAAGAGTATATTTGCTCTTCGAGTGCACAAGCCGTTTTTATCCCTAGAGGATAAAGTAAAATTTAAGCCGCGTCCGATAGTCTGTTTCCAGCTTAAAGCCGAAAACATACTATCGGACGCGGCTTACAGACACGACTGACAGCCGCGACTGATATGTATCTAGACTATGAAAGTACACTGAGCCGTGCACACTATCGGACATAAGTCGCGGACGTCACCTCCGGACGACCTTGAGCGTTCGGACATCCGAGAGCGATCTGGCACACCGGATATTTTAAGACTGTGCACATTGCTCAGTCGCGTCCGTCAGCCGCGTCCGATAGTATGTTTCCAGCTTTAAGCTCGTACCAGCGAGAGCAGCTTCTACTTCTACGACATTGCCCCAGTTTTGGATTTGACAGATTCATATACAATACATCATCGTATTTCTTCTCCACAAGTACCTATACAGGTTGCTCCACGATTTTTTCCTTCACCAAATCGGAACGTCTACACCTTCCCTTAAAACTATCTAATTTGCAAAAACTCAGGTCTAGTGATTTAGTTTTATAATAGAGGTCAAGCTAAAAGTCTATGGCACCTGATTGCTCCAATTATTCTAAAAGCTTTCAAATACAAAACTGCCATTAATTCTCCTTCATTTCCTTATCTACTAGCAAATTAATCCGAATACAAACAAACAACTGATCACACCCAAATACATTCAGTATTTCAAGTGCTATATTTTTATAGCCCAGTCGTTAACTTTGAAATATCGGTCGGGGGGTGGGGAGGGGGGTTTGTAGGGGTGTGGGGAGGGGGGATGGCAAATAAAATAAAAATAAAGGGCGATTACTGCCGACATTTTATAATGGACGGCAAAATGACATGCGGGCGCCGCCGTGGCGGCCATGGAGTAGACGAAATGTCAATGTTTTTTTCTGGAACGGTTTGAAATTTATGCGACAATTGTGAGTCGTAAGGTCATGCAAGTGCGATTTAGTCGTAGAGGCTCAGACTAAATAAAAAATCAAAACAAAACGTCGTGAACAGACAAGTGTGGCCGGTTTTTTATACATGTGGTGAGTGCGTCGGTGTCGCGCCGCCATAGTTCGACTGATAAACCAAGGCGTAGTTTCGTGTACGTGTATAATTGTCTGTACACAGCGAGGCGTAGTTTTGACAGCCTCACTTGTTTGTTCACAATATTCTGTATTATCTAGAGGCTAGATGTGTCTATAAAAATAGAGTTTTCACTGGAAGTTATTGTAGATAAATTTAATCATGTTTGATTTGTTTGTATCCTCTTATTCCTCTTGTTATTTTGAGTACCTTAATTATCCAGTGGTTAAGAAAGCTGCTCATTTGTGTTATTAACTTTAAAAATAATCATTTTATAGACATGTGCGTATTTATTGTAAATATCGCGTTAGTGATACATCTGCAATGTGTTAGCTAGATAATATTACTCGGGAACCCTTAAAAAGGTATAAAAACTGTGTCGATTTAAAAATATTAAAATTGTCTAGTTTACAAAGACACAAGCTTAAATTATTGTCATTTGCAAATGGATTAGACTTGATTGTCATTCTAGACTTCCAAGATGCAGTATATACAGGGTTATTCCTTATCCTTATATTTAGGGGCTTACTCTGTGCCTCAAAACTAACAACTTTTGTTCTGCGACGTTTGTCAAAACTCAAAAAAAATCAGCTGTTTCATAAATTATCACGGGTTCAGAACAAACGATATTTTTCTATGGAATAACATTTTTTTTTTAGTTTTGGCAAAAGTCACGGAACAAACAATTCCCTAAAAGGATGCTAATTGATTAGAAATAAGCCTGTATAAGCATAGATGAACTACTAAACTAAAGATAGATCAATAATACTACTTCATCTGTGGTATAAGGTACTATACTGCAACGCCCTTCGAATAATCCACAGCTACACATAGGCCTACTCACATAAGACGAGGTTTTGTAAATTAATAGGTAAGTATAGCATATTAGCACGTAATACGCCCGTACAAGAGCAAGATCGCAAGCATTGATGGGCATTGTGTCGGAACATCTCAAGGCCAGGGATATTATTAGACGTGAATATTATTCACGACACCAATATCTTTGGCCTTCACATAATATTTTAATAACCACAAATTTAGGACTGTTTTAGGTCCATCTGGAAGCTTTAATATCGGTATTTCTTTTTTTACTGTGGCTAGTGCTTTTATTAACTACAACTAAATACAATACTACTTACTGAAACGTTAGAACTATATGCTTAAACTACTACTACATAAAAAACAATTGGATGATCTACAGGCCCTTGAAGGTGAAAACAAGATTAACTTAAAACTGAAGTTGTAGTTCGTATTTGTGATGTACATTGAAAGTGTAAGTACGGATACGTATATTATAATATGTAAACATGGTTGTGCTCTAGACTACAGACAATTTTAATACCTAATTTACCATTTTCAATAATTAAACATTGGATTGCATAAGAGTAAAACTACAAGATGTAAGGGAAATCACGACGATCAAGTTATAAATCTTTGAGTATCGCTAAAGTATTGCGGGAGATGTATATTATAATATGTAAACATGGTTGTGCTCTAGACTACAGACAATTTTAATACCTAATTTACCATTTTCAATAATTAAACATTGGATTGCATAAGAGTAAAACTACAAGATGTAAAGGAAATCACGACGATCAAGTTTTAAATCTTTGAGTATCGCTAAAGTATTGCGGGAGATGTATAGTTACAACAATCATTTGAACAGGCATACTATCTTGTATTTTTTTAAAACTTAAAAAAGTTTTTTAAAACTTATTTACAAGATTTTAGGAAGGTATTTGTATGTTTGAAACTTCATATATTTTAAGCACAAATCAACTAAAACTTTACTTAAAATTCCGCGAATATTAGCTTTAAAAAAAAAACATTCATTTATATCTACGGATATATTCTTCAAAATAGCTTACATGTTTAAACACCTCTATTTGTTTCGTCGGGTTAAAAAGTTATAAAATAAAGGCCTCTCCACACATCCTGTGTCCACATGTGTCGCGGGCGGGAGTGTATCCCGCCAGGTGACGGCTTTATAATGCTATAATTGACAGCCCTCTGATCGACGACGTTTTAAAACCGAAATATGCAGCTTTGGTTACAACCCCCGATTCAAAGTGGACACAAGTCCGAGTTATGCATAATTACACTCAACATTTCTGATTCGTACCGCCAGGGAATGGAACAGTCTTCCTGCTTTCCTTAGAGATATAATCTAAAGCTTTTCAAGGTCAAACTGAATAGGTATCTTCTAGGTCTGCGTGCTTCATCTTCGACCACAACGTCGCTTACCATCAGGCTTGACCGCTTGAGTTGGTAGTCAAGCACGGGCTTATTCGCGTTAAAAAAAATACTTAGGTCTGTCTCACGTTACGATACGCACACACGACTTATGCCACTTGAAGTTATTTATTTCAGGCAATATAGATTGCATAAGGTACAACTAGGGTTAACAAATTTATATTTTAGACCAACTAAAGAAAGAAGAGAGGTTCTCAATTCGTACGCATGTTTGCTTTCTTTCTATTATTAATATTCGTATTCTGAGTAATACATTATAATTGTAATATCCAATGATTTTCATGAGACATAAAATGAAAATAACTAAAATGTTATTAGTATAAACGAATGAAAACTATTTTAATTATTACATAAAGTTCAGACATTAATATGAATAATTACAAATTAAATTTCTCTAAAACAGTGACAACCCTATCCTCAGTGATCGTATTTCTTCCAAAAATATATTTCTGTCAACACAGTAAATTAAAAGGGAAAAATATGAGATGCTAACATGTTCTACAGAATTTCAGATGCTCTAGTGGTAATTAACAACCGACCTCCAATCGTGAGGTCGTGTGTTCAAATCCCGGTCCCTTACCAATGAGTTATTTGGAATTTAACACCACTGGCTTTTCGGTGAAGGAAAACATCGTAAGGTAGCCTGCATACAATATACATCCTTGGAAGAAATTCAATGGCGTATGTGAATCCACCAACCCTCACTGGACCAGCGTGGTGGATATGGCTCAATCACCTTTCGTGGGTAGGCCTACGTCCTGCAGTGGACTATTAAATAGGCTGATACAGTACAGTAAAACCAAGTGGCATTGAGCAGGACACTTGATCAGATGATGGCAGGCGGAGAAATCTCGGACAAAATGGTGGTCACGCTACGAAAGCATGGCCTTGGAAAACCCATACAGTAATGGCGTGATGGTATCCAAATTATTGCGGCAACAACGATAATATGTCATCCATCCATCCATCAGCCAAAGGACGTCCACTGCTGGACATAGGCCTCTCCTATGGATCTCCAATGAAACCGGTTGGATGCGGCTTGCATCCAGCGCGATCCTGCGGTCTTAATGAGGTCATCCGTCCACCTTGTGGGTGGACGTCCTACGGTACGTGGATAATATGTGATGGGATCAAAATAGAGATAATAATTGGTATATAAAAATACATTTAAAAATACAAAGCGCGGAAAGCTATATGTATCTAAGCATACATAAGGGACTTACTCGTACATTTATTGTTATCAAATGTACCTTATATCATCTAGACTATAATTAAGAATCAAACAACACATTTTCAAAATCAGTGTAAGTAGTAATTTAGGCACTACTAACGTATACAAAAACAAATTATTTTAGCTAAACAAACGGAGATTTTGGTCTAGTTTTTTTTTGTTTTAAGTTTATCTACTTATTATGCCTACCTATATTTTAAATTTTTAAATAGGTATTGCTTAAAGTTTTTTTTATTTGATTAACTAGTGACCCGCCCCGGCTTCGCACAGATGTATTATACTCGTACATATAAACCTTCCTCTTGAACCACTCGATCTATTAAAAAAAATAAGCCATCGTAGGAACAGACAGACAGCGGGAAGCGACTTGGTTTTTTACTATGTGCTTAGTGATTTTTTTTTTAAACTAGATATAATATTTAGAATAATAATGTTCTTTAAGTTTTCTTCCCCAATAAAAACGTTAATACAAACACATTCAATACAATTATACCTAATGCTAAAATAGAGATTATACTACTACACCCATCTTGTAGACTCTGCCGTAGTTTGATAAATATAATAACTCAACACAATGCGCAATTTCAATCTCGAGAATCGAGCTAAAACCCCCCACAACCAACCTACATACAAACGAGTACAACTATGTACATGTATCTTCAGAACTACATTCTAAATTGCTCTTAAATGAAGGATGCCGCCTTCATAATAATTGGCTACATTATCCTGCTAAAAGAAAGATGACTACTTTACACATATCGTAGAGTCTGCCGCGGTTTGATAAAAATAATAACTCAACACAATGCGCAATTTTAATCTCAAGAATCGAACTAAAACCCCCTACAACCAAACTACATACAAACAAGTACAACTTTGTACGTGTGTCTTCAGAACTACATTCTAAATATCTGTTAAATGAAGGATGTCGCTTTCATAATAATTGGCCACATTATAGATACTTCTAGAATAAAGGTTACTACTACACTCACCTCGTAGACTCTACCATGGTTTGATAAATATAATAACTCTACACAATGCGCAATTTAAATCTCGAGAATCTAACTAAAACCCTCCACAACCAAACTACATACAAACGAGTAAGTACAACTATGTACGTGTGTCTTCAGAACTACATTCTAAATTGCTGTTAAATGAAGGAAATGTTAAAGGAATGAATGAAGGCGACACGCCATCATAATAATTGGCCACATTATACTGCTAAAAGAAAGATTACTACTTTACACATATCGTAGAGTCTGCCGCGGTTTGATAAAAATAATAACTCAACACAATGCGCAGTTTCAATCTCGAGAATCGAACTAAAACCTCCCACACCCGACCTACATACAAACAAGTACAACTATCTACGTGTATCTTCAGAACTACATTCTAAATATCTGTTAAATGAAGTATGTCGCTTTCATAATAATTGGCCACATTATAGATATTTCTAGAATAAAGGTTACTACTACACTCACCTCGTAGACTCTACCATGGTTTGATAAATATAATAACTCTACACAATGCGCAATTTAAATCTCGAGAATCGAACTAAAACCCCCCACAACCGTGTGTCTTCAGAACTACATTCTAAATTGCTGTTAAATGAAGGAAATGTTAAAGGAATGAATAAAGGCGACATGCCTTCATAATAATTGGCCACATTATACTGTTAAAAGAAAGATTACTACTTTACACATATCGTAGAGTCTGCCGCGGTTTGATAAAAATAATAACTCAACACAATGCGCAAATTCAATCTCGAGAATCGAACTAAAACCTCCCACAACCAACCTACATACAAACGTACAACTATGTACGTATATCTTCAACGTAACTGAAAAACAGACATAAAAAGTATAGAGTCGCGGAAAGCTTATATCTCCTCATACATAACATACAGTACATGACGCGACCGAACGAAGTATTGATTTCGCGTCGAAAAATTTTTATTTTTATCTTTCGGCGGTTTAAAGATAATGTACGGCCGATAAGCTAAATTAAAAATGTACTAAATGATCTATCAGTTTGTTATCTAGGACAAATATGGGGAAATTTATAGTGCGTGTTTTTGTGGAAACTTACAACGGTACTTTTTGGTGGTGATGGTGTAGTGCTAGCTAACGCATAGTATTGAGTAGGTAACTTTACGATTTAGGACTTAAAAATATACTTTACTGTACTGTGCCGCCTTTTTACAAGTCCACTGTAGAACGTAGGCCTACCCACGAAGAGCGATTGGGCCATAACCATCACTGGCACAGTGCGTTAGTGGATTGACATACGCCATAGAATTATTTCTACAGACGTATGCTGGTTGCCTCACGATGTTTTCCTTCAACGAAAAGCCAGTGGTGTGTAATTCTGACATAAATCCCAAAGAACTCATTGGTACGGTACCGGGATTTTTGAGACCACGACCTCACAATAGTTAGATAAAAAAAAAACAATAAAATTACTTTCAATGAAAGCGCTGAGAAATGTTTAAAGATTTAGGTAAATAGTTGTTTACTTATGTTGCGCTCTATCCCATGAATCTATGGTGCAAAACGCTAGTTGTAGCGTTTGGTATTACCATAGGTACTACTTAATTGGTTGCATCTGCACCATAGATGGTGGAGTCAATGTTGTTAACTGTACAATGGGTACTTTGCTGCCTAGGGCAAGTATTGACTGCCTCGGTGGCTCAGTGGTTACTGACCCTGACTACGGGATCAAAGAGGCTTGGGTTCGATCCCCACCCAAGGCTATAAGCGAATCGGCAAGTTGCAATGGCAGTGGGAAGGACTGATGGAGTCGAAAGTTCTCTAGTGGAGGTGTCTAAAGTGGACGGATGACCTCATTAAGTTAGTAGGATAGCGCTCAATGCAAGCCGCTACCAACTGGTCTTATTGAAGATCTTTAGAGGAGACCTATGTCCAGCAGTAGACGTCGTATGACTTAAAAGATGACGCTTATTTTTATCAGACTACGGCTAGGTAACTTACGCACTACCTCCTAATGGCAACTTTCGTACTTACATCAAGATGAATAACTGTTACGATGGAACCCTGGAATCGCAATCAACTGTTCGATACCAAAAGTTCTTTGACTTTCAACAATATGTATAGAATACTCATAGCACCCGGCTAGGTCTCCTTGTCGGGAGTGCGTATAAAATAATATCGACTTGGAATTTTTCTGTTTTATACTAATGAAAAAAACCAAAAATGAGATAAGCTCACCTATACCCATTTCTTTCAAATCAAATCAATCAATCAATTACGCGTCACGTTGTTTGTCCGCGATGGACTCACAAACTTCTTAACCGATTTTAATCTTTGCACATCGTTTAATCTAACTTGAAAGATAGGATAGCTTACATCTCAATTTATAGTCGCAATTTTTTATTGCAAATTGTTTGTCTATTATTTGATAGTCCTGCACCTACTGTGGCCAGGTCTGCTAGTAGATATTGAAATTGATCATTAATACAATAATCTTAATAAATTAAAAAATAAAAATAAATAAATAACTACCTAATTCAATAATAAGGAGAAATATTATAAAACACTGAACCACAAACACGAAGAGACTTCTTCTTCTCCACAGCTGAACACAGGTTTCTTCATATTAAGATACAAACCAGTCCAAACCATCACTGGACGAATGCGGGTTGATAAACCTTACATATCTTCGACGACAAAATCTTTCATTTTGCAAATTCAGTTTAAATAAACAAAAATAAGTAGTTGCTGTATCTACCAACCCGCAGTGGACCAGCGTGGTGGATATAGCCCAATTACTTTTTGTGTGTAGGCCTACGTCCTGCATTAGACTACTAAAAGGCTTATTAAATACAGTACAGTAAGTAGATAGCCCAATTTGAAAGGCGCCATCGTAAATTTAATAGCAACGTAAAATATTTTTTTCTCTATCAAATGCGTACAGTGAGAAAGAAACAGGACTACACTAAATTGCTATTATCATGATGATGGCGCCTTTAAAATTGGCCCTACTGTAGATACTTAAGCTCGAAACATACTATCGGACGCGGCTTACGGACGCGACTGACAGCCGCGACCTAGACTATGAAAGTACACTGAGCTGTGCACACTATCGGACATAAGTCGCGGACGTCACCTTCGGACGTCCGAGAGTGATCTGGCACACCGGATGTTTTAAGACTGTGCACATTGCTAAGTCGCGGCTGTCAGTCGCGTCCGTCAGCCGCGTCCGATAGTATGTTTCCAGCTTTAACCTTCATTAGGTACTACGAATACTTTAAGCGTTAATCCCTGCTTATTACATAATATATTTTGTGACTAATATTACGCCTACAAGCTCCTCTAGCAGCAAATTACAATTTCCCAGAAAATTTACATTATTCTACATCTACAAACAATGACTAACACAAATTAAACGCAACGAAAACATTTAAAACGACATCGAAAAACATGAATCACAATTCCCTCCGAAAACCCGAGAAAACTTTCAGGAAAACAAAATGGCGAATGAGGATCGGCGCTCGCGAAAATATAATAAAACTGAAAAAAAAATAGTACGTCACATGAAGAATAAAATAAAGTAAAATGAAATAAAAGGCATGCGAGCCAAATACGTTCCCATTTCGACACGCACACTCGCGCACCGTCCAATTTATAATATTGTTTTCTTGAGGATATATTTTTTCACTAGTGTGGGGGTGGGTGGCACGCCCTGGGCTGTCTTCGCCCCCTCCCCCCAGATATTATTAAAGACGTATACTCACACATCCTTGGAGGAGTGTGATTAGATTAATATAGCCAGTGTTTGTACTCGCACAATTTGGGGAGGAACGTATGATTTGGAGATAGTGAAACCATGAGATAGACCTGGAGATTTTGTAAAACTCTACATCATGTTATACTAGCCAATGTAGTTTAGATTTTGACTGACGAAAAAGGAGGTACTCAAGTCGACGCGCATATTTTATTTTTGCTTATTTTATGTATAGCGCATAAATTTTTACAGAGTTGTACGATTTCGAAATGTTTTTTTTTTATTGGAAAGAGTATACTTCGAAGTTGTACTGTACCGTACTGTACCAGCCTTTGTAGTTTTCCACTGCAGGACGTAGGCCTACCCACGAAGGGTGATTGGGCCACATCCACCACGCGGGCCCAGTGCGGGTTGGTGGATTCACATACGCTATCGAATTTTTTCTATGGACGTATGCATGTATCTCACAATGTTTTCCTTCACTGAAAAGCCTGTGGTGTGAAAAAGAAGTTAGTTCCATGTAAATTTTATTGAAATCGGCTAAGCCATTTTTGATAAATCAACAATAATGTGACAATGCTACATCGATCCGTGCCATTTATTCCCGAATTCTGAAGCAGGTCATGCCATTTTTTGTGAAAAATAATTATGTAGAAGAAACTATGCAGTTTCTATAAACATAGTGTGTGAAGCACCTACAATTAAATCATTTCATTAACTATGTCGTTGTCATCGCTGAAAATGGAAATAGTCATCGTTAATATTGTTTTAAGTAATCTTTGTACCTACTTAGTACTTTTCACTATCAGTCTAGCAATCGATATATTATGTAATGGTGATTCGCATTACAGTTTTGTGGCACAACAGTTATTGCCACAATCGAAGCAAATATCGAGCACATAAGTGCACTCTCATATTATATAGGTAGGTACTGTACTGTTATTAATAGTCCACTGCAGGAAGTAGACCTAACCACGACAGGTGTATGTGCCATATCCACCACGCTGGCCCAGTACAGGTACGAGTAGGTGGATTCACATACGCCATCGAATTTCTTCTCCAGACGTAAGCAGGTTTCCTCACGATGTTTTCCTTCATCGAAAAGCGAAAAGTGATGTGAAATTTCGTAGATAACTTCCAAAGAAACTCATTGGTACCGGGACTGGGATTTATATAATATCACTATTGTTTTTGGTTAAAATAAACAAAATGAGATAGATCCGACCTAGCTATTGTAGCGCTTATAGTGTAGTTTGACTAGGTTTGGTAGCGAGCAAAGGGCAAGATCAATTTTAGAATCGGTGACCGTGAGTGGCATTCCCAACTGAGTTCTACCGTAGTTCGGATAACACGTCAAATTGTAGGTCCCGGTTATTTTAAACGCATAGCCATGTCAAAGCCCTTCAGGCGGTTTAACTTTGAAACCAGAGCTAGCCACCCTGCCTATGCTAACTTACTAAAAAAGAAAAACAGCAAGTTGTTGCCTTAAAATAAATACAATAAGATTGGCCTGGGGATTTTGTTTTAGAACTCAACATCCTGTCATAGGAGTACCAATCTTAGGGACATTGTTGTACTGCAGAATCGCCAGGTTCCCGCTACATGCAAGCCGCTTCCAACCGGTCTTATTGGAGATCTATAGGGGAGGCCTATGCCCAGCTGTGAACGTCGTATGACTGATGTTAGCTGATGACTGATGACCACAGTCATGTTAGTGGCTAAATCGAAACTGGGCACAGACTTGCGACTTTGCGGCGCGACAGAAATCGTAATTTTTATTAAAAATAAAAAATAGGAAATCACAATTGTAGATCTAAACACTCGTTGCAAGATTAATTCAGACATCGTTTGCTTTCGCGAGAAGAAAGAAATAGCAGAAATCAGTACATTTTTGGTTTTTTCGATCGATACTCAATATCAATGAAGGATAAGTCAAAAAGACTCAAATTAGCGTCTTGCTCTTATTTGTTTCAAGTTTCACGAATAAAACAATTTTATATAACTCTAACCTACTAATGTACCTTTACATAATTGTAGTTTGTTTCGTAGTATAGCAGGGGGCCACTGTAGCCACTGACGTGGTCGTGGCCATTTTGGTGTCAAAATGATCGCATAAATGGTAATTATAAACAATGTAACAACATAAGTATTGTTTGTGTGAATTGTTTTTAGGGTTCCGTACCTCAAACGGAACCCTTATAGGATCACTTTGATGTCCGTCTGTCCGTCTGTGTGTATGTCAAGACTTTATCTCGGGAACACGTAAAGATATCGAGTTGAAATTTAATCTGTACACGTATATCTATGATCTCTTGCAATTGTGTAAAAGAAAAACTTCTCAGTTATCGTTTAAAAAGTTAGAGCCGTTTATGTCGTAAAAAACCGCATATTTCGCACTCACAGAAATCAAAACCTACAGGGTACTTCCCGTTGACATAGAACTATGACATTTGGCGAGAAGCATTGTCTTAGAGTACACATATAGAAATAAATCTTAAAACTGTACATTTTTATTTAAATCATAAAAAATAGAGCCTCAAAATTCACAAAATATGGGTTCAAAATT
Organism: Hypomecis punctinalis; assembly: GCA_949316475.1. NCBI lineage: Eukaryota > Metazoa > Arthropoda > Insecta > Lepidoptera > Geometridae > Hypomecis > Hypomecis punctinalis. Next base: position 2,478,830 of record OX438819.1, on the reverse strand, counting down.
CAAAGTGAGTAAATCGTATCATGTAAGGTATAATATAAAGGAACTTCATTAGGACATGCTAAAACAGGTTTTTAATTATTTTTACAACGTGTTTGTACGGAACCCTCAATGTGCGAGCCTGACTCGCACTCGTCCGGTTATTATTAAACTATTTATTTGAACATTAAATTGTCTAATTAATGGTTAAAATTCAAACTGGCCACAAATGATACTAAGATGTCCACAACCGGGGCACCTGCCCTACCTTTCAGTTTAAAACAGAATTGAAAGAAATACAGAAATATATATGTATTATTATATGTGTTTACATCATTACATCGGAAAATCTGGGTGCTTATTGCTCGAATTGTTTTGGTGCACTGCCATGCTTACTTTTTTTATCTTCAAGGTTGCCTGTAATAAATCGCTTTAAGCGATAATATCACCAACTTTTCACTAGTTTTGAACATCGGTGACGAACAATCTGTCTGATTTAATAGTCACCTAGATTGAAATCAATCTAAACTTGCTAATTTTATTACTAATATTATAAATCAGGTGTGTTTATTTATTTGTTTTTCTTTCACGCAGCAACATAGAGACGGATTGACTTGAATTTTGGTATGGACCTAGTTTGATAGCCCGTTTTCAGGGTTCCGTACCTCAGACGGAAAAAACGGAACCCTTATAGGATCACTTTGTTGTCCGTCTATCCGTCTGTGTGTATGTCAAGACTCTTTATCTCGGGAACGCGTAAAAATATCGAGTTGAAATTTAAACTGTATACGTATATCTATGATCTCTTGCAGTTGTGTAAAAGAAACACTTCTCAGTTATCGTTTGAATACGTTAGAGCCGTTTATGTCGTAAAAAAACGCATATTTCGTACTCACAAAAATCAAAACCTACAGGGTACTTCGCGTTGACATAGAACTATGAAATTTGGCGAGAAGCATTGTTTCAGAGTACACATAACGGAATAAATCTGAAAACTGTACATTTTTATTTAAATCACAAAAAATAGGGCCTCAAACTTCACAAAATATGGGATCAAAATTCAAAGTGAGTAAATCGTATCATGTAAGGTATCATGTAAAAGACCTTCATTAGCACATGCTAAAACAGGTTTTTAATTATTTTAACAATGTGTTTGTACAGTACCCTCGATGTGCGAGCCTGACTCGCACTTGTCCGGTTTTTTATCTAGGACATAATAAAAGGTTCCTATGGGAACAAACAAAAGTCAAAAATCACGCAGGAGAAGTCGCAGGCAAAAGTGTGAACCGTAACTCGCATTACACGTTAAGTTGTGAGTGTTTTTTTTTCAAATAGGTTTGCGTTTGACTACACACTGCCTGATGTTAAGCAGATCTGCGGTCTAGGATGTAACACGCTTACCTAGAAGATACCTATTTACTTGAGATTTGAAGACACCTACATTGTACTTTAGCGGGAAGACAGACTCAGGCAAAGCGTTCCACATTCTGGCAGTTCGTATGAGTCACGGTTCTTTTAACCGTTTAGCGAGGTAGAAGGCCTTCAATAGACTTACATAGAAGCTCTGCCACCAGCGCTAACCACCTGGCATACACCAATTCACCTATCGAGATTTGAATTCACACTCTACGACTGACGTCGCAACAACTAAGCTATTACGTCCCGTGAGGTAATAAAATATCATCACGAAATACATATTCGTACATTATAATAATATATCTTAAACGTTCGCAGAGTTCATCGACCCCCAGATATTAAATTTCATGTCAGAAAAGCCTACGAGCTTCTCCCTTCGCATGTACTTGATGAAAAATTCTTACCAAGGCCTTCTTGGAAAAGCTACTGTAAAAATATGGCTCTAGATTTTTTACTGAGCTTTCGTTCATATCTCGAAAGTAGCAGTTTTACGATAAATCATGTTGTAAGACTGATTTTATTGATGTTAAATTAATATGTACCGTTTATTGTGGTTAGAAGTGATGAGAACTGACTTATTTTTAGAGTTCCGTACCCAAACGGTAAAAACGGAAGCCTATTACTGTACTGTACTGTATCAGCCTTATAATAGTCCACTGCAGGACGTAGGCCTACCCACGAAGGGTGATTGAGCCATATCCACCACGCTGGCCCAGTGCGGGTTGATGGAAACACATACGCTATTGAAATTCTTCTCCGGACATATGCAGGTTGCCTCACGATGTTTTCCTTCACCGAAAAGCTTTCACACCACTGTGTGAAATTTCGTACATAAATCCCAAAGAACTATTTGGTACGGGACCGGGATTTGAACCCACGACCTCACGATTTTTTATTTTTTTATTTGTGTTCAATACAGGTTACAATAATATATATAAACATATTGTACCAATAAACCATCGTAGGTTTGTATTGGTACAAGATTCACCTCCGCGCTGATTCATAAACAATATAAATATATTGAGAAACAAACATATTAGTAAATTGTAAACATTTCACGAGACGAGTCAAACTACTTATAATGCTTACAATAACAATTAGTTATAATATACCTCATTAAATTAATTGCTAAATTTAGTAATTATTTTACCAACGAAACAATACTACAAAATACCAATAAACGAAAAATTAGGTAGGTAAATAACTAAATAAATAAATGACGATTCAATTTCACTGAGATACTGATGATTGTAAGGAGGGTGCCTCTAGACCACCACGGCCTAAAGATTATTCAATATGGAATGTAAAGAAAAAATGCCAAGTCGACGTAAGACTCCGATGTCCTTCTGTCCGTCTGTCTGTCACCAGGCTATATCTTATGAACCGTGATAGCTAGATAGCTGAAATTTTCACAGCTGATCTGGTGCCGCGATAACAATAAATACTAAAAATATAATAAATTAGATATTTAAGGAGAGCTCCCATGCAACAGACGTGAGTTTTTAGCTCGCTATTAATAACGGCAAGAGTAATGGGGCTAAGGGGGCTCTAACACGGCACAGAACCCTACGTGCGCGACTCCGACTCGCTCTTGGCCAATTTTTTCTTTACATTACTTATTTAAATTAGGCATGTTATTGGCTAATGTTGTTTTTAAACTATCGCGATTTGAACACATTATTATTATATACTACGGGACTAATCGCGCACTAAAATTACAAGATAAAAATACCTCATCATCCCGACGTCCCGACGACGACGAGTGTCTACCCGTGACCACGGTCGATGCAACTCGGCCGAAACGTCGGGATGAGGAGGTATTTATTTATCTCGTAATTTTAGTGCGCGATTAGTCCCGTAGTATATAATAATATGTTATTGGCTAGTTATATCATAGACGGAAGCGAACAAGGGGAGAGTGGTCTCCGCTACAACTCGATAACTTTACTTTTGTTTCTGTATAATTTGATTCTCTTCAACAGATCGCATTTTTCAACAAATCTCGTCGAAACTTGGTACACAGATGTTATTTAAATGTATTGAAATTTAATTTAGTGATTTTTTTTTTATTCGGTGGTATTGATTTCCTTGAAAAGGGGAAATCTGTCGCATTATTTATTAGCCGATTTCGATGACATTTGGCAAAAATTTTAGCTAAATTCTAATAAGATCTGTGAGTATCTATGGACCAAATCGATCAAGAGAGAGTCGAAATGTATAAGAAGATTCAGTTAAAGATATGTGCTGCGAGGTCTACAGTTCGGAGAACTATTAGTTTATACAATTAGTAACTTTTGTAATTTTGCATGTTGTTAGCAAAATTATCATCTATTTCATCTTTCATCTATCTGGATGTTACTTTGCTAGTTTGGATGATGCTTCTGGCGTACAGGTCATATATTCAACGAATCTTGACGAAAATCGGAACGAAAGAACAAACGATATATACTTCTGTATCGATTGTAAATTAATAAATTATTATGAAAATATAACTTTTTAAATACAAGCTTTTGAGATCCTGGATTAGTGTAGCAGCAGAGTGCTAGCCAAGACAAGTAAAACGAGCCTAAACACGACGGGTCATGTTTAGTTCAGAAGTTCCTACGGCCACCTTCCGACTCTATCACATTATCAACTCAATGGTAACAGAATAAAAAAAAAAAAAAGAAAAAAAAAATAACGCAATAATAGCAATTATAATTTATAAATTATTAATAGCATTGTCACGCGATATAAATACAAGTATGCCTACAAAATTTCAGCTGAATCAAAAACCGGGAAGTTGGTCAAGTTTGCAAAAGATTCCACCCGAACTTACATACTTCCATCCATCAGCCAAAGAACGTCCACTGCTGGACATAGGACTCCCCTATGGATCTCCAATAAGACCGGTTAGAAGCGGCTTGCATCCAGCGCGATCCTGCGGTCTTAATGAGGTCATCCGTCCACTTTGTGGGTGGACGTCCTACGCTGCGCTTGCCGGTACGTGGTAGACTCAAGAACTTTCGACTCCACCGTTCATCAGTCCTCTGCGCTATGTGCCCTGCCCATTGCCATTTCAACTTGCTAATTCGTTGGGCTATATCGGTAACTTTGGTTCTTCTACGGATCTCTTCATTTCCTGATTCGATCCCGCAGAGAGACTCCGAGCATAGCCCTCTCCATAGCTTGTTGGGCTACTTGGAGCTTACTAATAAGGCCCATAGTGAGAGACCACGTTTGTGTGCCATAAGTCATCACTGGCAACATACTGGTCGAAAACTTTCGACTTGAGGCACTGAGGTATGTCGGACGAGAAGACGCTACGCAATTTTCCGAACGCTGCCCAGCCGAGTTGGATTCGGCGATTGGCCTCTTTGTTGAAGTTGGACCTACCTAACTGGACTACTTGTTCTAGGTAGACGTACGAGTCAACGACTTCAAGAACCGAGTTTCCAACAGAAATCGGCGTGGGTAAAACATGGAAATTACACATACATATGTACATTGCAAGTTAAATAAAAGCTTGAAAAAACAGAAAAGGTACGTGACATATTTAAATGCTTACAAATATGTACATATATACGGCATGTATACGACATGCGACATAAATATACTCGTACCAAAGGCAAATGTTCGTGTACGTAAGCCCTAAAGAGGTATTTACTAACATATTGACCAAATTGTGACATCTGTAGGAAAAAAGTAAATTCATCAACGATATTTCATAACATGGGAGCTTGTAAACATCCCTGTACTCCTGTCCAAAAGGGCAGCGCTCGGGTGGCCATGACTTGTACGATATGTGGGACAATCTTGGAAAATTTCCGTTACGCTGAAATAAATAAATAAAATGAAAACTTAATAACAACGCGTTGAAGTCTCTTTAGTAAATATGTTTTTATAGATAGGTACTCATTATTTTTTATTGACCTATAATGTTTGTCGAAGAAAAAAAAATCATAACATGGAAGCTTGTAAACATCCCTGTATAGCGGCCCAAAAGAATACTCTGGTAGCCATCATTTATTCGATGTTAGAGACACTATCTAAATCTGAAGTTATTTCTGTTGGTTACTTTTCATTAAAATAACATTTATCTTTATTTAGTCATATTACACATCTCAGAAATAATTCGGGTTTGTAAGAAATTCTATTATCGGAAAATTATAAATACGTAACACGCGTTGAAGTCTTTTCTTGAGAAAAAAATCGATAAATAATTTTACGAGTGAGATTTGTCGAAAAGAGTAAATTCGTCAAAGATATTTCTTAACATGACAACATGTAAAATGTATGTACTTCTGTCCTAAACGGTGACTCTAGTGACCATGATCTACGAGATGTAAAAGACAAACCAGAAAAAAATGATTATATTTTGAAAAAAAAGTCTAAATAACAATCAAAACCTGTTTCTATGTTACCTGCTCATTTTTTGTGTCTATTTAATATAAATAAATATTTCTAGGAATAGGTATTAATGCTTTGTCTTTAAAACTATATATTGTATATTTATGCAGGAAATTGCTTAACTATCTGTTTTATAGATAGAGACTGTTAATTAATAGATGTATGAATGTGTAATACGAGTAAAAAATACAAAACAATTATACCTATTAAAAACAGGCACAAAATTCTTCCAAATCGTTCTACTTTCCATAGCCAAACAGGATGAAATATAACAGAATTAAAAATTACAAAACAATTATACCTATTCAAAACAGGCACAAAATTCTTCCAAATCGTTCTACTTTCCATAGCCAAACAGGATGAAATATAACATAATGTATTTGGAACTAAAACAACACTCATAACACAGGAACTAAGTCTTACTACCCAAGGTCACGAAGCCAAAGTTGAGAAGGTGATATCCTGGTTAGCAGCTAAGCGTGGTCACACTTTTCTCCCATCTATCTCTCCCGCAATTAATTTTGCGGGCCGGATGAACCGACTTGCTTTTAACTTCTTGCGGACTAAATATAGAGGGTAGTCTCTATATTTGATATTTTCTTAAATGAGAATGTTAGTTAGCAAATCCATCAGTGTTTAATACCAGATAAATACGAGTATATACTCATTTAAACCAAATACAAGATTCGTCCAAATTGTTCTACAACTCAAATTATAACAGAATATAAATATAGTACAGAAGATATTTGTAACTAAAGTATTGCCCATAATACAAAAACTATAGTCCCTAGAAGAGCAAAATAGTACAAGAATACATATTAAGAAGAAGAAATACCCAAGGTCACGAGGGCAAAGGTGAGAGGTCATTTCCGAAGCAAGTCCCAGTTCGTGGTGACCCTCCCTTCCCATCCACCTCCCCGCAATTTATTTCGCGGATAGACCGACTTGCGTTTAAATTCTTTTTAAGTAAGTATACTTTATATTTCTAATTTTCTCGGCTTTCGTATCAAATTGTGTTGCAAACGTGAACAATTGTCATTTTTGTTTGATTTCATACATTTTTTCATCAAGAGCATTTAACAAAATACGAAGTTATTTTTTATACGTTAACTAAACTTAAGTGTCTTAAGAATCTTAAAACTAAAGATACTGCACTCATAAGATAGGTCTTACTACCCAAGGTCACGAAGCCAAAGGTCATATCCCGGTTCGCAGTGATGCTTGGTCACCCTGTCCTCCCATCCGTCTCCCCCGCAATTTATTTCGCGGCCGGACGGACCGACTTGCGTTTAAATTCTTGCGGACTAGATGTTTGGAGAGGTTTGAGAGGTTATGTTTGTTTAGTGTCAATTCTTGTGCTATTTTGTTGGTATGGTTAATTATGGTTAGACTGATGGCAGAAGAGGAAACATGTAATTACCATACTTGAATACCATACTTGAATACTACACTTGAATACCATACTTGAATACCATACTTGAATATCATACTTGAATACCATACTTGAATACCATACTTGAATACCATGCTTAAATACCATATTTGAATACCATACTTGAATACCATACTTGAATACCATACTTGAACACCATACTTGAATACCATACTTGAATACCATACTTGAATACCATACTTGAATACCATACTTGAATACCATACTTGAATACTATACCTATAATAAGTAATGTCCTCGAACTCAAAAAGGACCATCGAATAGCCGACGATATAACGGAGGAAGTTTTCAAGTCGACGCGTATTTTTTTATACATAACTTCTTACAGAAAAATCTAATTTTAATAATTATTTTTTAATTTTTTTTATTGGATTTGGTATACCCCAATATTGATCTCATATAAATTTTATTTCATTCATCAATTCGAACGAACTCTTCGAGTTTTGTAGTCGAGTATTTTTGAAAAAAATATGTATACGCCAAATTCCATCTCACTTGTGCAATATCACATTACTAAAGATAAAAAAATACAGAATGATGATGTCCAAAAACTAAAATACTTAATATGTTTTAATAATATTTATTTTAACTCTGGAATTTGTTTATAGTCAAATTGTACACGGTTATGGTAAGTTCTTTCTTGCCTTCGAGCGTAATCCAAATATGTATAAGTTACCTACTTTCGTCAAGTTGTATTTCGTTGTGTTTCGTCTCTATTATGATTCTGATTTTTGTAACTATCCACAAATATTATCTTAGATTATGGGACTTTTCGTAATGATAATTCAGTTTAACACAGTATAAACTTATATTTCTTTTTACACATATACGAACAGCAAGAACACCAGAGTTACGAATCATGGCGGCAAAAGTGTTGCCATTGATGACAAAAGAATATTCTACTAAAGTTAAATTTTGATTACTTTTCAATTATTATTCTAACATATTACCTAAACGGGATGTACATCTAAATGACAGAGTTATTCAAGAATACTTATCATTAAGACGAACTTTTACTCTAGGAGAAACCTTAATATTGCGCAAAAAAAAATTTGCTCGGTAGAAAAATTCGCAGCATGGTCATAATTTTATGAATGCAATGATATTTTAGAATATTAGCATTTACTAAATTTACACCTCGTATAACTGTACTGTACTGTACCAGCCTTTTCAGTCCACTGCAGGACGTAGGCCTACCCACGAAGAGTGATTCGGTCATATCCACCACGCTGGCCCAGTGCGGGTTGGTGGATTTACATACGCGAATTTCTTCTACGGACGTATGCAGGTTGCCTCACGATGTTTTCCTTTACCGAAAAGCCAGTGGTGTGAAGTTCCGTACATAAATTCCAAGGAATTTTATTGGTACCGGGACTGGGTTTTAAACTCACGACCTCACTATTATATGGCGGATGTAATTACAACTAGACCACCAAGGCTTATACATATAACACTTGTGTGTAATTACAAAAATCGGAAACATAATAACAGTACACTTGAGCAAAGTAATGCATATTTGCACTACACTCGAGGGAAAGAACGACCCTACGTTTAATGACGGTGTCCCCTCGGTTGACGATGCAAGGCGTAGTTCTTAGACTCATTGTTGATATTTACCTACATTTTATCATTAGTTTTCGTTGAATTTCCATAACTGCTGTCATTATTTAGTTTTTCTGTATCTAATTGCTGTAAATTCATATACTTTGTTTTTTCTTTTAATTTTTATATTGATAGTCTGTTAAAATTTGGGAGAAGCCATTGGCTTTTGAAGCCAGTGGGTTCATTAAAATTTTTGTCATCTGTTTGATATCAATAAATAAGCATTAGATTTTATTTGAATTAATATTGATATTTTTAAACTTTCGCGATTGGAGACTAATAGCGTACAATTCAAGATAAATAATTATTATGTATTTATCTTAGATTATTTTTTGCAAAAAATAGCATGACCGACTTCACCCGTGTACAGAATTAGCGAATATTTCGCACGAATCGATTTAGCATTTTGACATTAGTGATGATATATCAAAAATGGCTCAGCCGATTTCGATAAAATTTAAATGGGACCAATTCCGAAGCATACTTTTTCCAATAAAAAAATATTATTGTAATCAGACTACTATCCTACTAATATTATAAACGTGAAAGATTGTGAGGATGGATGTATGGATGTTTGTTACTCTTTCACGCAAAAACTACTGAACGGATTGAGATGAAACTTTGCAATAATATAGCTTATATATCAGAATAGTACATAGGCTATAATGATATACGTATGCGGGCGAAGCCGCGGGTAAAAACTAGTGAAAAAATATATACGCGTCGAATTGTGTACCTCCTCCGATTCGTTGGTCAAAAATACCTCATAATCCTGACGACGACGAAAAGTAAGAATAATGAGATATAATTATAATTATCTTTAATTTCCAGCGCGCGAATAGTCACGTAGTGAATAGTTATTCTGATTGAGGTCTGCGCCTATTTTTAGGCATTGGTTACGTTCTTGAGTGGCAATCTTAGTATTAAACCTTAGATTATAAATAAATAAATAAATATTTGGAGACATCTTACACACGGTCTCTGACCCCAAACTAAGCAAATCTTGTAATATGGCAGCCAGAGACTGATATAGTACATACACATATTTTTAAATACATACTTATATAGATAGTAACTAAGTAACACCCAGACACAGAGGAATAGGCCAATAAAAAACACCTCAGAAGTAGAGCGAAATTAAACGAATTAAATCCATTTACCACTTTAATCACATTTCACTATCATTATCATCATCATTTGATATCACAATCTATAACATAGAAAATTACCAACCACAATCAACCAAGGTCCGATTCAGAATTCAGACCAATAGGTTAACCTTAGATAAATAATCTAAGTATTAAACCTACTTATTCATAATCTCTGTGATAATGTCCTTCTATCTCTTCTCTATAATGACACGGACTTAAAAGTCTAGGTACCTTTCTTATACGTTTTTGTCCAAAAACTACCTAACTGAAAAGCCATAAGACAATATACAGGGTTATTCCTAATCATTTAGCATCCTTTTAGGGGCTTATTCTGTACATGAAAACTAACAACTTTTGTTCTGCGACTTTAGTCAAAACTAAAAAAATATGTTGTGCTATCGAAAAATATCTTTCATCCGCGACTAATTGTATGAAACAGCTATTTTTTTTTTAGTTTTGACAAAAGTCGCAAATCATAAGTTGTTAGTTTTGATGTACAGAATATGCCCCTAAAAGGATGCTAATTGATTAGAAATAACCCTGTATATTAAGCCAGTCTTCAGTCACTAGAACGCTATTTATATTATAGGTAAATATCCGACGAAAGCTTAAAAAAATGTTTATGTTAGTGCGTACTTACTCGTAATTCGATGAACTCTAGATATTGGTTGAAACTATGTGGTCTAGAATTTTTTAATCTTAATATATATAAATCTCGTGTCACAATGTTTGTCCTCAATGGACTCCTAAACTACTTAACCGATTATAATAAAATTCACACACCATGTGCAGTTCGATCCAACTTGAGAGATAGGATAGTTTAAATCTCAAATTATAGTTGCAATTTTAATTTATTTAGCCACAGCAACGCGTGGCCGGGTCAGCTAGTATATAAAACCAACTAATAGGGATGTTTACTGAGTATGAAAATCATTATTATAATCAGTCCGTTAGTTAGATTATTGAAAAATATTGGACACGTATTGTTTCTTTTGTAAATCAAACAATTAGTGACTAAGATAAACCTTGTTATAGTTTGAGAGTGGGGGCTCGTGACGGCACTAGCCGGTACATTTCATAGCGGTCAGTGACGTCACGCGGAACTTTAACAGGCTATATCTTCATCAATTTGTATTAAATTGGTAAAATAAAAAATACGTGTCTAATATTTTTTGACAATCTATTCGACGGACTAATTTTTTTTTTTTAGTAAACATCCCTATTTCAAAAATTGACGCGTTCGCAGGATTTGAACCTGCATCTCTCTGGGATTCCGGCCCAGATGATTTGTCCAAATTAAGCTAGAATGCTATCTGCGAAAACGTCGAATTATTGAAAGTGGTTTATCATTTTTTTAACAACTACTACATTGGTGGAAGCACCATCTTGTGAGAACTGCTTAAACCAGTTAGTCACTTAATGGGAGATATTAGAACTTCTACCATTAACGAGAAAATAGTGCATTGCTTAATCAATGAAATTATTTTTATCGTGCTTCTCACACTATCATATAGAACTTTCTTTAAAGAAAGTTTCTCTACACCTAGTGTGTGAAGCACGGTAAAAATCATTTTAACATCTCTATTCTTAATAATATACGAGTAAGTTCTCTCTCTTTCCGACAGTGACACGGACTTAAAAGTACCTGGCACGTATTTACCCAAAAACTACCCGACTGAAAAAAAAAACTCATAAGACAATATCTATTAATTAAGACGGAGGCCACAGGAGCGTTATTGATTTCCCCTCCCATGCTCGCCATAGCTAAATTATAGAAATCCGACAAAAGCATCTCGGCTGGCAAGAAAACTAATAACTGGGACTTACACCCTGTAACACCCTACACACACCCACACGCACACAACCACCAAACTCTAATTATATACGTCTACGAAGAAAATAAAGATTGGGGAAAATTTAAGAAGAAACAAGTGTGCCGGACTGGGGGGGACTGACCGCTCCCCCATCATTAAACCCCCCCGCCACCCCCCGGGGGAGCTAGTTCCCCCGATGTTTAATAATATGAAGAATTGGAGATAATTTGCGAGAAACTAAATAAGAAACGGCAAACGAAATTGAAAGGTCCGGAGATGTCGGCCATCTCCCTCGCTCCTGTGATAGTTGGTTTGATGTTTGAGAATTGATTGTTTAATTCCACAGATATCTGTGTGTTTAATTCGGTTTAAAGCTTTGATTATAAATATCTGTCTAGATACCGAATAGGTTCAACAATATGGCCTAAAAATATTACCTGTAATATATCCTACTAATATTATGAACGCGAAAGTTTGTGAGGATGGATGGATGGATGGATGTTTGTTACTCTTTCACGCAAAAACGGATTGAGATGAACTTTGCAATAATATTAGTTTATATATCAGAATAACACATAGGCTATAAATTATAATGATATTGCGTCAAAAATCAAAATATCATGCGGGCGAAGCCGCGGGTAATAACTAGTAGACCATTAGCATAAAAATGTTGGTAATTTAGACACAACTAGCAACCCTCCCCGGCTTCACACAGGTGTATTATACATATAAACCTTCTTCTTGAATCACTCTATCTATTTTAAAAAACCGCATCAAAATTTTAATCGTTGCGTAGTTTTAATGATATAAGCATACACGGGGACAGACTGCGGGAAGCGACTTTGTTTTATACTACCTCAGAGCAAATAAAAAAATTAAGAACGTCGTTGAACAGTCAAGTGAGGTCGGTTTTTTAAACATGTGTGAGTGCGTCGCTGTTGCGCCGCCATAGTTCGACTGACAAGCCAAGGCGTAGTTTCGTTGTACGTGGATGTGTGTGTAATTGTCTGTACACAGCGAAGCGTAGTTTTGGTTGGCTTCACTTGTCTCTTTGATTTTTTTATTTGCTCTGATTATCCTACTAATATTATAATCGTAAAAGTTTGTGAGAATGGATGGATGGATGTTTGTTACTCTTTCAAGCAAAAACTACTGAACGGATTGAGATAAAAATTTGCAATAATATAGCTTATATATCAGAATGACACATCCTACTAATATTATAAACGTAAACGTTTGTGAGAATGGATGGATGGATGTTTGTTACTCTTTCAAGCAAAAACTACTGAACGGATTGAGATGAAACTTTGCAATAATATAGCTTATATATCAGAATAACACATAGGCTATAAATTGTAATGATATATTGCGTATGCGGGCGAAGCCGCGGGTAAAAACTAGTACTACATATGTAGTGATAGTAATAGTGATATTATGTATGCGTATAATGTCATAAACCAGGGCCGTTTTGTTTGTGATTGATGTTTATATGTGTCCATCTAGACCAGGGACGTTTTATCTCGGATAACTCTTCCAAGATCTAGACAGATTCATAATCAAAGCTTTAAAGCTTTGTTAAGTTTGTATTCGGTAAAAAGTAAGTTTGTATAGGCCGGGTGGCTAGCCCTGGTGTCAGAGTTTTTAAGCCGCCTGAAGGCCTTTGGCTCATCAACTAGTACAACCGGGGCCTACAATGTAACGTGAAATTAAGTTTTCTTTTTAATGCATACGACGTGGTCTGTCTATTTTTAGGGTTCCGTACCTCAAACGGATAAAACGGAACCCTTTTAGGATCACTTTGTTGTCCGTCTGTCTGTCTGTGCGCGTAAAGATATCGAGTTGAAATTTAAACTGTATACGTATATCTATGATCTCTTGCAGTTGTGTAAAATAAAAACTTCTCAGTTATCATTTAAAAAAATAAGAACCGTTTATGTCATGAAAATACCGGACAAGTGCGAGTTAGGCTCTCACATCGAGGGTTCCTTACAAATCCAGAAAATTTCACAAAATTGGGAAGTAAGTTGTTAAAATCTCTATACTATAACCACCGACAAAAAAGTTTTTTTTTCGCTTTTCTTGTCATACATCGAAAATTACACATTTTTAAAATAATTAAAAACTTGTTTTAGCATTTGCTAATGAAGTTCTTTTACATGATACCTTGCATGATACGATTTACTCACTTTGAATTCAGAACCCAAATTTTGTGAATTTTGAGGCCATATTTTTTGTGATTTAAATAATAATGTACAGTTTTCAGATTTATTTCTATATGTGTACTGTGAGACAATGCTTCTTGCCAAATTTCATAGTTCTATGTTAATGGGAAGTACCCTGTAGGTTTTGATTTTTGTGAGTGTCGAAATATGCGGTTTTTTACAACATAAACGGCTCTAACTTTTTTAAACGATAACTGAGAAGTTTTTCTTTTATACAACTGCAAGAGACTATAGATATGCGTATACAGTTTAAATTTCGACTCGATATCTTTACGCGTTCCTGAGATAAAGAGTCTTGACATACACACAGACTAGATAGACACATAGTAAGGACTTTTTGGGTGTATAATGTAAATGCTCAGAATTTTAAACAACATTTATCTACTGTGGGACAACCTAGGTAAATTAAAAAAAATAGATTTGGATTTTATATCAGCTGACAAACTTTGTCTTCGATTTATGTTTGTAATAACTAAGTCAGTTACCTACATAAGATGTATTAGATGTACAATATTTTAATGTGGCAATCGTAATTGTAATTTGTGAAATAGGGCGCAGGATTCGGGAAAGAGGAGGTGACTCCCGTTCTACCTCGTTTCTGGTGCAAAGAATGTCCATCGCCATCCAACGCGGCAATGCAGCAAGCGTAATGGGCACTTTTGCACCAGGAACGATGAGGGGCGGGTTATTTGATTAATTTTCTAAGTTATTCATATTTAACAAACTTTTGCTAAGTGTTGTTATTCCTATTTAACAAACTTTACTCTCTAAGCCTTGTATATATATGTAAATAAATTAAACGATATGTGAGTAGATATTTGACGACTCCTAGATATAGTACTACAATTAAATCATCCCCTCTCCAAGTTTCAGGAAAAATCCCCAACCCACCAATCCCCGATCATGCCAAAGTTTTACCGTCTATCAACAAAAACAGGGTTCAACAGTTCCTAAATAAAAACGGGCGTAAAACTAGAACCGAGCATAGTTTAGCAGGTCCCCACAAATTAACAACGCTGCCCATCGATTGATCTTTTAGGGTTCCCCGAAGTCTCATAAATATGTAGTTTTTGCGGAACCCGACTTGCTAAATGGGCGGCCAGATTTATTTGCAAGAGAGTTTGAATTAGACGAATTATAGGGTTTGAGAAAGAATGAAAGAAACTTGACTCCGGGTTTTATTTCCTTACCTGTTTCTCTTGAGCAGTATTGCTGAACCTTTGCACGATTTTTGACCGACGAAGCAGAGGAGGTATTCAATTCGACGCGTATATTTGTTTTCTTTTGTATGTGAAACCACGCATAACTTTTTACATAGTGTTGTTTTTAAACTTTCGCGATTTGAACACATTATTATTTTATATACTACGGGACTAATTGCGCACTAAAATTACGAGATAAATAAATACCTCCTCATCCCGATGTTTCGGCCGAGTTGCATCGACCGTGGTCACGGGTAGACTGACATTAGGGTTTTTACATAGTGGTCCGATCTCTTTTTTTTTTTATTTCGATGATAATTATTTTTTATTGGAGAGAGTATATTTCGAAATTGATCCCATTAAAATGTTATCGAAATCGGCTGAGCCATTTTCGATAAATCAACAATAATGTGAAAAATGAAACATCATCATCATCATCATCAGCTCATTTCGGCCCACTGCGGGACATAAGCCTTCTAAGGGGGAGGAATGCTACATCGATCCGTGCGAAATAGTCGCGAATTCTGTGCACGGTTGAAGTCGGTCATGCCATTTTTTGCGAAAAATAATTGTGAAAGTAAGATAAAGAAGATGTACAGAACTGAGAGGCATTGTATCCTACTTTAACTACTAGAGGCGAAGCGAAAGTTAACTGAAACATCTGTAAAATCGTAGTAACTGGAGGAATAACATGGTCGGTGTCTTACGACTGGTGACTTAAGAGGCCTGGTAATCGACCACTGTTTTCTGTTGAACAGCGAAAAAATGTAGGTACATTTTTGATAAAATTTACGTTTTGGGAGATAACTCTTGTAACCCATAAATTGTAACGGAATCTTATGTTTTTGATGTCAATCGCTTGAGATAGAAATATTGCATGCTTGTGCGTCTTACTTTTTTCAGAAAAGTTTTTCGTTTCTGTACAATAAGTCAATACTTTTGAGACAAGTTTTTCGGTGTAAAAATATAGGCTATAGAAATAATAGAGACAACCTTAAAGCCATTTAAAAACTGTATAAACTAATAAAACGTTTACCCAAGCGATTGATGTGCTGACTACATGAAAAAAAACTCTCAAGTCGGATAATAGGTATTTAGAGGTAGATAAGAGATTATTGTTTTTGTATGGACAACTTCGCGCTTCACAATCGTCTTAAAAGAACCTGTTTGCGAATAAAATAATTAAAAAAACAGCAAACTAATATTTTCCTACTTCACTAAACACATACTTATTTGGAATACATTGAATACATAGTTACATATGAGTACACTCTTATCAGAATCCACAGAGCATATCCTCACAACTATAGGTCTTTGTACAATCGAATTGCATCAAAACTTCATTAGTCCGATCCTTAAAAAATATTTACTATTTAAGTCAACGGATCAATTTCACTTTTACAAAAGTCGTCGACCTTTGCGAATATAAATTTGTAAAAAACCGCAAATAAATATTTTATAACTTAATAAACCACATACCTAGTTGGGATACTTTTGCATTGATAACCTCATTAGCATAATAAACAGTATAGCTTTCATGTTTCTTTCTTGAGACGGTCAAGAGAGTAAGGGATTAGCTGGCATGGTTCCGTACTTTGTGATAATATAAAAAGTTGGAATAAATAATGTTCCTTAGTAAAATATTTCACTGTGTTTTTCTAATACTGGGTTATTCCAACACTGTAGTAGTTGGTAGAAAATGATAAACACTTCACTAATTTGGTGGCTTTGCAGTACAGTATTCTAGCTTAATTGGACAAAGCATCTTGGCTGGAATCCCAGAGAAATATAGGTTCAAATCCTGCGAGCGCGTCAATTTTTGAAATGTTTATCACAAAAAGAAAGGTTTTTTTATTCTTTTTTTCTAAAACTAAAACAGGGTTATACCAAAGAAGATATAATAAGATGGTTATACTCTGGGTAGTCTTAGTCAACTCACTTAAAATGAACAATATTTATTTTATTTTAGAAATTGTGTAATAAACTGAAAAGCTATTTAGACTATTGTAATAAACAAAATCTGACCAGAATCCGAGATAAACCAGCTGTACCATACAAAATCGTAATTTGAAATCAACAAAATGTATGGATAGCTGTTTATTCCCGAATTCCGGCTTGGCCTCATAATAAAAGTTTTTCACAACAATAGTCTAAGTCTAAGTCATCTTAAGTCTAATTCATCATTTTTCGGCTAATAAAGTTATCCAAGCAAATTGTAATACCTACTAACATTTCCGAATAACTTTTTATCGTGAATAGGTCCACGCTCGACCAGCAACTCGCCTGACGGTGAACGACGTTATGGTCAAAGATGAAGCATGCAGATAATTAATTAAATAAATAAAAATAATTCAATTTAATTACATTTTTCTCGATTATGTAACTTCATAGTTTACATCAAACTTCACTTATTTTCATTTAATACAAATTTTCATCATTTAATTCTAAATTATAACAATGTTTAGTATTACATTGCTTTTATTCGTTAGATGAATACTTTGAAGTCACCACCTACAAAAGTAATAAAAAAAAATGTAAAAAAAAAAGTAATAAATAAGCTTATTGCCAAGTAGGTATTTATATTATTTGATTATTTGTATGACGATCTCTTAATAGTTCTATAAATGCTTGCTACTAAACATCTATGTAACTATTCTTAAACTTAGATCATAATAATAAAATGTAATTATTTGATAAATATATTTAGAGAGCGCCCTAGCAAGTTATAATTTTGCAATGCCCGACAAGGGCGACTAAGTTGTAAGCACATAATATCCTAATTAAGACCTCAAATGTAACACTTAGTGGCAATAAATAAATATGAATATGAATTTTAAAAGTTAAAGAAGTTAAGAAGAAAGACTACAAAACTCATAATAAAGGTTTCATTTATAATATGAAAGGAACCCTAAACCTGCGGTTTTGCGGTTAAAATGAGAGTACATGGACAGTTTGCGGTTTAGCTGCATGCGAACCAAATATAGAAATCCGGAATTAATTCGCGTTTGTGTGTTTGTTTATAAAATGAAGTGAATTTACAAGATTATTATTACTAAGATTTTACAACCTGTATTACCGATACAGCGCAATGGATTAGGAAAAAAATTCTTAGACATTCCTCCTCCGTATCCTCAGTTGGTTAAAGACTTTCGATTTTATAATATTAGTAAGGTTTGATACGAAGCCGTGGTGGTCTAGTGGTAGTGATACCCGCCTTACAATCGTGAGGTCGTGGGTTCAAATCCCGGTCCCGTCAATGAGTTCTTTGGAATTTAACACCGCTGGCTTTTCGGTGAAGGAAAACATCGTGAGGCAACCTGCGTATGTAAGTAAAAGAAATTCGATGGCGTATGTGAATCCACCGACCCGCACTGGGCAAGCGTGGTGGATATGGCCCAAACATCCTTCGTAGGTAGGCCTACGTCCTGCAGTGGACTATTAAAAAGGCTGATACAGTAAGGTTTGTCATACATATTAGGTATCCGTTATATATGTACTTATAATGTATGACACAACTTTACTACCATTTTCCGGAACTTGTGCAGCAAGTGATAGTCATTGGGATTTTTAAAAACAAAAATATTTGAATAATTTCTCACTAACATGTTTACAATTTTTAAAGTCCTTCAGAAGCTCTTCAATACCCTCGTCCTCTAAGGGGAATCATAAGCCAAATCATACTTACTGTAATAATCTTAATCTTAATTACTATGTGTTGTACATTTTTTGGTTTCAAATAAAATACATTTAAATACATTTATTTATGTGAGCTTCAGTCAGGATTGGATATTGCGCAGCTTGTAGCTAACGTCACATCCGCCGACTTATATTATTCGATCTGTATATAGAGTGTAAAATGTATGGCCATTTAGATGTAAAATTCTCGAATAGAGGTCACGCACCGGGTAATATAGCGTAGGATGTCCTCTGACACAGTGCAGAGACGCTCTAAAGTACGATGAATGTAAGTCAGCGAACAACGGTCTTATTGAAAATGATACCCATCCTAGGATGTTTGATGATGGTGAACATAGACCTCCCCTATAGATTTGTAGAATCGATCATCATTTCCATTAAAAATCTATAGGCTCTTATAGCGCTCTATTAAATATCTATAGTGTCTAATACAGCTCTATGTAAAACCTTAAAAATCTATAGTCTATTATAAATCATATATTCATCCAGTTCTGTCGTCACTCTTGGTTTCAGCCATAGGACGTCCATTGCTGGACATAGGCCACCCCAATTGATTTCCAAAAGGGACAGTTGGAAGTGCCTTGCATCCAGCGTAATTTTGCGGCCTTGATGAGGACATCCGTCCAACTTGTGGGTCCTACGCTGCGCTTGTCGGTACATAGTCTCCACCTGAGAACTTTTCAATCTCCCCTGTTGTCAGTCCGTGCTATGTGCCCTGTCCCCTGCCATTTCAACTTGCCAATCCGCTGTACTATGTCAGAAATGGTTCTTCTACGGATCTCCTCATTTTCAATTCGATCTCGCATAGTGACACTGGTTCCAGTTCTGTGCATTTGATAAAATTCCAGAAGATATTGCATCATCAGTTCAAAAATCCCATCTAATCTATCCCTCAGACAATTTCCATTTGTTTATACCGTATTTTAAATGTAATAAGGTTGATATTTATTTAAACAGGAAACATAGACGATTAATTCTATACGAGTACTGTATTAGTAATTTATGTAACATGTGTGGCGTATAATGGTATTTAAATTGATGTACTCGTAATATACCAGCTTAGTCTAGACAAAACTGTGTAACTATTTTTCATAGAAATCGCTTTGATGATTTATTGACGTAGAAAATGATATTCCTACCTAAATGAGTCCTCGAATTTAAACTTAAATAGAGAATGACAAATCTAGGAGCAAAAATAGTACGTGGAGTCCCTCCGCGCGGAAGAAGAGAAATTTCGACGCAACAGTGCTTTCATACACCCTCCATGGTAGCGTTAAACGTTTAACGCAACCTTGTTGGAAGTCGCATTAGAAGTTTCACTTCAATATTATTATTTTTCGCCGAAAATTGCAAAACCCATCGTAAAAAAATCCACAGTCCCGTACGAGTACTCCTTTGCGAGATGTTATATCCTAACCAACACATTTCTCAAGGATGACGACTAAATCCATAACCTCCTTTTTCCTCCTTCTCCTTAATCCATCCATCCATCAGACATAAGAATTCCACTGCTGGTCATAGTCCTCCCCTATGGATCTGCAATAAAACCGGTTGGAAGCGGCTGGCCTCCAGCGCGATCCTGCGGTCTTAATGAGGTCATCCGTCCACCTTGTGGGTGGACGTCCTACGATCAGTGGTCTCCACTCGAGAACTTTTCGACCCCATCGGTCATCAGTCCTCCGAGATATGTGCCCTGCCCATTGCCATTTCAACTTGCCAATCCGTTGGGCTATGTCGGTAACTTTGGTTCTTCTACAGAGCTCCTCATTCCTGATTCGACCTCGCAGAGAGATTCCGAGCATAGCCCTCTCCATAGCTCGCTGAGCCACTTGGAGCTTACTAATAAGGCCCATAGTTAGAGACCACGTTTCAGCGCCATAAGTCATCACTGGCAACACACACTGGTCGAAAACTTTCGACTTGAGGCACAGAGGTATGTCGGACGAGAAGACGTTACGCAATTTTACGAACACTGCCCGAGTTGGATTCGGCAACTGACCTCTTTCTTAGACATTCCTCCTTCTTCTTAGAAGTCGGTGAATGACTTTCGATTTTATAATATCAGTAAAGTTTGTCATACATAATAGGTATATCCCTATAATGTATGACACAACTTTACTACCATTCTCCCGGAACTTGTGTAGCACGAGATAGTCATTGGGATTTTTAAAAACAAAAATATATGAATAAATTCACGCTAACATGTTTACAATGCTTAAAGTCCTTCAGAAGCTGCGCAAAACTCTTCTTCTTCTTAGTTTTGGCGTCGCATTATTGTGCATTTGCCAGTGTCAAGTATTAAGTTGAAATAATTTTTGATAATATTTTATTAAAATAGTCTTTGTCGTAGTCTCGTCTTAGTCCAATAAAGTCGCGGTCAAGTCCAAACATAGTCCAAGTCATACCTCAGTAAAGCAGTGGAGACTTTACTAGAGGCGTCTATGGAGTTTTGGTAACAACACGGAACAACATGATACGTCACATTATATCACTCGCCTACACTCATGCACGTAAATCAGCTCATAATCAACGAAATACCACAATTTTTCACTAATTATCACTGATAAAAACACAAGTTTAACAAAATAATACAATGAGGCGACATGATATTTCCGCGTTCCCGCCAAAACTCCTGCGCAAAACTCAATCTTTATGTGAGCTTCAGTCAGGAATGGATATTCTAGCTAACTTCACATCCGCCGACTAATATGATTCGGCCTTCATTGAACTGGAGCGTGGTGGAACTATTCTTATACAAATATTACGCTTGATAGCCCTTAACATAATTTCATATAAACCGGGTGGTGTCAGAGTTGTTAGCTGCTTTCAACCGATTTTATTGGAAGTCCATAAGGGAGGCCTATATTTAGTAGTGGCTGATACTGATACTGGATCGATAAATACGAAATATGTACCTATTTAAATAGTCCACTGCTGAACGTACGCCAACTCACGAAAGGAGAATGGACCATTACCCCCACGCTGTCCCAGGGTTGGAAGTTTGGTGGATTCTGTACTGTACTATACTGTACCAGCCTTTTTAATAGTCCACTGCAGGACGTAGGCCTACCCAAGAAGGGTGATTGGGCCATATCCACCACGCTGGCCCAGTGCGGGTTGGTGGATTCACATACGCCATCGAATTTCTTCTACGGACGTATGCAGGTTGCCTCACGATGTTTTCCTTCACCGAAAAGCCAGTGGTGTGTAATTCCGTGCATAAATTCCAAAGAACTCATTGGTACGGGACCGGGGATTTGAACCCACGACCTCACGATTGTAAGGCGGGAGTCACTACCTCTTGACCACCACGGCTATCAAAGGCTATATGGTGGATTCACATGCTATCTAATTTCTTCTACTGACGTAAGCAGGTTGCCTCACGATGTTTTCCTTCAACGAATAGCCCGTGGTGTATAAATTCGCATTTGTCCTATAGTCAGCGATAGTTCTGATATGGTTTTTGCCTAGAAATCCAAAAAAATATAATAAAAATCATCATCATCTTGCCCTTATCTTAATTATTATTTAAGTGAGAAATTACTTAACCTTAATTTGGACAGCCTTAAGAAAATTTTATGCTGTATGACAAGATGTGCTTTCGAAACTTATGTCCTGAATTCAGTGAAAAAAATATCTTCTATTTGGTCTAAAAACACATTTAAACCTATTCTACAAAACTTTCGAATATTTTTATATTTTCCAAATACATATTTTCAAACTTTAAGTGCAACGCGTCACCTTAGGATATTAACTTAGAAGGCTTTAATTTTGCACAAATACTCCAAAACATATAGGTCAATGATGGAAATACAGGAGTTTTAAAATTAAAAAAAGTGTTTTCACTCCACCCTAATGTACCTATAAATACACCTATGTATCTATGTAAGTTCGGCAGGTTTTTTAACTTGTAATAGACTTGGCCAGGCGGTTATTAGAGGTGACGCGTGACCAGAATGCTGGCGTCTACTTTGGTCAAAAGCTCAGCATTGCCATTCAGCGAGGCAATGCTGCCAGCATTCTGGCCACGTTTCCTCCTACAAAGGGGCTTTTAGATTAAGTTTTATATGTTATAAATTTAGTTTTGTATATATATTAGTTTTAGTGATTTTAGTATAAGTTTATTAGACAATATATTATTAAGTAACTTGTAATATATTACAAGTTAAAAAACCCTGGTAAAATATGGCCTATGGCCAATATTGACATACGCTACCCTAAAATTGAGTTGAAATAACATTACCCAAGGTACTCAATGGTGCAGGACCGGGAAACGAACCCTTAACAACAAAATTATAAGGCAAGCATTATTACCATTAAACTATACCAGCTTCAACGAGATCTGTAGTTTTGGCAAAAAGATGACAAACCGGATTTAACACGCCACTGCGCGTGCGCATTTGCTTCCTCATACAGTTTTATTTTGCATTCTTTCTAAATGACAACAAATGGTATTAATTTCCTTCCCTGTTCTTCTACTGAGTCTCGAAATTACAAAATACTATACAATGTGTTTGTCTACCGGTGTCGGAGCCTTAAGCGGTGACATCTATGGCAAACTTTTGAACAACTTTTACTATGAGACCAACTCTGAAAACGTAAAATAAAACCACTGTTCCATACATTTTTTTATAGCCTTGCGACAAAAAGTATGGAATAGCTGTTATTTTTTGCGTTTTCAGAGTTGTTCCCACACTTAAAAGTTGTTCAAATTTTTCCATTTATGTCACCGCTTAAGAGTGCACCTAATGCCATGAACAAATTAGATTTCATCCGCGCTTCTTGCATCGCCCGCTATCATCTATGTTGCTTTGTTTAGAGTCGAAAATAGCATGACACAGTTTATGATGATGTTGGCTTCGAGCTCCAACTTACAATTTTAGGTGGGATTTTATTTATTTATTCAAAATTTAAACATGTAATAAAAAAACTAACTGATTGCTTGACAAGAACATTAGTCTGGCTACGTAATTTGTCAAAAATAATGTGGTGTTGTCGCTGATAATTTCGAGCATTTGAAATATGCGATGTTTTCATTTTTTATGTACTGTACTGTACCAGCCTTTTTAATAGTCCACTGCAGGACGTAGACCTACCCACGAAGGGTGATTGGGCCATATCCACCACGCTGGCCCAGTGCGGGTTGGTGGATTCACATACGCCATCGAATTATTTATGTAATGTAACCATATTATTTTTCAAAATTCTACGCGATTACTTGCTACTATAGTTTTTTCCTTTCCTACCGTATTTTTATATGGATATTTATATTCGTTACCTTTACACCACGTCTTTAAAAATACACTTTTCGCTTGATTTTGGAATTAGGCGCCCCCTTAAGGCTCTGACACCGGTACGTTAACACATTGTATATCCTAAAGGGATATTATGGTCGATCTAGAAAAGAAAGAAAGAAATGCATTGATATAATATGGTATGAGTTAGAAAGATACATGAAAATTATCTCGATTCAGTGGCTAGTTGTTTGTCCCGATAGTTTCAAATTCCAATACATATATTTGACAGTTGACAACTAGTGACGGGGATTGTAATTTTTGCAGTTGAGAATTGCCTCAAGTGACAACAGCGCTATCGTTATTATTATCTATCTCGCCCCCTTAAGGCTCTGACACCGGTACGTTAACACATTGTATATCCTAAAGGGATATTATGGTCGATCTAGAAAAGAAAGAAAGAAATGCATTGATATAATATGGTATGAGTTAGAAAGATACATGAAAATTATCTCGATTCAGTGGCTAGTTGTTTGTCCCGATAGTTTCAAATTCCAATACATATATTTGACAGTTGACAACTAGTGACGGGGATTGTAATTTTTGCAGTTGAGAATTGCCTCAAGTGACAACAGCGCTATCGTTATTATTATCTATCTCTCTCGTTATAATAGCTCTGTGATCCTAATATATTATTGCCTAAGATATTTGTTAATTCACTCATTATTATGTCACTTTTGCAATATGACCTACCCTGAAATCGGAAAAAAGGCCTGCTTACATTCAAATAAACCAGACAAGTACAAGTCAGGCTTGCACATCAAGGGTTCCGTACAAATCCATAAATTTTCACAAAATTGGGAAGTTTGTTATCATGTACCAAGTTGTAAACATCGACAAAAAAGTTTTTTTTTTTCACTTTTCTTTTAGGTTATAATTTTTAATTTTAGCAAATTAAGAGATGAATGTGGAAGAATCTACGAATGCAAGTAAAATAACGATAGAAGCACTTTATCATTGCTAAACTAGAAAAAATAAAAAGCTGTATTGTTATTTTTCATACAATTTATATCTCGGATTTAAAAAAAATTAGAGCGGTGAAAAATTCTAAATTTAATATTTTTGGGAAGCCCATAAAACAAGCTTTCAAATGGTGCATATATCATCTTGGTTCGATTTTTATCTGAATAATATACCACTTGTGGACGTCATCTTTGTTTTTTTTTTTTAGATTTAAATTTTTAATCCACAGACTCCAGGGTCTGTGCCCTTTGTTAACTAAGTTACAATTGAAAGAATTCGACTGTACAACTTTGGCATTAAAACGTAGTCTCTCACTATGGGCCTTATAAGTAAGCCCCAAAGTAGCTCTCCTTTCACAGTCGGCTAAATATAAAGTTATATATTAACTCACACTGACAAAACTCTAGAAAAATCTTGGTAGATTCCCCCCCGCGGCCGGCGCACAATAATTAGTTTAACAGTGTTCGGGCCTCCCTTCCCCCGACACCCCCTACCCCCTATCACCCCCTCGTTTCAACAAACACACACGATCTCAAACTTATATGGATTTTTATGTGTGTGTGCCAACTATCGGCGAAATATCTAAGAATATTGGGAAGCGGTCATTTGTATTTAGCGAATTTTGCGGGTAGGTTTCGATTTTTTGCTTTATTTTTGTTGTTTGGTTGTTTTTGAGGGTTAACGTGGTTGGTTTGGAGTATATGTTTATAATCGTAATCATTTACTCGTACACTTCTGAGCCCTTAGTCTAGGTTTTCCGTAGTTTACTTGAACTTTTGCGTTCGCGTGTGGCTCCATACATTTTGTTTAGTTCTTCGTCGTTTCCGCCAAGGGCGCTGTACAAAAATGTAAAGAGCCATACGGAAACAGCATTTACGTGTAAACCTAGACTTTTTGGTGATGATGTTTTACATCGATTAATTAATTATTATTATAGCTTTTACCCGCGGGGCCCGCGTCACATTTAGATTTTTAAGCTTTCCCATATGTTCTCTTGTTTATATTAATTATTGATTTCTATGCATTTTCAACGCCATTTTGCAGTGATCATGTCGTAGGGTGTTTTTTTCATTTTTGACCGACGCACCACCGGAGGAGGTATACAATTCGACGCGTATACATATATATTTTTTTATGCATAACTTTTTTCATAGTGGTCCGATTTCAATAATTATTTTTTTATTGGAAAGAGTATACTTCGAAATGGGTCCCATTTAAATTTTATTGAAATCGGCTGAGCCGTTTTTGATATATCAACAATAATGTGAAAAATGCTACATCGATACGTGCGAAATATTTATATATATATAAAGGGTGAAGTCGGTCATGCTATTTTTGCAAAAAGTAATCTTGTTTCCTGCCTCTTTGCTTGAAATTTTGATAGCCAATGTCTCCATTATTTACTAACGTTATATTATAGATGGATATGGATTAGTAGTTAATAAAAAAGTGTTTCACCTATAAATAACTATATCCTACAGGTACCACTCTTTTTTTCAGGATAAAAAGTAGCCTATGTCACTTTCCGTTGCCGTTGTTCAACTTATGTACATATTGTCGAAGAAGATATAATAATACTGTATTCTACATGCCAATAATCAAGTTAAGTAGTAATAAGTAACTAAGTATCAGCATAATATTGTATTGACTCTGTTATATTCTGTGGCCGAGCATGCGGTTGACCAGGTTCCGGCAGATTTTTTCATTTAAAAATCAATATGAAAGTGATATCAGCACTTCTTGCATGCCAAATTTTATGGATGAGAGCTTGGTATAGTTCAATTTATCAGCATAATTAACGAATTAAAAAAAATTGTAAACGCGTAGAATAGGGTCCAAAAATGCAATAAACATGAATTTGTTCTAAGAAAGCGGTTATTCGCTTTTATTTTCTATCGAGCGAAGTTTTATGAATTGTGTTTTAAGTAATTGAATCCTCTACCGTATATTATTATTATATACTACGGGACTAATCGCGCACTAAAATTACGAGATAAATAAATACCTCCGCATCCCGACGTTTCGGCCGAGTTGCGTCGAGCATGGTCACGGGTAGACTGGAGTATGAAACAGCTGGTACCGCCAATTCAACTTGAGCTTGAAAAAGCGTACTCAACCGTATAGTTTTAAAACTACTGTGTATTTTTTCTATCCGACAAATTCAAGGTTAAATGGAAAAAAGTCAGTAGTGAGTAGTAGTTGTATTAAGTAGGGCTCTACAGGTTATTTGAGATTGTATTGCGGCTTAATCCATCGCTCCATTAGGTACTGCATAAAAGACACTTTCGGATTTATAAGGATTTAGGTAGGTATAATATTAGTAAGGATGTATAATAGTAGCCCATTCAAGTCTACGTAGTTTAATCATTTGTAGTCCTGGCACGTAGGTGCCTATGTCGCTTATGGCTAAATAGTACGAGTGACGCATAACATCGGGTGATTTTCATAGATATATGTATAGACGATATTTATATCCTTCCACAAAAACGCTCAAGAAGTACTCGTAGATACTTACAGGACAAAATCGATACAAAAAATTTGCAGGTTCATTCCTTTTTTACCGACGTCCAAAAAAGAGAAAGTACTATGTTTGCCTGTGTGTGTTTTTTGTGTTCATCGATATTTTTGACAATTGACAAGTTTTCATATTTCATAAGGCTATGAAATTCCAAAACCATTTCGAGATATCGGGATGCTGATTATATTTATTTTTCCAAAATTTTTAGTGCAGTAGCTAAGATATTAGATAAAAACTCTCACCCAAGCCGTTTTGGGATTTATACTAAAAGTTCAGATGCCGATGATAAAACAGTGTTGACACATAAAATGTAGTTTAAAAATAAAATGTCAGTGTCATTTTCAAATTACTTATTTTGATTTAGCCCGAAAGGTAAACGCAAAAAATGCTAATACTTTCCAAAAGCTGCATTATTGGTACATAGTAACTCTAAATGGTGTACATCAATACCCTTGAGTCAGTCAGCTGGGTTCCCTAGCATTTGGTGGAAGAATCCGTTTCAATTTTAAAAGTATCTTGGAACTAGTACTATACCGCGGTACATAGTGGACTTTTTGCGCTGTTCTCCTGGCCTATTTGTTGTGAATTGTGACGGATTGATTGGCATTGATAGTGACAGCAACGCTAGCACCTATTTTTTTCTAATGTGGCTTCAGTAAAATTGTTTAAGAGTCCTAAATTTTGCAGTTACGTCCTTTTAGAATAAGCTACTTTTCAAAACTTAATTTTACGGAAAATATACGTCGTATTGGAAAAATAAAAAATACGTATACCTACGTTATTTTGCAATATTCTCTCAGATAATAAATAAATGTAACTATGTTAAAAATTTGAAATGTTGTCAATTGTGAACCGATTAAAAAAAATACTTTTTAATTCGAAAGATATTATTGAAATCGGCTCAGCCGCTTTTGGTAAATCAAATGTAATGTACTATAATATAATGTATGTCACATCGAGTCGCGCAAACTATCCGAATTCTGTACACGGTATAAGTATGAGTAAGTGTTACGATTTTTTGCGAAAAGTAATTTCGATTCCGATTAACAATTTTGTATGGAACAGCTGATTTTTAGGGTTCCGTACCTCAAACGGAAAAAACGGAACCCTTATAGGATCACTTTGTTGTCCGTCTGTCCGACTGTCCGCCTGTCCGTCTGTCCGTCTGTCCGTCTGGCCGTCTGTTCGTCTGTCCGTCTGTGTGTATGTCAAGACTCTTTATCTGGGGAACGCGAAAGTAAAGATATAGAGTTGAAATTTAAACTGTATACGTATATCTATGGTCTCTTGCAATGGTGTAAAATAATAACTTCTCAGTTATCGCATAAAAAGTTAGAGTCGTTATGTCGTAAAAAACCGTATATTTCGACACTCACAAAAATCAAAACCTACAGGGTACTTCCCGTTGACATAAAACTATGAAATTTGGTGAGAAGTATTGTCTCAGAGTACACATATAGGAATAAATCTGAAAACTGTACATTTTTATTTAGATCGCTAAAAAATAGGGCCTTAAAATTCACAAAATATGGGTGAGTAAATCTTATAAAGATTTTAACAACTTACTTTCCAATTTTTTGAAATTTTCTGGATTTGTACGGAACCCTCGATGTGCGAGCCTGACTCTCTCAAATTCTGATTTGGCTCCATAGTAGAGTTGTTCAAAATGAGGGTATAAATCACCCCCTTTTAAATACTTACCTATTCTACACCTACATACTCGTATTCTATTTTATGTTATACATTTGAATTAATGTGTTGAGATAATTTTGTTAAGAAATAATTGTAATTTTTTTAATTTCAATTGAGTGTCATTACTCTTTTGATAAAATAATGTAAAATGCGCGTAACTTTTTATGTAAATTTAATTTTACTTTAAAAATCAGCTGTTCTATACAAAACTGCAACTCGGAATCGATAAAATGAATGAAATACTCCGAGCAAATATCTATAGAGTCACAATCGTGCAAAAAAGTGTCCGAGCCAAAACTTTGCCAAAGCTACGTAGTGGGCAGGCTTTTTAGGTAGTCTGCGATTGCAAGCCGACTACAACGCCGCGCGATGCCAAAGTGCTCGATTACAAACACTAATTAGGTGCCATAAGAGATTCAAGAAAACGGGTCATTGTGAGATATTTAATATAATACCAAACCAAAATATCGAAGTCGGTATGTATGACGGCTCTGACATTTTTTACTACTTTCACTTAGGGACTATACTGTACTGTACTGTACCACCCTTTTTGTAGTCCACTGCAGGACGTAAGCCTACCCACGAAGGGTGTTTGGGCCATATCCACCACGCGGGCCCAGTGCGGGTTGGTGGATTCACATACGCCATAGAATTTCTTCTACGGACGTATGCAGGTTGCCTCACGATGTTTTCCTTCACCGAAAAGCCTACGGTGTGAAATTTCGTACATAAATTCCAAAGAGCTCATTGGTACGGGACCGGGGATTCGAACCCACGACCTCACGATTGTAAGGCGGGTGTCGCTACCTCTCGATCACCACGGCTTCACTATATAGGGTCTATAGCTCTGTAGATATTTGCTCGAAGATAAAACATCATTATTTGGCTTAGTACACCAGTTCTCGGTATAAGGCCTATGTCCAACAGCGAACGTACTACGACTGACACGATGTTGATGACGATGATTCTCCCATAATTAATTTAAAATTATTCATAATAATGACTACGATTATGACTAAAGGATGTTTAAAAAAAGTACAATAATACCACCGAGTTTGCATTATTAAACCAATCACCCAGATCGTGCAAAACACAACCTTGTTAACTTCTAATGTTAGGTTTAAAATATATTAAATGTCTGATATTTGTAGGTTACGATTAAAAGTAGCGGAAAACCTAAGTTAGAAATTGGTTTAAATTTTTGGAGAAACCCAGATTTCGAGAAGAACATTCATGATGTAATTTAATTCCAAAATGTTAATCCTACTAATATTATAAACGCGAAAGTTTGTGAGTTTGTGAGGATGGATGGATGGATGTTTGTTACTGTAACACAGGCTATAAATCAAAATTATAATGATATTGCGTAAATGTTCCATAATATAACGATAAGTGTTAAGTAGGAACAATTCTGCCATCTGCGAGCTATTCTAGAGTGCGCTTCAAGAAATGTCAAAAAAAAAATCCTTATATCTTTGCCGTCTTACTACAAAAGCTTTACGCGCGCTATAGACAGTGTTTAACAGGACAAATTGCACGGTTGAACAGTGTTAAAGCGTGTTTAAATCTTTTGTGGTAAGGGGGATATTGTTTCGTAATTTATTAATTAGGTGCTCTATCTAGACCAACCAATACGTACCAAGAACCAATAAACTCAGCTTAACTGGTTAATAAATAATCAAGTTTTTAATATTTTATTAGTTTTACTCTAACGAGGTCAGATAACTTTGTTGAAGCCAATGCTTTGTAATAATAGCATAATAATTTCAAGGAAATATGTATCGTTTTGCATTTTTAGTAAGAAATGTTTAGAAACTAGTAATGCCTCTACCTATGTTTAACTTTGTGTATTATTAATAAGGTTAAGTTTCATACTATGTTTAGTTTGGCAGTAAATAAATAAATAAGAAGCTAGTTAAAATTAAGAAGTGTTATTATATTTTTAACACGCTTTCATTTGTTTCACCTGTATGTTTGCTTGCTTGTAACTTTGAGCTCGATTTTGACCTACTTTGAGCGATCAGATTTTCTTCAAACTTTGTACACCTATCAAAGACCGATGACAATGCATTTCTAAAAAAGAAAGACATGAACGTGTTTTTTAGTTTTTTTAAAACTATACATTTATATTATTAGATGCTTATGGTGACACCAGTTGCCTACTCTTGAGCGTGAGGATTAAGGCCGATTTACACTTATCAGTGAAGACTCAGTTCCGGAACAGTACCGGTAAGTACCGTGCATCGTAAAAAATATTCTTTCATACATGCATTATCTATGAACCCCTTTGATTAATGATTGGTTTCGCTGCGGGTATTGTGATAACGAGTGGTCTCGAACCTACTAATGTTACGGTTCTTCTACCAATATTGCACCTATGAAGTTGTCTTATGGTACAAGTTTTCCCAAATTTCTACCGAATTTCAATTCACGATTACAGCGAGCCGAGACGAAAATAAGAATATGACTATTGTCTGTTTGTGTGGTGATCAAATCCCGCTGATACTACACTGGGGACTTTACTCCAGGATTTGATCATTTTGGGGTATATAAATTACGATAGTTATAGTTCTATACCTGAAAAACTTTTCATACCGAGCTTTACCGATTTTCCTTGGTAATTCTACCGATTTCAATTCTTTTATTCGGGGCCACTGGTGATAACATTCGGTACGTCCACGTCACAGATATCTGTAAAAAACAGATTGATAATGCTGTTGACACTTGACGCAATTCTCAACCAGAAAAATGCATGAAAAATCTTTCCAAGCTGCTGTCAAAACTGTCAAATTTGTATAGGGTTTTGACGTTATCTGCCTAAAAATCCGGAAATATCCACAAATTCGAGATATTTTTCATGTCTCTTTCTAACTCGTGCCATTTTAAATCAATGCATCTCTTTCAGATTTTCTCGATCGACCACATTTTCCCTCTGGTATCTCTGTGGGCTCGGTAATCCAGATCGGACAGTTCTGAGGGGCTATTCCAGGTTTTCACGTAAATTGAAACTACAGCTGTTTCCGTATGGTTCTATACATTTTGTACAGCGCCCCTGGCGGTAACGAGGCATAACCAACCAAAATGTATGGAGCCACACGCGAACGCGAAAAATTAAGTAAACTACGCAAAAAGTGTCGGGCTAGTATGCGCGCCACGATTTATTTCGTTCGTAGTGTCAGAACGAGACAGATTTATACTACTACTACTAATATATCAGCCTTTTTTAATAGTCCACTGCAGGACGCAGGCCTACCTACGAAGGGTGATTGGGCCATATCCATCACGCTGGCCCAGTGCGGGTTGGTGGATTTACATACGCCATCGAATTTCTTCTACGGACGTATGCAGGTTGCCTCACGATGTTTTCCTTCACCGAAAAGCCAGTGGTGTTAAATTCCAAAGAACTCATTGGTACGGGACCGGGATTTGAACCCACGACCTCACGACTGTAAGGCGGGTGTCACTACCTCTAAGCCACCACGGCTTCACCGAGTTATAGCAACCTATGATTCTGTCACTTTTTCACACGACGAAATGAGTTCTTTTCGTGGCATTTCGTGGTCGCATGCTTGACTAGCTGGACTGACTGACCGACTGCCTCGGTGGCTCAGTGGTTAGTGACCCTAACTTCTGGATCAAAGAGGTGTGGGTTCGATCCCCACTCAGGGCAAATATTTATGTGATGAACATAACTGTTTGCTCTGTGTCTGGGTGTCATTTAGTTACTATCTATATAAGTATGTATTTAAAAATAAGTTTATGTAGTATATCAGTCTCTGGCAGCCATATCACAAGCATTGCTTAGTTTGGAGTCAGAGGCCGTGGGTAAAATGTCCCAAAATGTTTAAAAAAAAAAAAAAAAAAAAACTAAGGTCTCTGGCACGCTGTAAATTGACGAATTTCCCAAGTATGATGGCTCTATCTAGTCAAACTATAATTCATAATTTATTTATTTGCCACTAAGTGTACGAGTACATTGTTAACATTGTACAGGTCTTAATTAAAGATAAGAGTTTAAACTTAGCAGCCCTTGTCGGGCATTGCAAACACATGCTAGGGCGCTACCAAAAGAAAATAAAATTATCGAAACATAGGTACATTGAGGCAGCTGATCGGCGTATAAATACTCGTATAAACCACTCTGGGTAATTGGTTGAATAATGCACACTCGGCAGTATTATTGTACTTTTTTTAAACATCATTTAGTCATAATCGTAGTCATCATTATGAATAACTAGTTTTTACCCGCGGCTTCGCCCGCATACGCAATATATCATTATAATTTATAGCCTATGTGTTATTCTGATATATAAGCTATATTATCGCAAAGTTTCATCTCAATCCGTTCAGTAGTTTTTGCGTGAAAGAGTAACAAACATCCATACATCAATCCTTCCATCCTCACAAAATTTCGCGTTTATAATATTAGTAGGAAGTAGGATATAAATATAGATCTCGTTTTATTTTTTAAAACTGTTAACTTCGAAGTATTCTTCTCAAGAATAAAAGCAGTTCGAACATAGGAATTGTATTATTTTTTTTATTAAATTTTGCTAATTTTGGCTCTTTTCGTATGTCTATTGGTAGTTTATTATAGACTAGTTTTTACCTGCAGCTTCGCCCGCATACGCAATATATCATTATAATTTATAGCCTATGTGTTATTCTCTCAATCCGTTTAGTAGTTTTTGCCTAAAAGAGTAACAAACATCCATACATTCATCCATCCATCCATCCATTCATCCATCCTCACAAACTTTCACGTTTATAATATTAGTAGGATGTGTTATTCTCTCAATCCGTTTAGTAGTTTTTGCCTAAAAGAGTAACAAACATCCATACATTCATCCATCCATCCATCCATTCATCCATCCTCACAAACTTTCACGTTTATAATATTAGTAGGATGTGTTATTCTCTCAATCCGTTTAGTAGTTTTTGCCTAAAAGAGTAACAAACATCCATACATTCATCCATCCATCCATCCATTCATCCATCCTCACAAACTTTCACGTTTATAATATTAGTAGGATTTTAATGGCCATGTAATAAGGACTTTCATTCATTCACGTAAAACGCAGCCAGACCAATCATTAATCTAAGGCTTCCCAACTAAACTAGATATTTGAGAATGTTTCCTTTGACCGTAAGATCAAATTTTTTCTTATCGTCTTTAGGTAAAACCTAATAATCACGTGACAGGTCACAAATCTCGATCAAATGTTATGACGTCTGTATGTAACTTAAGGAACAATGTTTCAGGAAAAATATTATACCTACTCTTAACATCGTTATCAAAAAGCGGTGACCGTTGAGTAAATTACGAAAATAATATTTAATTGACAGTTATTCAATCACCTTGCAGTAGTATTTTTAGGGTACCGTACCCAAAGGGTGAAAACGGAACCCTACTATTAAGACTCCTCTACTAAGTCACCAGATTGTATCTCATAAAGATACATTAGACATTTTCTCAAATTATGTATTTCTGTTGCCAACAAATACCTACTAAAAACGGTTGATGGACCTTCTGCGCTGCACTTGTCGTTATGTGATCTCCATTAGATAACCACTTGAGAATATGCTCGGGAAGAATTTTTTTTGTTTTCATATTAATAAGTATGTTTTTCTTACTAAAAATCTTGATTTTACGTTGACGTTTTATGGTCCGCCGTGAAGTGAAGTAGGTATGTTTGACCGACGAACCACCGGAGGAGGTATATATTTTTTTTTAAGTTTAACCACGCATAACTTTTTTCATAGTAGTCCGATTTCAATAACTCTTTTTTTATTGGAAAGTGTATACTTCGAAATTGGTGCCATTTAAATTGTATCGAAATTGGCTGAGCCATTTTTGATAAATCAACAATAATGTGAAAAATGGTACATCGATCCGTGCATAATATTTGCGTTCTAGCGATGCGCCCCGGCTTCCCACAGGTGTATTACACATATAAACATTTCTCTTGAATTATTCTATCTATTAAAACAGACTGCATCAAAATCCGTTGCGTAGTTTTAAAGATATAAGCATAAATGGGGACAGACAGCGGAAAGCGACTTTGTTTTATACTATGTAATAATAATGATTCTGTACACGGGTGAAGTCGGTCATGCTATTTTTTGCAAAAAATAATAAATTAAAAAAATCTATCCATGTTCTAACATGACGCAACAACTAACTTTGACGACAATGGAATGTGGTTTACGTACGTATGTAGTTAATTCTGTCTCTCCCGATAAAACCAATACATTTACCTACTCGTTATCAACGTAAAATATAACTAATAGGAACGATAAATCGATCCTGAAAACCATTCAGATTCTGTATTTCCGATCGTCAACATGTCGATCAATTTGCTTTTAGTAGTTCTCTTATCTACGAGTATATTTGAAGTTAAAGCTCAAGTTGATCCAGCTTTAAATTGTATTTGTGATACGAAACAAGATAAAGAAGACAAGCAACTTCTGTGGAACTGGCTTGAAAGCTACGATGAGCCTGTACCACCAGCTCTTTTGCATCAATTTGACTGTAGACCTTGCAGTGAGGAAGAAAGACTACGCAGCGGTATTTGGACTGCAAAAGAATTTGTAGAGAAACGCCTGGAAGCTGAGGAAGAAGCAAGAAGAAGGAAGGAAGCAGGAGAAATTGTTGATGAAGAAGATACTATTAGTGATTTTGATGTATACGAAGATGATGATATGAGGTGTCCGATTGGTATGCATTGGAATACTTTGAAAAGAGAATGTGTTCTAAATAAATATGGATAAATAATTTGGAGACAATGGGAAAATCGGTTGAATATAAAAAAAAATTGTTTTCAGAACATGTTGAAACATGACGAAATAACTACCCAAGTTTAACGACAAAGGAATGAGTTTTACGTACATATGTAGTTATTTCTGTCTCTCCCGATAAAACCGCTACATTTACCTACTTTTTATCAATGTAAAATATAATTAAAAAGACCGATAAATCCTGAAAACCATTCAGATTCAATATTTCCGATCGTCAAAATGTCGATCAATTTGCTTATGATCATTCTCCTATCTATATTTGAAGTTAAAGCTCAAGTCGATCCAGCTTTAAATTGTATTTGTGATACGAAACAAGATAAAGAAGACAAGCAACTTCTGTGGAACTGGCTTGAAAGCTACGATGAGCCTGTACCACCAGCTCTTTTGCATCAGTTTGACTGCAGACCTTGTAGCAAGGAAGAAAGACTAAGCATGGGGGTTTTAACTGAAAAAGAATTTGCAGAAAAACGCTTAGAAGCTGAAGAAGAAGCTAGAAGGAAAGAATCAGGTGAAATTGTGGTTGAAGACGATACTAATAGTGATTTTGATGTATACGAAGATGACGATATGAGGTGTCCCATTGGTACGCATTGGAATACTTTGAAAATAAAGTGCGTGCTAAATTAATATGGATAAATAATTTGGAGACAATGGGATTGTAAGTCGAAAGTTAACATGTTGCTATGACAGCAAAGATTTTTAAAATTATAGCAAAGTGCAGAATGATGATATTTAAAGAGATTGTGATAATATCTAAGTGAGATAAAGTGGTGCAAAAAACGGATTCGTGAACTTTAAGGTGGTAAATTTTTGCAAAGGAAGATATACCCATATATCCTGATGTACATGGTGCAATTAACTATAGCGGAGTTAAGTAGCTGGCTCAGGAGTTACAAACAAAGTTAAGCCAAGACCAAAGGCCATGATACCAAGCATAAAAGAGCTTTTCTACAACCGTTGCCCGACAGTTGCACATTTTTACGCTAGAGTTTTTGATTTTTTCGCCTCGGTGGCCCAGTGATCCTGACTCCTGCTTTAATAAGGCTTGGGTTCGATTCCCACCTAGGGCAAATATTTATGTGGTGATCAAAAGTGTTAATCTCTTAGTCTGGAATTATGTCTATATAAATACGTAGAGTTTTTCAGTCTCTGCATGGCAGCCATATCAAAAGATTTGCTTAGTTTGAGGTCTTGCATCCAAACACTATATTAAATGCTGAGGTTTTAATGAGGTCATCCACACACCCACAAGGTGGACGTCCTACGCTGCACTTGCCGGTACCTAGTCTCTACAGTTGTATATCATTGCAATTGGATCTACCTTATTGATATTAAAAAAATAGCAGATAATAAGCGTTAGGGAAAAAAAAACAAAATACAAAAATAATTAAGTGTATTGTTACTTACCTACTTAAGATATTTAATTACATGCAATAATTAAATTCTATTATTAATTAAATGAAATCAAAATCAAATCGAAATAAGTACATATTTAAGGGTTCATTATAAAAGTTTTGCATTTATATAAACATTTATATTCATCACATAACTATTAGAAGATTACAAACAAAAACTCTAGCTCCCGCGGTAGGATACCCTGAGTTTGCGGGAGCTAGAACTCTTCCGGGAAGCTGATAAATTAAAATAGATTAAGAGCGAGTTATGTATGTGCTTGAATGATTATTCATATTTATTTATTGCCACTAATTGTTACATTTGAGGTCTTAATTAAGTATGTGCTTACACTTACTCTTACAATTATAGAACTATTAAGAGATCGTCATACAAATAATCAAATAATATAAATACCTACTTGGCAATAAGCTTATTTATTACTTTTGTAGGTGGTGACTTCAAAGTATTCATCTAACGAATAAAAGCAATGTAATACTAAAAATTGTTTTAATTTAGAATTAAATGATGTAATTTTTTGTTCATTTCGTATGGTGACTGGTAGTTTATTATATTAATGTATGCTGTATAAACCAATTGATAAACAACGAGAGATTAATTATATTTGGTTGTTTGATTGCAACTCTAATCAGTCATACAATTTCTAGGAAATCTTCAATCGCCTGTAAAAATACTTATAGTTCCTAACAGCTAATATTATACGTTCCTAAGAAAACGAATGTTATAAGTTTCTATGAATACCTATTTAATGTCATTATATAATAAGATATTAAGTTATAATTACAAAAAAAAACTGAGTTTTAATTACAGTCCACATATTTTTGCATAATTTTCATTCATTTTAACCACGCATAACTTTTTTCATAGTAGTCCGATTTCAATAACTCTTTTTTTATTGGAAAGAGTATACTTCGAAATTGGTGCCATTAAAATTTTATCGAAATTGGCTGAGCCCTTTTTGATAAATCAACAATAATGTGAAAAATGGTACATCGATCCGTGCATAATATTTGCGTTCTAGCGATGCGCCCCGGCTTCCCACAGGTGCATTATACATATAAACATTTCTCTTGAATTATTCTATCTATTAAAATAGACTGCATCAAAATCCGTTGCGTAGTTTTAAAGATATAAGCATAAATGGGGACAGACAGCGGAAAGCGACTTTGTTTTATACTATGTAATAATAATGATTCGGTGAATATATTTTTTTGTTTTGAAAACAACATAGTAAAACAGTATTGTTTGAAACTATAGTTATGGGCCGAATCAAAGTCCTTGGTGTTTGTGAACACAAGGAAGGCGAATTAAGCTGGAAACATACTATCGGACGCGGCTGACGGACGCGACTGACAGCCGCGACTTAGCAGTGTGCACGTTTTAAACATCCGACGCGCCAGATCGCTCTCGGACGTCCGACCGCTCAGGTCAGCCCAAGGTGACGTCCGCGACTGATGTCCGATAGTGTGCACGGCTCAGTGTACATTCATTATCCAGATACCTATCAGTCGTATCCGTAAGCCGCGTCCGATAGTATGTTTCTAGCTTTACACAATAGCACATTCCTTATATCAGCTACGCGAGAAGCGCGGATGTGCGCAGACGTTTTATAGCAAACTTCACAGCCGCCAAGAAGTTTAATTCGGCCTATCCACAGTTGTTTAAGGTGCCATATTATCAGCGTATGAGGGAGTGAAAACTAATACACCTCCGGTTTCGCCGGATATTTGCATTCAAAAATCAATATAAAATTGGTATCACCATTTTTGCTAAATTTTATGGATGAGAGCTTATTTTGAGTTCAATTCATGTGCGTAATAACAAATTAAAAAAAAAATGTAAATGCGTAGATAAGTGCCCAAAAATGCAATATCAATTCTTGGAAAACATTGTTTTGTTCTAAAAAAACGCGGTATCTTCGCATATTTATTTTCTATCCAGCGCAGTTTTTTTTTAATCGTGTTTGGAGTACTTGATCTTCTACCGTATAGTTTTGAGAATATTGTGATTTTTTTTTCCAATCGGCAACTTCAAGGTTTGATGGAGAAAAGTCAGTTTAACTAGGGCTCTATACAGGTATTTCGAGATTGGGTAGCGGCTTAAGATATACAGCCTTGGCCAAAAGTATTAGGCACCTTTAAAAAATCAAAATGCATCTTTACTACTTAACGAATAACTGAGTGCTTATCATATACTCGAGTTACCGGGGTCATAAATAACTTCTTAGAATATCAAGTGGCTCTTTGTTAAGGTTATAAAACACCTGGTGACCGAAAACAAAGGATTCGGTTTTCTTTCGGTCTTATCAGTCAATGTTTGATCACTTGTGTTCTGGACTCTAACAAGTAAACAAGCTTTCAATTCTGTTGATTTGTTTAAATTGACACCTAATTTTGTTAAAAATGCCAAATAGAAGTGAAATTAGTTTAGAAGATAGAGTGAAAATACAGCGTGCCTAATACTTTTGGCCAAGGCTGTATATACGATCTTTTTCGTAGACAAATACTAAAGTTGCTATTTGGAACCGAGCTGCCCACTGCGGCTGATACAAACTAGTAGTGTAGCTGTGGCCGACTTCATTTGTTTTGGCCACAGCTGCACTACCAGTTTGTATGAGCAGCTGCACGTGCTGTAGGCAGTTGCAGTTGGGAGCTCGATTCCAAATAACACCATAAGTAGGTCAGCGCGCGAAATTCAATTTTTTTTTTGTTTTTACTGATAAACTGCTTGTTGTAAGTTAAAAAAAAATTAACGTCCTTGAATCCATCCATCAGCCCATGAATAATGATAGTGTTAGCGAGGTACATACACCTAGAAACAAAAATAATGGCCAGTTTATGCATAATAGTGCTAAGAAAATAAGATGAAAATCAGTTTATGCACTTTCGTGCTTAAACTGTCCACTAATTTCGTTTTTAGGTGTATGTCACTCCTACCCATTTATGGCCGCTATATTAGGTAGTTTTTTTATTCCTTATAGGTTTGCGTTTGACTACATACTGCCTGATGTTCAGCAGATATGCGGTGTAGGGTGTAGCACGCTTACCTAGAAGATACCTATTTACTCGGGATTTGAAGACACCCACGTTGTACTTAAGCGGGAAGACAGACCCGGGCAAAGCGTTCCACATTCTGGCTGTTCGTTTTTGTAAACTTAAAATGAGTAGTTTATCTGTAAGCGCTCAAACCTCTCGTACTAAAAAAGCAAGAGAATACATCACTCTGTCATATTTTAACTAAAAAGCTGTAAGATAAAGATTCACATACACCAGAACTTAGGTAATTTCGGAGGGTTTCACAAACTAGCATTGAGCTATCTCGAGTGTCCAATTTCAAAAAGTAGGAAGGTAAAATGATCTGATTTGAACCTTCTTACTGGATCTAGATGGTTCAAATTTCCGTAAAACACAAAAGACCAAGTTTAACTTATTTTTTAACTATTTTGACATTCCAACTGGTGATTATGACGTATGCGACAGACATTGCGTTTTTTTTGTTCCACTCACTCTCGTGTACTATGCTGTAGGTATAACCAGATATAAATAATAATAATAATAAAAATAAATATATTATTTGATATGTCCTCGTAATAACCCATTCAATACCCATATTCCATGCGTAAATTTCATCCAGGAAAAATACAAATTCCAGTTCAAAACGTCATGTTTGCGTGGATTTGACACATCGAAAATCCCGGTTGGGATAAGAACTAATAACAAACCATTCGGTGAAACAATAAAATTAGGTTCCTATTGTACTAGTCTTACTAAGCTAGCGAATCTTACACGGGGACAATGTTTCATTTACATTTTTGGCTTCTAAAACTGACCTTATTGTACCTAGAGTATGTGTAAAAACAGAACCGTCGTGGCGTTACCGTGAACTTGGCTTCTAAAACTGACATTATTGTACCTAAAGTATGTGCAAAAAGAAAACCGTCGTAGCGTTACCGTGAACTTGGCTTCTAAAATTGACATTATTGTACCTAAAGTATGTGCAAAAATAGAACCGTCGTAGCGTTACCGTGAACTTGGCTTCTAAAACTGACATTATTGTACCTAAAGTATGTGCAAAAAGAAAACCGTCGTAGCGTTACCGTAAACTTGGCTTCTAAAACTGGCATTATTGTACCTAAAGTATGTGCAAAACGAGAACCGTCGTAGCGTTACCGTGAA
Source organism: Hypomecis punctinalis (assembly GCA_949316475.1). Classification (NCBI taxonomy): domain Eukaryota; kingdom Metazoa; phylum Arthropoda; class Insecta; order Lepidoptera; family Geometridae; genus Hypomecis; species Hypomecis punctinalis. The sequence goes on along the minus strand of OX438819.1, from coordinate 2,437,056 downwards.
CTTGGCTTCTAAAACTGGCATTATTGTACCTAAAGTATGTGCAAAAAGAAAACCGTCGTAGCGTTACCGTGAACTTGGCTTCTAAAACTGACATTATTGTACCTAAAGTATGTGCAAAAAGAAAACCGTCGTAGCGTTACCGTGAACTTGGCTTCTAAAACTGACATTATTGTACCTAAAGTATGTGCAAAAAGAAAACCGTCGTAGCGTTACCGTAAACTTGGCTTCTAAAACTGGCATTATTGTACCTAAAGTATGTGCAAAACGAGAACCGTCGTAGCGTTACCGTGAACTTGGCTTCTAAAACTGGCATTATTGTACCTAAAGTATGTGCAAAAAGAAAACCGTCGTAGCGTTACCGTGAACTTGGCTTCTAAAACTGACATTATTGTACCTAAAGTATGTGCAAAAAGAAAACCGTCGTAGCGTTACCGTGAACTCGGCTTCTAAAACTGACATTATTGTACCTAAAGTATGTGCAAAAATAGAACAGTCGTAGCGTTACCTTGAACTTGGCTTCTAAAACTGACATTATTGTACCTAAAGTATGTGCAAAAAGAGAACCGTCGTAGCGTTACCTTGAACTTTGCTTCTAAAACTGACATTACTGTACCTAAAGTATGTGCAAAAATAGAACCGTCGTAGCGTTACCGTGAACTTGGCTTCTAAAACTGACATTATTGTACCTAAAGTATGTGCAAAACGAGAACCGTCGTAGCGTTACCGTGAACTTGACTTCTAAAACTGACATTATTGTACCTAAAGTATGTGCAAAAACAGAACCGTCGTGGCGTTACAGTGAACTAACAATAAGATTGTAATCAGCAGCCAAGGTACCGACTATACTTGGTAGACGCGAGTACCTACTGATGAAAACCGAATTGGTGTCTACCAAGTATCAAACTACCTAAACCTACGACGCTTCTCTTTTTGCACTAACTCTACTGTATATCAAGTCGTATCTAATAATTATAAAAAATAATCCAACTGCAGAAAAGATACTACAAGATTATTTTTTGCAAAAATTAGCATGACCGACTTCACCCGTGTACAGAATTCGCGAATATTTCGCACGGATCGATGTAGCATTTTTCATACATTATTTTTGTTTTTAAACTTTCGCGATTTGAATTTATTAATTAAACATTATTATTATATACTACGGGACTAATCGGGCACTAAAAATACGAGATAAATAAATACCTCCTCATCCTGACGTTTCGGCCGGGTTACATCGACTGTGGTCACGGGTAGACATTTTTTTATGCCTAAGCCGATTTCGATAAAATTTAAATGGGACCAATCTCGAAGTATACTCTTTCCAATAAAAGAAGAATTATTGAAATCGGAATACTACGAAAAAAGTTATGCGTGGTTATAAATAAAAAAAATATATATATATATATATATATATAATATACAATAATATATATACGCGTCGAATTGTATACCTCCTCCGGTGGTTCGTCGGTCAAAAAAGGAATACGCATAACACATAGACATGGTGTTTTGGAACGAACCATTTTTTGTGTGTATGATTTTTAGGGTTCCGTACTTCAAAAGGAATAAAACGGAACCCTTATAGGATCACTTTGTTGTCCGTCTATCCGTCTGTGTGTATGTAAAGACTCTTTATCTCGGGAACGCGTAAAGATATCGAGTTGAAATTTAAACTGTATACGTATATCGATGAATTCTTGCTGTTGTGTAAAAGAAAAACTTCTCAGTTATCGTTTAAAAAAGTTAGAGTCGTTTATGTCATAAAAAACCGCATATTTCGACACTCACAAAAATCAAAACCTACAGTGTATTTCCCGTTGACATAGAACTATGAAATTTGGCGAGAAGCATTGTCTCTGAGTACACATAAAGGAATAAATCTGAAAATTGTAAATTTTTATTTAAATAAAAAAAAAATAGGGCTTCAATATTCACAAAATATAAGTTTCTAAATTCAAAGTGAGTAAATCGTATCATGTAAGTATCATATAAAAGAATTTCATTAGAACATGCTAAAACAGGTTTTTAATTATTGTAACAATGTGTGATTTTCGATGTATGACGAGAAAAGAGAAAAAAAAACTTTTTTGTCGATGGTTATATAGTACATAGAGATTTTAACAAACTTACTTCCCAATTTAGTGAAATTTTCTGGATTGGTTTCTGGTATGGAACCCTCGGTGTGCGAGCCTGAGTCGCACTTGTCCATTTTTTTTGTTATACTGTTAAGAACATATTTTTATTTACAATTCTTTAAGTAATCAAAGAAAGTCATCAAAATATCGCAAAAAATCCGGCAGTTTGGAAAGATCCTATTTTTCCAACATCATTTTTGATCATCATATACCTTTAAGAATATAATATTTGTATTTGAAATTCTTTATGAAATCAAAGAGAATTTTAAAAATATCAAAATATATTTATTTTGGTATTTGTGGAGGAATGACCTCATCAAGATTGCAGTATCGCGTTGGATGCGAGCCAACCTATAGAGCAGGCCTCTCGTGCATATTCCTTATTAATCGTTACGTTACTTCTATGCTTCGAGATTGGCAAAATTGTATTTCATCTGTCCGGTCGTCTGTTATTTTGGATATTGGTTCTGTTTGTTAGTTGGGTTGTATACATTGTGTTAATTCATTGCATTTTATGCTGGTGACAAGAAAACTGGCTCATTCGTCCCGCAGAGAATATATCTAACCATTCAGCGTGGAAGTGCAGCCAGCGTTCCTAGATACAAAAAGAGCCGGTTTGAGTCTACCCGTGACCACGGTCGATGCAACTCGGCCGAAACGTCGGGATGATGAGGTATTTATTTATCTCGTAATTTTAGTGCGCGATTAGTCCCGTAGTATATAATAATAATGTGTTCAAATCGCGATAGTTTAAAAACAAACACTTGACACATTTTTATTTTATGAAGTGTCTTTTGACAAACAATTCAATTTATATTTAAAAAACACTTAACAAAAATTTAAAAAAATCTAAATGAAATATTTGCTTTATAATTGGTTATAAAATGCTGGCTTGTAAAATAAAACATTTAAGGATCTAGGATATTTATATATAATAATAATATTAAATGTATTATTATTTTGTTTGTAAAACAATGTAATTTTTGTTGTTTGCAAAATGAAAAAAATTATAATGTATAGTTTTTGGAATTCATATTACACGAATAGTTGGTTTTAAAGTGATATTTTGCCAAAAAAAATGGTTGTGAAACATTAGGGAACCGTGTATTAGATCTTTTAAACTGCATAAATTACAATTGAGTTTTTTAAATCTACTCAGTGACCATTAATTTGAAAGTGGCGAAGCCGGGAAGAAACTACTAACTGCTCAGTAATTTCTTCGTTATCAGACCGGGGCGCGGGCGACGAACAGGTAGTAATTTCTTCGTTATCAGACCGGGGCGCGGGCGACGAACAGGTAGTAATTTCTTCGTTATCAGACCGGGGCGCGGGCGACGAACAGGTAGTAATTTCTTCGTTATCAGACCGGGGCGCGGGCGACGAACAGGTAGTAATTTCTTCGTTATCAGACCGGGGCGCGGGCGACGAACAGGTAGTAATTTCTTCGTTATCAGACCGGGGCGCGGGGGACGAACAGGTAGTAATTTCTTCGTTATCAGACCGGGGCGCGGGGGACGAACAGGTAGTAATTTCTTCGTTATCAGACCGGGGCGCGGGCGACGAACAGGTAGTAATTTCTTTGTTATCGGTCCGGGTTGGAATCAATGTCCTCAAGTTTGAAGACAACCATTCTTCCACTAGCCTACCACGGATGGAAATCGTGAAGAATTGAGAGTAAAATTTCAAAAATGGGAGAGAAGAAATGTAAATTATAACGTATTGTATCAAAATATGAAGAAAAACTTACTGATGAAGGAAAACTTATGTATAATAAGTTGTCAGTGGCCATCAGGAATTTATCTTTTCGTGACTTAAAAATAAAAATTAAAACATTTTTTGTGAATAATGCATTTTACAAGCTAGATGACTTTATGACAATTAGACTAACTGAATCTTCGTTTGAATTTTAGTTTTTATTTTATTATGTGGACTGTTTAATTTAGTTTATTCATATTGACATATTTCTGAATGTAAAAAAAATATTTCTTTGTAATAATTTTATACCCAATTTATTTTTTTTGTATTATTTTATTTATTTTTTAATGCTTTATTGGATTCGTTGATTATGAATAGAATTGTTATTTTGAGTTAAATGTATTTAGTATGTTAAGTTTGAAATTTCTATGTATTTTAATAACTGTAACTGACTTGCCTAATATAACGCAACATTGTTATAAGGTCGATAAAGAATCTGAATCCGAATCTGAAAAGAAAGGAATATTTATTTCGACCTACGAATTAATATTATGAGTAAAATAAACGTTTTACTGTACTGTACCTACTGTATCAGCCTTTTTAATAGTCCACTGCAGGACGTAGACCTACCCACGAAGGGTAATTGGTCCATATCCATCACGCTGGCTGGTTGATGGATTCACATACGCCATCGAATTTCTTCTACGGACGTATGCAGGTTGCCTCACGATGTTTTCCTTCACCGAAAAGCCGGTGGTGTTAAATTCCGTACCTACATAAATTCCGAAGAACTCATTGGTACGGGACCGGGATTTGAATCAACGACCTCACGATCGTAAGGCGGATGTCACTACCACTAGACCACCACGGCTAATACAAAGAAATAATTATAAATACGAGTATAAACCGAATCAAAATGTATGGTTGTTGTTTTAAAACTATCGCGATTTGAACACATTATTATAATATACTACGGGACTAATCGCGCACTAAAATTACGAGATAAATAAATACCTCATCATCCCGACGTTTCGGCCGAGTTGCATCGACCGTGGTCGCGGGTAGACGGGTAGTCTACCCGTGAAAGATAAACTCGGCCGAAACGTGAAACAAACGGCATGATGAGGTATTTATTTCTCTCGTAATTTTAGTGCGCGATTAGTCCCGTAGTATATTATAGTAAAAATGTATGGTGTCTGAAATAAACTACAAGCTGCTTAAATCCCTACTCCTTGCGCCGCTGATATATGAATAAATTGCTACTGCACAATGACTGGCCACATGTCACAGGCGCCATCAAGGTTGATACAGCCCGGTATAGGCTGAATCGACCTATATATTATTTATTTGTAGAGTTTGATGCCACGGAAAAGTAGTTTTCGTAGAACCTGAACACTGTTGACTTAGGACGTGAGGACAGAGGCAGATGACTCTGAAGAGAGAGGCCTATGTCCAGCAGTGGGATTAGCAAGAGGCTAAAAAGTGTAAAGATAACATGCGGATAATGCTTTTGACCTCAAGGTAAAAAGTTTTGCTCACGTAACTAGTCATCGACATAACTTGTATTTCAAAATACCCATCTCTACAGTGATTCATACTCTGTATCATTTGTAAGTCTGGCCTGTTTCACTTTAATTGTATTATCAATCGAAAACAAACATAATCACATTTTAATAGGTTTATTCGCAACCGGTTCATAAAATTACCATACCTGGTGTGTCGACATTGAAATACTTTACTGTAATTTTCTATAGTACGCCTATGATATACTTAGAACTGGTTCTAGGTAGTTTCCCAGTGGTAGAAGCGCATCGGATGACGCATGTATCACTTAAAACCACGCAACTTTGAACTCTGAGATCACTTGTTCAGTGCCGTCGCGACGAGCAACATGTCTCCAAAAATGTTATATCTTAACTTATTCTTCATTATTACATCCTACGTCAACGCACAGGAAGACACGCCTGTCTGCAAGTGCGATACAGAGGAAGACACCAAAAACAAAAACGATCTGTGGGACTGGCTCAAGAATCTCGAAGCTGCAGACCTTCCAGATGAAGAAAAAGCTATAACACCTGGATATCTACACCAGTTTGACTGCAGACCTTGTAGCGACGAAGAAAAGATACAGCATAAACAACAGATTATGACCATGGAAGAGTTTTTAGAAGCAGTTAGAAAGGAGAAAGAGAAAGCGGAAAAAGAAGGTGAAGCAGTAGAAGAAAACAAAGAAGAGTTTCCTGTAGATTCTGAAGTGAACAGTGTTGGACTTGGCGATAAGAGATGCCCTGCTGGTGCTATGTGGCTAGAAGAAACTCAAAGTTGTATCCCGCTCGACGATGATTGAAGACTTATGGAATTAGAAGAAAGCTTGGAAGAGACTAAAAATTTGCCTACCGATAAAAGACTGCTTTTGAGTTCCGTGTGTATTTTCTAAGTCATTATTGTGATATTTATAATAATTATAGTTCAGTTTACAAGAATCATTTTGATTGTAAAGGAAATAAGAGTAATCATGCTGTGCTTAAGGATCGGAGCATCCAATATACAGGGTTATTTCTAATCAATTAGAATCCTTTAAAGGTCTTTTTAGTTTTGACAAAAATCGTAGAACAAAAGTTGTTAGTTTTGGTGTACAGAATAAGCCCCTAAAAGGATGATAATTGATTAAAAATAACCCTGTATTTTATAAAGTATTTAGTATATATTTAGTAGGTAGCTCTGTACCAAACTATCATTAGGTTGGATTTGTATGCACCTTGTGAAACGTAATATGAGAAAACATGCGCGAGATGCGATTTTTAGATCTCTTATTAATTCTGATGCAGATTATTTAATTCTGATGCATCTCACGTTTTGCATTGTACTACAGAAACGAAGAAAGCGCCATCTTGGTTTTGTTAATTGGCGCATTTAACATTTAGCCCAATAGCTTTTAAAGATTTTTTTAGCTTATAGCTAGCGTATTGGAATGTCGCGCGTATGTGTAATTTATTGATTTTACAATAGATGTAAACAACTTTGACTGTATCTGTCTAAATGAACAAATATCAATTACAAAGAAAACGGCACAGATCCTTGACATAGTGCGCGTACTTAACATGTTTAACCTGTCAAAATGTGTATACATAGGCACCATAATATAGACAATATTTTTGGGCCATTTAGCTTAGCCAATCCGGTATCTAGAGTAATCTACACAGATACATAATCAAAGGTAAACAGGAATTTAGTATAAATAATAGAGACCTTTGCCCAGCAGTGGGACAGTACAGGTTAAATAAAAAAAATAGTATATCTGGCTGTTGATAGCTCCAACAGTCATACTGTTTCCAGTTCCTCCCATTCTATTTTTATTTATTAAAGTATATACTGACATGCATAGCCTTTATTTCTATGGTACCTTATGATAATTACAACGTGTATAAATAAATAATAAAATTAATATTAGTGGGACATCTTACACCCGGTCTCTGACCCCAAACTAAGCGAAGCTTGTAATATGGCTGCCAGAGACTGATATACTACATATACATATTTTTAATTACATTATTATATAGATAGTACCTAAATAACACCCAGACACAGAGCAAACATCTATGTTAATATTAATATTGGCCCTGGGTGGGGATCGAACCCACGCCTCTTTGATCCAGAAGTCAGGGTCACTAACCACTGAGCCACCGAAGCAGTCATTAGCTATTACAGTTACGATGACGTCTCTAAAATATATTATAGCCCCTGGCTCATCGTGAGATAGGCAGAGATACATCTTTAATAGCGTTAATTGATCCAGCAAACGCAATTAATAATGTCGTGTACCCTGATAAATTGTTGGAACAAATAATTATAATGGTTGAAATTCCAACACGTCACCATTGTTTGGTTGATTTTACCTAAGTTTTCCCTTTAAAGTGTTTATTAATTGTAATTACTAGATACAGTAAAAAACCTAGGTAAAAATAATTATTATTCGCAACACCGACTCCCCCGTGTATAGAATTCGAATATTTTGCACGAATCGATAAAATTTAAATGGGACCACCACTCTGTCAAACTAAAAAATATTTATTTAAATCGGTTCACAATTGGCGAAAATATCGATGAACATACACATAAAAAATACATACAGACGAACATAGTACCTCCTCCTTATTAGAAGTCGGTAAAAAGGTCATAATAATGTAATCATCGAATGGCATAGGTATTGAGTTTCGGCGGGAACGCGGAAAAATCATGTCGCCGCATTGTATTATTTTGTTAAACTTGTGTTTTTATCAGTGATAATTAGTGAAAAATTGTGGTATTTCGTTGATTATGAGCTGATTTACGAGATTCATGAGTGTAGGCAAGTGAGATAATGTGACATAATATCATGTTGTTCCGTATTGTTACCAAAACTCCATAGACGCCTCTAATAAAGCCTCCACTGCTTTACTGAGGTATGAGATGGACTCACGTATGTAACATCCTTGCTTGGACTACGTTTAGACTTGACTCCCACTTTATTGGACTATGACGTGACTACGACAGTGACTATTTTGATAAAATATCAAAAATTATTAAAACTTAATACTTGACACTGGCAAATGCATAACAATGCGACGCCAAACAAAAGAAGAAGAAAGAAAATGGCATAGGTATTATTATGTTTCAGTAGGTATACACCTTTAAAGATTTTTGTGAACAAATGAATTTTGACTTGATTTGCAAATCGTAATTTTAAGTAGGTATCCATATATTAAATTAAAATACTGTATTGTATCATCCTTTTTTTTAATAGTTCGCTGCAGGTCGTAGGACTACCCAAGAAGGGTGGTTGGGCCATATCCAATTATAGTAATTTATTTAATGTTAATTATTTCCAATTATAATGATAATACTTAATATTTTTAAATAAAATTTGAATGGAATCGAAAGGGGTTTAAACATATTATGTGGCAAATTATTATATACTACGGGACTAATCGCGCACAAAAATTACGAGATAAATAAATACCTCCTCATCCCGACGTTTCGGCCGAGTTACATCGACCGTGGTCACGGGTAGACACTATAACAACATATGTGGCAAATCCACCCGCCGCCATTTTGTTTTTTTTTTTCAGTTTCCGCGCACAATGTTAGTAGTAAATTAAAGAGTAGGGACTAGGGGACACTTATACACACAATAAATATTTCGTCTAACGTGTCACGTTCTCGAGATAATTGGATGTAAAGATCGCTGTAAAATTTCTCGAGAACGTGACACTTCAGGGTATCATAGTAAATACTGAACATCTATTGTTTGTATAAGTATCTCCTACCCATATATACTACAGTGCGCGGAAACTTATAAAAAAAACACAATGGCGGCGGTTGGATACTGGATATGCCAGCTTCCATACAAAAATGTTCAAACCCCATTGCCGCGCTGGTTTCATCAGGCTCGAACAGTGTCGCGTGCATGAGCGTAGCAGCAGTGCTAAAAAGCGCTCTAAAAAGTCTGAGCCATAATTTATAGTTTCCATGGTCCAACTCAGGGCTACAGGTAAGTAAGTAGCGATCATAACAGTTTGAAATGCCACCCGCGGCCAGCCATCTGAAGACTAACCGTGCCGTACCGGCCGTACGTTGCTTAAGGGGGCGCCTAATGCCAAAATCAAGCGAAAGGTGTATTTTTAAAGACGTGGTGTAAAGATAACTAACTTAAATATCCATATTAAAAAAATACTATAGGAAAGGAAAAAACCTATAGTAGCAGAGTAATCGCGTAGAATTTTGGATAATAATATGGTTACTTTAGAAAAAAAATAAAACTACGCATCATAAAAAAAAACTTTTTTTTCAAATGCTCGAAATTATCAGCGACAACGCCACATTATTTCTGACAAATTACGTAGCCAAACTAATGTTCTAGTAGAGTAATTGATTAGTATTTTCAATATATGCTTAAATTTTGAATAAATAAATAAAATGTCACCTAAAAATGTAAGCTGACGCTCGAAGCCAAAATCATCGTGAACTGTGTCATGCGATTTTCGACTCTAAACAAAGCATCATAGATGATAGCGGGCGATGCAAGAAGCGCCGGTAAAATCTGTTTTTTCATGGTATTAGGCGCACTCTTAAAATCTGTTCGTACCGGAGCGAACCCGTAGCTAGTAAATCTAAGACGTTTAAGCCTAGTGATGGCTGATTACATGAAAAAAAAATTAGTGAAATCGGATAATAAAGGTAGATAACGGCTTATAGTTTTTGTATGGCCAAGTTCGCGATAAACGCTAGCTTTTATTTTTCTAACATGCATCTCTAATATTCTAGTTGTTGATCAATTGTTTTCTCTGTAGGAAATTGGGTCACATTGACGTGCCAAGTGTCGTCGCGTCATTTCTGCGGTTGTTAATAATAAACGTATGAAATAAACAAGTATCGAGTTTTATTGGTCAGTGCGCCCGTGGGCAGTGTGGCCGCGCCCTTACTTAGCTTTTATTACTTTTACGATGGCTTTATTGATGTTAAATAGGACGGTTTTGACTACAATGAAAAAATGTTATGAATGAGTAGCAACCTACTTAAGAATTTTTAACCAACTTACATAGTGGGAGTTTTGCATTTCATATTTTAATGACTGCCTCGGTGGCTGAGTGGTTAGTGAACCTGACTTCTGGATCAAAGAGGCGTGGGTTCGATCCCCACCCAGGCAACCATTTATCTGGTGAACATAGGTGTTAGCTCTGTGTCTGGGTGTTATTTAGTAACTATCTATATAAATAAGTAAATAAATATTGGGGGACATCTTACACACGGTCTCTGACCCCAAAATAGGCAAAGCTTGTGATATAGCAGAGCAAATACCTATATTCATCACATGTTTGCCCTGGGTGGAAATCGAACTCACGCTTCTTTGATCCAGGAGTCAGGGTCACTAACCACTGAGCCACCGAGGCAGTCAATATCATTCAGCTCGTTCTTGTAGTCTTAATAACATTGTCGGTCCATCTAGTCGGTGGATGTCCTACACTACCTTAGTTTTAATTCGTCGTCGTCGTATCAGCCATAGTACGTCCACTGCTGGACATCTTTGCCTATATAAATAGATAAATATTGTGGGACATATCACTCACGGCCTCTGATCCCAAACTAAGCAAAGCTTGTAATATGGCTGCCAGAGACTGATATACTACATATACATAATATTAAATACATACTTATATAGATAGTACCTAAATAACACCCAGACACAGAGCAAACACTTATGTTCATCACAAAAATGTTTGCTCAGGGTGGGAATCGAACCCACGCCTCTTTGATCCAGAAGTCAGGTTCACTAACCACTGAGCCACCGAGGCAGTCTTATAAGTATGTATTTAAAATAAATATATGTAGTATATCAGTCTCTGGCAGCCATATCACAAGCTTTGCTTAGTGTGGGGTCAGAGACCGTGTGTAAGATGACCCGCAATATTTATTATTATCTTATTTTTCATCTTTGGTATTTTGAGGATTCGAGTACTTCATATTTTAATATCTTTATCTGTAGAGAAGTTTTGGAATGGTCCTAGTAAGTTTTTATCAATCGTTTTGCAGTTTTGGAGGAACTCCAATAAATTCGTAATAAATAGAATGGCGCCTAGTAAAAAGGTTATAGCAATAAATAATTGGATTATTATAGACAAAAATTATATTTTAGAACTTAAGTCCTTATCCATACTTCCTTACATCATCATCATCATATTGTCATCGTAAATAAAGTTTGTTGGTTTGTTCCTCTTTCACGCAGCAATGGAGCAACGGATTGACTTGGCCTTTTGCATGAATTGTACTGTACCAGCCTTTTTAATAGTCCACTGCAGGACGTAGGCCTACCCACGAAGGGTGATTGGGCCACATCCACCACGCTGGCCCAGTGCGGGTTGGTGGATTCACATACGCCATCAAATTTCTTCTACGGACGTACGCAGGTTGCCTCACGATGTTTTCCTTTACCGAAAAGCCAGTGATGTGAAATTCCGTACATAAATTCCAAAGAACTCATTGGTGCGGGACCGGGAATTCGAACCGACAACCTCACAATTGTAAGGCGGGTGTCACTACCTCTTGACCACCACGGCTTAATGTATAACTAGTTTTTACCCGCGGCTTCGCCCGCATAATATTTTAATTTTTGACACAATATCATTATAATTTATAGCCTATTTATTATTCTGATATATAAGCTATATTATTGCAAAGTTTTATCTCAATCCGTTCAGTAGTTTTTGCGTGAAAGAGTAACAAACATCCATACATCCATCCATCCATCCATACATCCATCCATCCATCCATCCATCCATCCTCACAAAATTTCGCGTTTATAATATTAGTAGGATAGGATATATGTACATAGTTTGAAATACGGAAAGTCGCATAGGCCACTTTTTATCCCGGAAAAATATCCTATGGGATAGCAAAAATATCAAAATAGCATACGGGCGAAGCCGCGAGCAAATCACCCTTCATGGGTAGGCCGACGACTTGCAGTGGTCTATTAATAAGGCGGTTGGATAGAATTTTTTTATTGTTAACACAAAGAGCACAAATAACAAAAACTTTAAAACTATAATAAGCCCGATTACAGAGGAGCTAGCGTAAATTTTATAGCAACGTAAAAAGCGTTCTCTCTATCGAATCCCTAAAGAAAAAAAGAAAGATAACTATGCTATTTAGCTATTATAATTACGATGGCGCCTCTGTAATCGGGGTTAGTGTGTAACAAGAGGCAGTCTTATAGCTAATAGCGATCTCTGCCAGGCAAGCTTTGGAATAGAAATAAAGAACAAGTAATGACGAGGATATGGGTTAACAAAAATAAATTCGTAGTTATAAAACATACACATACATACTAACAAATATATACACATAAAATCACCTACCACTTCTAATATAATTAAAATAACAAAAAATATGGTTATAATTATTTTTTGCAAAAATTAGCATGACCGACTTCACCCGTGTACGGAATTCGCGAATATTACGCACGGACCGATGTAGCATTTTTCACATTATTGTTGTTTTTAAACTTTCGCGATTTGAATTTATTAATTAAACATTATTACTATGTATTACGGGACTAATCGGGCACTAAAAATACGAGATAAATAAATACCTCCTCATCCTGACGTTTCGGCCGGGTTACATCGACTGTGGTCACGGGTAGACATTTTTTTATATTTTCACGTTATTGTTGATTTATCAAAAATGGCTTAGCCGATTTCAATAAAATTTAATTGGGACCAATTTCAAAGTTTACTCTTTCCAATAAAAAAAGAATTATTGAAATCGGACTACTACGAAAAAAGTTGTGCGTGGATATAATTTTTTTTTTTAAATTAATAATTAAATTTTAAATTGAGTACCTCCGGTTGGTCGGTCAAAAATTATAAAACGACATACTTGTATACTACAAAATTAAAAGAAATACAAAAGCACTATTATTTATCAAAGAGAGGACAACTGCAAGTGATGCTTTTTCACCTGTTCTCAGAAAACAGCAAGTGATGGAGAAAGTCTTATCTAATACATCAATGCAATGCAATACAACACATTACAATACAATACTGTCAACACTTTACTGACACCAACAAGTAAGAAAACATAACAAAAGAAACAAAGACATAAAAGGCACAAAAGGCGGTCTTATAGCTAAAAGCGATAAATATAAATTTGTATACAATTAATTACAATTTATTAGACAATCTTTAGAGCTTGTTTCTTCAAAGATGTGCCATAACAGGATTGTAAACATAGTACCTATATTTTTATATATTAAGTAATAGTTTTAAACTATTTTCTGTGTGTAATTAAGTCTAAAATAAGTAACGTATTGGTTCTGACTGTAAAGTTACTTATTAAGAAAATAAAGAAATTGAAATACTGTACAGTACAACTTTTTTCTATATACCTATAACTTTACATATAGAAATTTCATTTGGTACATCGGACGTACGACGGGCGATGTGACGTTTTTGATGCGATTACCGGTAAATACCCACAGAAGGATAACTTACGTGACCAGATGAGATCTGTAGCCAATTGCGTCAAACTCTAGTTTATTTTAGCTAACTTCCTACCTATTTTGAATATAGCGGGAAAATCATAAAATTTCTATATTTCCTCGCCAAAAACGTATTTGGCCAACTACGATACTAATTAAAACTTTATTTTATGGAATGTAACACTATCATATCATTTTGTTTTATGATAATAGGGCAAGTTCATTCATTTCTTTTTTTTTTTAATTTACAGAGTTTCAAAACATTTGTAAATACATAATAAACACAGTAACAAACAATATGAAAATAGTGCTCAAAATTCTATTAATATGTATATAAATAATATTAGTATTGGGTCACCTATTTTTGGGTGTAGGCCTCCTCCATTATTTTACAGCTTTCTCTATCATTAGCCTAATAATTATTCGTGCCTTTATTAACTACCACTAAATACAAGACTTACATAATCTAAAACTAAATAAACTACTACTACGTAACATTACGCCGTGGTGGTCTAGTGGTAATGAGACTTACCTGACAATAGTGAGGTCTTGGGTTCAAACCCCGGTCCCGTACCAATGATTTCCTTGGAACTTATGTACGGAATTTCACACCACTGGCTTTTCGGTGACGGAAAACATCGTGAGGCAACCTGCATATGTCCGTAGAAGAAATTCGATGGCGTATGTGAATCAACCTGCACTGGGCCAGCGTGGTGGATATGGCCCAATCACCCTTCGTGAGTAGGCCTATGTCCTGCAGTGGACTAATAAAAAGGCTGATACAGTACAGTACATAACAATTAAGCAATTGGATCACAGACCCTTGAAGGTCTAAAGATAATCCAAGTGCTCAAGCCCACTGCCAGTTGGCAGCGTGCCCAGTATGCTGGCAGCATTGCCACGCTGAATGGCAATGCTTATACGTTGAGCCAAATAAACACCAGCATTTTGTTTTATTTGCTACTAAATAATTAAAATATTTAAGCGCAAGCGCAGCGTAGGAATCCACGCTGGATGCGAGCCGCTTCCAACCGGTCTTATTGGAGACATATATTAGACTACCTGTCTCAGTGGCTCAGTGGTTAGTGACCCTGACTTCTGGATCAAAGAGGCGTGGCTTCGATTCCCACCAGGGCAAGCATTTTTGTGATGAATGTTCATCTTTAGACCTTCAAGGGTCTGTGATCCAATTGCTTAATTGTTATGTACTGTTCTGTACTGTATCAGCCTTTTTATTAGTCCACTGCAGGACGTAGGCCTACTCACAAAGGGTGATTGGGCCATATCCACCACGCTGGCCCAGTGCGGGTTGGTGGATTCACATACGCCATCTAAGAGGTGTTTGCTCTGTGTCTGGGTGTTATTTAGGTACTATCTATATAAGTATGTATTTAAAATATGTGTATGTAGTATATCAGTCTCTGGCAGCCATATTACAAGCTTTGCTTAGTTTGGGGTCAGAGACCGTGTGTGAGATGTCCCCCAATATTTACTTATTTATATAGGCAAAGAAGATATAATAATACTACGTATGATATAGGGAAGCCTATGTCCAGCAGTGGACGTACTATGGATGATTCGACGACGACAAATTAAAAATAAGGTAGTGTAGGACATCCATCGACTAGATGGACCGACAATGTTATTAAGACCACAAGAACGAGCTGAATGATATTGACTGCCTCGGTGGCTCAGTGGTTAGTGACCCTGACTCCTGGATCAAAGAAGCGTGGGTTCGATCTCCACCCAGGGCAAATATGTGATGAATATAGGTATTTGCTCTGTGGGTGTTATTTAGGTATGATCTAAATAAGTATGTATTTAAAAATATGTATAAGTATGTAGTATATCAGTCTCTGGCAGCCATATAACGAGCTTTGCTTAGTTTTGGGTCAGAGACCGTGTGTTAGATGTCCCCTAATATTTATGAAGGGCGCTTCTACCAGGCTTGTTAGAAATCTATATGGGAGGCCTATGTCCAGCAGTGAACGTCCTATGGTAGAATAAAGTCAAAATTTACAAGCATGAGTGTTAATTCCAAGATCAAGAGGATAGTAAGCTAAGTCACGTAGCTGTGCTAAAATTTGGGGAAAATACATTTTACCTACAACTGTTTCCAAAGTGGAAAAAACATTTCGCTTTCGTTAGGCCGATGAACTAGGCCATTTGCTTTCTATGTAGTAGTGTAATATTGTTATTAAAAAAAAAAACTAAGAATTCGTAATGTTTGACCTAAACGAAGCGAAGTTCTTTGCCCACCCAACTTGTTCTTTGTCAACCCACCGATTTTGCCTTCGTATTGGCGGATGTTGATTTTTATATTTATATTTTTTTGCGACATCTTACACACGGCCTCTGACCCCAAACTAAGCAAAGCTTGTGATATGGCTGCCAGAGACTGATATACTACATATACTTATTTTTAAATACATACTTATATATATAGTAACTAAATAACACCCAGACACAGAGCAAACACTTATGTTCATCAAATAAATATTTGCCCTGGGTGGGGATCGAACCCAAGCCTCTTTGATCCAGAAGTTAGGGTCACTAACCACTGAGCCACCGAGGCAGTCTGTATCAGCCTTTTTAATAGTCCACTGCAGGACGTAGGCCTACCCACGAAGGGTGTTTGGGCCATATCCACCACGCTGGTCCAGTGCGGGTTGGTGGATTCACATACGCCATCGAATTTCTTCTACTGACATATGCATATGCATATGCCTCACGATGTTTTCCTTCACCGAAAAGCCAGGGGTGTTAAATTCCGTACATAAATTCCAAAGAACTCATAGATACGGGACCGGGATTTGAACCCACGACCTCACGATTGTAAGACGGGTGTCACTACCACTAGACCACCACAGCTTCATGACACCGAGACGGTTATTTTCTATAAGTAACCCGAGGTGATATGGGCCACCCTGATAGGTACGAGTACGTATAGGGTTATAAGAAAAGCCTTTCCAAGTTTATTCGGCAAAACAAAGTTACACGGGTCAGCTGTACTGTACTGTACCAGCCTTTTTTTTCATAGTCTACTGCAGGACTTAGGCCTACCCACGAAGGGGTGATTGGGCCATATCCACCACGCTGGCCCAGTGCGGGTTAGTGGATTCACATTACGCCATCGAATTTCTTCTACGGACGCATGCAGGTTGCCTCACGATGTTTTTCCTTCACCGAAAAGCCAGTGGTGTTAAATTCCGTACATAAATTCCAAAGAACTCATTGGTACGGGACCAGGATTTGAATCCACGACCTCACGATTTCAAGGCGAGTGTCAATACCTCTAGGCCACCAATAACACCCAGACACAGAGCAAACACGGCTTCATCAATATTTAATATATGTAATAAATAAATACTAGCTGACATATGAATATTATTTTTGAGAGATTTTTGTTAAATTTATTGATTTTTATTCTCAGTTAGACTGCAAAACCACAAAACCACAATTGGGTGGTTAGTAAGCACTTTCCATTAGTGGCGTAGGTTATTGTGGCATACCAGTCTTACTTAAAGACTTAATTTTGTATTATGACTTTCATATTAGTTTATTTTTTATGTTGTAGTATTTTGTATTTTTTGAGTATCTTCTTTTGCAGCTCGTTCATTTTTCGTTGCGGTATCCCGGTATTACAAATCAATACAACAATTATTCGAGGACTCATTAAATACGTCAAACTGTCACTATATCTTAGCGTGGACGCTTATTCACCCTCATTAAAATAATTATTGACGTGTTACAAACTTAGGTTAATTGCCATCCAGGCAAATAACATTACTGCCTACA
This sequence comes from Hypomecis punctinalis, assembly GCA_949316475.1. Classification (NCBI taxonomy): domain Eukaryota; kingdom Metazoa; phylum Arthropoda; class Insecta; order Lepidoptera; family Geometridae; genus Hypomecis; species Hypomecis punctinalis. The sequence goes on along the minus strand of OX438819.1, from coordinate 2,419,413 downwards.
ACAATTACGTATCGAATCCCTGTGAGTCAGAAGCGCGATGATAGCGCCTCATTATAAAAGCATCGTAGTTCTAAACCCAAGCATCATTCCAAACGTAACCGTGGAGACGATAACATGTCTGCCAAACTGTTCTTAGTTGTCCTACTATCAGTGGCTTATAAACAAGCTGAAGCACAAGACAATCGAATTTGTGAGTGCGATACAAAGCAAGACGTCAAAGATAATGAGAACCTTTGGGCTCTTTTAAAAAAACTGGAGAAAATGGCCGAGGGAGTTCCAGAAGAAGAAAAAATAGACTACGCTATAGCTCCTGGAGTTTTGGAGCAGTTTGGGTGCAACTGTGACGAGAAATCAAGGAAGAGGAGGGAAGTAGCCGATGTCGAGCTTCCAGAAGAAGTTGTAAAAGATAACAAGGAGGATTTGGGTGAATCTCGTGAGAAGAGACATGTGGTACAGTCTAAGCCCTTTGTGGTTGATTTGAGGTGCCCGTTAGGTACTACTTGGATTGCTGCAGCACATACTTGCGTGGCTAGCTCGAGATTCGATTATGAAGACTCTGATGAAATGTGGTAATTCTAATCCTGATGAAGACGAAAAAGCTATGGCAATGTTCACAAGATAAAAATTGACAGCTAACTTATAAAGCTATTGATATCAGAAATGAAAAACACAAAAGATCTACGACATATTTTTCATTTGGAAGAAGAACACTGGATATATACTAATTATTGAATGAACTAATGAATATATGAAATTTTTGACAAATAGGGCTGTATTTGTGATTAAAAAAATATATATTTCTTAAAAGTTGGCAAAGAAAAAGATAAGCTATCCTAAGAATGTTATTATTTATTGTAGCCAAGTATATATTTAATTTAATTGAAGATACTGTATAAATGTTATAAAAGAATTTAAAATGATATAATTCAGTCGGTGTCAAGCAATTTGTATTCATAGTTGAGTGAGTTAAATTGAAAGTGAAAATGAAGTAACCTTTAATTTCAAAATAATTAAGTGTAAAATATAGAGTATGTGAAAGTTTATAAGTGATGTGTACACGGTTATTTTGAAAATAGTATAATATTTTAGAGTGCCTTAGAAAATCTTTTGCATTGTGCTATTTTTCTATTGGTCGAAAGTTTAGCAGTAAGTTTTCTTTTACTATTCCACCAAATTATTATAGTGTGTACATTTATATACTCTCACGTTAAACACATAAGATACGACAAGTATATAACCGAGGCCGCCAAAAACTATCAGCGAATAGAAATTCTACTGCGCTCGGCTTTTGAGTTGAAAACTTAAGTATAGCTACTTAGTTCTAATTTATCTCAAGCCTTTTTATCTCTGTGATTAATTATCAAAATATTTAAATGTATAAATCATTTTTTTCTCATGTAAATATTGTATGAATGGTATTTTTGTACACTTTTTAAACAACACTATAGGAGAGAGACTAGTATTGGTAGTTTGGACATTTAAAACTAGCTATTTCATCAAGTTATAATATGTATAAATGTTTTGTGTATTGTAAGATAAAAAACTGTTAGAAATGTATAAGTAATACTCAGTACGTTACCAAAAATGTAAAAAATTAAATGAAAGCATTTACTTAATGTTATAAATCGAAGATCAACTAGTCGTAACGAAAGACCGCAAAGTATTAATTTAGATATAAGTAGTTTAATTATTAGAAATGATCTTTGTGAATAAAATATATTTTTAAATTGACAAAAAAATATTTTATGCTGCTTAATTATTAGAAATAATCTTTGTGAATAAAATATATTTTTACATTGACAAAAAAAAATTTATGCTGCTTAATTATTAGAAATAATCTTTGTGAATAAAATATATTTTTACATTGACAAAAAAAAAATTTATGCTGTTTTCTGTTTGCAACTACAAAATTGGAAAAAATACTCCTACACTTCTGCTAGGCCGAACTTTTCAAAATGGTATTTAATAATATTTTTTTATTTTAATTGTTAATAAATTGCATTTTAATATTTTTATATTCCTTAAATAGCTTACCTTATTTTATAAGTTTTCCTTTAACCATTGACGCAAAAAGAGGAAAGTCCTAAGCAAATCAGTCCGGTTACGTCATAATTTCATCGATAGGTATTTATATTTTATGTTTAGTAATATACAGCCTTGGCCAAAAGTATTAGGCACCCTGTATTTTTACTAACTAATTTCACTCCTTTTTGTCATTTTTAACAAAATTAGGTGTCAATTTAATCACATCAACAGAAATGAAAGCTTGTTTACTTGTTAGAGTCCAGAACACAAGTGACCAAACATTGACTGATAAGACCGAAAGAAAACCGAATCCTTTGTTATCGGTCACCAGGTATTTTATGACCTTAACAAAGAGCCGCTTGATATTCTAAGAAGTTATTTATGACCCCGGTAAGTCATTTAAGCAACTCAGCACAAGATAAGCACTCAGTTATTGGTTAAGTAGTAAAGATGCATTTTGATTTTTAAAGGTGCCTAACAATTTTGGCCAAGGCTGTACTTATTTAACAATTTTATTTTGTTGTATGTTTTCACAAACTAAAAATATTTACACCTTGTTCTCCGTGGGATTGGCATAAAAATAAAAATAAAAAATTGTTAAAATAACAGTGGCCAAGGTACATAGCACGGAGGATTCATGGTCAATGGGGTCGAAAAGTACTCGAGTGGAGACCACGTACCGGCAAGCGCATTATAGGACTTTCACCCACAATGTAAACGGATGAACTCACCAAGACCGCAAGATCACGCTGAATGCAAGCCCATTCACATATTTATAGGCCTATGTACAGCAGTTGACGTCCTACAATACAATACAACTTTATTGTACATACACCAGAAAAACAGCTTAAATAACAAAGAATAAATTTTCTTAAAATTAGGTGGTACAACGGCGGCCTGCGATTTCTTCCAGGCTACTCGTACCTTTGGATGGACAGAAAATCAGAGTACAAATATGTGGTTTGTGGTGTATAATACCTAAGGTATATGTTGGTCCTATGGCTGAAACAACGACTGTTCCTCAATTGATTAGGGCATATGCTATATTAAAAGTGATTATATGTGTATTTAGGTAGCTTCTTTAAAAATCGTTTTAAGGAGGTCATGACATGAAATAAATAATAACGAAGTGTATCAATCACAAGTCGATATTACAAAACAATTCAAAAGTCAATTAAGTTGTTCTTAATAATTCGTAACTTTTTTAAAAGCTAACACAGAAAATTACCGATATTATAGTAAATTACGACGTGTATAATTATTTAAAAATAGCCCTTTATAGTTACTACGCATAATATAATACAAAACAAAATAACATTTATTCGAGTTTCGAGGATAGATTACTGTAAATAACTACATACGTCAAACTGCGCTATATCTCACATATACCAAAGCTTATTCATCCCCTTATCGTTAAAAAAAGTCAAAACAAGTTACGTCTAATATACGTATTATAATAATTTTCATCCAGACAAATAACATTACCTCGGTAATGGTATCTATACCTACGGTATTGCGACTTAACGGTGTCCTTGAAATGAATACCTACAGCCATGCGTGGCCACGCAGTACGTGATAGCAAATCAAAAGTTTATTTATTGTTCTCAAACATCCTGCAATGTCCTTCTCAGCACCCCGAGGCACTGTACGTCATTTGTGCACGACCCTTTCCGCGTTGAATCCGTGCGCCTTTGGAACAAGCTTCCATCCACTATTCGGCTAGCGCCTTCGAAGGCTGTCTAAGCGCCTTGTGCGGGAGCATTACTTGAAGTTATCCAAAATCTCGAACACATAGGATAAGCTACTTTTATCTTTTCCTAGTTAACATCTTATTATGTATTATAATAGTTTATGTATTTTATTTATATTGAAATTGTATTATTATTTAGTATATATTATTTTTTAGTTTTGATTTGTGTTGATTCTAGTTAATTTATCTCTTTGTCTATTTATTTATACCTACTTCCCAATGTCTTCTACCTGTAGGTTGATTGGCAGATAATGCTATTTAGCGTTAAGTCCTCCTTTTGTACAAATGGTGTGCAATAAAGTGTTAAATAAATAAATAAACATATGACAAAAACTTTTATGAATCCTCTGGCTCCGAACTAGTCTTACAACTGTATTTCTAAAGCCAGTGGCTTCTCCCAATTTTTAACATGCACTAGGGTTGCCCGCCTGGTAGGTAAATCGCACGCTTACTGATTACAAAACCATAAGTTTTTTCGTCAGTACGGCGCATCTGCGATTGTAAGTGTACCGAGTGTGTACCGAACTCCGTGGCGTGGAGGTATGATCCGCATTCCGGATTCATTATATGAAGACGGAATAGTGTATAGATACCATTACCGTGACATTACTATGGCAATTACGTATCGAATCCTGTGAGTCAGGGAACGATAATACCGCCTCGTTATAAAAGGATCGAAGTTCTAGATCCAGGCATCATTCGAAACATAACTGTGTAGACGACAACATGTCAGCCAAACTGTTATTAGCTATCCTACTAACAGTAGTTTATAAACAAGCTGAAGGAGAAGACAACCGAATTTGCGAGTGCAATACGAAGCAAGACGTCAAAGACAATGAGGACCTTTGGGCTCTTTTGAAAAAACTGGATAAATTGGCTGAGGCAGCTCCAGAAGAAGAAAAGATGGACTACGCTGTGGCTCCCGGAGTCTTAGACCAGCTTGGATGTAACTGTGATGAGAAATCAAGAATAAAGAGAGAGGTAGCCGATGTCGAGCTTCCGGAAGAAGTTGTAAAAGATACAAAGGACGATTTGGATGGAATTCGTGGGAAGGAGCATAAGATGGTGCCTTATGAGATCGATTTGAGGTGCGCGAAAGGTACTTTTTGGCTCGCTGCAGCTAAAACTTGTGTGCCTGTAGAGGAATCCAATGAAGAATACGAATAATTCACGGTAACGGTAACACTTTCCAATCGTTATGATCTAAAACTCAGAGCAAATAAAGAAATCAAGACAGAACGTCGTGAACAGACAAGTGAGGCTGGTTTTTTATACATGTGTGAGTGCGTCGGTGTTGCGCCGCCATAGTTCGACTGACGAGCCGAGGCATAGTTTCTTTGACTGTTTCGGTGGGTCAGTGGTTAGTGACCCTAACTTCTGCCAGGCGTGGGTTCGATCCCCACCCAGGGCAAATATTTATGTGATTAACATAAGTGTTTTTGCTCTGTGTCTGGGTGTTATTTAGTTACTATCTTTATATTTATTTAAAAATAAGCATATGTAGTATATCAGTCTCTGGCAGCCATATCACAAGCTTTGCTTAGTTTGGGGTCAGAGGCCGTGTGTAAGATGTCCCAAAATATGTGTTTTTTTTATTTACTTATTTGTACGTATACATATGTGTGATTGTGTCTGTACACGACGAGGCATAGTTTTACCGGCCTCATTTGTGTGTTCACAACATTCTGTCTTGATTTTTTTATATAGTCTGAGATCGAAAAGCTATAGCAGTGTTCAAAAGGTATACGTTAATTTACATTGAACCGCTTGCTACCTAACAAACTGTTAGTGATATATAAAATGAAAACAAAAGACCTGCTACGTATTTTTTTATTTTAATATATACTTAATTAAACAAACGGGACAAGATATAAAAATAAAATTTCATAAACGTTGAAAAAGAGTACAGAGTTGGAGTTAAATTAAGAAATATACTACTTAATGCGATATGACACACCGAAATATATTTTTCATATAATTGAAAATGCTGTAGGTATAAATACTCGTATTGTAGAAGAATCTACATTTATATAACTTAATAGGAACTAAGCAAAATTCATAGTTGAGTGAGTTAAGTTTAGATCAAGTTCTCAATTATTAAATAATTTATTGATGTAAATATGTAATAGAACCTATTTTAATTTTTACTTTTTTTATTCAACACTGTAGGGAAGATACTGGCAAATATCGTTTTGGAGATTCAAAACATAATATTGTCTTATAGTTATATTAAAAGAAATAAATTGATAGAAATGTAAAAGTAACATATACTCAGCCAAAATGTAAGAAATTATAAGAAAGCTTTTTGTCAATTTTATAAAACGACGATTAAGTAGTCGTAACGAAAGATTGTGAAGTATTATTTTAGTTATAAATAAGTAGTTTATTTACTATAAATAGTATTAGTTAATAATAAAACATATTTTTAAAATTGAGAAAGTTTATTTTTCTTTTAAAACACTAATAAGCCCGATTACAGAGGCGCCAGAGTAAATTTAATATTAACGTAAAATGCCTAATCTCTCTATCGAATGCCCAAAGTGAATGCCCAGAAACAGAACTATTATATTTAGCTAATATAATTATGATGGCGCCTTTGTTTATTATCGGCTAATTATTTGTTTATAACCCTAAACAGGGAAAAAAGAACTAGTTAAATGTTTATGACCCAAACATTTTTTTGGAAATATACATACTTACGGTATGTATATTTCCAAAAAAATATTTGGGTTTGGCAGGACGTAGGACCTACCCACGAAGGGTGATCGGGCCATATCCACCACGCTGGCTCAGTGCGGGTTGGTGGATTCACACACGCCATGGAATTTCTTCCTTGGACATATGCAGGTTGCCTCACGATGTTTTCCTTCACCGAAAAGCCAGTGGTGTGAAATTCCGTACATAAATTCTAAGGAATTAATTGGTACGGGACTGGGTTTAAACTCACGACGTAAGGCGGGTGTCATTACCACCAGACCACCACGGCTTCTTCAAAATAATTTCCCTGGACAAAATTAGGCAAAATCTGTGACTTATACCAAAGAAGATATAATAATACTACCTTATACTGAGCGCCACACAGATTGGCGGATGAGAAGTTAGCCGCAGATGACACTTCGCCGTGATTGGCTAATTATTGCGCATGTGTGCACAAATCCGACGCTGCGTGTCGTAGTGCGTAGGGAGTGCGCATGAAGTTGGCGGGCGGGTGTGCCCCGGCGGCGTCTCGTGTCTTTGGCTCCCGCGAATGCCTATATTTCGGCTTTTGCGCAGTGCTCTGCGCATAACTTCCCATCCGTCGATTTGTGTGGCGCTCAGTATACTTTTTGCGACTTGTTATGTCACAATATGTCTTGTCGATACTAAGTTGCTATTTATATTGGGCTTTTCCCGTGTTAGAGATTGGCCGCAGTGTAAAAGTTATTAAGTATGAACAAACCCCTTTTGGCTTAGTACACCACGCTGATTAACCCTGAATATGATTTTTATGTTTTTTAGGGTTCCGTACCTCAAAAGGAAAAAACGGAACCCTTATAGGATCACTTTGTTGTCCGTCTGTCCGTCTGTGTGTATGTCAAGACTCTTTATCTCGGGAACGCGTAAAGATATCGAGTTGAAATTTAAACTATATACGTATATCTATAGTCTCTTGCAGTTGTGTAAAAGAACTTCTCAGTTATCGTTTAAAAAAGTTAGAGTCGTTTATGTCGTTAAAACCGCATATTTCGACACTCACAAACATCAAAACCTACAGAGTATTTCCCGTTGACATAGAACTATAATTTGGCGAGAAGCATTGTCTCAGAGTACACATATAGGAATTATATATATTTCAGATTTAAACTGTACATTTTCATTTAAATCACAAAAAACATAGGGTCTAAATTCACAAAATATGGGTTCAAAATTCAAAGTGCGTAAAACATATCATGTAAGGTATCATATAAAAGAGCTTCATTAGCACATGCTAATACATGGTTTTTATTATTCTAACAACGTGTAATTTTCGATGTATGACAAGAAAAGTGAAAAAAATATTATTATTATTATTTTAACAACTTACTTCCCAATTTTGTAATTTTTTTTGGATTTGTACGGAACCCCTTAGTGTGCGAGCCTGACACTGGGTGACTGTCCTTTTTTTTCTACGTATAGAATATTTCGAATGTAAGATTTAGTGGCACTAAATTTTAAAAATTAAATTATGAAATTTTGTACGTCAAGCTCTTCTTTATAAGCTTATCAGGTTTATATGTATCAGGGCTTATTCCACCCATCCATAAGCTATTTGCCATAAGACGTCTACTACTTCCACGATTGCTGTGCTAGTCCCATTACTTTCAATATTTTAAAACAGAAAAATTGCCAATAAAGGCGATGCCCATAACAGAAGTTCTTTGTAACGATTCATATGAATCTTTAATATATATAAATCTCGTGTCACAATGTTTGTCCTCAATGGACTCCTAAACCACTTAACCGATTATAATAAAATTCGCACACCATGTGCAGTTCGATCCAACTTGAGAGATAGGATAGTTTAAATCTCAAATTATAGTCGAAATTTTAATTTATTTAGCCACAGCAACGCGTGGCCGGGTACGCGTGGCAGCTAGTATACTTATATGAAAGTCCCTTTGGAAATCAATAACCAGCCTTTGTTTTTGTTTCTTATTTTTTATGTAGTGGTAGCTTATGTAGTATTGTATTTCTGACCGACGAACCACCGGAGGAGGTATACAATTCGACGAGTATATATTTTTTTTAATGTATAACCACGCTTAATTTTTTTCATAGTAGTCCTATTTCAATAATTCTTTTTTTTATTGGAAAGAGTATACATCGAAATTGTCCCGTTTAATGTTTATCGAAATCGGCTGAGCCATTTTCGATAAATCAACAATAATGTGAAAAATGTTACATCGATCCGTGCGAAATATTCGCGAATTCTGAACACGGGTGAAGTCGGCCATGCTAATTTTTGCAAAAAATAATCTTGTGTTGTAGTTATTAAAGGCACTAGCTTGTTAAAAACATATCGCAAACAAGCCTTAGTTTAAACGCTAAATATATCATTATCAATTATTACATTAATGTAACAAAATAAATAATAGTTACATTAAAGACGTAGCTATTACACACTTGTTTACCGCAAACGGGAATAATTATTGGCAGTATATAAGTAAGCCATATCTGGGTTATTAGCTCAGTTGTAAGTAAATAAGGAAATCCCAGTGAAATACTATTAATTACCGTACTGTATAATATATAGCAATAAATCCTACTAATATTATAAACGCGAAAATTTGTGAGGATGGATGGATGGATGGATGTTTGTTACTCTTTCACGCAAAAACTACAGAACGGATTGAGATGAAACTTTGCAATAATATAGCTTATATATCAGAATAACACATAGGCTATAAATTATAATGATATTGCATACATTTTTCGTAACATAACGATAAGTGTTAAGTAAGATCTAAGAAATCTGCGAAGGTATTCTAGAGTGCGCTTCAAGAAATGTCAAAATAAATCAACTGTCGAATCGAACAACCGTCAAATCGTTTTTTGTTTTATTTTTTGGATTTTCCACTTCCTTTATTAAGTCAGGTAGGGCCTCGGGTTTGAAAGACGGAAAGTGACATAGTTTACTTTTTATCCCGGATAATAAAGGGTTCCCATGGGATAGCACAAAAATCAAAATATCATGCGGGCGAAGCCGCGGGTAAAAACTAGTTAATAGATAAATTCACAAATCTTTTTGGAGATCTTTAGGGGAGGCCTATGTCCAGCAGTGGATGTCCTATGGCTGAAACGAACGAATAGAGCAATGATTATTTTTAATGTTTGAGATAGAATATTAACATATCGGCGCGTTTATTCAACACTTGTCTATGAGAAGAAGAAAAAGAAGGCATCTATCGCACTTTGATACTAAGTAAATTCGTATAGGTCGGGTGGCTAGCCCTGGTGTCAGATTTTTTTTTAAAGTGAAAACTTCGGCGTTGTGCACTGTTTGGGATAGGTAAAAACCTCGCGCCAGGTCACGTGACCTGACCGAAAATTCATAAGACGACGCAGGGCGCTTGCGCGAGTGGGCGTGTATGATATTGTATTTTACCATATAAATAAGCACTTTATATGTTCAAATTTTCCCTTCTGCCGACACTCCCGGAGTGCAACCTGTAATTTTATTAAAGCTGCCTAAAGGCCTCTGACATGGTTAAACGGTTAAAACAACCGGGTCTTATAATTTAACGTGTTACGAGCCAGGCCTTTAAAGGAGTTTTGAAAGCTTTAAAAATGTCAGTAAGTACGTGCCTCTGCCTACACAGTTTTCCTACATTTTAGTTGAAATAATGACACATCATAGAATTATTCAACAGGTTATATTTATAAATGAGTAATTTGTTTATGTACACAGTAAATCAAAATGCCTGTATAGAGACAATTACGAAGGACATGACAATGTTAAAGTACTGTACTCTACCTACAAGTTTTCAAGGCGACACAAAAAAACGAAAAGCAAAGGATGTTAAAACGATACTAAAGTGAAATTAATAATTATTTTTTGCAAAAACTAGCATGGCCGACTTCACCCGTGTACAGAATCGTTACATAGTATAAAAAGTCGCTTTCCGCTGTCTGTCCCCATGTATGCTTATATTTTTATAACTACGCATCGGATTTTGATGCAGTTTGTTTTAATAGATATAGTAATTCAAGAAAAATGTTTATATGTATAATACACCTGTGCGACGCCGGGGCGCATCGCTAGAACGCAAATATTATGCACGGATTGATGTACGATTTTTCACATCATTCTTGATTTATCAAAAATGGCTCAGCCGATTTCGATAAAATTTAAATGGGACCAATTTCAAAGTATACTCTTTCGAATAAAAAAAGAATTGTTGAAATCGGATTGCTATGAAAAAAGTTATGCGTGGTTATACATAAAAAAATATACATATATACGCGTCAGTATACAATTGTATACCTCCTCCGGTGGATCGTCGGTCAAAAATATTAAAAATTTGGAAAATATTGGCAAAATATTGTTTATTAGTGTTGCTACCAAAGTAAAATTAAAAATATCGATAATTTGGCAAATTAATACCACACAAGGACTGATGATCGATGGAGATAAAAAATCTCGAATGGAGACCATATACCGGCAAGCGCAGCGCAGGACGTCGAAATACGACGTGCACAAACGATCTCATCAAGACCGCAGGATCACGCTGGATGCAAGCCGCTTGCAACCGGTCTTATTGGAGATCCATAGGGAGGGCCTGTGTCCAGCAGTGGACGTCATATGGCTTATGGATAAATGTACTGTACTTACATCAAACCTACACAACCGACAAACTACACTACTACTAACTACGCTACTTTTTAGGGTTCCGTACCTCAAAAGGAAAAAACGGAACCCTTATAGGATCACTTTGTTGTCCGTCTGTCCGTCTGTCCGTCCGTCCGTCTGTCCGTCTGTCCGACTGTGTGTATGTCAAGACTCTTTATCTCGGGAACGCGAAAAGATATCGAGTTGAAATTTAAACTGTATACGTATATCGATGAACTCTTGTAGTTGTGTAAAAGAAAAACTTCTCAGTTATCGTTGAAAAAAGTTAGAGCCATAGAGGCGAAGAGCATTATCTCAGAATACACATATAGGAATAAATCTGAAAACTGTACATTTTTATTTAAATCACAACAAAATAGGGCCTCAAAATTCACAAAATATGGGTTCAAAATTCAAAGTGAGTAAATCGTGTCATATAAAAGCACATGCTAAAACAGGTTTTTAATTATTTTAATAACGTGTTTGTACGGAACCCTCGATGTGCAAGCCTGGCTTGCACTTGTCCGGTTTTTCTTTGGAAGTAACTACGAGTTTAAAAGAATTCTGGAGCTTTGGCGATATTCGTCAACCGTTGGTTTTCATTCTGAAGATTGTTCTTTCTGAAGTTCTCGAGTGGAGACCACGTTTACGTGCAATTACAGCGTAAGAAGTCCACCTATAACTATATGTTATAATAGATCCAACCGTTTATTTTCTTTTTGACAGCACCAATAGAACGTAACTATCGTGTGTTGCCATAGAACGTAAATTTTTAAAAACGTTTGTTATTTTATGTAATTTACAAAAAAACTGCGGCACTTATGGACTCAATATGTCAAAGATGATTATTATACGGGATCAAGAAGCAAACTTAAGCATTTGTCATATTTTTAAAACCTCGCATTTAAAACTGAACTTTTGCGTAACATGACGCAGTTACGTTCTATTGGTGCTGTCAAAAAGAAAATAAACGGTTGGTATTATAGGCAGAAGACCTCATTAAGTCCGCATATATGAAATGTAAAAAAAAGCCAAGTCGAAGTGTCCGCCAAATCGCACTTGGAGGCAAACCTCTCCCAATAGGTCTTAACGTCTATATATACGAGTACGTATTTTGACTGGGAATACAAAGCCGAGTACTTACTTAGATTCATTGAATAAAATAAAATGATTAGATTTAAAGCGCCTTACCACAAAAGATTTAATCACGCTTTAAACACTGTTGACCGTGCAATTCGTACTGTTCAACATTGTCTAAAGCGTGCGTAAAACTTTTGTACTGTACTGTACTGTATCAGTCTTTTTAAGACGTTCCAACAGTAAACTTTTAGGTATTTTATCGGTCGTTTGTTTTTAGACGAAAATCGAGATGAGAATTCGATCATTTTTCGCAGTTTTAGTTCGTTTAAAAAGAAATGAAGCCGTGTTTGCAATAAAATATATAGATATGTCTTTAGTTTAGTAAATTTCCTATTTTATGATTACAAAAAATATAGTAGTTATTGATCTAAATATTGAGAAATGCAAAACGAAAGATTTTTTTCAAAAGCTTTTTTTTGTGAATATTTTTTCGAGATACCAGATAATTTTTTTGCAATATTATTGAAAAAGTCTCTTTTGTAAACTATTATTGTGTGCTCTGTATTTTTTCCAAGTTTGTATCAGTAACAGTTACGCCTAACTGTGCAACGAAAAGCATGACGTTTTACGGGTTCTTGTCTTTGGGCAGCGCCTTAATAGTCCACTGCAGGACGTAGGCCTACCCACGGAGGGTGATTGGGCCGTATCCACCACACTGGCCCAGTGCGGGTTGGTGGATAACTTTTGTACAAAACTTTTGTAGCAAGACGGAAAATGTTTAGCAGGGGCCTTATTGTGCAAGCGCTCAGACGTTCGACTTCGCTTTTCCTCCCGCTCACTGTCGTGGCCTGAGTTACTGGCACGAGCGAAAAAGCGAAGCCGACGTCAGAGCGCTTACATAATAAGGCCCCAGGCTGGCGCTAAAGGTTTTAGTTTCACTATACACGACCTTACGGCCCGCTACGCTGGGTTTTCCAAAATCGGAGTATTTCGAAGGATAATTGACGATTTATTTCATTTTTAGAATTAAGAAATTCAGTACTTCAAAGGCGTAATTTTTCTGACAGCTGTCGCAGAGATCAAGTTAGATTTTATAAAGTACTAGCTGACCCGGCCACGCGTTGCTGTGGCTAAATAAATTAAAATTACGACTATAATTTGAGATTTAAACTATCCTATCTCTCAAGTTGGATCGAACTGCACATGGTGTGCGAATTTTATTATAATCGGTTAAGTGGTTTAGGAGTCCATTGAGGACAAACATTGTGACACGAGATTTATATATATTAAGATAGTCACAGTAAATACATATTATGTTATACTGTGGTATAGTGGCAAATGTTTCACTATTCACGACCTCACGGCCCGCTTCGCTGTCGCGCTGGATTTTCCGAAATCAGAGGATTTCGACCGATAATTGGCGATTTCTTCCACCTTCCGATTCAATAGATGAGTAACGCTGGTATGGCTATTGGCCTCGGTTCCGCTCGTGTAGATACTGGCGCCTAATCTGTCACTAGATTACGATATTAACCAAAAAAAACAAGACGATGGTTTATACCTATAATAACTAGGTTTCAATTTTTGACCGACGAAAGGGAGGTGCTGAGTTCGACGCGTATATATATTTTTACTAGTTTTTACCCGCGGCTTCGCCCGCATACGCAATATAACATTATAATTTATAGCCTATGTGTTACTCTGATATATAAGCTATATTATTGCAAAGTTTCATCTCAATCCGTTCAGTAGTATTTGCGTGAAAGAGTAACAAACATCCATACATCCATCCACCCATCCTCACAAACTTTCACGTTTATAATATTATAAATTAAATTAAATTAAATAAATATTAAATAGGAAGGAAGTAGGATGTATAACTACGCATAACTTTTAGATAGTAAATCGATTTCAATAATTCTTTTTTTATTTAAATAAATCGAAATCGGCTGATCCATTTTTGATAAATCAACAATAATGTGAAAAATGCTACATCGATTCGTGCAAAATATTCGCGAATTCTGTACACGGTGGAAGTCGGTCATGCCATTTTTACAGGTCTACCTACCTGTATTTTTCCTATAAAATTTGTTAGTAGTTTAGCTTATTTGTTACGACAAATGGGTGTCACAGACACACTTTTGAATATTGTTTTTAAACTTTCGCGATTTGAACACATTATTATTATATACTACGGGACTAATCGCGCACTAAAATACGAGATAAATAAATACCCCCTCATCCCGACGTTTCGGCCGAGTTGCATCGACCGTGGTCACGGGTCAGTTTACCCGTGACCACGGTCGATGCAACTCGACGGAAAGTGAACTATGGGATAGTGAACGTGATCCAGTGAACTATGAGTTTTAAACTCAGTTTTTTTGTATAAATGCAATTTAAATTTTGAGTTTCAAAACTCGCGAAACATCTCGAGGGGACTTAATTTTGAACAATTTTTTTGCTTACAATAAAATTATGTAGGTACTATTGTACTTATTTTGTAGTAGTTAAAATTACAAATAAGTATAACGACAATAAGCCAATAGCCATCGACTTTTTTTTTATACTGTCACAGCTTCGGCGTAGTCTAGGAACCAGAGGCTTCATTTGTATACCTATCATTGCATCTTTATTATTTAACTGAATGATTGATGAAAGATTAAATAAATAATAAATATTTGGGGACATTTCACACGCGGCCTCTGACTCCAAACTAACCAAAGCTTGCGATATGGCTGCCAGACACTGAAATACTACTTATACATATTTTTAAATACATACTTATATAGATAGTAACTAAATAACACCCAGACACAAAGCAAACACCTACGTTCTTCACTTAAATACTTGCCTGGGTGGGGATCGAACCCACGCCTTTTGACCCAGTAGCTAGGGTCACTAACCACTGAGCCACCGAGGCAGTCAAGATTAACAAACAAACCAATAAACACATTTTCGGATTTATAACATTAATTATTTATTAACAGCAATTTGGTTTACTTCTTAACTGTCGACTTACTTGTAAAGTTAGTAGATATACTCGTAAAGTACGGAAATAATCTAACGTATCTCTATAATAAGGAAGGAAATGATCCAATTATTCCTATGTTATATCTAAGAATGCAGTACGTTATTCTCGAGTCTGCGCTTAGGAATCTCCGTTCGTTATCAATTGTCGTGGGTTATCAGTTGTGCAATGAGGTTTGTACGTCATTTTATACTAGAAAATCCCGTTTGGAGAATTCTCTACTTAGTTGAGGAAAGTCAAAATAAAACCAAAAATTGTTCTCAATTCGTCTCTATGTATACAGGGTTATTTCTAATCAATTAGCATCCTTTTAGGGGCTTATTCTGTGCATCAAAACTAACAACTTTTGTTCTACGACTTTAGTTAAAACTCATTTTTTTTTGTTGTTCTATAGAAAAATATCGTTCACCCGCGACAAAATGTATGGAACAGCTGATTTTTTTTTTTCGAGTTTTGACAAAAGTCGTAGAACAAAAGTTGCTAGTTTTGATGTACAGAATAATCCCCTAAAAGGATGCTAATTGATTAAAAATAACCCTGTACATATATTATGATTTTATTTCGATGTTAGGCTGTCTACGCAATTTTGACCGAATTTCCTGTTTTATCAATCTGTAATTTAGTAAGTATACCGTGGACAGCGAAACGCACCAATAAGTCCATTCTTGGGCAACTAAAGATTAAGACTAGGCTTTCCACAATTTGTTATCCACGAGTCTTAACTCACTTTGGTCACATCCCCCGTAGGCAGCCAGATAATTTTGAGAAACTGGTTGTAGTAGAGGAAAGTAGGCAAAAGACCACGTGGACGCTCACCTACCCGTTGGTCTGATCAGATTAAGTTAATAACCGGGCTTCCAGTGTCCACTGCTCTGAAGAAAGCCGAAGATAGGGCGGCGTGGAAGCAGCTCTTCACTGATTCCATCAAAGCATTTCAAGACAGGCACGAACCTTCAGTAATGAAGAGGACGAATAAGGAGAAGAATTAAGTAACTATACTCTATAAAATTTAACTTGATCTCTGCGACAGCTGTCAGAAAAATCACGCCTATGAAGTCCTGAATTTCTTAATAGTACAGACAGTACCTGTCTATCATACTTTATGGCCATGCCGATTAGTGATGGGCGACGAATGATCGTGACCACAGAGTTTTAGATAGAATTTTATTTAAAATATCGATAGTTAATATTAATTTTATTGTATATTTTAATATCATACTCGTAACATTTTTTACATGTGTAATTAAATTAAGGGTACTTCTTCGAAGACAAAATTTTGGACGTCTATGGGTTTTTTTCTGAAACCAACAAACAAAACAGTGTGTAATTTTTTTTCTATACAGTTTACCTTTAACTCTACCTGGGACAAGTGATATTTTTCAAATCATTGCAGTCCAAGTATAAATTAAAAATATTTGAAGTTTGTTCTCCTGATTCATATACCGCGTCCGCTTGCCATTTTTCGAAAGAAAATGGTCGATATCGCATTTTCCCTTTGGTAAATCATTATAAATTATAATTATATCAAAAGGAAATGAATTGCACTTTTACAAAAAAAATGTGTATTAGTTATAACTACCTTAGTATGTTTATAAATAGGCTAATAAGAAGTGTCCGGCATATAATACTGATTAATGTGGCGTATGCTGCGCTTGACCGTGCTTGGTCGTGTGATGATGATGAGAGCCTGACTTCTCGCGCAGGGGGAAGCCAGTCGTGCAACAGACGAGCCAGAAGGTGGATATACGGCTGGTTCGCTTGGATCCCGGAGTTATAATGATAAATGTCTGATTCATCTGTGCTTAGTTCAGGTGGCATTATGATTACAATGCCTGTTTTATAAAATTTATTTTATGGTTTTACAACTTCAATCTGTATTTCGTGTAATGCTTTTGGGTTATAGATTCAAGTAGAAAAATGACAATACTGAATTCAGTATGTATGATGAGTTATGCATGTATTACGGCAAAATCCTGATTCATCTGGCCTGATTCATATGGTCAAAACGCCATATAAATCATACAATTCATACTGGATAAGCTATGAATATAGCTTATATAGCCCAACAAGACCTCGATGACGACAGTTTTTGGATAGAAACTTCGTCAATCGATGAAAAAATAATTACTCCAAAATTCACCAGAGATGTCTTATCGACCCTTCTTCAGAAAAACGTGGATGATTGTTCAGATTCAAACGATGAGGGCATTTTTGTGTTTAAAAAGCTTCAGTAAAATAAACTTACAAAAGAGTCTCACACTGCTGGTGAAGGCATGATTACTCAATCTTCCATTAAAAAATCAAGATCTCGTCAACAAGAAAAAGGTTTTAAAGATGACATTGAAAGTAGCTCGGGCCCTTGCAAAAAGCTAAAGATTTATTTCTTGTAGTACTTAAATGTGACTTCATTATTTATAGTTAACGATACTAAGAAAAATTATGTTTCTGTGATAGTTACCAAGGAAGATTACTGTCAAAACTTCCATTTCATTGAAGTTGATCTTATGTTTCTTACTTTAATCTTATTTTTTTCATTATATAATAAACAGAATTCGTGAATTGTACATGGAAAAAAATAAACAGAGAGAATAATATAATGTACCAATTACTATACTTACTATTAGTTCAGTTCAGTTCATTTATTCTCACATAGGTACAATAATTCACACTTATGAATGTCAAAAGTAAACAATAAATAAATTAACATAAAACAATAAAACTAACAGAATGAATACATCATTTACAAATACTGTCACATGTCAGGTTACGCAATGAATTTTTGTCACACAAAATCTTTTACACTATAGTATGCTTTTTGTATAAGAAAATCTTTGATAATATTTTCAAACATTGTTTTATTTTTCTTAATTATTAACTTTCATGTACCTATCTATCAGTAACAAATATTAGTAATAGTTCATTTATGTAATTTAAAATGTTTTCGTTTACCCAGGTAATATAAGAATTATAATTAAGTATTACAATTTTTAGATTTCTAAAATGTAATAATATAAGAAATATTGTTCATTTGTCAACTTTTTTTCATGCTATAGTGTTAAAATTTTATGTACGTATGTAAAATATGATTAGATTTCCCTATTACACAGCCAAATTACATAGTTTTTCATTTTCAGTTCTGTTCTGATTCATCTGTAATCAGTTCTGATTCATCTGGGCACAAAATATTTGAACGTAGATATCTTAAAAACTACTTAATAAAAACAAGTCCCTCATTGAAATATATGTTCTTTAGTTACCTTTTTTACATATGAACATGTGCGACAGAGCTGAAAGTGAAATAAAATTTTGGCCAGATGAATCAGTCAAAGAATGAAATTTCGAAGAAATACCCTTAAACCCAATTATCTCCCATTTGGAGAATTCTCTACCTAGTTGAGGAAAGTCAAAATAAAACCAAAAATTGTTCTCAATTCGTCTCTATTATGCGTGTGCGTTTTTTATTCCGATTTTCGTACTTCTTTTATCAATGAAACCTAGCAAATGTTTACAAAAAAGGCCCATAGAAATGACTGTTATTCAGTCATCAGCTTGTCATTTTTGACCGACAAACCACCAGAGGAGGTACTCAATTCGACGCGCATATATATTTTTTATGTATAACCACGCATAACTTTTTTCATAGTAGTCCGATTTCAATAATTATTTTTTATTGAAAAGAGTATACTTTGAAATTGGTTCAGTTTTAATTTTATCGAAATCGGCTGAGCCATTTTTGATAAATCAACAATAATGTGAAAAATGCTACATCGACTCGTGCGAAATATTCGCGAATTCTGTACACGGGTGAAGTCGGTCATGCTATTTTTTGCAAAAAATAATTATTTTCATAATAACGTCCCGCCCCGGCTTCACACAAGTGTATGATATATACATATAAACCTTCCTCTTGAATCATTCTATGTATTAATAATTATTTGGTTCAATAGTTTTGAAGAAGTTCCAGTGACAATTTTGTCGCCTAATCAAATGCGTGGCCAAAAATTTAACTTTTGCTAAAGTTATTTGGTTTGTATCAAGTCTGTTTAAAGCACAATGTTATTCTCAAGTCTGTTATCAGTTGTGCAATGAGGTCAGTACGTCATTTTATACTAAAAAACCCGTTTGGAGAATTCCCGACGACGTTAAGGAAAGTTAAGTTAATACCAAAAGTTATGTGTGTTGTTATGCATTTATGTGTGTGTGTGTTTGTATTTCGATGTTAGCTGATTTTTCCGCTATTTGTGGGCCGATTTTTCTGCTTTTTAACACGCTTTTATTAGTTTCAGCAGTATGCTTGCTTGCTTGCTTGTAAACAACCCCTTTGAGCTCGATTTTGACCTACTTTGAGCGATCAGATTTTTTTTTTACTTAGAACAACTATCAAAGACCGATGACAATGCATTTATAAAAAAAAAATACACGAAAAAGCGTGCTTTTTAGTTTTTTTTAAACTACATTTATATTATTTATGACTGCCTCGGTGGCTCAGTGGTTAGTGGCTCTGACTTCTGGATCAAAGAGGCGTGGGTTCGATCCCCACCCAGAGCAAGCATTTATGTGATGAACATAGGTGTTTGCTCTGTGTCTGGGTGTTATTTAGGTACTATCTATAGAAGTACTCGTATGTATTTAAAATATGTATATGTAGTATATCAGTCTCTGGCAGCCATATCACAAGCTTTGCTTAGTTTGGGGTCAGAGGCCGTGTGTAAGATGTCCCCTGATATTTATTATTTATTTATCAATATATTCTTAGCAAACGGTTGCAAAATGGTCCCATTTTACTTTACATTGGTTCAGTCTTCGACTTTCGAAATTTTTTGGTTCAGTAGTTTTAAAGAAGTTCCAGAAAAAATTTAAAAACAGTATCACCTCCTTAAAAGCGTAATTTTTTTTTAATGAAAACTTCTTTAACGCCTTTGTGCCATTTTTGGGATGGGTAAAAAATGTTAAAATCGCGTCAGGTCATAACATTTCATTCACTGCTGCCGGCACTCCCGGAGTACAAACCGTTACTTTTTTTTATTTTTCTTGGATACGACAATGTACTTTTAATGTCATTTAGTTATCATATCAGATACAACTCGGCCAAAACGTCGGGATGATGAGGCATTTATTTATCTCGTAATTTTAGTGCGCGATTAAACTCGTAGTAATATCGAAATGTTATTTTTAAAATATCAAAACAGCGTGTCAGAAACTTTGCTCAATATATTACGATAAAGAATGCAAATTTCATAGGTTTTTCCTTCCTAATAAGTTTTATTACGAAACGGAAAACAGCATAGTAATTTGTAACGGGTTTCCCACGGCCTGCGCACGCGCCGTCGGCGGCGCCTGATTAATGGAAGATGGCCCAAAAAAAACAGAGTATACGAATAACTCGTATTGTGATTATTATGTTAGTTATACAGGGTTACTGTTAATCAATTAGCATCCTTTTCTATACATCAAAACTTACATCTCGAGTTCTTAAAATTCGTATTTATTTTCTTTCAAACAAATTTTAAAAAATGAAATTACTCATGTTTATTATTTTTGTATGCCTATAACGTTGCTAGACAAATTCTTGTAGGTACAGCTGAAGTAACTACGATATATTCTATGGCCGGATTTCCCGCGCTCTGCGCACGCGCCGATTCCGCGCGTGGCGTCACAGTAAAAAAAGGAAAAATAACTACATTTATCGTACTATCTGGTTATTTGATGACGATTTAGAATCTTGTTTTACATGCTTTGTGCTATTTAATATTCTATGGTTGTGTTACGAATTACGATTTATTCTGTGATCGTTTATCATACTAATATTATTCGAAAAGTTGGTTAGTTTGACAAAAGTCGTTGAACAAAAGTAGTTAGTTTTAATAAAGCCCCTAAAGGAATTCTAATTGATTGGAAATAACCCTGTATTTGAAGTATTTTTTATTTAGTAAATTGAACACTTTTATTTAGTACAATTTTTTACCCGCGGCTTCGCCCGCATGATATTTTGATTTTTGACGCAATATCATTATAATTTATAGCCTATGTATTCTGATATGTAAGCTATATTATTGCAAAGTTTCATGTCAATCCTTTCAGTAGTTTTTGCGTGAAAGAGTAACAAACATCCATTCATCCATCCATCCATCCATCCATCCTCACAAACTTTCGCGTTTATAATATTAGTAGGATTTTTTATTTTGGAAGCGAGGCCAAAAATTTACAATTTTTCCCAAATTTGCCAATTCCTACCATATAAGTACTCAAGCGGCTATGTCGGTAGCTTTGGTTCTTCTACAAATTTCTTGATAAGATCATACAAAGAGAATGCTAGTAGAAATGGAATCCTAAAATGAATTTCAAAAAAGTTAACACACCTTAAAGCAAGGTCTTGACAAGATCGTGAGCACGACATACAAGTCTAGACTAGGGCCTTGCACCTTAACACTCGAGATTATCTATCCCTTTCATTCTAAAGTCATGTGTAATGAGAGAGACGAGGGCGGAGATAATGTCGTGTTTCCAAGAATGAATAGGACCGTGTAATCATGCCCTTTTGTGTTGATCAATGCAGTTGACCTCAGAGAGCGTAGTACGCGTTTTTTACGTACTCGGTCGCAAAATGTAATGTATTATATAAAAATAATTTGAAAAGCAATTAATGCCACAATTCATTACCATCAACTTCCAAAAAGGATGGGGTACTATGTGTGTATTTTTTTGTGTGCCTATGTTCATCGATATTTTCGCCAATTGTAAAACGTTTTAATTTTTTTTTAGTTCAAAAGAATTAATTAACTTTTAAAGATGTCTAATTGTATGAATTAGACACACCTTTATAGGATTATACGTATAACTTTACTCGTTTAATACATCTAAAATGTCCTAAAAATATTTATTTTATACTTATTTTTTTATTTATAACAAAACATGGAATGAAACTAATCTGACGTTACCACAGTTTTTGAATGATTTTAGAATTAGAATGCACTTCAGATGGCGAATTATAATAGTATATATTAACGCTTTCGAGTAAGTAAGTAAACTAGTGCTAGGGCATAGGTATTTAGTATGCACATCCGTTTGTGAAGTCCGTGTGATTCTTGCATTTACGCGCTGAATATGTAGGTATTGTGGTTAGGTAAATGAGGTATTGAACTATTAAGGTCACCACACACTCTTCTGAAATCCTACTTCCTACTAATATTATAAACGCGAAAGTTTGTGAGAATGGATGGATGGATGTCTAGATGTTTGTTACTCTTTCACGCAAAAATACTGAACGAATTGAGATGAAACTTTGCAATAATATAGCTTATATATCAGAATAACACACAGGCTATAAATTATAATGATATTGCGTCAAAAATCAAAATATCAGCGGGCGAAGCCGCGGGTAAAAACTAGTAATATATAATATAAGTTTATTACCAAAAGAAATACACAACAAAAGTAATACATCAAAAAAGTTTAAAACTAATACAATGCAAATAGCTAAAGTTTCTAAGATTACAAATAATCAAGTACAGATGAGCAATAATTCCAATAAAAAGCTAGACGGCGAGCCCAAACAGTATTATTATATCTTCTTTGCCCAAACTAAGCACAGGCTTGTATCTTGGGGCTCATATGCGACGTTACCATATAATAGAATAGAATAGAATATCATTTATTATCATAGCATACCATTTCAACATTCTTACTTAATAAAATAAAAAAATGTATAAATGGTTCTTCCATGGACTCGTCATAACAATTACAGTATTTTTATTTACTCTCATCTACCGTCCCAAAAAGAAAAAACATAGCTTGGATTAAATAAGAGAACGACAACAGCAATAAACATAAACAAAAATATAAGATTTCAATAATTGCGATTAGACAAGCGATTTGATTACATCATAATATATACTTAAGAATTGACAACATTCATAACAAAAAGGTAGAGTGTAAAAAGTACATGAATTCACTACATAAAAATAAAATCAAAATGACTCAGCTGTACAGGAGCATCGTTAAATTATAATCATAAAATAATAGTAATGAAATTCAGTCCGTCAAATATCGGCATTCATTAACTAATTTATTTTTAAATTAGTTTAAATTAAAATTTAAATTAAAAATTAGTTTAAATTAGTTTTAATGAATTTAATTGGCAGATAATATATTTTCAATACTTAAATAACATTTCATAAACTTAACTTTATATTACAACTACTACGCTAAATGTACAAACTAAACAAAAAAAAATTTAGATTAGGGTTTTCATCGTCATCTATACATACTCATTATTTTTTTAGTTCAATTGGTTTTTTTTATGAATTTAATAAATAAAATAAAATAGCTTAAGCCTTAAGTAGAGAGTAGTAGAGTTAGTATAAAGTAAATTGTGTAAATTACATTAAGTAATGCTCGAGTTACAGATTACGATTTAGATTATAGTTTTCTTAATGGCTCTTAACATAATCATATTTCTGACAAAAAAAAACATATATTTTAGGACAAACTATTAAAAATAAAATTACGTGCGCAATCCTTTGCGGATTAATAATCTTTGATCGGCCTTCAGATAGCGTAGTAACATCAGAAGAAAATAAAAAAAACTGGACAAGTGCGAGTCAGGCTCGCACACCGAGGGTTCCGTACAAATCCAGAAAATTTCACTAAATTGGGAAGTTAGTTATTAAAATCTGTATACATAACCATCGACAAAAAGTTTTTTTTTTCACTTTTCTCGTCATACATCGAAAATTACATATTGTTAAAATAATTAAAAACCTGTTTTAGCATGTGCTAATGAAGTTCTTCTATATGATACCTTACATAATACGATTTACTGTACTGTACCAGCCTTTTTAATAGTCCACTGCAGGACGTAGGCCTACCCACGAAGGGTGATTGGGCCATATCCACCACGCTGGCCCAGTGCGGGTTGTAATACGATTTACTCACTTTGAATTTTGAACCCATATTTTGTGAATTTTGAGGCCCTATTTTTTGTGAATTAAATAAAAGTGTACAGTTTTCAGATTTATTCCTATATTTGTACTCTGAAACAATGCTTCTCGCCAAATTTCATAGTTCTATGTCAACGGGAAGTACCCTGTAGGTTTTGATTTTTGTGAGTGTCGAAATATGGGGTTTTTTACGACATAAACAGCTCTAACTTTTTTTAAATGATTACTGAGTTTTTCTTTTACACAACTGCAAGAGACCATAGATATACGTTTACAGTTTAAATTTTAACTCGATATCATTACGCGTTCCCGAGATAAAGAGTGTTGACATACACTCAGACGGACAGACGGACAACAAAGTGATCTTATGGGGGTTCCGTTTTTTTCATTTGAGGTACGGAACCCTAAAAACCGATCCAAATTGAGAATAGAACCTTCTTGTTTTCTTTGGAAGTCGGTTGACAAATAAAAGTCACTAAAATTATATTTACGTGTTACTATTTTCTTTCCTTTATTAAAATAACAATACGGTTATCAAATACAAAATATAAAGGCATTTTATTGCCCATTTAATAATACTCCATTGCATAAAAGAAACCCACTATTAAAACCCCAGTAACGTGAAATTAGTTATTAATAAAGTTGCGTTTTTTGAGTTATTTCAATAAAAAATACCTAATTGTACTTAATTTAAAATTAGCATAAACAGAATCAAGATTTGGATCGGGAGTCACGCAAACCTACGATTTTTATACTTCAAGTCTAATTATGTATTACACGCGTGGCTTAGTGGTTGAGAGCGTGGGTGGGTGAAGTGTGGGTTCAAATCTCGGTGTAGGTATAAGCCGAATCAAAGTTCTTGGCGGTTGTGGAGTTATAGTTACTAGCTATTATTACAGCTGTTAGCTAAGTAGCTAACATCACTGTTGCCAAGAACTTGATAGGTAACTTGAAGCCAAGACTTGGCTTATACAATTGACATAAGTTTTCTCTCTCACTCGCAAAACTACATACCTACTTTTTTTATTTTTTTTTATTTAACCTGTACTGTCCCACTGCTTGGCAAAGGTCTCCCCCAA
Source organism: Hypomecis punctinalis (assembly GCA_949316475.1). NCBI lineage: Eukaryota > Metazoa > Arthropoda > Insecta > Lepidoptera > Geometridae > Hypomecis > Hypomecis punctinalis. Next base: position 2,394,164 of record OX438819.1, on the reverse strand, counting down.
TTCCTTCCATTCCTTTCTGTTCTGTGCTACCTCCGTCCAATCCTTTTTAAACCTCTCGATGTCATCGCGCCATCGTGTTGGAGGACGGCCTCGGGGTCGACTGGACAGAGGAACCCACTCCGTTGAGATCTTTGCCCATCTGTCTGGGTGCATACGACTCACGTGTTCCGCCCACTCCCATTTGAGCTTTGCCGATTTTAGTCCAATATACTATATCTACCTAGGCATCTTGTCATTTTTTCTTTTTTTTATTCCGTATAGGTTTACGTTTGACTACATACTGCCTGATGTTTTTTTTTATTTGTCCTGAATATAACATACATAGGTACAATTCAAAGCACTGCCAAACAGCGAAGCGGTTCGTAGGCAGGATACACGCTTATGTACATAACTTAGTAACTATGTACGCATGCTCTCACGTTAGGTACATAACTTAGTGACTATGTACAAGCGGATAGTAATACATTCCCGTGTTATTATAGGTACATGTGGACAATGTAATGTCGTTAATTATCCATTAACATATTTTGTTTTTATAATCTAAAATTTGATACAAATCTTTACTTTCTAATGTATTTATCTTCATTGTTTAACTTATCTAACATCAGTTACTTTAACATTTAAAGCCAAATTTTGTTTGAAATGATTTCTCGAAATTTTCCGGTAAGTTATTAACCGGTAAGTTAAGCAGATATGCGGTCTAGGGTATATATAGCACGCTTACCTATAGTAGATACCTATTTACTCGGGATACATTCTTACATTCCATATTGATGCAAACAGGCTTTCTGTGTTTTTATCTGTCTCCTTTTAAGAATCTTCCTATACCTCATCCATCATACCTCCATTTATCGTCCACAGTTTGCCCACTGCTGGACATAGGCTTTCCTTATGGATCTCCAATGAGGACGGTTGGCAGCGTCTTGCAACTCGATCCTGCGATCTTGATAAGATCAACTGTTCACTCGTGGGCAATTATCCTACGCTGAGCTTATCAAATTAATACTTTTTTGTTGGATTTTGATGACCAATTATATGAACTACTAGTTTTTACCCGCGGCTTCGCCCGCATGATATTTTGATTTTAGTGCTATCCCATGGGAACCCTTTATTATCTGGGATAACAAATAGACTATGTCACTTTCCGTCTTTCGAACCCGAGGCCCTACATTACCACCCTTAATAAGGTGGAAAAAAAAAAAACAATTTGACGGTTATTCGATTCGACAGTTGTTTTTTTTTTGACATTTCAAAGCGCACTCTAGAATAACTCGCAGATAGCAGAATTTTTCCTACTTACTTAACACTTATCGTCATATTATGGAACATTTACGCAATATCATTATAATTTATAGCCTATGTGTTATTCTGATATATAAGCTATATTATTGCAAAGTGTCATCTCAATCCGTTCAGTAGTTTTTGCGTGAAAGAGTAACAAACATCCATCCATCCATCCATCCATGCATCCTCATAAACCCACAAACTTTTGCGTTTATAATATTAGTAGGATGTGCCCTGCTTTTTACCTTAGCGACTAGCTAAAAATAGCGACTGTGTAAGCTACATTGGTTGAATTTCTTGATCTTTATTTGTAACGTGTGTACAATGTCTAATTGTTCACCAAATACTCAGAAAATATGCTCCGTACATACGTATTGAATGTTCTCAGAGCTTGAGAAAACGAGGTAGCGCTATACGCTTCCTGCTTTTACGAACAGAGATAGTTGCGCTCGTGTGGCTCACAAAATCAAATAATGGCTAATTACATCAAAACTAACACGAGCTATTGTTAGCATGGGCTATTTCTTGTTGCTATATTACTTCAATAACTATTTTGTGACCGACCATCGCTCGGTAATCAAATTGCGTTGGAATAACATTTGTTAGGAAGTAAAAATTGATTTTTCTGGGCCTCAAAACAAAAAAAAACCGGACAATTGCGAGACAGGCTTGCACATCGAGGGTTCCGTACAAATCCAGAAAAATTCACAAAATTGGGAAGCAAGTTGTTCAAAATTATAACCATCTATGAAAAAAGTTTTATTTTTCACTTTTTTCGTCATACATCGAAAATTACACATTGTTAAGATAATTAAAAATCTATTTTAGCATGTGCTAATCAAGTTCTTTTATATGATATCTTAAATGATACGATTTACTCACTTTGAATTTTGAACCCATATTTTATGAATTTTGAGGCCCTATTTTTTGTGATATAAATAAAAATGTACAGTTTCCAGATTTATTCCTATAGACAATGCTTCTCGCCAAATTCCATAGTTCTATGTCAACGGGTAGTACCTTGTAGGTTTTGATTTTTGTAAGTGTCGAAATATGCGGTTTTTTACGACATAAACGACTTTAACTTTTTTAAACGATAACTGAGAAGTTTTTCTTTTACACAACTGCAAGATACTATAGATATACGTATTTCAACACTATATTTTTACGCGTTCCCGAGATAAAGAGTCTTGACATACACACAGACGGACAGACGGACAACAAAGTGATCCTATAAGAGTTCCGTTTTTTCCGTTTGGGATACGGAACCCTAAAAAAAATACATCATATCTCTCAGTTCTAATCTGGCTCTATTTTTTTTTTATTTCGAAAAGGTGTGATGTTGCCATGGAGGAGACTGCTCCTTGGATGTGGCATTGAGCGCTGTGCTCCCATTACTACCACCATCCGAAGTTATAAACGGTTGGTCATATATCTCTTTTTTTATTTCAAATAGGTTTGCGTTTGACTACACACTGCCTGATGTTGAGCAGATGTGCGGTCTAGGGTGTAGCACGCTTACCTAGAAGATACCTATTTACTCGGGATTTGAAGACACCCACGTTGTACTTTAACGGGAACACAGACCCAGTCTGGGACTTCCGTCAACAAACGCACTTGCGTCTATTGGGAGTTTTCCGAAAATATTCAACGTATAAGGCATACATTTAGGTAATACGGACTCCGCCAGACATTCTAGCCGAATCAATATTAAATAACCTTACTTAACCATAATCCAAAGATAATTCAAAAAGAAATTCTAATAATTTGAGACTTCCGGAATATACAGCATAATCTGTAGATATAATACCTATGCCAGTCTTACTCTAGAAGTCTCTAATATTTTTATTAAGTTTAAAAAAATAGTATTAAAAGGGAAGAATTTTTAAGGAAACAGTCCAACATAATGTGGTAAATTGTAGCTAAATAAAAATAGATAAATCAGTCTTCAATATTTTCCAAAAAGAAAGCCCATCTTGAGAGAAAGTTATGGGACTTTTTTCAAGGAACAGTCCATAAGATGTCTTTTGACTTGCCTCGGTGGCTCAGTGGTTAGTGACCCTAACTTCTGGATCAAAGAGGCGTGGGTTCGATCCCCACCCAGGGCAAATATTTATGTGATGAACATAAGTGTTTGCTCTGTGTCTGGGTGTTATTTAGTTACTATCTTTATAAGTATGTATTTAAAAATAAGTATATGTAGTATATCAGTCTCTGACAGCCATATCACAAGCTTTGCTTAGTTTGGGGTCAGAGGCCGTGCGTAAGATGTCCCAAAATATTTATTTATAAGACATGATAGCCAGATTATTTTGCAAAAAAATACTAAAGATTTTCCAAAAAGAAAGTCTTTGGACTTCCGGAAACACACAGCATAACCAGTATAATACGCCAGTCTTTCTGGACCTTCCATAACGCAATTTTTCTTAACTTATAGTCTAACATTATAAAGTGTTAATACAAACTTTCAACAGTAAAGACTTCGTCAGATATATGTAATAGCTGAATCAAAATCTCAAAGATTTCTAGACAAACTCATAGATTTTCAGAAAAAGAAGTCCAAAGATTTGAAACGTTCGTCAAGGAGCAGTCTATAAGACAACTGCAGCCAGAGAGGAAAGCAAAAAAATTAAGAAAATAATATTAAAGATTGGCCAAAAATAAAGTCCAAAGACTTGGGACTTACGCCAACAAACTGGCATAATCTCTAAAATACGCCAGTCTTGATTCTTAAAACGCAGATTTTCTTAATAAAAAGGAAGTATAGGCCAGGTTGCTAGCCCTGGTTTTCTCAGAGTTTTTAAGCCGCCTGAAGGCCTCTGACATGGCTAAGCGGTTAAAACAACCGGAACCTACAATTGGACGTATCATCCGAGCCACGGTAGCGCTCAGTTGTAAATGCCACCCGCGGTCACCCATCCGAAGACTGACCGTTCTGAACGTCGCTTAATTTTCTCAATAATAGTCAAAGAATAAAGTCTTAATTCTTTCGGCAAAAGGACTCTTTCTTACCACTCCCTCTTACTCAAAATCTTAAAGGTGTCTAAACAATTAAAAAAAGATAAAGATTTGCCAAAAAGAAAGTCCATTTGGAATCTTTTTTTTTTCTTGGACTTCCGGCAACTCTACTCAACTCTACAATACGATATCGTCTAGTCGTCTCATTTATTTTAAAATAGATCTATGGATATAATATAAAGACAAAATGTATAAATAAAATATATAAGAAAAAAAACTTCGGAAAATAAATAATCAGTCCGTTATCCGTCAGAACAATGTAGCTGCATAGAAAAGATATTAAAGATTTTCCAAAAAAAAAAGACGAAAAAATTGGACTTCCGGTAACAAACAGGCTTAACCTCTAGTATTTTTTTTAAAACCTCTAGTATTTTTTTAAGTTTTTTTTTTTAAATGCAAGTTTTGCTCAATATTACTCAAGAATAAGTATCATACTTTCGGCAAAAATGACTCCAAATATCCTTTCCGGATCAAAATCTTAAACATTTTCAAGAAACAACCATAAGACAACGTAGCAACATAAGTATAAGCTAAATAATGTTAAAGATTTTCTACAAAGAAAGTCCAAACTCCAAAGACATGACTTCCAGCAACAAACATGCATGGACTTCCTGTACGATCTTGTCTATATAGTCGATTAGACGATGTAAGAAAAAGTAAAGCGATGATAATGATTTTACAAAAAGAAAGCCGTCTACGTATTTGGACTTCCGGCAACAAGCAGTATGACCTCTGAAAGACGCCAGTCTTGATTCTTTCAAACGCAGATTTTCTTAATAATAGTCAAAAAGCCGTGGTGGCTTAGAGGTAGTGACACTCGCCTTACAATCGTGATGTCGTAGTTTCAAATCCCGGTCCCGTACCAATGAGTTCTTTGGAATTTATGTACGGAATGTCACACCACTGGCTTTTCGGTGAAGGAAAACATCGTGAGGCAACCTGCGGATGTCTGTAGAAGAAATTCGAAGGCGTATGCGAATCCACCAACCCGCATCGGGCCAGCGTGGTGGATATAGTCCAATCAACCTGGTGGGTATTACTACGTCCTGCAGTGGACTATTAAAAAGGCTGATACAGTACAGTACAGTACAGTCAAAGAATAAAGCCTTAATACTTTCGACAAAATGACTCTTTCCTACTAAAAATCTTAAAGGTTTCTAAGTGATCTTAAAGATTTGCCAAAAAGCAAGTCCAAAAACTGTACTTCCAGCAACAAACATGCATAGACTACTATACGTCCTTGTCTATATAATCAATCAGAAAATGTAGAAAAAACAGAATAAGTAAAGCGATAATAAATATTTTCCAAAAAGAAAACTCCAAAGACTTGGACTTCCGGCAACTAACGCCATAACCTCTATAATACATACGCCAGTCTTGATTCTTTAAAACGTAGATTTTCTCAATAATAGTCAAAGAATAAAGTCTTAATACATTCGGTAAAATGACTCTTTACTACAAAAAGTTTTAAAGGTTTCCAAAGTTTCTAAATGATCTTAAAGATTTACCAAAAACCAAGTCCAAAGGCTTAATTGGACTTCCGGCAACAAACAGGCATAACCTTTGAAATAAACCAGGCTAAATTCTTTAAAAATGAAAGTTTTCTCAACATTGCTCACAAATAAGTTTAAATAATTTTATTTTTATTTTTCAAGTGTCATAGTTTCGGCAAAAAGGACTCTTTCTTACTCTCTCACATTCAAAATCTTGAAGGGTTTCAAACAATATTGTCGAATATCCTAGCAGCAGCAAACTCTTAAGGCTACCGAACAATCTTTAACATTTTCAAGAAACAGTCCATAAGACATTGTAGCTTAATAATAATACGTAAAGAAATGTTAAATATTTGCCAAAAAGCAAGTCCAAAGACTTGGACTTCCGTCAACAAATGGCATAACCTCACCGCCGCCGGGCCGGCCAATAAACCAGCATTGGAAGAAACTTGGCTCGCACACGTCATCGGCGTCCGGTCGCTCCCCCAAATAAATGAAATTTAACAGAATGAGGGAAAAAAATCAATACACTAGTCACTCGGTATCGGCCACTATCGTAGCCCCTAATTTACTGTTACACGATAAAAACAATCCCGCGTCTGTGTGCGGCACACACACGCGCATAACATATTAACCGCTATAATATTCATGCGACATCAAGAACGCGCCCTTATGTAACTTATAACCATCAATAATTCCATCAATAATCTACTCGCAACAAAATTGTTTATTGCTATCATATAAATGTTAGTATGAGTAGGTACTCACGGATAGAGCAACCGTCAGATGTCCTGGTGGTTAAGCATCCTAAAGGTCGACGAACCCGGCGAACGTACAGACATACACACAGTCCGCCATCTTGAATTTTAAACGTCAATTTTAAAATCCGAATCCGCGAACTGTCAAAACTTGGTGACAAACTTAAACGGTCCTTTGGAACTTTGTAATGTTGTTGCCAATGTCTGTTGTTATTACGTCTACCTATAAACACTTTGTTGTATAAAACGGTATAAAAATATTAAAATTATGAACGATGGAAAACTTGTAAATTAAAACGAAATATAAATATATATTAATAATAATAAAAACGTTGTAGCGCCTCTGAGTTCGAGCGCCAACTGAGTTAAAATTTTTGGGGAATAAAAACATGCTACAATGGCCTCCCACAGGACCGAGTAGTCTTGGTACTTGAGAGCCGGAAAATTCGCGTATGAGGGAAACTCGCGGAAGTCGTCATTGATTTATGTTCAAGGAAACATGTGCTTTGACGCGTTGGATTGAAAACTCATTTCGAAATTGGCAAACCGTGACGTTTTTAAATTGGATTGCTATGGAATGATCTAGATTAATGTTAGATAAGATTTTTTTTATTATTATAGCCAAAAAAAAATAAAGGAATATTTTTTTTATTTTGGGAAAGTTCTTTAAACAAACGATGAAACTTAAGGCGTATAAAAATTATCACACACAACGAAAATATTTTTTAACATTCGAAAATCATTAACACATAATAAATACAAAAAAAAAATCCAGCTACATAATAATTTTCCCTCAAAATCAAACTGATTATTTTAATTTACCACAAAATTGAAAGACACACGGAAACCGTTACAAAAAAACACACTCACTTTCGAAAATAGATCTATCTTCCAAAGCACTCTCGATTTTCTCAACTAAAAGTGAAAACACGTTCGATTTTCAAAATAAAAGTGAAAGCAAGTATCAAGACTGTTAAGGCTGTGGCAGCGACGCACGTGTGTGTGCGTGCGGGCCGCGCGGGTGTTACCGGGTGGCAGCGGCAGGGGAGGGGGTGAAATTTTTCGTTTTTCGCCTACTTTTCCGTCCCGCTCTAGTTTTTCGTCTCTCCCTCATTTTTTCTTCGCTCGCTTTCTTCTTCCTAGTACCCCACCACATGTGTGCGATCGCAGTATATGCGAGAAGCACAGAGGCAGCGGCTAGTCGTTTCCGGTTTGAATTGTTGGAGATTTTGTAGGGTGGGTATGGGTAATTTTGTTTTGTACTAAAAGTATTTATGTAGATTTTTTTTACTGACGATTAAGTAACTAGTAATGTGCCTATAACATCAGTAAATATATTTTTTGAAAAAGATGTTGACATTGATTTTTTTTTACTATTTCAAATAGGTTTGCGTTTGACTATACACTGCCTGATGTTAAGCAGATATTGCGGTCTAGGATGTAGCACGCTTACCTAGAAGATACCTATAAGTTTGTTTAGTTACCTAGTTTAAACGTTTGGTAATAAGAAATATGTCTTAAAATATATGAAGTAAATTTAATATGATGAAATATGAAGCAGCAACGGTAATAATGATGATATTAAGTTTTTAAACAACATATTTTTTCAGTTTATTCATCAAAATAGCAAGTAATATTTTTTGTCATTTTCCGTATTTGTGGCCAAAAACCATGACTATTTAACGATCGTCTACTACATAACATACATTCAAGTTGCAGGCAGCTATTAAGTTTCATTGTAATAGAACATATTTAAAATTAAAAAATTATATTCGGCTTTTAATCATCAACCATTCTATTATTTATCATTTTTACGGTAGGTCTAAATAACAAAATATTTATATTAACTTAGAAAATAAAAAATACAAACAATTTTCTTCTACGAATCCTGATCTAATAAAATACTTTAATAATGTTAGATCCATGTAATACACAATAAATCAAAATTACAAAAATCAAATTAAAAAAAAGCTTCCTTATCAGTGAATTGTCTGAAGCCGCGGCGTGTACTACGCTCGCGCCGCCCGCCCTCGCTCCTCGGGCGGCGCCTTGCGACTATACAGAGTGCTTGCGGAACTGTATAACAACTTTTATTTTTATTCTGCTTTTTTATATTTTTTTTTATTTTGAGACGTAAGTCGGCGCTATGCTAATACTTACATTGAATATTGCATAAGTTGGCAAAGTACGAAAGTCGGCACTCGGCGCCAACGTTTTTAATATCAAGCTATGCTTTGTATTTAGTAGTAGGTACCTATCGTAGTTGTCATCATATATGATAACAATCAAACACAACAAGATCATTTTTGCAAAAATTAGCATGACCGACTTTAACCGAGAACAGAATCATTACATGGTATAAAACAAAATCGCTTTCCGCTGTCTGTCCCCATGTATGCTTATATCTTTAAAACTACGCAACGGATTTTGATGCAGTTTGTTTTAATAGACAGAGTAATTCAAGAGAAATGTTTATATGTATAATATACTCGTACCTGTGCGAAGACGGGGCCCATGGCTTGAACGCAAATATTATGCACGGATCGATGTAACATTTTTCTCATTATTGTTGATTTATCAAAAACGGCTCAGCCAATTTCAATAAAATTTAAATGGGACCAATTTCAAATTGTCTTTTCATAAAAAAAAGAATTATTGAAATCAGACTACTATGATAAAAGTTATGCGTGGTTATACATAAAAAAATATATATACGCGTCGAAGTGTATACCTCCTCCGGTGGTTCGTCGATCAAAAATAGAAACAGCATAAATGTGGCTTTGTTTGTGTTAAGCTATAGGAGCTAAGATTTTCTTTTTTCTTTTTGTACATACCTATACTATAAAATGTTTGAATGTAATAATGTTGGTATAAATGTTATTAGTTTAGATTCTCGCATTAGGTGATATAACCTGCCGAGATAGTTGTATTGTAGAAAATAAATAAAATAAAATATTTTTTTGTCAAATTAATTTTATATGAAAGAGTATACTTATACAGGGTTATCCAGAACTGGTGCACTAAGCCAAAAGGGGGTAATTAAGACGATCATTATGAACCACTCTTACTATTGGGCCAATTCAAAATTCGAGGAAAAGTCTACCGTTTCATACATTTTGTCGATTCCGTGTTGCAATTTTGTATGAAACAGCTGATATATTTTTCTCGAATTTTGAATTGTCCCCATAGTAAAGTTTACTCGTAGTGATGGTTTTAATCACCCCTTTTCGGCTTAGTACAGGGTAAGCAGATAACCCTGTACAAGTTTCAGGTGCTTTTCGTATTAGCTGTCGTAGAAATTTTATCGAGAGAGGATGCATCGTCGATACAAAAAGTACTTACATCGCGATGTTTAGAATATGTGTTATTTTTCGATTTCGGGGTTGATCTCGTAGCAAAAGTTGTTCATTATACAGGGTTATTTCTAATCAATTAGCATCATTTTAGGGGCTTATTCTGTACATCAAAACTAACAACTTTAACATCTTCGACTTTTGTCAAAACTCAAAAAAAAATCAGCTGTTCCATTCATTTTGTCACGGATGAACGATATTTTTCTATTGAACACCAATTTTTTTTTTTTAGTTTTGACAAAAGTACAGAATAAGCCCCTAAAAGGATGCTAATTGATTAGAAATAACCCTGTATAATATATAATACACCTCTTTCAATTTATTCACTTTGTAACGCGGTACCTTTTAAATTGACTACTAGCCAAAAACATCTATTCACATATAATGCCGCCGTTAGCTCATTTGGTGCTAAAATATCTCATTCAACGGTTAGAATGCTTAATTTACAGAGTGACCGCGAGTGTTATTCACAACTGAGCGCTACCGTGGCAGGACTGGCAGGCATGACATGTTCACACGTAAGTCCGGTTGTTTAATCCTTGTGCGGTTGTTTTAGCCATGTTAGAAGTCTTTAGACGGCTTTACTAAATAGCTTAATTGGTTCAATTAATAATGCTATGTTTACTTCAGATAATAATTTTGTTTCTACCAAATATGGTGTAATATATTATTATATTACACCATATATTATATTTAATGCACAATTTTTAATCGTATTTAACAAAACAGTTGTGAAAATATGACAAACTAGTTTTTAATTTTATTATTTTCGAGAACGTTGCTTGTGAGAAGTCTGATTTTTTTACTGCGTCAGTTTCAGTTTTCGAAACAAGTCTCGGTAGTTAATGTTACCCACACATGTTAATTTTCTTTTTTTTTCCAGCATAATCACAAAAGTCTAAATAACTAATAACCTATTACGGAACGTACAACATTACTCTATTACCTACTCAAGGCATAGTTATAAAACTAATACCCAATCACTCGAATTTCCATCCCAAACCAGGTACCAACTAACTTCCGAACTCCAAGGCCGCCAAAAGCCGTCCTGCCAACACCCTGTACCACCGCCGAACTAGGAAACGTGGGGGCTAAGTACACACTCTCCCCCATCCCCCTCGGGGGGAGTACATGGCAAATACGCGAAAGCAATAGGACTTTTAAAAATTCTCCAGAAATATGATTTATGTGTTGACGGCACCACCCAAGGACGGGGGTATGATTCGATTTTTAAACCACCCTGTGTAGCCTGGGCCTTTTTCCAGTGAAAATATTGTTTTTTTGCAGGCTTTAAAACTGGCTGGATTGATGGCTTTTTTGAATTCTTTCTGACCTTGAATGCAATGCCTATTGTTGTACGACAATAACAGTTTGACAACAACTCGTTCTATTGTTACGTAAAAGTAACAACAAAATTATGGCGCGGTATTGTCGCTCTCGTTTGATGAAGGAAGATAAAAATGAGCGCCGAGACTTAACCAAGGTACACGTTAAGTGAATTTATGTTGGTATATTAAACAAGGTCTATAAGCGTCTTTGTTTTGAGTTAGTGTATTAAATCTTCAAACATGTCGTTTTAAACGAAAATCGAGCGAGCCGTCCAAAATGACACAAGTACCATAACGAAAAGGAAAGCATTATTTTTAGGAAGGCTCGATGGATGGCCTTTTTGAATTCTTTCTGACCTTGAATTCAATACGACGATACGAATGCAATTCGACAATACTAATGTTTTACGACAATAACGGTTTGACAACAACTCTTTGTATTGTTACGTAAAAATAACAACAAAATTATGGCGCGGTATTGTCGCTCTCGTTTGATGAAGGAAGATAACAATGAGTGCCGAGACTTAGCCAAGGTACACGTTAAGTGAATTAATGTTGGTATATTAACAAGGTCTATGACCGTCTATGCTTTAAATAGCGTGTTTAATCTTTCACATTTTTTCAATCAAACACGTCGTTTTTGTCAAAAAACGAGCGATTAGTCCAAAATTACACAATACAAGCACCAGAAAATGATTATATTATAAGCCCTATTTCTGAAAATATTGTTTTAATGCAAACTTTAAAACTGGCTAGATAGATTTTACCTTGAAGGCAAGTAGACCTATTTTTGTACAACAATAACAACAACACGTTTGGACAACTCATTCTATTGTTGAGTAAAAATAAAATAAAAATTATAGTGCAGTACTGACGTGGCTTGTGAAGTCTTGAGCGAGCGTTTGGCAAAGAGTGTACACCAAAATTTAGTAAAGGAACACTAATACAAATGTATGTTTTGTATATGTAGACATTGTAAGTAGATACAATAATGATATCTATCCTCCAGGTTAGAAAGTATGTCCCATTCTAAACGACATCCCGTTCTTCCGACAAGCAATGTCTATAACGATTTTTTTTATACAGCACAATGTTTAGTTTTTCTGAGATTTTTCGTACAAAGACAGTTTATGAAAGCTTTAAAATATAGTGAATTGACGATTATTAAAATAAATAACTTGCAAACTTCCATATTCTAACGCAACAATAACAATTCAACAACTACTCATATTAATGCGTTACATAAAACACAAAACGTGTCGTCGTGCGTTGAAAGGGGATTTTTCAAGATAAGTTTTGAAAAACCGGACAAGTGCGAGTCAGGCTCACACATCGAGGGTTCCGTACAAACACGTTGTTAAAATAATTAAAAACCTGTTTTAGCATGTGCTAATGAAGTTCTTTTATATGATACCTTACATGATACGATTTACTCACTTTGAATATTGAAGCCATATTTTGTGAATTTTGAGGTCCTATTTTTTGTGATTTAAATAAAAATGTACAGATTTCAGATTTATTCCTATATGTGTAATCTCAGACAATGCTTCTCGCCAAATTTCATAGTTCTATGTCAACGGGAAGTACCCTGTAGGTTTTGATTTTTGTACTGTGGAAATATGCGGTTTTTTACGACGTAAAAGGCTCTAACTTTTTGAAACGATAACTGAGAAGTTTTTTCTTTTACACAAATGCAAGAGACTATAGTTATACGTACACAGTTTAAATTTTAGATCAATATCTTTACGCGTTCCCGAGATAAAGAGTCTTGACATACACACAGACGGACAGACGGACAACAAAGTGATCCTATAAGGGTTCCGTTTTTTCCGTTTGGTACGGAACCCTAAAAATTAGGCTAATTAAATCTAAGGCTTATTTACAATTTCGGAACTAATTTTTCCAGAGCATATTATTTAGATATTTTTGTAGAGCGTCATCATACAAACAGCAGTAGGACGTCAACATAAATCTCCTAAACGTCCATAGAAGTGTATCCAGCGTGTTTCTGGTCATCAGGCGATCTCGTTGGTAGACGTCCTAAGCTGCGCCTACCGCTAGGTGGTCTCCACGTACCTATCTGTAGGAGGCAATAATTAAGGGCTGTAATCTAAATACGCAGGACTAAAAGTTTATTCTTAATTTACTGTTTTTTATTTTTAATGAAAGTGTATACACTTGTCTATTGCTAGTAACAACAGTGAGGTCGTGGGTTCAAAGTCCGTTTCTGTATCATTGGGTTACTTGGAACTTAGGTACCTACGGAATTTCACACCCAGGATGGCGACCAAGTGAAGGAAAACATCGTGAGGCAACCTGCACACGTCCTTAGAAGAAATTTGATGACGTATGTAAATCCTTTAACATCCACTGGGCCAGCTTGGTGGATATTGCCCAAACACTATTCATGGGTATGCCTATGATCAGCTTCAGCAGTACTTTACCAGCCTTTTTAATTCAATAATCCACTGCAAGACATAGGCCTACCCACGAAGGGTGATTGGGCCAAATCCACCAAGCTGGCCTAGTGCGGGTTAGTAGGTTCACATACGCCATCGAATTTCTTCTACGGACGAATGCAGGTTGCTTCACGATGTTTCCCTTCACCGAAAAGCCAGTGGTGTGAAAGTCGGTCCATACATTCTAAGGAATTCATTGCGGGAATATACGGGACCGGGATTTGAACTCACGACCTCACGATTGTAAGGCGGGTTTTTCCACCAGACCACCACGGCTATACATCGATTCATGTTCAGCACCAGACTATTAAAAAAATACCGGTACAATACAGTACCAACAAAGAAAGGTGACGTCCACAAGTGGTATATTATCCAGAGAAAAATGTAACCAAGATGATATACATGTTATAGTCAAAGTGATTAGTCCGTTATTATGTATAATGACTGGTTATTATACATAATAACTAATCTGCTTAGTAAATGTGATAAATTAATCACATGAACTAGTTGTTATTCATAATAACTGGTCAGAGATAGTGAAACTAATATTTTTTCAAAATGACAACTTTGAAGTAGCATTCTAGCAGAACGTTTTAGTAGCGTAATATTCATTTAGTTGTTTATTGTTTACCAATAGTTGTATCAAGTAGGGTTTTTTGTAAGTTTTTCTTTTTTTCGCTTCTGGCACATCGCCGGAACGCTGCCGCGGCACGCTCGCTTCGCTCGCTCGGCTCGTGCGTTGTTTATCATGTTCTAACCTAATCTAACCTATTTTTTGTTTCACACCTAATCTATCAGGGCGGTTCGCTTCTGGCACTTTATTCGAAATACATTATGATATCTTTAAATATATATTTTTTTTAATTTATGGTAAAAATTATTGTTACTACATAAAGCAAAGTCAAATAAAACTTTATAAACTTAGTTAAAAATGTTTTTATCACATTAACTAAGTCGTCCCAGATATTATACATTATAACTAGTTAAAATGATTAATTTTGTGCCATTTATCACCTTCACTGAATCAAGTAGTAATTATACATAATAGCTAGTTAGTATACTTAATAACTAGATTATTCATTTTGACTGTGACATATACAAATATTTGATAAATATTTGAAAGCTTGTTTTATGGGCTTCTCAAAAATATCTAATTTCGATATTTTCATCCCTACATTTTTTTTTAAATGTGAAAAAGAAATTGTACGTAAAATAATAATAGAGCTTTTTATTTTTATTAGTTTAACAATAATAAATTGTTTCTATCGTTATTTTACTTGTATTTGTAACTGATTCTTCCATATTCATCTCATAATTTGCTAAAATTATTTCAAATTTAATATTAAAAAAAATGTAGGGCTCTTTTTTGTCTTTAGCTGATGTAATAAACTCAGAAAAATATGATTTTTCTCGAAATATAACGAGTGTTGTGGTTAGATTTTTTGACTATTAATATACCAGCCTCCATACATATTGTGGACATGTCCTTTATTGCAAGTTCAGTAATTTATTGCAATAAAATGCATAAACTGTTTGAAATTCACCAGCTACGATATAGCTCCCCCAAAACCCACATAGAATACGTGGGATGTGTGTCAGTAGGTATTTTAAACCGGCCCAATAATAGGGGTTGAAAAGGGTGCGTTTATAGGGGCGGCCGTCTATCTCGAAATTGAAGGTTTAATAGATTTGCTAGAAAAATGTGCTATGATTCGTGATAACTGTAAATGTTTAAAATCTCTTTATAAATGATTGAAACTTCAATTTTATTGACCGAAACGAAGGGAAGGTCTTCGTTTTTACACGGCAATTAAGCTTTTGTCTGTCGTTATGTTTATAGTCGTTTTGGCTTTCCTCGTGACGAAACTTGGTACACAGGTTCTTTTTTACCCGACTTCCAAAAAGGAGGAGGTTCTATGTTCAGTATTTTTTGCATATGTATATCCATCGATATTTTCGACAATTGTGAACCGAATCAAAAAATTCTTGTTTTGTTCGAAAGGGTATACTCCCAAGGGATCATCTATTTAAATTTTATTGTGATTTTTTTTAGGTCCACGATATTATTAAGATCGCAGGAACGCGCTGGATGCAGGCCGCTTCCAACCGGCCTTATTGGAAATCCATAGGGGAGGCTTATGTCCAGCAGTGGACTTCCTACGGCTGATAATGATGTTTTATTTTTAAGTTATGTTATGAGCAGAACTTTATCAAGTCGCTTCAAAAGATCGTGATCCGTAAGAGATGTTAAGACGGGCAGATGCATTGATAGAGGAACATGCGACTTCCCCATCTAACTCGTCATCAAGAAATCTCTGTGAGTCACGTTTCAGGGTCCTGTGGGAAAATAAACAAATGCTAACCATAACCTAATCTAGGTACCTAGTTCATTGATTTACGTCGCATGGCCTAGATATTAGACAAATAAAGGACGACGTCGATGTCGCTGATATATGATTTACGCGTTACGAATATATTCCGATTTGCAAGCTACAAAAAAAACAGGCGCGACGTTTTATACACTCTACCAAAAAAAAAATACAAGCGTGTCGATTTTTAGGGTTCCGTACCTCAAAAAGAAAAAACGGGACCCTTATAGGATCACTTTGTTGTCCGTCTGTCCGTCTGTGTGTATGTCAAGACTCTTCATCTCGTGAACGCATAAAGATATCTAGTTGAAATTTAAACTGTATACGTTTATCTATGATTTCTTATAGTTGTGTGAAAGAAAAACTTCTCAATTATCATTTAAAAAAGTTAGAGCCGTTTATGTCGTAAAAACCGTATATTTCGACACTCACAAAAATCAAAACCTACAGGGTACTTCCAGTTGACCTAGAACTATGAAATTTGGCGAGAAGCATTGTCTTAGAGTACACATATAGGTATAAATCTGAAAACTGTACATTTCTAATTAAATCACAAAAAATAGGGCCTAAATACAAACAAGTTTGGCCCAAAATTCAAAGTGAGTAAATCGTATCATGTGGGGTATCATATGAAAGAGCTTCATTAACACATGCTAAAACAGGTTTAACTTTCGGTGTATGACGAGAACAGTAAAAAAAATTTTTTTTGAAGATTATTAATTTATTTTCCTATAGAGATTTCAACATTACAATTTTGTGAAATACAGGATACATACATGATTTATACGGAACCCTCGGTGTGCGAGCCTGACTTGCACTTGTCCGGTTATTTTTGTGTTTACTGTCACGAAAAATAAATAAAAAATAGGCTGGTCTCAGATTTGCGTGCTACAAAAAAAAACAGTAGCGACTTTTTATATACGCTACCAAAAAAAAATACAGGCGTGTCGATTTGTTGTGAACTGCCATGAAAAATAAATTTAAAAAAAGAAGTCTCAGATTGGCAAGCTACAAAAAAAATATAAAAACAGGCGCGACATTTTACACACGCTACCAAAAAAAATACAGACGTGTCGATTTGTTGTTGTTTACATGTACGAAAAATTAATAAAATAATCGGCCAGAGATTCACAGATGACTTATTTCTGTTGCCGCTATAACAACAGATACTGAAATCAGAAATAAGTAAATAAAACAAAAAACTGATTTTTTCCTACCTACTTAACACCACAGAATACCCAGATTATGGTGATTTTGGAAACTACCTAACCGATATTTAAACAACCTAAAATTCTAATACTCACTACATAATGACCTACAGCTAGGATATTTCTAACGCATATTAAAACTCATACTCATATTGACTACTTGGTGACCGTAAACCTAAAGAGTCAAGATTTCCCATTCTACCCAATTTCCTTAGAGCTATCAAGAGAACATAATACTAATTCCTAAAGGATAGAGTACAAATATTAAGATGATTGGATGTCGCGTATGCGTTGAGGGAAATATACTCAGGTATATATTCCTCAGTTCCCCGTATTAGGTCTCTTGAGCAGAAAAGGTTCAAGGGGGCTCAAATATCCAAAACCCTCCCCAACACCCTTTTCTTAGTGCATACGCAGGAAGAAAAGGAGACCCTAATAAGCCAGGGTTATGGAGGTGGCTCAGGATCGCGCACCCTTACCATCCACGAAGCTCAGGGACTGACGTACGAGTCGGTAATTGCCATTAAAACTAAGCCTAGAATAAAGCTACACGAAAGCGTCTCACACGCTGTCGTTGCATTGTCTCGGCACACTGGAACTTTCATCTACTACGCTGACGACATCGAAGGTGATGCCATCAGTCGATTCGTGCGGCGTGCATCGTCTGCGTCTTTGAGGGCTATCAAGGACTATAACCTGCAGATGGCCATCAGAGACCGGAACGTGGCGGTGATGGAGGCTCTGGGCCGGGAGGAGGCAAAAAAGTTATAATAGAAGGACATGGGAGCGATCACAAGCAGAGTAGATACCACCGAGTAACACATGGAAACGTAGCCTTGGACTCTGCTGGTGATCGCTTTCACAAAATAAATCAGAATAAGTGTGCATTAAATAGAAACTAGCATTGCGTGCATGCCTTGAGCATTCATGCTCGCCATCGAAGGCTCCTTCTTGCGGCGGCGTCGTGTGTCGGGTCGTTCTCTTCCCTTAAATATGGTCGAGGAGAGTGATGGCTGATACATGCGTCATACTCGTGATCGGGTGCTGCATGCGGGTCGCCGGTTTGCTCGTGGCATTCACGCAGTGCAATGAAACCACTAACTTAGACTAAGATTTAAACTAACCCCTCTCTATTGTACAGTCGCATTCTTTCAATTGTAACTTACTTAACAAAAGGCACAGACCCTGGAGTCTGTGGGCCATTAATTTAAATAAAAATAAAAAAATAAAAATAAAAAATATTAAGATGATGAATAAACTTTGCTTCAAATGGTTCAAGAGACAGTTATTAAATCACTTTCCTCAGGATTAATAAAATTGATAGAATCCTTGGGAATTATAACTTTAAATGGAAAAATATTATAAATATTATAACATAACAACAGATATCACGGCATAGGTAAGGCGCCCCTCCACCGCGCCAAACAGTCTTCCTCGTCTACCTGACGTGGGCGAAAGTCCTCCGTATTGTTGTTATGAGAACAGCCAGAAAGGCTATACTACTTTTGTCAATGCTGTCTGTCTGTCATGTCTTCACAAAAAGGGGCAAGACTGTCTTTTTTGCAAATTGTCCCAATTTTCGGTTACGGTGTCCGAAGCCCCTAATGGAGGAACCCAGGTTCCTCCATTCCCACAAAATTAACCTCATATGGTGATATATGAGGGATCCGATCTAAAAGTTCACTGTGGGGTTTCCCTAAGTCCCAAAGAATGGAACCAAGAGAATCTCCTAGACCCTATGGAAGTTACCTACCTACCTAGGCTATTACCCTACCTATATTATCACAGCTAGCTAAGATAACCTACGTCTCTGGCATAACCATCTTAACAATATTATTGTAACTACGTCAAAGAATATCCAAAACTTAGTTAAATATAAACAATAGAACAATTTAGAGTCTCCCACTCTAAGAATCGGAATGCTCATCAAGGACAATCAAAGTGTGATCATATTTATAGTTCTCTGCTTGTAGAAAGACTTTACTTATTAATAAGTTAAATTCAGTAACAGCATCAAGCCTTTGGTTTATAGTCAGTAAATTGAACTTCTCTGTTAAGTGGAATGGTTCGCCCGCCTTCCGGTCGAGAGGCTACTGGTCCCCAGATCGATGGTCTGATTAAGAGGCATTTACAGCTAAAAACCCAGCCCCGACGCCACTCAACTCTTGTGAGTAAAATAGCTAAAATTGAATGATGAAATATCTGTATAAAAGCAAAGTCAATTCTAAAAACCCCTGTGAATTTCCAAAGCATCAACTATCCTTTGATAGAACCTTCAGATTCCTTACATGATGTAATTATGTCTGTACTACTAACTTGAGTACTCTAAATATTACAATATTTAGAAAATGCACTATAACAATGTATAGTTGTTAGTTCTGAATATTAAAATCATTCATATAAAACATGTTACACAAATATGATCGTAAACATGGGACAATCCCCGTTAAAGATTAATACACTTTAGTAAATCTCCAAATATTGGTACTATGAATTTGAGTACACTAAACGCTTCGAGTACGCTAAAGATACGTATGACTTTTCCAAGATTAAAACATATATTTCAAATGCGTGTATTTCACGTAAACAAATATCATCAAGATAAATAAAAGTAAGTACAATCATTAAACTTCAAGGTTCCTTTGAACTTTGGTAAACGTTATAATTGCAGCGCAGTAATCAAATGAATATTAGACTCCGCAATACTAAAAATAATGTGCTTAGTATAATCTGTTTGATTAAAGATAAACACAATATATTCCATATAAGAAAGTCCAAACCTGCAAATGGGCACAGTAAGAACAAGCAAGCACACAAATAACAAATCAACTATACAAATAAAAAGTAAGATTATGCGTAAGAGATTGAGGGTATCCAATCAAAAGATTCTTTGAAATAAATCAAGTATTTAAAATATAATAAAATGAATAATGTAGGTATATCGTAAATGTTTAAAAGTCGTATACTTTTACAAATCAATCTCCCACAAATAAATCGGAATTGCCTCACCAAATGAGAATGTTCCATCCTATGGCTCTCGTCCTCGTAGTCAGCTAGCTTTCCCTTCCAAAGTAGTTCAGCGGCACGCTGGAAATATTTCCGTTCCTTAGCTTCAAGGTCCAGCGCTGCATCGAACCGTCTTCAGGTTGCACTTAGCTGTGCCAATCTGGCTTACCAAACGTTTATGCAAATCGTACAAAATCAATCCGCAAGTTTCTCCTTCAATTTGCACTATATTTCATTATAATTTCACTTATATAAAACGATCCGCACTGATTTACACTATCACAAAGCCGATGTCACTAATTTTCACTTTTCCGATAAATCCAATAAAGATTTGGCAACGCGAAATAAAACTCCCGATAATCCATCAGAGAAATTGCCTCCGAATTAAACTGTGTATTATATCCATCAGAGGTACGGCCTCCTCGAAATCCCGACTTAAACTGTCCCGGAGCTGGACCCCCGCGCCCTTTTATACTAAACTAGTTTTTATACGATTGCTTTAACTGCAATCGGTGCACTAACACAACAATATGCAATAACACGGTTCCTGCTAAAAAGGCCAATATAGCAAATAATCACCACAAAGCACATAATGCCATTAAAGCTAAAAACACCCATTCGGAACAAAAGCCCAACAACGCAACAACATGCAATACCCGCAAAAGAACGCATAAGGCAACTAACGTTGATAACCAGCATACCCTCAATTTGGATCTTAACGCTAATAAAGCAAATATTTGCAATTCTTGCTCCATAATGCATATTCGCTTTATGTCAGTGACGTCACTGGTAGTTTATTACAATGTTGCCACCCATAAAATTAAATTAAATATTCCGTTACTTTTACAGATTCCCTGTTATTTCTACAAATACGATTTAAACTATTTTCTTTACACAACGTAGCTAGAATAATAGTCATCTAATCCGATGACAATACATATCAATCTTATGCCATTGTTTTAACGCTTTTCTCTTTGAACAAATATTACCGTACAATAATATTACACCACAACTGTTTCTTTTTTTTAAATTACGCGCTGGCAATAGTGATTTTTGGCCCGGCTTTGCGATGATTGTTATTGTGAAGTGTAAATATTAAATCCTAGTAAAATAATCGGATAAAATAGCTCGAAATACCTATAAATATTAATACAAGATTACTGCTAAACGAATATGCAGTATTTAAAGTTGAATGGTAAGTAAAGTATTGCAATTGGACTACGATTCTTTGCGTATGTAACCTAAACATTCCAATCTAATTATTCGATGTTCGTTTCAGGATACTCTTTCCAGTCTTTGACATTCTCCCAGCCTCCGAAAAGTCTTCAACTCCATTTAAAAGATCCCAGAGATTGCAGGACAGCTTCTAACCTGGCGACAGCGGCTAAAACTCCTTAAAATTGGCTAAAATTATATTAGGTATTGTTACCTATAGAACAAAATAACACGGTTAGTAAATTACTACTCTTTACAGTTCTTCTCAATAAAGATTATAGGACTCGTACTGTAACTCAGTCCACCAAATGCTGATTTCTTGCTAATAAGCGCTAGTAGTTCTCAGCCAGCAAACTAGTTAGACTTTAAAATACCATACATATTGTGCAAGTTGCCTTCAAAACGTACATAAACTTCCTGACATCCTAATATCTCTTCCCGATTTTCTTAAGATACTAAAATTAAGAAACTTATTCCTAATTTAATCTATTCCAGCCTGGATTCGACGTAGGAAAGGAAGGTTCCACCGTTTCTCGTTCTCTGTGACTCGCCTCCTGTTCATCCGACGTCCAAGGCCCGTCCCATCATTACCAAAGCATGTGAATTTTCTTCTCATTGTGGTAATACATCAATAAAGGTAAAATTTATCATATCTCACATCTATTATTACCTACATTATTTTAGCACCTGTGGAGCTATTTTCTATAACTCTAGTTGAGTTGCTCAAAATATTAAATTTTAACAATTAAGTGTACCTACCTAGTGGGAGACATAGTTTGTTACATGAGAAATACATATAAATAGCTACATGTGGACAGCTATGTACAGATGGATTTGTACACTATGACCCAGGCTTAACACTTATCGTCATATTATGGAACATTTACGCAATGTCATTATAATTTATAGCCTATGTGTTATTCTGATATATAAGCTATATTATTGCAAAGTTTCATCTCAATATGCCCAGTAGTTTTTGCGTGAAAGAGTAACAAACATCCATCCATCCATCCTCACAAACTCACAAACTTTCGCGTTTATAATATTAGTAGGATCTAGGATAGCCATCTTAGAAACAAAACACAGTCCTGGCCGGAGTGTTAGTTGTTAGTTGCTTAACAAATATGGCATTTAAACAGCAGATAGAACACACCACAGGCCACAGCACCACCGACTTCTATAAAAAAGGAAGTCTGTGTTACAGACCTTGTAAGTAAGCTCAAAGTAGCCCAGCGAGATATTATAGTCAGTTCGTATAGTTGTATGTTGCCAGTGATGACATGAAGTCGTGGTGGTCTAGTGGTTGTAACGCTGGCTTGTCATTCTTAAGGTCGTGGGTTCAAAACCAGGTCCTATACTTATGAGTTTCTTTGGAACTTGTATGTACGGAATTTCACACCACTGGCTTTTTGGTGAAGGGAAACATCGTAAGGCAACCTGAATACGTCAGTGGAAGAAATTCGATGGCTTATGTGAAACCACCAATCCGCACTGGGCCAGCGTGGTGGATTTAGTCCAATCTGCAATCCTGTAGTAGGCTATTAAAAAATAGGCTGGTAAAGAGATGACATAATATGGACCTGAAACGTGGTCTTTTGTTGTAAGTCATAGGAACAAGCTCAAGATGGCCCAACGCGCTATGGAGAGGTCTATGCTCGGAGTTTCTCTGCGGGATCCCGAATCAGGAATGAGGATATTCGCAGACGAACCAAGTAACCACCATAGCTCAGCAAATCAGCAAGTTGAAATGGCAATGGACAGGGCACATATTTCACACCACTGACTTTTCGGTGAAGGTAAACATCGTGAGGTAACCTGCATACGTACGTAGAAGAAATTCGATGGCGTATTTGAATCCACCAAGTCCTGCAGTGCAAGCGCTGTCTGCGCTCTGCATAGAGTCTCCCGCTAGTGACAAGTCTCTCAGGCTAGAACCGTTCTCACCCTCCGAGATATGTACTATAACGACCAGGCGAATCGCTTCAAAGAAGAGCACCGATATCTATGGACTATCCGCTCTAATGCTCAAAAGCTCCATAGAGCCTATCGCGCCTGTATTAAGTCAATTATTCAATCTTTGCATGCGAAGCGGCATTTATCCAGACGCACTCAAAAAAGTTAAAATTACTCCTCTATATAAGGGCTAAGGTAAAAAATCTGAGCCAAAATCGTACCGCCCAATATCTTTGGTTCCTGTTGTTGTTAGCAAGGTGTTCGAGGTCGGCCTCAATAGAAGAATTTTGAACTTTGCAGCGGAACGTAACATTCTGTCTGAGCGTCAATACGCGTACCGGGCCGGCCGCTCTACTACCGATTTAGTGCGCGAAGTGGTGTGGAAAGTACTGAGCGCGCGAGAAACAGGTCAGCACGTTGCTCTTGTTTGCTGCGACCTCTCCCGCGCTTTCGACACGGCTGACCACGCCCTTGTCGCTAAAAAATTACAGCATCACGGAATTTGCGGTCCACCGGGATCCGTTCTCACCTCCTTCATGTCAGGCAGAACGCAAGTCGTAGTGGGAGACGGAGGCCGTGCTGTGTCTTCGGAACTACAAAACTTAATGGGAGTTACGCAGGGGTCCTGTCTGTCGAACACCTTGTTTGTTTTCCTGCTTAACGATCTACCAGGAGCTATCAAGCAAGCAGAAATATATATGTATGCTGACGACGTTGCTGCCGTAGTTGCCGCGCCGACGAGCAGCGACCTCGAGATCGCGCTAAACTCTGTGGTGAATAGTCTGGATGGATGGTTCACATCAAATGGACTAGCTCTAAACAAGGATAAGACTTGCTATTTAACATTTAATTTGAATGGCAAATTGGCTAAGTCCTACTCAGTAACTATCGGCCATACCGCCCTCCAACAAGTACATAGTACAAAATTACTGGGCTTTCACATCGACGGTGCGCTAACGTGGGAGACGCACATAGACGAGCTCTGCGGGAAGCTGAGCCGCTCGTGCTTTGCGCTCCGGCGGCTCGCGAGTACCGCCACTCGTGACGTCGTGCGCTCTTGCTACTACGCCACCGTTCACAGTAACATCACTTACGGGTTGGAGGCGTGGGGCCGCGCTGCCGAGTATAAAAGAGCATTTATTATGCAAAAACGGGCTGTTCGCGCAATTTTTGGAGTGAAAGACGACGTCTCATGCGTTGAGCTTTTCAGAGAGCTTCGCATCCTTCCACTACCATGTGAACTTATCTTACAGATAGCCCTGTTTACGCATACCCACCTAGACGTTTTTCAAAAGAGAGGTACATACTCGAGGTTTGCTTTGAGGAGCAACGTCAGAAGCAACCAACTAGTGACACCGACTCACAGATTAGCGCGGTCTGAGAAATCTGTGTATATTGGGGGACCGGCTGTCTATAATAGGATACCTACTGACGTGCGTGGAGCACCTTCCGTCGTGTCATTTAAAAATAAACTTAAGTCGTGGCTTAGCGAAAAATTGTTTTATGACATTGATGACTTTTTGAAATTACCGGAATCAATATGATGGTTATTTTATTATTTATTATGTAATTATTTAATTTTTGAATTTAGATTAACTGGTACATAAGTAGTACCAGTACTAGTGCAAATATGTTTTTTTAATTTGACATGTAATGATTAATTACCAATAAATGATTTGTATTTGTATTTGGACTATTAAAAGGCTGGTACAGGGCACATATTTCGTAGACCGGAATGCCGATGGGGCCGTAAAGTTTTCGAATGGAAACCACAGACCAGCAAACGCAGCGTTGGACGTCCACCGGCTAGGTGAACTGACGACATAATTAAGATCGCAGGAACGCGTTCGATGCAGGACGCTTCCAACCGGCCTTATTGTAAATCCATAGGGGAGGCCTATATCCAGTAGTGGACGTCCTACGGTTGATTGATAAATGGATGAATGGAAGTTCGTAATGTGCAGTTCGTGTCTGAGTTTTTAAGCCACCAGAAGGCCTCAGCTAAAGGACACCAGAAGAACACAGCAAAATATTTATTTTAATTCTAATTGTAACAATTACTAATGATTTCATTGACGTACTGTACTGTACCAGCCTTTTTAATATTCCACTGCAGGACGTAGGCCTACCCACGAAGGGTGATTGGGCCATATCCACCACGCTGGCCCAGTGCGGGTTGCTGGATTCACATACGCTATCGAATTTCTTCTACGGACGTATGCAGGTTGCCTCACGATGTTTTCCTTCACCGAAAAGCCAATGATGTGAAATTCCGTACATAAGTTCCAAATAAACTCATTGGTACGGGATCGGGATTTGAACCCACGACCTCACGATTGCAGGTCGGGTGTTACTACCACTAGACCACCACGGCTTAACATTGACGTAATTGGTGTAAATACCGTGTTAATTGAAATAAATAAATTTAGACTGAAACGGTCAAAAAACCGAAATCTACGCTTTCGTTTTAAAATCCTGATTCGACACAAACATGGCACCCCTAACTTTTACACATGTCTAACATATACCTATTTATACGTACGTAGGTAGTCATCTTTCCGAAAAAATATAAAACCACTTCGAGATTAGATTTCTGTCGAACAAAAATCGTCAATATCCGTTCGTCAACAACCGGCATATTGCTTTACATTACCGTAAAGGAAAAACAATCCAATTAAGGACCTTCTTCTTGTAGTTGGTTTAAATTTTCTACATCTACGCTTTTAAAAAATTGTCTACGTAGATCTACATTTCCACACAAGAAAAGTCGCAGAACAAAAATCGTTACTTTTGATGTACAGAATCAGCCCCTAGAAGGATGCTAATTGATTAGAAATAACCCTGTATAGATAGAACCTAAAAACACCCAGGCACAGAGCAAACACCTATGTTCACCACATAAATGCTCGCCCTGGGTGGGGATTGAACCCACGCCTCTTTGATCCAGAAGTCAGGTTCACTAACCACTAAGCCACCGAGGCAGTCAACTAACGGATGAATTATATTTTTAAGAGTATTTGTGTACGCTAACAAACAAACATACAAACAAAAATAGATTTTCCTATTAATGTTCGCTTCGCTCGGCTAAATCGCTTCGGGCGATGAATTTCGTACTTACTTCCATATTATTACATATTATAATATGAAACCAAATAATGCTACATCGTAGACAGTCTACGCGCCGTAGCCCCTTATAATGAAACTAGTTGTAGCGCGCTGTTTCTCCTTTAATAACTTATTTTTAACACGCTTTTATTAGTTTCACCTGTATGTTTGCTTGCTTGTAACCAACCCCTTTGAGCTCGATTTTGACCTACTTTAAGCGATCATATATTAATAAAAAATAAAAAATTGATTGCTCCTAAGCGTGTTTTTAGGGTTCCGTACCTCAAAAGGAAAAAACGGAACCCTTATAGGATCACTTTGTTGTCCGTCTGTCCGTCTGTCCGTCTGTGTGTATGTCAAGATTCTTTATCTCGGGAACGCGTAAAGATATCGAGTTGAAATTTAAACTATATACGTAAACCTATGAATTCTTGCAGTTGTGTAAAAGAAAAACTTCTCAGTTATCTTTCAAAAAAGTTAGAGCCGTTTATGTCGTAAAAAATAGCATATTTCGACACTCCCAAAAATCAAAACCTACAGGGTACTTCCCGTTGACATAGAACTATGAAATTTGGCGAAAAGCATTGTTTCAAAGTACACATATAGGAATAAATCTGAAAACTGTACATTTTTATTTAAATCACAAAAATAGGGCCTCAAAATTCACAAAAAATGGGTTCAACATTCAAAGTGAGTAAATCGTATCATGTAAGATTATTTTCATTAGCACATGCTAAAACAGGTTTTTAATTATTTTAACAATATGTTTGCACGGAACCCTCGATGCGCAAGCCTGACTCGCACTTGTCCGGTTTTTTTTACACTATATCTATACTAGTTTTTACCCGCGGCTTCGCCCGCACGATATTTTGATTTTTAACGCAATATCATTATAATTTATAGCCTATGTGTAATTCTGATATATAAGCTATATTATTGCAAAGTTTCCTCTCAATCCGTTCAGTGGTTTTTGCGTGAAAGAGTAACAAACATCCATCCATCCTCACAAACTTTGGCGTTTATAATATTAGTAAGATATTAGTAGGAAGGATTATTTAGTAATAGATTAAATCAGAAATGAGGAGCTCTGTGGGTATAAGAATCAAAGTAACTGACATAGCCCAGCTGATCGGCAAGTTGAAATGGCAGTGGGCAGGGCACAAAGCTCGGAGAACTGGGGCAGTAAAGTTCTCGAATGGAGACCACGCACCGGCAAACGCAGCGTAGGACGCCCACCGACCAGGTGGTCCGACGATATTATTAAGACCGCAGGAACGCGCTGGATGCAGGACGCTTCCAAACGGGTTTACTGGACATCCATAGGGGAGGCTTATGTCCAGCAGTGCACATCCTACAGCCGATAATGATGATGATGAGGGCTCATGTCATGGAGGACTGATGACCGATAGGTTTTATTGTTAGTAATAAATCAATTCTGATTTGATTTATAACTAACAATAAAACCTATCCGAGATCCATATAATAATCAAAGTAACTGATATAGCCCAGCGGATCGAAAAGTTGAAAAAATAATGCCAAGCGGGCAGGGCTCATATCATGGAGGACTGATAACCGATAAGTCTTATTGGAGATTTATAGAGGAGGCCTATGTCCAGCTGTGGATATCCTATTGCTGAAACGGCGACGACTTCGAATCAAAACCAAGTTTTATTTAAAATTCGAATGGTTTCCGAGGTTACCAATAGGCAAGCTTGGTGCTTGGTTTGAATTCAGAACAAAAGCAAGGATTGGTTCACGCACTTACCTCTTCAAGTACTCGCTTGCAAGAAAAATGTCGGACTTCTGGACTTTTGTTGGATATTTTTTTCACGCAGACTACAGCAAACAAACAAACAATAACACTTTATTAGACATCTACATTACATAAAAAAAAAAAAACAACTTACTGGGACAAAACATTACAATTTATAGGTTTATAGCTAGCGGCTTTATCGCTTTAAGCGATTTCTTACAGGCATACTACATTATCAGTAATTATACGCTTCTATATATATATATTTTTTTTTATTTCGAATAGGTTCGCGTTTGACTACACACTGCCTAAAGTTAAGCAGATGCGCTGTCTAGGGCGTAGCACGCTTACCGAGAAGATACCTATTTACTCGGGATTTCAAGACACTCACGTTGTACTTTAACGGGAAGACAGACCCAGGCAAAGCGTTCCACATTCCGGCTGTTCGTATGAGAAATGAGGATTCGAAACGCTTGGTTCTAACGCGCGGAATGTCCCCCATAAAAGGGTGGACATTCTCCTATGGATTCTATATGTAACATTTCTAATTTATATCTATGTCTATCTATCTATCTATCTATCAGCCGTAAGATGTCCACTGCTGGACATAGGCCTCCCCCATGGATTTCCAATAAGGCCGGTTGGAAGCGGCCTGCATCCAGCGCGTTCCTGCGATTTTTATTATGTCGTCAGTCCACCTGGTCGGTGGATGTCCTACGCTGCGCTTGCTGGTCCGTGGTCTCCATTCGAGAACTTTCCGGCCCCATCGGCCATCCGTTCTTCGAACAATGTGTCCTGCCCATTGCCACTTTAATTTGCTAATCCGCTGGGCTATGTCGGTAACTTTGGTTCGTCTGCGGATCTCCTCATTTCTGATTCGATCCCGCAGAGAGACACCGAGCATAGCCCTCTCCATAGCACGTTGGGCTATTTTGAGCTTATTTATGAGGCGCACATTAAAAGACCACGTTTCAGTTCCATATGTCATCACTGGCAACACACAACTATCGAAAACTCTCGTCTTGAGGCACTGAGGTATATTGGATGAAAAGATGTCACGCAATTTTCCGAACGCTGCCCAGCCGAGTCGGATTCGACGATCGACCTCTTTCTTAAAGTTGGACTTACCTAGCTGGACTACTTGTCCTAGGTAGACGTACGAGTCAACAACTTCAAGAACCGAGCTCTCAACAGATATTGGGGTGGGTACAACATGGGCATTACACATGACCTTCGTTTTGTCCATGTTCATTTTAAGACCCACCTGTCGAGAAACTCGATTGAGGCCTTCGAGCATCGTGCTGAGTTCTTCCATCGACTTCGCCATGACCACAATATCGTCAGCAAACGGAAAGTGAGTGATGTATTCGCCATTGATGTTGATGCCGAATCCTTTCCATTCCAGAAGCTTAAAGGCGTTCTCCAAAGTAGTCGTAAACAGTTTCGGAGATATCACATCTCCCTGTCTGACCCCTCTTTTTAAAGGGATCGCCTTGGAGCTCTCCTCCTGTACTCGGACCGACATAGTGGCGTTATTATACAAGCACTTCAACACTTCGATGTACCGATAGTCTATACGGCATCGTTGGAGAGACTCGAGCACAGCCCATGTCTCGACCGAATCAAAGGCTTTCTCATAGTCCACAAACGCTAAGCAAAGTGGCAAGTTATACTCTTCGGTCTTCTGTATAACTTGCCGCAGCGTATGGATGTGATCCATGGTGCTAAAGCCTTTTCGGAACCCAGCTTGTTCGGAAGGCTGGAAGTCATCAAGCCTGCGCTCGAGACGATTCGTAATGACCCTTGAAAACAGCTTATAAACATGGCTCAGAAGCGAGATGGGCCTGTAATTCTTCAATAAGGTTTTGTCACCTTTTTTAAAGAACAACACCACCACGCTTCTGTTCCATGCTTCTGGCGTTATGCCCTCGAGGATAACGGTGTTGAAGAGCTTCTGAAGGACTTTAAGTACCGGTTTACCACCCACTTTCAGAAGCTCTGAAGTTATTCCGTCATCACCCGGCGCCTTGTTGTTTTTAAGCTGATTCAGGGCCATTCTAATCTCGTACAGACTGATGTCCGGGATGTCTTCGGTGAAGTGTCGAGTCAGCTTGGCTCTCGGGTCTTTGGCCGTGCTGTCAACAGGCTTAGCTACCGAAGCGTATAACTGTCCGTAGAAACTTTCGATCTCCTCCAGTACCTCTTGCTTGGTCGACGTTACACTGCCGTCATCTCTCTTCAGCTTTGTCAGCTGGCTTTGCCCAATAGACAAATTCCTTGCAAACACTTTGGAGCCTTTGTTTCGCTCAATAGTCTCTTTAATACTTTTGGTTTTAAAGAGACGTATATCGCGCCGCAAGGATTTAGAGATTTGCCTATTAAGCTGCCTATATGACGCAGCGTCCCTTGTAGACTGCAGTCTCAATAAACGTCGTTTAGCCATGAGG
The DNA here is from genome assembly GCA_949316475.1 of Hypomecis punctinalis. NCBI lineage: Eukaryota > Metazoa > Arthropoda > Insecta > Lepidoptera > Geometridae > Hypomecis > Hypomecis punctinalis. Next base: position 2,363,415 of record OX438819.1, on the reverse strand, counting down.
TCTAAAGTGTGACCCGATAGTTTTTGAGGTCTTTTTGAACGGCGAGGTCTAAAAAATTTAGAACCCACCGTTTGGACAGTTTCTACGAGCCTGTTATTGATCTCGTCCACCGACGCAAGATTCTCAAGGCAAGCAAAGCTATTTGAGAGCTCAAGCTGAAAGCTTTCGGGGTTTTGGATTTGGTCTCGAGTAGGTCGGAGCGTAGACTTCATCAGGCGGGACCTTTCAAGTCTAACGTTGATATTTAATGTGCCTCTTACCATTCTGTGATCACTACCGGTTTTCACCCTGTTGATCACGGAGACATCATTGAATACTCGTCTCTTGTTGGTCATGATGAAGTCTATCTCATTTCTCGTAGAACCATCGGGACTTATCCAGGTCCATTTCCTGTGAGGCGGCTTCTGGAAGAAAGAGTTCATCATAAAAAGGCCCTCTTTCTCCAGAAATTCAGCCAGCCTCTGTCCTCTAGAGTTCCGTTGCCCATGCCCAAATTGCCCCACTTTCAGTTCATCCTCAATTTTCTTGCCTATATTTGCGTTGAAGTCCCCCATAACAACAGTAAAGTGGGTTTCAGACATATGTATGGCCCGACTTATGTCCTCATACATAGTCTCCACTTCATCATCTGGGTGTGCCGAGGTCGGTGCGTATACCTGAATGACCTTCAGCGAATATCTTTTAGATATTCTGAGTATTAGGTATACAACCCTGCTCGAAACACTGTCGATGGTTACAATGTTGTTAGTGAGGGATCTGTGGACGAGAAACCCGACACCACCTTGAGACTTTTGTTCGCCTTCCCGGTAGTAGAATAGGTTGCCCGATTTCAGAGTTACCGTGTCCTCACCCTCTCTTCGGACTTCAGATAACCCCAAAATATCCCAGCGCAACCTACTCATCTCTTCTTCCAGTTCGACAATTTTTTCATCCGTCCTCAAAGTGCGTATGTTATGCGTTACCAGGGCCAGTTTCCGTTGGGGGTGGTTGCGGGGCGTCTGCCGGAGATTCTTCGCACCCCCCTCTCCGCCGTTACTGTGGCCGCTACCAGAGCCAGGAATAGCGGAGCCGCCGGGGACTGGGGGCCTGGTCGTTTGTTGTAAATTCATTCAGGGGGAAATTGCCCATAATCGCCGCGCTGGGCAAGCGTGGTGGCGATCGCAGGACGTAGCTCCTCGCACCAGTGCCGCTGCTCCCCGACACTGGCCTGTGGTATTTAAGCTACGCCACATTGAATGGTTATACCGCCATCTATCGGTTCCATAGTACCTCAGTCGGCTCTTACGACACCTGGTACAAGAGGGGGGTGCTATTCTACTCTGCCGGCACCCCACGGCGATATCTATGTATACAGGGTTATTTCTAATTAATTAGCATCCTTTTAGGGGCTTATTCTGTACATCAAAACTAACAACTTTTGTTCTCTTTTGTCAAAACTCGAAAAAAAAACAGCTGTTCCATACATTTTTTCCATATATTTTTCTACGGAACAACATTTTTTTTAGTTTTGACAAAAGTCGCAGAACAAAAGTTGTTAGTTTTGATGAACAGAATAAGCCCCTAAAAGGATGCTAATTGATGAGAAATAACCCTGTATACTCATTCGACCCCGATGCCAAGGTAGAAAGATGAAAACAAACAAACATACTAAAACATTTTTAATCTTGGAAATATATTCGCCGTCGACAAAAATACTAAATACGCATCAACATTTTCCAATATTTCGCTTATTTTCATATTATATTCTATGGATATAATATTTAAACGCCTACGACTTATTTGTTGTTCCTCTAAATAATTGCTCAGGACGATATTTTCGTTGGACTTTCGACTCTAGGTTTGTAACCATAGAGATAAAATTCGAACGGATTTTTTTTAGAATATATATGGTTCTTTTTATTGAATGTTTTATAGGGATGAAAAAATTGTCGAGACTTTTTGGAGCCCTAAATGATCCGTGTGTAGATAGATATTATAAAATGGCGCAGCTTTCCGATGTTCCTTTGTTTACTTACGTAAATGATGTGTGTTCGGAAATAATTATCTGTTTTGTTGTCTTGGTTTTTAGATAGGTATTTAAACCGACTTCCTAACACGAGGTTTTTTGTGTTCGTGTATAGGTATGATTTTTTTTTCTCCAATGTCCGATATATATTAGTATTTTTTATCCGCGGCTTCGCCCGAATGATATTTTTTATTTTTGACGCAATATCATTATAATTTATAACCTATGTGTTATTTTGATATATAAGCTATATTACTGCAAAGTTTCATCTCGATCCGTTCAGTAGTTTTTGCGTGAAAGAGTAACAAACATCCATACATCCATCCATCCATCCATCCTCACAAACTTTCGCGTTTATAATATTAGTAGGTATATAAGGATATATATTTCAGATTTCAGAAAGTAGTTGCAAGATCTCAAAGAGTTATCTTTGTGATAAGAATTTCAAAAATCTGAAGCGAACACAGGATTTGAACCTGCCCCTTCGGATCACTAGCCCGAAGCTGTAACCAACTAAATGTTTGATATAAAATCTAGTGTGGAAAGCACTCAAAATAAAATCTAAAACTTTTTTACCACTTTAAGGCTTGACTGAATGGCCCTGTTACAGGTTTGAAGTGACAGAATGTTACTAAACTTATTTTTAATTATTACTCAACCCTTTTTTTAAATATACCAATTTTCAGCTTTTAGAAAGTAGTTTCAAGTTACTCCTTTTTTTTGTAAATTCAAACGGGTCCCCGCGCCAAACGCTAAGGAACCCAGCTGACTGGATCCGGGGGATTGTGGTTCACCCTCATGGCAACGAAATATCAACGATCCAGCTTTTAGAAAGTAGTTGCTATATTTTGCGGTTACCTCCTAACAGGCCAAACTTCTCCTTGGAAGCTTAGATGTAAGTCACAAGCTACAGATTAGTACAGATAACCAATTCTGAGTGAAGCGCACTCAGCAGCTGCACGATGATTGGGTTTCGCTCAGTATGTAGCTAACTTGACAGCCGCCAAGAACTTTGATTCGGCCTACGTTTTCTTTGTTTTAGGGACCATTTTTTTTATGTTTAATTATGCTGTAAACATGAATGATTATACAGGGTCATTCAAATATTACAAAATTTTGTAAAAGGTTGGCAATTTTTTTTAAATTTTTGTGGTAAAAAAATCTCTTCATTTATTAGTTAGAATCTAGATATCATACAAAAACTCCACGCTGTTGCACAGGGTCATAGGTATTAAACGCAAAACCTTTTAAGGGTGGGTCTAGTACATCTAGACGAACAACTTTTGTTCGAGGATTTTGGAAAATCACAAAGAAAAAAACAACTTTTTCATAAAAGACTATTTTTTGCAAAAATTAGCATGAATGACTTCACCCGTGTACAGTATTCGCGAATATTTCGCACGGATCGATGTAGCATTTTTCACATTATTGTTGATTTATCAAAAATGGCTCAGCCGATTTCGATAAAATTTTAATGGGACCAATTTTGAAGTATACTCTTTCCAATAAAAAAATAATTATTGAAATCGGACCACTATGTAAAAAGTTATGCGTGGTTATACATACAAATATATATATACGCGTCGAATTGTAAAATGTATGGAGAAGCGACTTTTTTTTCGAATGTTTAATAGTCGATGTACAAAAGTTGTTTATCTAAATGTTCTAGACCCGCCCTTAAAAGGCTTTGCATTTAATACCTATGACCCTGTATAACAGCGTGGAGTTTTTGTATGATATTTAGATTCTAACTAATAAATGAAGAGATTTTTTTATCACAAAATTTTAAAAAAAATTGCCTACTTTTTACAAAATTTTGTCAGAATACCAAACTGAAACAGATTTTTTTACAGGACGCCGGATTGCGAAGCCGGACCCGCACTTGTCCAGTTTTTTCCACGTCCATCGCATGATATCACACACATGTAATAGAACAAAGCCGACCAATAAACGGGAGTTACCGCGGTCCCGGGGGATCCCCGCGAGCCGAGAGTGTATTACTACCCTCATGCCAATATTAAAATTTTAACAAAATTGATTTCTTATCTTAAGCTGCGGTGACCTAGAGGTAGAAACACTCGCATTACAATCACGGGGTCGTGGGCTCAAAACCCAATCCCGTACCAATAAGTTCTTTAGAATTTATGTTCGGAATTTCACACCATTGGCTTTTCGGTGAAGGAAACCATCGTGAGGCAACCTGCATACGTCTGAAGAAGAAATTCGATGGCGTATGTGAATCCACCGACCCGCACTAGGCCAGCGTAGTGGATATGGCCCAGTCACCCTTCGAGGATAGGCCTATGTCCAGCAGTGTACTATTAAAAAAGGTTGCTACAGCACTGATTTCTTATATGTACTGGATGGGCGTTTGACCAAAGCTTATACTCTATAAAATTTAACTTGATCTCTGCGACAGTGACATTGACATAGAAGATTGACATTTTTAGAGTTGAAATAGTGGTGGAAAAAAACGATTTTCAAACAATGTTGTAATGAAATCGAATGAGTAGTTGAAGGTGAGAAATTGGATTTTATTTACTTACTATTATTTAAGATCAAGTATGTACACATGTAAATATGTTATGATTTTATTTAAATACTCATAATAATGTAACGATAGTATTTATCGACGTTTTTCACTATTATCGATGCTAATGTAACATATAATTGGGTTTAATTTAATTACACATGTAAAAAATGTTATGATATTAAAATATACAATAAAATGAATGATAAATTAAATAAAACTCTATCTAAAACTCTGTGGTCACGATCATTCGTCGCCCATCTCTGACGGCATTCCCATAGAGTATGACATTGACAGGTACTGTCTGTACTATTAAGACATTTAGGACTTCATAGGCGTGATTTTTCTGACAGCTGTCGCAGAGATCAAGTTAAAAAAGTTAAAAAAGTCCTGCCTACAAACCGCTTCGCTGTTTGGCAGTACTTTTAATTGTACCTATGTATGTTATATTCGGAACAAATAAATAAAAAAAAAAAATTATAGAGTATAGTTGATTATCGTAAGTAAGTTCTAATAGGCCGGGTAGCTAGCCCTGGTGTCAGAGTTGTTTTTAAGCCACCTGAAGACCTCTAACATGGCTAAACGGTTAAAACAACCAGTTAAACAACATGTCAATAGGTGCCCTCTAGATGGAAACATGGCGCATCTCGTGAGATCTTTGGTGATAACCCTCATGTCTCCACGCGCTACCTGTTAGGGAAACCTTATCGAAATTGATTTAGGAACCAATCGTTTTACTTTTCTTTAGTTAGGAGTTTATTTGGTGCTTAAATTAAATGCGAAAGTAGGTATAGTGCTTGTCGGAAAAAATACCAAGTTATACTCAGACGGCTGATTAAATAAAATGTATTATACAAAACATCCCTTTTTGACCCCCGTCCCAAAAAAAATGCATAATAAAGTTTGTCGTGTATTATAATTTTTTGTAATGATTATTTGTAAGCCGTATAAGCCGTGGTGGTCAAGAGGTAGTGACACCCGCCTTACAATCGTGAGGTCGTGGTTTCAAATCCCCGGTCCCGTACCAATGAGTTCTTTGGAATTTATGTACGGAATTTCACACCACTGGCTTTTCGGTGAAGGAAAACATCGTGAGGCAACCTGCATGCGTCCGTAGAAGAAATTCGATGGCGTATGTGAATCCACCAACCCGCACTGGGCCAGCGTGGTGGATATGGCCTGATCACCCTTCGTGGGTAGGCCTACGTCCTGCAGTGTACTATCAAAAGGCTGGTACAGTACAGTACAGTATTTGTATACTGTTTTTTACCAGCCTTTTTAATCATTAATTGCATGATGTAGGCCTTCCCACGAAGGGTGATTGGGCCATATCCACCACGCTGGCCCAGTGCGGGCCCATTCACATATGCCATCGAATTTCTTCTACGGATGTATGCAGGTTGCCTCACGATGCTTTCCTTCCTTATAAATTCCGAAGAACTCATTGGTACGGGACCGAGATTTGAGCCCACAACCTCACGATTGTAAGGCCGACGTCATTACCACTAGACCACCACGGCTCTTAGCAGATTATTTGTATGTCTGTCTATAAAAGATATCATGTCCCCCAAAGGACTTGATTGATTTTCGTTTATTGTGTTTGAAATCTAATCGGGATATTTTTTTTTTATTCTGTCACTGTAATTTTTGTGTTACAATACATAATTCGGCCACCTTTCTTATCGGTCTGAGTGCTCTGAAATGAAGACCTTGGAACGGAAAGCGCAGCGTAGAATGTCCAACAAAAAGGTTGTGTTTGTGATGTTCACGTTACCTGTGATCCGATAAAGGCCGCAATTTCAAGTTGGACGTAAATACAAACCATAGATGTACTGGTTGTGGCCAGTTGTCCACTGTCCCGGTTTTGGTTATTTGAAATCAAAATCTTTGCATAAATATATATTATAGACCATAAATATTTCTTGTGTGAATATCAAAGAAAAATTTCTTTAAAAAATATTATTTTAACGTCTAAATTGTCTACACGATCATTAAAATAAATTTAAAAAACCGGACCAGTGCGAGTCAGGCTCGCACACCGGGGGTTCCGTACAAATCCAGAAAATTTCACAAAATTGGGAAGTAAGTTGTTAAAATCTCTATACTATATAATCGTCAAAAAGATTTTTTTTCACTTTTCTCGTCATACATTAAAAATTACACATAAATGATTAATAATCTGTTTTAGCATGTGCTAATGAAGCTCTTTTATATGATACCTTGCATGCTACGATTTACTCACTTTGAATTTTCAACCCATATTTTGTGAATTTTGAGGCCCTATTTTTTGTGATTTAAATAAAAATGTACAATTTTCAGATTTATTCCTATATGTGTACTCTAAGACAATGCTTTTCGCCAAATTTCATACTTCTATGTCAACGGGGAGTACTCTGTAGGTTTTGATTTTTGTGACTATCGAAATATACGGTTTTTTACGACATAAACGGCTCTAACTTTTTTATACGGTAACTAAGAAGTTTATCTTTTACACAACTGCAAGAAACCATAGATATACGTATACAGTTTAAATTTCAGCTCAACATCTTTACGCGTTCCCGAGATAAAGAGTCTTGACATACACACAGACGGACAGACGGACAACAAAGTGATCCTATAAGGGTTCCGTTTTTTTCGTTTGAGGTACGGAACCCTAAAAATGGCCAAAAATGGCACTAAGATGACCACAAAAGTATGTTAATAGATACATACTTTGAATTGGCTTTACTAGAGTCACTGGAGATGTGGGAGTTACCAGCTTACTTTATAGCTGATTGATATGCTATGGATGATGATAATGATGATAGTTGAGAAATCGATTAGTAAGCCTTATCAAAACAAGTCGTGCTAAAAGGTCATAGTAAGAGACTTTTAAATAGGGGAAAGCGTTTCAGCAATCAGATTTCTCGAAATCGTAAATTAATAAAATGTGCGTCAAAAAAAACAATTAAAATCAACGCAATAACACAAGCTCTGACGTACAGATTTGTAAGCGTAGCACAACATATAATATTTCTTTCTCTAAAACTATCTACTGCTCCCCTACCTCCCAACCTGCAACAGTGTGCGTAAACCTACCCATGTGTGCGCAAGAAAAAGCGTACGCACACGCCCTCCCACCACCCCCCTTCACGGTTCTAATTTTTCGGGAATTTGGGGCATATTCGTAAATATGAAATGGAAAAAATATTTCGCGATAAATGCGAGATTGGACTGTATCTCGTTGGTTTGAAGGTCGTTTGTCGTGTGGAGGGCGGTTGGAAAAAAAATTACTTCATATGTCGTCCTTAAGACGAAGCGCGGGTTCGTATGTGTGTTCGGAACAGGGCATGGTGTGGAGACGCACAGTAATTAGGGCGGAACATAAATCATATTTTTGGATTTTTTTCATTGGTTTTTGATTTCATTTCAAAAGTAAAAATAAACGTAAAAACGAATGTTCTTTATCGTAATAGTTAGTTCTGTCTGTCGTAATAGTTGGTTTACTTTTTCAGTCTAAAAGTGCAACATCATCCACAAAACATTGCAAATTTACAACGTAATTTCGAAAAATTCATTTCATTTGTAATTTACTTGCGACCCACCCCGGCTTCGCACAGGCGTATTATACATATAAACTTTCCCCTTGAATCATTCTATCTATTAAAAAAAATCGCATCAAAATCCGAATCAAAATTGCGTAGTTTTAAAGATATACATGGGGACAGATAGCGGGAAGCGACTTTGTTTTATACTACTTATGTAGTGAAGAGCTCGGCTCTTGTCGGTGGAGCAACTTCCACTTCTAACGGTCCTCGGCCAGTGTTTTTTTTTATTTTAATTTTATTTCGAATAATATATGAGATTAAACTTGAAGTGTCTACTTATAAAATCGAACGTATTGCAATGTACAGAGGTAAAAAGATTCAATATTATTCTTGTTATGAGCTAAAGCACTCATGGTAATGGAGGTGCGTCCATTTTAGACTGAAACGTCGATACTTAAGTCGACAAAATACTTTGTGTCTTAAACATGAGAGACATACCAACATTCGCGGCGGCTTTCTTAATTACAACATTGGCATACCTCTAATTATTGTACAAATTCGACAGTTTAAATCAATAAAACACGACAATTATTGCTAAGACGAACAACTGCGCCAGAAGCTTCATTGTCACAGTAAAAATTCCACACACACATTAACTCACCCAGTTTCGCATCAAGGAGTTCTTTAGGACTTAAGCGCCACTTACTTTTCGGTGAAGGGAAACATCGTGATCGTGAGGCAACCTGCATATGTCCGCAGAAGAAATTCGATGGCGTATGTGAATCCACCAACCCCCACAGGGCCAGCGTGGTGGATATAACCCAATCACCCTTCATAGGTTTAGGACAAATAAAATAGCGGTACAGATATAGTATGGTACGGTATTCATTCAATTTAGTTGCATTTTTCCTCAAATTTAGCTGAACTTTTTCTATGAAATTCCAAGTAGGTAATACACATTAGAAAGAGGAAACTCAAAACCAAAATACCATTTCTCACGATTCCAATAAAATATTAGTTCAACCGATTATAGTACTTGATCCAGAAAATTAACAGCTATGTGTACCTGGAAACGACCTTTAAAATTCCACGAATTTGCTAAGAATCCAAATTTTGGGAATTTTTGGCAGTTGCCATGCGAACAAAGTGTAGGTAGTTCTTTTGTAATGGTCATTGATTGCAATTTCATCCAAATCATTCAGTTTCGGTGGTCATACCTGATTCCGAAATTGAAACTATATCTTATTGAATATCTTTATTTGGATGTTTTTACATTAGTTTGTCTGTTTACGTAACAAGATTTACTGAATTATTGAATAGGTGCATGTTGTTTACTGAATAATTTTAATTGTCTATAAATCAAATAATTCATCTTAATTTGGCAATTCACTTAATACAACATCTAGATTTGACCTCAGTTTGTTTTTTATTTAGCCACATTTTGCCTCTCTGTTTTGATGTCATTTTGTTACATTTTCAATCTTAATGATAATTATTTTTAAATGCTTGTCAATAATTCCAAGAAATTAAATTATTACGTGTAATTGGTCACTAGTTAAGCGCCGAAGAATCGAATTAAACGGTTGATTTGATCCGCCGGGGTCACTAACTTAAATCCGGAACCATCTTGGTTTTTCTAATTATTTAATTGATGGGGGTTTTTCAAATTATACGACTATTTAGTTTATATCTGACTAGCTTTTGACCGCAGCTCCGCCCGCGTGGTATTTTGACTTTTGTGCTATCCCACAGGAATCTTTTATTTTTGGGATAAAAAGTAGCCTGTGTAACTTTCCGACCCTTGAACTGTATCCATGCCAAAAGTAAAGTCAATCCGTTGCTCCGTTGCTGCGTGAAATAGGAACAAACTTTTCGGATTGTATGATAGCGGATAGAGCATATAGTTCTTGAATACAAATACATACAGAGAGTAACTATGGATAGGGCTCGGAGTCTCTCTGTGAGATCGAATCAGAAATGAGGAGATCTGTAGAAGAACTAACGTTACTGATTACCAACATTGCCCAACGGATTGGCAAGTTGAAATGGCAATAGACAGGGCACCAAATGCGGAGAACTGATGACCGTTGGAGTCGAAAAGTTCTCGAGTGGAGACCACGTACCGGCAAGCGCAGCGTAGGACATCCATTTACAAGGTGGACGAATGACCTCATATAGACCGCAGGATTGCACTGGATGCAAGCCGTTACCTACCAACTTTATTGGATATCCATAGAAGAGGCCTATATCCAGCAGTGGACATTTTATGACTGATGAATTGTTACAATCACTACATTAAAAAAAACAACGTGTTGCACTCCGGGAGTGCCGACAGAAGTAAAAACTTGCTCGCTCCGTCTTACGAATTTTCAATCAGGTTACGTCATGTCCTGATTCGAGCTTAGCATTTTATACCCATTCCAAAAAATACACAATGCCACTAAAGAAGTTATGACATCAAAAAAAAATATAGTTTAAAAAAAACTAAAAAAAACACGCTTTCATAACATAAAACCTAAACTGTATAATAATTTATAACATATTTGCTCGTAAAGTGGCTGTAATTACACCAATTCCAATATCGTAATGTATTTCATTACGCACTTGTGCGTAATTGTAATGTAAAACGCACGAGTTTTTTTTTAATAAAGTAACATGCACTGTTTTATAAGATGCTCCGTCTAAAAATGAACGATACTTTTTAAAATCTTAGCAAAGAGTTTTTATGTCAGAAAAGTGGTCAATATTCTGGCAACGTAACAATCACTTTAAAAAATTGTTCAAATGTCTATAACTGCTTTAACAAGTAATTAAAGATTTATTCGTTTAAGAAAGTCAGAGTTTTATTAATTTCCTCGCAAATATGTTATAAAACGTCGTATGACATACGTGCGCTTTAAAAATTACAGCCTCTGTTTCCTTATAGCAATATCGCCTCGGCTGTAATTTTCAACTTACCTTACTTATATCATAATGTACTAAGTATTTCAATACAGGCAGAAAATAAGAATGAACGAAAAATATTAATGCTATTGTAAAAAAAAACCGTGGAGCGCTTTGTGCCATAATTTATCGTAAATCGAGCACCCAACTCTTTTTTTACAATAGTATTAATATTTTTCGTTAATTAATATTTTCTGCCTATATTGAAAATTATTTTTCACTTTTTAGTTTGATATGTTATAAAAGCGTGTTTTTTAAAATATATTTATTTAATCGAATACATGCATTGTCATCGGTCTTTGATAGGTGTGTAAGTGTTTAAAGGAATTCTGATCACTCAAAGTAGGGCATAATCGAGCTCAAAGGGGTTCGTTACAACTAGTTACAAGCAAATAAACATATAGGTGGAACTAATAAAAGTAAACATTAAACTAAAAATTTTAAAAACGAAATCTCGTACCACCGACTCCACCGCGCCCCTGTTCCATCAACTCGCAATACATATAGCTCAAGTCGGAAAACGCGAACAAATATATTATATTTTCCTATATGTTAGTTCTATCATTTATACTTTATTACTATACATACACAACTATTTATACGCTCCAAAGTGTTTGTCTATCGCTGCGTATGTGTGCGTGCACGAAATACAATGGGGAAAGAACTCAATTAAATATTTTTCCCTTAATAAGGAATAGGAAATATGAAGATAAATAATATTTTTTTCCTTACTAATAATTCGGTATTAACATTTCTGCTTGTCTGTCCACGATTATTGTTATTCGGACAATTGGGCAGAGGATTTGTCTTAATTCTTGCTAAAAATGTTTTGTCTCATCCAAAGACGTTTAGAAGACATAATACTCTGTATCAGCCTTTTTATTAGTCCACTGCAGGACTAATAAAAAGGCTGATACAGAGTATGCAGTTACTTATCGCTTACGTTTTAACTATCTGTATTTATTTATGTATGTAAGTAGGTTTATTTTCATTGTATGTATTATAGGAAGTATTTGTGTATGCCTATTATTATGTAGTGTATTTTATTGTTTTTGGATATTTATAGCTTTACTTTATTCATTTATGTTTACACCACCGTCCACGTCAATCACATGTTTCCACACAGTAGAGGTTGTCTGGAATAAATCGCTTTTAGCGATAAGACCGCCTTATGTACCATTCTTCTGTCGTTATTTCTTTTTCTGTAATGTTTTACTACTTGTGGTGTCAATAAAGTGTTTTTGTATTGTATTGTATTGTATTGCAGGACGTAGACCTACCCACTAAGGGTGATTGGGCCATATCCACCAAGCTGGCCTAGTGCAGATTAGTGAATTCACATGCGCCATCGATTTTTTTCTACGGGTGTACGCAGGTTACTCATGATGTTTTCCTTCACCGAAAAGCCAGTGGTGTGAAATTTCGTACATAAATTCTAAAGAACTTGTTGCAGCTCGATGGAATGTTTTAGATATAGCACGATTAACTAGATCATGATTTAGATGTTTTACGTGACAGATAGCGCATACTGTATAGATATGATTTTGTATATACTCGTAAGCTGTTGTTATTCATTAATAAATGACACACACATTGAGAGAGAGACTATAGTCCTAAAAATGTTTAGTCTCATCCAAAGACGTTTAGAAGACATAATACTCAATATCAGCATTTTTATTTGTACACTGCAGGACGTAGGCCTACCCACGAAGGGTGATTGGGCCATATCCACCACGCTGGCCCAGTGCGGATTGGTGAATTCACATGCGACATCGATTTTTTTCTCGATGGAATGTTTTAGATATAGCATGCTCGCCATCGAAGGCTCCTTCTTGCGGCGGCATCATGTGCCGGGTCGCTCTCTTCCCTCAAATATGGTCGAGGAGAGCGATGGCTGGCACATGTGTCACACTCGTGATCGGGTGCTGCTTGCGGGTCGCCGGTCTGCTCGTGGCATTCACGCATTGCACCAACTAACTAACTTAGGCTAAAATTTCAAGTACCTACTAACTCTCTTTGTACAGTATCATCTAACAATTGTAATTTTAGTTAACAAAGGGCCCAGACCCTGGAGTCTGTGGTATGTAAAAATTTTCAATAAAAAAAAAAAAAATAAATAAAAAAAAAAACCTATTGTCCAATGAGGGAATCATGGAAGTTAAAACTTATATTTTTGTTTATGTTTATTGCTGTTGTCGTTCTCTGATCTAGTCCAAGCTATAGGTATTTTTTTCTTGTTGTGAGGGTAGATAAGAGTACTTAAATAAAATAACTGTAATTGTGACGAGTCCATGGTAGAACCATCTATATAATTTATTTTACTAAGTAAAAATGTGTAAATGATATACCATGACAATAAAAAAAAATTGAATTATTTGAAAGTAGGTATTAAGATCAATTCTGCCATTGATTATGATTCGTAAACAGAAAAAAAAAATTTTGGCTAATCAAGTTCAGAGATATGAGCTTGTAAAGATTTTGGTAGAGATTAAGAGGGGATGCTTTGTCCATTTCCCACAAAGCATAACATAGCAAGGCGAATGTACTTAACACTTACGGGCCGTGGCGTCACAATCTGCCATAGCGCGCTCCTTGCCTCGCAAGAAAATAAATATGGTTGTAACTTCTTTATTTCTAAGTTGACTTTATTTTTGTTTTCGTCAATCGGCTCTGTTTATGGCCAAAATCAAAATTTGCTTTATTCTTTGGACTTATGAAAATGCGCATAGAATCGTCTTTTTACAAAGGTTTTCGATAACATAATTACAATTTAATTAATTACTTTTTTTTTATCTCAAATCTTTGTGATAAGCATTTCAAAAATCTGAAGCAAACGCAGGATTTGAACCTGCCCCTTCGGATCACTAGCCCGACGCTCTAACCAACTGAGCCAGCCTGCCTCCTACGCAAGCTTCAAATTTCTGAAGTGCTTACATTACCCAACTTATAGTTGGTTAGAGCGTCGGGCTAGTGATCCGAAGGGGCAGGTTCAAATCCTGCGTTCGCTTCAGATTTTTGAAATGCTTATCACAAAGATTTGAGATTAAAAAAAAATCTAGTGTGGAAAGCACTCAAAATAAAATCATAACATTAATTAATTACTCACATAAAATAATTTGTTACAAATTAAATGTTAGGGAACATTAAATAATCTAAAAAATTAAATACATCGGGGATCGTTAAGTAACACTAAGTAAAACTACGATTTGAGCGCTACATTCACTCATAGCGTAGTTTGACTAGGAGTTCGTTACTGATCATCGAAGGTAAGTAACGTTCAGCACGGTCTGTCTTCGGATGGGTGACCGCAGCTGGCATTTGCAACTGAGCGCTACCGTGGCTCGGATGACACGTTACATTGTAGGTTCCCGTTGTTTTAACCGTTTAGCCATGCCAGATGCCTTAAAGCGGCTTAAACACTTGACACTAGGGCTAGCCACCCGGCCTATACAGGGTTACTTCTAATCAATTAGCATCCTTCTAGGGGCTTATTCTGTACATCAAAACTAACAACTTTTGTTCTACGACTTTCGTCAAAACTCATAAAAAATGTTTTTTGTTCCATAGAAAAAAATAGTTCTGTACTGTACTGTACCAGCCTTTTTAATAGTCCACTGCAGGACGTAGGCCTACCCACGAAGGGTGATTGGGCCATATCCACCTCGCTGGCCCAGTGCGGGTTGGTGGATTCACATACGCCATCGAATTTCTTCTACGGACGTATGCAGGTTGCCTCACGATGTTTTCCTTCACCGAAAAGCCAGTGGTGTGAAATTCCGTACATAAATTCCAAAGAACTCATTGGTACGGGACCGGTGATTTGAACCCACGACCTCACGATTGTAAGGCGGGTGTCACTACCTCTTGACCACCACGGCTAAAAAAAAAACAGTAAAAGAAAAAGAATAGAACAGAAAAAAATAGTTCACCCGCGACAAAATGTATGGAACAGCTGATTTTTTTTTGAGTTTTGACGAAAGTCGTAGAACAAAAGTTGTTAGTTTTGATGTACAGAACAAGCCCCTAGAAGGATGCTAATTGATTAGAAATAACCCTGTATACGAACTTACTTTTTAGCTGTACAATTTTGATTTCTTTTTTTATCGCGAATAAGTCCGCGCTTGACCCCCAACTCTCGTGATGGTAAGCGACGTTGTGGTCGAAGATGAAGCACGCAGACCTAGAAGATACCTATTCACTTTGACCTTGAAAAGCTTTAGATTATATCTCTTAGGAAACAGGAAAGCAAGAAGACTGTTTTTGATGTGATAGAGTTTGTATACAGGGTTATCTGCTAATCCTGTACTAAGCCAAAAGGGGGTGATTAAGACCATTGTTATGAACAACTTTTACTTCGGGCCAACCCAAAATTCGAGATAAAAAAACTGCTGTTTCATACAAAACTGCAACATAAAATAATTCAAAAGCTTTTCTTCTCAAGTTTAGTTTAAAGTTGAAGGTTTGAATCTGTAGCGATTGTTAATCGCATCACTAGCGGTCAAACAGCCATGCAAGTGTCACACCACTAAAAAACGTCTTTTTGACAGAATGACAGAGCCTCCCGCAAAAAGAAATGTCAGAGGACAGATTTGATAACGTGCTGAAAACATTTCGACTGATATATTTTTTCGAACCTAATTATTGATATTATTGTACCCTGGTCAAAACAATATAAACGATTATTCTACAAAGCTACATTGTTTCCTTTCGACTACGATAGAGGAGTGCGCGAAGGCGCCCCTCTATAAATCTACTACTTTCGACTGAGTAGGTACACCAGTTCAGCCAGGCTAGGATGCACACCACGTAATATTTCTTTCGACGTGTCAGAACGAGACAGCACAGGCATGATGACTGAAAACATAATTAGCCCGTCAAAAAATATTAGACATGATTTTTTTTTATTTGGTCAATTAAACAAAGGTGACGTCCACATGTGGTATATTATTCAGAGAAAAATCGAACCAAGATGATCATTTGAAAGCTTGATATATATGGGCTTCCCAAAAATATTTAATTTTGATTTTTTTATCTCCCCATTTTTTTTAAATGACAAAAATAAATTGTATGAAAAATAATAATACAGCTTTGTATTTTTTCTAGTTTATCAATAAAAAGTAAGTACTTCTATCGTTATTTTACTTGCATTCGTAGTTGATTCTTCCACATTCATCTCTTAATTTGCGAAAATTAGAAATTACAATCTACCAGTGTGACCAGTTAGTAGGTACAATGTGACAAAAAAACACTTAAACACTGTGCCTAACTGGTAAAACTGCTTCCATTTAACAATAATGGAGGTTACTTTACCAGGGTTGCTAGAGATAAACTACCTATTGAGCCAAATATATTTAATTATCCTAATAGATTCAAAATTAATTGAAAAAAAGAACGGAGGACTCCTTTTTGGTTTTAACTAATGTAATAAACTCAGAAAAATATGAACTTTCTCGAAATGTAACGAGTATTGTGGTTAGAATTTTCGACTATTATTATACCAGCCTTCGTACATTTTGAGGACATGTCCTTTTAATGAAGATTTAGCCCGTCAAAGTTCCGCATGACTTCACAAGTGCCATACAAAGTATAGACTTCTCTAAGAGCGATGACGTCACGACCCCCCCTCCCAAACGTTGACAAGGTTTATCTTTGTCATTTGTTGCTTGATTGAGAAATGGAAAAATATGGGTCCAATACCTATATTTCAGATTTCTATCTAAGCCTGGAATGAAGCTACACAAGAGCGTGTCACACGCTGTCGTTGCATTATCACGGCACACTGGAACTTTCATTTACTACGCCGACGACATCGAAGATGATGCCATTAGCCGATTCGTGCGGCGAGCATCTTCCACGTCATTGAGGGCCATCAAAGAGTACAACCTGCAGATGGCCATCAGAGATCGGAACGAGGCAGTGATGGAGGCTCTGGGCCGGGAGGAGGCAACAGAGTTGTTATAGAAGGGCATGGGAGCGATCACAAGCAGAGTTGAAACAACCGAGTAACACACGAAGTCGTAGCCCCGGACTCTGCGAATGATCGCTTTCACAAAATAAATCATAACAAGTGTGTAATATCTATTAGAGTTTAGCATTGCGTGCATGCCTTGAGCATTCATTCTCGCCATCGATGGCTCCTTCTTGCGGCGGCGTCGTGTGTCGGGTCGTTCTCTTCCCTAAAGTATGGTCGAGGAGAGCGATGGCTGGCACATGCGTCACACTCGTGATCGGGTGCTGCATGCGGGTCGCATGGTTTGCTCGTGGCATTCACGCAATGCACCGAAACTACTAACTTTGGCTAAAATTTAAATAAACCCATCTCTATTGTACTAACTCTTTTTGTACAGTAAAATCGAATAATTGAATATTTTAGTAAACAAAAGGCACAGACCATGGAGTCTGTGGTTTGTAATTTTCAAATAAAAAAAAAACCTATATTTTGATAATCTAACTTACGGACTAATTATATTATTGATTTGTCTACCCAGTCATCATACCTATTATGGCGAAGTCACTTTTTACACGTCGAAAAGAGTTATTTTCGTGGCTTTTCGTAGTCGCATGCTTGGCCTACTTAATATAGAGAGATAACCCTGTAGAGTATGATATGAGCAAAACGCTCACCTGATGTTAAGCGTCACGCATGCCAATACATTTGTATCATCATCAAATCAACCGTAGGACATCCACTGCTGGACATGAGCCTCTCCTATTCGTGGCTCATGAGCCAAAGAGGCGTGGGTTCGATTCCCACCTAGGGCATGTTGATGAATACTGATGAGCATAGGAGTAAAAACATATTGTAGATAAAAAATAGTAAGGGAACATTACAAGGGTGATAGGTAAAATAAATTAAATTAAATAAAATATTGTATTTGAGACATAAAAGGGCTAGTAATCACCAAATTTTGTGAAAAAACAATGTATTTACTAATTTAAGGTACTTGATGTGCGTGAGTATAGTTAGGTACTATGTTACTACGTTACTATGTCTCCAAGGTGTAATCCGTTGAGCTATGTCGGTTATTATGGATCTAGTACGAAATAATTTATAGTAACAATCCTTGGATACAAGCCGATTCCATTCGATCGATCTTGGAATCCATATGGGAGGCCTATGTCCAGTAGTAGACAACTTACAGATGACAATGATGACACTTTAGGTACCTATCTTCGTGATGTTCAACTGACTTACAAAATGATCAGAGGTTCTCAACTGTTTTCTTATATAGAATTTTAGTTCGTGATCATTTTTGTGTTTGTTTTAATAAACGACAACAATAGAACAAAGTATTATTTCGGCCTATCTACCTATGTAGTTAAATCTACTGCTAAAAAAACAAAACAAAATTTACTTTTTATTCAAGTGACATCTAGCAATACTCAGGTACAACTGTCATGTACAAAAACATCCATGATATAAATTGCTCTTTCATTACAACGTGCCTGCTAAAAATGTCACAATTCTATACTGCATGTAGTTTCTCATAATTTTAATAGATGACGCTGTTTCTCAAACCAAGAATTTTGCCAGTGCAACATAGCAGCACATTTTTACCTTTTTATTTTTACAATTCTATTCAGCATGTATAGTTCTTTATAATTTTAATAGATGACGCTGTTTCATAAACCAAGAATTTTGCCTGTGCAACATAGCGGCACATTTTTACCGATTTTTTGGCCACGATTGTAAAAAAAGAAATTGATGCTAGGCATTATTTTTACGATACTTGTCATTGTCAAATCATCAATCAAAGACATTGATAATTTGATATTGAAAACATTTGAAATTGTACTCAACCATGGATTGAAATCGCACGAAATTAGTAAAAATGTTCCAATCTACCATCTAAAAACTATGACGACAGCCGTGGCAGATGGTGGCAGAATCTAAAATCATTTAATGATCAATTTAGACAAAAATGACACGGCTACACCAACCTGGATGCCATGCCCCAACATCAAAACAATCAAGTACCCTGCCTTAGCCTACATCTACCCATTAGACGAACTGATCATAGTAAAACAGTCAGATGCTTACCATAACATAATCGGCGAAAAAAACTCAACCGGCTACACAATCTTTAATAATCTTGGCCAAAAAGTCTTCATCGCAGTCACCAATGTTAGAAAACGCAAGAAATGCCACATAAAAATCTTCAACCTATATGGAAACGAAGTCTTAAAGGTTGAAAAACCCTACCAGATATGCAAGAATAGATTTTTAATATGGGCGCCACCAGGAAATTTTCTAGCCGTTGGGAAAGAATTACCGACTTGTGTGAACAATTTTACAGTGAAAAATTTGTCCGATTTCGTGTTTAAGATCAAAGCTAGGGGTTTGTTTCAATTGGAGTATGATATATCATCTCAGGAAGGAATTATAGGCCAAATAAGTGAGTGGAATACTACAGCGGTTTTCGGGGTGAAGAAATTTGGGATATCTTTCCCGTTGAATATGAATGTTTTGGATAAAGCTGTTCTGCTTGGAGCTTGCTTTTTTATCGCTTGTTTGAAATATAGAAGATAGCTCCAATCGTGTTTTAATACTACATCTAACTGGAATGCGTAACTAAAATTCTCGCTAACGCCTGCAAATAATCTAATAGCAAGTTTCAGATATGTGTGCATTGTGTGCATTGTAGGAGCAATATTTATAATATAATATGCCTTGCTTGGATCTATCTTCTCATATTTTTTATAGAACCTAGCCAAATAAATGCTAAGTAGTATTTAAATTAAAATACAACAGTATTTTAATGTTTTATTCAAAGAACAGAGCATAAAAATCTGCGATATAGATGTACCTAGAGTTACAAAATTGTAGCAATTTGGAAAAATTAAATAGGTACCTATATATTCGCGATGTTTAACTAAAAAATGTTAGTAAAGATTTCTTTCCAAAAAACACATTCCCTTTTTACCAAAGCTTTTAAAACTGTAATAACAAAGGGTCTTGGTAGAATATAAAATAAGTATTTTAAAAGAAAGTACGAAGACCGGGGACGTTCAATCAACGACCGAATGATACTGTGGAGTCTTAAAATAAATTGATCGTTGAATGAACGAATCGAAGCTTGGCGGGTCCCTGAGTCCACTGCATAAATGCCTTTGTTTATTTTGCTTAGTAAGAACAAAACCGTCATGAGTGGTACAGAGCTGGGCGGGACGCAAGCTGTGTTTTGTTCTTTGCCAAGCAAATAATATGGTATTTTTGCAATGGACTCAAGGACTTCAATCGCAGCACGCAACACCGCTGTCTTCGTAAGCAGCTATATTATGGAAGCACCGAGTTTTGCCCGAAAGTCTTGAAACTCAATGGAAGGTGGGTAGATTGACTGCACAGAAATAGAAAACTTTCTAAAAGAAACCTACTATTCAAATGGGTAATGAAAACCGCTCCATAGTCCGTTTTGTAGTTTAAAAGATCGAAGCAGATCACAGATAGATATAATAAGGCGACTTTGTCTTTAATACTATGTAATAATGATGTGCCCGCGCCGCCATCTTGGTTTCAGTTATTCTGCGCGAGTTGTCATAAAATAGTAGGTATTACGACTTATTTTTCTTCTTCGGCACTTTCTCCTCATCCTCATCATCATCTTCGCTAGGTTCTTCATCCTCAACCTTCCTTTTAGCCGTTTTGGAGTTTGTGATCCTCTCCTCTTCGCCTCTCTCACATGTACGAGATATCTTAGAAGCTCTAACAGAGAGCGTTCCATCGTAAGACAATCTGTATTCTGCAGATTTTGGATCGCAGTCAGCGGGTAAGTCGAAGCGCCTTTTAAAACGACGCGAGAATTGCGACGTGCAGTTTCGTTCCTTCTTCATTTCGTCATGTTGTCCTTCGATATATATTGTTCCTTTGACGGCTTCGACTGATATTTCCTTTGGACCGAAATTCTGGACGTCTACGTCCACTTGGAAGGCTTTCTTATCGTTTTTTATGTGGTAGTTCATCATTGCGTCGTCAGGTTTTATGCGTTTCTGTTGGTGGTTTGGACGCTCATGGCTTTTTTCTACATATATTGTGTCTACACAGTTGGGGCAGACGAAGAATTCCACCTCTTCATCTTCTTGAGAATCTGTAGCTTCTGTGTTCTTTTCAGTGGGCCCCATGGTGGAAATTCGTAAAAAGTCCCTGGAATGTAGGGAATGTTGGTAAATTAGTTGTAGGTACTAAGACGGTTTTTTAGTAGGTGAAATCTTACTGGAATTTAAGAATTTTATTTAATTTTGATACGATGAAAACCCTTCTCCAGAGCGAAAAACACAAAATGAAAAGTCAATCAAAAAGAATGAAGATAAAAGTCAATGTCAGAGTGTATTCGTTTGAGGATTTTATTCTTTTTTTTTTATCGCGAATAAGTCCGCGCTTAGATCATAGAAGGATTTATATGATTACTAGCTGACCCGACGAACTTCGTTTCACTGCCGGGCTGATTTGTGAATCTAAACCATCAAACTTGTGTAGGTATAATAATTATACTAGTTATATATTATACTAGTTTCTAATCAATTAGCATACCTTCCAGGGTCTTATTCTGTACATCAAAACTAACAACTTTTGTTCTGCGACTTTTGTGAAAACTCAAAAAAATTTTTTGTTGTTCCATAGAAAAATTTTGTTCACCCGCGACAAAATGTATGGAACACACGTACCGAAAAGCACAGCGTAGGATGTCCACCTACAGAGTGACCACCACTTGCAGACGAACAGACTGCAGGATCACGATCGACGCAAGCCGCCTCTTACCGGTCTTATGACAGACCTATAAGGGGATTCCTATCCAGCTATGGATAAAGGTGAAAAGAGAAGGAATGAACGGTTTATTAATTTTTTCCCTTTTCAATTTGACAATGATTATTAAAAAAATTATCCTATGAAAGAAGACTAATACCTATTTTGAGATCAAGAAAAAACAAACAAAAATCAAGTTAAAAAAAAATCAGTTTATTCTTTATTGAGAAGAGAACACATGAAAATCAGTCTTACATTTACGGAATACTTGAGACTTAAATCTACTAAACCAAAATTAGTTTAAACTAACGCCTGCGCTTTTTCTGTGGTGACTTTTCTTCCTCTTTAGCTTCTCCGTTGGCTTCTTCTTCCTCGTGGTCTTCATGAACCTTTCTCCTTACTGGGCCAGTCTGTGTGATCGGAATAGCCCTTTCGTCCTTATTCTCACTGTGCTTAGGGGCTATAATCGATAGAACACCGTCCGAAGAAAGTTTAGACTCGACCGTTTCAGGATTGCATCCTTCCGGCAACGCGTAGCGACGCTTAAATTGGCGGGAAATAAATCCATGTTCATCTTTCCTCTCCTCGTGCTTTCCTTCTACAACCACGTAGCCATCTGAAGTTTTAACCGAAATCTCTTCCGGCGAGAAATGCTGGACGTCCAAATTGACTTGGAATTTATCTTTATCGCTTTTGATGGTGGAACCGACGTCTTGGGCTATGGCGGCGAGGTTTCTCCAAGGGCGAAGATAGCGACGCACGTTAATGGCTGGTCGTTCGATTTCTGATAATAAGAAATCTGTCGGTAATAGATCCATGCCGAAAAGCTGGTCTCGTAGACGTCGAGGACGGATATCGTCGAATAAGTACGGTAGTAGCGCCATAATAGTCGATGTGGCCTCTTTCAAAATCTC
This sequence comes from Hypomecis punctinalis, assembly GCA_949316475.1. Classification (NCBI taxonomy): domain Eukaryota; kingdom Metazoa; phylum Arthropoda; class Insecta; order Lepidoptera; family Geometridae; genus Hypomecis; species Hypomecis punctinalis. The sequence goes on along the minus strand of OX438819.1, from coordinate 2,340,755 downwards.
ACGAGTATCTGAAGAAGTTTTCTTGAAGTCGCTTTGTTGCTCCGAAGTCTTGTTGAAGTCGCTTGGAAGCTCCGAACTCGCTTGTGACTCGTAGTACAATGATGACGTCTCGATATGAACAGGCGCTTTTATATTGCTCAGCGGCATGGGTCGATTGTTCGCGAAAGGACTCAAAGATTCGAGAGTGTTGTAGAGAATTCTGGAAATTACGTTTTAGCGCCATCTATCATCGAGTAGCTGAACCATAAAGTACGTTTAAAACCCTCTTTTTTTTAAATACCTTATTGGACATTGGTACTGCTACTCGTCGCTAGATAATAGAAAGGAGATATTGCAAAATGGGATCAGACTAGGTACAGTAGCCCAAAAAATCCGATAAACTATGGTAAATAAATGCGCAGAGTAAAACAACCGCATTGAATGCTTAATTTATGAGTACTTTCACATTTTCCAATCTAATTTTTGTTCAGTCATTGAATTACTGCCATTTTGGTCACATGTAACCTTTTTGATATAACCTACATAGAATTAATAGCCTACATGTAAAAAATGCACTAAAGAGTTTTTGTTACTGGTTTTCTTTTAACTTTAACTTTTCAAACGTTAATGTTAATCACATTGACACGTTTATAGGTACTTTATACTTCCATGATGACTTTATACGTTTCTTTTGTTTCATTTTGGCGTATTTTTTCAGATCCAATGAAGTTTATGTATGCTACTTCAATGTTTCAGGCTTGAATATTTATTTTTGAAACTTCCTTGGAAAGAAGGGGCGTTCTGGAAAAATCATGTCGATGCATTTTATTATTTTGTGAAACATGTTTCTATCAGTGATATTACTGAGAACTAACTTGACCGCGACTTTTTGGACTATGACGTGACTTAGACTGTAACTTTTTTTTTTTTTTAATATAATGACAATACTACATTACTACTACATAGAAAGCAATTGGATCATCCACAGACCCTTGAAGGTCTAAAGATAATCCAAGTGCTCAAGCCCACTGCCAGTTGGCAGCGTGCCCAGCATGCTGGCAGCATTGCCACGCTGAATGGCAATGCTTATACGTTGAGCCAAATAAACACCAGCATTTTGGTCACGCGTCGCGTCCACCAGACGCTCAGAAAGACTTTTGAAAACGAGATGAGCTCCCGGCCCCCACGGACCCAAAGTCTCAACTCCAAATGGCTCAAATATGTAACCACTGCCGAGGTTAGCATATTTGCGCCGCTTGTGCTGCTCAGCCGAATTGGCCGCCGCTCCAGCCCTACTCTGAGTCTCAGGAAGATGTGACGGTGCCAAAGTATCGACGCAAGTTGCGTCCCATACTAAGGGCCGTCCACACTTCCATGGGACCAGCGTCATGCCGTCAGGCCTTTTGCCATCACCACGCGCCAACCCACTCGGTTCGAGTACGGCTGCGATATTGGCGGTGACAAAAGCCCTGCGTATGACATCGTTAAGGCTGGCGTGGCGTCCAATCCGACCAGCGCTTCTTGAGCAAGAGAGACCGTGGTGACCGAGCTGGTCAACTGCAGTACCACACTGACAGCGATGGGCTTCACAACACCTTGCACCCAAGCGTAAGCTGACAGCTAGACGAAATGCAGTTGGGTCTAAAAGGTTACCAGTATTGAAAGAGGGCAATGCTTGCAACCAAAGACCGGACTCCCATACAGAGACTGCAAGGATACGAGCGCGATCCGCGACGCTAGGACACGTGTCTAGAAGAGATTTCCGTGCTAGTTCGCAGATCGGCCGATCCCACAGTCTCTGCGACGATAAAGTCTTTGGAAGCTCGGTATTTGGGCAAGCGACCCTCCAAGCATTCGTTGCCTCATTCAAATGAGCTACATCTACGCCAGAATGGCCTAAAGAAGGTGCGAGGATTTTTTCAATCAAGTTCTGAGTACTATGAATGGAGGACAAGAAAGCTGGTAAAGCAACACTTGAAATTTGGCGGACCCCTAACCCTCCAAGCCTAACAGGCAAGGAGGCTTGTAGCCACGCCCTTTCACTCATGTCAATATTCAAAACCGATACTAGGGACTGCTTTACAACATCGTCTAAGCTCAAAAGGAGCTCATTGTGTTTCCACAATGGACTACATCGTAAAGCGTACATAAATTTTGGAACAAACAGACAACATCTTATAATGGTAAAAGCCATGTGGGCGTTAATTTTGAGTAGCCTATCAGAGGCACTCAAAAAATTTTGAATTTTTTCTTGAACGAAAGGCGGAATGACTCATCTAATATCGGCGAACCTAGAAGGCGAAGAGAACACTTGTCTACCGATTTGATGTTAGGTGCCAAATCATTAAATTTGTTAAGTATCAAATCTTTATCCGGACATGAGTCGCAAACGAAAAGTTCGCATTTCGAAAAATTTAGCTCCAAACCAATTTGACGAAACTCGTCAATAAGAATTTCCAAATCACGTAGGACTGTGCTCGCATCGCCACCCAAAGTCCCGTCATCCAGATACCAAACGTTGAGTTTAGATTGGAGACGTTGAACAATTGGATGAATGGCCAGGCTGAAAATGGCTGGTCCGAGAGGGTCACCTTGTTGACAGCCAACGGAAGATAGCAAAACATCATTTTTGTAAATTAATTTAGTGGGTTTGCCGTAGCATTGCCAAAGAAAATTGAAAAGATCGGGAATTTTGTCTTTGACCTGTGCCAACAAGGCGTCTCGATTAACCGAATTGAAAGCATTTTTGACATCCACCTTAAGCAACACCTCTCCACAATTTTGACCGAGAAAAGTACGAAGCGAATGAACAGCAGCCTCACATCCACCCCGCGAACCAAAGCCAAGCTGTATTGGTTGAAAAAGGCTACTCAAAAGAGCAACCTTTTTTCCACAACCGGCTTTGGCTGCGAGACGACGATATGTGGTGCCAACAGCAATAGGTCTGATGCCACCATCTTTTTTGACAAGTGCGCATAGGTTAGCGCCATACAAGACTTCGATAACGTCATCATTGACCTGCCCAGATAACATGAGATTTGCCAAACCCGTTAATTCTCTCAAGAGAGACTCAGCCACCTCACCAGAGCTAAAAGATAGAAGATCTTTTAGATGTTGAGGCGAGAGACCATCTAGGCCTCCGGCTGAGCCGCTCCGAAAAGAAGAAACGGCCGCTGCAATCTCCTGAGCTGACACTTCAATGACAACGTCATCAGGGTGTGGTGGCTCAGGCAGGTGGAGACATGCTGCCGGCGGATGCTTGTCACGGAGTGACTGGACCGTATCGGGTGTGTGGGGGGCAATAGTGTCGCTGGAGAACAGGACTCGTGCGGCGCCTTTGATATCGCCATCACTAATTTTGCTCTCTACTATTTTAATTGTAACCGAATCGTCTGTTTTTTTAGAATTTGGTTTATTCTGCCTTGTTGGCGGAATAATGCTTTCAAAATCTAAAGAGTTCTCTTCCAATGCGCTGTACTTTACGCAATTTTCCTTTACCCTAGTGGTAAGGGATTTTTTGTTTGTTGGGTCCGAATGTACGTAAAGCACAACGTAGGGAAAAGTCAAGAGGTGTTCCCAGGCGACTAAAGAATTTTTAGAAATAACATTCCGAATAGCAGCAGATAAACACTGCGCAACCGAAAAACGTGCACCACGCGGGATGCGTTTTAAAACAGGAAGAGAACTTTTGAGTGAGCTAAGAACCTCCCAAAGCGGTTTGGAAGGAGCAGCAGCGCTCACGGGACTGCTGCTGGCTCCATCAGAGCCTGCAATAGGGGCCGAAAGTGTAATTTGGCTATTTTTATGGCACCGCGTACGGTGAATTTTGAGGCCTTTCTGTCCTTTAAAAAATCGCACTTGGGAACATTCTAGGCACTGAATCATGTCCCCCTGCGACACATTAACGTATTGGGAAACTGCATTTGGCCCGGCCGGGGCGCAAAATGCCATGAATAACAAGAATTATACCTACTACAAATATAAATAAAAATAAACTTAGGTTCTATAAGTGGAGACGTCAGGACGTCAGACCGTGACGTGGGCGGTCTGCGCAGACTCGGATGGCGTTGACATGGAAACAAGAAAACAACAATGAGCCGCGACTGTCAAAAACCTACCGAATATTACAACACAATAGAAAACAATTATTTGACTATCTCTAGCTCTACAAATATTACCTCGAAAGAAAATAAGAAAAAAAGGAAAGATTGGAGTAGAATTTGGCCCGCTAGAGCAGAAAAATCTGAAAAATAAGGGCCGAGAAAAATCCTGCCAACATGCGTTGACAGCAACTTTTTTTTTTTTTTTTTTGTAACTATTTTGATATAATACCAAAGAAGGTTCATTACTTATACTTAACACTAGCAAATGCATAAACCATGTGACGCCGAAATATAAAAGAAGAAGAGTATGGCCGCCTTATTTTCAAACACTGTCAATGTTATTTTTAATCCGAATACAAAAAAGTACTTTTAATGGACACTGATATTGTAAAAAATAACGGGAAAATCTTTTTGTGGAAGAAACGAAGCAATTTATGATATACTGTACCCTGTGGTGGCCCAATTTCTATATATTATTGCAATATCTCCTTTAAAGTTTTCAATAAATTTTCATATTTATTCTCTGTTCTCGAATCGTCATCACTCATCAAGTACTTGGAAATAATGCAATCTAAAAATGAATCACCATGATGATGAAATCTAAAACGGTTTTGTCAAAAAATAGGGATTTTAAAGGTATTTCCTGCTATCTAAGTTAGAAAAATAAATACCTAAGTCATTACTTAAAATAATCAAACGTATGTATAATTATGGGTAAGGTTAGGTTAGGTTAATAAATACCGGTTATACTAGGTAGTCTAATAGCATTGCAGATAATAATATAGGTATAAACAGTGAGATGTACTTACCAAAAAAAAATCATTGGGTAGGTACCTATAAACTGCAATGTCTGCAATGAAGAAATGAGTAGGTAGGTATTCTGAAACACATTCGATTATTAAAGTGAATTTTTGCATACTTATATTTATTTTCTGGAATAATCTACTTAGTACCTATGCTAGGTATGTAGGTAGGTATCCTACTAGGTAGGTGTTATAGGTAGGTTAGCCAAAGAGCATTGACTTTTGATGACCTATATTTGTGTGTAGGTACCTACCTAGGTACTAGGGAGATAATATTTAAAATTCTACACCTGCACCTACGAGACAAATAAAACGTTAGTACTTAAACAGGTTAAGGTCAGGTGAGTAGTACAATACCAAGGTGTACTTACTTGTAATAAAATTACTCTAGCTCTACAGCTAGGCCTATAAACCTCAAGATACTTATTTACTTATATTTTATACGCTTTTCATTCAATGAGTAAGAAATCCCATTGAAAACCCTGTCTTCAGTTTAGGCATTTTATTTTTATACCTACGTCATTGAGAAGTAATCAAAGTAAGTTTGATTCTTTTTTCAATGACCTACGTACGTACGTACCTTAGATTATGACAAGTAAATCATCAAAGGTACGTACCTAATTTCAAAAGTCTAAGTCAATGAACTGAAAAGCACGCGAATTTCTATGGGCTTCTATTCTATATCTGGAATGTTCGGCCTGTCTCACTTTAAAAAAATGTTTTATTTTGTTTTTATATTTTGGCCTTAGGTATTTGAAAATAAGTTGGTTTCCATTCCGTCTGTGAAGGCTTGGTGAAGTTTACTTTTTCTATGTGTAGTAATAATTAGCGCGAAAAAAAATACAAAAATGATTTTGACCTAGGTATACCTAAGTAATTGAAAAATATTTTTTGTACATTTAGAAGTGTTTGTTCAGATTTATTTTAATGTAGCCTAGGAAAATAATTAATTTTGTTTAATTTACTGTTCTCATTTCAGGCATTATTGATATTTTTCATTCATTATCTTGTACTTGAAGAATAGCCGGTAAACCTACCGGTGAAAATGAGGCGTGGGACATGGAGGTTATAGGTACCATATACACTAAGGCCTTCCCTAAATTCTTACTTTATTAGAATAATCTTTATTGGGTCACTAACTTTGCTGAAAATAAGTAATGAGTACAATTAGGTACATATTCAGAAATAATTTCTAGTTCATTCTAGAAAATTAAGAGGAAGTACCAAAATCAATACAAAGCAAAGCGGTTATCGCGGTGTTGCCAATCCTGTTTTCAAAAAGGTACGGACGGACTTTCAAGAATGACTAGCAGCTATGTGACGCAATGCCACTTCCGGTAGGTCGTGTTTTTGCTAGCGTTTGTAAATAATAACTTGAAAAAGAAAACCTTGAGGACTGAAGGCCCCATGATGAATATTGTCGAAAAGTTCTCGAGTACCAAGCTTTCTACATATAGATTGAGTTGACGATCTATAGAAGAGGCCTATGTCTAGCAAAGGACTTCATATGACTGAAACAATGCCGACAATTTAAGGTCACAAGAACGCTGAACACTTAAAGCACTCGTGCCACTAACCAACAAATGAAGATAAAACTAACTGAGATACACAAAAATACACGAGTTCAAATTATAACAGCCCACATTTTAGCATCAGGGCTTAGTATAAATTTAAATATACAAGATTACAGAGTTCAATCAATAATCTTAGTTTTTTTTCCGTTTCTTTAAAAATAGTCGTTTCTAGTACAAAAATGTTGCGTGAAATGGATCGTTTCTAAAGAAAGAATTATAATTATAATATTTTACGCAACAATTTAGTACTGGGATACGACTATTTTATGAGAAACGGTGAGTTCACTGTTTTCTATAAAATAGTCACCGTTTCGTATAAAATAGTCAAGTCACAAGAGGAAATCGTAAAATGGAACGGTAATTGAAATAATCGGTCAAGTGCGAGTGAACTTGCACACGAAGGTTCCGCATCGTATGGGAGCCCCCATACGAATGAGATTTTTGGAATTAATGTACGAAATTTAACACTAAAAACTAGGCTTTTCGGTGAAGGAAAACATTGTGAGTCAGCCTGCATGTTGTGTCCGTAGAAGAAATTCGATAGCGTATGTGAAGCCACCAACCCACAATGGGCCATCATCTTCATCATCGTCCGCCTGTGTCGACCCACTGCTGGGTATAGTCCTCCTCTCTTATGTGCCATTCTTCCCTATCCTGGGCCAATCTCATCCACGCCTGACCAGCAATGGGTCTGATGTCATCGACCCATCGGGCTGGGCCCTGACCCATCGACCCAATGGGCCAGCGAGGTGAATATTCACCAATCACCCTTCTGGGTAGGACTATGTCCTGCAGTGGACTATTAAAAAGGCTGATACATTACAGTATACAAATAAATATTCTGTAAATATTTCAAGCATTTACAGGTTGCCATAATCAGATGGTATACGGATATACGGAGATAGCTGCAAGACTCATTTAATTAAAGTAGATAGAATACAAAGCCAAGCGATGCGGGTGATAGGCGGCTACATTAAAACTACGCCGATTCACGTTATGGAAGTAGACGTACATCTCCAACCATTAGATATTCGTAGGCGATACTTAGCTAGTAAATTTAACTTAAAATTATTTTAATAATTCAGTATACCTATCTATAGAAGAACTATTCGAATTAAGAAATAAACCATTCTGGGAGCGAAAGAAATTACGAGTACCAACGCTTTTTACCATACACGAGTAATACTCCGTTATATAAAAGTACACAGCTGAAAGTGTTTTCGTTGAGCTCTTGGGTGAGAAATATTATGTACGCAGAACTCATCGCCATCTCAGAAGTTTTATCATATGTCATAGAAAATTTGTAATTTTTACTGATTCTAAAAGCGCACTCCAACACCTGGCTCACTGTGTTTCGACTTTTCGAGGTACACCGATCGCCTATGCAATAATACATTCCATTCTGAAGATATTATGGTCCCAGTACCTAGTATACCTAGTCAAAGATATGTGTCGTAACTTATTACTAGTTATTATTGGAAAGAGTACTTCGATGAACGATTTTTAGAAAAAGGTATGTGGTTTAAAACTATTCAGCCGCAACCGCTAAATGCGTCGTGGACAGACAACTGTCGGCTCTGTAGGCAGGACCTAGTCTTATTATTACGGCTTCGTTCCGGACACATTCCGTTGAATATGTTTGCCCACCTCATGTGCAAGACTGATTCGCCGCTTTGTTGCGACTGCTTGAGAATGGAAGATACCTACCTACATATTTTGATGGAATGTGTCCGGAACGAGGCGCCCAGACGCCTTTTATTCCGAGACAAATCCATTGGTTTATGTAATTCTTATTTAGCTCAACCTACAGCTGAGGAGACATAGAAGATACTAGCCATGGTGAAAACCGGTCTAGCTAATAGGACCAATGCATTGTAAATATTTAAGATCGAATTGTTTTTCCTACTACTGCGCCATTCTCCCTGTGTGAAAAAGCACGTTAATAGAGATTAAATAAAAATGTTTCCATAAATAATATCGAGCAAAAAATACGTTTTTTTGTATAGGAACCCCCTCAAATATTTATTTTATTTCAATTATTTCTTTTTAAACAGATTACCCTATGAATATTTGAAGCGGCCACTTGTTATTGTCATTATTATTGGGCGAAAAACGTTTACAAATTCAGGTTTGTTGTAAGTATAGGTATACCACATATCATACCACAAAACAGGTATAATATGGTAACCCTTACCTTTACCCTTAAATATTTATTAATTCTCTTTTTAGTATTTGATATACCGGCATCAAAAATACATCTTCTGTCAACATTTTAACTATTTGGCTATCACGTTTCATGAGATAAGCCTGGTGACAGACAGTCAGACGTACGTAAGTACAGCGGAGTTTCAGTACCATTTGTGTACGGAAACCTAAAAAAGTAAAGTCGTCCGTCGTTCCGTATCTTTTCCGTATACGTTCCCAGGCAGTCGTTCGAAAGTCAAAAATAATTCTCCTTGAGTTTTAAAGTAGTAACAGAAAATAATATTTTTTTGATTACTTGGCAACATTTCTTTTAATAGTGAACTTTTGCCGGATACAACTAGCGCCCGTAGCGGTTAGTAACAGAACTAAACTTCGGACACGTACAGAAAGTTCTAGACGCAAATGGAAGTTTACTGAAAACTACACATTTTGTGAGAATACGTATATTGTTCACATTTTTATAATTTTTATTTCATAATTTAAAGTTAAATTAATCCATATTCTGGTACGGTTTTCATTCTAAGTATATTAGATTTTATAGAAATTCTCGAACATTCTGGAATGTTCCAGAACAATTCATTCTATTTCATGAAATCGAGCCTACTGCCATCTAGCGTTGAATAGTATCACTATATAGGTATTGTCAACATTTTTTTATTTTGCTAATTTGGTTAACCGACTACCGCAGAAATAAGGTTATATCAATGGTAAGTATTTTTCTATTATCTTATTGAATGGAGTTGTAATAACTCATATTGCAGCAGTCTAAAAAGCAAAAACGTGTTCAACAGTAAATATCTTTGTAATATCGCATTGTAAAATTGTAAATAGATTTATAAATAAACTGAAATTCTTAGTTATAAATGGAATGAATACCTACTAATTATTTAATTGTACTGTTACGTCCAGTACATACAATATTGATAGTTGATTCTTCCGATATCATTTAGTCTAGTCCTATTCGTACTTACCTAGTGTTTTAGTTCTTGGTATGGTTGGCTTTTCGCATATTATTAAATAATCATAAATATTACAAAATCTGGTTTTGTTTTTTTAAACTGAGCATTCGGTTTGTTCTCTAGCTCTTTTGTTTAGCGTCCGAATTCTAGTAAAATCAGTGAGAACTTAGAACCCAGTGGAGTCCTTTGTATAATAACATTAGGTTGGAAGTAGGTCGATTAACTCTTAAAATTATTACGTTATAAACCTATTCTAATATTAATAACTCAAAGAAAGTATTATAAAGCTTATAATCTCCTTGAAATTTTTAAAGTCGCTTAAAAAAGACATAAATGTAAGTATCTACACAAACTGAATTATTTTATTTCTTGGGTACAATAAGAACTGAGACCAAAGTTCGTATATCTCTGATGAGTAGCGCGCCAATTCCAGAAATTTCTACTCGTCCATAGATGTCGCTAGCACCCGTTTCTATAAAAGCAGTTTGACATTTCGTCGCGGCGTTATTTCAAGTAAAATTGTGAAGTGAGCGATACAGCGCTACTCAACTGTGTTAAAACACGTGTTACCGCGATTCCTGTGAGCATAAAGCAAAGTTACAAGTTAATTTCAAGAGAGAATCGTCAATTATACTAGTTCTACAAAATGCCGGAAGGTATGGAGGCACAGTCGGGGGATGTGGAGACCTTCGCGTTCCAGGCTGAGATCGCTCAGCTTATGTCCCTCATCATCAACACATTCTACTCCAACAAAGAGATCTTCCTCCGTGAGTTGATTTCCAACAGTTCCGACGCCTTGGACAAGATCCGCTATGAATCTCTCACCGACCCTTCGAAGCTCGACAGCGGTAAGGAGCTCTACATAAAGATTATCCCGAACAAGAGCGAGGGAACTCTGACCATCATTGATACCGGTATCGGTATGACCAAGGCTGACTTGGTGAACAACCTCGGAACCATCGCGAAATCCGGCACCAAAGCGTTCATGGAAGCTCTGCAGGCCGGCGCAGACATCAGCATGATCGGTCAGTTTGGTGTAGGTTTCTACTCATGCTACCTCGTGGCTGACCGTGTGACTGTCCACTCAAAGCACAACGATGATGAGCAATATGTCTGGGAGTCTGCTGCCGGTGGTTCATTCACCGTCCGCCCTGACCACGGCGAGCCATTGGGCCGCGGTACCAAGATCATCCTGCACGTAAAGGAGGACTTAGCCGAGTTCATGGAAGAACACAAAGTCAAGGAGATTGTCAAGAAGCATTCCCAGTTCATCGGCTACCCTATTAAGCTTCTAGTAGAGAAGGAGCGCGAAAAGGAGCTCTCTGACGACGAGGCCGAAGAGGAAAAGAAAGAGGACGAGAAAGATGACAAGCCCAAAATCGAAGACGTCGGAGAGGACGAGGAAGAGGACAAAAAAGACAAGAAGAAGAAGAAGACCATCAAAGAGAAGTACACTGAAGATGAGGAGCTGAACAAAACTAAGCCAATCTGGACTCGCAATGCTGATGACATCACACAGGAAGAGTATGGTGATTTCTATAAATCACTGACCAACGACTGGGAAGACCACTTGGCTGTAAAGCATTTCTCAGTCGAGGGACAGCTGGAGTTCCGTGCCCTGCTATTCGCACCCCGCAGAGCCCCCTTCGATCTCTTCGAGAACAAGAAGCGAAAGAACAACATCAAACTGTATGTACGCAGAGTATTCATCATGGATAACTGCGAAGACCTTATCCCTGAGTACCTGAACTTCATCCGAGGTGTTGTTGACAGCGAAGACTTGCCCCTGAACATTTCCCGTGAGATGCTCCAACAGAACAAAATTCTCAAAGTAATTAGGAAGAATCTGGTAAAGAAATGCTTGGAACTCTTTGAAGAGCTAGCAGAGGACAAAGAAAACTACAAGAAGTTCTATGAACAGTTCAGTAAGAATCTCAAACTGGGTATCCATGAGGATTCCCAGAACAGGTCAAAGTTGGCTGACTTGCTCCGTTTCCACACATCTGCTTCTGGAGACGAAGCCTGCTCTCTAAAGGAATATGTATCCCGTGTAAAGGAGAACCAGAAGCACATCTACTACATCACTGGCGAGAACCGAGACCAAGTCTCCAACTCTTCGTTCGTAGAGCGAGTCAAGAAACGTGGCTACGAAGTAGTCTACATGACTGAGCCGATTGATGAGTACGTAGTACAGCAGATGAGGGAGTACGACGGCCGTACCCTGGTCTCCGTCACCAAGGAAGGCTTGGAGCTGCCCGAGGATGAAGAAGAAAAGAAGAAGCGCGAAGAAGACAAAGTCAAGTTCGAAAACCTCTGCAAGGTTATGAAGAACATCCTCGACAACAAAGTTGAGAAGGTTGTTGTATCAAACCGGCTGGTAGAGTCTCCTTGCTGCATCGTCACTGCTCAGTACGGATGGTCTGCAAACATGGAGCGTATCATGAAGGCTCAGGCGCTCAGAGATACATCCACCATGGGATACATGGCAGCCAAGAAGCACCTAGAAATCAATCCGGACCATTCCATCGTTGAGACGCTCCGTCAGAAGGCAGAGGCTGATAAGAATGATAAAGCTGTCAAGGATTTAGTCATTCTATTGTACGAGACTGCTCTGCTATCATCTGGTTTCACATTAGATGAGCCTCAGGTCCACGCTTCTCGCATTTACCGCATGATCAAGCTTGGTCTGGGCATCGATGAGGATGAACCAATCCAGATTGAGGAGTCCAGCGCTGGAGACGTTCCCCCACTAGAAGGAGATGCTGATGATGCTTCCCGCATGGAAGAGGTCGATTAATTCCAATTTCCCGTAACCATGTTATAATGGTTTTATTTAGTTTGTATGCATCGCAGTGATTGATTTGTGCACAGGTGTACAGCCAAAGACTGATTTAGTTTGAATTCCAATTTTAAAATAAATGGTAACATTTAATGAATATATTTCTGTGGTTTTCTTCAATCCTTATTTAGGTAGGAATTAATAAGTTCTAGGGTCTATAATTATCACAAGCTGTAAAACTGACTTGAAATCTAATCATTCAAATAGAATACAATGTTTTACGCCTTGTGGTAAACCCCTGGGAACTAAAGTCCAAACTAGTATAGCTATACTACAGGGCCAACTCCGAATAATAGGAAAGTTGCTGTATTTTCGCTACATAGGTAGTTCTTGATTCAGAATTGTTTGATTTTTGAAACCGAAATCTACTCATTGAAATGACTTAAAAAAAAAAATTTCACATTGTAAACACCTATAACAAATCTAGCGTTCTACTTTTACTATGGGGCCAATCGGAACCGGCAGTTTCAGTTCTCGATTCCGAATTGCAGCTTAGTATGGGATAGCCGATTTTTTTCTTGCATTGCGGGTTACCCCCATAGTAAAAGTTGTTCATAGTCAGTCACCCCAGTAGATAAGGAAGGGCTAGACTACTCTATATGCAGTAATAAAAAATACCTATCTAAAATATAAACGTAGTTTATTACTCTGCCCTACTGAATGACATTGACGTGGTCTGTGAAGTATAGGTAGAATAGGTATAAAATCACAGAGCTATTACAACTCCTATCTCTGTGTATGAAACAAAGACTAATGAGTCAAACTGCTACTGTTGCCTCTGAATTAAAATTAGATATTTTGTTATTAGTACATAATTACAAAGAAAGACTGAGGCACACTGTCCACGGAGGCGTAGCTTCATAGACGCGTATTCGTCATTATACGCTTGGTGTACGCTTGCTTGCAGCTTACATACAAAACAATGTAACTCTGTCGACGGAGCGGCAACGTCGCGCTCGCGTCGCTGCACGCAAGCTTCATGACGCCTGCCGTACTTGCTGTCATACGCCGGGGCGTACATGGAGTGAACGCACGTGTTTTTTATTGTAAAAAATGGCGGGAACGGCTGCCAAATTTGTTCAGATAATAGAAAAATATCCGTGTTTGATAAATATAATATAAATATCCGTGTTTGATAAATTTTGATAAGTTGTTTTACTCATCCTATAGAATGAGTGAAATACACTGTCATCTTCTAATAATTCTCTTGCCGCTATGAACAATCTACAGTTGATATTTCTTTCTATATATGGATGGGTCCAATGTAATCGTCGTTTTCGTCGACTTCGAATGTAGTGATAAGCCAAAATAACGTCTTCGTCGTCCGACTGCATTCTCACAAATGATTGACAATGTACGCTTGCAATACGCCTCATGGATAGAGATCAGTACGCTGGGCTGCTTAAGCTGCACGGCGTATTTTGAAGCGTCTATGAAGCTACGCCTCCGTGGACAGTGTGCCTGATTCTAAAAAGTACCACAAAGCATGATGCCTTACTTTGCAAGAGAGATTACCTTTAAAAAAACTAGCTTTAATATGAAAAAATTTCACTTGCGTCTGACAGAGGCACTGCTGTTCCATTTTTATAGAGTTTGTGCAAAAAGAGAACCGTCTCGTGGCGTTACAGTGAACTAACAATAATATTTTAATCAGCAGCCAAGGGACCGACTATACTTGGTAGACACGAGTACTGATGAAAACCGAATTGGTGTCTATCAAGTATCAAACACTTTTAGTTGTACTAGCAATGACAGTACAGTGTTGTCAACGTAACAAAATTAGTAAAATGGCACACGGGCGACCTCACCTACGACGCTGCTCTTTGCACAAACTCTACATTAACTATCAAGTATTGTAGTTTTTCTCAGATAGGTATTTTAAAATAGGTATAGAGAATAGGTAAAAAGTGTAAGAACTAGTGAAAGTGGCATGATCTCTCCACATCACAATGAAACAAAACTGCAAAATATAAATAGACGGTCTTGTTCCATAGAAAGGTAGTTTCTTCCAGGAAACTTGGATAGGTATACTCTTTATTGATTCACAGCTTACACATATTACATAACACAGAAAACAGATGTGAAGCAACCGGCGGCCTTTTCACTGAAAGTGATTTCTTCCAGGAAACTTAGGTATTTTTTGAAGTAACTTAATAATGATTACGTGATTTTATCTTGTTTTTTACTATTACTATAAAGGCTTAGACACTACATACCTAATTATAAAGCAAATCATGGCGTATTTTTTTTAACATTTGTTATTTGCGCCATCTAGTGATATTTTTAGAATTAATGACATGAATAAAAATTTATATTCCTTAGATAACAGCCCCGACAACAAGAAAGTACCTAGATACGTCATAAAAAACCTAACCTACCTAACATAAAAAGTATCTACCGAAAGGTCAATGAATAAAATAAAATTCATACAAGATTCATAGCGACATCTAGTGTCGAGTAGACGCTTCTTAACCAAGGGAACAATAGAGCTTTAGAATGAGCTGTTTTTTCCTAAACCTAAATTAATAAAACGGCCTAAACCATTATGCATGTACCTACTTGAAAATTCGAATTATCCTGCAGATAACACAATTTTTTTTGATGAAAAAGTAAGATCAAAGTAGAAAAACATAAAAACCATTGTTTTCACTAACGCCTGCCGAAAAGCAATTTTTTGTGTTTTTTTTGGCTTCGCACGATTTGTGCATTCAGCTATTTTATTTTATTGAGTAAAAAATACCATGTCTTACTGAAATATTTCCCGATTTCTAATAGTAAAATTGTCAAAATCATTATTAATTTATGGATTATGTAGGTCAGTCCCCATGTATTATTATTACATGTAAAAATTACTTTTATTGCGTTTTCCAAAATAGATTTGTATAGTAATTTCTAGAATTCCCAAACTCTTAGACATTTATTATGACGCAAGTTCGAGCGATCAAAGTGAAGAGTGGTTTTAACAAGACAGGTGGTTGTGAATGACGTCATAGTAAGTATTGATCCAAATTGCAAGTTGCTAGAAAGCAGGCAATGGAAATTTCTAGAGAATGTCTTTATTTTTCTGTTAAGTTACGAAATTCATGTTATTAGGACAACAATGTACCTACTGTATGGACGTTAGTATTTTTGAATGAATGAAGAATCAAAGTTTTTGGAAAATTAAAAGAAAAAGAAAGGTAAATTAAAATTTTCGTAACAATCACGAATAAAAATGGATTTATAGCCTGGGAAAGTCATAGAGTTCAGTCCTAGTCAAATAAAACCAAGTTACGTTATAGAATTCTCGTAGGCAAAAGACGAAGTATTTTTTTACCTCTTAGAATCCCAGACTAGAAGAATCCTAAAAAAATGGATTTAGCGCCTGCGAAAGTTCTAGAGTTCATGGAATTCTCGAAGGCAACAGAGACGAATTATTTTCTGCATTCGAGAATTCCATGAACTAGAATTCTAGAATTTTCGCAGGCGTTAAATACGTTTTTCATGATTGTTTCAAATTTTAAAATCACCTTTCCTCTTGATTTTACATTATATACCTACAATATATTATTATTGTACTCAGATGTCTAACAGTGGATTTTATTTGTAAAGCCTGTGCAGTACAGTATAGCAAATTATATGAAAAAATTAAAATATATATTGTTTTCATTAAACTTTACACGACTCCTATTATAAAGAAAGACTAGAGATTTAGGTACTCGTTTTATTTTATTTTACTGATTAGTAAAATACAATGCAATTGACCACACTGTTGGCTAGCAGAATATAACAGACTGAATCACTGAATGCTGAAAAGTGACTCTTCTCGTAGTCATAATAAATTAATCAATCAAAATGAAAAAAACAAAATTGTAACACGTTGTGCCACGATTTCACTATGACCTCTATGATTCATTCAAAGAAGTTTCTACGTCAAGAAAAAAAATCGAACGTTCTAAATCTAAACATTTCTCGCCTACATGTTTTGCAGACGATTTTATTTATGGAAATCTCCAGATAGGTTTGTTGACATTCGCGGCCATTCTGAAATAACTCGTGTGGTCAGTGTGTGAAAATAATCTTCCTAATTTTGCTCAAATTAGTGGTAAATAGAATGCAATGCCAAGATGTAATGTCATAATTATTTTAGCATGACTGTGTTGTCAATGTTTAGATCATAATTTTGATCTTCGCAATCTTATTGTGTAAGTGCTTTGGAAATCAAATATTGAATATAAATTATGATCTTATGATTATGATCGAAAAAATTATTTGCAATATCCAGCTAAACTACGTAATATCAATTTAACTATTACGTGAATTAGCTATTCTATTACCTATACCTAGGTACATTTTTAATTAGATAACGCTGAATTTTTAGATAATTATCTATGTAAACATCACGAGAAATTAAAGAAAATAGATGAGAAACAGCTCATTCCTTAGAGTTTTTATCAGTCACAAATAACCTAATAATAATAGCTTTGATTATTAACTTGACAAGTGAATAATCAAAGCCTAATAGTTATCAATACATTGACAATATCAAACCTTTGATTTTAATATAATTCTTATCAACACTTACATTTTTTATTAAAATCTTTAGGTATTTAGAAGCCGTAATCATCTTCAAGAACAACAATGGAATTCGCGCCAGATTCCAGGTTTTTCCATAGTTACCTGTACGAACCCAAAAATTCATCAAAGGGTCGAAGTTTCTAGGGCAGCCCAGTAAACAGCTGTTGTACACAAACAAACAAACTATTTCCCTCTCGCTCGATCTCGGAAGCCTTTTCGTTCAAGCCCTTCTAGCATTTTCCTTGCATTGTGCCGGCGGACCGTGTTTCTGAGCTTCCAGTTATTTCGATGAAAACACCAAGCTAGTCAGTAAAATTACCCTACTGAATTTATTTAACCGCAAATAAAAAAACATGATAAAGGCATCTTTGACCTTAAATAACATTGCATAATTTGTTAAAAACTATATTTGAACTCCTGAAACAGTTTTATTGCAAGTTTTATAATTGTTACAAAAATCGCGTAAGGTTGCGATTGTTAATTTTATCTATAAGTGCAAGGACGTAAATTATTATGGATCCAATGAAATAAATACTTTAGGTACAAAGCACATACGGGCTAGTCACATAATAACTAGCGTTAAGATGAGAAGACAATCAGATTTGTATTAAATCAATTTATAACTAATGATTATGAATAAACAACGCTACATCTGTTTCATTAAATAAAATAAATATACCTATTTTTTTAATAGATTGGCAAATGTTAGAGACTTATAATTATTATACCTACTGTATTCGTTGAGATTTTTCCGATACGCTCTAAAATACATATTGACTTTAAAATTTACTAAAACTAAACTCGTATTTTCAAAACAAAGTATTTCTCTTCACAATTTACGAATTAACATAATTTCCCCAAAAAATGGGAAAATTTCCAAAGCGTTAACCCCACCATTGTCACGAAACGAGTGAGACAGAATGCTTACTTTGTCTCTGTCTTCGCATTGATTGGTCGACCTCGAGTAGCGCTCTAGAACATTCTCTGACCCGCGCGCTCTGATTGGTCGTTCTAGCAAAGGGTAGAACATTCTAGCTTCCTATTCGTTTTAATATATAAGCGCGCGGAGCCGGCGGGAACTCAGAATAATTTGAAACTCGAAGCGAATAACAAGTGAAGTTCGGTGCAATCGAAGCTTTTTACCAAACCTATCAAAGTATTTATTTATTTAGTCTACACAAGTGATTTTGTCTACAAGTTTATCATCGAAGGAAGAAAATCATCAAAATGCCAGCTGTTGGAATTGATTTGGGAACAACCTACTCCTGTGTGGGAGTTTGGCAGCACGGGAACGTAGAAATCATCGCCAACGACCAGGGGAACAGGACTACGCCATCATACGTCGCATTCACGGACACGGAACGATTGATCGGCGATGCAGCGAAAAACCAAGTCGCACTCAACCCCAGCAACACAGTTTTCGACGCGAAGCGACTCATCGGCCGTAAATTCGACGACCCCAAAATCCAAGCTGATATGAAACACTGGCCCTTCAAAGTCATCAATGACGCCTCCAAGCCCAAAATCCAAGTTGAATTCAAAGGTGAGGCGAAGAAGTTCGCGCCAGAAGAAATCAGCTCCATGGTCTTGACGAAGATGAAGGAAACTGCAGAAGCCTATCTCGGTACTTCAGTGCGGGATGCTGTCATCACTGTTCCAGCTTACTTCAACGATTCTCAGCGCCAAGCCACTAAAGATGCCGGAGCTATCGCAGGATTAAACGTCTTGAGAATCATCAACGAGCCTACAGCTGCCGCTTTGGCATACGGATTGGATAAGAACTTGAAAGGGGAACGAAATGTGCTAATTTTCGATCTCGGAGGCGGCACTTTCGACGTTTCAATCCTGACTATCGACGAGGGATCGCTGTTCGAAGTGAAGTCTACAGCGGGAGACACTCATCTCGGCGGAGAAGACTTCGACAACAGGCTCGTGAACCATCTCTCTGAAGAATTCAAGAGGAAGTACAAGAAAGATCTGCGCGCGAATCCCAGAGCCTTGCGTCGTCTAAGGACAGCGGCGGAGCGCGCTAAACGCACACTTTCCTCTAGCACTGAAGCCACCATTGAAATCGACGCCCTATACGAAGGCGTAGATTTCTACACAAGAGTCTCCCGCGCCCGCTTCGAAGAGCTCTGCTCCGACCTCTTCAGGGGGACTTTAGAACCAGTTGAGAAAGCTCTGAAAGACGCTAAACTCGACAAAAGCCAAATCCACGATGTCGTCCTAGTCGGAGGCTCGACCCGCATTCCTAAAGTCCAGAATCTTCTGCAAAACTTCTTCTGTGGAAAGCAGCTGAATTTATCCATCAACCCAGATGAGGCCGTGGCTTATGGAGCAGCAGTCCAGGCAGCTATTCTAAGTGGAGACACTCATTCCAAAATCCAAGATGTTTTACTCGTTGATGTCGCTCCACTCTCTCTCGGTATCGAGACCGCCGGCGGCGTGATGACCAAAATCATCGAGAGAAACAGCAAGATCCCCTGCAAGCAGTCGCAAACCTTCACCACCTACTCCGACAACCAGCCCGCAGTCACCATTCAAGTCTACGAGGGCGAGCGAGCAATGACCAAGGACAACAACCTCCTTGGCACGTTCGATTTGACCGGCATTCCGCCCGCGCCCCGAGGAGTCCCCAAAATAGACGTCACTTTCGACCTAGACGCTAACGGAATTCTCAACGTCTCAGCTAAGGAAAACAGCACTGGAAAATGCAAAAACATCGTCATTAAGAACGATAAAGGACGCCTGTCGCAGGCCGAAATCGACCGTATGTTATCCGAAGCTGAAAAATACAAGGAAGAAGACGAAAAGCAGCGCCAGAGAGTCGCGTCGAGAAATCAGCTGGAATCGTACATCTTTAGCGTGAAACAAGCGCTTGATGATGCTGGCGACAAGCTTTCTGAGGACGATAAGAACTCCGCACGATCTGCTTGCGATGAAGCGCTGAAATGGCTGGACAACAACACGCTAGCTGATCAGGAAGAGTACGAGCATAAGCTCAAAGACCTCCAAAGGACCTGTTCGCCTGTTATGTCCAAAATGCACGGAGCGGGCGCGCCTGGTGGAGCGCCCGGCGGCAGACCCGGACAAGGCCCTACAGTAGAAGAAGTAGATTAAATTTTTCCTAATTTTGTTCATTTGTGATACTAAGTTTAAGACTGATAATTTATTTGTGCCGTTTGATCATTCTGTCGGAAAATAAATGGTTTAATTTATGTTATTTCTTTGTTTCAATTACCTAGATAATGTACCTACCTACGTAGTACTTAAGCTAGGAGTAGCCCTGAAAAAAATAATGTAGTTTTATTACGAACTTAAGAAATAATCTAGATGAAAATCTCTTTACAGAAGTGGTTGTTAAAACCAACGTTCAAACTTTTCATAGCTACTCCGAATATGTATAACTAAGTACCTATGTACTGGGCAAAGAGGTACTGGGTATAATTAATTTCTGAGAAAAGGATACGAGATTAAAAACCAAAACCGTTCTAATATTAGGTATACCATAATAAAAACTATTTTCTGTCAAATTATTATTTCCTCACAAATCAGCTTCAGTGTCCTTATTATAACTTAGCTAGGAATGGCCTTCGTTGTCGTTAAAACAAAACCAGACTGGGATTCATGAAACCAGTTATTTATAATTAGGCCATGAAACGTAGTCGTGGAAATCTGGTTCGGCGAAGCGTGATATTTACAGAAAATAGGTATAACCACATACATATTTCTTATTTTATTTGTACCAGAAATAAACGCCTTGGTAAACAAGTCAATTAATTTCTTATCAAGGTGTTTTGCTCTCGTGTCATATTCATAATTCATTCATAATTTATTTATTTGCCACTAAGTGTAAGTACGTGTACATTGTTAACATTGTACAGATCTTAATTACTGTTTATTAAAGATAAGAGCTTGAACTTAGCAGCCCTTGTCGGGCATTGCAAATACATGCTAGTTAAGTACATAATGTAAAAGACGGAAGGGAAGACCTATGAAACGATGGAGTGACGAAATCATAGCCATAGCGGGAAAAGAGTGGGCTGAGCGAGCTAAAGATAGGGAAAGCTGGAACGCACTGGAGGAGGCCTTTACCCAAATAGGGGTTCCTATCTAAACTTTTTTTTATATCTCAATAATGTAATGTAACTTGTAAAATAGCGTTAAATAGTTATAAGTTGAAATATAGGTATGTAATAATTAGGGGATAGGAAATAAAGAGGCTTTATTATTATTATTAAGTACTTAATGTAGGGCGCTTTCAAAAAAAAAACGAAACATAGGTAAGTACCTACATTGAATTTAGGCAGCTGATCGGCGTATAAATATAAACCATATAAGCATAGATCTCGTTTTATTTTTTAAAACTGTTAACCTTAGATAAATTATTGTCAAGATGGAGTGTAGCGCTGCAACGGTAATAAGAATAGGTGGCCAGGCTAGGCACGCATGTAGGAGTGTTCACGCACACAAATGAATTGCCTTACACTGTAATTACAAGCGCGCCGAGTCCCATGTTTGTGTGCGTAATGTTGCTAGCTTTTAAATAATTTCCACAAAGTTGACAAATATGCTGTGATGTGAAATAATTTGAATAACCGGCCAAGTGCGAGACAGACTCGCGCATGAAGGGTTCCGTAAACTTTCGTACCATCAAAGCGCTTTATCCGCGCTTTGATTGGTTATAAGTAGATTTATACTGGTTATAGGATTATAATATAATGTTAAAAATAAAACATATTTTGTTACAATTTATTTAAATACATATTTTTTTACAAATTATTTATTTTCATGTAACAGGTACATACGAGTATTTATACAAAACTGACGACACAAATATTATGAAACCACGGTATTTAGGTTTTCGTATAGCTATGCATTTGTTATAAGGACAATTAAATTTACATTTACTTATTGCGATTACTAACTGCAAAGATTCTATTTTGTCTATTAAGATTTAGCTACATCGGTATCTGTATCCACACAAAAGAGAAACTAGTACTTAGCAAAGGTCATCAAAGTTTACCAAATTAATATTTGGTGAACTTTAATGACCTTCTCTTTGTATTTGTTTTTTAAATAAATTGCGTTTCGATTTAACATCGTGGCTTATGTTATTTTTTTTAGTTTCATGGTAATAGCGCACCAAGCGTGCACCAATCAAACTTCAACCCATCACAGAAGACCGCATCAAAATAGGACTAGTAATTTTGGAAATTAAGAATAAAAAAAGTAAAATTGGTTTGCCTAAACTTTATCTTTAATTTGTTGGATTATTGTTATTTTTCTCAAAAAATTCTGATCCAAATGAAAAAAAAAATATTATTATATGGGACCAACCTTGAAACACTAGTAAAAAAAATTTAATCGGTTCATCAATAGCGGAGTATTCGCGTAAAACACCCATAAAAATATTTCAGAAGAACTGATAACCTCCTTGTTTTGAAGTCGGTTAATAATTAAAAAGAAACGTATTCTGCGAGTATACGCCACCACCTTAGGCACAGGGACACATTGGTTCAGGGCATACATACACAACTACATACAATGTAGTGTACTAAAAAAAATACAAATATACAAGGATACGGATTTTTTACGGAACCCTAAAAATATAAATATTTCACCTCCTAATCTTCTTATAAAAAATGGTACAAAATTATGTGAACAAAATTTGGGTAATATTCAATTTGAAAGCTGGCAACTAATGACACAGATATCACAGTAGTATGTATAGCGATAGTTCTATCACTGTTTTTCTCTAATTATACAAGATAATAGTTGTTTGAAATGTACTTTCCTGTGATAAGAAATCGTTTTAGGTGTTTTCAAACGTCTCTTGTAGTTGCGGCACAGATTGATAACACAGTACGTCATATTTTCGCCGCGAAACAGAGAATAATACTAGGTGTTATCCGCGCGGTGTCTGTGGCGTCACTAATGGGCGCGGGCGGGGTTAGAGTGTAACAGTTATACTCTATTTTTTTGGGCGCTTTTGGTGCGTTACTAGATATCTAGACAATAAATAATCAAAGCTGTTAACTTCGAAGTTTTTTCTAAAGAAAATAAGCAGCAAAGAGATGACTGACTTATCGCTCCAATCTCTTCCAAATCCACTGAAATAATCTAGAACAATAAGCCCACACTCCTCAGGCTCGTGTGCATAAACTAACGACCGCCATGGTTCGGTTGTACGTGGAGAACATGGATGTGAAAAATAAGGAGGAGGAGGCATTTTTTGAGGCATGAAAAAAATATATGGTGAGGCCTCACCAAGTTTGATTGACGATTATTATTTCTTAGATTATTGTTTCTTAATGACTTAATAACATGGCCCCTTAATTTTTCTTAATGAAAATTACCGTATGACACTGTCCGATTCTTAAATTATGCATTAAAATCAAAAAAAATCAAAATCAAAATTTGCTTTATTCTTTAGACATATGGAAATGCTGTTTTTAAACTTTCGCGATTTGAACACATTATTATTTTATACTACGGGACTAATCGCGCACTAAAATTACGAGATAAATATATATCTCCTCATCCCGACGTTTCGGCCGAGTTGCATCGACCGTGGTCACGGGTAGACGGGATGAGGAGGTATTTATTTATCTCGTAATTTTAGTGCGCGATTAGTCCCGTAGTATAAAATAATAATATGGAAATGCGCCTAGAATCGTCTTTTTACAAAGGTTTTCGATAACATAATTACTAATTACAGTTGCATACATAAAATCAAGTCGTTCCGTTGCTCTGTGGTTGCGTTAAAGAGTAACAAACAAACCAACAAAATTACACTTTCAGATTCATATTAGTAGGTACCCAAGGATAGCTCCACGCGACTTTCGTCATACTTACTCGTAGTTATCAGTTGGAAACAACAGTCACTGTCGAAATCAGTTTTGTATAGTAAAAAATATAGATAGGTACCTACATATTAAATTTTTTGAAGTGACGGGGTGCGTTACGATAATTACATTTCCATCTAGTCAAATGGACGCCATTTTATAATGACCATAGCTTCAAACTGACTTTCCTA
Source organism: Hypomecis punctinalis (assembly GCA_949316475.1). Classification (NCBI taxonomy): domain Eukaryota; kingdom Metazoa; phylum Arthropoda; class Insecta; order Lepidoptera; family Geometridae; genus Hypomecis; species Hypomecis punctinalis. The sequence continues at coordinate 2,316,697 of OX438819.1, read as the reverse complement.
GGTAAACCTAACATTCCAATTCTCTTTTTCTTACATCCATGACTTGTAGAGAGAAACTTATAATTAGAAAACTATTCTATACAGAGATTTAATAAGCAAGTATAAGAGACATCACTATGATTCATCATTCTGAGTCATCTCATCTTGACATTGCTATGTATCCATATAAGTCAGATCCATGGTCAGTATAGTCATCTCGCACCATATGGTTCTCGTACTACCATTATCTATAGCCGTACCTACAGATACAGTAAGTACTCTTACTTAAGAGGATCGAGAATCGACGAAATTTTCACGTTTTCTGTAGGACATCGACAAAATTTTCGGTACATTTTTGATAAAATTTACGTTTCGGGGAAAACTTTTTTTCACCCCTTATACCGTAACAAAATGTTATGTTTTTGGTGTCCATCGCTTGAGTAAGAAATTCTGCACGCTCGAACGTCTTATTTTTATTCAGATTTTTTAGTTTTCAGCCAAGTTTTGGCCTAAAAATGTCTTTTTAGAGGCTTCAAGATCATTTAAAAAACAGCAGGCCAATCGCGCTAATTTTAAACAGTTGCGTTCCGTCTGCAATTGACAACATTTCAAATTTTTAACATAGTTATATTTATTTATTATCTGAAAGAATATTGCAAAATAACATATACGTATTTTTTATTTTTCCAATTTGACTTATATTTTCTGTAAAATTTAGTTTTGAAAAGTAGCTTATTCTAAAAGGACGTAACTGCAAAATTTAGGACTCATAAACAATTTTACTGAAGCCACATTAGAAAAAAATAGGTGCTAGCGTTGCTGTCACTGTCAATGCCAAACAATCCGTCACAATTCACAACAAATAGGCCAGGAGGTCAGCGCAAAAAGTCCACTATGTACCGCGGTATACCATGGGAAGAAAAATATAAAAAATGTTTAACAACTGCCAATCACCTGAAATATGTAACAGGGTCTGCCATACAGGCTTTAAATTAGCACCACTTAAAAGAAGAAGAATAAGTAGTACTAGTTCCAAGATACTTTTAAAATTCAAACGGATTCTTCCACCAAATGCTATGGAACCCAGCTGACTGACTCCAGGGTATTGATGTACATACATCATTTTGATAACTATGTAACAATAATTCAGCTTTTAAAAAGTATTTGCATTTTTTGCGTTTACCTCTCGGGCTAAAGCAAAATAAGTAATTTAAAAATGACATTGACATTTTATTTTTAAATTAAATTTTATGTGTCAACACTGTCAGTGTTAACTGTCATTTTATGTTGCTAGTATTTTTTTTATCATTGGCAACTGCACTTTCAGTATAAATCCTGAAACGGCTTGGGTGAGAGTTTTTATCTAATATCTTAGCAGTTACTGCACTAAAAATTTTGGAAAAATAAACATAATGATCAGCATCCCGATATCTCGAAATGGTTTTGGAATTTCATAGCCTTGTGAAATATGAAAACTTATCAATTCAGTTAAAGTTCGGTTACCAATTGTATTTCAATTCAGCTTTAAAGAATTCGGTATTGCGCTAAACTTCATACACTAATCGTTCGTTTGACAGCGGTTACGTTCCAACTCTGATGGAGTTGCGTTTCAACTTTTGTCAAAATCAAAATAGACAAAAAGTTGAGGTTTGGTTAAAGTTCAATTGTGATTCAGCTGTAATTTTTTAGTGCGATTGGTCTGATGTGTAATCCTAGCGATTGAAGTGCTGATTACATGAAAAAAAATCTTACTTAAATCGGATAATATTTAGAGGTAGATATCAAACAGCTTATTGTTTTTGTATGGTCAAGTTGGCGCCTCACGATTGCCTTAAATTAAGTAAGTAGATATATCCAAGTAAATTGCTATGATATGGAACAAATTACCAGTTTTCTTGATTCTTATAGTCTGTGAGGGTTTTCGAGGTCTTGTTTCTTATCAAATGAGTAAATAGGTAAATATTGTAGGTATATGTATATTAAGTCTGTGTGCTTCATTTTCGACCACAACGTCTCTTCACATCGCTTTCCAACATTACCTAATGAAACTTCAATAAAATTATTTTACTACGTTATACATTTTCAGTAACTTTTCTTATTAAATTATATCGCAATAATCGTCAATTTTATTATTATGTCTATCTTAGTCGATTAAGAAAGCAAATAAGTGAAAGTAATAAGACTGCCCCGGCGCCACTGTCGCAAATATTGCTGGTAATTCCACCTACACTTTTCATAGCAAACTGTATCATATTTTAGTGGTACAATAGATCATTATTTTACCTATTGAATTCTTTTAGTCACACGGGATGATATTTAAATTCAGTAGCAGTATTTCAATCTAAAAATGACTAAGTGTGAATCGATATAGCTATAATAATTAGTATTAATTTCAGCGCCATCTAGGTATTTTACTGTGGAGAGTTGTTAATTTTAACACTTGGTTTATGAGATTTAAAGTTATGCTGGCCAACGTAGCCAACGAAGTAGTTACCTAAATAAACTAGTGTTACGCTTCCACTTGAAATCTAACAGATGGCGCTAGCAGTAAACTGTAGTTGAAAATTACCAAAGTTTTATACCAACCCGGAGTTTCAGTTTTCTATTTCGATCAAAATGTGTTGGGTAAAATGCGTTTTAGGAGTCTATACAGAGAATAGATTATATTAATATTGCGTTTTAAGACTTATAAGAGTTTATGTAGACTATACCTAATGCCTATAATTACTTATTATGTAGGAACTTAGGTACTTGCCTCTCCTAGGGACCCTCAATACAGGTACCTACCTAATCCTAGTAGGGGTTATGGGCGCGTGCAGGGAATGCAATACCTGGATACCAGTGCCCTGGAAATACCGGGATCCCGCATGCCATTTCCGGGATTCATTCCGGTTGAAATTTTACCGAAATCCGGGACACTTATTTATTTACTGATCAGTACCAATCACCCCGAAATCATGAAAAAAGAATCGACTGCAATAAAAATGTGTAGAACGGCAGAAATTTTTCTACAATTTAGCATTTGCTCTCGTGGTATTTATTTTATTTAGTATAGGTTTGCGTTTGACTACATACTGCCTGATGTTAAGCAGATATAAGAGATATAAATAAATAAATATTAGGGGACATCTAACACACGGTGTTGTCTCTGACCCCATACTAAGCAAAGCTTGTGATATGGCTGCCAGAGACTGATATACTACATATACATATTTTAAATACAAATACTTATATAGATAATACCTAAATAACACCCAGACACAGAGCAAACACCTATGTTCATCACATAAATATTTGCCCTGGGTGGGAATCGAACCCATGCCTCTTTGACCCAGGAGTCAGAGTCACTAACCACTGAACAACCGAGGCAGACAAGGTATATGCGGTCTAGGGGAAATACCTAATTTTCCGCATTTTAAATTAATTACCGAATTTGTTCAAAATGTCCAATCTTCTTCGTCGTGTCGATGATCCTCAGTTTTTAAATTATTTTTTCCCAGTATTTGGCTAAGTTCTTCCCTCGGGGGGTGGCCTCGTGAAGGTCTTGCATAGTGCGCACATTTGGGCTTTGGGGGCACGAAAGAAGGTGCTGCATGGTTTGCGCTGGCGCTCCGCAGTGGCACTGCTCTGCTGCTGTGTCAGAATATCCCCACTTGGCTAGGTTGGTCCTGCAACGGCCCACTTGTGTCCGCAGCCGGTTCAGAGACTTCCATGTGGGCCACGGGAGATCACTGCTTTCTGGGAGGGTTTCGGAAAGCTCTATGAAGTCAGGAGGTGGTGGGTATGTGCTTTTCCATGTGTCGAGGCGGGCTTCGACAGCATGTACTTTTAGAGCAGTGGTTTCCAATGGGTCCACTGATATCCAGGAAAACATCAGTCGTCTAGTACACCATGGATACACCCGTAGGGCTGCTAGGGCTCCGTCACTAATCTGCTTGACGACCAACATCGCGACGGTAGACGTCATCATAATCATTACTATTATCACACGCCTCGTCACCCCTGCGATTACACTTGATAGGTATTGTAATGTACGATTTTTTAATTAGGTACTAAAATTATGACAGTGTAGGTCGAATCAAACATCTTGGCGGGTGTGATAAAAAAAATATATTTTATTTTCATACACATAGGATCTTTAATCATACACATTTCAAATTATAAATTGATTAAAAAATTAAGTACATTAAATCAAGTTAAATTAGATTAAATGAATACATTAAATTGTTCATGTCAAATAAAGTTAAATTAGTTCATTAAAACTCGCGTGAGAATTCATTATACTAAAGAAAACACCGGTTTTTACTCACGTATAATGTCACGGCCGGGCTGCTGGGAACCCGACCGGTTTCAGAGTAACTGGCGCACGCTCACAGGTGCGCGTGCGCCAGTCAACGAGAGCGCGCGTATTCCCTGACGAAGGAGTACTAATTACTCTGAAACCGGTCGGGTTCCCAGCGGCCCGGCCGCGATATTATACGTGAGTAAAAACCGGTGTTTTCTTTAGTATAAGTTAAATTAGATTCAATTAATACATTAAATCGTTCATGTCACACATTACTAAATTAAATTAGATTATACATGTCACAGCTATTCATTTCAACAGCGCCTTAGTGTGGTGAAGCAAGATTGCTATTTTAGCTTAATTTTTTTGTAATTTTGTGATGTTAGCTACAAGCTGCGGATAGCGCAATCCAGAGTGAAGCTCAGCTGCGCGAGGGTTTGGGTTATCCGCACTCCGCAGCTAACCTCATAGCCGCCAAGGAGTTTGATTCAGCTTATATCTATAAGTATTGGGAAAATGTCCAGCCCATGACACTCTCTTATCTTTAAACTATACAGGGTTATTTCTAATCAATTAGCATCCTTTTAGGCTTATTCTGTACATCAAAACTAACAACTTTTGTTCTGCGACTTTTCTCAAAACTCGAAAAAAAAATCAGCTGTGCCATACATTTTTCTGTGGAACAACAATGTTTGTTTTTGAGTTTTGACAAAAGTAGAACAAAAGTTGTTACTTCTGATGTACAGAATAAGCCCCTAAAAAATGCTAATTGATTAGGAAAAACCCTGTATAATTATATTCGTGCAAAAAGTCACATCGATCCATCCGTTGCTCCGTTGCTACGTAAAAGAAAACAAACAAACCAATAATAAAATTATAATCATTATCAATTCGGATTTATAATACCTATTGATAAGGGTTAAAGAAAGTAGGTACCTACTTAGGAAAGTGTTGTCTGGGTTTTAGTGTTTCTAGAAATTGTGAATATGTACTCTACTCAATTCATCATTATCAAATCATTTTCACACAATTGTAAGATCAAGCAATAAGCATCCTTTTAGGGGCTTATTCTGTACATCAAAACTAACACTTTTGCTCTGCGACTTTTCTCAAAACTCAAAAAAAAAACAGCTGTTCCATATATTTTGTCGCCGGTGAACGATATTTTTCAATGGAACAATATTTTTTTTTACTTTTGACAAAAGTAGTTAGTTTTGATGCACATAATAAGCCCCTAAAAGGATGCTAATTGATTAGAAATAACCCTGTATATCTACTACTTGTTTACTCTTGCGTCCATCCAAGTCGCGGTACAAGCGCAGCGTAGGACGTCCACCGAATCTTTTACCTCACCTATAACTGTAAGAACGCGTTGAATATAGGACGATTGCATCCGAATTGTCTCTACACCTTGTCGCCGAAAATCCTACGCTACGCTTGCCATGTAACGATCTCCAAATACCTAATCAAACTACTCTACGTGCGGTACATGACAACACCCGCGGTCACCCATCCGAAGACTGACCGAGCCAAACGTTGCTTAACTTTGGTGATCGCTGACAAACACCAAGTCAAACTACGCTATGAGCGCCACAAGTAGTTAGCACTACGTAAGTCCGCATCGCGATACCACCGTGCCCTCGCCGTTAACAAGCCAGCAGATGAGTACACAGATTGTATAAAATTAATCATATACAGCACAAAAACAATAATCTAATCTACGCGTTATCAGCAATAATCACCTAGCTACGTTCACAACATCACAGCTACATCACAATCTGTCGAGCCATGCGATTCGATCGACATACACGTGGGCTGGTGAACATGCTGAACCATTTTTGATATTAGTTTTCTATCGCCAAAATGGGTGAAGTGCGGACGGGGCAGGGTAATTTTTTGCCGATTTTTAGGCAGGTAAGATGTCTTTTTCTATTTTAAATGCTTTTTTATTTTATTTATCCTGTACTGTCCCACTGCTGGGCAAAGGTCTCCCCCAATTCCTTCCATTCCTTTCTATTCTGTGCTACCTCCGTCCAATCCTTTTTAAACCTCGCGATTTCGTCGCGCCGTCGTGTTGGAGAACGGCCTCGGGGTCGACTGGACAGAGGAACCCGCTCCATCCGTCTGGGTGCATACGACTCACGTGTCCCGCCCACTCACATTTGAGCTTTGCAGGAACAGCCTGTGTCTTTGCCGCGTTGGGTTTTGAACTGGTAACTAGGTATCTATTACAGGTGCAACTCAAAATACAGGTGCAGGCCTGTCTTGGACTGAAAAACGCTTAACTTCAGCTGAGCTATGCGCTCGTTTTGTCAGTCAATCGAAATAAATTTTGTGGACTATGAGAAAGCCTTTGATTCGGTGGAGACTTGGGCTGTGCTGGAGTCTCTCTCTCCAACGATGTCGTATTGACTATCGGTACATCGAGGTGTTTAAGTGTTTGTATAATAACGCCACTAGGTATGTCGATCCGAGTACAGCAATTAAATTCGAAGGCGATCTATTTGAAAAGAGGCGTAAGACAGGGAGATGTAAAATCTCCCAAATTGTTTACCTACTGCCACAACGGAGACAGCCTTCAAGCTCCTGGAATGGAAAGATTTTGCATCAATGTCAATAACGAATACATCACTCACCTTCAATATGACGACGATATCGTGGTCATGGCAAAATCGATGGAAGGGCTCAGCACCTTGCTCGAAAGCCTTCATCTAGTTTCTCTACAGGTGGGTCTTAAAACGAACATGAACAAGACGAAGGTCGTGTAGTGCCCATTAGGTGTGTACCCAAATTATTTGTTGACTCGTACGTCTAGTCCTAGTGCCCTAGGTAGTTTAGTTAGGTACTCCAGGTACTAGTAGGTCTGACTTCAAGAACGAGGTCAGATGTTGAATCAGTGTTCGGAAAATTGCTTCTCATCTGATATAAGAGTTATTGGTAATCAATCAATTAGTATCCTTTTAGGGGATTATTCTTTACACCAAAACTAACAACTTTTGTTCTGGGACTTTTGTAAACTAAAGTTAAGTTTTTATTATTAGTTTGATGTACAGAATAAGCCTCTAAAAGGATGCTAATTGATTATCAATAACCATGTATACCACAGCGCCTCAGTGTGTGGTACATGTGATGACTTTCGGAGTATTTTAATTTGTTTATTGGTTACGGCACAGACACGTGGTTTTTAATATGGGCCTAATATAATGAGCGAGCTCAAAGTAGCCCAACAAGCCATGAAAAGTCATGTACCTAATAGAGTTTCTCTGTGAAATCGTATTTTTTTGTATGTTCGTCAGGGTTTCCTCTGACAGAAGCCAGAGACTTTTATGATATCAAACATAATTTTATTGCATCTGTGTTTTGATCGAATACAATTTTAGTACAATTAAACTTAATGCGTACAGATTACAGATATGCATTCGTCATATTTAGCGGGTTAAAGAGATATGGGAGAATACCTTGAGTTCAGGATGTTTTTTCTCTTTATTTAAATTTTTTTTTTCTATTCTTCTTGTGAAATCGTATTAGAAATGAGGAGATCCATCGAAGAACAAAAGTAACTAATATTTAGTCCTGCGAATTGGCAAATTAAAATGGCAGGGGCAGGGCACATAGCACCGATGATGACTGGGACAAAAAGTTCTCGAGTAGAGACCGCGTACCTGCAATTGTAGAGTTGGACGTCCACCCTTTCATTGTGTTTCTTTAACCTATTTCCAAAAGAAGAAAGTTTACAATGGCATTGCAATTTTTTTTGTTTATATTAGTAGATGCACATGGCTTATCCACGTCTGCCATAGGCATAGTTTAAACTATTTTACGTACCAACAATGCCGAATTTTAGTGTCAATGCCAATTTATTATGTTTCTTCAAATTACCAAATTGTGTTATTCAATGCCAAATGTTCGTGTCCTTTCAATGCCAAATTTTCGTGTCCTTTCTGAATGCCAAATTAAAATACTGATATAATAGACTCATCATTATCATATTTTAAGATAATCCTTACATATTTCACTTCAAACATTATTAATTGAGTATTGTTTATACGTACTGGGATTCATATCGACTATCAATTTTCCTCAACGCACCTATGCAGCATTTTTCTTCACCGAAAACATCACTCTGTACATCTATGTATAAATTCCAAAGAACACAATACGGGTCTGCTTTTGAACCCACGCTGCTTGTAAGTCGTGCGTTCTCTAACGGTTTTCCTACCTACTATTACCTACAATTCCAAATTTACGTGTTCCTTTCAATGCCAAATTTTCATGTCCCCACCAATGCCAAGCTATCTTATCCTACATCCTTCCAAGCTGCGTAAAAGAGTAGCAACAGTTCAATGTTGTTCTTGATTCCAATACCGATAATTAGACTATTGCAGACTAATCGTCCCTTATCAGTCCTTGCTGATAACGGTGCAAGTGGCTGGTTGGGTAACTCAGGCACTTGACGCTAGAGCGTACCATCCTTTCTTTTCGTGACCGTTTTAAGCCCCCGGCGCAAAGAAAGGGTAAGTAAGTTCGTATAGGCCGGGTGGCTAGCCCTGGTGTCAGAATTTTTAATGGCTAAACAGTTAAAACAACCGGGACCTACATTTAAACCGTCTATCCCCTGTGACTCAACTGCTTGGCTCAACTAGTAGAGCGAAGGGAAATTTTACTTTACCGTGACACTACTAGTAGTGCTATAAACGTGCCATCGAGCCACGGTGAGGAGTGTTCATATAATCAGTCAAGTACGAGTCGGACACGTGCACGAAGGGTTCCGTACCGTATGGAAGCCCCCTTAATATATTTTATTTTAATTATTTATTTGTTATTATAATGAGGCGTTTTCTAAAAAAAATCTTTGTAATGAAAGTATCCTATAGATGGCGACAATAGTTTGAAATCGTCGATCCTTTGACTATGGAAATCGTACTGTCATTGTCAAGATGTCTTCTTATACTTTTTTATGTTTTGGCGTCGCATTGTTGTGCATTTGTCAGTGTCAAGTATTAATATTTTATATATTTTAGTAATATTTTATCAAAATAGTCACGTCATAGTCCAGTAAAGTCGCGGTAAAGTCCAAACGTAGTCCAAGTCATACCTCAGTAAAGCATTGGAGACTTTACTACAAGTTTCTCTCTCTCACCCTATTCCAGTTGACAATGACAGATCAATTTATATGACTATTACGCCATCATGTAAGTTTTGTGAAACTAATTTTTTTGGAAAGGCCTCATTAATATACAACTTAATATTCTGTGCATATTATAAGCATCTTCCTGTTGCCGTTATTAACATTGAACCAAAAAACAGGTTTCTTGTGTGGGAGCCCCCCATAAATATTAATTTTAATTTAATAATTTATTTTTGAAGTGAATATTTAACTAAATATTTTGTGAATATTTCAAGAATCTAACTGTCACCTTTATTAATAGTGCGTGCAGAAACGGCACAAAAATCAGGTTTGTTGTATGGGAGCTCCCCTTAAATATTTATTTTATTCTATTTTTAATAACAACAGAACAGGCAACAGAAATACATCATCTCTGAAAATTTCAACATTCTAGCTATCACGGTTCATGAGATACAGCCTGGTGACAGACGGATAGACGGACAGACAGTGGAGTCTTAGTATACCTACTAAGCGCCACACAATTGCGCATGTGTGCACAATTCCGACGCCGCGTGTCGTAGTGTTGACCACGGGCGTAGGAAGCGCGCGGAAGGCATGAGGTTGACGGGCAGGTGTGCCCCGGCGTCTCATCTCTCTGGCTCCCGCGCATACCTATATTTCGGCTTTTGCACAGCGTTCTGCGCATAACTTCCCATCCGCCGATTTGTGTGGCGCTTAGTATAATAGGGTCCCGTTTTTACCCTTTGGGTAAAACCCTAAACAGAGACAATAAAATCAACATTGCTTTGAAATTGAAATCAATAAATAATTAAGGTTCCAGGTTGTTTTTGTGTAGGTTTAATTCCATGCTTATCTATGCTGTAGGTACTCAATAGTCACTTATATGATGTTGTTACGAGTATAAGGGTACCTATCTAATTCAAAATATATTTTAAAATCTAAGAGTTTCCGTCCAATTGATTTTCTAATCGAATTTCTAATCATAATTACCTATGTGTTTCTGATTGATGAGTCCAGGGGCCTTATTTTGTAAGCGCTCTGGCGTTCGGCTTCGCTTTTCCCCCCGCTCGCTCTCGCGGCGTGAGTAACTGGCGCGAGCAGGAGAAAAAGCGAAGCCGAACGTCAGAGCGCTTACAAAATAAGGCCCCTGAACTATATTACAACTGACTTAGCAACTGACTGGTTTTGAAAACCCGAGAAAAAAAATTATCTAGATAGACTTCGACATGTCATTATGAATGTGATAAAACACATGTACATGCTTTTACATCGATATAAGAAATCAGTGGTCGTCAAACCGCGGCCCGCGGCCGTGTTTGAAAATCATTATTAGGTATAATTAGCCCGTCAGTTAGATTATCAAAAAATATTGTACACATATTTTTTCTTTTGTCAATAAAACAATCAGTGACAAAGATAAACCTTGTCAAAGTTATAGAGTGGGGGCTCGTGACGGCATCAACAGGTACCATTAGCATTTTATAGCGGTTAGTGACGTCACGCGGAACTTCAACGGGTTATATCTTCATTAATTTTTGTTAAATTGACAAAAGAGAAAAAAAAACATGTCTAATATTTTTTTACGATACAGGTGAAGGTCATTACAAAATTGTTCATAGAAACTTGCTTTCAAATTAAATTTTCTAATTTTCTGTTTTAAAGTTACTGATACAAGCCGAAAAATTTTGGAGCTCGCTGCGCTCGCTCACTGTAGTAGGTTTGGTCTGCTTTGCTCATGTCTATTTGGAAAGTTCTGAAAAAACCTTAAAAAAATCTTATGTTTTTTTACTTTTGGATGATCCTTTAGCAGCGCGGTAACTCAAAAACAACGCGGGCTAATACCTATGTTATAATAAAGTTCATCAGTGTGCCTGTTTTGAAATTACTAAAAATAAAAAACAAAACAAAATTGGGGCTCACTGAGGTCGCGCATAATAGCAGTGTGGTTAGTCTGCTTTACTCATATCTGTTTTGAATTAACTGAAAAATGAGGAAGAGTTTTGACGCTCGTTGCGCTCGCGCATAGTAGTAAAGAATTAGGTCTGCTTTGCTCATGTCTGTTTTGATACTACTGAATACACCTAAAAAATTTCGCGCTTGCTTCGCTCGCATTTACTACGCTACGCGGTAACCTAAAACAACGCCTGCTACTACCTATGTTATAATCAAGTTCATCAGTGTGCGGCCCGCAGTGATACATCGCACTGTCCTATGTGGCCCTTGACCAGAAAAGTGTGACGACCACTGCAATAAATCATTGTATGTAATCAAGGGTGATTATTTCTTCATCCACGATATAAAATGAATGAACAAACAAACAGTTTGAAGTTCTTTTGTTCAAATACCTAATTATCTAGTAATCTATCCTTATAACACAAGGGCCATTCTAATAATAACAAAGATTCACATATTTATCCACTCCAGGTAAAATACTTGGGAACAGGTACAAAACCAAGGTATGAAGCCATGGTGGTCTCTAGGTAGTGACACCTGCCTTACAATCGTGAGGTCGTAGGTTCAAATCCCCGGCCCCGTACCAACGATCTCTTTGGAATTTATGTACGGAATTTCACACCACTAGCTTTTCGGTGAAGGAAAACATCGTGAGACAACCTGCATACGTCCGTAGAAGAAATTCGATGGCGTATGTAAATCCACTAACTCGCACTGGGTCAGCGTGATGGATATGGACCAATCACCCTTCGTGGGTAGGCCTACGTCCTGCAGTGGACTATTTAAAAAAAAGGCTGGTTCAGGTACAAAACTAAGAAAGCATACCTACGTACCTATATGTATATCATTCTTACTTGGATTTTATGTAGATATATAGGTACGTGTATTACCTACTAAGTACTTACTCGTATGTACCTACTTAGGTACCTACATACATTGTTGTAGATATGTATAAATGATAAGCAAGCCTTGAATATCTTACTAGAACAACTTTAGAACTGTAAAATCTTGTGTTTTAATTCCAGTACCGTACCAATGAGTTCTTTGAAATTCATATTCCTATAGATTTTCGCACCACTCGCTTTTTGGTGAAAGAAAACATCGAAGCGTCAAATGTCTACAATATTCGTTTGGGAACCATAAATTAAAAAAAAACATGATCTGATGTCCTCCTTTGTAAATACTGTACCGTTATTTATAGTCTACTGATGAACATAGCCTACCCACGAAGTGCGATTACCTACCAGCAAGCACAGCGTAGGACGTCCACCGACTAAGTGGACCGACGATACAATTAAGACCGCAGTAACGCGCTGGATGCAGGCCGCTTCCGTCCGGCCTTATTGAAAATCCTTGAGGGAAGCCTATATAAGTCAAGTAGTGGACGTCCTACGGCTGATAGATGGATTTCTCTTCACCAGGAAAGACAGTGGTGATAAAATTCCGTACACAAGTCTCAGAAAACTTATTAGTTCGGGTCTGAGATCTGAACCGTCAACCTCACGATTGTAAAGCCAGCGTTATTACCACTAAGCCACCAAGGCTTCACGGCTTTGAGAATACATTGCTGTCAAAACATACTACCTATATCAAAATCCTAAAGTATTATACAGCTGTAATAATTTATTAGCAAAATAATCTTCATAAGTTCTTAAACTTGTAAGCCACATTGAATGTTTTTTACTGATAATGTGAACATCAATTTCCTGAAATTTGCATTATATATGACCAAATAAATAGGCAGGTGATGTTTTTAAAGTACAGTTTTAAAATCTGCCTCTTCCTTTTGGTTTTCACTTGAGGTATCACGCGGGCGGAGCCGCGGGCAAAAAAAGCTAGTCAACAATACTGTGATTTTATTTTCGTCTTGCTCAAAGTTCGCACGAGATTATAATACAATACAACATTGACACCAACAAATAAGAAAACATAATAAAAGAAACAAAGACAGAGAATGCACAAAAGGCGGTCTTATCGCTAGAAGCGATTTTTTCCAGACAACCTCTCTTGGATGCGAGGAAACGTATTAACGACAAGGACGGTATAAACGTAAAAAAATGAATGAAAGATAGTTACTACGAATTTCTACTAAAATAAACTACATAATAACAGCCATACATAAATACTTCTAATAATAAATAAATATGTCTTTATTTCGGGCTCAAAGATCCATATCCAAACTACAAAATAAAAATGCAAAAATAATACACAGTCCAAATAAAAATAACAAAATAATTAGGCGGCAATAGCCAGCCAGTGTCGGTAGGTTGCGGTCAGGGGCAATCTTTCTGCAAGGCTTTTTGTAATGGTGTTCTTACACGTGTCAACCCTAGACAAAAACGATGCAATTCGCTTTCGCTGTATAGCGTTAAAGGAGTCTACCCGCGACTCCGTGTACATCTCAGACGCACTACAATACCATTTCAAGCCCATCAGGTGCCTGAAAATCTTATTGTAGGCGACCCTTAACGCATTAAATACTTTTTGCGTGTATTTAGTCCAGAGCTGACACGTGTAAAACGATTGGCAGAACGATTGAAACAACGTAATCTTCACGTCAGGCGCCGCTCTGAAGAACCGAGCGACCATGTTACCGACTACGCAGAGGGATCTTCTCTGTCTTTCCATGTCTTCATCATCTGATAGGTTGGACGTGTGATACATACAATAAAAATAAACATACTTAGATACATAAATATATTACACATAAATTAATAACGAAGAGTGATATGAGTATCAGCAAGAGAGATCTTTGAGAGATAATGTTGCTGAACCTGGGCCTTGAAAGATTCAACGCTTTGTGCACGTCTGATGGTTTATCACGTGTTCATCTATTTTGTGATTCATCATAATTCCCATTGTAATGTCTGAAATGTATCTATGTAAAAATACAGAGATTACACTGTAATGCCGTAATGGAGGCAATATCCAAGTTAATCCCTCCACCTCATTGACTGATGACTGACAATCTTATCGTTGTTTGCAAATTGGCCAAACATACCGTCACGCGGTTAAGGGCAGCCAAGATCAAAATCGAGGGCCTTACCGCTGTTGTTTTGTATAATTTTGGTGTCATTGTCACTTAATTATCTTCGTAATATCAGTTTTTTTGTTTGCTGTTGAATAAAGTCCTACTATGGAAAGGCGACTCATATCCATCAAGGGTTATTATCAAATTGGATCTAGGTATATAAAAAAATATGTATATGAAAGAAATAAAGAAAGAACGTTTATTTCGTGACTTACATGTACAATTACAGCTAATAACAAGACAAAGAGAGCAAACAACAAACAAGAGAAACAGTCGTTATGCAGCAAGTGCCCACGGTATGCCACGAAAACCGGTCCCAACTCAGTGTGGATTGCTGATTGAGGACAATCAGCGCTGGTATTCTTTAAACAATACTATCGATAGAAAGGTTTTCTAGTCTAAGGAGAACAACAAGTTAATAAAATAAATATTCTTAGGTAGGTACGCAGTTCATAAAAATCACAATTTCAACACACAATAACAATGAGATCTCAATTTCGAATCTAGATGGGACTTGTATCGTTTCTGAGAGATTCCTCACATTTTTGATGAGCGAAATAAACTTTTTGAGTCTATATTGACAGAACAAACTTTGCACGTTCCTTATGGGAGGGTGATATGTTGTTCCAACATTTAGTAGCAGCATATCGGAAACTGCCTCTAAAAGTCATGACGCTCAGTCATCAGAAGAGACAGCTTCAAACATGCCCGATTCACGTGAGGGTGATATGGGTTAGTGGAATGGGAAATTCACATAATAATTACCTTCATTTAGGATTTAAGAGTGCGGCATTTGTCGATGGAGCAATTTCCACGTCTTGCGGTCTTCCGCCAGTGTCTTCACCTCCCTGTACGACATGACATCTACCTTCTGTTTGATCTGATCTAAAAACGCCCTCCGTGACCATCCTCTTCCTCTCTTTCTTTTTATTATGATTTTCATTAGATTGTCATGTCGTACAAAGTGGCCAAACATCTTCCCCCTTCTATTTTCTACTGTTGTCAGAATTCTTCTTTTTAAAGTGGTGCTTTTTGTTGCTAAACGCTTTTTTTGCTATTGATATTCTAATTTTGATGTCGGTTATGCATTTCGCGTCGTTGGTGATGGTGCTCCCTAAGTACTAGTAGTACTAGTAGTAGTCCCTAAGTAGTAAGTGGTTCGATGTGGCAGCAATCTGATCCAAAGAATATCAACATTGTTTCAAAACATTTCTTCTCAATTTCCAGTGTTTCGTGACAGCGTCCGTGGCCATCAACATCGTGGGCCATGGCTGCGTTATCGGCTTCTCCGCCATCCTCATCCCAGCTCTTCGACTGCCGGAGTCGCATATCCACGCCACTCCTGGTGAAGAATCCTGGATAGGTACGTGTTTAAGGCTAAAATGTAGAAAGTAAAGTTCGTATAAGCCGGGTGGGTTATCCCTGGAGCCAAAGTTTTTAACCCGCCAGAAGAGCTTTTACATTGCCACGACCTCACCGCAAGAAGCGGTAGCGGGGCGCGGAGCGGCGAGTGATAAAGAGTCAATACACTAAAATGTTCGATCAAAATGACGCTACGATGACGCCGCCCGGAAGACGCTCGTAAACCCCGCCACCACCGTCGCTGGTGCTGCCGCTAAACTCGTGGCCGAGCGGTAAGCTGTTAAAACACTGCACTGGGGCGCCACAATACAAGATAAGTAGCAATAGAAGCATAATACTTAACTAGTGTAAAATCAACATCGAGGACAATGGCTTATTTGTACATAACCATGTTAACCATGGTCCAAAGTTTTTAATCTACCTGAAGGCTTCTGATCCATAATTTAAGATAAATAGCAATAAAAGTAATAACTAGTGCGACATCGTGGTTGCATTATCAGTATCTGCACCATCTGACCCTGACACTTAGCAAAGCCCTTAGGCAGTTAGAATTACAAAATTCACTTGTCCCGGCGTGGGATCCTGGATAGGTACAGGTGTACGTACCTATCCTCATCTACGTCGATTAGGTTCGCAGGATTGCGCTGGAGGCAAGCCGCTTACCACCAACCTCCATTCTATGATCACTGTAAATCTATTGGAGAGGTCTATGTCCATCAATATATACAACATATTCTTGATGACTGTTATGGCAGCAAAAAAGATAAATTAAGATTTTAATAGTAAATTCTTATATATCTGATACTTCATAACTTAAGTACTTTTCATAGTTATACAAATTAGATATTGATAGACCTCCCCACTCCAAAGATCGCTAGATAGTGGCTTGTGCGCAGCGTGTTTCTCTCTTTCTCAGTAGAAATCTTGACGTTCCTATGTAATCTTTATTCGAGATATTTACCGTCTCATCGGCATAGGTTCTGCATCAACTTTTTTTTTTTGTAACTGCCATCCTCACTGGAATCCCTTGCACCTAGAAGGAATACACATCAACTGACCTTAAAAATTATGCTCCATTAGAGTAAGACCCATGACATTGACATAATATATTCTAGATTAAGATAGATCAGAAAACCGACCATAATCTCCATGCGCCTGAAATAGATTTAAATGATAACACGGAATACAACCTAATTAGTAATAAAGAACTAGAACGTCACTCGCAAACCTGATAGCATCAGGATAAGATCATATCAAACAAGTGTTGCTTTAGTGCTATCTAACAAGTTCTACTTAAAGATAATCTGTCTGACTTATATGCTACAGCGGATACTTTAGAAACTGTATATTTCTGTAATGTTTTAAATCCAGTTAATTGCCATTAAGACTCATAAAACTAAGCTATACCTACTTGCAGTACTTACTGATAAAATTTAATGAAGGACGATCAGTATGAGTGTAGATAAATTGAGGGGAAATTGTAACTGTATAAAAATCGGAACTTGCAAAAAAAGTGTAAATGGCTGTGCGAAATAGAACACGAACAAAAAAAAACAGAATGAGAAGAAAAAAATAACAGAAAGCAAACGAAACGGAACAGGAAAGTATTATTGAAAATGTTCAGTTCTTTTTTGGGAAGTAGGTAACACAAAAAGTCTACGACTGTAGGTAGATACTAAGTCCCTCCACGTATCTCCTCATTTCTGAATCGATCTCACAGAAAGACTCCAAGCTTAGCCCTCTCCACAACTCGTTGGACTACTTGGAGCTTACTAATAAGGCCCATACATATAGATGCTAAGTACTGTTGTATAACTTTACTATAAGTTCTATTATATAAATATAATTATGATCTCATGTTTTTTATTTTCCTCATTCCAGCTTCAATCGTCGGCTTCGCCCTGATCGTCGGCAACATCATCAACACAATGATCCTAGATGCTCTAGGAAGAAAGAAATCTCATCTCCTCACCATCTTTCCTGTTCTGATTGGCTGGTTCCTGCTCCTGTTGGTCAACAGCGTCGGTGGCCTCATCATAGCCAGGTTCCTTCAAGGAGTAGCCATGGGCATGCTGGGACCTTTGGGCTCCATCATCATCGGAGAAATGACTGACCCAAAATACAGAGGCATGTTCCTGACAAGCGTTTCCTTGTCTTTAACAATTGGCGTCCTCTTCTGTCACACTCTTGGAACATACTTTAGCTGGCAGCAGTGTGCTTTAATATGCTCATTTACAACTTTTACTAGTCTTCTATTAATTATTTATAACCCGGAGTCACCATCGTGGCTGATAGCAAAAGGAAGGTACGAAGAAGCCAAAGAAATATTCTTCTGGTTGCGAGGAAATAGTAAAGAACAAGAAAGAGAATTAGAAAGAATGATAACAGCTCAGAAAATGCTGCGAGGTCTCAGCGTCTCAAATGAAGATTTATCAATGAAGTTGAAAATCAAAAGAGCGTTCCGGTATTTCAACAAATCCTGTAGGAAGCCCGAATTTTACAAGCCCATACTTATTATGCTTTTCCTGTACACAATGTTCCAATTTGCTGGGATAAACGTGATCAGTTCGTATACCACAGACATAATAGAGCAAGTAGTCGGGCCAGATGCAAATGCTAAGCTGTTAATGGTTGTCTTGGACATTGAAAGACTCTTTTGCAACCTTCTAGCCGTTTACCTCATGAAAGCTATGAAAAGAAGAACTCTTTTGTTCAGCACAGGGTTCATTTGCGTACTGTCGTACTTTGGAAAGGCTGCCTACGTCTATTTGAGACAGACTGATAAATTACCCTACGACAGCCCATGGATTCCGATCGGCTTAATCGGGCTTTACATGTTCTCATTGACTGTTGGCATATCTTCAATACCGTTTGCGTTATCAGGAGAGATATTCCCATTAGAATTCAGAGGATTAGGCAGTGGAATCAGTATATTAGCTCTTTCATTGAATTTCTTCGTAGCTGTGAAGTGTTTCCCAGTCTTAAATGTGGCTGTAGGTTTGCCTTTGACGTATATTTTGTATGCTAGTATAGTCACGGTGCTATTATCCTTTGTATTTTTCATGCTGCCAGAAACTAAAGACAGGACTCTTCAGGATATTGAAGACATGTTCAGAGGATTCTCTCCAGAAGACGTGAGGAGTGTTCAGCCTCTCAATGGCATGAACGGCGATATGAGGCGGTGTAGTTCACACATTCTCTACTAAAAACTGTAAATAAAGATATTTTTATACGTCGTATAAAAAATTTGGCTGTGACCCATACTGAGGTTATTGAATTACTATGTGATTTATTCATATCATTTTGTCAAAGAACTTGATACAAGATTAGATTATCGAAAGTAGCGTGGTTTTTGCACATTTTAATTAAAATATAGCACGGGTGTTATTTATGCATGCTTTATGGCAGATAGCAATTTTTCTATAGTTTGGAGCGTAATCGCCGATCTTTTTCAAGATGGAGCACTGGAAAAGTGCTGAGGGTCATTTCGCATAGCATTTATCCCGCTCGCATACTAGTAGGTACTCTATTTTGTAATAGTTCGTTTAATGTGGTAGAAACTGCAGTAACATATGCTTAATGGCTTATCGTTATTTTGAGCATATCCTAGACATTTTGAAACTGCCTTACCCTTATAAATAAATTTTGATATCCTCTCTTTTAAACAAAATAGGTACATACTTGTTAAAAAAATGTTTGTCATATTGAGAATCTTATGATATATTATGTCCTTTCATTGTCATCTGTCCACCTTATTGGTCATCGCATTTAGTTTTAAGTAGGCATTACATTAATTAGAATATTAAACTTGGTATTAATGATGTTATGATTATTCAGGTTAATCTATTATTTATTCTGTTATGTTAATAAATAAAACAACCAACAACATATTAGACTTTTACTGTATAGGTATAACACTGAGTATAGGCACATGTAACACTCGTCACATTTAAAATTTCATCTATAATATCTCGCTAACTACGGGGCCAGCTTCCACGAAGCTGAAGAACGTTCCCTGGTTCATCCATCGTCTCATCATCCTCCTTCCACCTTCTGCAGTTCCAGCATCCTCTCATTCTCGCACGCTTCAGGGGAAGTTTCATCCTTTATCCCTCGGAAATGACACTCTATGGCATACAGCGTCTTTCCTTTAGTTTCAGGAAGTAGGAAATATAGAAAGATCCCACAAATTAAAATAGATACCCCATAAACGCAAAAGGTTCCATTAACACCGATGGCACTAAAAGAGGATGGAGCAGTCTTGACTACAACGAAGAACATAATGGATAAGAACATTCCAGAAATGCCACTTCCCAAGCTCCGGTATTGCAAGGGAAAGATCTCTCCAGCGACCGCCCAAGGTATAGGCAGGATACCTAACGTCTTCCCAAATATATACATCAGAGTTGGTATGACGGGTATCCATTTGTACTCTTCAGGAATGTAACCTAGATCTCTTAAATATAATAGTAAAGCCGTAAGGAGTAAAGATCCAACGCTGATCGAAATACCCATAAATAAGACTGTTCTGCGATTCAACTTATTAACAACAATGCAAGCGAGAACAGCTGTTGCAAATCGTACAACATCCACCATCAGCATGCTTATACTATCATCTATGGTATTACCAGTCACCTCTTTCATCATGGGTATAGTATATGATGGCACGACCGTCATTCCTGACATTTGGAACAAGACGAACATGAACATCATTATCAGAGTTGGTTTATAGAACTCTGGTTTCTTCACCGTATTTAAATATCTTCTCGTCCTGGATATATTTGTAGTAGAGAGCGTTACAACTTGAACTTTCTTTTGGCTGTTGAGTAGGACTTCCAATTCTTTCTCGGAATTGTGGTCATATCCTCGGAACCAGCGGAAAGACTTGCGGCATTCGGTGCTGAGGCCTCTGGAAGCTAAATAGGGGGGTGTTTCCGGGCTCAGTGTGATCAGAATGAAGGATAGGATATAGCAGCTCCCGCAGGCGACGGCGGCGGGTCTCCAGTACATCAGTGTCCCAAAGACGTGGGCGATGAGCATTCCAGTGGCGAAGGAGAAGGCTATGGTGGCCAGGAATGCTCCGCGGTGCTTTGGGGACGAGTACTCCGCAATGCTGATAGGAGCTGCGGCTGCTTGCAGGCCCATCCCGAAACCCTGGAAAGTATGATTTGATTTATTAATTTCTGCCATTAGTTGCGAATTTTTCCAATTTATTCTTAATGTCATATAGTCATTTATTCATAACACCATTTGTTACAAGTCAATAAATAAAAACATTACATTATGGCACTATACAATATATCACAAAAAATAAAAATAATCATGTGTGGATGCTTATGGAGCTACTGACACATTAAATATTTTTGTGACTTTTGCTAGGGTGGGATCGTGGTGGGATCCAAAAATGGGTACTTTAATAGAAGTTGAAAGTTAATTTTAACGATAATAAAAAAAGTTTATTGAATCGGTGCATAATTTCCTAACAAAACTTTAAATTGTGCAAATTCTGTATTAAAGATTTATTTGAATTTCACCAGGCGTTTAAACAACAGCAAAATCTTTCGCTACCAAAACATTGATACCCAACTTTATCTACAGAGAAAATATTAATTTGGATACTATAATAGTATTACATTGATCAAAGGAATCAACTGTACTTTCTAAAAGCAGCTGACCAGCAAAGTCCAGTAAATAACACTCTACCTATTTCCAAAGCTTCACCGTTCATTACCAACACATTGATTCCAATTGGTTGAACGAGCTTGTTGATCAATTCGCTCCGACTTCAACAGGTCACAAGGTCGATTCCCGTCATGTGACGGAGTGTCTAAGAGCACATTTTATGGGAATGGGTTCAATTCCCGACGATTGGGGGAGAATGAGTCGCTCGTAAATACGGCAAACAGTTGAGAGTTCGTTCGTCTTTATCGACTTTAAATTAAACGTTGCCCTACTTCCAGTGCTAAAAAGGGAACATCTTTTTTATCAAAAATTGAACTCCTAATCTAACATTAATTTTTTTGGATGCAGAGTTTTATTCCAGAAGACGAACTCCTAATCTAGCAAAGACTTTTGAATACCTGGAGAAGTATTAGACAAGAAGGCAAGATTTCTCAGAATATTTTCCTTCACCGTCTGAAGTTAGGGTCAGCAAATAAATACAATTTCGGGAAGTCAAATGCGTGCCCCTTTACATTTGTGCACACATTTCTCGTAAAACATAGCCACTATCCGCTGTTAGTTCCTACTGTCCACACCTACGCACTGCAGATCTTTGGATGCATAAATCAAATGATCCCATCTGTAAAGACCTACTAATGAGCAACCTCAGGGTCTCTAGCAGCCACCGGCAACGCCCAACCATCGACTGCAGGCAGGCAGCTGGCAGGCAGCAGGCGCAATGGTGCCGCCCTGATAAACTAGCTTGCATTTGTCTGACCACAACACTGTACGCCTTAAGGTAGAGAAACGTTGAATGAGTCAAATTATCCTAACCTGTAGAGACCTGCTAATAAGCAGTGCCTCAGGTCCTCTAGCAGCCACCAGCAGCGCCCAGCCGCCGACAGCAGGCAGGCAGCTCAGCTGGTTGGTCAGTTTCCTACCCAGATGCTGCAGGCTAAACGGCGCCACCACGATGCCTGAGATCAACGCCAATCCCAAGATTGAAGCTGCAAAAGGCAATAGAAACTCAATAACATATCATGACGATAATATATGTGGAAAAAACGATAGGAACTCAATGATATATTATAACGTGATACGTCGTGACACTCGTGACCGTAGAGATGATCGTGATATTGTTAAATATAGCATGGGCTTAGCCAGGGTCCAGTTTCGGGGGCTTAACGTGGCTGCCAAACCGGTACGATGGTACAGGTATCGCCACAA
The DNA here is from genome assembly GCA_949316475.1 of Hypomecis punctinalis. Classification (NCBI taxonomy): domain Eukaryota; kingdom Metazoa; phylum Arthropoda; class Insecta; order Lepidoptera; family Geometridae; genus Hypomecis; species Hypomecis punctinalis. Next base: position 2,294,071 of record OX438819.1, on the reverse strand, counting down.
GTCAGCGGAAGAGAAGTTAGCTGCAGATGACACTTCGCCGTGATCCGCTAATTATTGCGCAAGTGTGCACAATGTCTACACAAGTGGCTAAGTAATGAGAACGGGCGTAGGGAGCGCGCGGGAGGCATGAGATTAGCTGGCGGTTGTGCCCCGGCGTCTCGTCTCTCTGGCTCCCGCGCATACCTATATTTTGCCTTTTGCGCAGCGTTCTGCGCATAACTTTCCATCCGCCGACTTGTGTGGCCCTGATTATATATACCTAAGACGGTAGGTAGGTGGCTAGGAGGCTCAAGGCCCCCCAATTAGTATCGGAGTCTATCTCTACATCGAATATCAACCTCGATAAATGCTAGATTATACCATTCTATTTATACATTTTACTGGGTAAGTTCTGTTACTATATTTTTGTAACTACAATACATTAAATCTACACAATTAAGCTACCACTCTATAAAACGCAATTGAATCATCTACATATCTTTGAATCTTTGAAGGTCTAAATATAATCCAAATGCCACACACTCTTACGTGCGATTTAGTTTGTTCTTGGCCTTCGTGTAGTTACCGACATAACCCAGCAGATTGGTAAGTTGAAATGGCAGGGTACATCTAGGAATGCTGCACACTGTTAGTTAGCAGCGTGCCGTTAAAGTTTGGGGGTTGAACCCCTACGACTAAACCCTCTAGCTACGCCTCTGATCTGTAACATAACTACAGCTTCGTTTACAAAATTGCCGTCAAATCGGCGTCATTTCATGGACCATGGAGATAATGAGAAAATGGCAGTGTTTGCAGATTGCACGTCATTACGTAGCCAGTACTAACGTCGCCCACGTCAGCGAAGGGTTCAAAGGTTGCCGTGAACTGAAGACGTGTGGTTATCAATTAGGATTGTTTAGATGTGATGTGATGAATTGATGATTAGATGTGATGAATTAGACCTGCGCTAGATACGAGGGGCATACCAAATGTGACTAGATATTTGACATTCATTTAATTTGATCAAAAAGTGAGCTACTTTTAATAACAATATGAGGAACTGCAAAGCATGCCGCAAATATACCAAAGTAAACGAACTTTTGATCTGTACAAAATGCAACGGACAGTATCATCATCTGTGTGTAAAAATTACCAAGGACGACTACATAGCCCAGCTACATACTTACCAACGTCAATGGATCTGCCCCGAGTGCTGTATCTCAACGCGATGTAGTAAAAATGATAATACGCCAGTTCGGGCTATTAACCAATTATTGCCAGTGACCCAAGACACAGCGGATACCAATATGACATTGAGACCAAAATATGCAAAAAAACAAACCTCCACCCGAACTAATAAATCTACAAATTTAATATTAACAGCTTCGAAAGTGATAACTCTTTTGACGAGATCATGGATAATACCGTAATAATAGATACTAACACCCAACATAGTACCACCCACAAAAGAAGACCTGCAATAAAAGACCATATTATGCCAGTTTCACAGCAATCTCCATCCACACAAATAACACTTGAACAAATCAGTCAATTACTAGATGCCAAGCTAGAGGGAATGAGAGCGTCCATCCTAGCTGACGTAAAATACGCAATACAAGTGGAAGTCACCGATGCCATTAAAAAGTTACAAATTGACATAGAAAACAAAACATCTGAACTTTCATCTCGACAGATAGAGTTAGAAGAAGAAATTAGTGCCACAAACGGAAAAATAGAAAATATCAAACAAGAACTCGAAAAAATTGAAACCTCCAAAAAAATAGTTATGTACGGACTAACTGAGGACTTGAACGAATCAGAAAGTGATCTCTATGCTCGAGTATCTGAAGCTTTCTATGGAATCATGAACATAAATATAAACCCGTATATAGAAGAAATAAAACGTATCGGTAAAAATGGAAAAAGAAGACCACTAGAAATTGAACTAGTTAACAAAAGGATCACGAAACATGTAATGGAAAACGCTCGAGTATTCAAGGACAGCGGGTTGGCTATCGGAAAATTCTTGTCTGGAACTACATTACAAGAAAGGAACGAATTAAGAAGAACTATGCAGTTAGCGAGAAAAAATGGAGACCACGCTGTAATAAAAAACAATACATTATTTATTAATGGGAAAAAAGTTTCAAGCAACAATGCATACTCAATTAATCCACCTCTAGTTCAGAAGACAGAAGAGACACAAAATTTTACAAACGAAAAAACAACAAAGCACTCTAAACCTGAAGATCAACAAAAAACCAAAACGTTTTTTCGATAAAAAATTTATTGCAATATTTCAGAACATACAAAGCATAGGAAATAAAATTCATCTATTGGAACATATATTAAGTGAAGTTAAACCGGACATAATATCACTATCTGAGGTGTGGAGAAATGAAGACTATTGTCGATCTATAGTTCTACCCGGTTATAAAATAGCATCCCTGTTTTGTAGAAAAGACCGTAGTGGAGGAGGAAGTTGTGTGATAGTGAAAGAAGACTTAGAATATATTGAAAGAAAAGATATTGTCAAAGATTCTAAAGAGTATATTATAGACATTAGTGCAATAGAAGTTCCTAAACTAAATTGTATCTTTATAGGATTGTATAGAGGTGATCGTAATATAAATATATTCTATGAACAATTATCTAAAATTCTATCCAGATTAAATAAAAAAGAAAAAAATAAACATATAATTATTGGAGGAGACTTCAACATTAATATTCTAGACACACACAAACAAAGCACTCAAGAACTGATACATTTTATGAACTCTTTCAATCTGATAAATGTCATACGTGAGCCCACACGAGTGACGAACGCTACTTCTACATGTATAGACCTAGTTTTTACTAATCAAAAAAATCTGATAAACAAAACAATTGTAAAAGATTACGGTCTATCAGATCACAAGTCAGTAAATGTAGAAATAGATTCTCAAAACAAACTATATAATGGAAAAAACTTCTGGTACAAGGAAAAAAGAATATACACAATAAAAAATACACAGTTATTTAAAGATTCGTTAAAAAACATTAACTGGGCAAATATAATAGATGAAAATAAAAATATGAATGAAAACTATAACTCATTCTTGTCTATAATAACACAAAAATTAAATAATTTTATACCAAAAAGGAGAGTAAAAATAAAAAACCAATTAAAAAAGGGATGGCTAACAAAAGGATTAAGAAAATCATGTAAAAATAAAAGAGAATTAAGAATTATCTTAAATGAAAGTCGGAGCCCCGTTATAAGAAAACATTTACAAATATATACTAAAATATTGAAACGAAGCATAAAAAAATCAAAAAAAATTGAATTCACTAAACAAATGGAAAAATCCGACTGTAAAATTAAGACTATGTGGAATATAATAAATTCAAAAACAGGCAAAATCAAAAATATTCAGAGGAAAAACCTTACATTAAAACTAAACAAAGAAATAATCGAACGCCCAATAGAGATAGCTAATACATTCAATGAATACTTTTCTACAATCGGCCAAGACAATAGCAACACTGAAAAACCTGGACTACCTGTTATAAACCCACCGAATAACTCTATGTACTTACAATATATAACCCAAATAGACGCTCTCAAGATAATAAAATCCATAAAAAATAAACAAAGCTGCGGAATAGATGACATTCCACCGGCACTTTTAAAACAATGTACCGAAGAACTCTCTGGCCCCTTAACACATCTCATTAACCAAAGTTTCCGCGAGGGTCAATTCCCCGACGCACTTAAAACATCACTAGTTAAGCCAGTCCATAAAAAGGGTGACTCAACAATCCCCAGCAACTATAGACCGATATCTCTTTTACCAACATTTTAAAAATTTTTCGAAAAGGCTATGTACAATCAACTCTACACATTTTTAGAAAAATATAAAATACTGGACGACAGCCAAAACGGGTTCAGAAAATCAAAATCTACAACATCTGCAGTGTTTAAATATGTTCAAACTGCTCTTCAACATATAAATGACAAAAATACTTCTATGGGGCTTCTACTAGACATGACTAAAGCATATGACAAGGTCTCACACCGAATATTACTATCAAAGCTCTACGGATCGGGTATTCGTGGTCCAGTCTATTTCTGGTTAAAATCGTTTCTAAACAACAGAAAACAAATAGTCCAAATTGAACATTTTAACTCTGAAACTAATCAAATGCATATTATAAGATCCATAGAAAAATCTCTAACCTGTTCAATCCCCCAAGGCAGTGTGCTAGGATGCATATTATTCCTAATATATATCAACGATCTTCCAAAAATATTTAATGAAAACGAACAGTCTGTGTTATTTGCCGATGATGTCTCAATACTAGTAAAATCAGAAAAGGACCAAAACCCAAACCACACATTACAAAAAACTTTGAAAAAAGTCTCAAACTGGCTTCAGCAACATAACCTGGCAATAAACTACGAGAAAACCAAAATTATGCAATACAAATCCTATAACAGTCCCTCACTTGACCTAAATCTAAATTATAATAACATTACAGTAGAAAACGTAGAGTCACTTAGCCTGCTAGGAATAAATATAGACACACACATAAACTGGAAATCACACATAGACTGCATCAAAACAAAGTTATCTAGATTCACATATGCACTTTTTGAAATCAAAACCAGCACAGACACAAAAACAGCGCTTTCAGCATATTACGGATATGCACACTCGTGGTTAAAATATGGATTAATATTGTGGGGAAACAGTGTTAACTCTGAACAACTTTTTATAATGCAGAAAAAATGTATCAGAATTATTGCCAAAATAGAAAATACTGTCAGTTGCAGGCCATTCTTCAAAAAATATAATATCCTACCACTACCATGCCTATACATACAAGAACTATGCATTTACGTTTATAAAAACAACCACGCCTTTTGCAAAATAAAAGATACTCATAATTTAAATACCCGACATAAGAATAATTTAAGCTTGCCATACTCAAGAATAAAAATGCTGAATGAAAGTCCTTATTATATGGCCATTAAAATCTATAATAAACTACCAATAGACCTACGAAACGAGCCAAAATTAGCAAAATTTAATAAAAAAATAAAACAATTTCTATGTTCGAACTGCTTTTATTCTTTGGAAGAATACTTCGAATTTAACAGTTTTAAAAAATAAAACGAGATTTATATTTATATGGTTTATATTTATACGACGATCAGCTGCCTAAATGTACCTATGTTTCGATAATTTTATATTCTTTTGATAGCGCCCTAGCATGTATTTGCAATGCCCGACAAGGGCTGCTAAGTTTTAAGCTCTTATCTTTAATTAAGATCTGTACAATGTTAACAATGTACACGTACACTTAGTGGCAAATAAATAAATTATGAAATTATGAAATTATTATGAAATTATGATGTAATGGCAATGGTTGATGATAGATACAAGCTGTAAGAGGGCAATGCCCGGTCCTGGTCAAATAGTATCATCCATGGTTAGATAGATTTTATTCATTGATAGATAAGTACTTACAATTTTCGAAAAAAGTTTTAGCTTGTGGAGACAACCGATCGCAGGACGGTCGGCTTTATAGGTACCTATACTAAGCGCCACACAAGTCGACGGATGAGAAGTTAGCCGCAGATGACAATTCGCCGTGATTCGCTAATTATTGCGCATGTGTGCACGGGCGTAGGGTGTCTTATCTTTCTGGCTCCCGCGTACACCTATATTTCGGCGTTTGCGCAGCGTTCTGCGCCCATCCGCCGATTTGTGTGGCGCTTAGTATATACCAGTGCATTTATATATATTAATATAATATATTATATTAAACTGAGCTGGGCACATCCTCAGCTTGGCGATGATTACTTGCACCTACGTAGTCTCCATTCGAGAACTTTACGACCCCATGGATCGTCAGCCTTCTGTGCTAAGTGCTCTGCCACTTCAACTTCCCAATCTACTGGACTAGGTCGATAACTTACACGAAGACTAAGAATAAATAAAATCAGCGGCTAAATTGTACGATTGCACAGGCTGTCACACTGTACTGTACTGTACCAGCCTTTTTAAAAATCCACTGCAGGACGTAAGCCTACCCACGATGGGTGATAGGGCCATATCCACCACGCTGGCCCAGTGGGGTTTGGTGGATTCACATACGCCATAGAATTTCTTCCTTGGACATATGCAGGACATATTGCCTCATGGACATATTGCCTCACGATGTTTTCCTTCACCGAAAAGCCAGTGGTGTGAAATTCCGTACATAAATTACAAGGAATTAATTGGTACGGGACCGGGTTTCAAACCACGACCTCACGATTGAAAGGCGGGTGTCATCACCACTAGACCACTACGGCTTCCACTATCTCACGCTGTCACACGCCTCGATTTAATTATCTTTTTGTCAAGAATAGCTGAAAAAAATCTTAGACTTTAGGCCCGATTACAGAGGCGCCATCGTAATTATAATAGCTAAATGGTGCTGTTCTTCTTTTATTTTTTGAATAAGTATGTATGATCTCATAGATAATTAAAGTAGGTAAATAAGTAACGCTTTAGTATTTAACATTAACACTGTCATGTTACTTAGTTTTATATAAATAAAGAAGAATTGAATAAATAGTTCTGTTTCTTTTTCACTTTAGGCATTCGATAGAGAGAACGCTTTTTACGGTGCTATTAAATTTACGCTGGCGCCTCTGTAATCGGGCTTATTGTTGGTTTAAACGGACAACGTTTATTCACGTGTTTCCACGCTCGTATTTGGTTTGCGAGTGCTTAAACACGTGTGAAAATTATACTAAGTACTACGCAAGGACTTTGTATACTATCTGGACTGCGCACAGACGAAATTTGGCTCAAAGTTAGTTTAGGAAAATTCAACCTTAATGCGTTGTAACAAAACATATATTCCTTTGAAATGGTATAAGAGAGACGCTGTGCCGAGTGAGACTTCCCAAAGTGATGAAGTTGTCCCGCTCGCACTATTGCCATTTCGAAACGACACTTATAAATGGTAGAATTATTACCTGTAAAGCCGCGACTGTCTTAACCATTTCTTAGTTTTTTTAACAATGTAGTTTGATAAGATTTTAGATAAAATTGCGAATAGATGCCAATAAAACAGAGTTTGATATTTATTTTGTATGAATATACCTACGTCTTTATGATTAACGGTTATTTTTTATTTTTGACTAGAGTATCACCGTCGATTGCAAATAGCGTACTATGGTGTATACAAAGAAGTGTAGTAGGGTGACTATGCTGGACATATTTCTTAAACATGCTGGGTGTACAATTATTATTGGTGTATAGTCGTGGTTGTCATTTTTAATTTTTTTAGGTTGTAGATTTCAAAATTGTCATCCATATTGGAATTAAAAACGGCAGACGTCACTTTTTTGAAAAAATCATGGGTGTAGTTTTCGAGGTTTTTTGGGGTGTAGATTTCAAAATTGGCATCCATTTTGGAATTAAAAACGACAGACGTCACTATTTGCTAAAAGTCGCGATGGGTGTCGCTTTTGAGGTTTTTGGGGGTGTAGATTTCAAAAATGGCATCCATTTTGAAATTAAAGATGGCGGACGTCACTATTTTGAAAAAATCGTCATGGGTGTCGTTTAATAGGTTTTTGGGGGTGTAGATTTCAAAAATGGCATCCATTTTGAAATTAAAGATGGCGGACGTCACTATTTTGAAAAAATCGTCATGGGTGTCGTTTAATAGGTTTTTGGGGGTGTAGATTTCAAAAATGGCATCCATTTTGAAATTAAAGATGGCGGTCACTATTTTGAAAAAGTCGTCATGGGTGTCGTATAATTGGTTTTTGGGGGTGTAGATTTCAAAAATGGCATCCATTTTGAAATTAAAGAAGGCGGACGTCACTATTTTGAAAAAGTCGTCATGGGTGTCGTTTAATAGGTTTTTGGGGGTGTAGATTTCAAAAATGGCATCCATTTTGAAATTAAAGATGGCGGACGTCACTATTTTGAAAAAGTCGTCATGGGTGTAGTTTTCGAGGTTTTTGGGGGTGTAGATTTCAAAAGTGAGTCTGCTATTTTTTATTTCAAAATGGATGCCTTGTTTACTACGGAAGCCTTAAAATTCTGTTAACTACGGAAGTCTATTCGTGGACAAGTTTTCGTGATTAAGATTTTTCGTGATAAGGTCTATTTGTGACAAAGTTTTCCGTGAAAAAATTTTTCGTGGTTAAGTACTGACACGGGTTGCGTGATATGTGTCAAGATTACATCTATGAAATTTAAACGTTGTTCAACACCGTAAATATGGATTCCAGACTATTACTGTCAAGGAAGGCCTATGCCCAGCAGTAGGCGTCTTATTGCTAAAGCGACGACGATGACGAAGGACGACGAGTTAGGGGTAAGATAACTGCGATTCCTGCGTGCAGTAACATTCCAAAGAAAAATTATATCCCAAGATGATCGAGATGTTTTGGTCATCCTACTTGGAAAAGAGACACAATCATCTGATGTAGTATCCTTGTCGGCACGTTTTTCTTTACCAGTACTCAATCCTGTTTATATGATAAATCCATGGTACTACGTTACGGTCAGTATTCGTTTCGCGGTTTGACATTCTATGTAGTTCATTTCATTAGAAAATTTTCAATGGTTTTTCAATGCTTTTCACGTGTTTTCTTTGTGTAAGTTGTATTTAGTTAAGTAATTATTTTCAAGAAAAATGCAGTTTTTTCAACCCACATTTGGGTTACAAGCTCGCTTTATGTTTTAGCATAAGGTATCTACTATGTAACCGTATAACATCTTTAACGCTGATAAATGACCATGTACTCGTACCATCTAAACATTTAGACGATGTGTGTGCACAATTCCTGGATATAAAGGGAGGGTAGGGGCAGTATTTTTTCAACCCACATTTGGGTTTGTGACACATGCTCGCTTTATGTTGTAGCATTAGGTATCTACTATGTAACCGTATAACATCTTTAACGCTGATAAATGACCATGTACCATCTAAACATTTAGACGACGTATGTGCACAATTCCTAGATATAAAGGGAGGGTAGGGGCAGTATGTTGTATTTTTTGAAGAATGGTCTACAACTATCAGTATTTTCTATTTGTGCAATGATTCTAATGCATTTCTTTTGCATAATAAATAATTGCCCAGCATTTTATACTATATATAACGGGAATGCACTCACGTGTAGGGATAGTCGTATCGTTATATATAGTATAACATGTGTGAAAACCAAGTTAATTTCCATAGTAAAATTGCCCAGCATTGACACTGTTGCCCCACAACATTAACCCATATTTAAGCCAGTAGTGGGCATACTCGTAATAAGCTGATATAGCTGTTTTTATGTCACTGCTGGTTTTTAATTTCAAAAAGTGCATATTATGTTTAATCTTGATAACTTTGTTTTAATGAATTCTATATGAGTTTTCTAGTTCATATGTGTATCTATGCTAAGCGACTCTACTTTTTCAATTACCTAGTGTATTTTTATGCACGAGTCCGAATCGCACTTGTCCGGTTTTTTTCTTCTTCTTTTCGTTCTCTTCCCATTGGAGCATTCGATTTCTCGGAAGGGGAAACCACTTTACTAATGTTTCCAGCTGGGAAGGTAGAGATAGAGGAGACTCACCGATCCAGGACTCGTGGTGCGGCTCCAGCTTCAGTGCGGAGTCAGGCTGCCGCAGCTGCTGCAGCAGTACGCCAGGGTACGCGATGTTGGCGCCTGTCCCAATCATGTACAACACCACACCGCTAACTGCCAGGAGCTGAGGAAACGGAGAAAATTGATAAATTAACTAATAGCCTATACGGTTGAAAAGTTCTTGAGTGGAGACCACGTACTGGCAAGCACAGCGTAGGACATCCACCTTGTGGGTGGCCGTCCTACGCTGCGCTTGCCGGATGACTTCATCAAGACCGCAGGATCGCGCTGGATGTAAACGTTACCTAAGTATGTGTTAAGTGTGAAAAAAAAACTAATATTCTGAGTATTTCATGTTATTTTTCATACCACCTGCTAGAAAATGACCCATTATATGTAGTAGTAAACGAGTCATTATTATCTTAACAAAATCTCGAGGGTTATGGCAGGTCAATAATGTTGTATGAAACTCCCTAGGGAGTAAAGTGATTTAAAGAAACGTCTAATTCGTATGAAAATTTCTCAACTTTTGATGACATAATTAAGAGGTTTCATTTTGCAAAATCGAATATAACCTCTTTACATTGCATGGCAACTGGCATTGTAAGGAGGTTCTACTCGACTTCACAGAATACAACCTGTTTGGTGCCCGTGTCAGTTCGATTTTATAGAATAAAACCTCTTTGCAATACCCATGTTAGGCCATGATAATCGAGCTGGCCATGGTAATTTTTTTTCATGTAATATACCTATTCTCTGTTTTGTTATATTGTGTGCGATTCTATGAAAATTCATAGGTATATTCTAATTTGTTTTAATTTATTGTGAACAATACCAAGTTGCCTAATGAGTATCTACAATTAGGGAATTTATGACGTAAGTATTACTTATATTCTTAGGGTTGTATTTGAAAAGTAGAGTATAAACCACTAGAACCAAGTTTGTCTTCGTCTTGGGAGACTTGAACCCCACAATTCACTCAGGACTCTGAATAATTAACACTATCGCTGCGCTCGGGAGTTAACTATAGAGTCCCTCGCTACGCTCAGGGTCCAATTGTCGCCCGTGACATACGACACCACTTGCTTCTCTTGGTACATAATCTACTATTATGTTTGACTTTGGATAAAGGAGAAAATTTTCATGACAGATAAATACACTTTGGAATTGTGCACATACGTATTTAAAAACAACAACACATTTCTTAAAACAAAAGAAACCCATAATTTAAACACTAGATATAAAGATAACTTAAGTTTTCCATCATCTAGAATAAAAATATTAAATGAAAGCCCATATTATATGGCAGTCAAAATATATAATAAACTACCAGTCACCATACGAAATGAACAAAAAATTACATCATTTAATTCTAAATTAAAACAATTTTTAGTATTACATTGCCTTTATTCGTTAGATGAATACTTTGAAGTCACCACCTACAAAAGTAATAAATAAGCTTGTTGCCAAGTAGGTATTTATATTATTTGATTATTTGTATGACGATCTCTTAAGAGTTCTATAATTGCTTGCTACTAAACATCTATGTAACTATTCTTAAACTTAGATCATAAGAATAAAATGTAATTATTTGATAAATATATTTAGAGAGCGCCCTAGCAAGTTATAATTTTGCAATGCCCGATAAGGGCGACTAAGTTGTAAGCACATAATATCCTAATTAAGACCTCAAATGTAACACTTATAGTGGCAATAAATAAATATGAAAAATACTAAATTTGTTTGATACCGGGCACACCAGTATACACACTGGTCGCCTATAAACAAATAAAATAAATATTTCATAATCACTTTACTAAGTAGGTATTTATCTCTATTACCTTCGCCAAAACTGATGCCTATAATTAAAATCGCCACTTACCAATCCTACCATATCTTATTCTATTTCCACGCTTGTCAACATTCAAGCAACGAGCTGGTAGTAATCACCATATCTTAATTATCCGACTTCCTTGTTTTAATTAGATAAGCTTTGAAAAAGGCAATTCATCTCAAATCGCTGAAATGCCAAGGTGCAGTCATTCCATTCTCCTATTTAGGGAAACAATGTCCGGAACGAATCCGGCTTGTTTTAGTTAAGCAGCTTTTGATTCCAGATCATGCGTATCATGCTGAGACACAGGTTCTCAAAATATGTTATAAGGCCCCTTTTGGCTGGGTTTTTGAGTAGGTATTCAGAAAGTAACATAATCAAAATAATTTTCGGAACCAATGCAGCTTGTTTTAGATTAGTATGTAGGTTTGGTAATGTGTGCTAAGGCAAATTTTCTCAACCTGAGTGACATTGGACCCTTTGGAGCCTTCAAAAATGTATTTCGCCAATAGACTCAGAGACAAAAAGGGCGGACAGAAAATAACTCGCCATAAGCAATTCATCACAAATCGATGAAATGCCAAGGTGCAGTCATTCCATTCCATTTTGGAAAACAATGTCCAGAACTAATCCGGCTTGTTTTAGTAAAGGCGAGCCACCAGAGAAGAAGCGGAGAAAAACGTTTTGCTAGATCAAATTTTTTAGGTATTTACTACTAAATATCGGTCTTGCAAAAAATATACGATATACTTAAGGATATTGTCTAATCTAAGTAATGTGCTAATTTGTTACAAGATAGGGTGTACTTTACTCGATCATAAAAAAATCCAAAAACAGCTTAATGTAATATTTATCCCAAAACTTGAATATTTCCCAGCGGTTTGACAAGACGCCGCGCCGCCCGCTACCCCGTCAGTTGCAATCTGTATATATAAGTTACTCTCTGGTTGCAATCGGGCGCTTGCCAACGCTAGACCTTTGCCAAATTTTATCCGCCCGTTCATACATTCAAGCGCGTGAGCCGCGCGGGCGGCCCCCCACATCTCACCTCCTAAAATCCTAGTTCGCGCGAAATGCCTCGCCTTAAGCAGCTTTGGATTCTAGATCACGCGTATCATTCTAAGGCACAGGTTCTCAACCTGTGTCATGTCGCCTCGCGCTTTCGGTTGCTAGTTTTTGGAAGCACTAGACCGTCTTAAATATGGTCGGAACTAATTCAGCTTGTTTAAGCCTTCGTAAGTTCTAATCATGCATATAATTTTAAAATATAGGTTCCCAATCTGGTTGACAATGCCTTTTTGACGGGTAACAAAATAATAGCAGTGTCTGGAGCTAATCCAGCTTGTTTTAGATAAGCATCTTGATTCTAGTTCATGCTTATCATTCGGTGGTATGAGTTCTCAAATTGGGTTCTAATGCCCCTCTGCCAGTGGTTGAAAATCTTGTTTTAGTTAAATAAGCTCTGTAAAAGGCAATTCATTGCAAATCGCTGAAATGTCAAGGTTCAAATCGCCTGAATGCAGTCATTCCATTCTGCCATTTAGTAAAAAAACAATGTCCGGAACTAATCCGGCTTGTTTTAGATAAGCAGATTTGTATTATAGATCATGCGTATCATTCTAAGGCACAGGTTCTCAAACTAATGCCTAATACCCCTTTGGCAGCTTTTGAGAATTTCTAGAAAGTAACAAAATTAAAGCAGCGATCTGAAATAATCCAGCTTGTTTTAGTTAGATAGCTGCTTATCTAAAAAAAGCTGGATTACATCTAGACGTTGCTTGTATAGGTATATATATGAGGCTTGGTTGTTTCGCTAACTCTACATGGGCGTAAAGTGAAGATTAATTATTAATTCTGTTATATAGTTCTTGTTGTAACGGGACGGCCAAATCACATATATTGACTAAGGTATAGAGTTTGTGAAGTAAGAATCTGTAGAGTTAAGGCTTGTAGAGTTAGAAGCTTGGCTGACAAATGTTTGATAGTGCGAATTGCGATCTTGTCTTGGCTACATTTCATATGAAATTACTTTGTTGGATAAGGTTCTACGCCAGAATAAAAATGTGGTCTACAAACTACAAAAATCACAAAAGCCTAAGTACAAAATATAAATTCGTTACTCTAGAACGAAAAGTGGATGGTAAAATACCTACACCAAGGTTGAGAACCCTTCTCTAAGCTTTAATAGAAATTTATACGGCTATAGTGCCTATAATGAAACGAATAAAGGTGAAAATGTTGTAAAGAGCTTGGTTGAAAGAAATGAATGTAAACAAAGAATTTCCAATGTATGGAAAATCCGCCCGTGGTTCCACAAGGGGCAGGGACAAGTTACGATGTTTACTTACGCATTTTGTCGATACTGAGTTACATTTTTGTAACTAAATACTGAATTATTTTGATCGAATACTGGTTTGGTCATATAGTGAAAGTTTTTAATGGTAATGGTTTTAATTACACTTTTTCGGCATAGTACACGCTATCTGAATATAGGTAGCGCTCGTAGCACAGTTTGACTAGGTGTCAGCGATCACCTAAATCGAGCAACGTTCCGCGCGGTCAGTATTTGGATGGGTGACCGCCGGTAGCATTTAATTTTTCCAATTGAGCGCTACCGTGGCTCGGATGACACGTTAAATTGTAGGCCCCGGTTGTTTTAACCGCTTAGCCATGTGAGAGGCCTTCAGGCGGCCTTAAAACTCTGACATATGGTATAATGTGATTCGTTTCATTATAGGCACTATAGCCTCAATACACGCTATATGAATAGTAACTAGTAACGCTCGTCTTATAGTCGTGAGGTCAAGGGTTCTGATCCTGGTCCCCTTCCAATGAGTTCTTCTTATGAATAATTCGATTCAGTGGCTATTACCGGGTTTTTTTCCGGATAGTGTCAAATTCCACTTTAAATTTGACAGTTTGATTTGACAGCTCTAGGTAACATTTTCAAGACATTTTTGTGGTAGAGAATGGACTCAAGCGACAACAGCGCTATCTCTCTGGTTTGTTAGATATTTGTGGGATAAAACCATATCTTTTGTTAATGTCAATTGAAAGGAAGAAAAGAAAAGCCCAAAACCCAGACGTGTCAACAGATTTTTGTGGGCACAGAAACCGTATCGCGGGAGGCCCAAGACTTTAAATTTTTAAAACTGGTCTACATTCCCAGGGTGCCTTTTAAACTAGGACAAATTTAGGGAAACCCGGACGGATGGTAACTCTAAATCCACCATACCTGTCGTATGAAGGGCGACACGCGCTGCTTCGTGTACAAAGTCCCTTCCGTCATGTTGTTTTCAGTTCCAACTGGTTTCAGAACTAAACCTCAAGCAGCATCTGTAAGAACAATAGAACATAAATCGTTATAAATTAGTTTTTTTGGAATTTCAGTACGGATCAGTGCCAGGTTTAGAGGTCTGGAGGCCTCGGGACAACAAAGAAGTTATCCAAACACATCATGTTAACTCGTCGGAATTTAAAAGATTTCTTTTTCAATTTTCTAGAGTATTAAATAAAATCTTAAAATCTAGAATATTGTGGAGGCTCCGAGGCTGCAGCCCCGGATGCCCTTTTGTTCAATAAAGGTTCGGGCTCACTTACTATCGTGTTGTGCAGCTCGCTATCGTGTTAATTTTAAGATAGAAAATTTCTCATTTTTTAATAAAAATAGCATTGTATGAAAACCATTCTTTCACTTTCAGACCTTTTGCCCTTTGGTCTTAAAAGTAAAGGTCATGGCGCCCACACTACCCTTAGTTCTAGGCCTAGGAACCCATAGTTAGCCGAGGACCCACACCTGTCATCAGTGAGTAATAAATTGCTGGAAGATAATTAAAATTGTTACAATTCGCCCTATCCTAAAACCGGCCCCGGATAGACTTTTCATAGCAACATGGCAAATAAAATCCTTTTTTGACCGACGAACCACCGGAGGAGATATACAATTCTACGCGTATATTTAATTTTTTTTTATGTATAACCAATGCATAACTTTTTTCGTAGTAGTCCGATTTCAATAATTCTTTTTTTATTGGAATGAGTATACTTTGAAATTGGTCCCATTTAAATTTAATCGAAATCGGTTGAGCCATTTTTGATAAATCAACAATAATGTGAAAAATGCTACATCGATCCGTGCGAAATATTTGCGAATTCTGTACACGGATGAAGTGGGTCATGCTAATTTTTGCATAAAATAATCTTGTTTTCTCTAAAATGCTACTGCTACTACGCCTTAACGCTTAAATTAGCGCGCTAATTAAGCCACAGTATCAAGGACTATTTATTAAACTACATAGATAAGCTAAGTATCAATTAAAATATTTGAAAAAAAAATTGCATTTTTCCTAGAAAACACCTTTCATTCCGCTAGATATACGATAGACGCGCTACTAACTACTATATTTTAGTAGATTTTGTGACTTCAATTTCTGAGTGCTATAGTCCTTCTGACTTTTTTCGTATTTCAAGTATTACTTAGGTAACCTAGCCGGTCTTACAGGATCAACAATGTTGCGTAATGTTTGATTTTATCTGGTTGGTTTATAGATCGGTGACCGCTAGTGAGTCTAGTGACATTAAAATTATACAGGGTGTGACTGGTAAACAACAAGCATCCTTTTAGGGGATTATTCTGTATATCAAAACAAACAACTCTTGTTTTGCGACTTTTGTCAAAACTAAAAAAAATCAGCTGTTCCATACATTTGGTCGCGGGTGAACGATATTTTTCTGTGGAACACCAATTTTTTGTTGAGTTTGGCAATAGTCGTAGAACAAAAGTTGTTAGTTTTGATGTACAGAATAAGCCCTTAAAAGGATGCTAATTGTTTACCAGTCACCCTGTATACCTTTATGGCTATCATTTGTATAATGTATTCTATTCGAGTTCTATAATTCTAGAACGGCTTATATTCACCATCATGGTTGCAATGATATTATTATTCAATTTCAATTATTTTTTGATGATTCATCATTTTATTACTTTACTGTACCTATTCAAATTTTATAAAATTTAAAATGATGACTTAAGGCAATAGCGAGGGGCCAGCTTGACCATACAAAAACAATAAGCTGTTATCTGAGTACCTCTAAATATTATCCAATTTGAGTGTTTTTTTTTTCATGTAAACAGCACTTCAATCGCAAGGATTAAACGTCTTATTTTTAGAGTTTTTTATACGATCTTAAAGTGATAATCCTAAATAAAGTCAGATTTTTAGGCAAAATACTAAAATATCATTTATAATATTAAGTATGTCGAATTCATAAAAGGATCCGCATCAGTTATGGTCTTTCAATGTGGTAATGATTTTATACCATCTGACCCAACAATGCTTCAGTGTGGCGTGGCGTGGGTTAAGCGGGCGAGGAGATAAATTGCGACGTCACGAACAATCAGTTTATTTCACAGAAGATTACGTATGATTACAATTATAGAGAAAACTTTAAGCGAAGGACATGGCGTTCCGCAGCGTAACGCACGCTGCCACCATTTTATCAAGAATTACAACTCGAGCCGTTCTAAACACAGTTCACCATAACCTCTACGAACCAGCTCTCCTCACAACTGACAAGTGACATCTCTCATGTCATCATCGCATTTCCTTTGAACCAATGAGCAGCGTTTGTTACAAGCGTTACCCCAGGAATGTTGCCACTACCATTCCTAGTCCTTCGAAATTATACTAAGTGGCACTATTTAAAAATAAACTTAAAACTATTGTCCCGTTAAGTATAAATATTATAAACGTGAAAGTTTGTGAGGATGGATGGATGGATGGATGTTTGTTACTCTTTCACGCAAAAATTACTGACCGGGTTGAGATGAAACGTTGCAATAATATAGCTTATATATCAGAATAACACATAGGCTATAAATTATAATGATATTGCGTAAATGTTCCATAATATAACGATAAGTATTAAGTAAGTAGGAAAAAATCTGCTATCTGCGAGCAAGAAGAAATGTCAAAAAAAAAACAACCGTCGAACCGAACAACCGTTAAATAGATTTTTTTTTTAATTTTCCACCTCCTTTATTAGGGCTGGTAACTGTGGTAAGGTAGGGCCTCGGGTTTGAAAGACGGAACGTGACATAGTCTACTTTTTATCCCAGATAAATAAAGGGTTCCCATGGGATAGCACAAAAATCAAAATATCATGCGGGCGAAGCCGCGGGTAAAAACTAGTAGTAAATAATACTAAAAACTTTTCCTTAAAAATAAGGCGTTCCTACATTCCTACGAGTGTGCAATATTTAGCCTGCGACCTATTCTTTAGAGCTACATATATCAAACACAAATAAAACATCACAAAAATCGGTCAAGCCGTTTCGGAAGAGTTCGATAACACGGTTGAAGCCGCCTGGCCAAAAATGGCGTAACCGACTTCCAACGTGTACAGAATTAGGTGTAAACCTACATTATTGTTGATTTATCAAAAACGGCTCAGCCGATTTCGATAAAAATTCAATGGGATAACTTCCTTTGGAAAACCTACTAATATTATAAACGCGAAATTTTGTGAGGATGGATGGATGGATGGATGTATGGATGTTTGATACTCTTTCACGCATAAACTACTGAAAGGATTGAGATGAAATCAGAATAACTCATAGGCTATTATATATTATAAATTATAATGATATTGTGTCAAAAATCAAAATATCATGCGAGCGAAGCCGCGGGTAAAAACTAGTAAAATATAAATAAATCGGTTCACAATGTGCAAAGAAATCGATGAACATACACAAAAAATACATACAGACGAATACAGAACCTCCTCCTTTTCGAAAGTCGGTAATTGAAACAACTGTCAATGATTGAAACAACTGTCAATGATTGCAACAACTGTCAATGATTGAAACAACTGTCAATGATTGAAACAACTGTCAATGATTGAAACAACTGTCAATGATTGAAACAACTGTCTCGACTCTAGACCACAGAAGAGAAGGAAATCAGGAATTAGTTCTGCTGTTCTGTGTTCTAGACATACTTACATTTTGTATATCTTTTTTAATAGGTTGTAAAATACCTGTTCTAAACAATGGTGGGTAAAACCAAATAATCAAAAAATTACGACAAAAAATTACATCCAGCTGACGAAATAAATAATTGAATTTCCGACCACAAATTGCAAACCCGTTTTTTGCACTTCTATTCAATAGCATACCAAAAAGAATTAACATTTATAATAATAGGTAGGTACTTATAATTTGGTACCTCTACAAAATAAAAATAAAATGGCACATATTGTGCCACAAGCGACCTTAGTTTTTGTCCGTATGTAATTACTTTATGTTTTTATAACGACCATAAATTAATTAATTTATAATTATTTGCTTGTAAGTAATTTATTTACACACCTACATGTGATAATTATCTATTAAATTATTTTTTTATCCGCATAGCGTTGCATAAGCTAATAATTTTTGTTCATTAGTCATGTTAATTAAGTACATAATTAGTTCTTAGATTGGAATTTTAATAATAGATACGATAAAATATCTATTAATAATATACAGGGTTATTTCTAATCAATTAGCGTCCTTTTAGGGCCTTATTCTGTACATCAAAACTAACAACATTTGTTCCGCGACTTTTGTCAAAACTCAAAAAAAAGGAATTGTTCTTCCATATAAAAAAAATCGTTCACTCGCGACAAAACGTATGGAACAGCTGATTTTTTTTTTGAGGTTTGACAAAAGTCGTAGAACTAAAGTTGTTAGTTTTGATGTACAGAATAAGCTCCTAAAAGGATGCTAATTGATTAGAAATAACCCTGTATATCTTATAGTAAGTGGTTGTAACGCGCGCTTCACAATGCTGAGGTTGTGCATTCAAATTACGGTCCCGTACCAAAGAGTTTTTTTTAAATTAATCTTCAGATACCTACACCACTCAATATATAGAAGTATGAGATTTTGATGTAGATGTCGGTAGGTATAATTAATGTTCGGAAAATAATTTCGATAACATATGTGAAACCATCTACCAAAATAAAATTAAATGGTCCAACGTGTTGAATTTAGGGTCCAATCCCCATTCGAGGATAGACCTATGTTCAACAGGCTCATACGGGGTACTTCGAAGAAAAAGTTTTTAGTACCACAGTTTAGAATCGATAAATTAGATACATAATTATATTCCATACTAAATCGTCATCATCATTATCAGCCGTAGGAGGTCCACTGCTAGACATAGATCTCCCCTACAGATTTTAAATAATACCGGTCGGAAGTGGCTTGCACCTAGCATGAACTTGCAAAGTTAATTCGATCGTCAGATTATCGGATTACAGTAAAAAAAATAATATATTTTTTGAGTAGTTAATCTGGGGTAAAAGCTGTAAGAGCTTCACGCACTCTACAAACTCTACACCTTAGTTTATACTCATACATAAATTAGCCGTTTCATTGCTATAAAAATTATTTTTCGCTTAAAACGCTACAACGGTTTCCACCGTGTACAGAAATCGAATAATTTGCACGAATCGATGTGACACCCATGTTCATTTTTGTGGATTTATCAAAAACAGCTCAGCCGATTACGATAAAATTTCAATGGAACCATCTTGGAAGTGTACTCTTTTAAATAATTGAATTGATGAAATCGGTTCACATATCAAAGAACATACACAACAAGATTATTTTTTGCAAATAATAGCATGACCGACTTCACCCTTGTACGGAATTCACGAATATTTCGCACGGATTGATGTAATATTGTTCACATTATTGTTGATTTATCAAAAACAGCTCAGCCGATTTCAATAAAATTTAAATGGGACCAATTGCGAAGTATACTCTTTCCAATAAAAAAAGAATTATTGAAATCGGACTCCTATGAAAAAAAGTTATGAGTGGTTATACATAAAACAAACACGCGTCGAATTGAGTTCCTCCTCCGGTTCGTCGGTCAAAAAAAATACATACCTCCTCCTTTTTGGAAGTCGGTAAAAACTATTTGTATAACAGAGAAGTAATGAACAGTAAAATAAATCTTCACTAAGTACTACTTGACAAAGTTGTAGAGCATAATAAATTAAGTAAGAGCTTGTAGAGTTAAGGCGTGTAGAGTTAGAAGCTTGGCTATCTTCACGAGATCTGATATCTTTTTGACAGTGCGAACTCTAGTCCCGTCTTGGCAATATTTTACATGAACATGTTTATGTGGGATACATTTTTCCTTCTAGAGCACATGTATTCCTACTTCCTTATCTCGAATAAGGAAATTAAACTAGTATAAGTGTTTGAGTGGATGGATTCCAAGAAAAGACTTCCTCTGTTCTTATGCTGACGCTACACGCTTGGCAACTCTTGGAAATTTTGACAAAGTTTTCCGATCACTCGTTGACGACAATATAGCCGTGGTGGTCTACTGGTTATGACACCTTACGATCGTGAGGTCGTGGGTTCAAACCCGGTCCCGTACCAATGAATTCCTTGGAATTTTCACACCATTGGCTTTTCGGTGAAAGAAAACATCGTGAGGCTTGCATACGTCCGTAGAAGGAATTCGATGGCGTATGTGAATCCACCAACCCGCACTGGGCCAGTGCGGTGGATATGGCCCAATCACCCTTCGTGGATAGGCCTACGTCCTGCAGTGGACTAATAAAAAGGCTAGTATAGAGTACAGAGTTAACGACAACCCTTGACAATTTTGACAAAGTTTTCCAGTCACTCGAATCAGAAAGATAGAGCACCTGATTTTTATCGTGATTTCGCATTTGATCTCATAGTAAAAGTTGTTCATAATGATGAGCGTATTAGGTATACGCCTCGGAAAGTTCTTGCACTTTACAGGACACAGAACAACACCTAGTACTATGCAAAGCAGCGTTATTTTCAAAAGCATTCTGGGATTGTGGTATCAGGGGAAAAATATAACTGGTGGATTTAGCCAATATTTACGACGATAGACATATGTAGGTATATTATTATCCGGCAATTAAAAGTCTATAAAAAAGTATTGTTCTTTTTCTCTATTTAATCTAGTTTTCAAAAATAAAATTTGAATATAATTACGGCAATATCGATAATAACATTGATTAATGCAAATAAATCATATTCCTAAAATATATTCTAACCTGCGTACTTACGTTACGTCCAATCAAAATTAATTTGGTAGGATTGCTAAGCGTGTAGCATTAGCACTTCATAAAAACTACACCTTGTTATCTTACATGTGATTCCTTGGCGTTTCTAACTCAGTACTATTAATACTAATACCTAAGATGATAGATTGATTGATATTGCTGAAGGTGATCTAGTTTGGTTAATAGATAGGCTCCGAGAATAGGTATGATATTGATCCCTTTAATAACTTTAACTTTAAAGGGATTAGAAGAAAACGTTGAGATATGCGGTCTAGGGTTTGCACGCTTACCTAAAAGATACCTTTTTAGTATCTACCCCAAACGCCTTAGAATGGATGTCTAAAAAATATAATTAGGTAGTCCGTCAGATAGTTAAAAAAAAATGAGACACGTATTTTTTTCTTTTGTCAAATAAACTGAAATTTACGAAGAAAAAGCCCGTTAAAGTTCCGCATGACGTCACGAGTGCACTACAAAATATGTACTATGTCGCACTAGTGACGTCACGAGCACTCCCAAAAACTTTGACAACGTTTATCTTTGTTATTTATTGTTTGATTGGGAAAAGAAAAAATAAGGGCAGTATATCTATTAAATATAAAAAGAAAAGAAAAAAACAGGTGTTCTATACAAAATTGCAACTCGGTATCGACAAAATGTATGAAACAGCTGATTTTTTAACCTTGAATTTTGAGTGGGCCCCTAATATAAAATAAATAAAAAGTAATCACTCCTTTTCGGCTAAGTTCCTTCACCAGTATATTCAGAACTGGTGAAGGAACCCTGTATTTATGGATATTTGCTCTGGTTTGGTGGAGATTTCCTGAAGGCTTTCTGTACTCAGTCCCCTTACAGATCCTTAAAAGAGCAATAATATATCTTCGTCGTATCATACAAAAATAGTAAGAATTTTAATATGCACGTGACTTGAGTACTAGATAGGCGTAAAAGCTACTCTGTATAAACTGGGAGCCACACATAGCACACTTTGTCGTGGCTGTTTGCTAGAAATCGAAACTCTAGAGCATGTTCTGTGACATAGCAAAGACACAGAAGACTTTAGAATAGCTAACGGGTTGCATGACGCTGCTGCAATGGCATTATCATCAGCTTTGTCATCCACATCGCTATCATCTTATTCACCATCCAAGCCACTGGAGCAGTTATGCCAGCGGCCCAGAGCCACCCTCCGTTACTTTAAGGAGCTGGGCTGGCTCGGGTAGACGCTGGAGGGGGAAGACTGTTCCATTTCCTGGCGGTACGAATCAGAAATGTTGAGTCAATGGAAACGTATCGATAGAAAATCGACTGTGTAGGGGTTCACTTTACCTAATTGTTTACTCTGGTAAAGATATCAGCTGGTCAGCTGTCTGCAGTTGCGGTCAAGGTGTGGGTGTGATCTAGTTATCCATCGATCATAAATCTACATCTAAAAAAACAGCTCTTGCTGATCAGAACATATTTACAGCTAACCAGTTCAATAATCCTCCTAATATATTTAATATACGTCTGATTGCTGGCTACTAATAGTAGCCAGCAATCAGACGTAGGACGTCCACTGCTGGACATAGGCCTACCCCATGGATTTCCAATAAGGCCGGTTGGATGCGGTCTGCATCCAGCTCAGTCAGTCCACCTAGTCGGTGGACGTCCTACGCTGCTCTTGCTGGTCCGTGGTCTCCATTCGAGAACTTTACGGCCCCATCAGCTATCCGTTCTTCGGCTATGTCGGTAACTTTGGTTCGTCTGCGGATCTTCTCATTTCTGATTCGATCTCGCATAGAGACACCGAGCATAGACCTCTCCATAGCACCTTGGGCTTCGTTCGTTCGTTTCAGCCATAGGACGTTCACTGCTGGACATAGGCCTCCCCTAAAGATCTCTAATAATAACGATTGGTAGAGGCTTGCATCCAGCGCGATCCTGCGGTCTTAATGAGGTCGTCCGTCCACCTTGTGGGTGAACGTCCTACGCTGCGCTTGCCGGTGCGAGTCGAGAACTTTTCCACCTCATCGTTAATCAGTCCTCCGCTCTATGTGCCCTGCCCATTGTCACTTCAACCTACCAATCCGCTGGGCAGTGTCGGTAACCTTGGCACGTGGCACGTTGGGCTACTTTGAGCTTATTCATAAGGCCCACAGTAAAAGACCACGTTTCAGTTCCATATGTGATCACTCGCATCTATTTGCAACACACTGGATGAAAAGATGTCTCGCAATTTTCCGAACGCTGCCCAGCCGAGTTGGATTCGGCTTAGTCAAAAAATCAGTAACGTTTATAATGGTATCTCTATGCTAGTGCGCTCACAACGATTGTTTTTTAATCATCTTCTTTTGTCTAGCTTCTATTGTCGCCCACGTAATGGATCGTTCTATAGATATTAGGTATTGTATTTTAGCTGTGGACGTGTTTGACATTGAGCATTTTGCATGCTTAATTTTTTTATGTAACTGGCCAGGACACTTTTGAGACGAGCACGTATTGCGAAATGATTTTTGTGTCGTCATTGTAAAGGATTTGTAGAAAAATATACAATATTTTCGACTATTTTGGCGTAATTAAAGGCTTTGTCTTTAAGACAGATTCCGGGTTCGATTCCCGGCCAAATAAAACGCAAATAGGTACTTAACTTTCGAATTCGAACACATTATTATTTATATACTAACTACGGGAGTAATCGCACACTGAAAGTTCCTGTCTACCCGTGACCACGATCGATGCAACTCGGTCGAAACGGCGAGATGATGAGGTGCCTATTTTTTTATCTCGTAATTGTGCGCGATTAATCCCGTAGTATATAATAACAATTTATCATTTCTGATTCGATCTCAGACACCGAGCATAGCCCTCTCCATATCACTTTATTCATTGGTATCAACTTGCTCTTACAAATGTCACTACTTATTACACATGTTTATTTTAGGTTAGTACCACCTCAGCCGAAATGGGTGATTTACAATATCATTAAGTACACAACTTTTATTATGAGTCTAACTCCGAATTCCACAAAGAGAAACAGAATTATCATTCATTTAACCCATTCGGATTTGAAATTTTGTCCGATCCGACAGCTCCTTGCAACAGGAAGTATTCCGTATTTGGTGTCGGCGCCGGTTACCAAAGGCACACCGACATACACCGACCCCGCCGGCGAGGTCGAGGACCCTCAGGATCTTTCAGAAGATCGGTTAGATTCTCTCCAAATAGTCAACCAGCTTAACCTATTAGGGCCAAAGGGCACACCCCTTCTGGGGTGCCCGGGCAAGTCTGATCTCCCCCGCCGGGTGACGGCCCAAGCCGAGGTCCGTACCTTCTCAGGTGCCCTTGCGCTAGTCACCTAATCTTAGGGTTAAGCCGCTTTCTGCGCTCGTCCATGCTCGGTAAGCTGTAGAGGCCTTAGAGGTCAGTCATTAAAAAAAACATGCTATTTTATTTAGAACAGTTGACTTTCTTGCGATTCCCAAAAGTTTTAAATTCACGACCAAAATCAATGGTCAAACTTGCCGAAAACCATGCTTAACCTATTTGGTATTCAATTGGTATAGGGCATTCCATGGATCCTACGTTTTGAATAAGTGATATTTTTATTACAAGCTTTTGTTTAACTTGCAATGGATGTATGTACGAGTAAGTTCAGGTGGAATCTTGCAAGTTAAATTTGGCCAACTTCCCGGTTTCCGGTTGAGCTGAAATTTTGCAGACATATGTTTAAGTAACAATGCAGTAATATGGTACCATGGAGCTGATCTGATGATGGAGCCAGAAGGTGGCCCTAAATATACAGGGTTATTTCTAATCAATTAGCATTCTTCTAGGGGCTGATTCTGTACATCAAAACTAACAACTTTTGTTCTACGACTTTCGTCAAAACTCAAAAACACACAATATTCCTGTTTCTTTTGCATTTGATAGAGAGAACAATATTTTACGTTGCTATTAAATATACGATGGCGCCTTTAAAAGTGGGCCTGGCAGTGCCAATTAATTTAGAAAAAAAAACCGGACAAGTGCGAGTCAGGCTCACACATCGAGGGTTCCGTACAAACACATTGTTAAAATAATTAAAAACCTGTTTTAGCATGTGCTAATGAAATTATTTTATACTAGCTTTTACCCGCGGCTTCGCCCGCGATATAATTTAATTTATGTTTAACTTGTCAAAAAAATATGGTAACAAAAATAGTAAGTGCGCCACAAAATATTAGCCCTCATTCAATGTGAAACGGTACACAAATATTGTAGAAAATAATCATTTCAAACCCAAAAAACAGCCAATCTCAACTAATTTGTTTCGTCATCGTTATCATCCGCAGCTTTCTTTGTCCCACTGTTGGGTATAGGCCTCTCTCTTGCAGTGCCATCTGCTTCGGCTCTTTGTCGGTCATGACCAGGCTCGACCGGCGGTATTAATGATATCGTCGAGATAGTCTACCCACCTTGCTGCCGCGCCGCACATAGCTGAGCACTCTCACCTATTCAAGCACTCTAGTTGACCAGCTCGGTCACCACCGTTTTTCTTTCTCAAGAAGCTCTGGTAATTAGTTGCCACGCCATTGTGAACGATGTCATACTTACTCAACATTTATCGTTATATTTTGGACAATTCACAAAATATCTTTATAAATTGTAGCCTATGTGTTATTCTGATGTATAAGCTATATTATTGCAAAGTTTCATCTCAATCCGTTCAGTAGTTTTTGCGTGAAAGAGTAACAAACATCCATACATCCATCCATCCATCCATCCATCCATCCATCCTCACAAACTTTCGCGTTTATAATATTAGTAGGATTATGACACCTTTCATGATACGATTTACTCACTTTGAATTTTGAGCCCTTATTTTGTGAATTTTGAGGCCCTATTTTTTTGTGATGTAAATATAAATGTACAGTTTTCAGATTTACGAGGGGTGATCCAAAAGTAATGATAATCAATAACAAACACAATGAATAAAATAAAAAAATAAATTTATTTCTCAACATAGTCTCCTAGCAAGTCTATACATTTAGTCCATCTCTTTTCTAAACCTAAAATTCCCTTAGAAAAAAAATCTTTATCTTGACTCTCAAAAAAGTCCTCAACCGCGGCCATCACGTCGCTATCATCGTCAAATTTCTTGCCTCGGAGATGTTCCTTGAGTCGTGTAAAGAGATAAAAGTCACTGGGGGCTAGATCTGGAGAATAGGGGGGGTGATCTACCAGCTCAAAGCCCGCTTCCTGAATGGCAGCCATGGCAATTGCAGCTTTGTGAACCGGTGCGTTGTCTTGATGGAACAGCACTCCAGCCCGCAGTTTGCCTCGCCTTTTCTCCTTAATAGCCTCCCGCAATCTTCTTATTTGTTCTGCATAGTAGGAGCCTGTAATAGTGGCCCCCTTTTCCAAGTAGTCCACCATGATTATTCCTTCAGCGTCCCAAAAAACAGACGCCATAACCTTCCCTGCTGAGCTTGACACTTTGAATTTCTTCGGCGTCGGTTCATCGGATCGTTTCCATGTCATCGATTGTTGTTTTGTTTCAGAATCAAAATGGTGGATCCAGGTCTCGTCCATGGTCACAAAACGTGACAAAAAATTATCCTTGTCTGCCTGGAAATTTTCGAGATTTGCTCTTGACATGTCGACTCGTTTCTTCTTTTGCTCGTCGTTTAACATTTTCGGTACCCAACGCGCGGAGACCTTTCTCATATGCAATTCGTTCGCAAGGATTCTTTGAATGCTGCCATATGAGATCCCTGTGACCTCAGCTACATGCCTGATAGTCACTCTTCGATCTTCCAATACAATTTCTTCAACTTTTTTCACATTTTCATCAGTGAGGGACGTCGATAGGCGTCCTTCGCGGTGTTCGTCTTCCGTCGATGTTCTTCCCAGCTTAAACTCCTTAGCCCAGCGTGCAACTGTGGAATATGGAGGAGAAGAGTCCCCTAATGTTTCCACCAAGTCGCTATGTTTGTCTTTGGTAGAAATTTTTTTCAAGCAGAGGTATTTAATGACAGCTCTGATTTCGTGTTTTTCCATTTTGATGTTCACTCCTTGACAGTCCGTATTCAAATGAATGTAGCTCTCGGGAATCGTGGCCTATTTATATGATTTTTTTTTCCTGAACTAGTTGGTAATTGAGCAAGTGACTGATATTTTTTTTGTATTTTTGTGTGCAGTAGAAATAACTGATTATCATTACTATTGGATCACCCCTAGTATTCCTATATGAGTTCTCTGAGATAATGCTTCTCGCCAAATTTCATAGTTCTATGTCAACGGGAAGTACCCTGTAGGTTTTGATTTTTGTGAGTGTCGAAATATGCGGTTTTTGTAACTTCTTTATATGATATAGAACAAGTTTTTGCTTTACACAACTGTAAGAGATCATAGATATACGTATACAGTTTAAATTTCAACTCGATATCTTTACGCGTTCACGAGATAAAGAGTCTTGACATACACACAGACGGACAGACGGACAACAAAGTGATCCTATAAGGGTTCCGTTTTTTCCTTTTGAGGTACGGAACCCTAAAAAACATGTGGACGGGCTCTCCTTTGACCACAGAGGTAGTACAACAAGAGAGATAGCGCTGTTGTCGCTTGAGGCAATTCTCAACCGCAAAAATATATGGACAATCACTATCACTTGTTGTCAACTGTCAAATATACGAGTATAACGGGACAATAGCTTTAAGTTTAGTTTTAAATAGTGCCACTTAATATAATTTCGAAGGACTAGGAATGGTAGTGGCAACATTCCTGGGGTAACGCTTGTAACAAACGCTGCTGATTGGTTCCAAGGAGGTTTTCAAGTGATATCGCATTATCGACCGATGGGCGGGAAAATGCGACGATGACTTGACAGATGTCACTTGAGAGTGGGAAGGAGAGCTTGTTCGGGAGAGGTTATGGCGAACTGTGTTTAGAACAGCTCGAGTTGTGTGTGATTCTTGATAAAATGGTGGCAGCGTGCGTTACGCTGCGGAACGCCATGTCCTTCGCTTAAAGTTTTCTCTATAATAATAATATAATTGTAGACATACGTAATCTTCTGTGAAATAAACTGATTGTTCGTGACGTCGCAATTTATCTCCTCGCCCGCTTAACCCACGCCACGCCACACTGAAGTATTGTTGGGTCAGATGGTATAAAATCATTACCACATTGAATCACCATAACTGATGCGGATCCTTTTATGGATTCGACAAGTATATATTGGAATTTGACAAGAATTTGACACTATCGGGACAAAAACACTGCAAATAGCCACTGAATCGAGATATTTTTCATGTCACTTTCTAACTCATGCCATATTCAATCAATGCATCTCTTTCTTTCATTTCTCGATCGACCACATTATCCCTCTGGAAACTCTGTGCCTTTGACGTTTTGACGAATAAATCGCAATTAGACTATAAACATATAAAAAATACAATTCCAACTCAGGTTGTTCTTATAACTACCTAGTTACCAAATAATTGAGGTCTAATCTACAAATAATTATTAATAATTACAGAAACATAAAAACGATTCGCCTTATCAAAACCGCAGACGATATTTTGAGGTCATCCTTGAACATAACAGTTCAAAAAACCGGCTTCTCCGGTCCCACGTAATTTTATTATCTGCATAAAGATTTTAAACCGTCATATTATAATGTATGAATAATAAATACAAGTAGTCCTAGGGAGCAAAATAATTTTTTAACTGCCTCGGTGGCTCAGTGTTTAGTGACCCTAACTTCTGGGTCAAAGAGGCGTGGGTTCGATCCCCACCCAGGGCAAGTATTTATGTGATGAACATAGGTGTTTGCTCTGTGTCTGGGTGTCATTTAGTTACTATCTATATTAGGATGTATTTAAAAATATGTAATATATATCGTATAGCAGTCTCTGGCAGCCATAACACAAGCTTTGCTTAGTTTGGGGTCAGAGACCGTGTGTAAGATGTCCCCAAATATGTATTATTATTATTTTATTATTATTACCTAACTACAAGCCGTGGTGGTCTAGAGGTAGTGATACCCGCCTTACAATCGTGAGGTCGTGGGTTCAAATCCCCGGTCCCGTACCAATGAGTTCTTTGGAATTTATGTACGGAATTTCACACCACTGGCTTTTCGGTGAAGGAAAACATCGTTAGGCAACCTGCATACGTCCGTAGAAGAAATTCGATGGCGTATGTAAATCCACCAACCCGCACTGGGCCAGCGTGGTGGATATGGCCCAAACACCCTTCGTGGGTAGGCCTACGTCCTGCAGTGGACTATTAAAAAGGCTGGTACAGTACAGTACCTAACTACAGCTGCTCTCTACTTTTATTTTTATTAATTTATTTAGGTTAAGTTCGTAAAGGCCGGGTGGCTAGCGCTGGTGTCAGTTTTTAAGCCGCCTGAAGGCCTCTGACATGGCTAAACTACCGGGACCTACAATGAAATTTATTTATTTACTAGCTTAAAACCCGCGGCCTCGCCCGCGTTGTCATAGTACATATCTATACTTGCATATAATAATATCTAATAGTCCGCGGTTTGGCCCGTACTTGCTTAAAATTATAATAGCCTGCCGTGTGGCCTGCGTTGTGGTATTGCTTGCAATGATAATTGCCCAAGGTCTGGCCCGCGTTGTTTTAGTAATTTCTTAAAATTATAATAACACACAGTTTGATCGCGTTGTGTTGGCATTTGCTTAAAATAATAAAAGCTCGTGGCTAAGCCCACATATCATGTCGTAATACTTGCAAGAATAATGCCCACGGTTTGGCCTGAATTGTCTCAGTATTTGGTACAGGTCGCGGTTTGGCCTGCGTATTCTCAAAAGTTTCTTAAGATTGTAATTTATAGAACTCAGTTTGGCCCACGTTGTCTTAGTACTTGCTTAAAATTATAATAGCCTGCCGTTTGGCCTGCGTTGTCGTATTACTTGCAATGATAAAAACCCATGGTCTAGCTCGTGTTGTCTTAGTAGTTGCTCAAAATGATATTATCCCGCGGTTTAGCCCGCGTTGTGTTAGTACTTACCTATTTAAAATGATAATAACTCACAATTTGGCACGCGTCATCTTAGTACTTACGTGTTTAAAATAATAGCTCGTGATTTAGCCCGCGTTGTTGTATTACTTGCATGGAATAATAGCCCACAGATCGGTCTGAATTGTCTCAGTATTTGCTTTAATTTGCTTGTATCTAAAGCTTTTCACGGAGTACTTGAATTTTTAGGTGATAAATTGCAGAATATTTGAAATTAATTTAGTAATAATAATTGTTTGACTTTTCCATGCTCTAATTATTATTATATGGTCATATTATTATTATAGTACGAGTCTTAACTCTTGATACAATATTTTTGTTACTAGCATTAAGATCTCAATGTAACTCAGTTCAAAAACAAATGTTATTTTGACTTAAATGATAATTATTAATAATAGTCCAATGTTTGGCCCGCTTTCTCTTAAAACTTGTTTAAAATGATAAAAGGCCGAGGTTTGGCTCATAACATAAAAAAATAATTCATTGGTATCAACTTGCTGGTTTCAATATTTTTTTTATCTTCTTTTTCCTGTTGAAACCGCTTATGTTTTATGTGATTATAGAAAAATAATTCATGTGATTGCCTACTCACTTGTCAAAGCAATTCAATGTCAGAACCAAAGACCTGGATATCCAGGTCTTTGGTCAGAACATAAATATTTGGTAAAGTTATATTTTTCCTGAATCTCATTTTAATCAATCCAAGATTTTTCATTAACACTTTTTAAATAAATGACTTTTTTATGGTTTCTTTTGAAAAGAAATTGAGAAATACATAGTGTATATCTGTTAGGATGCTATTATACTCATCATTTGACTAAATTTTACTATGGTACCAACCCCGAAATCACGTAAATAAAATCAGCTGTTCATCAAACAAAGTTCATTGTCCCGCGAAAAAATGTATGTAATAGGTAATTTTCGCTTTTTCAGGGTTGATCCCATAGTAAAGTAAGTATATTGATCCGTATGTACCCTAACATTATTGGCTCACAAAATAAAAACTTTCGTAAACTATTAGGGGACCATTTTGCCCCATTGAACGATGAATCATTACTAAATTAGATTCTGGATACTTCATAAATTATTAAAAAGAACGCATTCAAGTTATTCAGGCCCAGGACATTAATGGTAGGTAACTTATTAGTTAAAATGGTGGGCTATTTTCAAACAAAATGGCTTTGATTTTCAAAGTCTTTTAGTATTTTTAGGGTTCCGTACCTCAAACGGAAAAAACGGAACCCTTATAGGATCACTTTGTTGTCCGTCTGGCCGTCTGTGTGTATGTCAACACTCTTTAACTCGGTAACGCGTTAAGATATCGAGTTGAAATTTAAACTGTATATCTATGGTATCTTGCAGTCGTGTAAAAGAAAAAACTTCTCAGTTATCGTTTAAAAAAGTTAGAGCCGTGTATGTCGTAAAAAACCGCATATTTCGACACTCACAAAAATCAAAACCTACAGGGTACTTCCTGTTGACATAGAACTATGAAATTTGGCGAGAAGCATTGTCTTAGAGTACACATATATATAGGAATAAATCTGAAAATTGTTCTTTTTTATTTTTGAATCACCTAAAAATGGGGCCTCAAAATTCACATAATATGGATTCAAAATTCAAAGTGAGTTAATCGTATCATGTAAGGTATCATATAAAAGTACTTCATTAGCACATGCTGAAACAGGTAATTACACAAATAAATAAAAATTTAAAAAAATAACACATAATTAAAATATTTTAACAATGTGTAATTTTCGATGTATGAAGAGAAAAGTGAAAAAAAAACTTTTTTGTCGATTGTTATAGTATAACTTTAACAACTTACTTCCCAATTTTGTGAAACTATATGGATTTGTACGGAACCCTCGGTGTGCGAGCATGCCTCGCACTTGTCCGGTATTTTTTTAAATTGATACCACTCAAATTTTCCGGGATAGCAGTGGTTCCCTAAGTGGTAATTTGTGTTAAAGTCAAGCTTCGTACCAAATTTCATTAGAATTCAATTTCCCGTTTTATCTGTGCTCTATAACAGATTAATTTTAGCTATCCTTAAATACCCTATAGATTTTCCGGGATAATAATAGTTCCTATATGAAACATGTTGTGAGCTTCCCACATACCAGATTTTAACCATAACCGTGCAGCTCGTTGGACGTAATTGACCAACTTCGGGACCTCATCTGACCCCTTAGATAAGGAAAATTTGGAAAAACAGGAACAAACGTTAGTTCAAAATTTCAAGTTATTCAGTACAGGAACAAAAAGTTACTTACGAACAAAAAGGCCCGTTTTACCCCGTTAGAGGTCAAATTATCAAAATGTTCGTCTTTAGTGCTCCAATACGGGGTATAATGTACCTATAGGTATACCAAATTTCAAGTCTATATCGTCAGCGGTTTGGGCTGTAGCCTAAACTGATTAATTTTGGCTAAGGAATATAGATTTTCCAGGATAATGATAGTTCCTGTATTGAAACATGTTGTGTGCTGCGTCCAAACTAGATTATATCTATAAAGGTTCAGCTTGTTGGATGTAATTGTGTGTTACATTACATAAAAAATATTAAAATCATAGAAAGTTTGCTGAATAATCTTAAAATCCTAATCAAAGAAAATTATCTGCTTTATCTACACAAAATAGCAGAAAACACGTTTGTTATAAAATATATATATTCCAATTTCAAAATGAATTCCTATCTACTTCTTCATACTACTTATACTTACTACATAGTATGTAGTACATACATACCTACATACTTAACATACTTCATACTAGTACTTGCGTCATAAATGTTTGTTATACTATTGTTTGTGCTAAATAATCCGTTCTTGGTATCGAAATCAACTGTAATTCTTAATTTCCTGTTATATTGCTTCATTTATTTAGTTATGTAGGTATTTAAAAATTCTATTCAATAGGAAATTCCCTGCTTTAACTATTTGCTACATAAAATATAAATAATAGCAGAAAAATAGCAATTTTATTTTAAGTAGGTACAAAATAAGTAGGTATAGGCAAAATAAGATTAAATAAGTACGTCAGTAAAATAAGATTAAATTGCAAAAAATCCAACTTATTGTTTGTGCTTATTAAACCGTCCTTGCTATACTTAACTTTCTTGCTTTTAAAACTTCTTTTTATTTAGGTAGGTACCAAAAGTTCCTATTTATATTTTGTATTTTTTTTTGTAAAATACGAAATACAGGGTTACTTCTAAAACACCAGCAACCTCGCAGGACTAAATACCTAACAACATAAACAACAACATTAGTTCTTAATTTGTTGTTCCATAGAAAAATATAGTTCACCCGCGACAAAATGAATGAACACCTGATTTTTTTTTGAGTTTTGACGAAAGTCGTATAACAAAAGTTGTTGTTTTATGGTGTTTGGTATTTAGTCCTGCCGGGTCGCTGGTGTTTTAGAAGTAACCTATAGTCTTATAAAATATAGAAGTAATCCTGTATAGGTAACATAAATTCAAATTCATCAATTGTAAAAATGACCTACTTATTGTTTATAATATGTGCTAATGTGTTTAAATAATTAATATAGGTAATTCTCAACTTCCTTTTATGTATGTGACGTACCTAAAAGTGCTAATCAAGGGGATTACCTGTTAAATGTATGATAATATAAAATAGCTTCTTTGTATTTCAAATATGTACACCAAAATTAATTCATTTCGGCTACAAAATATCATTACTGAGATACTCGTAGTCCAAATCATTGGTAATATGGTTTCGAAAACTTTCAAATAACTAATAAATATTTTTTTAAATTTAGTGTAGGTATGAAGAATAAATACTTATCTAATTGTAGGTATTCGCATACGTTTGCTCGGCTATGTGGCGGGAGAAGCGGGCTGCAGTAGTCCTCGACACGGGTTTTCCTAGTGAGGGCTGCTTCGCAAAGCTTACTATTTCGCATTACTGTTAATTATGTTTATTGCCAATATTTGTCATGCATACCTACCTTAAGATTATATTTCTAAGTACCCACATCTTTAAGTTTGTGAATTGTGTATGATGTATGTGTTATGTATGATAAATAAATGAAATGAAATGAAATACAGTAACTCGAAAAGTATATACAGGGTTATTTCTAATCAATTACCATCCTTTTAGGGGATTATTCTGTACATCAAAACTAACAACTTTTGTTCTGCGACTTTTGTCAAAACTCAAAAAAAAAATCAGCTATTCCATACATTTTGTAGCGGGTGAACGATATTTTTCTATAGAACCACTTTTTTTTTAGTTTTGACAAAAGTTGTTAGTTTTGAAGTACAAAATAAGCCCCTAAAAGGATGCCAATTAATTAGAAATAACCCTGTATATACTCATTATAATGACCAATATTTACTATGGGACAAATTTAATTTATTATATATAAAATTGCGAATAAAAGTCAGCTGTTGTTGTCAATAATTATTTTTCGTAAAAAATGGCGTGACCTATTTCAACCGTGTACAGCAATTTTCACATAATTGATGATTTATCAAAAATGGCTTGGCCGATTTCGATAAAGTTTAAACGGGGCCAAATTCGAAGTATACCCTTTCCAATAAAAAAGAAATATCGGAATCGTGCCACCGAATAAAAGAATATACCTATGTGATAAAAAAAAAACATTAGAAAAATATTCGCGTCGAATTGAGTACCTCCTCCGTTTTGTCGTCGGTCAAAAATACATACCCAAGTGTTTTTTTTATTACCTAATTTATTGAAATATTTCTGCTTGCTATAAAACAATAATTAAATATAAGTATTTAAAGTTTGTCTTAGTGTCTTCGGTCGAATAACCGATTTAAAAAGAATAAATTAATAGTGCATTAACCTACTTAAGTACCTATTTGAAAAACAGAATTGTAAAACAACTGTTTGTTATAATAATTATTTATTTTTCGAAAGGTACAATAGTTTCTGCTATAAATTACCTATCAATTATTTTAGAATTATTATTATTTTACTTCGAAATCATCATTAATACCTACTCTAGGAAGTAGTTGTCATGATAATTAACTATGGGTCCAAACCCAAAATCGCAAATAAATAGCTATTCTGTACAAAAACTTAGTCGAACCTCGACAAAATGTACGGAACACCTATTTTTTTCGCGATTTCGGAGTAGGCTCCCAAGTAAAAGTTGATCATAGAAGACATCGCTTCCAGCCTGGAAGAGATAGCTTTAAGCGATAAGGCCGCCTAGTGTTGCTATAATTTCACTGTTATGTTATTGTTATTTTTATTTTGTGTGTACAATCATAGACGAACATACTACTGTGGTACAATAAAGAATTATTTATTTATTGTTTATTATAATACGAGCATTCCTAAAGTTGTTTATAAATTGGCAGTCACCCCGAATAACTTAATTAATGTCAATATTTTATAAACATAATGATAATGTCAAATTAAAACAAATCTAGAAAAAACAAAGCGTCTTTAAATTCCAAATCATTAAACATAATCATAATAAGTAATCATAATCATTTTATTCATAACGTAGTCGACAGAAAGCTAATCTTTCTAATAGGTAAGTAAGATAAAAATCCCCAAGAAATAAAAAAACAAGCACTTTACATATTTTTTTAAAAGTAATTAACAAGTATTGTACTTAAGTAATAAGTACCAAACAGACTTACCTCTTAAAAATTCCCAAGAAATAAAAAATAACAGGCACGTCACATATTTTTAACACAGAACTATCACATTTTCATTCACGAACGCGGGAATATACGAAAATATATATAAATTAATATACTTGTCGGTATGTTTATGAAGTTCCGCGACTGTGGCCGCACTGTCGCGAAACACTCGTGTGGTTACTACACATACCAATGTGTAGGGTGACAAAGGTGGCCAATGTTTGCAGGACATTTGGGGTCATTTTTACCGATTTCCAAAAAGGAGGAAGTACTATCAATCCACGCTAATCGTGAACCGATTTCTAAAGGTTAACATACTCCCGTGGCCGTTTTTGAAAAATCAACAATAATTAAAAATATATTGTACTTGGATGATACATCGAATCGTGCGTAATATTCGAATTCTGTACACGGTGGAAATCAGTAAACCCATTTTTGGCGAAAATAATTATTATCCTTATACATACCTACTAGTCTACGAGGTGCCTAGTTTTTCACTAATTTAGGTTGAAACTGTGCTCATATCATTATGACTATGCACTTGATGAGGTAGTTGTTCGTTATTAACATCAACTTTTACTATGGGATGTACCCTGAATTCAGAAAAAAAGAGATTTACAAAACTTTGTTGAACCTCGACAAAATGATATGAAACAGACGATTTTTTTTTAATTTGTGAAACTGTTATTAATAATTTAATTAATAATATAAAAAGTTATACAGAACTACGTTCTAGAGTAGATATTGTGAGTGAAATAAATAATGTAAAGAATAAAAACAGCTCAAAAGCTGGCTAGTAGACAAAATGCCCTGTAAATACTAAACAATACAAAACAATATAATAGCTGCCTACATGTCATTACGAACATACACAAAATAATTAGAACATAATAAGAAAATAATTAGAAGATTAGAACATTTAGAATATTTAAAATTTTCGACATCCTACATTTTATAATAATAGCGAAAATATTGCAAAAACGTGAAATGCAACGGCAGTAACGTGCACCTTTGATAATAATACGATAGTAAAAGAAAATAAAATGTTATTCAAAAGTTATTTGAAGAAAACCTGTTTAAATAAAAAAATACGCATCATCAAAACATTTACTCTGCACGCTTAATTAAAGTAATCATTTTAAAAACACTTTCAAAAATTTATTTTAAAAACAATACAGATTTCTTATTTCACATAAAGTATGAAATAACATC
The DNA here is from genome assembly GCA_949316475.1 of Hypomecis punctinalis. NCBI lineage: Eukaryota > Metazoa > Arthropoda > Insecta > Lepidoptera > Geometridae > Hypomecis > Hypomecis punctinalis. Next base: position 2,256,639 of record OX438819.1, on the reverse strand, counting down.
TTATTAAATCTTAGTAATTGAGCTCCGAAAACTGCTGCGGTCGAAGTCGTGATTTCTTTATTTACAATTCAAAACAATTTATGTTTCTTTGACTCAAAATAAAAGCAACTATTGTTCATACCATAAATGTCAGAAAAATACACTACATTATCACTAAAAGCAATCTTTACCAGGTGGATAAAATATTAATTAATAAAAAAATGTAATAAATATATAATTAAAAAGTAAAATAAATATAGCATTAAAATATAAATAGCAAAAACAAATACAGCAAAAAATTGCAACGTTTATTGTGTAGCAGGTCAATGCGCTTATTACACGAAATAATACAATGACCTAACAAAATCCTAAGCGAACTCTAACGAATGGCCACCCTACCATACCTACCATTATTACGTATACATAATTTATGTACAGCCCGCAAATCAGTGCCTTCCTTCACAATCGAAGTATCAAAACATTTGCGGATTTGTGCAAAACATCGCCGCCGACTGTACAGAAATGCCAAGAGCGAGGCCGCGGCGTCATCGAGGGTTCTCTACATTTTTATTTGCATTATAAAGTGTGAGTAGAATTTAAATCAGTTCGCTTTCATTAACATAGATTCAATGCCTTGTTTTGAGTTGAATTTGAAAGGTTATCGGGTTGACCCATGCTTCTATTGATTTATGTAAGATGCTTTATACAAGGTCGTCTGGTCGTCTCCCTGCCATAAATCAACGTTTTAAGATATTTTAGACTTTAGGCAAATTATTTATATACTTACATTTATTTTGCCACAAGAATGCAACGGAAACAAAAAAATAATTTATTAATAAAATAGAATTAATTCATCTGCGACTATGAAATAACCTTGCTAAGTAAAAAATTCGGTGCTTAAAGCTTAAATATTAAGTAGGTATTTGTCCAACACCAATTTACTTCACTATTTTACTGGATGAATTCTAGAGTGTTGATTTAGAGAATTCCTTAGTAATTATTCTCTAGTTTTGATGAATTATGTAAAGTAGGTCTAGGTTTATACCTAAATTTATGTATTTTAAAACTCTTCGATAATCAAGGTTCTCGTAAACAACTGTCTCCGCTTGCTTAGAACTTAATAGAAGTTTAGTGTATTTTTGCCTGAGGATAAATTCCTCCTTTTTGAATCTTGTGCTTAATGGTGCGTCCACACACTCCGCGAGGCGACACGAACACCGCATCTGTAGCTAATTTCACATCGTAAACAAGTATAAAAGTCGTTAGCTTAGTTAGTTAGATACAGAAGCTTCTAAAGAAACTTCTATAGCTAACTCCACATCGCCGCCTTGTATGGATGCACCATACGAAATCAGTGTTTATCATTCTTCTTAAGCAGCCGGGTAAAAAGAGTTGGATTATAGGTAAGCCAAAGCGATGCAACTTTCTCGTAAAAAAAAATAAGATTGGGTAAATGTACTGATTGTAGCCATCTGTGTTATTTATGGCCTCTTTGAATTGTTTACCATTTTATTGTTAAAATAATAGTTACAAAAAATTCGGACTTTTACAAACAATATTTATGGTGTTAAATTGTTTATATTCTATTTATAAAAATTACGAGTAAACATCGTAAAACTAAGTGAAAATCTGTTTTAGCTTGTGCTTTAAAAGATCTTTCATATGACATGATACAATTAATTCACTTTTACATTATAGCCCACTTTTTTTTGCATTGAGGTTTGAGGCCCTATTGTTTGTGATTAAATTAAAAATGTACAGTTTTCAGATTTATTCCTATATGTGTACTCTAAGACAATGCTCCTTGCCTTCAAATGACCAAAGCTCTCTCAATAGCCAAAATCGGGTACAACTATTAGTAGGCATGATGACTGGGTAAAAAAATCATTATTAAAATTAATCCGTGAGTTAGATGATTAAAAATTATTGTATACATATTTTTTCTTTTGGGCAATCAAACAACAAATGACAAAGATAAACCTTACCAAAGCTTGGGAGTAGGGGTCGTAACGTCACTTCTGTCACAGAAGTCTATACATTTGTATGGTTTTTGTGACGTCACACGGAACTTTGACGGGCTTTATCTTCATCAATTTTTGTTTAATTGACAAACGGAAAAATAAATATCTAATATTTTTTGATAGTCTATCTATATTTTTTAGTCATCATGCCTATTATATGCTAAAATAAATCATCTGTAGATTGCAACCACACAGCACCTACATAACTTGCAAGCCAGGCAAAAAATAAACACCTAGACAGTATTTTCATTGGTGCAGTTGTTTGTAATTTGCATTAACTCCGCTTTCACCGGCGGAACATTGAGAATATGTCTGTTGACAGTCACACATAATAGGCACGACATAACATATAACACGGTGACTGTATGACGTCTTGTTCTCGCGACATCTTAGGGCAACGAGGTCATCCCTTTATGCTAAATAGTTCATCAAAATGACAGTGTCACATTATCATCATTTATTCTGTTTAAATGTATAGGCGGAGGGCCTTGGTATGCCATAACACAGGTTATTCCTAGTTTGGGTACCAAGGTCATTCTACAAGGAGTGTTTTTGAATTTGTCTATGTCGCATTGATGGTAAGTGAAATTGATGTTTGTAAAGATTCAATAAATTTATTTATTTATTTTTACGTCCACTGCTGGACATAGGCCTACTCTATGGATTTCCAATAAGGACGGTTGGTAGAGGAAATGTTGAGAATATGTCTGTTGACAGTCACACATAATAGGCATGACATAACACATAACGCGGTGACTGCATGACGTCTTGTTCACGCGCCGTCTCAGGGCAACGAGGTCATCTTTATGCTAAATGGTTCATCAAAATGACAGTGTCACATTATCACCATTCATTCATCCATCTAGAGCCGTAGGACGTCCACTGCTGGACATAGGCCTACTCTACGGATTTTTAATAAGGCCGGTTGGTAGAGGCTTGCATCCAGCGCGTTCCTGCGATCTTAATTATATCATCAGTCCACCTGGTCAGTGGACGTCCTAAACTGCGCTTGCTGGTCCGTGGTCTCCATTCGAGAACTTTACGGCCCCATCGGCCAACCGTTCTTCGGACTATTTGCCCTGCATACTGCCATTTCGACCTGCTGATTCGCTGGCCTATGTCGGTAACCTTGGTTCGTCTGCAGTGTCACAGAACAGCAACAGCGAAGTAGCTTCAAGTCGCCTAATAGGCATCATGACTGATTAAAAAATCATTATTATAATTAGTCCTTATTTTTGACCGACGAACCACCGGAGGAGGTATACAATTCGACGCGTATATTTTTTTTATGTATAACCACGCATAACTTTTTTCGTAGTAGTCCGATTTCAATAATTCTTTTTTTATTGGAATGAGTATACTTTGAAATTGGTCTCATTTAAATTTTATCGAAATCGGCTGAGCCATTTTTGATAAATCAATAATAATGTGAAAAATGCTACATCGATCCGTGCATAATATTTGCGTTCTAGCGATGCGCCCCGGCTTCGCACAGGTGTATTATACATATAAACATTTCTCTTGAATTACTCTATCTATTAAAACAAACTGCATCAAAATCTGTTGCGTAGTTTTAAAGATATAAGCATACATGGGGACAGACAGCGGAAAGCGACTTTGTTTTGTACTATGTAATGATAATTGTAATAATTTCTGTACACGGGTGAAGTCGGTCATGCTATTTTTTGCAAAAAATAATTATAGAATATGAAAACAACAAATGACAAAGATAAACCTCGTCAAAATTTGTGAGTGAGGGGTCGTGACGTCATCTCTCTTGCAGAAGTCTATACATTTGTATGTCATATTGAAGTCACGCGGAACTTTAACAGTCTTCAATAATTTTTGTTTATTTGACAAAAGAAAAAATACGTATCTAATATTTTTTGATACTATCTGTCGGACTAATTATATTTTCTTAGTCATCGTGCCTATTAATATAATAATAATCACATAATAATTATGATTCGAACTTAATGGCGTATGTCAATACGAGCCGAGTCGTTGCGCAGTAACATATATGTTAGCCATCAATTGCTTGCGCGGATTGCGAAAGCAATCGTTGAATGAACAACTTTGATGGCTAACGTCACATAGGCGGTGCCAAATGACTAAAATGAAGTCATAAACGATTGCTATTACGATCGCTATTGCTTAGGCGGTCGGGGGGCTGGTGTCAGAGATTTTAAGCCGCTAAAAGAGGTGTGTGAATAGTGAAGAAATCTTTCCGTTTCCTTTTTATTTTCAAAATATTTTTGTTTGCTTCTATATTTTAAAATAATGTATTAGTAGTATATAGTACTATAGTAGGATATAGGTACATCAATATAAAAATGAATCTTGGTTGATAGTCTCGCTAAAATTCAAGAACGGCTGAACCGATTTGGCTAATTTTGGTCTTGAAATAGTTGTGAAAGTTAAGGGAAGGTTTAAACGGTGAGAAAATTTATAAAATTGCGAGAAAAGTAATAAAAGCATCAATTTCATTTCCCCATACAAAATGATTCTGCATGTAGAAGTTGTCATTGACAGTTGACAGACGGTGAGATTAAGTTCACCGGGTCAGCTAGTTGTATATAAATAAATAATTTCATGCTTCTTCAAAAGATGTGCCATAACAGCATTGTAAACATAGTACCTATATTTTTATATATTAAGTAATAGTTTTAAACGATTTTCTGTGTGTAATTAAGTCTAAAATAAGTAACTTATTGGTTCTGACTGTAAAGTTACTTATTAAGAAAATAAAGAAATTGAAATGCTTTGTATTCTAAATTTGTACCTAAATACAATAAAGAATTAGGCTATCCAACTTTCTATAATTTTTTAGTACTCGTCGAACTTTTTGCAGGTTCCATTTCCACCCACGGACCTCTAAAATCAAGTTCCTTCGAAAGCTGTGAACTGCTAATGAATCTATGGTTCGTTGCACAAAGTACAGCGCCACAAACTTATCTGACGCAGTGGCCGAAAGAGGAACTAACGACGCCATTTTAAAAGAAGGCCATTTGAAAAAGAAATTAATGTACAAAAATGTGTGAATGTATAAACACTCACAAATGTTTGCATTAGTGTTATTAATTTAACATTTTTACTGTATTTTGGCATAATATAAAATATTAGCAACAATATAAACGATGGTAGCGACGCTGCCAAAGTTTGTTGCACAAAGTAGAGAAATGCAGCGTGCGAACTGACGAACCGGATTTTGAGACAACTGGAAGTGGAAATGAGGAACATTAGCTAATTTATTATATTTCGCATTAAAAAATCTAACGATGTAGTCACTTTATCGTACGGACCGAATCAAACTTATCGGCGGCTGTGAAGTTTTATTTAGCTAAAAGCCACGCGAAACCCAATCCTCGTGCAGCTGTCAAGTGAGCTTCCGTCAGAATTTGGCTGTGCACAGTTTGTAGCTAAATTCTCCTATAGCTCTTATTTAACAGCATTTTTTGAGATTTGTTAAAAGTAGGTAGTTGAACAAAAGATAATAACGATGCTTATCAAATTATTAGGTGGTGTTTTATAAGTGCAGGGAGTTGCAGACGTGTATAGTCTTAGATTCTAGTGTATAGTAGATTACCTATACTCTATAAAATTTAAATTGATCTCTGCGACAGTAGAAGATTGACATTTTTAGAGTTGGGATAGTGGTGGAAAAAATCGATTTTCAAACAATGTTGTAATGAAATCGAATGAGTAGTTGAAGGTGAGAAATTGGATTTCATTTACTTACTATTATTTAAGATCAAGTATGTACACATGTAAATAATGTTATGATATTAATTATATACTCATAATAATGTAACGATAGTATTTATCGACGTTTTTCACTATTATTGATGCTAATGTAACATATAATTGGGTTTAATTTAATTACACATGTAACAAATGTTATGATATTAAAATAAAATTAATGATAAATCAAGTTTTATTTAAAATATCGTCAGTATAAACTATCGATATTTTAATTAAAACTCTACCTATCTAAAACTCTGTGGTCACGATCATTCGTCGCCCATCACTAATCGGCATGCCCACAAAGTATGACATTGACAGGTACTTACTATTAAGAAATTCAGGACTTCATAGGCGTGATTTTTCTGACAGCTGTCGCAGAGATCAAGTTAAATTTTATAGAGTATAGTAGATGTGTGTAGCTGTTACCTAGTAGTAGATGTGGGGTTCCGTCCTTTGGTTTATATATATATTATGATCATCGTACGATATTGATATATACAGGGTTAATCCTAATCAATTAGCATCTGTTTAGGAGCTTATTCTGTACATCAAAATTAACAACTTCAGTTCTGCGACTTTTGTCAAAACTCAAAAAAATCAGCTGTTCCATACATTTTGTCGCGGGTGAACGATATTTTTCAATAAGTAAGTAAGTTTGTATAGGCCGGGTGGCTAGCCCTGGTGTCAGAGTTTTTAGGCCGCCTGAAGGCCTCTGACATGGCTAAACGGTTAAAACAACCGGGACCTACAATTTAACGTGTCATCCGAGCCACGGTAGCGCTCAGTTGGAAAATGCCACCCGCGGTCACCCATCCAAATACTGACCGTGCGGAACGTTGCTTAATTTCGGTGATCGCTGACAAACACCTAGTCAAACTACGCTACGAGCGCTACAATTCAATGAAACGACATTTTTTTTTTTTAGTTTTGGCAAATGTCGCAGAACAAAAGTTGTTAGTTTTGATGTACAGAATAAGCCCCTAAAAAGATGTTAATTGATTACCAGTAACCCTGTATACTAAGCCATATACAGGGTTACTGGTAACGTAAGTAATTTAGAACAACGTTATCGAGCTCAAGAAAAGTAAATTAGCTGTTTCATGTATTTTGTTTAAAACGGATGATTTTTGTTCCTAAATTCTAAATGCGGCCTATAGTAGTATTATTATATCTTCTTTGCCTATAGGTAGTAAAAATGGTTTATAATGATGGTCTGCGCCACCCCCTTTCAGCTTCATACACATTTTCTGAGTAAACCTATACATCTGAGGATACTAGAGCTTTTTGCAAAGTCAGCTCGGGGAAGTACCGCGCCTTTACCGGGTTCTTCAACCGGCATGATTAGTAATGCACCTTTAAGAATTAGCTAGGGTACATGCACCTGTTGTGGTCATCTTTGTGTCATTGTTGGCCACTTTGATGTTAAAATATTTTTTTTATTTTTAAACTTTGACATTCACCTAACCAAGAAGTAATACATCATTTTTTTGTCATCGTCTAATTGAGGTATAAATTCTTATTTAATTCTTACTTATAAAATCTCACTTGTGTAAGACACAGTGACATAATATGTCACGACCCCCACTCCCGAACTTTAAGAAGATTTGTCATTTATTGTTTGACAGGAACCTTTTATTTTTTTGGAATAAAAAGTAGCCTATGTCATTTTCCGGCCCTTGAACTATATCCATGCCAAAAATCAAGTCAATCCGTTGCTCCGTTGCTGCGTGAAAGCGGAACAAACCAACAAACTCTTCGGATTTACAATATTAGTAAGGACTAGTTTTTACCCGCGGCTTCGCCCGCATGACTGCTGATTTTTGACGCAATATCATTATAATTTATAGCCTATGTGTTATTCTGATATATAAGCTATATTATTGCAAAGTTTCATCTCAATCCGTTCAGTAGTTTTTGCGTGAAAGAGTAACAAACATCCATCCAACCACCCATCCATCCATCCATCCTCACAAACTTTCGCGTTTATTATATTAAGTAGGATTAACAAAAGAAAAAATACGTGTTTAATATTTTTTCATAATCTAACCTACGGACTAATTATAATAATGATTTTTTTTAACCAATCATCATGCCTATAGAACTCAATGGCTGCATATTAAAGTAATACCCAGCAGTATAGTCAACAGCACGTTCGGTTGCGCAAGCGCAGGTTACCTCACGAAGCATCTTTCACAAGCGTCCCACCTCCTCCACTGGTAGGTATGGGCCGAATCACGTGATGGTGGACCAGAGATGATAGAGCCGTTGATTGCGCGTGCGCATGTTGGTTTGCCGCTCACCAATTTCACGATGCCTTTATTTCAGAGCCCTTAGTCCTTCGCGTTCGCGAGTGTCTCCATACATTTTGATTAGTTCTTCCTCGTTTCCGTCAGGGGCGCTTTACAAAAATTTATAGAGCTATACGGAAACAGCTTCAGTTTTCATTTACGAGTAAAGAACTAACCCCTCGGATTTATACTTAGATAGGCGCACTCTAAAATCTAGTATGTAGGTACATATAATTGACCGAAGCGAAGCGAATCTTTGCTTCAACTCGACGCTTTCGCTGTACGGATGTTGATACTCCACAGGTCACATTTTCAACGAATCTTGACGAATTTTGGCAGGTACACGGGTTTATTATATCAATTGATGTTTATTTGTCAAAGGGGATAACGAAAAAACCCAACAATCATATAGATCCTGTGTATAAAGTTTCCCCAAGGTTCATTGCAGAGAAAAATCAACATCCGGAGACATATGTCAATGTAAAACGAAGACTCTCTCACTTTGTTCGTTAGATCTAGAGTCGATTGAAAGGTGAGCCAGGAGGCTGATAGGCAAAGAAACCTTGATATAAGTCGAAGCTGCAAAGTCTCGAGCACCGGCGTAGGGTGGCGTGTCTATCAGCCATCATCGGATACACTTCGGTGAGTGCACCCAGGAGTTGCACAATCTGATCCCACCTGCCCCTTTCTTCTATCGTACGGCTAGACAGACGCGACCAAAGCGCCACCCTTTTATGGTGGACATCCCGCGCGTTAGAACCAAGCTTTTATAGTCCACATTTCTCATACGTACCTGTACCGTACGTTTGCCTGAGTCTGTCTTCCATAGTAGGTAAAGGTATCTTCTAGGTAAGCGTGCTACACCCTAGATCGCATATCTGCTTAACATCAGGCAGCATGTAGTCCAACGCAAACCTATATTATGAAATAAAACAAAACTCCTACCACTACTACTTAATCTGTCTATAGTTACACTCACGTGACTATAAGTTACCTACCAACCAACTTAAACAAATAAAGTGGTTGAAAACCGAAACTACAAACATTGCATTGTTTACTGAGAGCTTTGCTTGGGAAATGTGACGGTGGCTCTCTCAGCTTATTTTAGCAGAGATTGTAGGTTGGTGAAGGGAGATCTTGTAGCTTTGATGGTGTCATGGTGTTTTGGTATTAATCTTGCTGTGATTCTAATTATGATTTGAAGTACATACAAGGACTGTTTATATCCTATTGTTCTTATTACCAACTACAAAAAACGCCACGGGCTTTTCGGTGAAGGAAAACATCGTGAGACAACTTGCATACATCCGTAAAAGATATTCGCTAGCGTGGACGATACGGCCCAATCAATCTTTGTGGGTAGGCTTACGTCCTGCAGTGGACTATAAAAAAGTCTGATGCAGATACGATACAGTACGGGGTACAAAAAAAACCATTAATATAAATTAATGTGAAGTGTCTGATATATGATAATGAGAATGACGTGGTGTACTCGAAGTTTAGAAAACTAGGACCGACTCACACCTCAAGTAAACTGTTAATAAACATGTAGGTACCTAGAGTACAGGTCAGATTGTGCAACCCCAAACTGTGCAGTGCAAAAGATCCTGGACCAAATCCATTTTGAGGGTTCAGTTCCAGCTTTTAGTGTACTAAACTACATTATAGACAATCATACCTACCTACATGCATACTTATGTGTAAAACATTTCATAGTATTTTAACTTTTTAGGATTATTGAAAAAAATGCATTTTTTACATATTATTTTGTCATCTCCTATTACCATTATATCAATATTTACTTATCTCGGAAAACCTGTTTTCCGAAATATCTGCAACAAGTTAGTTTGTGCAAGTGCAAAGCTTGTTTTGCGATGCAAATTATTCTCAAACATGCTGTCCTTTTCATTTCATTATATCGTCGACGAAATGAACGAGGTACTTTGAAACTACAATAGATTTTTTGTCACAATCTAACTTATGCAGAGCTGTAAAGCACCTAATTAAGGAACTATTCAGCCGTATATTGTGTTTTAGAAACTATACAATCTCTTCTACAGGATGTTTTGTAATTTTGCTGTTGAGATATTTGCACCATCATCATCATCGCAATTTTAGACAGAAAATGCCCACTTCTCTCTACCAGGCCACTTCTCCTCATTCCTCATACGAACAGCAAGAATGTGGCGCTATGCCTGGGTCGCTCTTCCCGCTAAAATACAACGTGTGTGTCTTCAAATCCCGAGTAAATAGGTACCTTCTAGGTAAGCGTACACACCAGACCGCACATCTGCTTTATCAGTCAATATCATCATCATCGGTACGTAGTCAAACGCAAACCCATACAAAAATATATTCAACAATACACACACACACACACACACACACACACACACACACACACACACACACACACGCACGCACGCACGCACGCACGCACGCACGCACCCACACACACATACACACACACACACCCCCTCACACACACACACACACACAAGCCACGGTAGCGCTCAGATGTAAATGTCAACATCGGTCACCCATCCCAAGACTGACCGTGTTGAACGTTGCACGTTGCTTAACTTTGGTGATTGCTGACAGACACTTAGTCAAACTACGCTATACGCTCTACTGAAGAGACGAGTAGACTGAAAATAGGTATAATATGTTCAACAGTATACTATTAAACACTGAATGTTTCTCCATTGACAAATAAATGTTAGGCTTTTGCTTCCTCAATATTTTTCCCTTAGTTCATCGAACACCTTGTATAATAAAATACAGATGTTGCTAAAAATAGCCCGCGTTTCCGTGTCAATGCGGGCATAAATTAATTAGTTTCAGAAGTTTACATTGGCGACGTTGGTGCTAAAGTGAAATGATATTTGGCAGGCCCATGCAATGATTGGACGTTGTATCAATTGGCAAATTCCTATAAATATTAATAATAATTTAATTTTTAGGGTTCCGTAGTAAAACGATGAACCCTTTTAACTTCGTTGTGTCCGTCCGTCTGTCCGCCCATCCTAAGCCTAATAACTACCACATTTACGAACATTGATATTGAGATTATGATAGTTCTAGAATAGATCTCAATTTAAAATAAGTAAGTTTTTTTTAAATAGTGTATTTAAGGGGTAGCTCCCATGTAAAGTGTGGATGAAAAATTTTTTCAACCCCGTGTGGGGTATCTCTGTATAGGATTTTTAAAATTAATGTTAGGTTTGATTGAGCATTTTTTTGTCACGTGTACCATTTAGGAGATATAGGACGCCGAAGTTGAAACAAGAGTGTCGTCTCCCCCCGTTTTTGTTTGGTCATGTTGGCGGTTTGTTGGTTGGTTAATGTTTGCCTTAACAGCTGCCCGAGGATAGGGTTTTGCACAGCTTGTAGCTTATTTACAGCCGCCAAGATGTTTGAGTCGGCCTATAAAATTAAATAATATCAAAGTGTAACTTAACAATCACCGCGAATAAGTATCGCGGCTTAAAAGTATCTACTTTCATTTTAGATCCGTACCGCCATAAGTTATGGCTGATAGATGAGGAAAGCGGCAGTTTGTTCCATTCCCTCATAAGACGTCCACTGCTGGACATATAGGGCTCCCCTAAACGTCTCCAACAAGACCGGTTGGAAGCGGCTTGCATCTAGCGCGATTCTGCGGTCTTTATGAGGTCGTCCGTCCACCTTGTGGGTGGATGTCCTACCCTGCGCTTGCCGGTACGTGGTCTCCACTCGAGAACTTTTCGACCCCATCGGTCATAAGTCCGTGCTATGTGCCTTGCCCACTGCCATTCCAAAAAAAAGTTAACTTAAAAGAATTATTACTACGCGATATGAAATGAAAAAAATCATAATGAATTTAAAATGTTTATTCATCTCGCTTAAAATTATCACGTTCACGTCAAATAAGTAATATTTCCATATAATTATAACTTATTTTAAGTACAAATAAGTAAGAAATACCTATAATATTTTATTTTTTTTAATATCGAAGATTTTACAAAAGGAGAGTGTACAGAGATGTTCTAGTGATAGGAACTTATTAAAAATAATAAAAATTAACTAAATTAGTGATAATTATGATTATTTTGTCAAAATTATAATTATTTTCGAAAAGAAGTAATTAAGTGTCTAAAAGTATTAATTCACAATAACAACATCGAAGGATAAAATTGAATTAATTAATATTTTAATATTAAAGTTATTACAAGTATGTAAGTAAATATATTGTATCTAAATAATTCTCTATCACTATGACTAGTATTCGGACTACATTAATATAATATTTTTATTTATTTTACACATAATAAATAACTTACATTAAACTCCTTAAAGAAAATGCTTATTAAAATGTGTATTAAAATCTCCTTATGTGTCTGATATACTTACTAACTGTAATAATATAGTTTTTCTTTTTTCATTCTTCTTCCATGTTTCTAGCAACATTATCAAAATGCCGATGAAGATTTTTCTTGTAATCATTTCCATTCAAAGTGTAACAAAAATGGTTTAAAAGTCCTCTGATTATTTAGATAGGGATTTGGTTTACCTACAGTTTCGTCTCTCCCGAAGTACATGTACTGTGAAACCAGTGTAACTGATAAAATCCAGTTCTTGTTAATAATAAAGGACCAATAAATGAGTCGCTCTTTGCTTTCGAATACGCAATGTTTCCTCAAAAATGGATACATTTGATATATTTATGTAGTGTACTTAGCGCCATATATACAACGCAACACAAAATACCCAAGTCTCATCACCCCCTTCAATTTAGAATTAGACCAATTGTATAAATGTCTAAAACTCTCTAAAATAACGTAGTTTGTGGCATATTAAACCAAACCCCTGTCTAAATACCAAAGCATAAGGCACAATTCCATCAGTAGAATCTAAAGCTAGCGTTCCACCACTCCCCCCCAAATCTGCAAAGTTCAGACCACACCAGAGCCGAAACTACTTAAAAATCTGAGTATCCTTTAGCACCGACGTCTAGTGAGACTGGTCTGTAGTAGTCCTGCATCTCTCCCCATCCTCTGGGGGCCACATTGAAGTTGGGGCCACAAACCAGGGGTAGGCGAGGGCTTTTTGGCGACGCGTAGACGTCATTCAGCTTTGTCGGGGCCAAGGGGACGGGCAGCTCCTGATTTGCGATGGTGATGGTTGGTGCCGTGATGGGGAAGGGCTCCATTTTGGGTAGGCTGTTGGGGGAGTGCTTCAAGGCCGATTTGGGGTAGGTTTTTTGATTGCGCAGGCTGGAGGGGGGGCGGTAGGCTGTGTCGTGGCTCGCAACTGGCGTCGGTGTGGAGCACGAGTTGGATGTGTTGCGACCTGGAAGAAAAATCATTTTTTTACTTGGCGAAATAGAATTTGAATACCATCAAATGTATCCGGAAAAATTGGAGTGTCAGCCGCCCTAAACTTTTTGGCTAAACTGTTCTATCTCGAGTGGATAAATTGGCAGAAAGACTATTTATCTATTTGCCATGCAAGGGGTGCAGAACTGTAGATATGGTAATAGATAGGTCTTTGTGTCCTTTCCATTGCTACAGGTATAGTATCTGGATTTGCTCGCTGGAGTAATGACAAGTAAAAGAATAGAAAGAAGAGTCAATTTTGAGATGAATTTATTCGAGCATTGAATTTTGTCCCAGCTACAGTTTTGCTCATATCGTAATAGCCTAAAGTAAGTTCTACTTTAACCCAGATATGTTTATCCACGCTTATCTCATTTTATGACTTTTTTTTTCTCACAATGTTTTTGCATGTAGGTATGCTAATAAGTTCACTTACAATGAATAATTTGACAATGGATTTGAAATTTTACTTATAAAATATTATAATGCGAATGAGCACGGCAGTTGTTGTTGTAAAATATGGTTAAATTGTCATACTGAGACTTATTACTGAGCAGTCTCTGTGTTGTAAATAAAATTCTTTTTGAAATAATTACGTTTCATACGCTTCTCCTTTGCTATTAGCATGAACATCCACATCGGTATCTCAGACACCATCCAAGCCACTGGTGCAGTTATGCCAGCGGCCCAGAACCACGCTCCGCTATTTTAAGGACATGGCCTGGCTCGGGTAGACGCTGGAAGTGGCAATGCACAAAACACCCTATATGGTACATGTACTGTACTGACGTTTAAGCCCATGTTCTTAAAATAGCGGTGCGTGGCTCTGGTGTAGTGTGAGTGATAGGTCCTGATTGATCACTCCTATGATCTAGGTTAAGTCCGGCAAGCTATAGAAAAAATCAGGGAGAGCTGATTCTTTTGTACGAAAATAATCGAACGAAACAAGACCGTTCCATCCACGGAACCGTTATATGTAACATTATCGAATGTCTAGTATCAGATTCATCTTACATTAGCCGATTGGCGGAATGGGACAGCTGGACTGCGCCTGTGCATATTTATAACGATAACTTGGCGCACGATCAACCTGTCAATTTCGTCACGTTTGTAATGTTCTGTCCGCTGTGTCGCCGGGTATTAAATAATGGGGGCTGTCAGCGAGGCTGTCTATCTTGTTGGCCTACATCTGCTGGACTAAAGTTCATTATGGTATGGTGATATAGGAAATGGGGCTTATATTAAGCCCCATAGCATATTAAAGCATAGCTATAACGAAGAGCTTCTTCTTATCGTCTAGGAATGTTATCTAGATTCGCTCAGAGGCGGCGTAAGGCGTGGGAGACCCATGACCTTGCGCCCTAGGGGTCCCCCAATGGAGCCTCAGGATAACAAAATAAGGCCTCGCAAAATTCAAATTACCCACCGGTAATTTTGGTCTTGCTTCGCCACTGGACTCGCTCAATTTGATGAGCAATTTTTCCCGAAAACAGGTATGGTCGGAACTTTTCTTTTCTTCTGAAGAAGAAGATAGCTGAAGCTTGTGCACTCGTGTTGAATATGAGTTGCTAGAATTTCCTTGGTGCCCAAACTCGATTAACAAACAGATGACCAGTTAAAAGTTACTTAGATTACTTACCGTTTTCTTGATGCATCCATTCGACGGACAACAGCTTGTTCTCAATAATAATTGTGGGTACTATCCCTCTGGGTACCAAAACTCCTCAGCCAAATGGGCAGAAAAGTTTTGTCACCAGTAATAGGTAGAATCAAACTTTTTGGCGACTGTGATGTTAGCTAGCTTTGCAAAACCCACTCCTGATTGGAGCTCACTTAACTGCGCGAGGATTGGGTTTTGCGGAGCTTGAGCTAACTTCATAGCAGGCCAGAAGTTTGATCCGGCCTACACTATGTGTATAATACTGAAATATTTCTTACCTCTTCCCTCGTGCACCCACTTGACGGACCGTTTCTTCCGGTTGACGTACATGCTCTGCCCCCGGCTCATGTGGTTGCTGGAGTCGCTGAGGCTCTTGGAGATGGCTCGGGCGAGGTCCATCTGCTCCTTCACCGTGGGGTGCACGCCCGGCACGTAGAACGCTGATGATGCGAAGGTCTTCTCTGGAATTGTAAAGGGATAGAATATAAAAACTGGACAAGTTTAGAATCTGGAACATGGCAATTAACTTGTATAGACACATTCAATTTTGAAAAGTCTATGGTCCTTACGATTATCATAAGGAGACATAATTGTCCATACTCAGCTGCAGGATGCCCACTGCCAGAGAAAAGCATATCCTATGTCCTGCTCGATTATGAGCGGCATGATGCTCCTGATCTTGTAGTGTTTGGTGACAAATCTGTCTCTATAGCTGATGATCATCCGCTTGGTGTTTAGCGTCAGATATTTTGTATTCAGCTCCTTAGCAACTTGGTCGTATCACCTTGTTAGGCTCCGCTCCCTGGATATTTGTCTTTCTCCTGCCCAATATCCATCCATTCATCAGCCATAGGATCTCTGCTGCTGGACACAGGCCTCCCCAATAGATCTCCAATAAGATCAGTTAGAAACGGTTTGTATCCAGAGCGAACCTAATGTCTTGACGAGGTCATCCATCCATCTTGCGGGTCTGTTCTACGCTGCGCTTATCGGTACGTAGTCTCCACTTGAGAACTTCTCAAACCAATCGTCCATCAGTCCTCCGTGATAAGTGCCCTGACCACTAGCTGCCATTTCAAGTAGCCAATTCGCTGGGCAATGTTGGTAACTTTGGTTGCTCTACGGATCTCCTCATTCCTTATTCGGTCCCGCAGAGAGACTCCGAGCATAGCCCTCTCCATAGCTCGTTGGGTTATTTGGAGCTTTCCAATATATTTGCTGCCCTATATATTTGCGTCTTAAATAAGAAAAAAAACATACTAACCAAACTTCCTATCCTTTTTGATGAGATGCTCTTCAGCATCAGGCGCGGGTGTGAAGATCTTGTTGAGGTCCACCTCCTTGTCGCCCACCAGCACCGGCTTGTTCTCCAGGTCTTCCTGGAATGACCAGCCCACAGATCAAGACAAATCAAGATAGAGGAAAGCGCTACCGTGGCTCTGATGATACTGTTATAGGCCCCAAATGGTATCCTACTAATATTATAAACGCGAAAGTTTGCATGTTTGGATGCTTGTTCCTCTTTCACGCAAAAACTACTGAACGGATTGAGATGAAACTTTGCAATAGTAATGCTTATAGGTACATCAGAATAACACGTAGGCTATAATTTATAGCGTGAAAGGAAGTTCACTGGGTCAGCTAGTTCTAATATAAAATATCACTGGTAGAGCTCAGTTGTATTTGGTATATCTGTGTAGGCTTCAATAAGACCAATGAGGTTCAATATCTTGGTGTGCTGATCGCAGTGTCATGTCACGTAGCGTAGGGATTTCATCTGGGGAACCAAAATCAATCATTGGAACAGCTGAACGTGTGCGTAAATGGTCAGAAAACAGTAGGAGTACAGAGTAAGAACAGGAAAGAGCCTTGAAAATAATTACTTTTCGATAAAAATGGCAAAACTGATTTCTTTCTTCCATCGTGTGCATAATTCGAATAGTTCGCTAATCGATGTAGGTATACAATTTTTACATTATTGTTGATTTCGATAAATGGGAATTTCTAGACCACCTGGGAGGGTGATTCGAACTGAAAAAGATTTTTTTGAATCGGTACACAATGGCGAAAATATCGATGAACATACACAAAAAAATACATACAGATGAACATAGAACCTCCTTTTTGGAAGTCGGTTAATGAAAAACTATGCTTCCTCAGGAGAGTATAGCAATACTTACTACTTACTTATTAAAGAACTTACATCAAAACTAACCACTTTTGTTCCCCGACTATTGTCAAAACCAAAACAATAAACAGCTGTTCCATACATTTAGTCGTCCCGGAAAAATAGAAGGTTCCGTCAAGACATAAAGCTATTATTTTAAGAAGTTTCATTTCTACCGTAGTACTATAAATGCTATTTTACATACATTTAGTCGAGGGCGAACGATATTTTTCTATGGAATACCTTTTTTGAGATTTGATCAAAGTCGTAAAACAAAAGTTGTTAGTTTTGATGTGCAGAATAAGCTCCTAAAAGGATGCTAATTGATTATCGATAACCCTGTATTTCTGTATAAATAGCTATCCAAATATCAAGTAAACACTTGTTTAAAATAAAGAAACAGATGAGTCAACATAAAAAGCTACTTGGTAAATAATAATTTTAAACACTGAGAATGTGAATCTAGGTGACCTAGTGCACTAGACAATGGGCCATGAAAGTCTGTATTTATGTACAGTGTATGAAATTAAATATGTTTTTTGAAGTGAAACTTCTTATTAACACTATTATAATTATTAATAAAAACAAAGGCGTTTTTGTGCTTGTCTGTTTGAAGGTATATATACCTAATATTTATAATTATAACAGCTTAGATTTGTCACTCTTTCACGCTGCCACAGAGCAACGGATATTTGGCATGGATATACGTCAAAGGTTGGAAAGTGACATAGACTACTGTTATCCCGGAAAAATAGAAGGTTCCGTCAAGACATAAAGCTATTATTTTAAGAAGTTTCACTTTTACCGTAGTACTATAAATGCTATTTTTACACGAAATAAATATATTATGAAATATCATACTTACTAATCTTACAGTTTACCTATAGTTTAGTGCAGTAAGTTAGCGTGCTAAAGCATAAAAATAAATTTTTGCTGAACACAATTTCGCCAAATTATATACGCCATAAGGAAAGGGTCTGCATAAGGAAATGGTCTGCGTAAGGAAAGGGTTTGCGTAAGAAAAGGATATGCGTAAGGAAAGACTCTGCATGAGGAAAGGGCCTGCGTAAGGAAAGAGTCTGCATGAGGAAAGGGCCTGCGTAAGGAAAGGTGAGCGTGTAACAAAATGCCCCAGCTTTTTGTTACAATTTGATTATGATGATGAAATAAAGACGGCAAAACCTGTGAGCAACAAAAATATGCGAATAAAAAATAGATAAAGATGGTAGTAAATTACATATAATTATATGTTATTATTATAAGGTTAGGATATAAATCATAGTGTAAGCAAAGCGAGAAGTGCAAACAAATGGTTTATTTAGTCATAAACGCTCAATAAAATTGACTATAGCTAGAACAGGCTCATAGTATTGTTTTATAAGTATTCCTAGACTATAAACATATGTTAGAATATAATATTGACCAATTTTTACTAGAAAAAGAGGTATTTAATTAATATATCTCAATTTTTACTACGAGACCAAACCTGAAAACTTGAAATCACGAAATAAATCAGCTGTTCTGTACATTTGGTCGAAAGCCGTTGAAACTTTAATATGGAACAGTTTATTTTTCGAGCAATTTCAGGATTGGTCCCGTTGTAAAAGTTGGTCATAATGATCCTAGAATATATAAGTAATATACAGATAAGAACAATTCGTATACCTAGTTTAAATACAATATATTTATTGAGCGTTCATAAACAAAAGGAAATTATTTACAACACAGCTTAATAAAATTATAACAATACGAAAAAAACTTATTTTTGAATCGAATTACAAACGTTTTTAGAAATTTAGAGACATTGGTTTCATCTTATTGAAAAATGCCCTAGTGATATATGTACAAGAAAAATGAGACTAGTGACTGCATGTTTTCGGAAAATGTCGGACAGTCTTACAGAGGAATCGGGAGGCTGCAAAATCGCTTCGTCGCGTACTCCGGAAAGTTCACCGTCGTTCTGTATAACATTATTTTTATATAAATATACTGTCACTCTATTAAAAATACTTGTACACATTATTCATCTCCACCTAATCTTAGCAATGCAAGAACGTCTGCAATTAAGCGCTTATTTTAAAAATAATAATATATATTCTGCATTATTGTTAAAAAATTGTTCAACTTAAATCAAAATATTAGCTTCAAAGTAAAAAAGATTCGAAGAAAATTTTCATTTTACAGCAAAAATGAAGATGGCAGATATGTATTTAAAAATAAAATATTTTTTTATGTGAGCTATTTTTATAAGGCAGAGCTTTGATAAATATGCCAATTTTTGGATTGTAATCAATTTTGAATTTAATAATGTCAGCCTTACAGAAAATGGATATTCCTTTTCTAAAGGCGGCAAAATTGCTGCACGTTCTTCGCGTTCCCCGGATTCTGCATCGTTCTGTATAAAATGCATTAGATTTGTACACATATAGCTTTAGAATATTGGAAAGATACAAAAATATTTTAGATGATATCACAAAACAATAGAGCCATAAAATTAAACAAAAGTATTTCAATTTAAAAGTATCACCCTTCGTGGGTAGGCCTACGTCCTGCAGAGGACTGATTAAAAAGGCTGGTACACTACAACAAAAGTAATTAAGTAGAGTCAAAGTTCTCCCTAAAATTATAAAAATAAGTAAGTGCCTAAGTGTTGTTCTTCATAAATTCATTTCTAAAAAAAAATAGCTTTCGTCTTTTTAAACTTGAAAATTTTGGAGTGTCTCTAAACTCAATTTTAGTTTTGGCCTACTAGTGAACCATGTAACTAGGGGCCGCAGAATTTTGAAAAATGGCGGACAAGTCTTACGGAAACCGAATCTTGAAGTTCCGGCACATTTTCGCTAGTTTCTTCTTTATCTTCGGACGGTTTGGCCACGTTCTGTGTAATATTTTATGTTTTTAAATAATTTAATTTTAAGAATAAAATGAAAAAATAAACAATTACCGCCTCACAACAAAATAATTAAACACATCTTAAACACTGTCTAACCGTGCAATTCGTACTGTTAAACATTGTTTAAATGTCGCGTAAAACTTTTGTGGTAAGGCGAGTAGTGTTTGTTCATGCTTAGTTTTGATTTTGATTCAAAATATTAGGAAAAAGCATTTTTTTATTATCGTTTAGTAATTGTTATGCGTTTTGAAAGTGATGATCAATTTGACGGAGTAAAATAGTTAAATCGTTAAGTTATTATCACAGGCTGATATTTTTTTTTAAAATATCATTATTGGCGTCTCCAAGCCAAATTTTGCTAGCCTGTAGATCGTCCTAAAATTAGAGGCTATATGATTTCTGTGTAACTTCGGATAATCTTACAAAAGTAGGTTCCTGGGGTTGTTCTTTTGTTTCTTCACCTGGATTGGCTTGGCCATCAATCTGTGTGATAGGATTTTTTTTATTCAATTAATATTTTTGGTTCAAATGGCACAATAGCAAAATTATAGAAGTTAGTTGCTTGAAGAACCGAATAAAATCCGTAAAATTTCATGAAAATAGTATTGTGAAAAGCTCGATTATGTTATTTTAAAACCCTTTTATTAACATGTTTGAATTCATTATGTTGTATTCTTAACTAGCCAATTAATTGAGATAAAAGTTTTGGATGAGATGCCAACTAGAGTCCCGGGACTAGAGGCTGTATCATTTCTGAATAAATCAGGATAATCTTACAGGAGTTTGTTCCTGATATTCCGATGCCTTTTCTTTTGACTCTTCTCGTTCTTCACACAGTTTCTCTGGTTCTCCATCAATCTGTGTGAGAATTTTTGATCTTACAACCAAGTATAACATATTAAACGTTGTATGTTTTACAAACAAAATAACGCGTTGATTGAAAGGTTTCAAATATCAAATCTGCTCTCCTTGAGTATGCTGAGCTTATGATTGGCTTTAGATAGTCTCACCTCATTCGACTGCCACTATTAAACTATTTTTTTTTTGCTTTTAAACTTTGATATAAATAAAAGCAATTTAAATACTGTGGGCCTGAACGTTTGGATTAACTCTAGACCTCCGTGATCTAGCTCTAATTGCCTTTTATGCAGTAGTAGCTCTGTATTTAATAGTATTTTTTTATGCAGTAAATTTCTTAGTTTTTGCTGCCAATAAAAAGTTCAATATAAAAGAATGACATAACACGATATAATTTATTTTTGGTCCCATTTCTGATATTATAAAAAAATGCGCCATTCACGTAAAGGTAAGTTCAATTAACGCTGATACTTAATTATTCAACTCATTGTATAGATCCTTGCCAAAATGATCACGGATTAAAAAGCAACAAGACGAGTAGTTCCCAAAGATTGTCAACAAGGCGTGAAGTTCCCAAAATAAAACTTAATTACACGGTAATTAAAGCGGAAATTGATTAAAATTGCACATTACACACGGTAATCTTTTGATATGACATGTAAACGTTGCTGGCAGCGGCTCAGGCGTCCCTTGGCAAAGTTCCCACATAATTTACGATCACTAGAATTTTTCAGGCCAAATGTATGAAGGACGCTTGTTCTTATTGATTTTAATAGACGTTGTTGTTAGTTATGCTTATGATAAATAAACTCGAAACGCTAATGTTTTTTTTATCCACGGATCAAGTTTATGTTTCGTTTCTTTTGCGTGAATTTTATAATCTCAGCCATAATACGTCCACTGTTGTACATAGGTCATGCTAATAGATGACTTAAATAACCTCAGGTAGAAGCGGCCAGCCTTCCTACAGTCTTAGTCAGGCCGACTGTTTACTTTGTGGAGCCATATTTATGTTGGTTAAGTACATAGTTGTTTCAAATGATAAACGCAATAAGGAACCAAATTAAATATTTTTTATTAACGTACAAAAAAACTCATTAAATTGAACACTACTTTTAAGCCGCTAAAAGTAGTTAGTATGTTAGTTATTGTTTTCAAGATTAAAATCTCGATACATGCTAAGTAATTAAATTTTGAATTCGCAGCCGACTGCCAATGCTGGCCTAGTTTCGGCCGAGGCCAAGACTACGCCGGTGCAGGTTCGACGCCCCGACCGGATTCGGAGCAGTAAAGAATAGTAGTAAGTACGTACAGGTGGGTTGGCACCACGAAAGTCAAGGTGTACCTAACTGAATGGAGTGAAAGTTTAGTGCCAGTGCATCTTTGAAAAATAATCGTAATTTATTTTTGTAGAAGAACGTACCATTATTTGCCGTTTTGTCGAAAATAAGTTTGTATCTTGTAATCAGACAAATCATTATAATAGATAATTTGTTTCCTTTGAAATAATGAACTTATAACGCGATAACGGAGAGCTGCTTATTTTAATACAGAAGCAAATTTAACAAATGAACATACCAACGCCACGACACTGGATACTACAGTGACTTCCACTCTGCCCCACCAAGACGCCCCACTGGTGGAACAAATTCCTCTCCTTCATTTTTTGGAGTGCATCTGCCTCACCAGTGGGGCGCCTTGGTGGGTAGGGTGGAAGTTACCGATATTAAAATAACCACCTAGGTTTTTTATTGCTATGATTTAAAGTATTGACTGCCTCGGAGGCTCAGTGGTTTGACTCCTGAGTCAAAGAGGCGTGGGTTCGGTCCCCACCCAGGGCAACCATTTATGTGATGAACATTTGTATTTGCTCTGTGTCTGGGTGTTATTTAAGTACTGTCTATATAAGTGTGTATTTAAAAATATGTAGTATATCAGTCTCTGGCAGCCATATTACAAGCTTTGCTTAGTTTGGGGTCAGAGACCGTGTGTAAGATGTTCCCAAATATTTATTTATTTAAAGTGTAATAGTTACTAGAATATATTTCAATAAGTAGTATTTTCCATGAATAATTTCGTTTTATTTTTTGTTGTCAAGGAGATTTTTATTCAATCTCAAGATTTTAATTTAGTCGTTCATTTTTATAACAAAGACAACTTCTTGAAAGTTAAAGTATGGCTTAATTTCAGATCTAGAATTATTTAACGTTATTTTTTGTATGCTTGGCAGCACATAGGTAGATTGGTTGGTAGATAATAGAATACAAAAATATCTCAAATATCATTTCTTATTTTATATACATAAAATGAATGTTTTGTCTGTATGTCCTTTATAAAATCGTAAACTATGCATTTGATCATGTGATGATATTTAGGAAAGTTGTTGTGAAAGAAAGAAGATTTCTGAGTTCGTGCGACCGATTTTTTTTATTTTAGCTGGTGGCGTAGCAACGCGCGTTGTGTACCTACAGCTAGTTAATATATATAAATATAACTAACTTATACAAACATATTATTCGTTACAGTGACATTTCACTCAATCACCTCCAAGATTCTGGGCGTTTCTAGAATTTGACGAATGGCTTGTCGAAGAAATTTATCCACATACACTGTACAAACTTCGCAGTTCATTTCATTCGAAACTCTGCCAGACTTTGTTATTCATTCTTGGCACTCGACTGACTGAAGATCGTCGGAACACTCGGGCTATCGCTTCAGGCGTCATACTGAGTGGTACTCTGAGATTTATTATATCTATCTGAGTAATGGCCAGACTCATTGTAGTTTTCATTACAGAGCCACTTGATTTAGATTTGTAACACAGGTGTAAAAGCAAACTAAATCAAAATTGACTAACTGTAGAACTACGTAGTATTATTATATCTTCTTTGGTAGATCTGCTAAAAACTAGTGATGTTAAATAGTAGTCACTAAATCGTAAAAAGAAAAAAAAAGTAACTAAATTGCAAATCAACACAGGATCTGTCCTATAATCTTCCAAAATTATGGTGATCTCTACTACATATTTAACGACACAAACATTTAGTAGGTACCTCCCTATTTCACTTATCATCAAAAGCTCAATATATTTGTTTACTCTTTCTGCTGCGTATTTGGCGAAAATTCCAGATTTACTTACTATTTTGTTTGATTAAAACCACGCACACGTAAGTGAACCAAATTCCTCTCTAGCCTAGATATTTCTAGAGATCTGGAGTTAATTTTAGTCTATAAATCCGTCTAAATAATGTGTTTTCAATAGACTACTTTAAATATATTTCAAGAACTTCTAGATTTTTTTCAAGGGGTCATCGCTCGCAGTTCAATCGTCGGCACAGATTGAAAATAGAATATGTTTAAAAGCTTTCAGTTTAAAGTGATCCTGGTTTGGGCGAAATTAAGTGGTCATTGACTTTTGTACTCATAGGAAACCAGACCAGACTCAATGGCGTCGGGTGAAAAAATATTCAGGCGTGAATGACATTTTTTGACTGACATCTTAAACGAAGAAGCTCCCAATTTGAATCGTTTTTAGCCATCTCAACGTGGTTTACATTTGTCCATCCATGGACTTAATAGTTACCCGAGAGGTACATTTATATAAATTGTGTTGAAGTTAATTATTTTATTTTCTAAATAAATAATCAAGCTATTTGGCCCCTAGTAAGCAAAAGCAGCTAACTTCAATTTTGCGGTTTTTGAAATCTGGTAGTGATTTTCATATCACTTGTATATTTAAACAAACTAGTCAAAATTTTTAAAAATTAGTCAAAATTTTAGGTTTATATAAAAGTTTGAAATGATCACTTGACAATACTATGTGCCCAAGTACTAGATTTTTTATACGATGTGTCATACATCAAACACTAAGATTACTGTGTAGGCAGACTTCACTCTGAACATTGTTATTGTCATATTGGATCTATGTTGTCAACCCACTAGCTGTCATATTAATGCTAATGCTAATAGGAATGGATGGTTTGATTAATTATTTTACTTAACTGTAAACTTAAGTGACAATACATTAATTATTCTGACATTAAGTTCTACCTTTGCTGAAACCGTAAATAAAACAATTTATCATCTATAAATTAAGTCATATTTCAAAGAACAATAAATTACTCATTGTCTTCTCAGAATGAGAAAATATCTCATAACAAAAATGATATTTCAAGAATATAAAGCATTTTGACAGTATTTGCACAGCAGAGATGTCTCAACCAAGCCATAATATACTTTCGACACCCTTACAGGGTTAATATTATAAATCCGAAAAAATTGTTGGTTTGTTTCTCTTTCACGCAGCAGAAGAGCAACGAATTGACTTGATTTTTGGCATGGATATAGTTCAAGGGCCGGAAAGTGACATATGCTACTTTTTATTCCAAAAAAACAAAAGGTTCCTGTGGCATAGCACAAAAGTCAAATAACCACGCGGGCGTAGTCGCGGGCAAAAGCTAGTCATTTATAAATTAAGTCATTAATATTTCAAAGAACAATAAATTACTCATTGTCTTCTCAGAACTGAGAAAATATCTCAAATCAAAAACTATATTCAAGAGAATATAACGCATATTGACAGTAAAAACTATCATAAATATGAAAACCAAGATAACATAATATACTTTCGACACCCTTACAGGGTTAAATATGTAACTAGGGCTAAATTAGGCATAATTTAAATATAATGCAAGGTTTGTAAGAAATAAACATAGAAACAAAATCTGTAAGTCTGGTTTTCCATTCTCTTGACGTTGCTATTATGTCATTTTTACTATCATTTTCATATCATCATAAACACTTTTGTCGTAAAAGAAACTATTCCTGATCTCTAGATATTTCCCAAGAGCCTGTTAACCGTTTAAAATAAACTAAAACTAAATCTTCATAATCCGTGATCACTGGCCAAAGCCCTGGTTTAATTATAACTGATATAGGTTAATCTGTTCGTCTGTCTGTCCGCGGAACTGTTTCGTCGTGTTTTAACTCGTTGGAGAGCCAAAAAACTAACTGGAGATTAGTTAGATTGATGATTTTCGTTGACATCAGAGTATCAATGAAAAATATACAAGTGGAGTAGGTACGTGTATAAAGTACAGCGTAAGTATCTTCAAATCTCCATTAAATATATAGGTATTTCTGGGTAGGCGTGCTACTACATCCTAGACCGCTAGGATGTAGTATACAGATAGATGTAGTGTATAGATATATTATCTGTTTAACATTACGCGGGCAATGGTCAAACGCAAATCTATCCTTTAAAGATTTATTGTGATTTTTTTAAATTTTATAAATATATTTTATTAATTATTTTGGGCAATAGTAAATTGGTTTGTTTAGAGACCAGTTGCCAGGAAAATAAACAAGTAAACATTTGGTTACTCTTACTTTTACTTATAGAATTTATCCTCAAGAATCACACGAGAAAAGCACAAGTTTCTTATGAGGTAATCAAGTTTGTTTTTCACTTCATGTGTAGTTGTTTTTATTTTTTTGACTATTGACTTTCTACATAGTTATTTTGGTTTGCTAATTGAGGTTAGGATATTTTTTCAGCTCATTTCTTTCTAAGTAAAGCTTCGAGAAACATTTTCTAAACGTTTGTTTCGCTGGATAGAAGCCAGATGTCGTTAAAAGCGTATCTAAGTAAATTCGACTCTATTGTTAAAGTAATAAAAGCTAACTACAGCTTGAAATTGGCCTAGATCAGTAAAATCTTACCCTGAGCTAGAAATGCTCAAAAGATAAATTACATTGTTTATAATATCTAGGAGCTTAGTTAGTGAGAAAAAATCAGTCAGTACATCTAACTACTTCAAATATAAATAAATACTTTAAAGATATCGGTTGTTGGAGAGCAAAATTAAACAAATGTTTTTCACAAAAAACCAGTATGCGTCAATAGCGCGTAGGTGTTATACCTACTCGCAAAAAAGTACATCTTAAAAGCGCACATAATTTTTATTAATCGTTATTTTAATCCTTGCGCTTGATAACATACATTACGGACATTGACATACACTCGGAATAAATTTTGCTCCCCAACGTCATATAATAAAAAAATAAATAAATACGTAAATACCAGTCTTACACGCCGCCGTGATTGTTAGAAGCTCTTACGCTAAAAAGAATGCAGTAACTTACCCAACTTACAGGGAACAACTTATAACTGAGATTTGTTAGAAACTCCTTCTTCTGTGGGTCAAACATGTCTGATGGCTTGAACCCTCGCTTGGTGACCAGAGCGCTGTTGACACTCGAAGAACTCTTCACATCATCGTAGCTGTCTCGATGGATGACCCTGTCGTTTATCGTGTGGATACTGGACATCTTGTTTGAAGAATACTGACTCTCGCTTATCGTCATCATTTTGACAGTCTTTGACTCGCACTTTTTTGTATTTCGCACTTACACTGTTTTGAGTTCTAGCCTTCGATTCGATTTGAAACTGAGATCTAAAATGGATTTCAAATAAATTAGAACACTTATTTGAAAATTTTCGTGTTGAATTATTTAATTTTAAAAGTGTTTGCGACACTTTTGTTTTAATTTTTGTGATATGAGTGATTGAGTATGTCACCTCGCGCTCGCGCTTTCCCCGACTAAATGGATCTGCGTATTTTCACTAGGGATGAATCATAGATGTTGTATAGGTATTGTGACGTCACTCGGCGTTCCGTGGGATGCTTTCGGAATATTTGCCAATGCAAAACATAAGTATGGGTGTCAGTGGTACGGTACTTGAGTAGAGACAAACTTGTGTGTAGGTATGTAAATTGTGTTTTTACCTAAAAAGCATGATGCACGAGTATGAATGAATATATGGAAAAAACCTTGATAGTAATATTGGTTTTATTTTGATTGTTACAATTGTAATACCAGCGCTGAATTGTAAACAATGACTGTAACTTTTTTTTAAATTAAGTTATACTTTCTTTTATGAACTAATGAGAAATACATATAATGTATCGGAGTTTAATGTGTAATTTCCTTTTAATTTTTAAATTTTTTTTTTGTTTGATTTTCATATTAGTTTTTAGTGATTCCTAAAAGAAACTTTCAGTTATACTACTCCGTAGAAAAGGAATGAATACACTATTTCCAATAATTTGTATTCTCAGGGACACATATTCTTAGAAGAGACTTAAAAAAATGAAAAGTTGCGCACAATTATAGCTTTGTTTAGTTTGGGGTCAGAGACCTCGTTTAATTGTTAGGAAATAAGGGAGATAAAAAAAAATATGTCCAGCCATTGACACGAGATGAATTAAGAGAGAGAGTTGTAAGAAATGCGAAGATTTTGATGCGTTTTTTTAATAGATAAAATGATTCAAGAGAAAGGTTTATATGTATACCTAATACACCTGTGCAAAACAGGGGCGGGCCGCTAGTTTAATAAGATTCGTGTTTATATTCGATGTACACACTTCCGGACTATGCCCCTAAATCAATTTTGATGGTGTAATTTTATCAGTACCATAGATCTTAATCCGCATTTGCAACAAGAGTATATTTTGCAGACGTCTATTAGTTTAACCATGGGAAATACGAAAAGGTCAGACCATAAATAAGAATGACGCACGTAGCCAAGGTTCACGGCTTCCAACTCTAGTTATGTTATTGTTTAATGTAGCACGTACTGTTTTGATAATAGATGTAACTCTACCGATTTGTCAAATGTTTAGTCATGTTTTGATTTCTATGTTTTTTTTTCTTATTTTAGTCACATATGATTATGGTGGACCCTTTTATGGTCGAGTTAGAACCAAGCGTGTCGAGTCCACATTCCTCATACGAACTGCCAGAATGTGGAACGCTTTGCCTGAGTCTGTCTTCCTGCTAAAGTACAACGTGGGTGTCTTCAAAACCCGAGTAAATAGGTATCTTCTAGGTAAGCGTTTTACCGCATGTTAGACCGCATGTCTTCTAAACATCAGACAGTGTGTAGTTAAACGCAAACCTATATAAAATAAAAAAAAACTGTTATCCTATTTGTAAAACTTTCTTAGTTAATAGATTTCAGCATTTACTAAAGAAACTGAAGAGAAAGTAAATAAATCTACAGTTATGGTTGGTTAAAAAAAAACAATTTATCTAACAGGCACTCTATAAATTACTAAGGAGTCTACTTTTTGTACCCCTACCTCAGAGCAAATAAAAAATCTAGAGAGAATGTTGTGAACAAACAAGTGAAGCCAACCAAAACTACGCCTCACCGTGTACAGACAATTACACACACATACAAGATAGACATAACGTACAAGAAAACTACGCCTTGGCTTGTCAGTCGTACTACGAGTATGGCGGCGCAACAGCGACGCACTCACACATCTATAAAAAACCGGCTTCACTTGACTGTTCAACGACGTTCCCTCTTGATTTTTTTATTTGCTCTGAGACCCCTACAAAATATTATTATTGTTTTTATATTCCGTATAGGTTTGCGTTTGACTACATACTGCCTGATGTTGAGCAGATGCGATCTAGGGTGTAGCACGCTTACCTAGAAGATACCAATTTACTTAGGATTTGAAGACACCCACGTTGTGCTTAAGCAGGAAGACAGACCCAGGCAAAGCGTTCCACATTCTGGCTGTTTGTATGAGGAATGAGGATTCAAAACGCTTAGTTCTAACGCGCGGAATGTCCACCATGAATACAGGGTTATTTCTAATCAATTAGCATCCTTCTAGGGTCTTATTCTGTACATCAAAACTAACAACTTTTGTTCTACGACTCTCGTCAAAACTGAAATAAAAATTTTGTTGTTCTATAGAAAAATTTTAGTTCACCCGCGACAAAATGTATCGAACAGCTGTTTTTTTTTTGAGTTTTGACCAGAGTCGTAGCACAAAAGTTGTTAGTTTTGATGTATAGAATAAGCCCCTAGAAGGATGCTAATTAATTAGAAATAACCCTGTATATGCAAGATTTTTAGAAGTACAGTAAGAAACATAAAAAAGGTGAGTAGGCCAACATCTCTACATCTATGCTTATTACTTTGTTTGGCTTTAAAACTTTGTTTTTTGGCTATACTAATAAAAAAGAAACATATGTACGCCCCTCCTCATAAAAAAAAAATTAGACGGCATTTATTTTATTGCAAACTATATTTCAAACTTCAACCAGTTCCAACCTATATCTGTTTTTAAGATCATTTCTCGAAACCAAAGCAATGAAAACGCAATTTCTTTTGAACGCGTACTTAAAACAAAATACAAATTTCGCGCTGATTTTACTAAAAAAAACATTCAGCTCTTACCACGTTTGAATAAATGTTACAATTGCTCAGCAAAATCAGTAGTCGACTGCAATAATACTGAGTGTAATGTACCGAAATAAATTCGTTAAAAATCGGTTGCCAAGCTGCTTGGACGTATTTTGTTTACGCGGTTCGGATTCTTTGTTTTTTGACTTACACCGTTTGAACTTTGCACATCGAGGTCAGTGTAAGAAAGAAAGTTAAAACATCATCGATAACCTACCCTGCTATTAGAGGATGGATTACTGCGTTATTTTACATACATATTCTAGTATGTATTTTATCATTATTATGATCAACTTTTACTAAGAGACCAACCCCTAAATTGTATAAAATATCTAAATGGATGTATAGAGTGCCGTTATACTCATACTTTGACTGTGGGACCAACCCTGAAAGTGTATCAAATAGGTTTAGGTATTTTAACGTTTTGCCGAGAGTGAATATTTTTTTTAAAAAGCACCCGCTAACGTCTATATTTTGGCGTATGCGCAGCTTTCTGCGGCTAACTTCCCATCTTTCAATTTGTGTGGCGCTCAGTATACTTAGAGTATACATAACTAAAGTATAGTTATGTATACTCTAAGGTTACGTAGGTATTTACAATGTTGAGTAAACAGGTAGGTATTTTGTATTAGGAATTTCTTTGTTTTACAACCAATTAATATTTTTCATTTACGAGCAATTAAAACAGTTTAAACATAAACAGTTAAACTTTACGAAAGCTGTAACCTTGTAAATCTTGTTACAGCGTCATTCCAGAAATGTTCGACTCTAATCATGTTACCATTACACTAATTTATCAAATGGATCTAATTTAGTTTCATTTAGTCCTATTGTAGATTAAAAAACAACTAGTAACTACCTATTTACCAAAACAAAAAAACATTTTCTGGCAACGCAGACTCAACAAAAATATTAATGTTAAATCCCTAAATTCCAATGAGGTATTTTAATAATTTCCAAACTATACCTACCTAGTATACCTATTGGTGAATTCTGATGAAAAGTCACATCAAAAACAGCTGATTAGAAAAAAGCTAGGTATAATATAGGCCAAATTAAACTTTTTGGCGGCTGAGAACACGAAACGAGTGCGCAGTAGCGATCTGCAATATAGGTACTCCTAAGTTAGCAGCACACGACACCCCTGTGTGTGCGCCGCTTGTAGCTAACTTCACAACCGCCAATAAGTTTGATTCGGCCTATAACATTTTTGGACATTTAGAGTCAAATAATACCTAATATAGACCGTACAAATCCATTGACACTCAACTAAAATGTATTTAACAGCTGAAATTGTAATGCGATTACGAAGTTGATCCCATAGTAAAATTTGTTTCTAATTTTATGAGTAGCAAATGAGTGCAAAACAACACCATTTATATCTATCTAAAAACAACTTTAACTTTACATAAATAGGTACAATACGTAGATTGGTTTCAATTATTTCGAGTGCATTTCGGATAATTTTGTAGAGCGCGTGTGAAAGAGCACATTTGCTAGCAATTGAACAAATACGTTGTAGAGTGCAAACATTACCGACTCTATTCGAAATCCAAGGGCAATGGTTCTATCAAAATTATTTAGTAACATATATTTATGATTCGGGATTTAGAGGTACCAGTGTAGCGCTCATAGCGTGCGTTTGACTATGTGTTCGTTAGCGATCATCGAAGTTAAGCAACGTTCTGCAGGGTCAGTCTTCGGATGGGTGACCGCGGGTGGCATTTACAACTGAGCGCTACTGTGGCTTGGATGACACTTTACAATGTAAGCCCCAGTTGTTTTAACCGTTTAGCCATGTCAGAGCCCTTTAGGCGGCTTAAAAACTCTGACACCAGGGCTAGCCACCCGGCCTATACGAATTTACTTTAATTTTTACTAGTGCACTGCACTGCCAAAAAGAGTTCTGAATAATCTAGATTTGATTTAGTGACAAGTCTTACCACCGAGCTGGTCAAGTAGGTACTTGATCATCTAAGGTAAAAAAACAATGTACAACAATTTAAATATTAGTTCATATTAATTTTAGTTTAAAGGTCGTCTGCTATAGATTAGTCATCCCGGAAAATGTAACTACCCACATGGAAAACAAACAAAACAAAAACAAGATGGCCGCTGTTTTCACTCCTACACGAAGAAAAGAACACTTTTAAAATTTAAAAAATACACTGAATTTCACGGATTACACTTGATGCAATAATGGATCTTATCTAAACAAAGTTTTGGACCGTTTTTGATTGTACTTTATGGAAGACGTGGTTCGCCCGCGAGCAGTTTTCGTACTAACTAAAATAAGTCCTGAGACGCCATTGCATAATACGTAGAAAAGCTTCGTCTGGTGTAGGATGACTGCGATTTAGTAAGTTTTCCGGACAGAAGAAAATATCCGAACTTCTGTAAATCGTCTACGAATAAATAAGAGGTAATTTACTCTCATATTTAGCAGTAACTTCCAAAGGCAACAGGAAAGGAATATTTTCAAGCGTGCTAGGAATTTTTGTGTGTACTAAAACACACAACATTTTAGTGCTGGGCACAGCCATTTTAAAAGAAAAGGTAAACTGGAAAAGGGGAAAGCGTAAAATGGAACGTCAAAAAGACGTTGAAAGCAAAACCGCGGTACTCGAAGACTTTTTGCATGTCGATCAGCGGCTTAAGGTATTTTTTAGGGTTCCGTACCTCAAAAAGAAAATATGGAACCCTTATAGGATCACTTTGTTGTCCGTCTGTCCGTATGTCAAGACTCTTTATCTCGGGAACGCGTTAAGATATCGAGTTGTTTAAACTATATACGTATTATATATCTATGGTCTCTTGTAGTTGTGTAAAAGAAAAACTTCTCAGTTATAGCATAAAATGTTAGAGCCTTTTATGTCGTAAAAAACGCATATTTCGACACTCACAAAAATCAAAAGCTACAGGGTACCTACTTCACGTTGACATAGAACTATGAAATTTAGCGAGAAGCATTGTCTCAGAGTACACAAATATAGAAATAAACCTGAAAACTGAACTGTTTTATTTAAATCACAAAAAATATAGGGCCTAGATTCACAAAATATGGGTTCAAAATTCAATGTTAGTAAATCGTATCATTTAAGGTATCATATAAAAGAGGTTCATTAGCACTTGCTAAAACAGATTTTTAATTATTTTAACAATGTGTAATTTTCGATCTTAGATTATTCACTTGTCAAAGGAAGAACTTCATCCACTTCTTCAAGCCATGATGTCAAGTCAATATAAAATAATTAATTTTTATTTAAATTGAAAATCACTACAAAGTAAAGTGTGAATATATTATTTCACTAACAAACGAAGAGTTCCTGAGATTTTCCTTATCAGAATGACCCCCTGCGAAGCCCTAATTGAAAAACAACCCGCTGCGAAGTGCGCAATCTCCCAGCAATTTTTGACACTTGTCAAAATGGTTTTGTTTACATACATTTTCACTTTATTGTGAATTTTTTAAGAATGAATTCACCAGCGAATGTGGATTTTTACACACCAAACACGAGCGATAACGAAGAAAACGACTTAAGTTCACCACCGGTGCCACAGGCCGTGCGGCGCAGTAGGCCCAACGATAAGTTTCAAGACGAGGTGCAAGGAATCCAAACGAGTATCAAGAACGATTCACCAATTTCAGGGCAGTTTATTAAATGTGATCAGTGTCCCGATGGTCGTCAGTTTAAAGGGCGTCGCGGTCTCAATATTCACATAGGCAAAGTTCACAATCGCGGACTTTTATCTAGCCAGTCCTCACAACCAACCCCTCCAGCAGAACCCATATCAGTATCGTCTAATTCAGGTATTCCTTTTGACCAACATATAGCTAACCTGAATTCAAATATCCGTGTAGTGAAAAGAATTCCTAGAGGAGCAAGAGTGTTGTTGGCTAAAACGCTTTCCAAAACAATAAATTATTGCATTGATCATCAGCATCAGAACCCGGAATCATGGCAAGATCTTTTTACTTTCGCTTATCGTTACTTTCACGCCCCACCAGACAACAAAAAGTCATTGACTTCAATCTTAAAATCAAATTGTACAACAAATCAATCTGTAAGACACGAGATCACGCCACAAAATCATAAACTGAATTATTCTGTCTTCAAAACCGTGGAAAATAAAGTTATGGATGGAAACATAAGAAACGCTGCTAAAATTTTGTTTTCTGACGATACTCTTGCTCCTAATACTGCTCAGACACTAGAAGCTTTGCGCGAAAAACATCCTTCAGCCATTTCAACCTCCTCACTACCAAATTGTCCAGATTCAATAAATTCGGCCTTTGAAATAAAGATTGAAAACTGTTTAGATGCTATCATGTCATTTCCAAATGGTTCTGCCGGCGGAATAGATGGCATAACACCACAACATTTGAAAGATTTGACCTGCCTGTCTGCTGGAGATGCAGGTAGGACATTATTACATGACATAACCAAATTGTGCAATTTTTTCTTTAAGGAAAATATCAGTGATGGTTTCAAGTCTTTTTTATTTGGAGCTCGACTTTGCGCATTCAATAAGAAAGACGGCGGAGTTCGTCCTATTGCTATAGGCTCCACATTCCGCAGGCTAGCTTCAAAGCTAGTCTGTAGAAATATTTCTTCAAAATTAACTTCGCACTTTCAACCTGTACAGTTAGGATTTGGTAGCAGGGGAGGTTGTGAAGCTGCAGTACATGCCGTTCGTACTTTTCTATCTACTGATAGCGAAGCTGACGTGCTGCTCAAGGTGGACGTCAAAAACGCTTTCAACAGTATAGATCGCACTGCCTTGCTTAACGAAGCCTACATTCATTTACCGGAAGTTTATAACTATATTTGGCAATGTTATAGTTCTCACTCTAAATTATTTTACCATGACAATCAAATACCTTCGGAGGTTGGCGTTCAGCAAGGTGATCCTCTAGGTCCAGCTCTTTTCAGCTTAGGAATCCACCCCATAATATCAAATTTAAATTCAAAACTAAATGTCTGGTACCTAGATGATGGTACTTTAGGAGGAAAAGTAGACACAGTTAAAAGAGACTTTACCCGAATCGTACATCATTTTTCGAAACTAAATTTACAACTAAATTTTGACAAATGTGAGTTATATATATCGGATAAACTCAGCGATACTGATCGGCAGAATATTATACAGCAATTTACTGAAATTGCCCCAGAAATTAAAGTTGTAGAAAAAAAGTCACTTTTCCTTCTAGGGGCACCTTTACTCGAGGATAGCATTGGCCCTATTTTGGAGAAAAAAAACAATATTCTTTCGGATAATATCAGCAGATTGGGCTTTCTGAATTCTCATACCGCATATACCATTTTAAAGTATTGTCTTTTCGTTCCAAATTTTACGTATATCTTAAGAGCTTGCCCAATCTGGAAGTATACACAACATTTAGAAAACCTAGATGCCACCCTCAAAAATGCTTTGGAAAAAATTCTAAATTTGAACCTCGACAATACCGTCTGGACTCAAGCTTCTTTGCCAATTAGATTGGGTGGTATCGGAATCAGAAAAATTTCTAGCGTAGCTCTTCCGGCTTTTCTTTCGTCTGTGCACGGTGTATCCCAGCTGTGTTCTTCAATTTTGAAAACGCCATCTGTCAAGATACACTGTGCGCCAGATGCAATAGAGGCCTGGAAAATTCTCTGTACGAATGGAGACTTGCCAAAGGAACCTAAATGTCAAAAACTTTGGGACAATCCATTGGTACAGAGAATACACCAACATTTGATTCAAAATTCTTTCAGTGATCAAGACCGCGCAAGGCTTCTTGCAGTCTCAGAGCATGAATCTGGGCAATGGCTGCACGCCCTTCCATCTGCTAACCTCGGGACACTGTTGGACAATGGCAGCTTCCGTATTGCCACCGGTCTTAGATTGGGTGCTGCCATTGTTGAACGCCATGTGTGTCCGTGTGGAAGCAGCGTCGACAAATATGGACTCCACGGGCTTTGCTGCCAGAAAAGCGCAGGTAGGTTTTCCCGCCACGGCTCTTTAAATGACATCATTAAAAGAGCGCTTGCCACTATCAACATCCCAGCTATTTTAGAGCCAGCTGGCATAGCTCGGGATGATGGCAAGCGCCCTGACGGCTTAACTTTGATCCCCTGGGAGCGAGGAAGGGCGCTGGTATGGGACGCAACATGCGTCGATACCTTGGCCCCTTCTCGCCTCAATGGCACAACTCAAAGAGCCGGAGCCGCGGCGGAGGCCGCAGAAGACGCTAAGCGGCGCAAATACGCATCACTCGCAAGTGAATATATATTTTCGCCGCTTGGCGTCGAAACTTTTGGTCCGTGGGGTCCAGCCCTAAAAAAATTCTTCAAGACAATTTCGCCAAAGCTTGTTGACGCTGCTGGTGACAAGAGAGCTGGCTCATTCCTCGCACAGAGAATCTCTTTAACCATTCAGCGTGGGAATGCAGCCAGCGTTCTTGGCACCCTACCACACGGACACAATATTTGTTTCGATTTTTAGCCTTTTTTTTGTATATAGGTAGGATATATTTATATAGGTAGTTAAGAATTGAATTTCTATGTTTTTTAAGTTATGTAAATAAATATTTATATTCTTGTCAAATAATCAAAGTTTTCGTTATATGACGAGAAAAGTGAAAAAAAAAAACTTTTTTTCCGATGATTATATATATTTGTATACTTAGAGATTTTTGTGAAATTTTCTGGATTGATGACTCGCACTTGTCCGGTTTTTTATGTAGAATATGGCTACATTTGGCCACCAACTCGCCTGATGGAAGGCGAAGTTGTAGCCGAAGATAGAGTATGTAGACCTAGAAGATACCTAGGTATTCACTCTTGACTTGTAAATATCCAAATTGTATTTGTCAGGAAACATTGATGGAGGCAGGGCATTCCAATCCCTGGCAGTTCGCATGAAGGAAGAAGCGAATGATATGGTGGGACAACGTGAGATTACCCATGAAAATGAGGTTAGATACTAGATTCCCCTGGCTCTACACAGTCTGTCCCAGTAAATCGCGCTCTCGTGGCCACCGTACTTGGCCCGTCCGCAGCCCGTTCTAATTCCGTCCGGCGTTGTTTCACCATCCAGCCCAACAGCCACTGCAATGCTAAATACAATTGTTTTAGTCTTCCAGTGCTGAATAATGTGTATGATTGATCCCTAATATCCCTTTCATCATTTCAGTGATGGACGTCCGGTCCCAGGCCATCCTAGGTTAGTGTAGGTGAATCTCGAATCTACCAACCTACAACGTTCATGGATATCTTCAAATCCCGAATAAATAGGTATCTTCTAGGTAAGCGTGTTATAGCCTAGACCGCATATTTGCTAAACATCTGCACGGGTAGCACGGCAAAGGGAGAAGGCCATTTTATCCACTTTTAATAATAATAAATATTAGGGGACATCTTACACACCGTCTCTGACCCCAAACTAAGCAAAGCTTGTGATATGGCTGCCAGAGACGGATATACTACATATAAATATTTTTAAATACATACTTGTATAGATAATACCTAAATAACACCCAGACATAGAACAAACACCTATGTTCATCGCATAATTATTTGCCCTGGGTGGGAATCGAATTCACGCCTCTTTGACCCAGGAGTCAGAGTCACTAACTACTGAGCCACCGAGGCAGTCAATGTCAGTTATCATTGTCAATCCATACCATTTATTTCCACTTCGAGGGAATATTATGGTGGAAGGACAATTTGTCCCGTTTGCCATGCTACCCGTGAAATGTAATAAAAAACCTATTTTTTATCTTAGTTTCTCTGCGAGATCGTCATCAGAAATAAGGAGACCCATAGAATCCATACAAAGATTAACCAAAGTTAACGATATAGCCTAGCGCATTGGCAACTTTGGCAAGTTTAAAATGACAACGAGTAGGGCACGTAGATAGCCCAGAAGTCTGATGGTTGATGGCGTCGAAAAGTTCTCTAATGGAGACCAAATATCGGCAAGCACAGCGTAGGACGTTCACCCACAAGGTGGACGGATGACTTCATCGAGACCGCAGGATCGCAATGGATGCAAACCGCTTAGAAGCGGTGTTTTTGGACATTTTTGGGGGAATTTTATGTCCAGCAGTAGACTTCCTATGGGTAATGAATGGATGGATGTGAATCCATCACCCTTCAAGTGGATTTTGATGGCAGATTGGCATTCCATGTAAGATCCATGTTCAACAGTTGATGAGGAAGTGAAATAACAAGGTTTCGGAAAATACTCTAGTGGCCAGCAGTCCTAGTTTACCTAAGTACTTAAGTTCGTATGGGCCGGGTGGCTAGCCCTGGTATCAGAGTTTTTAGGCTCTCTGACATGGCTAAACGTCTAAAACAACCGAGACCTACAATTTAAAGTGTTATCCGAGCCACGGTAGCGCTCAGTTGAAAAATGCCACCCGCGGCCACCCATCCAAATACTGACCGACCGTGCGGAACATTGCTTAATTTCGTTGATCGCTGACAAACACCTATACTTAGTACCTACTACGCTACAAGCGTTACAATAGCGCGGTGGCCAGTAGAGCAGTATAAAAAAATTGAGTGCATTGCGAGACGGCTCCGCGTGCTAGCACTCGCCAAGTTGAGAAAGGTCGCCGAATGCGACCGAAACTATAGTCGTTACGACTATCCCTACACGTGAGTTTAGTCCCGTAATCCTTACTAATCCTTACTTCCTTACTAATACTAATTACTAATTTACTAATATTTAAAAAAACTAATATTAATTAAAAAAACTAAACTAATATTTTATAATATTATAAATGCGAAAGTAACTCTGTCTGTCTGTCTGTCTGTCGCGCTTTAACGCCAAAACTACTGAACCGATCTCAATGAAATTTGGTACACAGATAGTACAGAGCCTGAGAAAGGACATAGGCTACATTTTATCCCGAAAATTGCATAATTCCCGTAGGATAGGACAAAATCTATCGCTAGCGAAACTGTCACCTATCACAACGACGCTAAAAGGCCGAATTTTGAAGGCACCATCTTAGTTATAACAGTTATTTAGACTATTTCTGTTTCTTTTTCACTTTAGGCATTCGATAGAGAGAACCCTTTTTACGTTGCTATTAAATTTACGATGGGGCGTTCATAATTGGGTTGATTGGGCCTAATATGGATTGACAAAACGTAATTAGATGACAGGTGACATACATTGACTGCAGACTTCTATAAACGTCTCGCTAGCATAGCAAAGGGACAAATTGTTTTTCCACCATCATAGCTCCTCGAAGAGGAAATAAAGTATGGATTGACAATGACAACTGACATAAATATTGGACAAAATAGTTTTCCCATTGCTATGCTACATATTACAATGACGTTTTAATACAGGGCCGTCATTTCGTCTGACATTAAAAATATTTTTAAAAATACCACCATTAGAGGTTAAACATATTTCTTTATTCTACCTTTATGGTACAGAATTCATGCTAATATACTAAGAAACGGATCGACTTGATTTTTAGAAGTAGTATGGCATGAGTATGAGTAGGTATCTTGAAACTAAGGTTATTAACCTTGATTCTGAATTTTGGCCTTGACACGAACATAAATTTCTGTTGGTTTGGTTAGGTTAGGTTAGGTTAGGTTATACAAGTGCAGCCCGGCTCAGTTGCGGCACTCCTCATGAGGCACGCAAATTGCCGGCCAGCTTCTCAGCTGCTGTAGTTAAAAACCCCAAAAAAGCGGCCCAACCTCGAGTGCAAACTTCTAAACTGCCTAGGGGGAAAAGACCAAAAATAATCAGGAGACCTCGAGCGCCACCTTCTCAGCTGTCTCATAAAAAACCCAGAGAAGCGGCTCTACCTGGGATTCCCGCGCCGCCCATAAGCCTCGGCTACTATGTTCCCCCGCCACGACAAGACGGAAACCCATAGGCGGGTACACTTTAACCTTATCATAATCAACAGAAGCATTTATAAGTATAAGGTATTTTGATATCGGGTTAGGTTTGAACAGTAACAACAAGGTGCAAGGTACTTGATTTTTTATATAGCAAGTGCCTTTATTAACTACCACTAAATACAACACTTACAATGTAAAACTTCATTAACTAATGTAGGGACAAGAATAGGTCACTTTTGACATTTCATCAAAATTCAACAACGTAACCTTGTAACGGCGGGCATAAAATAAGAACTGCACAATTGCTTAACTTTTTTCAATTACGTTTACATATTTATTGTAATAATGACCGATACGAGTAATTTTACGATTTGCTTTCACTAATAAAGCATTCTAAACATAATAAACTATTTCTGATCTAAAGAACTGAACGTCGTTACAATGTTGCGTCAGTCAACCCTTTTTCTTTTTAAACACTAGGGATGTTACTCTAAAAATCGAAAGCTGATAGGATTCTAAGTTGAATCGAATGCAATGATTACTTGTGAAGAAAAATCACCATAAATTTATAACCACGTTGTGATTATAATAAAACCTAATTATACATATTTATTATTCTTTTAACTAACTATAACAGTTCCGATAGTTCAAGTGAATAAAAGCAATTTTTTTGTTAAATTACGTAGGTACTTGTCTTATTTTGCTCCTTTAATTTATGAAAGAAAAAATAATAATGGGACAGGGATTCGCATGATCATTTTTAAAATTCACATATGTTTCAAGTCTGTATCAATTCATTCGATTCATTCATTTAATCGATGTTTTTAAGCAGGTCACCTCACTATGAATATAAAACTGACATCTGTCAAAAGTGACCTATTATCTTGTCCCTTCTGTACTACTACATATCAAGCAATTGGATCATCCACAGACCCTTAAGGGCTAAAGATATTCTAAATGCTCGAGCCCACTGCCAGTTAGCAGCGTGCCCAGCATGCTGGCAGCATTGCCAATCAGCTTGGCAATGCTGTCTGTTTATACGTTGAGCCAAATAAACACCAGCATTTTGGTCACGCGGCGGTTACACAAGACGCTCAGAAAGACTTGAAAACAAAATGAGCTCCCGGCCACCACACGCACAATGTCTCAATTTCAAACGGCTCAAATATGTAACCACTGCCGAGGTTAGCATATTTGGGCCGTTTGTGCTGCTCCGCCGAATTGGCCACCGCTCCAGCCCTACTTTGAGTCTCAGAAAAATGTGACGGCACCAAAGTATCGACGCAAATCGTGTCCCATTCTAAGGGCCGTCTACACTTCCGTGGGACCTGCTTCATACCGTCAGGCCTTTTGCCATCACCACGCGCAAACCCATTCGGTTCGAGTATGGCTGCGATATTGGCGGTCGCAAAAGCCCTGCGTGTGACATCGTTCACAATGGCGTGGCAACCAATTCGACCAGCGTTTCTTGAGCAAGAAAGACGGTGGTGACTGAGCCGGTCAACTAGGGTACTTGAATGGGTGAGAGCGCTCAGCTATGTGCGGCGCGGCAACAAGGTGGGTCGACTATCTCGACAATATCATTAATACCGCCGGTCGAGCCAATGGGCACTGCAAGAGAGAGGCCTATACCCAACAGTGGGACAAAGAAAGCTGCGTATGATAACGATGACGAAACAAATAAGTTGAGATTGGCTGTTGTTTCGGTTTGAAATGATTATTTTCTACAATATTTGTGTACCGTTTCACATTGACTTGGGGCTAATATTTTGTGGCGCACTTACTATTTTTGTTACCATATTTTTTTGACAAGATAAACATAAATTAAATTATATCGCGGGCGAAGCCGCGGGTAAAAGCTAGTATATAGTATAAAACAGTATAAAAAAGATAAATAATTAAATATTCATCTTAAATCATAAGATAAAATAAATATTCAGGTTTAACTGTCCTACTTGTCATTGAGTGCATTTACATACCTACCTACAGATTGTTCAGATTACGCTTTTACTGTAATTATTTGATCTTTATACCAGCTGGCCCGCGTCGTTTGCACTAAACAAATATCTCAGTCACGAGGCCAACTGCAACTGTTTACACGAACCACAGAACTGCAAGATGGGACGTGTCTCGATTAAGCGGGGACCAAAAGCACTAAACTCATTGCTACGCGTAACGTAGTATTATTATATCTTCTTTGGCGTAACATCAATATTTAAGTACACAATTCTTAGAGCTACCAACATCGCGGAGGGGTGCGGTAGCGTGCCCGTAGATCCGACACATGGCACAGAAGCGTAAACACTCCAAGTTTTTGGTGGGTATACCGCCGACTATGGTTGGTGGGGACTCCCACATAACCGGTCTCGGGTCTCCCCAGGCTGGTGATATCCATAAAGGATTTTCCTGGGTCAAAAAAAGGGCTACCAAGATATCGGCGGCCTAGCCGGGTATGGCGCCCGTTATTATTAACATATTTCGTAGTAGGTAATTTTATTATGTGTGAGATTGAGATTATCTACATGCGTCTCGAGCGACGGATAAACTGGAGGCCTCTCTCAAGAGCTCTATGACAAACCGTGGATACCGCTGTTATTGGGAAACTGATTCATAAAACTATGTGGAAATTGTGAATCAAGATTGTTTTGCTTTTGTTGATAAGTTACAGCTGTTTTTCTGAACGTGTTCTGTGAATGGATGAATGATATAAGACTAATTATTATTGTAATTAAGTGGGTTAGATAGGTAGGTAGGTCCGACTTCAAGTAAGAGGTCTATCGTCGAAAACAGCTTGGGTCGGAAGCGTTCGAAAAATTGCGTAGTCTTCTAGTCCGACATACTTCCGTACCTCATGTCAAAAGTGAAGGACCAGTGTGTGTTGACCAGTGACCAGTAATTAGGTAAGTAGGTACTTACAGAAACATGGTCTATCACCATGGGTCTTGTCCAATTCGCTCAACAAGGTATGGAGACTGGAGAGGGCTATGCTCTATCTATAACTTGAAGTAACATTGCTTAGGGAATAGTGCAAAGGATGGACGACCGATGTAGTCGAATAGTTCTCGAGTGGAGACCACTGCGATTCTCGGTGTGTAGGTATGTACCTGCAGAATCGCAGCGTAGGCGTAGGATTTCCACCTACAAGGTGAACGGACCGCGTAGGGATCGCGAGAATTTAGAATATGAGTGTAATTCTTTTTATTCCTATATTTTTGCTACAGGCCAAATCATACGACGGAAATGAAGTTGGCTACAAGCTGCGCAATGTTCAATCAAAGCGAAGCTATATCTGATGGTGCGTCCTCACTCTCCACGAGGCGACACGAGCACCGCTTCTGTAGCTAACTTCACATCGCCGACTTGTATACGATGTGAAGTTAGCTACAGCGGCGGTGCTCGGATCGCCTCGTGGAGAGTGTGGGTGCAGCTCTAGTCAGGATTGGATATTGCGCAGCTTGTACTTGGCTTCACATCCGCCGATTTGTAGGATTCGACCTATACGCATAATTTTTGGTTTTCCCCAATGTACCTACGCGAACGATTGCAGAGGGCGTTACATCTGCGTAAATGCCCGCGCTGTTTACACGTGAAGCATAAATCTGGATCTTTTTATAGGTCAACGGAGAAGTGCGTAGAGATCGTCTAATCGAATCTAAAAGTGAACTCGGTTCTTGTTTCCATAATGTTATATCTAAATAAACAAATAAATAAAAATTGGGGGACATCTTACACACGGTCTCTGACCCCAAACTAAGCAAAGCTTGTGATATGGCTGCCAGACACTGATATCCCATTCAGCGCCGAGCCCGCCCATCGGCGGGCAATTTTTTTTAACTTTCACGCCGAGACCGCCCATGGGCGGTTTGATTTTAAGCTGCAATAACTTTACGAAATAACGCCAGAAAGTAATGAGATGATGTGTAATGATTTGTTTCTATAAAATTTACTGGCAACTCAAATGGCCTGCTGATATTTGAAGTTTTGAAAAAAGCCAATTCTAATCTGACATGCCGAGCCCGCCTTTGGGCGGGCAAGATTTGATTTCACAAGTCACAAACCTTTTGTAAGATTTAGTACGACTATCAACTATTATTAAGTTTTTACATGCTCGCTACTTCTTGAGCATGGATTTCGTGTACAAAAATAAAGTGTTATCCTCTATTTC
Source organism: Hypomecis punctinalis (assembly GCA_949316475.1). NCBI lineage: Eukaryota > Metazoa > Arthropoda > Insecta > Lepidoptera > Geometridae > Hypomecis > Hypomecis punctinalis. The sequence continues at coordinate 2,212,379 of OX438819.1, read as the reverse complement.
ACATATAGGTGTAAAAATTGTATAAATATACTTTGTAATGGTTTAAAAATTGTATTTATTGGTTTAATGTAATTAATCATAATAGACGTCAATATGTTATTTAAAATACAACAAATCTAAGTTGGTCGTTGTCATGGATGTTTTTTTTTTAAAGTTGAAAGGATGTTTTTTTTTAAAGAAACTGACTAGGTTGGCGCAACAAGCCAGTGAGTCGTGGCCTCCGATATTAAGTACAGTTAAATTATGGTAAATAAAGGCTGTACGTTACTTGAGAAATGTCATAGTGTCCTTTATAAGGCCTTTTTAAATTAGAACATATGTTATGGTTAATATTGTTTGAAACGATGTCGTGTTTAACCGTGCATCCACACTTCATTTCCTTTTTTTTAGCAACACTCTGCAACACGGTAACATATTGTAACATTATATGGCTGTTTGTTGATTGTAACTCATCGCGTCAGTCCATACCCCCAGTAACATAAATTAACAAAATATAACAAACCGAACGATCCACGCATGTTGACGGATGTTGCTCACAAAATTATTAGATCTACAAAAAGTAACAGCGGTGTGGCTTCTTAGGGTTCTGATTACAGTTGTGGAAAAATACTGAGGAACAAAATTTATAAACAAATTTCCAGAACGTCTCTTGCTTAAAAAAACCATATGCCTTCGACATAGAGTTTATATTGGCCTGATACGTCCCAGACGTCGTATTGCAAAAAGTGCCGGCCGGGCCAATAAACAAAGGGCGGCTCTTTTTAGGCGTTCGCGTTATCTTAAGTCAAATGAACCTTTTCTAAATAAAAAATAACAATAGGGTGCGCCGGCGTACCTCGTACTTTACTATTTTTTTAAATCACTTCTGCTTTGTTGTTCTTAGTAATCAGACGTATGTTCCGTTCCTACTCTTTGCTCTTCCGACGATATTCGCTTGCGTACCTGGACTGTGATCTAATCTTGAATTTATGGTGACTGTGGCATGTATACCTGGATTTTGTGATTTGCTATATGTGACGTTATTGAACTGTGCACCTGGATTCCCGTGATTACATTTTTGACGACTACGGCCTGTAAAACTGGACTCCGAGATATCTTTAGTTGCTGTGGCTTAAAATAGGTAAGTTTTTGGTCTTAATCTTTACATAGTCTTTACAATGTATGATTTGTTCATCGTTTCCTATTGAAATTTTACACGTGTATTTCTGAATACCTCGGCTAAACTAAGCACCTTAATTTAAAAATGTAGACGATAAATAAATATATAGTTTAAAGGTTAATATATTATACAAGAAACCGTAATAAAACAGAAAACTTAAAATACTAACTAAAACTATTAAAAATACTTTAAAGGTTTAAATGTGGTTATATAAGCCACTGGCAAGTAATGCGGGTCTTTATTATATGAATGCATGTTTGTGCCATGACGAGGCGAAGCAAGGAAGGCACAATAGACAGCACGGGTGTTACAAAAACTGATTACGTGCAGTGGCATACAATGCTTTTTCTACTACCACGAAATAACATCATATTTTCCGATAATCCTACTAATATTATAAATACGAAAGTGAGTTTGTTTGTTTATATGTTACGCTTTCAACTTTTCAACCGATCATCACGAAATTTTGCATTGTCAGGGGTACAGAGAAGGACATAGTGTACTAAGTATATAACCGCGGGTAACACCGCGGGGCGCAGCTAGTGATTTATAAATTTTAGTTGCTCTTCACTTCATAAAAATTTCATGCCATGTTTCGTATTTTTTCTTTAATTTTTCAGATAATAAATATTTTATCTTCTTCATTGCCATTGCAGTTAACTTCTCTTAAATTATTGCTCGTTTTTGTAAAAAATATTTATCAATGTACGTATGTAAATTAAAAATGGTGTGCATGATTTTTAGATTACTGTTTTTTTCTAATTGGAATAGCTAAGCCTCGTTTCTTGTATAATCTCGAAAGATGCCATGCGTAATGTTTCGTGTGGAGAATACCTGGCCCCCTATTCGGGGAAATGAGATAAAAATCTCGTCTCGAAAAAAACTCGAAACTCGAGATTTCCTATTCTCAACGATAGAGATCGAGATATTCACATAGTAATAATTACGATCTCTATCGTTGAGAATAGGAAATCTCGATTTTCGACTTTTTTTCGAGATGAGACTGAATCTCGAGTTGCAAGAATAGCCCTCCTGTTCCTACATGAGTTTCATACTATAACTCATATATCCCTTCATACTCATTAAATAAGCACTTTTAAAAGTGGACATCTGTCGCGCGGAATAATTTTTGCGAGAGCAAAACTATCATTTACCACCATCTGCTTTCAGGAAAACAATGGATCCTCAGCCATCTACTTCACAGTCAGCTGCTGTTCGCGATGGAATTGATGATACCTTGGCTACCTGGGACTCTGCCTACCTCGCTAACGAGGAAGTTGTGCATAACGAGGGCTTATTATACGACACCGACGAACTCTATGGAATATTGGCGGATAGTGTCGATGACACGCTGGACACGCTGGAGAATGGCAGTCAGGGCATCGGAACAGAAGCACATAATTTGTCCTTGTGTGAAGACCCCTCAAGCGATGACGAAACTGAGAACGTAACAACCACCCACGAATGGCATTATGGAAATGCGCCAAACACCAATAATTTGGAATTTACAGCGACTACTGGATTGAAAGTCGACATGTGGGAGAAAGAGCCGATAGATTTTTTTTTTATGATTTTATGTCCTTCGATTTTAAATTTGATTCTAACATGCACCAACAGGTATGGAGAGGAATTAAAAAATACGGCTTCTGCTATGCACAGTAGAATGAAAGAATGGCGGCCAATAGACATGGAAACGTTAAAAACTTTTATTGGGTTGGTCATTCATATGGGGACTATACAATATAATAGAATGTCAGACTACTGGAAAACGCATTATTTATTCAAAAATGATATTTTTAGAAAGTTTTCTTTATAATTATTTACAAGAATTTCGACGTCATTTAGAAATTCCATCAGACGATTGTTTGGCACATTCTCCACTAGGCGCCTAATGGAAATAGCTACCAAATTTTTTTTACAATTGCATGGAGACAATCCAATATCTTCTTTAGTCTGGGTACTTGCATCTTCTGTTTGTCTGCTGCTAATCTTCTTTATCTTCACTTTTATTAGTCGTTTGATTTCTTCCATATTATTGTCAGTATTCAATTCAGTTTTACTGTCTGAAAAAAAAGAACTATTTAATTATTACCTAAAATGAAACCCTTATAAGATAAAAAAAATATTTTATATGTACCAATTTTTTACTAATTTAATGCTGTAGGTATACAAAAAAGTTGACAACACCTGACTTTTAATTAAAGCCCATAAATGTACAGTTTTAAATAGATTTTGGATTCCTTTATATAAAAATTAGCTAAATTACACAGGTTTACATGGTTTCGTTTCAATCAACTGAAAGTTATGACTTACCTTCAGGCTCCATTACTATTTCAGCTAATAACGAATAAAACTGTCACACGATTGCCACAAATATCACAGAAAACTGCACATATACGCTTTACGCACGGTACAGTACATGTAAACTGAACATATCAAACGATTCATGTCGGAATCTGCAGCTTCATGCCGAAAACGCCAATGGGCGGGCAAGGATACATAATCGAGATGCTGGGACCGCCGATGGGCGGGCTGCATAGTGCAGTACGGCGGTATCTGGGTAATATCGTTACTTTTCAGAAAGGCGGTGAATGGGATATACTACATATACATATTTTAAATACATACTTATATAGATAGTACCTAAACAACACCTATGTTCATCACATAAAATGCTTGCCCTGGGTGGGGATCGAACCCACGCCTCTTTGATCCAGAAGTCAGGTTTACTAACCACCGAGGCAGTCTTGGGATGGAATGTTTTTAGCTTGTAGCTGATTTCTCAGCCGCCGAGAAGTTTGATTCGCACATATCACAAGCTTTGCTTAGTTTGAGGTCACAGTCCCGTGTGTAACTTGTCCCCTAATATATATTTATTTATCTCGCGACGCTGACATATTAATTTATTGCTTCTGCGCAACGTGTCAAAGCCGCCAAGGCGTTTGATTCGGCTTCTACCTACTTGGTCATCAAAAAACTCTATTGTAAGTGGAAAATAATGAACACTTAGTCGACATTACTTACAATGAAATTTGATTTTGGTTGGCGCGAGGAACAGCGATGTCCGAAATAAAACACAGCATAAAATAAACAAATTTTAATTTATTGATATAACTAAAAAAAATATTTTACACAATACATTATAATTAGTATTACACGACTAAGAATAATTATTTAAACATATCAAGACGTGGACTAGCAAATAATAATTAAATTATACAAATCCATCCATTGTGCCGAAGGGACCGTTGGTGACATTTTGAGAAAAAAATGGAAGGAGGTTCTAAACCCTTCGATACTCGACTCTTTCTATCTTCGAGCCAACTTGTGCTACATTATTTACCTACTTTTCGACAGACTGTATTCAAATTTTAGAATAAGTTACAGGTTACAGTTAAGGTTATAATATGGCAGTCCATTAAAATGTAAAAGTGAGAAAAATTGGTCTGATTAGACAAAAAACCAAATCGGAGCTTTCATTTAATACCCATACATACTCTATTATAGTTAATCATACATCGATTTGAAAAAGAAGCCGTTACAGTACAAAAACCAATGGTTTTCTTTATTTAAAAAAGTCTTATAACTAGGCGTAAAACTAGCAGACCGGAGCTAACTCCAGAACACTCCACTATTTTTTTTATAAGTTTGTCCAACTCGGCTGCGGTGTCTATGCCCATTTTCCCGCTAAATGTCGGCGGCCATTTTGTTTTGCGTTGGACAAATACGGATTACTATATCCCATAAATATCTTACGTATCGATTTAAATAGATGCATGCGTGTATACAAAGACGTGTTTCGGCTTACGATTGGTAAAACTTATAATTAATTAAAAGTGTGTGCTGAAGACAAAATGGCGGAGTGAGTCGTTTCTGATATGCCACTCGGCGGCCATCTTGAAAAACTGTTACAAACATCGGTGATAGAATAAAAAATGCGGTAACATTGAGCATTTAGCTAATTTGTATTGGGAAATTGAGATACAAATGTAAAATGGACTTCCAGTGTTGCCACACCGAACCGCGTCTGCCTTAATTTATAAACATCTACGTATATTGTATCCTATCTAATACGAAAAGGCTTAACACAAAAATAGCGCGACAACCATTCATCGACTAAGTAATTAAATTAATAAGCCGACAAATTATAGTGAAATCCAACGAATACTGCAACGAAGGTTATCAATTAAATCTAGAGTTACCACAATGAAAAATAATAATAAAATTGGCATCGAATTTTTGCAGATAGCAACACACAGAATGTATTGAGTTACAAATGCCTATTTTCATGTATATTTTACCCTTAGATACCTAAAGCTAACTTATATCTAGAGAAAATGAACCGCGATTTGTTTTTTGAATATGGCTTTCGATCAAAAATTAAAAAATGTTTATTTAAAGAGACATTTATTAAGACATTTCAGACCAATCACAGACGACTTAGCTAATCATGTTTGACATGTCATCTGTGTTGCCAGTGTAACGCACGAAAATTCCTCAGCTATGCGATGTTACCCAATAAAACACTAATTTCACATACAAAACGACATTGGCTAGTACTAACAATAAGTACTAAACATTATGGGCGATATAAAAATGTATGAACGAACCTATCGTGCGAGCTATCAGTATAAACATACAAAAACTTAGTGCAATGATACCATACATTACCCCTACAGATACCGTATAGCAAGAACTTCATTTTGACCCAAAATTCAAGAGCCGAAGAATCAAAATCTTTGCCTTTCGCTATCATCAATGAACCACAGTTCTTCATAGATAACTTCAAGCGTATTGAATCAAACGAGTCTTGAATGCGGAATCTACACGAGGTAATCTGTGAATGGTTAGTTCGAAGATGTTTTATACTGAAATGAATGGAGATGTCGCTTGTCTTAACGAATTAAATTCACATCATAAAATTGAACATAAAAATAACGAAACAGCACTTGGGCAGTTTTTAAACCTTCAACGCGAAATCAGCTATTTAATTTGAACCTATAGATTTGCATACGGTTCAATATTAAACAACAAAAACGACCCGCTTAATGCGTGTTAGTTTGTCATTATTCAAAATCATGTTTTACGAGCACGTTTTAAAGTCCATACTTCAATGCAGTTATTTTGGGCTGAAGGCATGGAATTTCGAAAGGGAGGGAATGGAAAAGAAATGCATTACATTTGGACATAACACTAACAAATTCAATTTGAACTCAATGTGCGTAGTTCTAATAAAAATCTCGATAAACAATCGACTTTGAAACTAAACCCTTACCCCGTCTTAATATAGACGGAAAACTTTTTGCGGCTGCGAAATTAGACACAAGCTATGGATAATCCAACCCTGACTGAAGCTCACATAACAGCTGCTCGAGGATTGGGTTTTGCGCATCTTGTAGCTAACTTCACACCCGCCTACAAGTTTGAATCGACCTATAATAAACGCTGTTACTTGGGAGTACCCAGCATGTTTTGTCTTTTTCTTTCATTGACAATTTTAATTCCCTTGTAAAAGAAAAAACACAGACTCCGAAATAACTGCGTTTATAATGAGACGGGTAAGACCATTTTAATTTGTGCAAACTTTTTTCATACAGTCATTGTGCGTTGTTGTAAGATTCACTTTCAAAATCGACCCTTAAAACTATTGTAGTAAGATCCTTTTTGGAAAGGAAACAAATTGTATAAAATTGTAATAATTATATATTGCAAAATGTCAAAGTATTAAATCACTGTAAACTTAAACTAAATTCCTAAAATTCTGAAATAAAATAACAAGCGTCAATTCTGAGTACTTTTAAACTAAACTTAACTGGACAGATATATGTTATCTCTTTCTCACATTACAAACAAAAGAGAGACGCACATATTGAAACTGTCAGATAAATTTAGTTTAATGGCAAACCAGAATCGACACCAATGTCCATTTTAACAAGATCGCTAGAAACAAAAATAGACAATGTTGCCATAATAAACTCTTTTTACAATTCGTGCGCAGATATTACAAAAGATAAAGAATAATGATAGAATAATAAATTATTCCGTCAGTTTAAAAAAAAATCTGAATATCTAAACATTAAATTGTGAATTCTAAACACTAATTTCTTATTCACAGACGTTCCACAAGCTAATGTTCTATCACTTTCCCGCTTCACCAAAGTGTAACGGGCGAAAAAGAGACAGATACATAAAATTTTAAAGCCTATTAAACGCTTCGGAATAAGTAAACATACATTTTAAAATCATAATTTAACTCCACAATAACCTTCTCATTCATAAACACTCTATATTTATAATACAGGGTGTCCTAAAACTCAATCACACATTGAATACTCATTTTTGGGCGGTCGTTAAAAAATCAAGTTAGATATTTTTAACATTTTGTTTTATGCAGAAATGGCATAAATTGATAAAGTTAGTACAGGCTGGGTGGCTAGCCCTGGTGTTAGTTTTTTACACCACCCGAAAGCCTCTACCATGGCATCTACGTGCGACCGAAACCACGACAGCGGTCAGTTGACAATGCCACCCGCGGTCACCATTCCGAAGAGTGGCCGCGCCGACCTTGGCTTAACTTCGGTGATGAGTTCAGAACACTTAAACTATGCTATAAGCGCTACCATTTTGATATCATCTTTCTTCAATTTGTCGGATATTGAATTCTGGGGACACTCTGTATAACTTATGCTACAAGAATTATCACGCCGTGAAAGCGGGACAAAATATTTTAGACACTGTTTATGAATAAAAAGATTACATTACAATTACAAAAGGTGACGTTTAAATACAAACAAACAATATTAATTCAATAAATTACGCATAGATAAATTTTAATCATAATATTTGGTTCTTTAATTGTAGGATTTTTTTTAAATGGTGGATTATCTGTGGTGCGATGGTTTAACCTGGAAAATGGAAAAATATGAACTTAATAAAAGATGTATTATTTAAAATCATCTAATTATATGAAAAATAAAATGTATCCCATAGACATACAAAATCCCACACGTCACACTTAGCACCCTTCTGTCAAGGATTTACATTTTATACAAGAACTAGCTTTTGCCCGCGGCTCCGCCCGCGTGGTATTTTGACTTATGTGCCCGCGTGGTATTTTGACTTATGTGCTATCCCACAGGAACCTTTTATTTTTTTCGGGATAAAAAGTAGCATATGTCACTTTCCTTCCTTTGAACTATATCCATGCCAAAAATCAAGTCAATCCGTTGCTCCGTTGCTGCGTGAAAGAGGAACAAACCAACAAACTTTTCAGATTTATAATATTAGTGAGGGTTAATTTATAAAAGTAAAGGCTATTATACAAGACCAGCTATGGTTTTTTTCCAACTTGCGAATAAAATATAAGTCAGGGAGTTCTCAATAAGCAGGCCTGCCTCCCTGCCCTGCCAGAGGTGAAGAAAAGTAGAGTGTACCACTCGATATAATCAATATACGATCAATATATTTTTGGCTCGGGCGACGTACTTCGGATCCCTCGCTACGTTCAGGATTCTACTAAAGAATCCCTCTCTACGCTCGGGATTCTACCCTAGAATCCCTTACTTCGCTCTGGATTCAAAAAACCGCCCTCACCGTAAAAACATTATTTTGCTCCCATATGATACAATCTACTATTGTAGGGCAATTTTTTTAAAGGTGACGTCCACAAGTGGTATATTATTCAGAGAAAAATCGAACCAAGATGATATATACATTATTTGAAAGCTTGTTTCATGGGCTTTCCAAAAATATTTAATTTAGATTTTTTCACCCCTCCAATTTTTTTTTAAATGTGAAAAATAAATTGTATGAAAAATAACAATACAGCTTATTACTTTTTCTAGTTTAGCGATGATAAAGTGCTTCTATCGTTATTTTACTTGCATTCGTAGCTGATTCTTCCACATGCATCACTTAATTTGCTAAAATTAAAAATTATAATCTACCAGTGTGACCAGTTAGTAGGTACAACGTGACAAAAAAAACACTTTAAAAGTGTGTGTAATTGGCAAAAATGCTTTTATTTAACAATTTGGACGTTAATTAATCAGGGTTGCTAGAGATAAACTACCTATTGAGCCAAATATATTAATTTAGCCTAATAAATTCAAAATTAATTTTAAAAAATCAGAGGGCTCTTTTTTGTTTTTAACTGTTGTAATAGACTCAGAAAAATATGAACTTTCTCGAAATGTAGCGAGTGTTGTGGTTAGAATTTTTGATTATTATTATACCAGCCTCCATACATTTTGTGGACATGTCCTTTGCTGATTTATTATATTATTATCTATGCGAGATCGAATCAGGAATGAGGATTTTCAGACGAACCAAAGTTACCGACACAGCCCAACGGATTAGTAAGTTGAAATGGTAATGGGCAGGGCATAATGATCAAAGAATTGATGGCCGATGGGGCAGTAAAATTCTCGAATGGAGACCATGCAAGGAGACCGGCAAGCGCAGCGTAGACGTCCACCGACCAGGTGGACCGACGATATTACTAAGACCGCAGGAATGCGCTGTATGCAGGCCGCTTCCAACCGGGCTTATTAGAAATTTATAGGGGAGGCTTATGTCCAGCAGTGGACGTCTTAATGATGAATGTAACTTAGCAAATAAAAATAATTTGTTAGAAACTTACCAATAAAAATGAAATGTAGAAGCACTGCTAGCCCCCAGGTCAGGCGTCCAGCTATATTATATATAAACGTATAATTACATATTACAATATATAAACAGTATGTATATCGTGAACAATCAATGTTGTACTACGTGAAAATGGCTCAAGCAAGCTCAAATAAACTTTTTAAAATATACATTTTGATTTAGTTTTGAATAACATGTAAATTAACTGTCTTTTTCCTCACAAATTGAAATTTAAGACGCAGATAGTTTTTTTGTTATATTTGTAAGATTCAAAACATTTTGAATGTGTTAGATCTTTTGATATATACCTATCTGTAATATCTCATTCAAAATAAATTAGCTTGGTAGAATATTTTCATTTTGAGGGTAGTTTTTAAAATTGACACAAAACCAAAACTAACGAAAGCTATGAAACATACTTTAATTTTATATTAACTTAAGCCATTTTCACAGCAGATTGTTAGCGTCGCGCACACATACATACACGCACACAGACATACTCAGAAATTCCACCCTATATATATAATCGTTACATTAAATGCTTTCCCTATTGTAAGAGATAATTCTAATAAAAGTAAATAAATAAAGCAATTCTGTGCGGACGACGACTCGCCGATTTTTTTTTGTAGTAGAAATTGTGATCATTTTTGAAGATTTTAATTGACAAATCTAAAGTTTAGCAAATGCGTAGTAACCGTGTGTCCAAAAAGTTTATTTAAAAGTTCAAAGCTATCCCTTTAAGCCGCTATCGGACTCCAATTTTTCCTACACATTTCCATCAAACTGGAGAAAATGAGAGAGTAATATATTTACATCCTCTTTCCTCTTAATATTTATGTCAATTTCAATTTTCAAAACTGTTCGCATTGTCTTATTTCGTGATTGTGCCAAGACACTTTCGATTGTGAAATAAAAGACAATTATTAAAATAGAAAAAACGAATCGGCGCCGATTTGTGCTAGTATTCGAAAGTCTATGCTGATACGATCAATCCAATCTTTAGAAAAGGATAGCTATATGTACATTCATTGGTGTGAATGAAACAAACTACAAAGGGCATAGCTCGTTTCTTTCGCTCTCGTGAATTACAAATTCGGCTATCTCTTTCACACAACATCAGATTTAGTGTCAGGTTTTTAGAGATCTGTCCGATTTAATACGACGATTTTTTAAAAGACAGATTAAATTTAGAAAATTTTGCGTCTTTGCCATTAATGTAGAAAATTCAACTAGTCTGTTCATAGATTTACAAACACACAGATTTCGGATCATCACTGAGAAATATTTCTTTTGTATATATCAAATTCTATCTCGGAGTAAAGTTTTTCTTTATGACGCAGTAGTAATGCCAATATAATTATCACTTCAAACCAAGAGGTATTCCAACGACAAAGAATTCAGTTATGTGTGACTCAATGGTGACTAACGCTACATCCATGTTGTAGTAAATCTATGCAACAGCAATTCGATTAAAAATCAGAATTGATCGATGAAAATCGATACTTCATCGACATTCAGACATAATAATAGCAACGTCGAATCGAGTTAATCGATTTTGAACTTTAAATTAATCGAGTAAATTTTACTTTAGTACATTTCGCGATTTGAAGTTTTAACACCGATCACACACCGCGTCCTTCGCGATTTTTTTATATAAAATTATAAAATTCTCCAGGGCGGGACCTAAGACGGGCCGTGGGGGTAAATTAAGAAACAAAATAATCGATTTTTTTTAGTAAGTTACCGCCATTTATATAAAGATATACGAGAAACATCGCCCGAAGATGAAAAAACCCACCATTATTCGCTTCACGCTATTTGAACCCCGAATTTTTAATAATTTGTCGTGATAAAAATGTGGCCATTTTTTCTACCACTGTAGCATAGGACAACACTGCAGAATCTCCAGCGTGACCATCAAAATTAATAAAGTTAAGATACAGGAAACAGACTAAGTTTAGTCTTGTTTTTATGTGTGTTTTAAGTGCTACATGCAACATATTTTATTTTAGGACATTTTCCTACAACATGACAAAGATCCAAGGCCCATCTTTCCGTAGCTTTTCAAAGTTCTTATGTCAGATGTTCTCTAGCTCATCAGCTGTGCCCTAGCTTTTCAGATAGCCCCTATAGCTTATCAGATGCTCTATAGCCTTATATCAGATGTTCCCTAAATTATCAGATGTTTCCTAGCTCAACAATTGTGCTCTAGCCTTATATCAGATGTTCCATAGCTCATCAGATGTCCCCTAGCCTTAAATCAGATGTGCCCTAGTTTATGTCAGATGTCCCCTAGCCTTACATACTTTCACATTTTCCCATGATTTCAGATGTTCCTTAGCTCATCAGATGTGCCCAAGCTTGTCAGAAGTCTAGCCTTATATCCAGATGTCCCCTAGCCTTATATCCTTTATATCAGATGTTGCCTATCGTTCGTGCGCGTATGTCGGAGGTTCCCTAGCCGTGGTGCGTGGTGTGTGGTGTGGTGGGGGTGGGGGGTGAAGGTTTAGTTCCAGATGCGCAGGAAGGAGTCCCAGGAGCCGGTGGCGACGGCCATCCCGTTTTCGGTGACGCCCAGACAGGACACGCGGTTGTCGTGGCCGGCCAGTATGCCTGTAGACAAAAATATAAGTAAGTTTTTTAATTTAAAAAACAAATAAGATTTTTAGATCGGAGAGAAAATAAATAAATAAATATTGAGGGGGCATCTTACACACGGTGTCTGACCCCAAACTAAGCAAAGCTTGTAAATTAAATATAAATAAATAAATATTTAAATAAATATATATAAAAAAAAAAGCTTAAATATGTATATCGTATGAAATATTAGAATGCTTTTTCTATATTTATCAATGCTGAAAATTGTATTCTGTCTTATTGACGAGGGTTTTGTCTCCGCAATTTGTAAAAACTGGATTTTTATGGTTTCCTCGATACAGGCTTGCGTAGTGAGGAAACCAATTGTTTGAAAAATTGTATAAAAACTACTAAATGCAAGACAGCTCCTTGTGTATCCCAGATTTGATCTTTTTGTTAACTTTGTGTATATTATGTTTGTTTTTGCATGAATAAAATATTTTTCATTTTTTTTTGATCCAGAAGAGGTGTCAAGTCTATTAGGACTCAAGCGCGCGCTCGTTCTTTATGGAATCCCGCGAGCTGCAGCCGGCCCATACCTCGTTACACTGTCGACTTTCTTTCTTCTGTCTTTGTTGATGTCGAGTATCTTATCAGTATCAAAAGTTTATGTCAGTGGCAAGGATCTTGTCAGTGTTAAGCGTATTATCAGTGCCAGTGTGTTAAATGTCTTTGTCGGTGGCATTGGTTTTGTCAGTGTCAAGTGTCGTGTCAGTGGTAAGGATCTTGTCATAGTAAAGTGTCTTGCCAGTGGCAAGTTTCCTTTCAGTGTCAAGTGTCTTGTCCGTAGCAAGGAACTTGACAGTGTCAAGTCTTGATTAAGAGTCAAGTTTCTTGTCAGTGTGTCAAGTGTTTTGTCGGTATCAAATATCATGTCAAGAGTGGTTTTGACAGCATTAAACGTGTTTTATCAGTGTAAAAGTCCCTAGATTAGCTATAACTCACCAGCACGCTCGCTCTTCATGGAATCCCACACGTTGCAGTTGAAGTCGTCGTATCCCGCGAGCAGCAGCCGTCCCGACTTGGAGAAGGCGACGGACGTGATCCCGCAGATGATGTTGTCGTGCGAGTACATCGCCAGCTCCTGGTCGGCGCGGATGTCGAACATCCGGCAGGTCGCGTCGTCGGAGCCCGTCGCGAACGCGAACCCGCTCGGGAAGAACTGCGGACGGGAAACGGGGACAGGATTAGTCATAGCGAAGAAGCTCAAGCGCAAGAAAAAATGACAAAATCTAAATGTATAAAAATGAATCGTGGTTGGTAGTCTCGCTACAACTCGAGAACGGCTGAACTGATTTGGCTAATTTTGATCTTCGTATATTTGTGGAAGTATACTAACTATAAAAGTTGCGAGAAAAATAATGAGAACATTACTTTCATTTTACATACAAAATGTTCCAAAATTTCATGTAAAAGTTGCCATTGACTGTTGACAGATGGCATGGGCGTAGCCATGGTGGGGCAGGGTGGGGCAAGCGCCCTGGACTCCTGGGCCCATGTCGGCTTTTCAGATCTCATCTTTTACTTCACTTAAAATCGGCTCTTTGTTGAAATATATAAGGAAAATTATTCGAATTCGGTTCGCTCGCCCTTTCATAAAATTGACCGGGACAAGACCGCGGCTATAGTTTGCTAATTACTTATTATTTTAGACTGTTGACCCACCCTGAGCCCATGGCTGGCTACGCTCATGACAGATGGTGAGATGGAGTTCACCGGGTCAGCTAGTAAATAATAAATAGTCGTCGCCCGTGTGGGCAATGGTACACGTTGAAGCGAGATGGTTCTAGATGGAATCAACCTTCTTGGAAGCTGTGATGTTAGCTACCAGCTGCGGATAGCCCGATCCTGGCTGAAGCTCACTCAACAGCTGCGTCATGTAGACGTTTTAATATGTTATATGTTCTGTAAACTATGTTATTTTCGATGACAAACCCGATACAGAGCGCGCGAGACCGCCTTACTATCTTAATATATATAAATCTCGTGTCACAATGTTTGTCCTCAATGGACTCCTAAACCACTTAACCGATTATAATAAAATTCGCACACCATGTGCAGTTCGATCCAACTTGAGAGATAGGATAGTTTAAATCTCAAATTATAGTCGCAATTTTAATTTATTTAGCCACAGCAACGCGTGGCCGGGTCAGCTAGTACTCTATAAAATTTAACTTGATTTCTGCGACAGTGACATTGACATTTTTAGAGTTGAGATAGTGGTGGAAAAAATGGATTTTCAAACAATGTTGTAATGAAATCGAATCGAGTGAGAAATTGGATTTTATTTACTTACTATTATTTAAGATCAATTATGTACACATGTAAATAATGTTATGATATTAATTAAATACTCATAATAATGTAACGATAGTATTTATCGACGTTTTTCACTATTATCGATGCTAATGTAACATATAATTGGGTTTAATTTAATTACACATGTAAAAAATGTTATTATATCAAAATATTCAATAAAACCAATGATAAATTAAATTTTATTGAAAATATCGTCGGTATAAACTATCGATATTTTAATTAAAACTGTGGTCACGATCATTCGTCGCCCATCACTAATCGGCATGCCCACAAAGTATAACATTGACAGGTACTGTCCGTACTATTAAGAAATTCAGGACTTCATAGGCGTGATTTTTCTGACAGCTGTCGCAGAGATCAAGTTACATTTTATAGAGTATAGTTTAATCACGTTGATATATTTATAGTTTATTTGTCTACTTGCTTGTTGTTCAGAATAATAAATATGAGACAATTACCGTCTCAGGCGCGAGTGAATTGAAAACTTGAAGACAGAAGATTGTGGAACTTTGGATATGTAATAATTAACTTTACTGAAGGCAGATAGGGAGTTGAATAATCATCATGGCAGCGTTATTATAGCTCTAATGAAGATTTGTTTAAGTTCCTTCACTGATATTTATGTTCATTTGTTCCTTGAGTTGGAAATAGATACCTAAGAGAAGGATAGACACATCTAGCTTCACACATTTCAGACAGAGACAGAGACACTCACCGTGACAGCGTTGATATCGCTCTCGTGTCCCGGGAAGGTCTGCTTGCAGGCACAGTCGCGGATGTCCCACAGTTTAGCGGACGCGTCGCACGCGCCCGAGACAAAAGTACGCTGGTCGGGCGCGAGAGAAAGGGACATCACGTCGCCCGTGTGCCCGGTGAACTGGCCGCACTGCTGGCCCGTTTCGATGTCCCACAGGGCGCTAGAAGCAAATATAATACATTTGGACACCAGCATTTGCAAGTATTTTACCGAAATGGTATCATTTCGATGTCACAGTCTATGAACTAATAATAATAAGTCAAGAACTTTGGCTCAGAACAAATTCGACATCTTCTTCTTTTTAGCCATAGGACGTCCACTGGACATAGGCCTCCTATAAAGCTCTACAATAAGATCGGTTGGTAGGTAGCGGCTTCCATCCAGCGCAATCCTGCAGTCTTGATGAGGTCAGCCGTCAACCAGACGTCGAGCACGCTCGCCGTTTTGTTATTACGGCAATTGTTTAAACCAACGAGTGTATTGGTGTAACATTTTGTAGAGCCTTTGCAGTAGCGCGGGCGATGCGCGGGTGCGACATTGTACGTCCGATATTTTAAGAAAGAGTCAACGCAAAGTACTACGAAATGTTACGGGTAAATGCACACTGGCTGTGAACATTACGCCGAACAGAGCGCCGAGCAGCATTGGCAGGAACGTTACATTACATTGAAATGCTTTGGACACTGAGCTTTTACCTGTATTGTTCCATTCGTAAGAACGTTACATTACATACAAGTGCTCGAGAAAATGTACTCACCTTTAAGGACCGAGATAGCCTAAAATATGTTCAAGCCAATAACTTGGTTAAGAACTTGATTAGAACAATTTATATTTTGTTATCATGTTGTGTTTTACCGACAGGGAAAGGAAAAATAAATCAAGAAGGAAGGAAAAGTACAATTTACAATCCCAATTGTGTTATGAATAGCTTTATAAATCTACTATTTACATTGGACAAAATCGTGTTATTCATAAAATATTATTTACTCCTGCGTTTTTATATGTCGAATCACACAAGTCGGCGGATGTGAAGTTAGCTTCAAGCTGCGCAATATCCAATCAACGCGCAGCTTATGTGAACTTCACGTCCGCCTACTTGTACGATTCCGCATATACACAGTTTTGATCTTTCATCATGTTTAGCGGTGCCGTTCAACTCAAACTTCAAACTCATCACTCACTCTTATTCAGTGTAGGGGCGATAAGTCCTGCACTAACGTCCCGGGAGTGTTTTGTGCATTTCCCCCTCCAGCGTCACCCGAGCTTCAGCCCAGCTCCTTAAAACAACGGAGCGTGGCTCTGGGCCGTTGGCACAACTGCTCCAATGGCTTGGATGGTGTATGAGATGATGACGTCGCTGAACAGCTCCATTGGTTTGGATGGTGTATGAGATAGCGATGTGGATGATGATACAGAAGCCCACCAGGTCATGTTTTCCAAGCTGGTGTTTAGCAGGATCTGAGTTTATTTTATTACATATAGGTTTATGTTTGACTACATACCTACTGCCGGATGTTAAGCAGATATGCGGTCTAAGGTGTAACACGCTTACCTAGAAGATACCTATTTACTCGGGATTTGAAGACACCCACGTTGTACCTTAACGGGAAGACAGACCCAGGCAAAGCGATTCACACACACACCCGGCCACATTCCACATTCCGGCTGTTCGTATGAGGAATGAGGATTCGAAACTCTTGGTTCTAACGCGCAGAATGTCCACCATAAAAGGATGTCGCTTTGGTCGTGATTTGAGTGGCACGGCAGATCGTGTCTCCACTGTCGGTGGTGGAAGGTAGGAAGGAGACTCACCAGGTCATGTCTCCGGAGCTGGTAAGGATCTGGTTGTCGTCGAGGAAGCGGCAGCAGGAGAGGTATCCCGAGTGGCCCGGCAGCTCGCGGGATACGCGCACGTTACCCTCGCGAGTCTTTAAGCTGGAAACGGAGAACACACGAGGTTTTATTAAACAAACTAAAGCAGTTTCAAAAACTATTATTGAAATCAGTAGATCAAGATTAAAGTTGTCAAATCTACAGCAAGTTTGCGCAGGTCACCGAGCGTAGGCGCAAGTCATCCTATACTCGTTAATATTATATCATATGAGGTTTACTGGTAGATCTGAGTCACCTTCACTCAAGTCTTATTATCTTACAATATCAGAGCAATATAAACCATTTATGCTCGGAGATAAGCCTTCCAGACAGAGCAAATGTCGTTACCGCCGCGAGCGACATAAGAGCCCGAAGGGGCGTTGACGCAGGTCATCACCCAGGTGGAGCGAAGTGGGTCTCGTACACTATATTCAAGATTGTCCTACGCAATACGCACGCAGCAAAACACGCAGATCAATGGCAACCTTATGACTTAAGAGAGAGAACTCACCTGTAGATAGAGCAAATGTTGTCGAGACCGCGGTAAGCGACTCAGGAGCCTGATGGGGGCAGAGTACTGATCTAAGAGGGACGAAGTGGAGTGGGGGTTCCCACGCTATCAGGGCATTAGCAACCTTATACCCTGAAAGATAGAGCTCACCTGTAGATAGAGCAAATATTGTCGAGACCGCCGTAAGCGTCGTACGAGCCTGAGGCATAGGAGAGCATCACCCAGGAAGACAGAAGTGGGATCTCGTAGACATTTACCTGACTATTCTGACTAACTTTAAGACTGGCAGACACAGTACTATAGATCTCACTGTCTGGAAGATATAGCTCACCTGTAGATAGAGCAAATGTTGTCAAGACCGCCGCAAGCGACGTACGAGCCCGATGGGGCGTAAGCGCAGGTCATCACCCAGGAGGAGCGAAGTGGGATCGCGTGCACTTTGTTCGTGGTGTGGCTGTCCCACACTATCAGCTTGCCGTCCTGGCTGGCGGACACCAGGTTCCTGGAAATAAAAGTGGGCATTAGAATCGATCAAAAGTTTAGCTTCTTTAGATTGTCGAGTCAGCAATTCTATCAGTGTTAAACATCATATTCGATTTATTCATAAAATATTTCATTTACACGCCAATACGATAGGTTTACATGATCACTGTTTAGAAAAATAGCCAATGTATAACAAACAGTATCTTTATATATAAAAATTTCGTGTCGCGTTATTTGTCCGCGATGAACTCCTAACTACTGAACCGATTTTAACCAAATTTTGTACACTGTGCGCAGTTTGATCCGACTTGACCGATATAGATAGACAGAATAGTTTATAACTCAATTTATAATAGCATTTTTATGGGTGATATTTTTTATACTATTATGCCAAAACAACGTTTGGCGGGTCAGCTAGTAGAAATATAAGACGTTCGACCAGTAAAACGTTACCGGATGAACCCGTGCTCGAAGTCGATTAGCAGATAACGGCCAATGGCCATAGCAGGGTAAAACTCAGGGCAGTTTTTTCATCTGGGCCACATGGACAGTACAGGTTGTTTTACCTACACTGGGTGTGTCGTACATCGTACAGCAGTTGGGTTAAAATTTGGCCATATCATACTGGTCATAATTGGAGCCACGCTTCGAAGAAAAGTTAAATCCAATGTGTACGATCCCCGAACTAGGCTAAGGTTTATAAAGAGAGTAACGTCAAGAAGATCTGCGATAAATAATTCACATATTCATCGTGATTTGGACCAGCATAGCTAATTTTCAGATTTTGGTCCCAGTACTTTATTTTATAGTGTCGAGAGCTCTATGAATAAAAAAGTTCCAGAGAGTAACATTTTGAGAAAGGAGTCTTTTTGGAAAGACTCTTTTTGAAAACATATGTAGGCAGAATCAACAAACATTTTAAGAATAGGGCCAAAAGAATAATTATGTATGTATAAGTATACCTATTAATAAAATGTAAAAATATCATACAATAGCCGTCAATACGACGTCAATTTATGACTCAACCATATACTCAAACTTAAACGTAATAAGGGTTTAATTAGCATAGCATTTTACTCAGCAACTAATATGGGGTAGTCAGTACGGCCATGTCGTAATCTACAGGAAAATGACTAACATACTACATAAATATTAATTTCATTGTTTATGAACAGCTGTCATGAACTCATGTCACTTAGTTTTTAAAAATGTTTTCAATACTACTTGTTTTAAGTGTATGTGCCATAATTTAGAGTACAGCTAGAGTCTGGCTAACGAAAGTTGATACTGGAATTTTACGCAAACTTTTTAAATGACAACACACGGTGCTACTACCATCGCGGATTTATCTTTAAACTGGGGTTTTTTACTTATGTATTAAAAACTTTTTCAAACTTCACGTACTAAACTGAACAAAATGATTTATTACATTATTATAATCTTCATCGTAATGAAGTAGATAGGTATGCGTTGAAATCATTTAGATAAATTGGAGAGCAATGCAAAGCCTCAGTTTGGCATAATAATAACGACAAAAAAAAACAGAAATAATTATTATGAATATAAAACTCCTACACGACAAGTCAAAGCTTAAAAAAAAGATTTTTTTTTGCGATTCCCACAAAGATTTGGAAGAATCAAAATCGCAGTAAGGTAACAATGCTACATCGTGTGAGTGAGAGAAAGTGTTTCCCTCTGAGTTTAGGGCTGCCATACTGATATTTTTTAAATTTGCCGCGCTTTGTCAGTATCAACTTTCGTTAGCCAGACTCTAACGTCAAATAACCAAAACCAATGTGGCTAGTTTTGCGCATCAGTGCAATGCGAATGGCGTACATGAAATAATCTACCCCCTCTAAATTACTTTCGTAAACTCTAAAGTACTAAAAATTGATTTTCGCGCATTTCGCTATGTAGTACGAGCTGAGGCCTAGAGTTTGCATGGTAAACTAAAACTATTATCGATTTCGTGTGGCTCCAAACCATACTATTAACGATTTTTCTGCGTGCTTCATCATCGACCACAACGTCGCTTACCATCAGTAAGTAAGTCGAGTTGGTAAAGCGCGGACTCATTTGCGATAAAGAAAAAAACCTTTTTGTTAGTTCTTCCTCGTTTCCGCCAGAGGGCACAATACAAAAATGAATGAATTTAGACAGAGAGTACTGTAATTTCCGTTTACGTATAAACTGCAACTAATCTAGTGATACATTTTATAACAAAAAAGCCAAGTGAGAGTAGGGCTCACGAAGGGATCCGTAGGTACTGTATGGTTATCCACCTAATTTATTTTATTCTATTTAAGCTCTCCACCCTGTGCAACTAATATTCTGGAAATTTTTCAAACTGCTAACCTGTTGCCGTCGTAGAAATAGAGCATTTGTGAAAGTTTCAACTGTCTAGCTATCACGGTTCGTGAGATTCAACCTGCCGGGCTAGGATGCGCACTACGAATTCATTTCTTTCGATGTAGCAGAACGTAACAGAATAATGGCGAAGTATATGTCTGTCACTTTTTCATACGTCGACAAGAGTCCTTTTCAGACACAGACACAGAGAGACAGAAAGTGGAGGCTTAGTAAAATGGACCTGTTTTTACGGAACCCTCAAAACCACACCATTGACATGACATGACAGAGCAGAGAGTAAATCACCTCTCTTCCACATTCGATTGCAACCTTGATTTAGGCCGGTAATATAATAAAAATATAGTACAAGTAGGATCTCTGAACCTCTTTCGTTTTTATA
Organism: Hypomecis punctinalis; assembly: GCA_949316475.1. Taxonomy (NCBI): domain Eukaryota; kingdom Metazoa; phylum Arthropoda; class Insecta; order Lepidoptera; family Geometridae; genus Hypomecis; species Hypomecis punctinalis. The sequence goes on along the minus strand of OX438819.1, from coordinate 2,191,246 downwards.
GGTCGTCGGCTGGCGATCGGCCGTAAACATTGCTTCTCTACGTGTGGCCACGTAACTATAATTATATTACAAGCATAATTAATTTCCGAGAATATTTTTTTTTATCAAAACAGTAGGAACACGCTAGTAGCAAGCCGCTTCCAACCAGTCCGATTTCTGATACTTTCCAGAAAATGTTCAACTTCATCATAAAAAAACATCTTCATACAAAAACAGTTTATAAGTTTTTGTCTACTCTGGACCATAAAGAGACGGAAGATTTACTGAAGATTATATCTTAAGTTTTATATTCCTGCCAAGGGATCAATATTAAACAATAGAATGTTTATTAGAAATTAATAAATAATTTAATCTTTCTTACCAGCAATATTTTTAGATTTTTTATGTAATATCTGTGAAAGACTATGTAGTATTCTAATATTTATATGTTTTGTTTTTATATAGGTTTAGTTATAAGATAGATAGAGGTGTATATATGCTAAATGTAAATAAATTATACATTTAAATAAGCTAAATCGTACCAGATTCCCGCGATACAGGCCCAGACTAGTGCGGGAATCGTCATAATTTCTCTAGTGTATATAAAACACCCATAAACATAAGTTTAATCTTAATTACCTTGGTTATGTTATCTACTGTTAACCTATGTTTATGTAAATAAATATATTTTCATTTTTTTTCATCACTACAGCTAAATGACCACTACTGGACCTAGAGGAACTTGAGTGTGTATTTCTGAATGAAGGACATTCTATGACATCATTGTACCTTATTATTTATATACTACGGGACTAATCGCGCACTCAAATTACGAGATAAGTAAATACCTCTTCATCCCGACGTTGATCAGTCTTCCCGTGACGTCGGGATGATGAGGTATTTATTTAACGTACATAATAATAATGTGACGTTGACGTTGATCAGTCTTCCCGTGACCACGACTGTTGCAACTCGGTCGAAACGTCGGGATGATGAGGTATTTATTTATCGTACATAATAATAATGTAATGTGTAATAATGTGTTATACCAAAATCACCAATAAAATCTGCTGTTTCATACAAAAAAAGTTCATATAAAAGTTCATGATTCTCAACAAACAAAATGTAAGAAATTGCTAGCAATTTTTTTTTTGCAATTGTTGTATCGGTCTCATAGTAAAAGCTAGTCATAATTGTAAGCACAATGATATCCTAAAATGTAGAGTAAAAATAAGCGAAGTTACTACTTCTGGTTATAATAAAAGTTAAAATTCACATGTACGATCAAAACTTGACCCCTGGCAAGTAAAAACATCTATTGTACGGAGAGTTTATACAAACATTAATTATCCTTGCGACACCAACCTTGATTCCGGCCGGTAACACAATAAAAATACAGAATGGTTCGAATCTCGAGCCTCTCAACGGTTTATAGGTCATCGGCTGGCGAACGCCGGGCAATCGATCGTAAACATCGCCCCCATACGGTCACGTAGACAGGCGCGGTGCGTTTACCGTCTCCTTTCGAACATGGGATATGATAGGATAGACGGTTCTGTATACTGAGCGCCACACAAATCGACGGATGTGAAGCTATGCGCAGAGCTCTGCGCAAAAGCCGAAATATAGGCATACGCGGGAGCCAGAGAAACGAGACGCCGGGGCACACCCGCCCGCCAACCTCATGCCTCCCGCGCGCTCCCTACGCACTACGACACGCGACGTCGGAATTATGCACGCTGGCCCAGTGCGGGTTGGTGGATTCACATACGCTATTGAATTTCTTCTACGGACGTATGCAGGTTGTCTCACGATGTTTTCCTTCACCGAAAAGCCAGTGGTGTGAAATTCCGTTCAAATGTTCCAAAGAACTCATTGGTACGGAACCGGGGATTTGAAACCAGGACCTCACGATTGTGAGTGATCACCTCTAGATCACAATGACTTGTATGATTGACAATAGGTAATATTTTCACAATTCTTGACGTGATAACATCATATAAATCGATGAACGCCGGAAGGAGGAATGATGACCGAAATGAATACTGTCTGCACTCTATCAACTACTGAAACCTTGCGAATCTCAATTTATGTATTTAGTATAAAACGAGCAGGTTACCACAGGAAAACCAGCCTAAAAATATACAAATGCACACGGCGCCATACAAATAATTGCGTGAACAATGACAGCGACGTACAATGGAGGAGGTGAGACAATGGCGCTTTGAAATCCACACATAGAGACGGCGTTGGAATGGCTGCTACATAGATTACCCGCTATAGATGCCGTGGTTGAACAAGAGTAGACAGGTGTATGAATCCCCTGTAATAGTGTAGGCTGTAGAGTAAATACCCTGTAAGTGTTGAGGCAGGAGATAGAGTCTCACCTAGAGTCGCTGCCCCAGTGCATAGCGTATATCTTGGCGAGGTGGCCGCGCAGCGTGCGCCGCGTGCGCATCTGTATGCGCCCGATCGGCTCCAGGTTGATGGTGGCTTGCGCCAGCGACGTGTCGCACGCCGCCTTCCTTGCATCCTGTAACAAAGGTATCGCCAACGTTACTACAACCTTCTGTATTTGTTTGTTCATTCTATAAGACCTCTGGCACAGCAACACTAAGCTATAAGTGGCATCGTACAACTTGGCGGCAGTGATGTTACCTACAAACTTCAGATAACCCAATCCTCGCACAGCTATTACGTGAGCCAGTCAGGTTGGGTTTTGAGCAGCTTGTAGCCAACATCACAGCCGCTAACTTGAGTAACTCCACCTATAACGTCAATGACATCTTTACCTCTCTCTCTCTCTCTCTCTGTGTGTGTGTGTGTGTGTGTGATAGCTATGTTTTTCACTCTACCTCGCCACGCCTTCTCCGCCGATGGGCAAGACAGTCGTGCCCAAGGCGCCAACATATTGACATGTCTAATTTTAAAATATTGAGTCTGGCATTTTGTTAGGAACAGCCGGAATGTAGAACGCTTTGCTGGAGTCCGTCTGCCTTTTGACTAAGGTATAGGAGTCTTCAAATCCCAAGTAAATAACTATCTTCTAGCTAGGTAAGCGAGCTACACCATAACTATGACACAATATCTGGTTACCATCTGGCATAAGAGTATGTGGTCAGTCACAAACCTACACTACACCTACAAAAAAAACCGGACAAGTGCGAGTCAGGCCTCGCACACCGAGGGTTCCGTACAAATCCAGAAAAATTTACAAGAAGTAAGTTGTTAAAATCTCTATACTATAACCATTTACAAAAAAGTTTTTTTTTTCACTTTTTTCGTCATACATCGAAAATTACACATTGTTAAAATAATTAAAAACCTGTTTTAGCATATGCTAATAAAGTTCTTTTATATGATACCTTACATGATACGATTTACTCACTTTGAATTTTGAACCTATCATTTGTGAATTTTGAGGCCCTATTTTTTTCCTATATATATATAGGAATAAATCTGAAAACTGTACATTTTTAATTAAATCACAAAAAAATAGGGCCTCAAAATGTGTACTCTAAGACAATGCTTCTTGCCAAATTGCATAGTTCTATGTCCTGTAGGTTTTGATTTTTGTGTGTCGAAATATGCGGTTTTTTACACAACTGCAAGAAATCATAGATATACGTATACAGTTTAAATTTCAACTCGATGTCTTTACGCGTTCCCGAGATCTCTTTATCTCGGGAACGCGTGTGTATCTTGACATACACACAGACGGACAACAAAGTGATCCTATAAGGGTTCCGTTTTTTCCTTTTGAGGTACGGAACCCTAAAAATAACTAGATCTACTGCTCTCTGGAGGTTTTTTTTAAAGTTCCTCGGCTTTCTTTGGCATCTTTCTACTGTTGCATTCCATGCTAGATATGGACGCATATACAATTATACACCTACATTAGGCAAACGACCCACCGCCTCATACGCACGCACAACAAGAAAATATTTCAAGTAAACAGATGACAGAGAAAACACAACAGTCATACGAAAGTTGATTTAAAACCACCAAGGTCACGCCGACGGCCGAAACCGAAGCGACGTTGATAACAAAGTCAACATAAATATAAATATGTCGTCACTCGACGCTGTTTTGGCCATCTGGTGATATGTACTGTGAAATTTAAATAGTGAAATTGGCTTCCAGCTAACGTATGTGCGTATAGGCCGCCCTGAGGTTTAATGCCGCCCTGAGGTTTAATGCCGCCCGAAAGATGCAGACATAATTATCATTTTTCACCAAACATCGGTTCGTAATTTTTGTTTTTTTTTTCTTTCTACCAACTCCTGCTACTCCAGAGAGCCAATGAGAGAATGACAGAGATAACTTTCAATAAGATTAAATCCAAAACCTTGATGTGCTTTTATTGATACCAGTATTTTCAGTGCAGCAAATTTTTCCTTTCATCATCATCATTTCAGCCATAGGACGTCCACTGCTGGACATAGGCCTCCCCTAATGATTTTCAATAAGACCGGTTGATAGCGGTTTGCATCCAGCGCGATCATGCGGTCCTAATAAGGTCATCCGTCCACCTTGTGGGTAGACGTCCTACGCTGCGCTTGCCGGTACGTGGTCTCCACTCGAGAACTTTTTGACCCCATCGGTCATCAGTTCTCCGCGCTATGTGCCCTGCCCATTGCCACTTCAACTTGCCAATCAGCTGGGCTATGTCGGTAACCTTGGTTCTTCTACGGACCTCCTCATTCCTGATTCGATCTCGCAGAGAAACTCCGAGCATATCCCTCTCCATGGCTCGTTGGGCTACTTGGAGCTTACTAATAAGGCCCATAGTGAGAGACCACGTTTCTGTGCCATAAGTCATCACTGGCAACACACACTGGTCGAAAACTTTCGACTTGAGGTATGTCGGACGAGAAGACGTTACGCAATTTTCTAAACGCTGCCCAGCCGAGTTGGATTCGGCGACTGGCCTCTTTCTTGAAGTCGGACCTACCTAACTGGACTACGTGTCCTAGGTAGACGTACCTATAATTTTTCCTTTAGAAACTTGAGAAACAAACTATTTATTCCAACGCAAGTTTGTACGGCCTAAAAACCTACCTAGGCCGAATCATACAACTTGGCGTCTGTGATGTGAGCTACAAGTTACGGATAGCCTAATCCTGACTGCAGCTTGCGCGAGAATTGGGCTACCCGCAGCTTGTAGCTAACATCATAGCCAGCAATAGCATATAGCATAGCAAGTTGTATGATTCGGCCTAGGTATTATACTAAGTAATATTACGGACTCACTCGATTCGGAATCGAGTGATGACGGCGCAAACTTAGCAACCCCGCGCCCCGCGAGAACGAGACCTAAAGTCACGCGCAATGGCGCGGCTGTGTATTTATTTCACTATTCTATTTTCCCGACGTGATCAGGGAGCTGATTTACATGTTCAGTCATATATCCCAAAAACTGTGAAGTTATGATTTAGCCTTATGCTTTCAAATTATCAGTGTATTTTCTTTGAATTAACATACTTAAGAGTCATTAGACCAATACGTTATTCACTAAATGTCTACTTTTCTATTGACATTATTATATTGTAACTGCCACTTATTGTCTTTTATAACTAGATTTATCTTTTTATTGATATAAATATATCCTATGATATTCAATATTCCTTATTTATCTATTTGTTTCTCTTTATCACCTTGTTTGTTAAGTTTTTGCTATACTCTATAAATCGATCTCTTATTTTGTCGTCTACCAGAATTTCATCAAACTTCTGTCAAGTGTGCAGCCCGTTTCTAATTCAAAGTCGAGTCGTTCGGGTACTATTCTAATATTATTGATAGCATTGTGAATACAGTTTAAGTCAGATTGTTAATAGTATACTTTCTAGCCGTACGATCATCCTGACGTGGAGGCAGCCTACGAGCTTGCCACTAACCGTAATTATAGTTAGTAATTCAGTACAGCACTAATCTACAGTGGATATCCGTCCTAATTCTGGAGCTGCGAATGACCTGCGATGTTTTGATAGTGACGCGGCGCCGCCACCGGTTGAGTGAAGGAATAAATACTTTGACTGTTTACTTTATTGTCAAGTCCTAATTATGAGGAAACTGTCAAGAAGTAAATACCTCACAACCGGTCTTATGGAATTTTTTAAAGGCTTATTATGTCCAGCAGTGGACTGATGGCGCTGTAAAGTTCTTGAATGAAGACCACTAATTAGCGCGTGCAGCACTGTACATAACAGCTGGCCAATTCTGTTAACAGATCTCATTACTAAGGTGACACGTTCTTGAGCCTCTCTCATTTTTCTGCCAGTTTTGAGCTGTCAGAATTGTCAGAAAAACAAAAGAGGTTCGAGAAAGTATCACTTCAGAGTGTCAAGTGGGAGTTTTGCAAATCAAATCGAATTACTTTTACGTCGCGTTGACCAAACGCGCCGTGCACACACGCGAGCACATTGACACACACGCTTGAATTAGCCAATCACAGACGTTGCCGCGCTCGTATTCGATCAGTTTGGCGCTCGTTACATTACCGTAAAAAATACTCACTTAGCTATTCAGTTTTCTGTACGTGACACAAGATGGCGCTGTGCCATTTCCATAGAAATTACATCAAACGTTAACGCGATCGAGCTCGAACGAACATCTCCCACTTAGCCCTCTGTAAAGAGATCGGTTAACAGAATTGCCCTGCTGGTGTATAAACTGCCAAAATGTTACATGTATAGCTTTCTATTAGCTTTCTTTTTACAATCTTTCTTCTTACACACGTAACCACTAGAGTCGCATAATCAAATCAGCGCCAAAAAGTATCACTTCAAAATATTCCGTTTGCAAATTTTTTACCATACCATCAATTATGATCGAAATTCGAAAAGGAAACAAAAAATAGAACCAAAAATCCGTAAGTACATAAATTCCAAACAACTTATTGGTACGAGGCCAGACTAGAACCCGCGCCTCCCGTTTGAAGGCCGAGCGTTCTCCCACTTGACCACCACGGGTAGAGGTAAGTTCGTATAGGCTAGAAGACTAACCCTGGTGTCAGTGTTGAGCCGCCAGAAGGCCTTTAACATGGCTAAACAATAACGTACAATTTAACGTGTCATCCGAGCCACGGTAGCGCGAGGTTGTAAATGCCGTTCGCGGTCATTCTTTCGAGGACTGTTGCTTAACTTAACCAAGACTGTAACTATTCTGTACTTTACTGTATCAGCCTTTTTAAGGACGTAGGCCTACCCACGAAGGGTGATAGGGCCATTTCCACCACGCTGGCCCAGTGCGGGTTGGTGTAAACTATTCTATCAAAACGTAAAATTTATGATAAATATTATGTAGGTAGGTAGTTACGACAGTGAAACAGATTTATGACTTCTCACAACATCACGTTATATTGTACCAACCTTAAAAAAAATATACGAGGAAATACTTTGTTTTACTACCAATTCAATGACAATCTCGAAATACGGTGTGCAGAGGAAACTCAAAGTCCAATAAAATATACACTGAGCAAGCAATGACAAAGAAAAATATTATGACAATAGAAATGAATCACGGGACGTATTCTCGAGACGTCGATATTATCGACGTTTTTCTTTCTCTCATAACAAACGTTGTTGGAGTGAAAGGGACCGAGATGATGGTGTCAATTTCACCAATGTTAAAAACAGGTATTTTCTATTTACGAGAAGGACCATTCATTCAGAGGTTACAGGGCTAGACTATAACTAAGTCTATCAAGGACAGGAGCACCGCATCGAATTTCTTCTTCGGACGTACATAGATGAGTTACCTCTCGGTATTTTCCTTCACCAGCCAGTGGTGTACAAATCAACAGAATTCAATCATAAGGAACCGGGTTTGAACCCACGTCTCACGTTTGTCAGGCGAAAGTTTACCTATTCAGCCACCATAGCGATAACTGTGGTAGCTCACTCATCCATCCATCCATCAACCGTAAGACGTCTACTGCTAGACATAGGCCTCCCCTATGGATTTCCAATAAGGCCGGTTGGAAGCGGCCCGCATGCAGCGCGTTCCTGCGAACGCGGTAAAAGCGGTAGCCTACTATAATCCGCGCCACAAGTCGTCGGATGAGAAGTTAGCCGCAGATGACAACTTCGCTAATTATTGCGCATGTATGCACAATCCCGACGCAAGTGGCGTAGTGGTGAGCACAGGCGTAGGGAGCGCGCGGGAGGCATGAGGTTGACGGGCGGGTGTGCTCCGGCGTTTTGAATCTCTGGCTCCCGCGCATACCTATATTTTGCCTTTTGCGCAGCGTTCTGCGCCTAACTTCCCATCCGCCGACTTGTGTGGCGCGGATTATACCACAGCTAAAAAGCCTTAGTAGTTCTACTAAATAAATCCATCATATTATATTTTTTTCAATCAGATTTACCAATTCGTTCACCTCTAATATTTTCGTGATTTCCAGAATAGCGACACAAGTTACCACCTTGAATGGTGTGAAGCGAAAACGTGACGCGCCGTTTAAACACTCTTTACTTAGCGCATGAAAACGTCGGCAGCTGTACTTTACATGTTTGGATCCCCTTCAGTAATAGAAGACAAACAGGCGGTTTGGACAAAGGACTAGTTCTTTTAGATATAGGAAAAAAACCGGGTTATTCAGAAAGACTGCGCGGGAAGAGTGATTCAGACCCTATGGCCGTTATTATTAATGACTCATAAACAACTTTTACGATTGGACCAACCCCGAATTCAAGAAAAAGAAATTAGATGTTCCATATATTTTATGGTTACCACTCTACTGCTACATTCAACAAAAAGAACCAAAATCGTTAATTTTAGCCACCCGGCCTATACGAACTTACTTAGTAAGATACGAATTTACACGAACTTAGTTGGTAAGTTTGTGACGAGGAGGAGGTAGGAGGACGTCCATAGCTGGACATAGGCATCCCCTATAAAGATATTTACCGGGTCCAGACTCGTGGTTACACCGCTTTGTTACACCAGTGTGACTACGAGGAAACTTTTTTACTCGTGGTTACACCAACTGGTGTAACCACGAGTAAACTAATAAAACGTAGGACTCGTGGTCACACTGCTAGTGTAGGGAAATAAAAAAAATCTGTACTATATAAGATGACCTTGTAAACCCAGAAACTAAATATATATTGGCCAGAAAATATACTAGTAGTACGCTTTAAACTAAATTCTAAGAATTTCCGATCCCTACTCAGAAATAAAACAATTATGAAATATTGCGAAATAATAATTAAATAATTTATTAGTTACAAAGCCTACTATAACGTTAACATGTTTTTTATCTGACAACATTATAGGTGACACTCTATGAATTTTTTTCTGTATGTATAATTTTGACTTTTGACGTATTGTATCCATAAACTTTGACATTTTATTTTTTTGTGATTATTTGATTTTGTATAACATCAAAAATACCTACCTATCTTTTTATTCAGTTGGTGAGCTTTTGAAAAGAATGAGCTTTTGTATAAATATTCTTCCTTGTTACAATAATTGTATAGCTTCAATTCCAATTAAAATCAAAATGTCTGTAGACCAATGAAGGTGGAGGCTAGTGCACTACAAACTACAATAATTTTCTTAATAACACCTGTGTATGTACACTTATTTTATTACCTAGTTTCACAGACTAATAAAATCATTGTATCAATAAATATGCAACATTTTATCGATTCGAAAATGGCGTTTCGCTTATATAGCTGTCATCTAAAATGTGTATATTTATCAAATAGATCTTGTTGAGCTCTATCACTTTTGTGAAGACAGCAATGGTCTTAAATCCAGTTACGGAGATAAACCTTAAAGTTTGACAGCTGTCATCCGAAATGTAGGTCTTGTTGAGCTCTATCACTTTTCTGAAGACAGTGACGGTCTAAAATCGATAGTTACAGAGATAAACAACTTTAAAGTTTGACAGTTGTCATCCGAAATGTAGATCTTGTTGAGCTCTATCACTTTTGTGAAGACAGCAATGGTCTAAAATCGATAGTTACGGAGGTAAACAACTTTAAAGTTTGACAGCTGTCATGCTACTTTAGTATGAATTCTAGAATATGACAGCTGTCACTTTGACACGTGTCATTTTTAAAACGTAAAATTATAATTATTTTTACCATTTGTTGTTTCACTTGATTTTCTTTGAAATTAAAAATTACTTTATGACTATGTTATAAATATTAGATATATACTCGTATTTTATTTTCCATGACATTACTAAACAGTTTGCAACAACATATCTTGACCTCAATCATATTTTCAACTATCGGGCACATCACTACTTACCTAATATTTAGTCAAGCACGATCCTTTTAAAGTAGTGTAACCACGAGTAAAAAAGTTTCCTCGTGGTCACACTGGTGTAACAAAGCAATGTAACCACGACTCTGGACCCGATTTTTAATGTGACCGGTTGTTAGCGGCTACTTGCGTAGTGAGAACGAAATGCAGTTCGTAAAGGAATTTGGCGGAGCGAAGCCGTTTTGTTCTTCGCTAAGTGAATATGAATGATGGATGGAAACAAGTATAGAGTCACGGGTTACAACGCACCGCTCGGGTAGAGTTCAGATCTAAAGCTAAACCTTGAGGTAAATCTGCCCTGGTTCTATAAGATAGCGCCTTCCAAATGTTGCCGTAAAACTTCTGAATATCATCACGCCAGAATAACCTGAACGGTCCTTACCCTGATAGCATTCTTAAGAGTCTCCGCCTCCTGGCGCAGGCTGTCCAGCTCGTTCATGGCGCGTGTGGTTCTGCACTTCTATGTGGAAACGATCGAATGTAGCGCGCCGCGTCCGCTACCCTCGCGCAACGCACCGACCTGCAAACAACAAGACAAAAATAATTAAAAACCATGAAATAAGAACATATCAGGATAGCACCTCTATATCGTAACTACAAGGCTATCCGTGGTGTTAGATTTGTTAGCGCCCTGAAAACCTCTACGATCGTTCGTAGAGGCTATCAGTTAACGGTTAAAACCACCGATAGTAATAGAAACCTTTTACTTAAATAAAAACTACTGAGTGTGAATTTTGTCGTAAACATGACGCGCTCCCCGGCGAGCGCGTAAGCATGTAATTTGTACGAACTTGTGTTTCAAAAATGCGCCGTTGGTGGCGCTGTACATTTCTTCATACAAATTACATGCTTACGCGCTCGCCGAAGAGCGCGTCATGTTTACGACAAAACTCACGCTCAGCTTACAGCTGTCTTATTCATATCTGGTTACACAGTGTACGCGAGTGAGTGGAACAAAAAAAAAACGCAATGTTTGTCTCGGCACACGTCAAAAGCACAAGTTGAAAAGTCATAGTGGATGAAATTTGAACCCTCTAGTTCCATCAGAAGTTTCAAATCTCTGATCATTTTACCTTCCTACTTTTTACCTCTTTGAATTTGGACAGCCGAGATAGCTGCTATATGCTAGTTTGTGAAACCCTTAACACTTTTAAATTTCATATTTAAAATGGGACAAAGTGATGTATATCTCTTACTATTTTAGTACGGTTTCTATTAATTTAGTTCTTATTCTGATGTTAAAACAACCGGAACCTACAGTTTATAATGTGTTTTCCGAGCTACCATCATATCATTATAACTATTTATCAGCCATCTTTATCTTATTGTTCGATATCATCCTGACCTACGGTTTCTAGAAACTTTATTTTTAATAGAAGAAAAGCACTAGAAAATAACTAGGTATAGTTTGATTATGTTGCTTTTAAACTTTCGCGATTTGAACACATTATTATTATATACTACGGGACTAATCGCGCACTAAAATTACGAGATAAATAAATACCTCCTCATCCCGACGTTTCGGCCGAGTTGCATCGACTGTGGTCACGCCAAAGTTGAATTGGCGGTACCAGCTGTTTCACATTCCAGTCTACCCGTTACCACGGTCGATGCAACTCGGCCGAAACGTCGGGATGAGGAGGTATTTATTTATCTCGTAATTTTAGTGCGCGATTAGTCCCGTAATAAAATAAATAAAATAAAAAAGCCTTTTATTTCTCATCAATCAATTAAATGGTACAATTAAAATTTAGTCATAAATAATATTAATTAATTTGTTGTTTAATTCTATTATGTTTATAAAATAGTTGTATACTTAGTGATGTTCAATATTATTGCATTATTACATTTGTCAATTAAAATCGTTAATAATCATCAGTAATTTAGTCAATCTATAATTATATTTTCAGGTTATGATTCATTTACAACATCAATACATATTTCGTTAGTGAATTTTATAGCTATTGATAATATTGTCAAAAAATGTTGTATTATAATTACAAAGTTAAGTCATGATTCATATTAAGAGATTATTACATTTGTCAATATAGAATTTATTACTGATTATTTTACTATGTCAAAGATTGTAATATATATAATATATATGTCATGATTTATTGATTATTTGATGCGAACCCCTGATGGGTATAGGCCTCCTCTAGAACCCATTAGTCCCGTAGTATATAATAATAATCTAAATTGACAGTTCAAACTTAACTTGAATTCCAGGTTATATAATTATATATCAACAAGTTATCTTATTCAAGAAGTATTTTCTTTACCATAAATAAAATAGTAAATAGTATATCAAGCACCAAAGAAACTTTGAAGATGACTAACTGATTTTAAGTAGATTGACCTTTAAGAAGTCGTTTAATTTGATCCCCGGTTAGCGAATTGGGACTAGGTGCGTTTTACGAGCGCCCGTAAACATCAAGGGGCGTAACCCAATCTATTAAATTTTTATTATATCTCTACATCTTTAGGACTCTTTCTAAGTCGATCGGAAGAAAATATTAACAATTTTTCCAGTTATTTATTTCGTATGTAAATAAGTCAGTGATCCTTATTCCGTGTCAATAGCTAGACTTTATTTGTAGTATTCAAAAAAGGTCAGTGAAGGGTAAAGGTTGCTCCGATTCTCTCTGTGAGATCGAATCAGGGATGAGGAGATCCGCAGACGAACCAAAGTCATCAGCAAGTGGATATGGCAGAGCGCAGGGAACATAGTTCGCAGAACGGATAGCTCACTTACATGCACCGCCGATATAATAGGCTATTTGACAAAATTTAAAATATACCATTGACTGTGGTAATCCTTAAAGATATTAGCCTGAAAAAGACATATATCACTTTATTTAAACTAAAATATGTCTAATATTCGCAAATCACACGAAATAAAATACGATATTTTATTGATATTTTATCTGTGACGTAAACACTCTAAGGGCGGCAACTACGGTGACGTCACCTGCTAGTAAGCAAGAATTTCTCGATTGACTGTTGTTCGTGTAATTTGTGTTTTCGTTTAGAGCGATTTCTTCCAGGCAACCTGATTAAGAGAGGAAAGGAATATAAAGAGGAAAGTACAATAAAGGCAAATATTTGTTGAAATTAAAAAAAACAATCTATAACAAGTAACAACTTTTCCAACAGAACAGTTCCAACAGTCATCCAAGCGCGCATTTAAATCCACGGCGTGCCATAAAATGTTACGCGTATACTGTGTAATGAAAACATTCGATTCATATGCATGCATCCAAACACAACACATTCCCGATTTTTCGGGGAAGTCGGCGAAATGATGGTTCACTGGAAACGCTTCCTGTGACTGTTCCCACGGTGTACCTACGCATTTTCCTCAATTCATAAAAAAAGTCAAACAAAAAGGGTTAGTACAAGTAGTTTCCGTAAGACTCCACACGTTTTTATAGAATAGAATAGAATAGAAAACACTTTATTGTGCATGTACACAGTAAATATAGAGTGAACAGTAAAACATGAAAAACATAGTAAAAAACGACCAGCAGTCCTACAAATTCCTGTAATTTTTCAGGGAATAGATGGTAAAAAACGACCAGCATCGTACAAATTCCAGGCATTTTTTCAGGGAATAGATGTAGCTCAAGGCGACCTTATCGCTGGATGCAATCTCTTCCAGGCAACACATGCACGGAACGGAATGATCTTAAAATATATCACGGGAGTACAATAATGTGATAGAATAATGATTTTTGTACATCGCCCCTGGCAGAAACGAGGACGAACTAAGTACTACTACTAGACAAAGTACTACTAATAAGTAGTACTTACTCTAAGTGTCTAAATGAAAACATAACAAAATCGGGGTTAACTTGTCCCTAATCCCTGCCTTAACAAAACGAGAAAGAAGTTACAAATGTTGGTTTTAAACTTTCGCGATTTGAGCACATTATTATTATTATATACTACGGGGCTAATCGCGCTCTAAAATTACGAGATAAATAAATACCTCATCATCCAGATGTTTCGGCCGAATTGCATCGACCGTGGTCACGGGTATTTATTGATCTCGTAATTTTAGTGCCTGGTTAGTCCCGTAGTATGTAATAATAAAGTTACAAATGTTCCAATTTACGGTTGGAAAAATATTAAAATCAATAACTTCCGAACCTAGATCAGACAAGGAACCATCCATAATTTGACTACCTCGGTGGTTAGTGACCCTCACTCCTGTGTCAAAGAGGCGTGGATTCGATCCCCACCCAGGGCAAGCATTTATGTGATGAACATAGGTGTCTGCTCTGTATCTGGCTGTTATTTAGGCACTATTTACATAAGTATGTATTTAAATTATGTATATGCAGTATTACAGCCTCTGGCAGCCATATCACAAGCTTTGCTTAGTTTGGGGTCAGAGACCATGAGTAATATTTGTCCCCTAATATTTAATTTATTTATAAAGTACGCGGGGAGTCGCCGCCAAAGTATAACAGGGATAAACAGGAAATTAGTGTGACGTACTTTATACATGACCCCCAAGTTACATTTTGAAAACAACTGTAAATATTGATCTTCTGTGTAAAGAAGAATTATTCACCGTACTTTACCACCGTTGTTTCATAATTTAGTTCCGATACCATTAGTAGGTAACAAAGACATGTTTATCGCACGATTTTTAACGCTTGGCATATTCAATGGGCTATTTGTTTTGTTACACGAGACCCTGAGAGCGATTCTAGCGTAGCGGTGCATGCGTAGGTAGCGTCAGTACTAAATAACTAAACCTTGTACACACTACACAGTTCCACACTTTAAAGCCACAATACTGAGCAAAAGATTCACGAAATACCTAGTTATTTTTAAAATAAAAACAATTTATTTAAATATAATATGTGTTTAGTGTATAAAACAAGCTTTCTTCAGCCCTTCCAGCCGGACCATAATGTTGAATTTACTAATTATTGAATCAAGATGTTGAATTCCCAATACAGTATAATTAGTAATTCCCATACCGATCGCGGCGAAGGCGGCTTGTGTCAAAGGCCTCGGCGATATCATATAACAACATACTTTAGGCAAACATGTAATATGAACTATTTTACTTTTTTGATAGTCCATTTGACAAGGATATTGGGTTGGATACCTATTGGAATAATTTTATTATTATGTATGTTCTTATTAGATCCGCGAATAAAAAAATTTTTAGTCGCGAATATAGAAATTGGGTCGCAATTTTTTAATCCGCGAATAGTGAAAACGCGAATAAAGGAAGCGCGAATAAAGAGCTTTTACTGTATGTTGAATTCTAAATAAATCCATATTTTACAACTATCGAAATTACCGTACAGCTAACTGCAACAGTTATTTTTCGCAAAAAAATCGCAACACCCAGTTCCGCCGCGTAGGTACAGAATTCAAATAATTAGAACGAATTAATGTGACACGGCTCAGCCGATTTCGATAAAATTTAAATGGGAACAACTCGGAAGTATACTCTTTCAAAATAAAAATAAAAACATTTTTTAATTCGGTTCACAATTGGCGAAAATATCAATGAACACACAAAATAAAATTCAGACAATTTGCTTGGCCTATTAAAACCGGAGTCTAATATCCTTTTCAAGGGCCCTGTAAGGTTAGCAGGGGTCGTTTTCCTACCTACTCCCTAACCTTTAGGCCTTAGGCCACAACTGTCCAATTCATCGAGACTATTCAACAAATCATTTTCAAAAGTAGTTCCGTCTATCGGTCCTCACATACACGTCTGTATATCCAAAGAAAACGTCTGCTTCGTCTAAAACTGTCATCAAAGAAATCCCCCTAATAGACAAAACGATCTGCACTAATCCACGAAAACTCTTCAGAAAATAAAGTGTGTAGGCAGCGAACCAAAACGATCCATATAGCCACCGTATCGAGTCTTGGAGATTATTTCTGTCTTGCCTAAAAGTATTTCGCTCCGTAAGCCGTAAGAGAGCAACACAAAATTAAATACTATCTCTACCAAAATCTTGCGTGAAAATACAGTAGGTTATAGGCCGAATCATACAACTTGGCGGCTGAGATGTTAGCTACAAGCTCCGGATAGGCCAATCCTGACTGAAATACATTTATTTGAGTCATTGTTATACTCAAAAACAACTTCTACTATGAGTGCAATCACCTGTCAATCAAACATTTCATCGAATGTGCAACATGAAAAGGTTTTGTCCCTTATTAAAAGTTATTCATTTTTTTTTAACCTATACTGTGCCACTCCTGGGCAAAGGTCTCCCCCATTTCCTTCCAAGAAGAGTTCAGTTCTTCCATAGAAAGCAATTGGATCATCCACAGACCCTTGAAGGTCTAAAGATAATCCAAGTGCTCAAGCCCACTGCCAGTTGGCAGCGTCCCCAGCATGCTGGCAGCATTGCCACGCTGAATGGCAATGCTTATACGTTGAGCCAAATAAACACCAGCACTTCAAGGGTCTGTGGATGATCCAATTGCTTTCTATGTAGTAGTAGTGTAGTATGGTCAATAAAAAAAAAAAAACTTTTTTCTTCCAAGAAAGGTTGGATCATTTAAGAGGGGTTGGCAAGAAGATGACGATGAATCGCAACTTCTTGCCAACCCCTCTTGAATGATGAATGCTCTCGAATGAGTTAAGATCGTCACGCCAGCGTTTCTTGGGCCTTCCCTGGCTGCATCGTCCGCCAGGCACCCACTCCGTGACGAACCTGGCCCATCGATCGGGGTGCGTCCGCGACACATGTCCCGCCCAGTCCCACTTTAACTTGGCGGCTTCTCGGCCGACATCAACTACCCCTGTCATAGAACGCAGTGTACTGTTGCGGACACTATCAGTTCTTTTGATACCAAGCACGCTGCGTTCCATTGCTCTTTGGCAGACCTCAAGTTTGGACCTTTGGGAATCGGCCAGTGACCAAGTCTGGGCACCATACGTTAGGACAGGCAAGATACACATGTCGATCAATTTGCGTTTTAGTGATATAGGCAAAGTGCCTTTCATGTACTCCTTCAATTCCTTCATAGACCAGTTTTAAAAGTTATAGATGGTAGCCGCAACCAAACGGTCTTATTGGAGATCTTTAGAGGAGGCCTATGTCGAGCAGTGGACGTCCTATGGCTGAAACGACGACGATGACGAGTAAAAACCAAATTGTTTGAAATAAACCTACCGCACTGACGTGTAACTGTATATGAAGTATTTTATGAATAAATTGAATTTGAGTTGAAAATGATTTTTTTTTTTCATGGGAGGTCTATTTAGTGTTAAGTCACATAATAAAAGTTATCAGAAATGAGAAAACAAACTCCTTAAAGCTAGTGAGTACTACGTAACCATCACATTGTTTACGTCGTTAGTATCAGCGGGGAGAGAAGTGCGTGCCATTAACCATATTAGTAAAGTTTACGTATTTGTGACGTCGTAAGGTCTTTCATTAATTAATGAGACTCGAGTAAACAAAGGTTTTTCCTTGTAAGCCGAGAACAGGGAGACAGGACAATGGAGACCGATGAAGGGTTAAAGTTAGTATTTCTTAATAATATTAAATCTTTGCCTTTGCTAGATCAAAACGACATATCTCGCTGGATCTGTGATTGCGATCATGAGTGTGACTGCCCTCCTTGAATGTGATTATCCATGGTGGTTAATGTTATTTAATTACTGTAAAGCTCCTTCAGCACTCTCAACAGTCTGTTGCCTAATATTGTGAACATTGAGCAGCCCCACATACTCATTCCATCAGTGTAAACAACACATCGAAAAGGTTAATTATTTTGATAGCGTCTGCTAGCAGGCGCCATGGCTCGTGTCATGTGTTGGAGAAAGATGGCGAAGTTAATTCTTAGGCATGGAAAAGTTATATCTGACTGTTTTATCGTTTTTAGGGTTGCGTAATAACGGGGTAATAACGGGACCCTAAGACTGCGCTGACCGTCTGCCTGTCTGTCTGTCTGTCACCAGTCTGCATCTCATAAACGGTGATAGCTAGAACGTTGAAATTTTCACAGATGATGTATTTCTGTTGCCGCTATTCAAGGGCTCGTTTTTCGCTCGATTCGTCTGCGGATCTTCTCATTCTTGATTCGATTTCGAAAAGAGATTCCGAGCGTAGCCCTCTCCATAGATAGCACTTTGGGCTATTTTGAGCTTATTCAATAATGCTCACAGTGAAAGACCATGTGACTGTCCAATCCATCCATCTACCGCAATACGTTGCTTCACAAAACATTTCTGTATGTATAGACAGGTGGTCGAGCCCATCGCCACAGTGACGATATCTAACAGTATCCCGTCTTCATACAAAAGGTCGGAACGCGAATCATACCTACGCGCCTCGGAAGCGGGGTATATCTTGGTACAGCCACGGTGCGCCGTATCAGCCTTTTTAATATCCACTGCAGGACGTAGGCCTACCCACGAAGGCCGATTGGGACAAATCCACCACGCTGCCCCAGTGCGGGTTGGTGGATTCGCATACGCCATCGAATTTTTCTACGGACGTATGCTGGTTGCCTCACGATGTTTTCCTTCACCGAAAAGCCAGTGGTGTGAAGTTTCGTACATAAATTCCAAGGAATTCATTGGGATTTAAACCCACGACCTTACGATTGTAAAACGAGTGTCATTACCACTAGACCACCACGGCTTTGTAAGAGTATTCCATCGTATTGCCGGAGAGACACGGTAATTATATCAATACCGCGGTAGCGATAAATAAACGTGTGGATTTGTAACTAGTAAACGATCCATTTATGTTTTTAGGGTTCCAAAAACATCAAAAAATCCAATATGTATTTTTATTGAACGTTTCCTTATTAATTCACTACAAATTTCTTTTTTGTAATAAATGTAATATTATAATAGATAGAAACTAGAAACAAACTCAAGTAGGTAAGGAGTAAGTAGATGAAGTTAAAATACTGAAGGCGTGCTAGGGCTGCCCCCTAGCGCGTGATACGGCCTGCGTGGCCACGTGGCGCTGTAGGTATATATATTTTAGGGACAGGGCCGAGTCACAATACTGTTATATACCATTAGCGTGATAATTGATAGAAACTAGAAACAAACTCAAGTAGGTAAGGAGTAAGTAGATGAAGTTAAAATACTGAAGGCGTGCTAGGGCTGCCCCCTATCACGTGATACGGCCTGCGTGGCCACGTGGCGCTATAGGTATATATTTCAAGGACAGGGCAGAGTCACAATACTGTTAGATACCATTAGCGTGCCATCGCTTTCGTATACATTTCAAACCTATCGACAAACATTTCATTGATTGATCGCAGGTAGACAATCTAATCTAAGCTCCGATGACATAACGCGATAAATAGACGACATTCTTCGCCAGGTGCGTCGTTCCTCGAAATTGCTTTCTGTATAGAGCTGTAAATAATTATTTTTCGCAAAATGGCACCACCTACTTCCACCGTGTACAGAATTCGAATAGTTTGCGCGGTTATTGATGATTTGAAATTTAAATGGAACCACATCGGGATACCCTCTCCAAATAAATAAGATTTATTACATCGGCGCACAATTCACGAAAATATCGATGAACATAGACAAAAAAAATACATACAGACGAACATGGTACCTCCTCCTTTTTGGAAGTCTCATATTCTAATCTTTTAAAATAAGTGTTGTTTGTTTTTGTTGCAATCAAATCTACCAATAGGTATATCGTGAATAATAAAATATCACTTCAATATATCTCGGTCAGTCTGTGAGTATGTAGGTATTATTTAATATTTTTACGTTGTCGGATAACAAAGCACAAGTCCGTCGATCGAACAGGTCAATGTTTTGGATATCAATTACCAAATATTTTGAACACCGGCAGTGGTATCGCCCCTGTCCAAACATTTATTAGACAATTGAACGGCAGATTTCAAACAGTAATATTCCCAGGGTGAAATACGAGTCACAATAGGTACTAAAGTTATGGGTGTTTTAGGTAGAAGATAAATAATGCAGAATTTATTGGTCAAGTCGCATTTATTAGTCAACCTTACGCTTTTGTGCATTTTGGAATATTACCGGGAAAGATTTTTAATAAAATATTATTATTATTCTTTTGCAAAAAAACGGCACCACAGACTTCCGTGTACAAAATTCGAATAGTTTACACGAATGGATGTGAAATCCATGTATTATTTTTTTTACTATGGAAATTTATTTTATTCCATGTATATAGCTGTTTTATCAAAAATAGCGCAGCCGATTTGGATAAAATTGAAATAGGACCACCTCGGGAGTATACCCTTTTGTACTAAAAAAGAATTATTTAAATAGGTTCACAATTGTCGAAAATATCGACAACACAAAAAAAGAAAAAAAAACATATAAACGAACATAGAACCTCCTCTTTTTTTGGAAGTCGGTTAATAAAATAGCGGAAGAACCTACTAGAAAACGGGGTGCAAGATTGGCAGCGATCTTACTCAAGGTTGAGAGGGATGGCGGAGCTTAGACGTATCAACATTTTGGGTCGCTACGGCAACAAAGGAGGTCAGTTTTTCAGGCATTGATCTTATACTTAGTATCAACATTTTGGGTCGCTACGGCAACAAAGGAGGTCAGTTTTTCAGGCATTGATCTTATACTTAGTATCAACATTTTGGGTCGCTACGGCAACAAAGGAGGTCAGTTTTTCAGGCATTGATCTTATACTTAGTATCAACATTTTGGGTCGCTACGGCAACAGAGGTCAGTTTTTCAGGCATTGATGTTTTACTGGTTTATTAATGATTTCAACAAGCTTAGACTGTAGCAGGCAATGTTAAGGCAACAGTCATCGACCTAAGTAAGTAGAGTCGCGGCATGACTCTAGCGTGCGCACACGCAGTTTCCGCTCTATATTTCCGTCGTATTGATGATTTTTTTCAATGTTTGTACTGTTTAATTGATCATTTCGATGTTTCAAAGATGTATTTTACCTTATGATTCTCAACAAGCTCGGACTGTAGCAGGCAATGTTATGGTAACAGTCATCGACCGTAGTACGTACGGCGCGCCGCCCGTGACGCGAGCGTGCGCACACGCATCGTTTCCGCTATACGTTTCCGTCGTATTGAGCACTTCGATGTTTTAGATATGTTTGCAGTGGGAGGGAGAGCAAAATGGCTACGATACGATGATAAATGATACATTTTCTTGGAATTTCGATGATAAAGAATACATTCATTCAAAAGCGACAGTTATAACTAAGCTCCTGCCAGTGGAGCAACTTCCATGCCTCACTGTCCTCTATCAGTGCTCTCATTTTAGTATGCATTTTTTAAAAAGAAACTCATAGAATCACTTGTTACGTAGACGATACGCTAGCCAAATACTCCATGTGATAGCAAGTTGAAGTGGCAGTAAGCAGGGTACAAGCTACGCAGAACTGTAGGCATTGGGTTCTAAAAGCTCTGAAATCAGTGCTATATCTGATTAACACCATACAAGATGTGTTCAAATGCAATCCTTTCCTTACTTATGTAAATTCGAAAGTGTTTTTGTTACTCTTTTACACATCAATATAGCGATTTGACTCATTGAACGAATACAGTGTAAACTTAAAGGGTCCGAAGTGTCATAGTCATATGCTAAGCGGGCGAAACCGTGGGCTAGTCTTCAATAATAAAGAAATAGAGAAAACACACCGGCAAGCGCAGCATAGAACATTCACCCACAAGTTCGAGGCAGCATCGTTCGATATGTCCTAGACGCTATCGCTAAAAATCTATACCATACGCCTATGCCCCAGAGGATGTCTTAGCAATAAAATGATGAATAAATACATAAGTAGGTATAAAACAATGCTGTTCATAGAGGAGAAGAACGCCGCAATGACTAAGAGTACTCGGAAGCAGGGATTACACCGAAGCGCGCGTATAGCGGGAAATTTTATTGAAATAGATACCGAGGCTGTCTTACACCTTTCAAGAACTCTGAAACTGGTTTTTGTGAGTTCTCATTGAACTTTGTTCAATTTTGTGCTTTGCTGAGGAACTAGGATAATTTTTGAAATACATACAGTAGAATCTCGATTAACTGGACTAATTCATGTCGTTGAGCATTCGGATAATCGAATGAATAAAAAAATCTGTTTTCCTTATTATCTTAGCTAACGTAGGACCAGATTCTTAATTTATAATATTTATTTCATCTTTTATCGATAACTTCATTTGCTTATGCTTTATGTACAGATCGCGCGTTGACAACGCAATGGAGTACACTTTGCAACTATGACAATAATAAAATTGCCACAACGATAGCCACTGGCGAGATTTGCAAATTTGATTATGTCCGTCTATGTATGAATCCTATTTGTATATCATTAAATTGGATTGAATTATATTTATATACCGGATGTAAACCAGCACCCCAACAGAGGTGACCTTGCTTGTTGCCATCCTGTTGCCAACCATGTAGACTGCAGATTTAATCCAAATTATATTATGACTTTCATCGTCCTTGGTGGACGGTGGTTTCCCACCAAGGTCACTCCTGTTGTGACGCTAGATTACATCAGTCTGGAACATGCTTTAAAGATAAGTTTTTTAGATCTCGGGTAGTAGTCCGGATAATCACGAATCCGTATGACTGAGGGCCGGATAATCGAGGTTCTGCATTGTTTCCTATTCTTTCCACATGGTACCTACATTGTGTGAAAAGTTCACACAATGACCCTTCGTGGGTAGGCCTACGTCCTGCAGTGGACTATTAAAAAGGCTGGTACAGAGTACAGAGTATGACATAATGAAGTGGCGAAAGGAAACGCGCTGTATCGACCCCAGCTTGTGGGATGCGGGCAAGATGATGATAATGACATGGTGGCATATAAAATCACACGCATATAGTAAAGCGAAATTGAGAATTTCGGGACATTCTTTAAGCCTCTAGCCCTGGCCATACGAAATTACATATCGCGGACACCTTTAAACGAAAATCTAACGAAAATGAAAATAACAACCGCACTACAACAATCGCTAAACTACGCGTCCCGGTTGTTTCAACCGTTTAGCCATGACAACGGCCTTTGGGCGGCTTAAAAACTGACCCAGGACTAACCACCAGATTTACACGGACTTACTAGACAATCACTATGGTACAGAAACGTGGTCTCTCACTATGGGCCTTATTAGTAAGCTCCAAGTAGCCCAACGAGCCATGGAGAGGGCTATGCTCGGAGTTTCTCTGCGAGATCGAATCAGGAATAAGGAGATCCGTAGAAGAACCAAAGTTAGCGACATAGCCCAGCGTATTGGCAGGTTGAAGTGGCAATGGGCAGGGCACATAGCTCGGAGGACTGATGACCGATGTTGTCGAAAAGTTCTCGAGTTGAACCCCGTACCGGCAAGCGCAGCGTAGGACGTCGTCAACAAGATGGACGGATGACCTTATTAGGACCGCAGGATCGCGCTAGATGCAAGCCGCTACCAACCGGTCTTATTGGAAATCATTAGGGGAGGCCTACGTCCAGCAGTGGACGTCCTATGGCTGAAATGATGATGAAAGACTAGACAATCAAATAGGCCCATCAATCCCCTGGCACCGGCATCGCATTCCAGCCATACTAGAACCACATCAAACCAGCTTCCATGACATCGCAAATTCTAAAATGACTAGACAATTCCCATTGACCGACTTCGCTAGCACATCGCTAGTGAAAAAAACATCTACAAAGCAGTCGGTAAGTACGTCTACCTAACTCGTGTACGCAACGACACGCTCGAGTACCCGTTCGCATTACAGATTTGTAAATATAGTGGTATATTGGTCGATAAACATTGAGTTAATGTTAGTGCTCGATGTGACAGCAATAGACTTGTGTTCCGTTTGATACGAAATGACCTAATTAAGACTTTATAGATCTTAAATTAGGCCGTAGAGGGCTAGTGGGTGAACGCTCACTTTAAGAGTGTGAGGCGTGGATTCGTTTCTAATCCGTGGCGTGGGTTCAAACCCGGTCCTGTACTATATCAACGTACAGCTTTTTGTGAGCTATTGCGCAGCCTGTAGCTAACTTCACATCCGTCGACTTGTATGATTCGGCCTATGTCTCTTTTCCCGACGTTTCAACCAAGTTGTATCAGTCGTGGTCACAGGCAGACTGACGCAACTATCAATAATATCTCATGTTTTATTGCGCGATAACTCCCGTAACAATAATAATAGGCATGATGTCTGGGTAAATAAATCAATATTATTAAGTCCGTTAGTTAGATTATTAAAAAAAAATAGACACGTATTTTTTCTTTTATCAATCAAACAAATAACGACAAAGATACACCTTGTAGAAGTTTGGGAGTGGGGCCTCGTGACGTCACGCGGAACTATAACTTGCTATATCTTCATCAATTTTTGTTTCATTGACAAAAGAAAAAATACGTGTCTAATATTGTTTGATAATCTATCTGCGGGACTAATTATATTTTTATAGTCATCATGGCTATTCGGCTTCTTAATAAAACTAGCAAGTGCTACAAACACGGTACAGATATCGCCATCGACAATGTTTCACGTGTTCCATAAGAACAACACATTATTTTTAGAGACTGACCAAATCGTTACAGTTCGTGGACTGTGAAACTAAACAATTCGTATGGAAACTTGATTGAAATGCAGACGTTATCATAGTAAATTTTTGGTTACGTATTAAAATGTTTTATTCATGTTGTTTTTAAACTTTCGCGATTTGAACACATTATTATTATATACTACGGGACTCTTCGCGCACTAAAATTACGAGATAAAAAAATACCTCCTCATCCCGACGTTTCGGCCGAGTTGCATCGACCGTGGTCACGGGTAGACTCAAGCGGAGGAGGTATTTATTTATCTCGTAATTTTATTGCGCTATTAGTCCCGTAGTATATAATAATATTAATGTTTTATTCATGCTTCCATACAGTACAAGATGTTGGTAACGAAGTCAAGGTACAAAGTTCAGTTTGGACCCTGTTAGGCACTGCATAAGTGCATAATTTAAAACCTCCCATGTGACATTTTTTTTACAAATTATATTTTCAAAGTTTTTGCAAGATCCTTTTAGGAGCGCTACCGTTAGCAAAAACTCTTCGTGTATTTCACTGACACACGGTGCGTTTATAAATTGCCTTATGTGACAGCCTACTAAGAACTGTTGATCAGTTTTGTTTTATTTGTTTTTCTCAAAGTGTTATTTTTTGCACAAAAGAGATTTTATATTTGCAACGACGATATGTAATTATGACTGCTTCGTTGGCCCAGTGGAAAGTGAATGACCCTACTAACTACTATGTCAAATGTGGGTTCAATTCCCATTTTTGTGTTGAACATAGGTGTTTGATCTATATCTGGATGTTACTATCTAGATAAGTATGTTTTAAAAAAATATGTAGTATATCAGTCTCTGGCAGACATATCAGAAGCGTTGCTTATGTTTGGGGTAAGATACCAGGTGTAAGATGTCCCCTAATATTAATTTAATATTTATTCGGATGAGAGTGGACACGCGTCGATTTTAATTGGAATCGAAATCGAACCCGAGATCTCCAAGTTCAAAGGCAAACGTATAAGTATATGTTAAGTTAGCTACAAGTTGCGCAATATCCAATCAACGCGCAGGTTTATGTGAGCTTCAGACATAAGAAGATAAGATAAGATACATTTTATTGCAAAAACTTACACTAGGTACACAATTTTAAGTAGCTCTGCCTTTTGCGTTAGTTTAAAACTGTTGCAAAAGGCAGTGTCTTCCAGATGGATCAAGTGATTTTGCAAGTACAAACAAACCAAGTCACTATCATCATCAACATTTCAGCCATAGGACGTCCACTGCTGGACATAGGCCTCCCCTGATGAGCTTATTAGGACAGCAGGATCGCGCTGGATGCAAGCCGCTATCAACCGGTCTTATTGGAAATCATTAGTCACTATACAATACAAGAATGAGCGTTTGAATTAGTGTGTGTGTGTGTGTGTGTATGTGCGCGTGTGATGGTGTATAAGTGCGTGTGCACATTCTTACGTGCGGTGAGCATGAAACACTGCAATTCTCAAGATCTCTTAAGAGTCAGGGTTTGCAGTGTTTATTTGCATGAATGTAATTAGCATAGGTTTGTAGTTTGTAGCTAACTTCACATCCGCCGACTTGTATGATTAAACCTACACTATTAATTAGTGTAGAAAGATAAAATATAAAAATAAGAATCATAAACCTTCAAACACCTAAATACACCTCAACTCACTATTTATTTAAATGAGCACCAAAAAAATCTAAAACAAAAATTGGATTACACCGACAACCCCACTTTACCCTAATAAGGTTATCATTTAGGGTTGTCCCGTCCGAAAAAACTATGATCAAAGGACTTGGAAGGGTTCACATTTTCAGCAAGCCACAACTAGGGTTGCCACATGGCAAATATCTACGATGGAAAATCCGGGAAACCCCGATTTTCATCAAACTATCTGATTTTTCAAAATTTTAAAAGTTCGTCTCAAGATTCATATTAAGGTCATTTATAACATATCAGACATACAAGGCAAGTAAGTTTACAAAATATACCTACTTATATATAAAAATTCTTAACTTTGGAACTAAAATTCTCTTCAATCAAATATCGCATAGTCACTCAGTAAAGCCTTCCTAGACGATATAAAGCAATCGGAAACTCCTGCATTTCTAATAGTGAAGCCTGGATGATGTAAAAGTAGATGACAAGCAGCGAATACAGTATGTATCGTACCAGTGGTACAAATTGAGTACGATCAAAGTATTGGCCGAATCACACTTCTTGGCGGATGTGAAGTCATATATAAGGGGGCGTCCATAAATTACGTGAGATGTTTTTTTAAATTTTCTGACCCTCCCTCCCCCGTTGGTAAGATGTCGTGAGATTTTGTTCAACCCCCTCCCCCATCCCCCAATCTCACGTGAGATTTTTCAGAATGTGGGTTTCTTACGTAAACGCGTTGGGTAGTTATTGTAGAAAGAAAAAAACAAGTTGCTTCGTGCTTTTATTTACGACTAGTTAAGACTAGTAATCAATATTACTGAGAGTTATAAATGTAATAAAAAATTAACAATAGAATACTTAAATCATGACTATTGTGATAAAAAGAAAAGAATATGGAATAATGGCGCGAAAACAAAGGACGGGCTACACTGTACCGTAAATTCAGACAAAATTGAGCTATTTGCCATAAAATAAATAAATATGGTAGTTTGACATTCAGTAGATGTATAACGTCGAAGTATGAATGAAATTATTTTCTTTCGAACATGTACATACAATTTGGATTGAGAGAGAAAATCTTGAGCATGTACATACAATTTGGATTGAATGGACCAAATTAGTATTTTTTTTTTGTTTCAATCAGAACAAAAATTGCGTGATATTAGTCGAGACCCTCCCTCTCCCTAACGTGAGATTATATGAGATTTGACTCGACCCCCTCCCCCCCTAAATCATCTCACGTAATTTATGGACGCCCCCTAAGCTGCTTACATTCCCCAGCTGACACAGCTAATCTGCTATATTGCACAACGACTAGCCTCGTGTTCTAAGCTAAGAACGATAAAATGTTAGATTAGGCCTATTGCTAATTAGCTATTTTGCATCCCTAATTCCTAAAAAATCACTATTTTTCCCAAAATGCCTACAATCCCGAGATCTCAGAACAAATCCCGAATCATGGAAACCCTAACCGCAACGGCGTCGCAGAATTCTGAATAAATAATATCGAGCCGACCCTTCCCGGCCGCCCATCGATCCTGGAAACCATACTGCAAACAAGGACTCCGGGTCAGCGCTCCAAAATGAACAGGAGGTTGTTAACTGGAAATTAACGAAAAAGCATATTTTTTCTCAAAGTTGCGAAACTAAATCAGGGATGAAGAGATCCGTAGAAGAACAAAGTTACCGATATAGGCCAGGAACTCAATGATTTGATACGTTCGCAAATGACTGCTATAAACGCATGCCATGCGTACGCACTAACATTTTCCAATGCTTGCTCCTGGAACCCTATTTTTCAAATTCGAACACCTAGGAACGTATACTTATCTTTAAAAGAGACTTTTTACCTCGTAATTTATTTAAAATGATCCATTTCACGCAAAGCTTCAGTACTCGACATGGCAATTTTAAAAGAAACCATAGGGATATTGGTGCAAAGTATGAGGATTTGCAGGCTGATTTGCAAAGGGGTAGAACTGGAGTTCGATGGGACTGTAGTTCTCGAATGGAGACCACAAATCAGATAACGCATCTCAGGACGCGGTATAACGCAGTATTCTATACTGCGCTGTAGTATAGAACTAAACATATAGAATAGGACATCTGCTGACAGGGTGCACACACAGTCCAATGAAAACTACAGAAATGCGTTGAATGCAGGTCGCGGTCTTATTGGAAATCTATAAGGGGGAGACGTAGGTATGCCCAGCAATAAAGCACGTCAAGAATATATAGTTACAGTTATTAATACTAAGCGCTGCAGTGGCTCGGAGGACACGTTAATTCGTGGGTCTCGATTGTTTGAACCGTTTCGCCATGTCAGAGGACTTCAGGCGGCTTAAAAACTGGCTCCAGAGCCTTTACACACATGCTTTTTACAAGCTTTTATTTAACTTGCAATGGGTGTATGTATCTATATTTTCGTGTGGAATCTTGCAAGTTAAATTTGACCAACTTCCCGGTTTCCGATTGCGCTGAAATTTTGCACGCATGAGTATATCGCGTGAAAATGCAATAATATAGGCCATGGAGCTGATCTGATGATGGAGTCTGAAGCTGGCCATAGGAACTCAAAACTAAACAAGATAGACCCGTGTTTGGGCTCGTTTTACTTGTCTTGGCTAGCACTCTACTACTACATGACATACAGGATCTTAAAATCTTGTATTTAAAAGGTTATTTTTCATAATATTTTTTACCAGTATTAGGATAAAACCTTGAGAGCCTTAGAGGGGTGGGAGGGAGGCATCGCGGTCGGTGGCAATAAAATCAGCAACCTACGATATGCAGATACTACGTCCTCCGAGCGCGAGCTTGCAGAACTGTTCAGCCGGGTAGAGCGAGAAAGCGAAATGGTCGGACTTTCGGTCAACAAATCGAAAACCAAAGTAATGATCATTGACCGAGCTGGACAGAGCGCACGCACAGGAGAACTGGCTGATCTGGAATGTGTGAAGGAGTTTGTGTACCTGGGCTCAATGATCAGCGATCAGGGAGGCTGCGAGAAAGAAATTCGGAGACGTACACAGATGGGGAAAGCCGCTATGGGCAAGATGACGAAGATCTGGCGAAACAGGAATATCTCCAACGCAACCAAAATGAGACTTGTAAAAACGCTGGTATTCTCGATATTCTTGTATGGCTCCGAATCATGGTCAATTCGCGCGGCGGACCGCAAAAAGATCGAATCTTTTGAAATGTGGTGTTGGAGGAGAATGTTACGCATACCGTGGACAGCGAAACGCACCAATAAGTCCGTTCTTGAGCAATTAAAGATTAAGACTAGACTTTCCACCATTTGTTATCAACGAGTCTTAACTTACTTTGGTCACATCGCCCGTAGGCAGCCCGATAATTTTGAGAAACTGGTTGTAGTTGGGAAAGTAGATGGCAAAAGACCACGTGGACGCTCACCTACCCGTTGGTCTGATCAGATTAAGTTGATAACCGGGCTTCCAGTTTCCACTGCTCTGAAGAAAGCCGAAGATAGGGCGGAGTGGAAGCAACTCGTCACTGATTCCGTCAAGGCATTTCAAGACGGGCACGACCTTCAGCAATGAAGAGGACGAATAAGAAGAAGAAGAAGAAGGATAAAACTGACAGTCTACTGCACACTCAGTCACGAAAAAAAGACACCTTCCCAACCAAACATTCGGAATGACGCAGAATTTTTCCAGCCACTAATTAGGAGCGAGGGCTAAACCAGTTTCCTTGTTTCCCTAGCCAGGGGACTTTGTTTACGTAACTCGGATAAAACGACCATTTGGAGGGGAATTAAAAGGCTGTGCGCTGCGATAAGCAACCGCAGGCGAGAATAAGGGTACGGATACACTTTTATAAAATGACATACGCAAATAGGTTAGTTGACAATTTTTTTATGTCCTCTTGTAACAGCTAACCATTATTAACAGAGCCGATTAACGAAAACAAAAATAAAAACAACTTAGAAATAAAGAAGTTACAAGCATTTTATTTTCTTGCTAGACAAAGAGCGCACTATGACAGAATATGACGTCACAGTCAGTAAGTGTCATACATCCTTTCTACTAATATTATAAACGCGAAAGTTTGTGAGGATGGATGGATGTTTGTTACTCTTTCACGCAAAACTACTGAACGGATTGAGATGAAACTTTGCAATAATATAGCTTATATATCAGAATAACACAGGCTATAAATTATAATGATATTGCGTCAAAAATCAAAATATCATGCGGGCGAAGTCGCGGGTAAAAAATAGTTGACCATATTATGTTATGCTTGTGGGGAAAGGACAATGCATCCCTATAAATCCCGCTCGCGTTGTGAAAAAAAGAACAAGAGCTAGAGTTTGCAGAAAGAGAAGCGACGTAGGTAGCCCGTATGTCATTTTACTAATTTTGTTACGTTGACAACACTGCTCTGTCATTGCTAGTATAACTAAAAGTGTTTAATACTTGGTAGACACCAATTCGGTTTTTATCAGTACTCGCGTCTACTAAGTATAGTCGGTACCTTGGCTGCTGATTAAAATCTTATTGTTAGTTCACTGTCATAAAGCCACGACGGTTCTCTATTTGCATATACTCTACGAACAATAACTCTTTCTCTGATACTGCATCTTACGTTAGACAGCGGGTAGTTAGCAGATGATGATGATGATGATGGTCTTTAGCAGCATGGTATACTGAGCGCCACACAAATTGAAAGATGGTAAGTTAGCCGCAGAGAGCTGCGCAAACTATTTATTATTTTATACTACGGGACTAATCGCGCACTAAAATTTCGAGATAAATAAATACCTCCTCATCCCGACGTTCCGGCCGAGTTGCATCGACCGTGGTCACGACATCACGACATCACGGGTAGACTGACAGTCGGTAGACTGTCAGTCTACCCGTGATGAGTAGGTATTTATTTATCTCGTAATTTTAGTGTGCGATTAGTCCCGTAGTATATAAAATAATAATGTGTTCAAATCGCGAAAGTTTAAAAACAACAGCTGCGCAAACGCCAAAATATAGACGTTAGCGGGTGCCAGAGAGACCTCGACAACCTCGTGCCTCCCGCGCGCTCCCTACGCCCGAGTACGTAGTATTATTATATATTCTTTGGCCCGAGCTCACTACTTCGCCATTTGTATAGGCATTGTGCACACATGCGCAATAATTAGCGAATCACGGCGAAGTGACATCTGCGGCTAACTTCCCATCTTTCAATTTGTGTGGCGCTCAGTATAAGTACTAAATACACAATGACCCGTTTTCTCGCATCTCGACGTTATTTCACCTAATTAGTGCTTGTAACCGAGCACTTTAGCATCGCGCGGCGTTGTAGTCGGCTTGCAATCGCCTTACTACTAACTAAAAAGCCTGCCCACTACATAGCTTGGGCAGGGTTTTGGCTCGGACACCTTTTTTGCATGATTGGGACTCTATAGATATTTGCTCGAAGAGCTTATTTTGCTTACATAGGTTTCAAACTGTTGCAGTTACCTACTAAGCCAAGTAACAATGTATTACTTTATGTACTCAGAGGTGTACCAAGACCTTTGCACTAACAAGGTCTACGCCCTAAGTATACCTATAAACTAAAGTGAAGTTATGTCTCCACAGGGACAGAATGGCAAGTTTATGTCCCGCAGGGCACAAAGTAGGCACATATTATACTTGCAGCATCGTTAGAATATGCACACACGCAAGGGATAGAGAATTTATAATGAAGACATTGTATAGGTTTCTTCATCATTATTAGCCGTAGGATGTCCACTCCTAAACATAGGCCTCCCCTACGAATATCTAATATCTGTATTAGACTGTTTAAATGAATAGGCGGAGGGCCTTGGTATGCCATAACACAGGTTATTCCTAGTTTGGGTACCAAGGTCATTCTACATGGAATGTTTTTAAATTTGTCTAAATCTCATTAAATGTAAATGAAAAATTGATGTTTGTAAAGATTCAATAAATTTATTATTATTATAATACGATCGCTAAGAAGCGGCGTGTGTCAGACGTTTTACTGCGCGATTTATTAAAAGGGTTTGGATGCCAGAAATAAAATATTTAGTTAATCGGTTTAAAATATAAATCATTTATTTACCGATATTTGGTAGGATAGGTGCGAGTGCGGTCTAGCACAGCTCTATGAGAACAGTGGTGAGGAATTCATAATAAGTAGGCTAAGCATTAAAGTTGTAGAACAAAGGGGTATTTTACTATAATGTAAACGTCGTGAAGGAAAGAGAAACACTCACATACATTACATGTTAGAGTGAGATAGATTAGTTTTTGTATCATATTCCAACACGCCCCCTCAAAAATTAATCTATTTAAAAATCAATTCCTATTTCGATAACGAAATTTTATACAATTAAAATAACACAACACACCTTCCTACCTTGTCTGGGGATACATTCAAATTGGTTCAACATTCGTTGCGCAGGATTGGGGAAAACCCAGAAAAACCCAATCAAACCAATTATTCATCTTAAATATACTGTTTCAGTAACTCTACAATTTAAATATCAAAATGTTATTTATTTATGCATACAGTGAGTTACATAGGCTTCAGTAATTGAAACTACCTTTTCAATAAGGTATAGTATTGTGCTCTGATTCATATTGTTCAAAGAATTCAAACAAATAGTGTGCTTTGATGATTGTTCTAATACACTACCACTATAAATATCATAACAACATAGCTGCTCGTGACATAAACATTGGGATCAGTTCTCAAATGTACTCTTTAAATTGAATCCATGGTCCCTTTCAACTCTCTCAAGTATCGTAGGTACCTTTTTAAAATATGTAGGTATATCAAATAAATGTTATTGTTACCAAATCTGCTGGATGTTTACAACATAGCTTATGTCGGGTTGATTCTACAACGGGCTTTTGTATTATCGTTAGAACTTAAACCCATTAAATTAACTTTGATATATCGATACCAACACCGACGGCACTGACGCTCATTTATGTAGGTTTGTGTATTCATGGTTGAAATTTCCAAATAATGTAATAAATATTTTAATTTAACTATGTATTCTGGTCTAATTTTGATTTGATTATTAGACCATTCAACCTTCAAATCCAAGAAAAATAGGTTAATGTTGTTTAATGCATCATTTGAGTCTAGTATTTATTTTTACTTGTGAAAAATTTCTGAATTTAATCTTTTATCACTTGTGTTTAAAGCAGCTTTTGATACCGAACTAATATCAATGTAAAGAACAACAAAAATATATTTGTAATCGTAATCAATTATATCTGAAAGCCTTTATCAATTCATCATATACAACACTTTGACCATTAGGAATCAAAAACAAGCTTCGTGCGAATTATTTCATAATATATCTCTTACTTACTTTGTTTCGCAAACAGATGAATGTGTAGTTTGCTTTATAATTCGCCATAAAAATTTAATTTCTTATTTAGTTTTTATATCCTTGAAGATGACAAGGGAAATCAGGTCGATTTATAAATTTATTATCAAAATATAATACAATTGCAAAATATCAGTTTTAGCAACTGAGGCTCCAAGACATACTTTTTGCATAAAGTCTTGTTTTCTTTTAAAGAAAAATACAATTCTAAAACATATCTATATTCGGTGGAAAGTATGAAAATATTTTTTTTTTTGATTCTGATTGTATCGTAATTAACTTTGAATCAGTAATTTAGAAGTGCTATAATACTGCACATATCAATATGATCATCGTATAGAATTTATTGTTAAATATTCTTGATCACATCTAGTAGCAATAAATATAAATATAGTTTTCTGAACTCATCATTGTAACGTAAAATACACCATAAAGATGCCATTGCACATTTTAATTACGTACATGTTCATTTTTATCTAAGGAATTATACAATTTCCTTTTTATATAATTTACCCACATATTACACAGCAGCGAAATACATGTATTATAACAACAATTGTGCATTCAACAGTTCAAATAAAACACATTATGTGTTTCAATATATTTGTAAAACACAGAGACATTTTATTCCTCTTAGTCC
The DNA here is from genome assembly GCA_949316475.1 of Hypomecis punctinalis. Lineage (NCBI taxonomy): Eukaryota > Metazoa > Arthropoda > Insecta > Lepidoptera > Geometridae > Hypomecis > Hypomecis punctinalis. The sequence continues at coordinate 2,156,786 of OX438819.1, read as the reverse complement.
TTTCCTTTAATCATTTTAACTCTATAATTTTATTTATTATATCAAGCTCTTGTCAATTATGTCCAATGTATTTATTTATATTATTTATTATTCAAATGAATATTCTGTTTGCTCATCTGTTTTAAGTTTTACAGATTTATTAGGTTGTGAACCTAATCTAGCGGAAATATATCTGGAATTTTCAGATCGTAACGATCTACCAGATAAGAGCTACTCGTAATTGTCTCTCATCCATTTCCTGGTCCTATAGAGTTCACTCTATTGACCACTGGCTTTATAAACCTTTCGTTTACCACATCTCACACCTTTTCATTCGGTTCATACTAATTTAGTGTACTTACTTACAATATCTCTTGACTTCAATAAATTAATAAAAATAAATTCATTAAACTTAATAAATTGGTCATTTAAACAAAAAAAAAAAATAGTCCTCAATAGAATAGAAGTCAAGATTTAAGTACATTATTTTATGATTACATTTTTTTTTGTGTATACCTGGTTACATATACCAATAAAGTCATTGTATCATTGCACCACTAATAAAATTAGCATCAACAATAACAACAACGAAATCGATACCAATAAACCATATAATAACACCAATAAAGTCTATGTACCATTGCACCACTAATAAAATTAGCATCAACAGTAACGACAATATTGTTAACAATAAATCAAAGTAATCGGCCAAGATAACTTTTACTGATTTTTCATCAAACTTGGTTCCATCGTTAAAATTTTAATTTTGAACCGAATAATACTGCCGCCAGATGCGACTAAATTTATAATTTATTGGTGTGTTAGCGACGCACAAAATGCGTTATTCAGTGCTTTGTAGGGCTCAACATCTTAGGTTTCAGAAGCAGTTGTTACTGACTTCACCTAGATTATTTTCCGAGACCTTACTTCTGAACGTTTCATACAATACGTTCTTTATTCTCCGTACGTAATACGTACTATTTATCATACCATTTATTTGTCAGTATGATGCACTGTTTAGTGGTAGCCAAATACCCGCTATAATATTGCAAACAGAACTCATTATCATTATCAATTATTCATTTGACAAACTCAACACCATTATTTACACCATTGACAATTTTTAACTTTAAATTATATTGAGCTTAGCAAAATAATTTCGGAAATATCGGAAGGACTATAGATCACATAACTGTATGCACGTCAAATAGAGGGTGTTTTATATTAAACCTCTTTGATCGGTTACATTATTAATTCACCATTATATACTTTGCAAAGTTTATCATTCCGTCGAATTTATCGTATTCGCTCTCAATCAGTAAACATTACTTTGCTTTTTAACAAATAATTTGCTTTGCCAATGTGGATTAATATCCAACAATTTGGCCATTTTTTATCATTTACGCTTTATTTAATGAGCTATCAAAGTATAAAAGCAAATATCTCAACTGAGTCATGCCCGATCAAAATACGTGTTCAAAAACTCACCCATTTCCATCGCTTTACCTTTTGCGTTTTATGTACCTGTTCCTCGCCAGGTTTGCCAAAATGACTGTCATTGTCATACCGGTCTGCTGCTGCCTATTTCATCTAAATGGGATTTCTGGACAAAACAGAACGTCCTGTAGCATTCTCTTAGCACGATCTTGGGCGTCATCACTTGAAGTGTATAACTTGAAGTGTTACTTTCATTATCGCCTTGTTTGTGTTGCAAAAGTCTATTTTTAGCCATAGAACCATTTGTTCGGGTTTTGTGTCAACATTCCGTGAATATTTGTAATTTTCACTTTGGATCATCAACCCTGATACAAAAAGTTTATTTGTACTTATAAGCTTGCGCATTCAATTGCTTTAGAAAACTTCATTGGCTCGTTTTCTTTTTGACTCTTCCGTCGCAAATAATAGCAAGCTAGACACTTTTTCCTTTTATTTTGTACTCCATCAATATTCCACGTTCGCAAATTAGAATTTACAGGTTTAAGTTTCTGCGTCGTATGTATAATTTGTTTACAGCTTATCCTGGAGAATATTCATCGAGATTTTTAGAAAACTGGTCATCGTCTTTTCCGCGTTTGTTTTATCTCATTCATTTTCCATCTAGAAGTGACGATTTTGTTTAAGTCGGGGATGTCTCCTCAAGCTAGCTTCTCAATGACTATTTCCATTTGCCATATATCACAGCATCATATTTAATTTTTCGGCAGGTTCACAGATAGATAGAGTACATATCTGCTTCATCTAGTTTCCAGTTGCTGCAGCTAATATCGAAACAAGGTCATCTAAACTTTCGAAATGTTTGATGAAGGGGCTCATCTTCTTGTAGATCACCTCCCAATCAATCGCTTTGGTCAGCACTTCTCACACAGAATTAGCTCAAATATAAATGGACTATGAGTGATGTCCTTTTCTTAAAGCCCACAATACTTCTTCCAACATAAATTGCGTCCAATTTTGAGAAAATATTCGCAATTATTACTTCACTTGCGAATCTAAGCAGAGAGTCAGCCACGATAAAGTCCTTTATGGCTCTCTGTTTTCTGTGCGTCTCTTGATCACATGAAGCACATAGTTCTTTCACTGCACTGTATTTTGTCCACATATCAAACAGTTTGATGTGATACTTTTATTGTGAATTTTCTATGAATATCAATTCACTAAAAGTTACTTTACAAACACAGAACATTCATTTCAGTAAAGTCCGCACCAATTTTAGTTTCATTATTTTATATGGCACATCAAGTCACTTTATTTAAACTTTAAGTATTTTTATAGTGACTGGGCCCATAACCAAAAGGGTTTGGATGCCAGAAATAAAATATTTAGTTAATCGGTTTAAAATATAAATCATTTATTTACCGATATTTGGAGTGCGAGTGCGGTCTAGCACAGCTCTATGAGAACAGTGGTGAGGAATTCATAATAAGTAGGCTAAGCATTAAAGTTGTAGAACAAAGGGGTATTTTACTATAATGTAAACGTCGTGAAGGAAAGAGAAACACTCACATACATTACATGTTAGAGTGAGATAGATTAGTTTTTGTATCATATTCCAACATTATTAGCTTCATATTTACTAAAAAAGAATCCTCAAAATCGTTTCGCAATTGGCGGGGTAATACAAACTAAAAAAAAAAAAAAGAAATATATAAACTCAATCGAACTCGAAGGTTCTCAATCTCAAACCTTTTTGAAGTCGATTTAAATTTACTTTCTACCAAGAGTCACAAAGGTCATAGCTAGGCATTCGAGGCAGGTGCGCCACCTCCGCGCAAAAAAACTCGCCTACACTCGGGCACCATGTCACAATAACAACTGTTTAGATACTGTCCCACATGTTGAAGGTTTACCAGAGAACGTCATTGCGATAAGGTTCTATTTGTTGTATATACACCTGTTTGAAGCATCTGGTTGGCTCAATGCACCCATTGTGCTGAATAAGGTATGGTATTTCTGTTTAATAGCAACGATTTTCATGTACTACTGTTTGTGTGTGTGCTCTGCATCTGCATCTGTAAGGGCTCCAAGAGAACATCTTCTAGTTAAACAGAAGATGATAATTATTTGTACCTGTTATTTCATTAGTACGGCATTAAACCAACACTAATTACTATGACATTAGTTAACAATATGTAATAACAATTTATGGACAGTTAAAAATATAATTATTTTTTGCAAAAAATAGCATGATCGACTTCACCCGTGTACAGAATTCGCGAATATTTCGCACGGATCGATGTAGCATTTTTCACATTATTGTTGATTTATCAAAAATGGCTCAGTCGATTTCGATAAAATTAAAATGGGACCATGGAAGTATGTACACTCTTTCCAATAAAAAAAAGAATTATTGAAATCTGACTACTATGAAAAAAGTTATCTATGGTTATACATAAAAAAATATATATATATATACGCATAGAATTGAGCACCATAACCTCCTCCGGTTCGTCAGTCAAAAATAATCTTCTAGTTACACAGAAGATGATAATTATTTGTATCTGTTATTTCATTAGTATGGCATTAAACCAACACTAATTACTATGACATTAGTTAACAATATGTAACAACAATTAATGCACAATTAAAGATAAAATAAAAACATGAATGTTGCACATCAAATAAATCACTAAATACTCATTCACATATATGTATATATTTAGAGAATTTGAGCAATATCTTATGCTTATCGATATGCTTCACCAATACATTAATGTTCTTCTGCACTTCTTTTGTGTAATTTTTTGACGAACAGAGCACAGAAATTAAATGTGTATTTACTTTAAAGCTGCATCAAATATTTCACTTTCTCATAGGGCTCCGTCACCATCCATCCGCCAAGTTAGTAAGTGAGAATGTATAGGCCAGGTGGTTAGTGTGACTAGCTTTCGTGTCAATTTTTGAGTCAAAACTTCGAACATGGCTAAACAGTAACTAAAAAAGCTCAAAAAGACATTTGGCTATTTTGCTAGGATTTTTTAAGCCCACTGCTAAGCATATGCAAACCCACTGATTGGGCCATATCCACCATGCTAGATCAGTGCAGGTTAGTGGATTCACATATAACATTGAATTTTGTCTACAGCCATTATGTAAGTTGCCTACAATGTTTCCCTTCACCAAAAAGCCAGTGGTATGAAATTCTGTACAAAAACCCATTGGTACTGGACTAGGATTGAACCCACGAACTAACAATTGTGAGATGGATGTTCTTGTCACAAGGCCACCACAGCTTTTATCTATTCTAGTCTTAATCAGCATACCAGCTGGCATACATGAAAGGCATTAGCATATTCAAAGGGCCAACCCCAAATGATATGGGAAGAGGCATGGAGAATACATTATTATAAAAATATATCTTTTTAAATTCAAGCTTGTGAGATCCTGGATTAGTGTAGCAGTAGAGTGCTAGCAAAGACAAGTAATACGAGCCCAAACACAATGGGTCTATCTTGTTTAGTACAGGAGTTCCTATGGCCAACTTCCAACTTCATCATCAGATCAACTCCATGGTACCAAATTATTGCATTGTCACGCAAACTACATATGCAAGCAAAATTTCAGCTCAATTGGAAACCGTGAAGTTGGTCAAATTAAACTTGCAAGATTCCAGCCGAATCTACATTTATAGGTACATTCATCCATTGCAAACTAAATAAAGCTTGTAAAAAAAGAGATCCTAGTCCTGATCAGGTCATCAGATTTTAAGGCTATAAACAGAAATCTCAGTGCATTTTATATCAAATTTTGATGGTTCATGTCAGAACATAACATTTAATTCTACACTTTTTCTGGTAAAAATACTCTTTAACAGATGTCCTTCATTTCAGAATTCTATGATGACAGATGATATAACCTTATCAATTATATCATACACACACACTTCACAACTCAATGTTATTATTATAGATCGATTCAATACAACAATGCCGTTATTTACTCATATCATAGCTATCATCATGTTGTGTCTATTATTATTTAATGTATCAAGGAAAGGCCAAGGTTCTGAAGACCACTGCTTTTCCAATTGAGCTCCAAATTGGGTTTACATCAACTATGTATAGCTTTATGCATGATTAATGGAAAGTTAGACACAACCTCTTAAGGGCAACTTTATTTTAGGCCCATCAAAACTTCTTGGTGGAAGTGATAATAGCTACAAGCTGCACATAACTCAATTGAGGATGATGGTGATGAGGATGATCATCCTCATCGCCATCTAGTATACCATCCAAGCCACTGGAGCAGTTATGTCAGCAGCCCAGAGCCCCGCTCCGTTACTTTAAGAAGCTGGGCTGGCTCGGTTAGTCGCTGGAGGGGGAAATGCACAAAACACCACCCATGCGGGACGTCAGTGCAGGACTTATCGCCCCTACTTCAATTGAGAATGAGAATAATCCAATTCTACTGATTATTACAGGCTGAATCGTACAATTTGGTGGATGTTAGTTACAAACTGTGCAATATCTAGTCCTGACTGCTGTGCGAAATCCAATCAATGCGCAGCTTTATGTGAGCTTTAGTCAGGATTGGATATTTTGCAGCTTGTAGCTAACTTCACATCCCACAACATGAAGTTCGATTCATCCTATACATCAAGATAAACAATTTTTACTTTGATATAGCTGATAGGATGATAATGATGGATGAATAACAAATTGTGACGAAAATTTAATGCAGAAATGATTGTATTGGAAATTCCAGTGTGTAATTTACCTATGTATCTATATTGTTCATTAGTGGTCATAAATAAATGTGATTATAATAGCTGTTATAAAGATTACCTCTAGGCCTAACAAAACTTAACAGCGTCAGTTATCACAAGGCGAGTTGTTGCACAGTAGCAAATTCTTATGTCAGCGACTAAAGGAGTGAGGATTTGCAGTTTGTAGCCATTATGATTGGATTTGATGACTTTGGAATAGCCATTCAATTTAATCTTTGTAGAAAGACACTAAATTGGTGTCTGTGTTTGAGAAAAAGAGAGAGCATGTAAATTTAACTTTGAAGACATCTCAACACCTTCTTTTTTCACTGCAAAAATGTATGGAAACAATATGTAAACTACTGTGTACTAAGAAAATGAAATGGTCAGATATGTACTTTACCGTTTTTTTGATTTCCATGTTTTGTACAAAGTCTGGCATTTCCCAGAGATGACAAAAACATCTATGACCCTTTTTAACAGGTGCTGTTGTAAATCAATGTATCACTCTCAGGAAATCTGTGCAAATATGCACTTATTTATTATTATTAACCTTTTATTCTGAGCGAGTTTTGGTCATATGCATTCTGCTTATTGTTATTCCTATAAACTGTCCCTCAGCTCAGTGTGCCTTTTGGCATAGGCCTCCTCCAACTGTCCCCACTGTGGTCTATCTTCTGCGACTCTTGTCTAGTAAAGTCCCAAGGTTAGTCTGATACTGTCGTCCCATCTTCGGATTGGATGTCCTTGCCTTCGAGTGCCATCTCTTGGGTACCATAGTGTGACTAGTTTACATCATTTATTTGCTTTGCAACGCAACATGTGTCCTGTCCAGCCCCATTTCAGATGATCAATATGGGCAAGTATATCAGCGACTTTGGTTGTTTGTGTTATAGTTGTGTTTGGAATTTGGATTCCTAGCATGCTCCTTTTCATTGCTTGTTCGCACTAATTTTTGCCTGTGATTTTCAGTAAGAGTCCAAGTTTCGCAACCATACATTATGCAGGGAAGGATACAAGTGTTAAGCTTGCTTTTAATATTTACACCTAATTCCTTACTCTTCATAATTTCTTTGAGAGATAAAACTTTTTCCACCCACAATCAATTCTTTTGTCTATTTCTTTGGATAACATATCAGTGAGAGCTATTATTTGCCCTAAATAAACATACTCATTCACATATTGCAGCCTGTTTCCGTTCAATTCTATATTAGCTTCTGTACAGTTAGTCATTAGTTTTGTTTTAATTTCATTAATTTCCAATCCAACTTCTTTACTTTTATCAGCCAGAGTTTGTACTATGGTACATGGTAAAACATGCACTTACACTATGGTATAATTATTTATCTATTTAGACTTGTGCTGCAGTTAAATAATATTGAATATTTTCATTACACCAACTTTCAGGAATTAGAAGTTAATCAACACGCAGCTTAATGTGAGCTTCAGTCAGGATTGTACATTGCAGAGCATTTCACATCTTCCGACTTGTATGATTTGGTCTTTAGGCACAGACTACAAGCTACGCAAATGTCCTCTCCTTATAGCCCGGGAGGTAAGCACAAAAAACGCAACTACTTTCTAAAAGCTGAATTTTTGGTATTATGTTGTCATGGTGGTATACAACAATACCCCAGAGTCAGTCAGCTGGGATACTTAGGCTTTGGTGGGATAACCGTTTGAATTTTAAAAATAAATAATAAGTATCTTGCAACTACTTCGGATATGTATTATTCAGCCTGTTATGTGATGAAAATGTGTACATGGATTTTTTGCTACTTCAACAGGTATATATCCACTCAACAAAGAGAAGAAAAGGTAGGAAACAAAAATCAATGTAACATTTTATGTGAAAAAATGGTTAAGGCCGAACCAAGGACCAATAAGGATCTAAGAAACTAGATCCTTATTGGTAATCTATAGATCCATGTCACATACTCAATGCATGCAATGAATTATGAATATGAGCTAATAATATATTGATTTGAGTTGTGTTAGTGGAAATCGGCATATTTATAAGATCATACATAACTGGGGTATCGCTAGCCAATACAGATTGATATGGCAGCCCCAAGTTAAGATTTAAATTGAAACAAGTTAGAGCTAAATCACACATCTAAGTTATGCTATGTATATCAGTCCATCTGTGCCTTATAGGGAGTGTATATTTGAGCTAAAACTATAAAGACAGAAAAAATTGTAACCATATTACCAGTATAGGTAGGTTTACTATTGTTATCATGTCTTAACTATTATTCCAATGTCATGGCTTTTATTGAAGAGTAATACGAGTGACGACTTGAACATGGATACCTACACAAAAACATCAAAAAATAATTCTCGAAACTGAAAAACTCGCGCATACGTTTACAAGGTTCCAATAGTACCTTTACTACAATAAATTCTATTTTATCTAATCGGCAGTCAACCCGCGTAATATCCGCAATAAGATGCAATTACAGAAGTAAAAACCATCGTGGAAGTGCAAATCATTTTCATAATCGCTATGTACGTAACTATGTACCGTTTTCGCCATAAAAATGTTTTGTATAGCTCATAATTAAAGCGAAAGCATGTTTTAAGGCGCCGAATAAGATATTATCGAGATTTCAGACGGGAAAGTTACGTGAAAAGCCCGTAAACCGCCTTCTGTACGATCGATGTAACATCTAGCAACAGGGCAGTGCCGTAGGTACCTACATAGACTATAACTAGGTATATACTTAGCTAGTTTCAATATTCTATCCAATTCCCGATTTCCATGCATCCGGCAAGTGGTGAAAGGCTCCACATAGCACAAGGGCGGAGTACGTGACTCTACGAACTCAATAACTTTGCCCTATGTTCTACGTACATGAGACGACATGGATTCTTGCCGGCCTCGCGTATACACCCATCTCACAAGACGATATCAGTAAACCATTTGCGAATTTAAACCCTGAATCATAAAATAACAATATCCTAGATCGAAAGTACAAAGCGTAGGCCTATAAATGACGATGGATTAGCGATAATGAAGCCAAATCCTTACCCTTCAGTCAGCAATGTCCCTTCGATCGTCGTTCCAGCAGTTTTAGGGCGCTTCCAAAACCACCACTAAGATTGGATTTTCACTCTTTGGCACATTTTGTATATCCTCAACGGCACCACACTGTCTCAAGTATTATTTCACTAGTTTTTATCACGGAACAATCCACCATTAGCTATACACCCTCGAAATCGGTCCTTTTCACGGCCATTTGCAAATTGCGTCAAAGTTCCTGGAACGTGATTGGTGTTTTCTGCGCTAGTGGAGTTGAAAGTTACAGCGCTATCTAGTAAGCAGTCTTTGAACTAAAAACTTTGTTAACCAAAAACGTACTTTAGTCACTTGAAATAACAGCTACTAAATTTTTAATTTTAGTAAGTTAGGACATTTTCAAATGAGGATAGTAGGGTGCGGTACAAGATTCATGAGAACCCTTGTGACGTCAAACTGGGCGTGATATGCAGAGAGCGGGTATTTTAAGATTACACTTTGTAGATACTACGATTGTGACTTTTTATTCATAATCAACGCCCTCATAGCAATAAATATTAAATTAAAAATTCACAAATTATTGAGCTTACAAATTCGTTGATATGAATAGTTAGAAATTATGTTTAATGTTAAAAAATAAGTACAGTAAAGTTACATTTTTCAATTTGGTTTCTAACGTTTCATTTCACGTATCTAATTCATTAAAAAAAAGTAGTTTTTGATCCTATGGACAATATAATTATTTTTGGTGCCTTTTATAAAAAAAAGCATTTCGAGATTTAATTTTCTGGAGATATAATTTAAAAATAGGTATATGCCTTCTATATTATACTTACAACAAAATTGCAAATAACCTAATTTCTGTACGTAAGGCTAGTACTCTTTTATCTTCATATATATAGTTAAAATGGAATTTGAACAAGTTAATCACATAATCCCTAAAGCTGTTGTGAAGATCTCTTGAGTAGGTATAATAATAATTTGAAGATGATAAATTCTGGCAAACATAAATATCCAAAGTAACAAACACAGGGTCTTAAAAATTTCTTTGCTTAAAAAAAGAAGAGAGAGAAGAATGCACATAATGGATTTCCTAAACATTTTTGGTTCATTTCTAAAAATAAGCAGAACTTTGAAAAATTGTATGTAGTGGCTATGATTGTTTGGCCTTTACAGTTAGCAAATGTCATTAGACGGCAAAGCCAAACTGACTAAATAAATGAAATAAGAAATCATTTTTAATCTTAATGTTACTGTCAATTTCAAAAGATATCAAATGTCACGTCAAGTTGTAACTTTTGTGTTGCAATCGATGGGGTTCTAGAGCCAGATTTAGCAATTTTATATTGAAGTCAAACAAACTAGTTTAATTTTTAATTGCTACCACAAAGCTTAATGCTTTGCAGTTAGCTTCATACAAAGCTACTTTTCCTTGACATTTCGTATTTTGATCTATTTTGATTCTTCACAAGGAGTTTATATTGAGCATTTAGTAACGCATCCTCGTTTCATATTACTAAATAACAGGGAATCATTAAAGGAAATGCATAAATATTACTTAAATAGAAATTAAATGAATGATCTAGCGCTGTTTGAAGTTTATAATGTAGATATTCTTTTGGCCAATTTAGCTCCTTATTGCAAAGTAATGCTGGTAGCACATGACTCGTAAGTACGTGTTAATTTGTCTTATTTAGCACAGATCTCTATTATACTACTTATTTAGCTTGAAAATTGTTTTCGTTTTTTCTTATCTTACATACATTTTTAGCCAAATTGTACATATATCTGAACAGTTTTTGAAGCGTCATAAATTACATTGGTGAACGTTATATTCTTAAAAACAAACTAACAAAAATGACTGTATTCTTATTCGAGAGGTACTCGTATATATAATTTTAAATAAATAAAAATAATAAATTAATATTATGAGCTGCTGGCATCCTTCTTTTATTTTCTTAAGCAGTTGCTTAATGCATTTGCGTGATGTGAATTACAATTATAAGGTACCTAAAGTACTAAGTACCTACATAATAATTGTAATACTATCTATTTTAAAGAGAAGAAGAAGAAGAAAAAAGGGACGGTAATAAAATTATTCGTCACCACAGACGCCACTATAATATGATTAACCAAGTTTCGAAGAATCAAAGAACCTCACACAGAGATTAGATTTTAATGTTTTATGTTCTTACTTAAATAAAAAAACTTTAAATTTTCTTAAGCCGCTGTTTAGTATAATTAAAATTACAACTTTAAAACTGCGGTTTTAAAATCGATGACATTTTGACGTTCTTTTTGACGCTTTCTTTTTTTGCAGTTTACTTTTTCTTTTAAAATTACGAGTTCAATACTAAAGTGTTGCGTCAATCAATGAGATAAATCTTTCAAATATAGGTAATTACAATTATCAATTTCTCGCAAAGATAAAGTAAAGTATATTAAACATGGCTATTATAAACGAAAGGGTAAACTGCAAAAGAGGAAAGCGTCAAATAGAACGTCAAAAATTCCTTGATTTTAAAGTTGAAGTTTTATTTACATCGATAAGCGGCTTTAGGCAATGCTTAGCTTAGAAAATTTCATTGGCTTGGCAACACTGACAATCTGATCTGATTTGTTTTGATTTTCCATTTTCCATTGTTGTGCGTGAGCTCGAGCTCTTGTTATTTATTTTGAACTAATAAATAATCGAGCGCTTAACGCCAGTGAATTTAATTTTGTACCACATATTATCTTTGTTTTTAAAATAAATCACTGTGGAATCTTTTTAAGTGAATTGGAAATTACATATCGCCAAGATCGCGAAGATTCATCACACGGTAAGTGGTAAAAAATAATTGTTCTCTCTCTCATGGTCTCGAAATAATAAAGCGTGACTCATTTAACACTATCTTTGTAAACTGTTCTATATCTTACCTAAATAAACAAATCCAATAGGAATCTAATATTATCAAGTTTTACAATTTAATTATTGTGTTCTTTGTTTTCTGGATCTGATTAATTGTCAACTTGTAGGTACTTTGGGCTCCTTAAATGATTTCCGTGTGTCTTTTAACTTGTATGAATCGATGTAATTTTAGAAGGCAACAATATTTTGAAATCCAAAATGTTCAACAAATAACTTGCATGTAGTGTACAAAAGTAATTCGATTTCTTTCTCAACTTTTTCATTGATATATTTTGTTGCTGATAACTACTAATATCTACAATTTATTTTTAATTGTAGTAATTAAGACTTTAATTCCTCAGCTAGGGACATGTAAGTAATATTAGGTCACTAAGATCTAAGAACAAGGATGGATTTAAGAGAGTAACCAATATAATTAAGGCCGAGTGGCTATCCCTTTTCTTTCGGAAGCTCCTTGCATGGAAGATCCCAGCATTTTGTTATCATTGACATTTTAGATTTATAAATAAATAAATTGAGGGACATCTTACACATTTATGCCAGCGGCCCAGAGCCACACTCCGTTACTTTAAGAAGCTGAACTGGCTCGGGTAGATCCTGGAGGGAGAAATGCACAAAACACCGCACACGGGACGTCAGAGCAGGACTTATTGCCCCTACTTCAAATTGGAATTAGAATCTTACACATGGTCTCTCACCCATAATATAATATATGTGTATATCTTTACTTACTTTTGACCGATTTGGTTCATACTTGCTAGTCTTGTTAGTATTTGGATACTAAACAATACTGCCAAATATTATTGAAATCAACACATAAAAAGTGCCATGGCAAATTGTCCCCCTTGTTTAGTTGATTTCCATATTAAAAAGAACCAACCACAAAAAGAAACCGTTAATATATGATAAGACCTGTATACCAAGCTTCATTGAGATACGATTTTTAAAAATCAACATCCAGACAGATGTAATCAAAATTGTTGTGTCGAAGCACAGGCCTCTGCTTCTTTTCAGTCAAATATTTTTTAATCCACCTAAAAGTCTCTGACATGACTAAATATTCAATTCATTCAGAGACCTATAACTATCAGGTGGTTTGCCTGTTTCATAGGCAAATTCATACATTTTTGAAGATGCAGAATTACTTGTTATTATAAAACTTATTGACCGATGAACCAGACCAGCCCCCCTACCGCCTAAAGCAATAGCAATCGTAATAGCAATCGTTTATGACTTCATTTTAGTCATTTGGCACCGCCTATGTGACGTTAGCCATCAAAGTTGTTTATTCAACGATTGCTTTCGCAATCCGCGCAAAGCAATTGATGGCTAACGTCACATAGGCGGTGCCAAATGACTAAAATGAAGTCATAAACGATTGCTATTACGATTGCTATTGCTTAGGCGGTAGAGGGGCGGAGGAGGTACTCAATTCGACGCATATATTGTATATATTTTTCTATCTGCAATCACGCATAACTTTTTACGTAGTAGGCCAATTTCAGAAATTCTTTGGCTGAGCCATTTTAAAAAAATCTACAATAGTGTGAAATTGCTACCTCGATCCATGCATACTATTCGCGAATTCTGTACACGGTTGAAGTTTGTCATGCCATTTTTTGCAAAAAATATTTATCAACAAACATCAATCTCTATAATAAGAATTTATCAGAGCTAGAAACATGCTAAGTTTTAATTCCTGATAAACATGCGGTTATGAAGTAATGAATACATGCTACGATAAAAAGATTAATAATTATCTTTTCCTATGTGATGTCAATGCTGATGTACAACAGACTGCGCTAAAATCATCGCCATTATCGAGCCTGAGGCTGGATTATAAATTATTATTATTCTATAATGAGAAGGCCTATGTCCAGGAATAAATGTCCTGAAGTTGTTGAACAATGAGAATTCAGCGTACCTACTTAATCATTTATTGCAACATGTGAAATGTATACATGCAGTTCTTTAGTAACATGGTTTGTACAGTCATACATAATAATATTTAATGGCCTTACAATGGTATTGTAACATAGAATTCATTTTTAAGTCAATCAAGTAATCTTAACAGCTTTAATACCTGAAACAATTATTTACTGTACTGTACCAGCCTTTTTATAGTCCACTTCAGGACGTAGGCCTACCCACGAAGGGTGATTGGGCCATGTCCACCACACTGGCCCAGTGCGGGTTAGTGGATTCACATATGCCATCGAATTTCAGGTTGCCTCACGATGTTTTCCTTCACCGAAAAGCAAGTGATGTGAAATTCCGTACATAAATTCCGAAGAACTAATTGGTACGGGACCGGGATTTGAACCCACGACCTTACGATTGTAAAGCGGGTGTCACACTAGACCACCACGAATATTATTGTACTCATCAATCTATCTTCATCTACCGAATAGGTACTCTCCACTCTCCAACTAAAATAGACTAAGAGAGAGAGAGAGAGAGAGGAGAGAGGGAGAGAGAGCGAGCTACAAACTACTTATAAAATATAGTATTTGACCGACGAACCACCGGAGGAGGTACTCAATTCGACGCGTACATTTTTTTTATGTATAACCACGCATAACTTTTTTCATAGTAGTCCGATTTCAATAATTCTTTTTTTATTGGAAAGAGTATACTTAGAAATTGGTCCCATTTAAATTTTATCGAAATCGGCTGAGCCATTTTTGATAAATCAACAATAATGTGAAAAATGCTACATCGAACCGTGCGAAATATTCGCGAATTCTGTACACGGGTGAAGTCGGTCATGCTATTTTTTGCGAAAATAATTATTGTGGCTTCACTCTTTGAAAGAATTCCTGGTTTTTTCCGTGTTTAAAGTGATCAGCTTGGTAATGAATAAATTGGCGTCACTTGATTAAATGATGACTCCGTCCCAATAATACTCTTTGTCTCATAATTTCTTTGTCTGACATCCACAGAATATTTACTCCCTTCGCTTTACAACTTGCATCCTTATCTCACTTGGTGTTAAGCTGGAAACATACTATCGGACGAGGCTGACGGACGCGACTGACAGACAGACAGACAAAACTCTTTATTTACAACCACAGTTTGAAAAATAAACACTATTTACATAAATACGACAAAAAATATGATTATAAAGTGGCGGCCTTATCACCCATGGCGATTTATTCCAGGCAACCTTGCACGAATATGAACAGATAAGAACAAGAAATAGTGGCCTTAAATAGATATTACCAAGAAAACACCTATAAATAATTAACTAAATATACTTAATTCAATCTAAGTTTTAAGTTAAGTTTTTTTGACAGCCGCGACTGATAGGTATCTAGATAATGAATGTACACTGAGCCGTACACACTATCGGACATAAGTCGCGGACGTCACCTTCGGACGACCTTTAGTAAATAGGTATCTTCTAGGTAAGCGTGCTACACCCTAGACCGCACATCAGCTTAACATCAGGCAGTGTGTAGTCAAATGCGAACCTATTCGAAATAAAAAAAAAAAACCTTGAGCGTTCGGACGTCCGAGAGCGATCTGGCGCGCCGGATGTTTTAAGACGTGCACACTGCTAAGTCGCGTCCGTCAGCCGCGCCCGATAGTATGTTTCCGGCTTTATGAATAATTATTCCCTGGAAAATTGACAAATTAAATTCCTGGTAAAGTGGTTAGTCACAACTATTTATCAAGTTTTTTATCGAAATTAAGCAACGTTCCGCACGGTCAGTATTTGGATGGGTGACCGCGGGTGGCATTTTCCAACTGAGCGCTACCATGGCTCGGATGACACGTTAAATTGTAGGTCCCGGTTGTTTTAACCGTTTAGCCATGTCAGACTCCTTCAGGCGGCCTAAAAACTCTGAGACCAGGGCTAGCCACCCGGCCTATACGAACTTACTTACTTACTTACTTATCAAGTTTGGGCCGAATCAAACATCATGGCGGCTGTAATGTTAGCTACAAGTGGTGGATAACCCAATCCTGACGACGATTGGGTTATCGTAGTAGTATCGCCGAGTTTGACAAGGTGTTTCTTTGCAGGATAATGAAACGGTAGAGCATGTTTTGTGGCATTGTAAGGCTATGGCAGAAACTAGAATCGCTTGCAGATTGCATGACGCTACTATTGCTTTGTCAGCAGCATCGACATCATCATCCTCATCGCCATCTAGTATATCACCCAAGCAGTGGCGGATTTGCCTAAAGGCCGACAAGGCCCGGGCCTAGAGCGGCCGGATTTTAGGGGCGGCCAAAAACATGTGTGTGTACCATAATAGAACTAAAAAAAGAACACTAACAAAACTATCACATTACTTCAAAATTTATTTGTTTCATCTATCTCATCCTTTGAAAAATATTCCACAAAAACAGTGGAGTTGATTTAGTCGCCCAATCAGCGGGCGGTCAGTGAAATTGATATGCAAAAATGTTCTTTAAGACAAGTTTTACAGAGTTCACATTCTAGCTCGATGCTCATCGCTCATTGCTGTAGTTGGGGACACACGTGTGCGGAAATACTTTGCTGTAAGTATGTTTTAACACAAGAAATGAAGCTTTATAATTTTTGGCTCAGACTGCTAGTCCGCCTCTGCACCCAAGCCACTGGAGCAGTTATGCCAGCGGCCCAGAGCCACGCTCCGTTATTTTAAGGAGCTGGGCTGCCTCGGGTAGACGTCAGTGCAGGACTTGTCGCCCCCACATCGAATAAGAATAAGAAGGTGTTTCTTATCGATCACCAAGGTTAAGCAACGTTGAGCTTGATCAGTCTTGTATCGGTGACCGAGGGTTTTTTTTATTTTTTTTTATTTCGAATAGGTTCGCGTTTGACTACACACTGCCTGATGTTAAGCAGATGCGCGGTCTAGGGTGTAGCACGCTTACCTATAAGATACATATTTACTCGGGATTTGAAGACACTCACTGGTATTTATAACTGAGCATTGCCGTCAATGACACGTTAAATTGTGAGTCCCGGTTATTTTAAACGTTATGTCAGAGGCCTTCAAACAGCTTACAAACTCTGACACCAGGGCTAGCCCAGCGGCCTATACTAACTTACTTAGAGGTCGAATCATACAACTTGGCGGCTGTGATGTTAGCTGCAAGCTGCGGATAACCCAATCCTCGCGCAGGAGCACTTGAGCAGTGAGATGCAGTCAGGATTGGGCTATCTGCAGCTTGTATACTGAGCGCCACACAAATCGACGGTTGAGAAGTTAGCCGCAGATGACACTTTGCCGTGATTCGTTAATTATTGCGCATGTGTGCACAAATGCGACGCACCGTGTTGTAGTGGTGAACACGGTCGTATGAAGCGCGCGGGAGGCATGAAGTTGGCAGGCGGGTGTACGGCTTCTCATATCTCTGGCTCCCGCGCATACCTATATTTCGGCTTTTCGCATAACTTCCCATCCGCCGATTTGTGTGGCGCTTAGTATAGTTAACATCACAGCCACCAAGTTGTGTGATTCGACCTCTACTCGTACCTACTTCATTTCATTTGCATACAGGATACGATTGTTGTTCGAATAATTTATTTTTCAGGAAAAAATGACTGCATTTAGTAAAAAATACATTAATTATTTCAAGAATATTGAAGTCGGTGAACTCGGGTCTTAATCAAGTAGGTACCAACATTCAGAAACTTTATCAATTTTACGACCTTTTTCTCTGACGCAACGCATCTTTCAAAAATATGTACTCCATTGCCGTTAGTACAGTCTCGCCAAAACGGTTATAAAAACACCACAATTCACCATACTAACACCAACATGGCGGGATTAACACCTGGCGATCGTTTTTATTGGATCGTGTAATAAATAATTATTTTTTGCAAAAAATAGCATGACCGACTTCAACCGTGTACAGAATTCCCGAATATTTCGCACAGATCCATGTAACATTTTTCTCATTATTGTTGATTTTTCGAAAATGGCTCAGCCGATTTCGATAAAATATAAATGGGACCAATTTCGAAGTATACTCTTTCCAATAAAAAAAAGAATTATTGAAATCGGACTACTTTGAAAAACGGATTTCTTTTGTCGCTTTATTATGAAATGATAATAAAGCGACAAAAGAACGTACACAGCTGCGCACTGCGCAGTTTTTACTAATTTTAGCAACTTAAAAGGTACTTTTTAATACTCAATTGTGGTCGTTATGAAGAGTGGATGTAATGCTACGAGTATGTAGAGTGTATTATTGTATGGAAGACAAGCTAAACCAACCAAAGCCAATTGATTTCGACGCTTTAGGGAGTTTGTCGTTAAATCGAGGGACGTTACGTGGAGTTTACACTGTATATACGCGTCGAATTGTATATTTCTCCGTTTTGTCGGTCAAAACACTGAATGGATCTTAAACGACCTTTATTATACTTGTCAGAATAAACATTGCACTCATCATTATGGCTTTACCGACCAACCCCGATTTAGTGAGAAGAAAAATTTGTTTAAACATTTTATCAAAAGTCGACGAGCCTTTTCACTGGTACAGCAGATTATCATTTCGCTATTTGGCGGTTATTTGATCGGATTGATTTTTTACACTTTGAAAATCTCTACAATTCGCTAAGCAATATGTCGTGACGACAGGAAATGATGATGATTATAATAAGTGCTGAGCGAGTGTTATCTGTACAGGCTTATTGAATGGAATTTTATTTTGTATCAGCGAGAGTGTACAGCCGGCATGTGACCGTGGACCCCTTCACTTCATCCAATATTCTAATAAACATTATGGTGTGAGTTGAGAAATAAACTCGCTATACCATTGCAACAGTTGTAGGAAGGAAATGGGTTTCGGTCGGCCCTTTACGAAAGTTTGATTATTCTTATCTTTCATGTGGTTATCATGAAGATCTTTTCCACATTAGTCCACCTAAAATGCAATACAATAACACTTAATTGACACCGACAAATAGGAAAACATAAGACTGCCTCGGTGGCTCAGTGGTTAGTGACCCTAACTTCTGTGTCAAAGAGAGGGTTCGATCCTCACCAAGGGCAAGTATTTATGTGATGAACATAGGTGTTTGCTCTGTCTGGGTGTTATTTAGTTACTATCTATATAAGTATGTATTTAAAAATAAGTATATGTAGTATATCAGTCTCTGGCAGCCATATCACAAGCTTTGCTTAGTTTGGGGTCAGAGACCGTGTACGTAGTATTATTATATCTTCTTTGACCGTGTGTAAGATGTCCCCAAATATTTGTTTATTTATTTTATAACAGAAGGAACGAAGTCAAATGGAGTGAACCTAAGCCTAAGTAGAGCTTGGCAGGAGACTTTGCTAGGCGAAGCGATGACAATAGGCGTATGTTCATCAGTGGACTATAAATAATCGGCCAAGTGCGAGTCGGACTCGCGCACGAAGGGTTCGACACCATATGGAAGCCCCTCTTAATATATTTATTTTAATTAAATATTTATTCTTGAAGGGAATGTTCAACTCGACATTCTGTGATTATTTTAAGTGGCCGTTATTAATATCAAGCAAAAAATCACGATTCTTGTATGGGAGCCCCCCTTAAATTTTTTTTTTCCTGTTTTTGGTATATGTTGTTATAGCGGCAAAAGAAATACACCATCTGTGAAAATTTCAACGTTCTAGCCATCACCGTTCCTGAGATACAGCCTGGTGACAGACAGACGGACAGCGCAGTCTTAGTAGGGTCCCGTTTTTACCTTGGGAACCCTAAAAACAGCCGGTTCCGTACACAGGCAGATACCGGAATGCTTGTAAAACTTGTAAGGTATAAACTCAATGACGCAGTAATGAGAAATGCAAACGAAAGGTTTCTTATCTCATCCTTGGTTATTTGTTCATAATTCAGATTTACTGTCCGATTGGAGGTAGGTAAATTGCCTCCTTACTTCATGATTTAATACGAATCGTAACCGTGTAATTTAGTACATGCTGCTGTATTGTTTGCAGGCTGTCAACTTGAGGGTTAGGGTGGCCATTGTTTACTCTTTTACAAGCTTTTATACGAGCTTTTATTTAGTTTCACCTGTCCCGTTGTCTGTCGGTCTGTAATAAAATCTTGCTAGTTAAATTTGATCTACTTCCCGGTTTCCGATTGAGCTGAAATTTTGCTTACAGTCATGTGTAAATTGCGTGACAATGCAATATTATAATGACATGGTGCTGATCTGATGATGGAGCTGGAAGGTGGCCAAATGAACTTTGCAATGAAACGACACAACCTCATTGAATTTAGGCTCATTTTAATCGTCTTGACGGGTAGTTTGTCTTTCAATGGTAACCAGTTTCTGATGATGGAGCTGGAAGGTGTTCCTAGGAACTCTGTAACAAACACATCGAGTTTCAGGTCGTTTGATTCGTCTTGTCAAGCTTGTTTTAGAAAAATATATTTTTTTTTAATTATTCTTGTTCAGAAGACAAATGATTTATATTATTATGTTAATGAAACCTTTTTAAATTTAAATATTTTGGGACGTGGACGTGCGTCAGTTCTGCTTTCAAAATTACGTAATATAATTAAAATAACATGTGCAATGAGTAGCTATATAATAACTTTGAAGTACGTTAGAATGGAATAAACTGCCGGTTTTCTTGTTTCCTGTGAGTTTATAATCTGAGCTTAAGTACTCAGTTTTGTAGCCCGGAAGGTAAGCGCAAAAAATGCTGCAAACTCCGTCATTGATTGAAGTTTTTCAAAGTCAGAGTGAAATCTTCTAAGTTTGTGGGCTTCATTTTTGACCACAACTGTAAAAAGTAAGTAAGTTCATATAGGCCGGGTGGCTAGCCCTGGTGTCAGAGTATTTATGCCGCCCGAAAGCCTTACATGGCTTAACGGTTAAAACAACCGGAACCTACAATTTCACGTGTCACCCGAATTAAGACGAGGCATCGGGCCGAGAGACACGAAAACGAGTACTTTTGAATGCGCAATGTGAGAGGACGAATGATATTGATTAAAATTTAAAAAATATCATAGATAAGGGAAAATCTTTAAAAATTTAGGAAAAAAGGAACCGGACAAAATTTCGAAAAGTGAGTTACAAATTTCTCACCAAAAAAAAAGTTTAATAATTCGAATGCTCCGAATTATCAGCGACAACACCCTACTATTTTTCACGAATAAAATAGCCAGACCGGTATTCTATGAAATAGACCGAGAAGTTATTTTTTTTAATGTGTCAATTATGAGTAAATAATAAAAAAAAACTCACTCTGGCGCGATCCCGTCGAGCGCGACCGCGTAAAATTTGTCCGAGTGAAGGGAGAATTTTCGAAATTTCAATAGTTTATCAATGCGTCACCTTAACCCATACCACGGTAGCGCTTAGTTGTAAATGCCGCCCGCGGTCACCCATCCGAAGACTGACCGTGCCGAACGTTGCTCAACTTCGGTGATCGCCAACAAACACCTAATCAACCATGCCATAAGCGCTACGGTGTTTACAGTTTATCATATCTAAGAGTTGGTAGCCAAGCGCAGACTTATTTGCGATAAAAATAATTATTTTTTTGCCAAAACAGGCTACAAAATTCGATTCGCACGATATTACATCGTTTTTTGTTTTTGTGTCATCGATGTAATATTTTTTTTTCGAATTGAGAACTTCCGTTTTTGAAGTACGTTGAAAATATGCTTAGATAAATTACAAGTAATAGAAGTATTGCTAAATTTTACTCAAATAAAAACTAGGTTACAGCTGTCTTTTTCACATCTGGTTATACAGTATAAGCGAGAGTGAGTGGAACAAAAAATACGCAATGTCTGTCGCATACGTCAAAATCACCAGTTTGAATGTCAAATGGTTAAAATTTGTTTAGATTAAGGTCATTTGTATTTTTCGGAAATTTGAACCCTCTAGTTCCAGTACTGTACTGTACCAGCCTTTTTAGTAGTCCACTGCAGGACGTAGGCCTACCCACGAAGGGTGATTGGGCCATATCCACCACGCGGGCCCAGTGCGGGTTGGTGGATCTAGTTCCAGTAAGAAAGTTCAAATCTCAGATCATTTTACCTTCCTACTTTATACCTTTTTAAATTTGGACACCTGAGATAGCTCAATACTAGTTTGTCAAACCCTTCGAAATTACGTATGTTCGAGAGTATGTGCATCTTTATCTAACACCTTTTAGATGTCACATTTAAAATGAGACAAAGTGATGTATTCTCTTGCTATTTTAGTACTGTTTCTATTACTTGTAATTCTTAAAGAAAATATGAGTTTTGTCCAGCAACACCCCAACGCGTGGGCACCGTGGTCGCGTGCCGCAACCGTACAATTTTCCATGCCACATCCCGCGGGCGGATGTTCCGGACAATTTCTAGTTAACCTGCGAACGGTGAAACCTTGATGGCTGCAGTGATAGCTGTGCTTAGTTAATACGGTTCATTTTAAACTACCTACTTTTGTTGGATTGGCTCGTATTCCATGCCGATACTCGTAACAATAAGTCGTAAAACGCGGTTGTATATTTATTTTATTCCTGTACCACCTGTGCTGTCCTAGTTACTATTCTATATTGGAATATAGGTGGGTAGGCACCATTAAGTACCTAACCAAAAGGAGTCGACACTGCAAAGCGTACCCCTCTGCCAAAAGTACGCGACCTGCGGTCATGCTCTTTATAGAAATATATCGGTCTGGTTGCGCTTGTGTTGCGTCAATTTTCAGCTAGTGTTAGTTAATTACATTTGTGTGCGTGTAAACTTGCTTATATTTTGGTTTGTATGCGTTTCTTCACCCCCCACTGACTTGGCAGACTTCGGTGTTTAGGCGTGTCGACTCCTTTTGGTTAGGTACTTAATGGTAGGCACCCGCTACGATTGGGCCATACCCACGCTGGACTAGTGCGGCTTAGTCGATTTATATATGCCATCGAATTTCTTTCTAAAACATACGCAGGTTGCTTCACGATTTTTCCTTCATCTAAAAACTAGTGGGGGTAACTCCGCACATAGAGTCTAAAGAACTCATTAGGGCTGAATTCGTCCACCAACTCGCTTGATGGAAAGTGAAGTTGTAGCCGAAGATGGAGTATGTAGACCTAGAAGATATTCACTCTTGACTTGAAAATATCCAAATTGTAATTGTCAGGAAACAATGACGGAGGCAGGACATTCCAATTCCTGGCGGTATTGTAACTCATTGGTATTGACTGGGTTTGAACGGACGCCTCTAGCTTTGTAAACCGACATTCTCTTCTCCCATTAAGCGACCACATCTCCTATGGTTCATTTTCTTAAGGTCTTAGTAAATTTTGAAACTTATGTCACACAATCGAAACAAAGTTTGTTCAGTAATTGAACAATAATACACGCTTAAAATAACATTACTAAACTAGTAAACCTTATCAATGTGCTTGCCTAACCAAATTCACGTATTATACAGCTGCATAAAAACACCCATAAAATGTGCAATACGAGATTGCATAGTAAGATGCATGGTGAGGAAATTGCGCCTATCGCATACCTACCCATATACCTACTAAGTAACCTGCATCGTAAAGTTGCAGTTGGCCAATTTATACACAACCGGTTCGAAGGGACAGGCTACTAGGCCCTCTATTGCTTAACCCTCCTTATAGAGTCCTTCACATTTGATAGATAAAATCTTTGATTGCCTTTCCTGCATGTAGTTTGGTTTCGCATTTTGTACAGGATGACTGGTTGGTCTCTCACAATAGTCTATGGTGTAGTTGCTCATCATTATGACTAACTTTCACTGTGGAGCTAACCCTGAAAACACTAAATAACAATCTGCTATACCATTTAATTTATCCAGGTTTGACGAACTTTTTGTATGGAGCAACTGATTTTATAGAGTCTAGTATAGAGTTGAAGAGAATAGATACTTCTTTAGCGGGGTTGTGTACTTTTTGGGAAGGGTAAAGTCAGGACAATTCGAAAGCTGATCGAAAATTCGTAAGACTTAAGAATCGTAAAATGACGCAGAAAAAGTAGCGTTTCTTCTAAGTACCTACTAAATAAAATCAGCTAGTTCTTCACAAACGACAAAATAAAAGTCAACGTCCCAAATATTTAGCCCGTTCGAGATAATCGTGCTTATAACCGAATTCTACACCATTAGCGGGTCATTAAATTGTCGTTACGTTTGATGATAATTCATTTTTATATCATACTGAATTAGGTATTTAGGCACGCTTAAGGAAAAAATAACACATAAAATTCTAGAAAAGATTTCTGTAATTAATGACTAGCATTTTTTTCTAATTCTAATAAGACTCGTCGAGATTCGGCCTGGAACGCTATAATTTAATCATTCCGACGGCTGAACGTATACGTAAATAGTTACATTGCCGAGTGGGAGCGGGAGCGAGCATTGAAAATCTGCGGGAGGACGGATAGTGGTTCGTATAAAGTATATCGAATGATTCAATTATAAATAGAGTCCCTAGGGCTTTATTTTTGAAATTCGAACGCCTAGGAACGTATACGGAACTTAATATAGAGATTTTACATTCAGATTGTATGGAATATCTATGTTGTCTATGGAAGTTGCGAATACTCCTAAGTTCCGTACATGACCAAGTTCAAAAGTAGGGTTCAAATTCTGATCTTTACAGAGATACATTTGGTCAAGGGTGTACCGGGTGTAGCAAGCGTTCCTAGAAGGTACCTATTTGCTCTTGATTTGTTGGCTCCCTAATTGTATTTACACGGAAGTACTTAGCAGTAGGCAGGTCATAATTATATCACGCAAGAAATCTGAAATCTGAACCTTCTGATTGGAGTCAGAAGGTTGCGTTTTTGAATCACGTCGCGGGACACTTACGCTATTTATTATAGGAGGGGCTATATATTTGGAGAAGATATATATAAACTTGCTAGGTTTTGATTTTGGACGGCAGAGAACTGATCGATGGGGTCGAAAAGTTATCAACTGGCGACCACGTCGCGTTCACCTACTGGTGAATGGATGATACCTATCAGGATCGCGCTGTCTATAGACGGTCTACAACCGGTCTTTGTACAACGTATGAGGGCGTGTTTTGTATGTTCAGCAGTATACCTACTATGGTCAACAGTGGCCTTTCTGTACTTAAATGAAGATGATAATGTTAAATTCAGTTGAAGTTTTTTTTTTTTTTTTTTAAATGGGCAAGTGCCTTTATTAACTACCACTAAATACAATATATAATCTAAAACTACACAAACTACTATATGACAAGCAATTGGATCATCCATAGACTCTTGAAGGTCTAAAGATTATCCAAATACTCAAGCCCACTGCCAGTTGGCAGCGTGCCCTGCATGCTGGCTGCATTGCCACGCTGAATGGCAATGCTTATACGTTGAGCCAAATAAACACCAGCATTTTGGTCACGCGTCGCTTCCACCAGACGCTCAGAAAGACTTGAAAACAAGATGAGCTCCCGGCCCCCACGGACCCAATGTCTCAACTCCAAACGGCTCAAATATGTAACCACTGCCGAGGATAGCATAATTGCGCCTTTGTGCTGCTCCGCCGAATTGGCCACCGCTCCAGCCCTACTCTGAGTCTCAGAAAGATGCGACGGCGCCAAAGTATCGACGCAAGTTGCGTCCTATACTAAGGGCCGTCCACACTTCCATGGGACCAGCGCGCAGCGTCATACCGTCAGGCCTTTTGCCAACACCACGCGCGTGCCCACTCGGTTCGAGTACGGCTGCGATATTGACGGTGGCAAAAGCCCTGCGTATGACATTGTTGAAGTTCATCTACAAAGTTATCACATGTAAATACTTACAAACTGACTTTCTCCTTATCGCAGCTCCATTGATAAGCAATTTTGTTTGAAAGCCGAGTGTGTAATCAGACGTTGTGCTAGCATTGTCGAGGTCGATTCCATTCTTTCTAGAAGTTCGTATAGGCCGGATGGCTAGCCCTGGTGTCAGAGTTTGTAAACCGCACGAGAAAACCATTTTATCCACTTCGGTTGTCATTGTCAATGCATATGTACCTACTTTATTTTCTCTTCGAGAGGATACATTGGTGGAAAGACAATTTGTCCCTTTGCCATGCTATCCGTGCTGACATGGATAAACGGTTAAAACAATTGACACCCACAATTCAAGGTGAAGAAGTACAAGTTTCTAGAAGTTCGTATAGGTTGGATGGCTATTGTCCTGGTGTCAGAGTTTCTAAGCCTTCTGAATGCCGGATAAAACAACTAAGACCCACAATTTTACGTGTCATCCAAGTCACTGCATCACTTAGTTGTAAATGGTACCAGCGGTCACCCATCCGAAGACTGACTGTGCCAAACGTTGCTTAACTTCGGATTGTATCAGCATTTTTTTTAATAGTCCACTGCAGGACGTAGGTCTACCCACGAAGGGTGTTTGGGCCATATCCACCACGCTGGCCCAGTGCGGGTTGGTCGATTCACATACGCCATCGAATTTCTTCTACTGACATCTGCAGGTTGCCTCACGATGTTTTCCATCACCGAAAAGCCAGCGGTGTTAAATTCCGTACATAAATTCCAAAGAACTCATTGGTACGGGATCGGGATTTGAACCCACGACCTCACGATTGTAAGGCGGGTGTCACTACCACTAGACCACCACGGCTTCTTCGGATTATCGCTAAGAAAACCTAGTCAAACTACGCTATGATCGCTACATAAATACGAACTTTCTCTCTATAACTATCGTAGTTTCATTGATAAGCAAATTAGTTTGAGCGTGTTATCAATCGTTCGTTCGTCCGAGCCATTCTTTTTAGAATCTTTCGACTAGCTTGAATGGCTTTGACCCGAGTTCCATCAAAGCGGATCGGGGAGGTAATGTTGATAATAGCTTGGAATAAAATGCTTATATCCATGTGAAGACTCATCAGAAACCACCGCGATATATGCAGACAATGATCGCCGTGTCGTGCTGGGGTAGTGCCGAAATCAGCGTGGAAAGAAAACTTTGAAAACTCAACATGTGTGATTCATACGGTTAGATAATGGAAATGGCTGCCGGCTTTACTATTTCCTGAGAAATATAATCTGAAGCGTTTCAAAGTCAGAGTGAAAAGGTGTCTTCTAAATCTGCATGCTACATCATCGGCCATAACTTCGCTTACCATCAGGCGAGTTGGTGGCCGGCCATCAAGCGCGTACTTATTCACTTTAAAAAAGGTTTCACTCCGGGAGTGCCGGCAGAAGTCAAAACTTAAACGTCTTACGAATTTTTTATCAGGTCACGTGTTCTGACGCGAGTAAAACATTTTTACCCCATCCCAAAAAGTGCACAACGGCGCGAAAGAAGTTTTCACATCAAAAAGTATCATTACTGTACTGTACTGTATCAGCCTTTTTTAATAGTCCACTGCAGGACGTAGGCCTACCCACGAAAGGTGTTTGGGCCATATCCACCACGCTGGCCCAGTGCGGGTTGGTGGATTCACATACGCCATCGAATTTCTTCTACTAACATATGCAGGTTGCCTCACAATGTTTTCCTTCACCGAAAAGCCGCGGTGTTAAATTCCGTACATAAATTCCAAAGAACTCATTGGTACGGGACCGGGATTTGAACCTACGACCTCACGATTGTAAGGCGGGTGTCACTACCACTAGACCATCACGGCTTCTGAAAAAGTATCATTATTCATCATCAATAATTAGGTACTAGTACAATGATATGCCACTTATGCTCAGCGAAAATCACAGTTGTGAGTAGTGAAGCTTTTGTTCCTCACTAAATAAATAATATCGCATTCCTAGAATAGGTTTACGAACTTTAAAGCTCTGATCAGCTCCGGTCCGCTCCGGTAGAGTCGGTTCTGTTCTGGGTCTTGTAATATATCTATGATTTCGACATAACCAATCAAAGGCATGTTCTCAAGGATACTTGCTGTCAAACCTTCACCTCCCATGGCATATTATTATACATTTATACAATACTTTGAAGCTTTTATATCGATCGATTTCTTTTATACAGGTTATTACTCTAGACGAAAGACATTTATTTATTCATCACAGGTTACGATTACAGTTCTAATCAAGTTGATGCTGCCCTTAACATCCTACTAATACTCGTATTATAAACGCGAGAGATTGTGAGGATGGATGGATGGATGTTTGTTATTCTTTCACGCAAAAACTACTGAACGGATTGAGATGAAACTTTGCTATAATATAGCTTATATATCAGAATAACACATAGGCTATAAATTATAATTTATTTATTTATTTATAATGATATTGCGTCCAAAATCAAAATATCATGCGGGCGAAGCCGCGGCTAAAAACTATTGTTAAATATAAGACACAAACATAATCGAAGTAAAACATAATCATAACATGTATAAAAACATGAGCAACAAAAAACATAAGCTACTATTTGAAATTATGGGTTTTCAGATATTTTCTGAGCCACTTCTGTGAAATTTGCCAGACTGCATCCAAAAATATCAATATCATTGACGATTTTATTTAATAATGTCTGAGTGCGAGACGTGGGGGCGTGCTTTACGAGGTTCGTCCTACAGCTAGGCACTCTAAACGTGGCTTTACGACCAGCTTTTACCGTGGGACCAAATCCTATATCGCGAAGAAAAATCGCCCAAGGGTAAGTCGGGCTCGCGCACAAATGGTTCCGTACCGCTAACCCCCCCCTAACCCTATATTAAACATCTACCTGTTGCCAATATTAATATCGAAAACAAAATTGAAAAAAAATCACGTTAGTTGTATGGAAGCCCCCTTTTAATTTCATTTGAATTTTATTTTAAAGATGGCCATTGAAGACCGGAACGCGGCGGTGATGGAGGCTCTGCGCGGTATTAGTAGTAATTTGGAAAATTATATTTAAAATCAATGTAGTTTAAAATCGTATTTTAAATTTTTATTAGATTTAGACTCCTCTTGTAAAGCCTTTAATTATAAGCAATTTTGTTCAAATCTTTTTTTTTAAATGTATATCTTAAAAAGCACAGACCCTGGAGTCTGTGGAGTGTAATAAGTAAATAAAAAAAAATATTTTAATCTATTTTTTTAGTATTTGTTGTTATAGCGGCAACAGAAATACCTACATAATCCGTATTTTCAACATTATGACTTTACTACTATGGCCAAAGAAAATAATATAGCCAAAGAAAATATAATAACGCTACATATGGCAACGAAATCGCCAAAAAAATATCAGCTGGTCCACACAAAATGACTGGTGACAAAATGTAAAGAATTGCTGCTTGTTTGAATCATACGATTCATTCCCTTTGTTTTGAGTGCACTTGCACTGAACGTAATTATATGTTTATAGTTATAATATTATGTATAACATGTATGTTGTGATAATACGTTGAACTTTGGAACCAAATGTTATCATTAGATTAGAGACAATGTGCCCGTTACTGAGTGTGTCAAGCTTTGATGTGTTTTCACTACTAAGTACTTCCACTTAGTTTTTACCAGGCGTTTACAAAAAGTCAAAGCCGTGGTCAATTCAATTCAAATTCATTTATTGCCAAAAACAAAAGAGAATTATGTAGCATACAATTTTAAACTTGCGCGATTTAAACACATTATTATTACCTATATACTATGGGACTAATCGCGCACTAAAATTATTTATTTAAAATTATTATTATTTTATTTATCTCGTAATATTAGCATGCGATTAGTCGCGTAGGATATAATAATAACTTACAATTTTAATCGGAGATTACAATAGGCATGATGACTAGGTCAAAAATCAGTAGGTAATATAATTAGTCGCTCAGTTAGATTAACGAACAATTTTTGACACGTATTTTTTCTTTTGTCAATCAAACATAAAATGACAGAGAAGAATGAGAAAACCTTGTCAAATTTGGGAGTGGGGCTCGGTACGTCACTTCGCTTACAGAAGTCTATATGAGTATGGCACTGGTGACGTTACGCGGAACGTCGACGGGCTATATTTTCATCAATTTTTAGCTCAAAAGGAAAAAACGGAACCCTTATAGGATCACTTTGTTGTCAGTATGTCCGTCTGTGTGTATGTCAAGACTTTATCTCGGGAACGCGTAATGATATAGAGTTGAAATTTAAACTATATACGTAAACCTATGAATTCTTGCAGCTTCTCAGTTACGATATAAAAAAGTTAGAGCCGTTTATGTCGTAAAAAGCGCATATTTCAACGCTCACAAAAATCAAAACCTACAGGGTACTTCCCGTTGACATAGAACTATGAAATTTGGCGAAGAGCATTGTCTCAGAGTACACATATAGGAATAAATCTGAAAACTGTATATTTTTATTTAAATCACTTAAAAATAGGGCCTCAAAATTCACAAAATATGGGTTCAAAATTCAAAGTGAGTAAATCATATCATGTAAAGTATCATATAAAATAACTTCATTAGCACATACTAAAACAGGTTTTTAATTATTTTAACAATATGTTTGTACGGAACCCTCGATGTGCGAGCCTGACTCGCACTTGTCCGGTTTTTGTTTAATTGACCAAAGAAAAAATACGTGCCTAATATTTTTTGATAATCTATCTGACGGACTAATTATATTTTGTAGTCATCTTGCCTGTTCAAGATTCCTGAACTAAGCATAAAATAAATAAATATTTTTCGGACATCTTACTTACGGCCTCTGACCCCAAACTAAGCAAAGCTTGTGATATGGCTGCCAGAGACTGATATGTATCCTACTAATATTATAAACGCGAAAGTTTGTGAGGATGGATGGATGGATGTATGGATGTTTGTTACTCTTTCACGCAAGAACCCCTCAACGGATTGAAATAAAACTTTGCAATAATTTGGCTATAAATATTGCCTCAAAAATCAAAATATCATGCGGGCGAAGCCGCGATTAAAAACTAGTACTACATATACTTAATTTTTTTTAAATACATACTTATATAGATAGTAACTAAATAACACCCAGACACAGAGCAAACAGTTATTTTCATCACATAAATATTTGCTCTGAGTGGGGATCGAACCCACGCCTCTTTGACCCAGAAGTTAGGGTCACTAATAGGGATTGCAATCCGGTCCGGCGGATCCGGTAATCCGGCGGATCCGGCGTGTTTTTGGACCTACCGGATCCGGTGAGTCGGCGCCGGATCCGGTGGCGGATCCGGTAAAGCAAAAAATACGCGAGAAACTGTACTGTATGCAACGAAGCGCGCGCGCGCGACGTTGCCAGATCGCTAGACGTGCCGCGGTACTGCCGCCGCCGACACCGGCTCTGACTGCACTTGTTTGTCAGTCGCCACTTAACCTTTGACATCGAAAGTATCGAACGAAACTAATCGAAAAGTGTGTGAGTGATTGATTAGATTATTCTGTTCACGAGTAGTCAATAATGAAAGATTTGATCACCAGTTTGCAACCATTCAAACTTGCTGTCGAGACATTATGCAGAAGAGAATCGACCCTTAAATTCTTACTGCTGACACTGTTCTTAAATTTATTTAAGTTGGGTCAACAAGATACTGTTTTAAGTAACGATCTATCTGACGAAAAAGAACGTCGCACAATAGTGACTGGCATATTAACTTACTTACATAATCCAAAAAAATATGAGGAATATTTGAGGCAAGCTGACGATACATTTTTTATGACAAAAAAAATATCATGCGACAGGAAATGGAAAAAATAATAAGCCGATTCTTAAGTGATGAAAATGTGACAGAAACAGCAGACGAAAATATAGATTCCGATTCTGATTCCATGTCATTATTGCCGATAGAAAAAAAACATTACATTAAAAGAGGAACTGGAAAATCAAATCCAAGAAAAAAAGGGTATAGGGGGAAAGTTGAAGCTAAAAAAGAAACAGATTATGAGAAAATATAACGAATAAAACGAAAATATAATGTATGAAGTACGAGTAGAAGGAGTATAAGGAAAACACTTATCGCTGATCTACAGTTACTTAATGGCGATTAGGCCAACCAGTGTTGAGGCAGAGAGGGCCTTTTCTGCTGCAGGTTATATTTGGCCATCAGAAGCAGATTAAGAGACAGTACAATCAACACTATATGTTTTCTTAGATCGTTTTTTCAGGCACAGAAATAATATTAAAAGTGTAATTAATAAATATAATTTTATTTTCCATACATACGTATTTTATTTTTCTTTTTATGTATTATTATCAAAACTAAAAATCACTAAATACTAGGCCCTAAGTAACTTTCAAAGGCGCCAAGCCAATCCGGCCGGATCCGGACGGATCCGGTCGGATTGGCGTCAATCCGGTAAAATCCGGCCGGATTGAAAATGATACCGGATTGCAATCCCTAGTCACTAACCACTGAGCCACCGAGGCAGTCAAATAGCATAGCATAGAGCATAGCTTGTATCTTAGAGCAAAGTGTCTTAAATCAGAATAAATTGTTTGAAATATAGTTTCCGATATCGATAATCGACAAACATTAACAAACATTACTTGTTTAAAATATCTATAGATGTTTTAAACAAGTACAAGTATACAATGCGGTAGACGATTAATTAAAAAAAAAATTACTTCGTTCTCGTCAGTAACTGTTATAAAACTAGTAGACTTATAAACTTAGCAAAAACTCTTGTATTGAACAGAAGGTTTCAATATCTCGTATAAAGAAACTTTGCTGGGAAGTAAAAAGGTAATTTTTATTCGTCTATGCTTTTCTTAATCCTATCCAAATTCATTTTCTGTTTCTGTTAAAAAATCACTTAAATTCTCACAAAAAATATAGATATTGAAAATATGAACCTCTTTTATATTGTTCTAACTGTATTTGACATGCTGCTAGAGATAAGAAATATTTTATTGGGTGTCTGACAGAAGCGATAAGGCCGCCATCTTCAGTTACAAATACTAAATATAATGCTGGGGGTATGTATTTGGCCGTGGTTCGAGTGACAAGTTAAATCACAGACTTTCAGACCGCTTAATAACTCTGGTAGCCATTCGGTCTAGACGAACTTACTTCATCACCATTATGATGATGTATCTTCTCTCTCTTTCTCTCCTCTCCTATCCTAAATGAGGTTTCGTCTGCCTTGTGCCATTGTTTCCTAACTCAGAATAATCTCAATCTTAATGACCTGCTTTATATCTTACAATGACTTTGAACATAGGTTCAACTTCTAAAGTCATCAACTACTACAGCTAGAAACAGTTAAGTAGCAATAACCTACCGCATTTCCAAGGCCAATATAACCGGACCGAGCCTCGTACTTTCTACTTGAAACACGAGTACTAGCTAAACATCCATGTTTAAGTTAGCAGTTTTACTTTCTAAGTTCTCTCGGTGAACAAATATGAATAGTGTGGGGCCTGGAGTTCTACCTTGCGAGACGCTTGATTTAACTTTTTATTAGTAAATAGAATTCAAGGTTAAAATAGTTGGAAAAACTGTACTTGGAGTAAACTAGTCATTTGTTGTGAACCATGACAAACCACTACTCGCCTGATGGTAAGCGACGTTGAATTCGAAGATCAAGCACGCAATCTAGGAAAGAAATGAAATATCATTATTTGACACATGCATAACACGTACAAAAAAACTTATGTAACTAATGAAAAAACAAAAGTGTCGAAAGGAACTCACATCAGCTGTAAAATGTTGAGTGCTGGAAGGACCCAACACTCAACGAAAGATGGTATAGTTACATAGAAGAATGATAGGTAAGTAAAAAAGAAGAGAAGAAAATGCCTATTCACTCTTGAGTTTAAAAATCTTCAGATTATAAATATCTCAAGAAACGACACTGTCGGCTTTTATTTGTTCCATATTTGTTATTATGTTCCATTTCCCTAACAGTACGGATAAGAAAAGTTAATTACCACACAACCCCTGTGTTCGTCGTGTGAAGTATTAACTAGTGACTACTAAAATATCACAATGATTATTTCGCGCGTTAGAACCAAGAGTTTCGAATCCATATTCCTCATAAGAACAGCCAGAATGTGGAACGCTTTGCTTGTATCTGTCTTCCCGCTAAAGTACAATGTGGGTCTTCAACGTCTTCAAATCCCGAGTAAACAGGTATCTTATAGGTAAGCGTGTTACCCTAGACCGCATATCTACTTAACATCAGGCAGTGTGTAGTAGAAGAAACTCTATACGAAATAAAAAAAATCTGTCTAGATCGCAGATAGTTGATCTAGGTCAAAGGGTCACAGGCGTAGTGTTGCCCAGGGCTTTGAACTCATAAAATTGAATATTCTGAACTGTACCAGAACGGGCGAGCTTATCACCATGAGACTTGTTTGTTTGGACAATTAGTTGGCGTAACCAAAACATACTTTATCGCCGAATGAAAAACAAAATATACCAAGATACAAATGACAATGTGACACAGCCAATCAAAACAATACATATATTTGGCACATACTTAGTAACTTTATTCCACTATAGTATTATTTTCAGTGCAATTGCTAATAGTGTAGGACCTAGGGTACTGCCTTGCGGAACGCTTGTGCTTGCGTTAGTAAGCAGTATCCAAGGCATACCTAAGGTCAGGCAGTTGCTAAATTCACTACTGTAATTAAAACCAAATAAACAAGTTAAAATTCTTGTTTTTAAAGTGTTTACTACTAGGTATTTTGTTTTATTACATTTAAAATGTCATAGGCCCCATTTGGCAGTGATTTTTTTGTTATTTGAACTACCTACGAGATATCAGACCCGTTTCACAAGTCAACAGACTTTTAAAATCCCAAATATGGTATTTTTATTTTTTTATTTTTACACTCTTAGTGATTGGGCAGATAATGTAGCAGCTCTTAAACGTGAATATGTTTCCCGATTTCTGAAAAGGGGGAGGGCGTGGTGTTCGAATTTGAGCCTCCTGAATACCTCTTAAATAACTATACGGTCAATCTTGCAAAATGGGGATACAGAGACAGCTCCTACATCGAATGTCTCTGCGGCATACACTGAGAGAAAAACTAACAAAAAAATAGTAATCTTTACTAAAATTTTACTAAATCCGAGGACAACAAATGACCTGTAATAAATACAAATCGATTTTTGTTAATGCAATTAGTAGGTATTACAATATCAGTTCTGTTATATGTAGTAAGGTCCCAGTAGTTTCAATAGATTAGCTTTGTAATATCTAGTAAAGTCCATAGTACTCTTTACTAAAATGTTACTAATCCCGAAGACAACAAATTCCCTGTTAAAAATACAAATCGATGCTTAGTAGGTATTACTAATACCTGTTTTGTTATAGCTAGCAAAGTCAAAGTAAAATCTTAGTAAAGAATACTAAAGATTTTACTAATTCCGAGGACAACAAATGCCCTGTAAAAAATACAAATTGATGTTTAGTAGGAATTACTAATACCTGTTTTGTTACAAGTAGTAAGGCCCCAGTAGATCCAATAGATTAGTTTTGTAATATCTAGTAAAGTCCTAGTAATTTCGAAATTTTAGTTTTGTATTATCTATAAACCCCTAGTAATTTTAATAGAATAGTTTTGTAATATCTAGTCAAGTCTTAGTACTTTCAAAAGTTTAGTTCTGTATCATCTAGTAAACACCTAGTAATTTTGATAGATTAGTTTTGTAATATCTAGTAAGCCTAATAGAATAGTTTTGTAATATCTAGTCAAGTCTTAGTACTTTCAAAAGTTTAGTTCTGTATCATCTAGTAAACATCTAGTAATTTTGATAGATTAGTTTTGTAATATCTAGTAAGCCTTAGTACTTTCGAAAGTTTAGTTCAGTATTATCTAGTAAAAGTCTAGTAGTTTCAATAGCTTAATTTTGTATTATCTAGTTGATTTTTGTAATGTCTAGTTTAGTTCTGTGTTATCAATTTAGTAAACCCTATCCAAGAAGAAGTTATAAAACACTTCAAATTGTAATATTAAAAACTGTATACCTACTAATAACAATTACCTATAAGTATACAGTTATAAATATTTCAATTTGAAGTGTTTTATAACTTTTTTATGGAAAGGGTTTATTAAGTAGATATCACAGAACTAAACTAGACATTACAAAAACCAACTAGATAATACAAAATTAAGCTATTGAAACTACTTGAGTTACATATCTTACAAAACGAATCTAAGGTTATAAACTAAAAAATCTAAATGTAAGTTACAAGGTGAATAATAATTGCAAACATAAAAATAAAGATTCAAGTGAAGTCATATTAGATATTTATTAAGTATTACACATTTATAATATAACACACGAAACAGCCACATGTACAATAAAACATAATTTACATTGCCGGCGAGTATAATGTATTCACGGAGAAACCCAGTCACTCCGTAGATTCTGGGTAAAATTGTCAATTTTCACTTACACGGTTAAATCTGTACTTATGACACTACACTATTAAACACAGTTAGTTGGTACGCACTGAGCTTCATTCTCCATGTTTACTCTACTGCACGCAACGACGAAATGGCTGCTGGAAATGCGGGATCGTATTCACTGAGACCCCAATTACTCAGTCAGATGACTGTATAGCTGTTATAACAATGACTCCTGGGTAAGATTGTCAATTGTCACTCACAGTGTTTAAATCTGTTGGTAAAACACAGTTTGTTGGTACTGAACTTCACTCTCCATGTTTACTCTACTGCAAGCAACTACGAAATGGCTGCTGAAAAGGCGGGATCGTATTCATAAAGCAAAACACACCGGACACTTTACTGGAAATAACAAAACATTTCGTTGAAATTACTTAGCTTATTGCTGGATTTACAAAATAGACCAAAAGTTAAATGTTTCTGTTGCATTAACTAAAGTATTGTAGTAAAATTACAATAGTGTCTTGAAATTAATAAAGCCTCATGTTTGAAATTTTTCTTCCTTTCAATACAAATGACAATCGTGTTTTGTAAATGATTAAACCCACGCTTGTAAGTACAAAACAAGGTAAATCAATTTTTTTTTTCATCTTCCAAACCAGTGGTATATCAGATACCAATACTTGTCTATACCAGTACCTATCTAGGTACCAACGCGGTGGGTTTTTTTTTGTAAGTACATAGTACTAATCGCCTATGAGCATGTCAAACCCTACGAAGTACTCGTATGATACTCAGTGTACTGAATTACTGAAACCAAAGCCAAAGCCGTCAAATAAGAATATTTCAACGACGTTGGCGGGAACAGAAAACGCGGCATCAGAAAAAATCTTAATGCCAATTAATGCAGTTAGAATTAATGCATAAGTATTAATTTGAGATTTTTCGAGTATTAAAGTGTAAACTTATCTCGTATTCCAGTAACTTCAGTGCCCTTACCATGACTTTTGATAGTAAACGTAAACTTTTTTCCGTTTCCGTTTAATAGCTTCATATATTTAACCATACCTTATTAAATTTTAAAGCCAAAAAATTGCTTTTTGTTTGTAAGCGTTTAGAATCCAGCAGCTATGCTTATTCTTCATCTTTTTTACTCTTTACTCAAGACTTGCCATAGCGTAAAATCATTTTATTATAATTTGTTCTGGGAAAAATATTGTTACTTACTACTACTTATGATCTAATATTTGCTATTGTTATAGGCGATAGGTTTACGTTTTACGGCTAATTTTGTCAATTTTATAACTTTGTTTGTTGTTGAAAAGCAATAATGCTTTGTTTGGGAATTTTGTCATCTTGTAACTTCAATTGAGATTATTATCGTAAGAGCGCTTATAATGTTTGTTTCTGAAAAAAACAGTAGGTACGTCATATTTTGATTCCTGTAGGCCACGCGAGCAAATCCACTGGAAGCTCATAATAATTAAAACGTGTTCCTTGGAATTACAAAAAGGGATAAATTAATTATATTTGTTGTACCAAATAAAGTTCTTGCTAAATTTTACAAACGTGTGTTAAAGTTAAATAATCGTGTTATTTAGAATTGCAAAACGGGAAAAACTAAATAATTATGTTGTATCAATATTCTTTACTCAATCAAAGTTCTTTGTAAATTTCACAAACGTGTGTAAAAAATTAATAAAGCATGTTCTTTGGAATTACAAAAAGGGGAAAACTAAATATTATTGTTGTACCAATTAAAGTTATTTCTAATATTTAAAAACGCGTGTTGAAATTAATAAGGCATGTTGCTTGGAATTACAAAAACGGAAATACTAAATATTTTTGTTGTACCAATTAAAGTTCTTTCTAAATATCACAAACGTGTGTTGAAATTAATAAAGTATGTTGTTAGGAATTACAAAAAGGGAAACACTAAATATTATTGTTGTACCAGCTAAAGCTATTTCTAATAATTACAAACTAGTGTTGAAATTAATAAAGCGTGTTGCTTGTTATTACAAAAAGGGAAATATTAGATATTTTTGTTGTACCAATTAAAGTTATTTCTAATATTTACAAACGGGAGTTGAAATTAATAAAGCATGTTGCTTGTAATTACAAAAAGGGTAAAACAAAATATTTTTGATGTACCAATTAAAGTTTTTTCTAAAAATCACAAACGTGCATTGAAATTAATAAAGCATGCTCTTTGGAATTACAAATAGGGGAAAACTAAATATTATTGTTGTACCAATTAAAGTTATTTCTAATAATTACAAACGAGTGTTGAAATTAATACAGCGTGTTACTTGGAATTACAAAAAGGGAAAAACTAAATATTTTTGTTGTACCAATTACAGTTATTTCTAATATTTACGAACGCGTGTTGAAATTAAAAATCATGTTACTTGGAATTACAAAAGGTAAAAACTAAATCTTTTCTTGTATCAATAATTTTATATTTTCTAATAATTACAAACCCGTGTTGAAATAAATAAAGCGTGTTGCTTGGAATTACAAAAAGGTAAAACTAAATATTTTTGTTGTATCAACTATAGTAAATTCTTAAAATTACAAATGTTTTTTAAAATTGATTAAAAGTATTACTTAGAATTACAAAATAGGTAAACTGTTAGAAACACAACCACCTTTTCTTGAAAATAGTAATCGAATTTGCGGAATTTACAAAACTCTAACAATATTTACTATAAATTTGTAATAAATATTAAACTTTTGCGATATCTGCATTTACTAAAATCGTATTTTTGCTCGTTTTCTTCGTTATTTTTAGATTTATAGAGAAATTTCGCGAAACCGTCTCACAATTTTAATTTACTTTGGTTCAGTAGTATATACCTATATAAGTAGTTTAAAAAAAATCAGGAAAATATTAGTAGTATAATTACAAAACTTGAAAGGGAAAAATTTGATTCTTGTGCTCGATTGTTAGAATTCGACTGTTACGTTTTTGCCGATCGAAGAATATGCCAACTGTTACCTCGTAACATTCGTAACTTTCTGTATTTATTGACTCTCTCTGTGGTTATTTATCGACTTGTTTTTTTTTAATTTAGTTTACCTACCTTCTCATCCTCTAATTAATCCAAAACCCTAAAGCATTAGTTTGTTTTTAAAATATTATTACTTCGTTAAAAACATTAGAAAATATAAAAATATCCAATTTTTTTGTAAAAATATAAAGGATCTTTATTTTTTATAATATTTTTAATTAAGGTCCATTTGGCAACAGATGGAAACGAAATTTCAGGAAGAATTTTTTGTCAAACTTGTTTATGGTTCTTCTGAGATAGGTACGTATTCAATCAAAATAAAATAAAAATCAACTCGGGGTCAAATAATGAATTCTTTTAATATATTTTGTGGTAATTATTTTGATGACTCTAATGGCCGAATTGCTTTTGGATTCAATATATTTTTTTGAATTTGTTAATCTTTGAAGCTCGACCCGAAGTGGATTCTCAACGATAAAATTAAAAAATAGAAAATCTTTATTCGACCTTGCAGGTAAAAATAATAAAGAAAGAAAAATAGGAAATTCAGAAATAAGTAAAAAAAAAAGAATAAGTAGATAAGTAGTAGTTTGAGTGAAGAATTGGAATAAATCTACTTTGTGGTATATAGTTTCTAGGACATTATATTTTGGTCTGGGTTGAAGAAAAAGGAAATAAATGTTTCGAGACTTCACCTACATGATAATATGTACAAGTAGGTATACCTTTTTTTTTGACCCAGGAAAATCCTTTATGGATACCACCAAACCTGGGGAGGCCGGTGGTTATGTGGGAGTCTCCATCGCTAGTCGATGGCATACCCACTAAAAACCTGCGGTGTTTCCGCCACTGCGCCATGTCTCGGGGCTACGGCCGGGCGGCCACGCTTCCGCACTCCTCCGCGGCATAAGTAGGTATACCTACTGCCCCCCCGAGTGGGTTCCCGCCTTGTGGCTTAGTTGCCAGGTCTGCCTCAACCTGGTGAACGAAGAGGAACCCGTTCGTCTGTATGTATTTTTTATTAATGTTGATCGATATTTTCGCCAAATTGTAAACCGATTTAAGTTCTTTTTTAGTTCAAAAGGGTATATACTCTCGAGGTAGTCCCATTTAAATATTATGAAATCGGCTTAGCTGTTTTTGAAAAATCAACAATAATGAAAAAAATACTTCGTCGAGTCCTGCAAACTATTCGAATTTTGTATTGAAGTCGGTTATACCATTTTTGCCAAAAAATATGAAAGAGCTTTTTATACTCTAAGTGAAAGAGAGTGATTTAGACCAATACGTGAGTAATACCATTAATGGAACTAATCAATGGTACTACTGCCAGAAAACCATCATTACGAACAACTTTTACTATGAGGCCAACGAAAATTCGACTAAAATAAATCAGCTGTTTCATACATTTTGTTGATTCCGAGTTGCAATTTCGTATGAAAAAGCTGATTTCTTTTTCTCGAATATATATATATATATATATATATATATATATATATATATATATATATGGGTTGGCCTCTTAGTAAAAGTTGTTCCTAATGATGGTCTGAATCACCCCCTTTCGGCTTAGTACAGGACAAGCAAATAACCCTGTATTATATGGTAGTAAATATTATTACCGTGGTTATGCAGTTGGTGATAGAGATTATTTACTGTACCGTGACCAATCTTGAATCAATACATTACACGTGTATCGATGTAAAGTAAATACCAAACTAAATTAAATAAGAATACTAATGAAGATTCGAAGGATAACATTTTTAATATAGCCTTCCGTTATGTACCCAAAAGTCTAGACTTATTGACAGCATGTAGTTCTTCCCCGTCTATTATACGTAAAAAATTGGTCTAGTATGTTTGAATGATCAACACAAGTCAAAAATGCTTAAAATCGGAATAATTTTCTGTGTTCCTTTATGGTTTCCTGTTTAATCCGAGAATTCATATTGCCACAAAATAATCATCAACAGTTGATCGAGGCTTTTTAACCGACTTCAAAAAGGGAGTTCTCAATTCGACTGTGTTTTTTATGTGGGTACGTTACGCGATTACTCCGCCATTTATGAACCGATTTTGGTAGACATACTTTAGAGGTTCCATTTAAAGGACATGTTCACAAAATGTATGGAGGCTGGTATAATAATAATCAAAAAATCTAACCACAAGACTCGTTACATTTCGAGAAAGTTCATATTTTTCTGAGTCTATTACATCAATTGAAAACAAAAAAGAGCCCTGCATTTTTTTAAAATTAATTTTGATTTTATTAGGATAAATAAATATATTTGGCTCAATAGGTAGTTTATCTCTAGGAACTCTGATTAAGTAACCTCCAAATTGTAAAATAAAAGCATTTTTACCAATTAGACACACTCTTTAAGTGATTTTTTGTCACATTGTACCTGCTAACTGGTCACACTGGTAGGTTATAATTTTCAATTTTAGCAAATTAAGAGGTAAATGTGGAAGAATCAGCTTTGAATGCAAGTAAAATAACGCTAAAAGCACTTTATTATTGTTAAACTAGAAAAAATAAAAAGCTGCATTATTTTTTTTCAGGTAATTTATTTTTCACTTTAAAAAAAAATGCAGGGATAAAAAAATCTAAATTACATATTTTTCAGAAGCCCATAAAACAAGCTTTCAAATGATGTATATATCATCTTGGTTAGATTTTTCTCTGAATAATATACCACTTGTGGACATCACCTTTCATCGAAATCTGCTAAGTCGTTTTAGAAAAATCAACAATTATGTGAAAATTACTACATCGATGATACATCGATCCGTGTGAGCCATATGTGGACTATTCAAATTCTGATCACGGTTGAAGTCTGTTACGCCATTTTTGGCGAAAAATTGTTATTGAAAATTCTCTAAACGTTATTATTATCATCAGCAATATACCTAAAAATTGACACCAGGCCCGGTCCGGCCCATACTAACTTACTTAATCATGCAGCAAGTCTTGATGCAGACAAATCCAGGCAAAGCCTCTTCTGGTGTAGGTATTGATTGACACCTATCTTAGCGAAGGCCACCTCCGGAACAAAATAAACGTTTAGTGTCACTTGTCACCAGATTTACGAGCAGATAATTTCGTTTAAACAATAAACACAGAAACTGTCTTGTCTGTCTCATTAAATCTTTACGAGCGATGAATATTGATTTTGCTAATGTTAATAGTTCACGAGTAGCTTGGTTTTTTTGCCTATGAATTTGCTGCTTGACTATTATCGTAAATTTATCGTTGTGCTTCTGTTGGTTTAGTATTTTTAATGTATCTTTTCAGGGCTCAAAGTTTCTAGAATATGTCACATTTTTTTATATGAGATGAAAACAAATTAATATTTTTCATCACATCTATTCGAAAAGGACGCCGGAACCATCTTTGCCGCGCACTTTATGAATTTGGAACAAATAAGTGCGACGGAATTAACTTTGAATTTGGAAGTATTTGTAATGTTAGTGTTCAGCGCCAAGAAAATGAATCAAATACCTCGAGTGACACTGAAAACGACCAGGTATTGCAACCAAGCCGTGGTTGGTCGAACAGTTACAATTTGATTATAGGAACTAGCGTGGTTTTGCACGTTTTAATTAAAGTTTAGCACAGGTGTTACTCACGCTTTATTTTAGTAGATAACTGCTTCTATAGTTTCGATCGCATTTCGCGATCTTTTCCAAGGTATATACAAGGTGGAGTACTAGTACGCGGGCTCGTATCGCATAGCAGTTACAATTTAACCGTTGAGAAATGTCAGAGGCCTTCAGGCGGCATTAAATTCTGAGACCAGCCGGCCAATCGCACTAAAAATTACAGCTGAACCACAATTGAACTTTAACCGAACTTCAACTTTTTGTCTATTTTCGTACCTATCGCGCTAATGATTTTGTCAAAAGTTGAAACGCAACTAAATCAGAGTTGGAACGTAACCGCTGTCAAACGAACGGTTGGTGTATGAAGTTTAGCGCAATACCGAATTATTTAAAGCTGAATCTACCTACAATTGCAGCCGAACTTTAACTGAATTACAGACGGAACGCAGCTGTTTAAAATTACCGCGATTGGCCTGCAGGCCTTTTTTGTCCTAAGGGAAAGTTGTTTATGGATATCACCCAGCCTTGGGGGTAGGTATGTGTGGTTTTGTGGAAGTTCCGGTATACCCACTAAACCCGCGTAGTGTTCCACCGCTGTTCTTGGTGTCGGGGCTA
Source organism: Hypomecis punctinalis (assembly GCA_949316475.1). Classification (NCBI taxonomy): domain Eukaryota; kingdom Metazoa; phylum Arthropoda; class Insecta; order Lepidoptera; family Geometridae; genus Hypomecis; species Hypomecis punctinalis. Next base: position 2,113,261 of record OX438819.1, on the reverse strand, counting down.
CGGGCACGCTTTCGCACTCATCTGGGGTCCCGACAGCGCCAGCACCAGTCGGGCTCCATCTGCAGCTCCATCGGAGCTTGCTCTTCATGCACTCTACAACAATAACGATGTGTCGGAAGTACTCGGAAGCGGAATACTAGACACATCGTCAATCAGGTCATCGTCCACTTCGGGATCAAATAAACGTCGGAAAGCATCCGTACCCGAACACCCTGGTCTCAGACCTTAGGGTGGTAACGGACCAAACAGCCAAATTGGCGTCGGACAGCATCTGTGTCCGAACACCCTCGTTCCAGTCCTACGGGTGGTAACGGGTCAATTAAAGGAGCTACCCGATCTCGTACCTATAGATCGGGTAAAATATTACAAGGGAGCTAACTAGCCAATTCCTCTACGTATTATATATGTTTATTACATTCGTTTCACAATTACGTTCATCGGTCCGGATATCAGGCCTTCCGTTCATAGTTCTTGCGTTAGCGGTTTTACAATCCACTGGCTCTGGTCATGCAATCTCGATTATCTTGTCGGCATTGCGTACCTGTGGTATGCTATCTTTACGTTTGCGTCGTTTTATGGTTCCGCAATCGAGGGTTGAAGGTGGAGCCAATTTATAAGCCTATGTGACATTTTGCTTTGGAACTACGATTTCATGCTTGTTTTTTCATCATCTAATTTCTGACAACTGATTATGGAATCCGAAATAACGCATGTCTTCATGCGGCTTTTGGAATGCTATTGTCAGAATAATACATATTTACCAAACATAAAAAAACGTACATACCTTCGTGCTTCTGGTCATACGAACTTTTTCTTTGGGGCTTAAAAATACACTATTTGTACGGGACTCCAAAGTGTGCACCCAACACGCACTACTACTTTAGTGTTTAGAACTTTAGATGTTTACTAGATAGAAAATAAATATGCAGATGCAATAAGTCATACAATTGATTATGGGATCCGATAAAACACGTCTTCATGCAGCTTTTGGAATGCTATTGTCAGGTTAATACACATTTACCGAACATAAAAAAGACACACACCTACGTCTTTCTTGTCACACGAATTTTTTCGTCGGGTAAAAATACATTTTTTTACGGAACTCCAAATGCGTGCGCCCAATAAGCACTTCTACTTTAGTGTTTAGAAATTTAGATATTTTTACTATACCAAAATTAAATATGCAGATGCAATAAATCATACATGTTAGCCATAATAAACCATTAGTAACTTTAATTACTTAAACGCAATGCGATAGTTTTGAGTTTCAATGAACGTTGACATGTTGGCAATGCGATGTTTGGCAATGTTGCGGCAAAGTTGCAGTACTGGTGTTTCTACATCTTTGGGTTCTAGTACCTACCTCGTGTAGTCTTTTATTTATGACTAGCGACCTGCCCCTACTTCGCACAGGTGTATTATACATATAAACCTTCCCCTTGAATGACACTTATCTATTAAAAAAACTGTTGCGTAGTTTTAAAGATATAAGCACACATGGGGACAGACAGCGGGAAGCGACTTTGTTTTGTGCTATGTAGTGATATCGTTATTAATTCATTTTAATTATTATTTTCAAGCGAATTATTCGAATTTTGTACGTCGGTAGATTGCAATGGTTGAAGTCGGGTATGCCAATTTTAGATTATAGATTTTACAAAAAAAAAACCGGACAAGTGCGAGTCAGGCTCGCTCACCGAGGGTTCCGTACAAATCCAGAAAATTTCACAAAATTGGGAAGTAAGTTGTTAAAATCTCTATACTATAACCATTGACCAAAAAGTTTTTTTTTCACTTTTCTCGTCATACATCGAAAATTACACATTGTTAAAATAATTAAAAACCTGTTTTAGCATGTGCTAATGAAGTTCTTTTATATGATACCTTACATGATACGATTTACTCACTTTGAATTTTGAACCCATATTTTGTGAATTTTGAGGCCCTGTTTTTTTGTGATTTATATATAAAATGTACAGTTTTCAGATTTATTCCTAAATGTGTACTCTGAGACAATGCTTCTCGCCAAATTTCATAATTATATGTCAACGGGAAATACCAACAAAAACATTTTCATGTGAAATGTAGCCAAGACCACAGATCGCACTTTCAAAAAGTTGTCAGATCTTATATAGAGTCAAGCTTCTAACTCTACTCGCCTTAACTCTACAAGTACATACTTACTTTACAAACTCTACACCTTAGTCAATATATGCGGCTTGGTTCTTCGCTAATTTAAAACGGAACAAAAGTGCTATAGAAATAATAACGACAGAAATCTTGCGGTGTAGTGTCACATGACGATATTGTAATTAATTCATTTTTAACCTACTTATTATAAATAGGTATTTTTTATATTTATAATCTTAATTATTTCATATTAATTTAGTTTCACTCAAATTTGTTTAATTTAATGTAATGTAACGTTAAATGTGATACTGTTCTATTGAAATTCAATTGATGAATTGTATTATAATTTATGACATTTAATTTCTTTATCTAATTTACTTACCAATAAAAATGTTTATTTGTTTATCAAAATTTCTTTACTTTTTCTTACTTTTTAAATTTGTTTAAAATCGAGCTAAATCATTTTTGACCGACGAACCACCGGAGGAGGCATAGGTACAATTCGACGCGTATATATATATTTTTATGTATAATCACCTACTTACACATACTTGGACCGCAGACTTACCTGGCAGAAACACATCCTTACAAAACGGGATGAAATAAACCTTAAATACAAGGGTCTCTACTGGCTGCTGGGACGTAACTCAAAACTATCAGTCGATAACAAGTTACTGTTGTACAAAACGATCCTGAAACCTATTTGGACCTATGGCTATTATGGGGCGCAGCTAGTGCTTCTAACATAATGGTCATCCAAAGGGTACAAAATTACATCCTAAAGCAAATATCAAACGCACCATGGTTCATCAGAATCACAGAGGTCCACGACAATCTTGATGTGGCCATGGTGAAGGAGGAAATAGAGTCTCATGGAGAGAGATACAAAACAAGGCTGGAAAATCATCCGAACCCCCTGGCGGGTCAACTTACTATCCCTGAAACCATACGTCGGCTCAAAAAGCGGCGGGATATTTTTGATCAGGATTAACAATAAATAATCCATAAATTAAATGGGCTAGCTCCGCTGGGAGCTGCACCATAAACGCCAAAATTAACAGAACTCATCTGCTTATAGTCTTAAAGACTGATTGCAAGATCAAGACACACAAAAAAAAATGTATAATCACACAACTTTTTTCATAGTCGTCCGATTTCAATAATTCTTTTTTTATTGAAAAGAGTATACTTCGAAATTGGTACCATTTAAATTAAGAAATGGTTTAAGCGGCTTGCCTCCAGCTTGATGCATATTGACATTGAAATTAAGAGTGGGTATATAATAAATCTAATACTAATAAATCTAAGTAAGTACTTATTATGTATTACTTATCATTCATACGTTTTTGTTTTGTTACAGAATCCAAGCCAAAGGAAGTGATGTAAGTATCAACAAGATGTTAATTAAGATTCAACTCGGAAATTCTGTCACATCATTCTTCAAACACTAAAATATATTGCCTACAGTGCTGACTGTAATAACAAAATGGCGCTCATTTAAATAATTACCTGTACTTATTGCATTATCTCGCAAGCCCATCTCGATGACGTCACGGCTTCATGGCTCAATTTTGAGTTGGTCGGGTGTTGTTGAAACGGTCAGCAACGGTCGGGCAGCAGCCATCTAAAATGGAACAATCTGATCCTTCTAAAATAAATCTTATCAGCTTTCAAAATAAAAGTTAGTTTTTTATATCTGTAAGAGATCATAGCTTTGCGTGTACGGTTTTAACTTCAACTCTATACCTCCACGCGTATACACACTTGACACGCGGACGGACGGACAGACGGACAACAAAGTGATCTTATTAAGGTTCCGTTTTTTTTTGCTTTTGAAGTAGGTACGGAACCCTGAATAGGAGAATATAGCTCTATAGGGGAGGCCTATGTCCAGCAGTAGACGTCCTATGACTGATGTATGGACGGAACCCTGATAAAAAGAATGATTTTGGTCCACTTGTTTGAGAGATATGTTACCCCAGACCAATAACAGTTTCAACAAGGTTTTACATTTTTTGGAACTGTTAAAAATAGGTTTTCCATTATTTGAAACCGTCACTGCTCCAAACATACAATCACCGATTTGTGTGCCAAAACATGAACTTGCTGTTATCCAACTATCTTAATTTGAACAATCATATGGGAGATTGTTATCGGTCTGTTTAATAAAAAACCCAAGTCCAAACAATTTACCGTCTCACCACAAAAGTTTTACGCACGTTATAGTAAGTAGACAATGTTTTACTGTACAAATTGCTCGGTTAAACAATGTTTAAATAAAGCGTGTTTAAATCTTTTGTTTACCACAAAACTTACCGTTTTTATACAAATTATTTGCTTGAGCTAACAAAACCATCACTTTTGTTCAGCAAAAGTTTCTAACACCGATATTTTTATCGTTCTCGCCGACCATAAGGCGAGATGGACAAAATACAGCTGACCATTAAGATATTTCCCTAGTTAATCTAGACTAAGACGGTTGTGTAACCTAACAGATAAATGATACTGCAGTCGTCTGCAGCCTTGGAGAACGCATTTGGAGGTGTAATCATAAGAAAAATTACCAGTTGCGAACGCAAAAATGTAACGTAGAGGACGGATTTTAGGGTTCTGTACTGAACGGGTAGGTGAAGACTATATTAGCTAAAGAAACCTATTATTCAGTTATCACTTTTCTGTTACTTTTTTTCTGCGAAAATCTTGGGTCGTTTTTGCAAAAAGTGAGGCGTCGTAGGTGAGGTCACCCGTGTGCCATTTTACTAACGAGACGTTTTCTGAAAAAAATAAATATAGTAATGAAAGTATCCAATAGATGGCGACAATAGTTTGAAATCGTTGATCCTTTGATTTGACTATGGAAATCGTCCTGTCTTTGTCAAAATGTCTTTTTCTTCTTTTTATGTTTTGGCGTCGCATTGTTGTGCTTTGCCAGTGTCAAGTATTCAGTTTGAATAAATTTTAATAATATTTTATCAAAATAGTCACGTCTACCAATAAAGTCGCAGTCAAGTTCAAACGTAGTCCCAAGTCATACCTCAGTAAAGCATTGGAGACTTTACTATAGGCTTCTCTCTCTCACCCTATTCCAGTTGACAATGACAGATCAATTTATATGACTATTACGCCATCTAGTAAGTTTTATGAAACTATTTTTTTTTTGGGAAACGCCTCATTTTGTTGCGTTGACAACACTGCTCTGTCATTGCTAGTACAACTAAAGGTGTTTGATACTTGGTAGACACCAATTTTGTTTTCATCAGTAGACTCGCGCCTACCAAGTAGTCGGTACCTTGGCTGCTGTTCTCTTTTTGCACAAACTCTACCGTAATATTGTAGTCGCCACTCGCCTCGTGTTCACAGCCGCCTAGAAGTTTGATTCCGCTTATAATTTGTAATGCTAAGGGATGTTTAATGTTTATGTCTTTCTTTGTCCATTGACTGAAATAAGTGATGATTTTAAACATGACAGATCCTACAGTGTTTTGCGCCAGACTCGCTCTTGGCTGGTTCTTTAAACAAATGACTTGAACTGTATGTTATGATCATTAAGTTAATAAAGGTAATATAGAAGCGTGCTAACTGCACTGAATCCGCGTAAAGTTGCAAAAATGATGATAATGTACTGAAATACCGGGTTAATAGAGTGCCATTATGAGTTTAAAGGTGAAACATAAAATTGATCAAATAGTAAAGGTGAATAACTTGATTAACTAATAATCAGGTAGGTATTACCATCGTGATCTCGCAGTCTTTATAAGACCTTACCTTGGACATGATCTCTTTTGAAGAATTTATGGTGTTATTGGAAAGTTATCGGCGATTTGTTTGCCATGTATTAGAATTAAAACCTGATCTTTTTATGAACCACTATTTTTAATTACTCCCCATTATCTTCTCTCTCATTGTCATAATGCTATCTAGGAAGTTTTGCGGCTCGGCTCTGTCCTTGAAATCAATACCTATAGCCCCACGTGGTCACGCAGAACGCAACACGCGCTAGGGCTGCTCGCCTGGTAAGTAAATCGCTCACTTACTGATAACAAACACGTTAGTTCGTCACTACGATGCGCCCCTGCGACTGTTGTGTACCGAACTCCAAGCTCCAAGGCGCGTAGCCCGTAGGTACGTAGTATTATTATATCTTTGCCTTAGGTATGATTCTCGTTCCGACCGTTTGTATGAAGACGGAATACTTACCATTAATGTGACCTCACCGTCTTTCTCACAACAAATGATAAGGTGATGAGACTTTTTTTAAAATTTCAAATAGATGTTACTTATTTTCAGTAAGGAAAATTTGAAATAGGTTTGTGTTTGACTACATATGCCTTGACATGGACATATTCCTCAATAAAAAGGAGGAATAATAGAGAACTTGCAGTTCCTCTGTGGAAATAGGGAGACCCGCTGATGGATAAAAGGAATTGAAATTCCCAGCGATTAACATAGAAGTATGGTAATACCTACGTCACTTGGTGTTTTTTTAATCTTTTCCATAGGAAATTTCTTTGTAATAAACAATCGATTTCTATGAATTTTCGACGCTATTTTGCGGTGATCATGTCGTAGGGTATTTTCCCTGTTTTCCTTCTTCTATGCATGAAAGTCTGCAGCCAATGTCATCTACAATCCGTTGGTCTGTTGCTGCGTGAAAGAGGAACAAACCAATTTTTTTTTTTAATAAACACACTTTTGGATAGACGCAGTTTGACTAGGTGTTTGACAGCGATTACCGAAAGTAAAGTTCCGCACTGTCAGTATTGGATGGATGACCGCAGGTGGCATTTTCCAATTGAGCGCTACCGTGGCTCGGATGACACGTTAAATTGTAGGTTCCGGTTGTCTTAACCGTTTCGCCATGTCAGAGGCCTTCAGGGCCTTAAAACTCTGACACCAAGGCTAGCCACCCAGCCTACCATATGTGATTCAGAATTTGCCATCTAACCAACATTCATAAAATTAACATTCCGAGGATCACCAAGACTTAATGGGCAGTCACATAACAGACGCCTACCAACCGGAGCAACAACAAGAAAACACTGCCATAATTATGTAAAATATCGCGAAAATCAACATGGCAGATCTCGTGGCCCACATTCGGTTGCGTAAGAACCATAGGGGCGCCCGAGCGCTCAAAAAAACGAGTCTCAGCTACGTCATAGCAAATCTCGGAAACATGGCGTCGATTTTGCCCCGCCCCCTTGAAGCGTTGTGCTAAATCAATAGTTCGTAATTCGAATCGATAAAATTTCGATTTTTCCGAGAAATACTTGACTGCCGATGTACTAAAAGATTTTTAAGCCTATACTAGGCCCAATTATGAAGGTGTCGTAAATTTAATAGCAATGTCAAAAATGTTATCTCAATTGAATACCTAAAGTGAAGAAAAAATAGAAATATGCTAATTAGCTATTATAATTACGACGGCGGCACCTTCATAATTAACACAACACTTTTAAATTTACTGTCATAAATTTTATTTATAACTTTCCTCATTATTTCGCTCTTTCTAAACCACTATATAATAGACATCATTCATTTTGGGCTAACTGAAAAAGTGCCTGCAAAAAAATTATTTAGGAAATAATATTAGTAGGTAATATTATTATTATCCTGTACATTTTATCCCACATGACACCTCCTGTGTAGTTACCGAGTTTTGAAAACAATTATTTTCAAAAAGATTCTAAGCAACCAGATATGTATGAAACTAAGACACTGTTAAATGTATCGTACACTTAGACCAGCGAACAAAGGAGATATTGCAAAATGGGATCAGACTAGGTACAGTAGCCGAAAAAATCCGATAAACTATGATAAATAAATGCGTAGAGTAAAACAACCGCATTAAATGCTTAATTTATGAGTACTTTCACATTTTCCAATCTAATTTTTGTTCAGTCATTGAACTACTGCCATTTTGGTCACATGTAACCTTTTTGATATAACCTACATAGAATTATTAGCCTAGGTACATGTAAAAAATGCACTAAAGAGTTTTTGTTACTGGTTTTCTTTTAACTTTAACTTTTCAAACGTTAATGTTAATCACATTGACACATTTATAGGTACTTTATACTTCGATGACGACTTTATACGTTTCTTTTGTTTCATTTTGGCGTATTTTTTCAGGTCCAATGAAGTTTATGTATGCTACTTCAATGTTTCAGGCTTGAATATTTATTTTTGAAACTTCCTTGGAAAGAAGGGGCGTTCTGGAAAAATCATGTTGCTGCATTTTATTATTTTGTGAAACATGTTTCTATCAGTGATATTACTGAGAACTAACTTGACCGCGACTTTTTGGACTATGACGTGACTTAGACTGTAACTATTTTGATATAATACCAAAGAAGGTTCATTACTTATACTTAACACTAGCAAATGCAAAAACCATGTGACACCGAAATATAAAAGAAGAAGAGTATGGCCGCCTTATTTTCAAACACTGTCAATGTTATTTTTAATCCGAATACAAAAAAGTACTTTTAATGAACACTGTTATTGTAAAAAATAACGGGAAAATCTTTTTGTGGAAGAAACGAAGCAATTTATGATATACTGTACCCTGTGGTGGCCCAATTTCTATATATTATTGCAATATCTCCTTTAGTTTTTTTTTTCAATAAAAAGCGTAACAGAGTATCCATATATCATTGCTAAATGAATTTTAGTTACAAAATGGTAAAAAACCATTTACAATTTGACGCGCTGATCGGCCAAACTCGTTAAAAACAAATGTTATTAGGAAATGTGTATCGAAATAATAAAAAATAACATATTTTAAATAATTGCATTTAATTTGAAATAATAAATTAGTTTACATGTTTTTGGTGGCATGAAATATCAATGGTCCAATCATAGTTACTTTATTTCCTTTCTTAAATAATTATAGGTACTTCTTACCTAAACTTAATTCTACTTCAGGATTCATTGTTCCTTTACAACTTGTCCGCATTATACTTCCACATTTATCAACCGAATTGCATAAAATTTGATTTTATAGTACCTAGTTCAAGTATAGATCTCAATTGTAATTACTTAAAAAAATCAACGGCATTTTGATATGTTTCTTTAATATGATTGTAACTTGCAAAAAGATATTAAAATAGGCGAAAAGATAGAGAATAGAAAATAGGCGATGCATTACTCGTCAAGTCAAACATGAGCAGAAAAATATAAAACCCAACCACGAGTGTGACACATGTGCTACCTAACTACTAATTTCTGCTATACGCGCTGCCCTCTAAATAAGTAATAAAGTAATCGTCAGTATTAGCCACGAGAAAGGTTTTTTTTCTATAAATTGTGTTTTTAGGAATAACTTAAATGTGTTTGTCTCCCGGTGTCGGAGCCTTAAGCGGTGACATCTATGACAAATTTTGAACAACTTTTACTATGAGACCAACTCTGAAAACGTAAAAAAAACTGCTTTTCCATACGATTTTTTATGAACCTTTAACAAAAAGTATGGAAAAGCTGTCTTTTTTGCGTTTTCAGAGTTGACCCCACAGTAAAAGTTGTTCAAAATTTGCCATAGATATCACCGCTTAAGGCTCCGACACCGGTAGACAAACACATTGTATACAATTGAACATCAAAAATTTTTATTTGAATGACAATCATCAATATCACTGGATCCGTTTCCGAGATCCAAAATCAATATAAATAACTATAGTTTAAAAATAAACTAAAATCACGCTTTCATATCATAACAAATAAAAAAGTGTAAAATAATTTTCAATACAGGCAAATAATAATAATGAACGAAAAATATTTATACCATTATAAAAAAAAACATTTTGTGCCATAATTTTTCGTAAATCGAGTATCCCACGCTTTTTTATAGTATTATTAACATTTTTCGTTCATTATTATATTCTGCCTATTGAACATTATTTTATACATTTTAGTTTGATATGCAATGAAAGAGTATTTATTCGTTGTTTTTCAATTTTTTTTTCATAAATGTATTGTCATGCGTCTTTGATAGGTGTGCAAAGTTTAAAGAAAATATGACCACTCAAAGTAGATCAAAATCGAACTCAAAGGGATTGGTTACAAGCAAGCAAGCAAACGTACAGGTGAAACTAAAAAAAGCGTGTTAATAAAATAAATAAAAGACAAGCCAGCACATATTAACTACAGCAAAAAGCATCTAATACTACTGAATATGACGTGAAATAAAAATAGCAAAATAAAATTAAGTAGGTACCAAAACGGTTCCAATAAGCAGGTAAATTGGTACATATTTTTTGTTAGTATATGAAAATAATTAATTTTAAAATTCGATAACTACGCAGGGAGTGATCATAGAGGGTTAGTCCCATAGTATAACATGTTGATAATTATATGCATCAGTACTATCTCCCAATTAATTGCTTTGGTCGGAACTATCAGCATTAGTCCAATATGAATGTTGTCTTTTACAAACTCAATAGTTAACCAAGATTCCACTTAAAAACATAGGTAGTCGTTAATTGGTAGTCGGGTTAAAAGGAAGTTTGGCAAAAATGAGTACTGTACAACCATAGCTTTATTATGACTTCTACCGATTATGTACCGATAGAAGTATCGAATAGCATAATGCAATGCAATAAAATCGTAACTTTACCACATCACTATTTGAAGTAATGTAAACATTCAATATATTTGCTTTTCTCAAAATTATCGTTTTATGCTGTGTTGTGAATTAAAATAGATAGTTTTAAACTTCATTTATAGTTCCTGCACTGAAGACTTATTCATATTTCAAAAAAACAGACGTGAAAATACAAAAATTACGACTAACCTGAAAAATGATAAACTTTCGCTTTTGTTCTTAGAACACGATTCGCAGCCCCGAACGCAGCAGGTAACCATGGTTGTTATTGTTTGTGCCCTTACAATGTTATACTTAATTCTATTTATTTACACGTTCAATACAATATATTTTGTAGAAATTACAATCAGCTTTGTTGTAACCAAAACACAAATCTGGAGATCATTTCTTATTGGTTGGATGGTCTCAGAATAATGACGGCAACAACTGTCAAAAGCCTTTTGAGGTATAGTCTATGGTGGGGGGCGAAGAATTTCATTACATATTTTTAATGCCTTAATCTTAAGATATAGGGAAGCAAACAATATAATTAAAGTAATGAGGTGGTGTAATGAGAGTTGGAGGGCAAAAATCAGAATATAAACCACGCCCTTCGTTCCTACAGGACCTCAAATTAGCTGACCACTATAAGGTCTGAATCTTTTCGGGGGGACATAAGAATTTACTTCGTATCTATTCCCTCTATAATCTAAGGTAAGAACACATACATGTCATCCGATGTTCTGTCACAGAACACCCAGAGAGTAGAAGTTGGGTAAAGGACAATGTGCCCGCGAGTAATTCACACATGGACATTACGGACTAGAAATCTCTGATCAAGGGGTCCTGCAGACTGCTACAGCCTGCGACTGCGGCTTAGATTTAAACTAATCACAGATGTCGAAATGGTTAAATTAAGACCTGCGATTGTTCAATTTGCTGGGCTGCGTCCGCAGGCCGTAACTCTCTGCTGGAAGCTTCCTTGGGAACACGAAATATCGCAATCGCGATGTCAGTGTAGGTCACAGTCAGTTTAATTTTTCTGCCTCAGATGTTTTTGCATAAAACTCTATTAGTCTTCGATATTCAGTGCCTTGGGCCTAGAGTGGGGCTAGCCTGGGGTAGGCGTGATTTTGGTTCCGAGTCATTATTCTCTAACTTTACACGGCCTTTTGAGCGTTTTTGCAAATCTTGTAGTGCAATACCCATTTTGGGTAAAAAATTGAGGCCGCTGTGCGCAAACTTGTGCTTTATACTTCTATACTTTCACTGTTTTGTGACTCTGTTGTATGGGCTATGGGCAGGATTATAACTCGACCGGTTTTGTTTTGGGGGTCATTGAGATGTTGAACCGCTCGTGCTTTAGACTTCTGTGCGAGATCAAACTTTGATTCACGTGACTGGTCTTGCGTGGCCGTCCATAATCTTAATTTTATAAATCCATTAAATCATTAGGTTATACTTTAAAATGAGGTAAGGTTTTGTTCTTTGAAATTAGGTTGTGTTTGATTCAGAATCGTTTTGGTAGTTTTAAAATGTAGCTTATCTCTATTACTTTTACAAATGATTTTCATACTGGCTTCTCTTCTATTGCTGTTGCATTTTCATCCTCCGTTCTTATATCTTTACTTACGTAATTTTTGAGTCTTTGAAACATATTACTATCAAACTCGCCTCGAATGACTGCCTCGGTGGCTCAGTGAATAGTTACCCTTACTAGTGGGTCAAAGAGGTGTGGGTTCGATTACCACCCAGGGTAAGTATTTATGTGATGAACATGGGTGTTTACTCTGTGTCTGGTTGTTATCTTATTAGTAATTGTATTTTGTATCTAAGTATGTATTTAAAAAATATTTATACGTAGTATATCAGTCTCTCGCAGCCATATCACAAGTTTTGCTTAGTTTGTAACCGTGTGTAAGATGTCCCCTAGTATTTATTCTATTATATATTTTGAACAAATGTCCTTCGATGCCAAACTGTTGCTATTCAGCAGTATTTGAACCAACATTATGTGATTCAATCCAGACGGCTCTTATTTCTCAGAATGGAAATATTCTCACGTCATTGTTATGTAACTCTTAGTCGGTCATCGGAGTCACCCGTAGTGGGCTGTAGGTCTATTGACCGTTAATGATCGCTTGCTCTCGCTCCTCACTAATAATAAATATTAGGGGACATCTTACACACGGTCTCTGACCCCAAACTAAGCAAACCATTTGATATGGCTGCCAGAGACTGATATAAAATATATACTACATAAACATATTTTTAAATACATACTTAAATAAATAATACATACATAAAAAACACCCATAATTAAACTCTCTCCAGTCCATTGTTATAGCTATTTCGACCTTTTCTTTGTAGTCTATTCTAGCCGATTGATATGCAAATACAAATACAAATACAAATATTTTATTGATAACACCAAAGTTACATGTCAAAAATCGAAAATAATAATTAAGTGTCATTATATTATCGGACATCTATCAAAAATAATAATTAAATGTCAAAATATAAATTCGATATTAATATATCTAATAACAAAAGTCAATCAGTTATAATTTCTGGTAATTTCAAGAACTCTTTAATATCATAGAATAGCTCGGTTTGGAGCCAGTTCCTTAGTTTAGTTTTAAAAGACACGGCGGAAGGTGCATCTCGCACTTGACCGGGTATTCTATTGTAAATCGCAGGACCTGATACATAGACTGACCCCTCCGACCTCGCGAGCTTATGAGAGGGCGTCACCAGCTGGTTACGCCTTATATTACTCCTCAGGTCGCGGGATGTGTTCACTCCTCTCTTTTTATATGAGGACAAATGAGTATGTGTAAATAGAGCTAGCTGGTAGATTACCTCACAAGGCAATGGGAGAATCTGTAACTCTCTGAAAAAACCTACGCACGAAACGTCATCCGAAGCACCAAAAATAGCTCGTACAGCCCGCTTCTGCATGACGAACGCTCTGTTGATCTCCGCGGCCCGACCCCACAGTTCCAGCCCGTAAGTTAGGTTGCTGTGCACCGTAGCAAAGTAACACGAGCGCACAACGTCGCGGGTGGCGGTGCTCGCGAGCCGTCGAAGAGCAAAGCATGAGCGACTCAACTTAGAGCATACCTCGTCAATGTGCGTCTCCCATGTCAGTGCGCCATCGATGCTAAATCCCAGCAACCTAGTACCATTAACTTGCTGAAGTGTAGCACCACCTAGGGCCACAGAATACTGGCAGGATGCTTTGCCGTTGAGGTTGAACGTCATGAAACAGGTTTTCTCTCTATTCAGCGCCAGCCCGTTTGACCTAAACCACTCATCCAACCGTTGAACTACAGAGTTCATCTTACATTGCAGCTGGCTTTTCGATGGCGCTGTGACCACCGCAGCCACATCGTCAGCATACATGTAGACCTCTGCGTCATGGATGGCACCTGGCAGGTCATTCAGGAGAAGGCTGAACAGAGAGTTTGAGAAACATGAGCCTTGCGGGACGCCCATCACGATCTCCAGCTCCCCAGAGGTCACACGACCCATGTCACCTACCACCACCTGCGTTCTCTCAGATGAAAATGAGGAGACAAGGGCCCCGGCCCGGCCGCGCACACCGTGGTAATCTAATTTTTTCGTGATGAGACGGTGGTCCGCGGTGTCGAACGCGCGGGATAGGTCACAACAGACCAGAGCCACCTGCAAACCCGCCTCACGCGCGCTCAGAACCCGCCAGACCACTTCTCGCACTAAATCGGTGGTTGAACGCCCAACCCGGTAGGCATACTGCCTGTCTGACAGGATATTGCGCTCCAGCGCAAAATTTAGTATTCTTCTGTTCAGTCCCACCTCGAATATTTTACTAATTGCCGGCACTAAAGATATTGGGCGGTAGGATTTGAGGTCAGACTTCTTACCTTTACCCTTGTACAAGGGGCATATTTTTACTTTTTTGAGCGCTGCCGGGTATACGCCGCTCCGCAAACACAGATTGAACAAGTGGCTCAAGACAGGTGCTAGGGGGACCACTGATGATTTAATAAGATCAGCAGACAGACCATAAATATCAGTGCTCTTTTTAGCGGCGATGCGTTTAGTACCTATTGTAACAATCTCGGTGGGCGTGAATGGCTGCAGCCTGAGCGAGACGTCGCTGGCGGATGACTCGTCACCCAGCGCAGCTATTGCGCTCGAGCAGCAGGCCGCTGGAGCTCCAGCTCTGCTCGATGCCGTAACAAACTCTAAGTTCAAGGAGTCAACAAGTTCTTTCTTGCTGCTAAAAGGTAGCCCGTTATCGTTCCGAACTAGGTCTGTAAAGTCGGCCCTGGACGAGTTTCCGCGGTTTAGCTCAGAGTTAATGACGCGCCACATATTTCGAGGGTTGTTTTGAATTATTGTCGAATAATGGCCAACGCGCTTATTCTTTAACAAACTATGATATTTGTCCGACAATTCTGCATATTTATCGCTAAGCGCCCCGTTATCCGGAAAGATCTTTTTTAACGCTGCGGTATCCTTGAGTAGGTACCTAAAATTATGGACCTCCGAGTCGACCCAGTGCTTACTAGCTTGAATGGGTAGCTTCTTCTGCGGAAAACATATACCACTTTTACTTGCCAAAATAGATAAGAGCGAAGTTGCCAAGGTTTCGCAGTTATAATTTGAACGCTCTATTATCATACTCCAGTCAACGGACTCAAGCGCAGCTTTGAAAAGGTTTTTATTGGCCGCAGAGAAGCTGCGAGCCAGTCGGTGGGTGGGCGCGGGCGCGACACACTGATCTATGACTAAACGTTGGGCATTATGGTCGCTAAGCGGTTGCGTAGTGACGCCTAGAACGGTACAAGTGCGTTTTCCTGAAAAATTTGTATAAATATGATCTAACAGTGTACCACTGCCCCCCTCCACCCGTGTAGGATGGTTTACCAACTGTACAAAGTTGTGGCTGGCGAGAATATCTGTTAGCTCTTTTTGGATTTTCGATTTTAATAAAAAATTGATGTTAACGTCCCCTGCGATGACGCAATCAACCCCTTCATCTGTCACCTTACATAAGACGCGTTCGAATAGGCTAAGATATTCCGAATGACTCGTGAGGTTGGAGTGGTACAGCCCAATAATAAGAATATTTTCGTCTATCATATGCACGGCACATATGTCTAATACCTGCTCTCGTGTTAAATTGCAGAGATCTTGTCTATGCATCGATGACTGATTGAACGCGGTCGGGAGCTGCATGGACCTCTTTTTTAAGATCATCAAGCGCTTTTGTATACCATGGGGGGACTGTATTATCGTAAGCCCACGCTTGGGATGGAAAGCTCACAGGCTTCATGGATACATTGTGTATAGCTTGTGATAATTTCTTTTTTTCAAGGAAGTTTCCTAAGCATGACATGAAATCTGGTCAATTCGCCTTCTTGGTGTTATATTTGCTTGCTACTTCGCCATTATTCAATGCAGTTTCTGAACCAAACACGTCCTATTAGACACGTATGATTCAATCGTATACAGCTTCTAGTTCTTAGAATGGAAATACTCTCACGGCTTTGTTATGCAATATCGAGTCATTCATGTCATCGGAGACGCCTATTGTTGGTTGTAGGTCTATGGGACGCCAGTGATCGCTTGCTTTCGTTCCGCCCTGACCTCAGTAGTGGTGCGTTTTCGTAAATTGACTTTATCGATGTTTTCATTTCGTATGATATGCCTTTTGTAAAGTTTTCTTCTATAATATTTAAAATATTATAATCGTACTTGTTTAACCAAACTCATGTTAAATAAGTACGATTTAATTTCAGGCAATATCGACTCATTCATGTTATCGGAGACGCCTGTTGTTGGTTGTAGGTCTATGGGACGCCAATGATCGCTTGCTTTCGTTAGTATTATTATATATTCTTTGTTTTTTTTTTCCGCCCTGACCTCGCTAGTGATGCGATTTCGTAAGTAGACATTATCGATGATTTAATTTCGTATGATATGTCTTTTGTAAAGTTTTCTTAAATTTTTGAAATAGTCTTTGAACCCAACTCATATTAAACACGTACGATTCAATTTTATGCCAAATCATCAAGTTATTCATATCATAGGAGACGCCTATAGTTGGTTGTAGTATAGATCTATGGGCCGAGTGATACTGGCTTTCGTTCCGCCCTGACCTCTATAGTGATGCGATTTCGTAAATAGATTTTATCGATGTTTTCATTTAACACTGATGCAAGTTGTACTAAATCATATTCAGCGATTTACAATGTCATATTTATAATTTTGTTTGACGGAAATAAATTAAATTAACACCTTCTTGATTGATAACTGTTATTTTTGCGTTGCTGTGCTAATTGGCGTGTATCAAAATTTTTATAGAGACGTTGGCATTATTTTTGTTTTTTAAACAGTTTCATTACCTTGACTGATGGAGTCATATATATAGACTTAGCATTTTTTTTGACCTCGTGTATGTTTGTTTCTATTTTTGCATCAAATTTTGCGTCAACTAGGTATTTAAAAGTTATTTGTACAATCATATTACATGTCTAAATAGTTCTTACTAGTGTCTGTTTGGAAGTATTTTAGCTTTGATTTAGGTAATAATTATACTCGCTAGGCGATATTTCGATAAGTAATCAAAATTATCAAAACCCGTTAAAATTCTATTGTAAAAATAGATTAAAACGTGATTTTATTGCCAATGTCGTAAAGAAATTTGATTTTGATTAGATTGTTAACTTATTTACGCAGTAAGTTATAAAATTGATTGTATTAGTACTTGTTGATGTTTACAATTACCTATCCACGATTTGTAAGATAGCAGATAATATGTGTTATTTATAATAATAAACACATTCTAAAATTAACTCCAATCCGGAACTTGCTTCAAATATATTTTGAAATGATTATTAAAATATCTATTTATTTAATTTTCATCACGCGTTGGAAATTGCTGGAATTGCAGACTATACATTTTTAAAAATACTGGTTGGATGGACTTGCATCCAGTATTTCGCAAAATTGATATGTATTTTAGTTTTGAACTATACTTATTTTTATGATGTACGTAGGACTTTTGCGTAAACAGGAAGAGTATTTCACCGAGACAATTTTTATTAATTTTATTCGGCTTCATAGACATCTTCTTCCTTGTGCTATAATCTCTGTCTCAGACTAATCTTAACCATGCATGAGAAAAAAAACCGGACAAGTGCGAGTCAGGCTCGTACATCGAGGGTTCCGTACAAATCCAGAAAATTACACAAAATTGGGGAGAAGTTGTTAAAATCTCTATACTATAAGTATAACCATCGACAAAAAAGTTTTTTTTTTCACTTTTCTCGTCATACATCGAAAATTACTTATTGTTAAAATAATCAAAAACCTGTTTTAGCATGTGCTAATGAAGTTCTTTTATATGATACCTTACATGATACGATTTACTCACTTTGAATTTTGAACCCATATTTTGTGAATTTTGAGGCCCTATTTTTTTGTGATTTAAATAAAAATGTACAGTTTTAGAGATTTATTCCTATATGTGTCCTCTGAGACAATGCTTCTCGCCTAATTTCATAATTCTATGTGAACGGGAAATACTCTGTAGGTTTTAATTTTTGTGAATGTCGAAATATGCGGTTTTTTACGATATAAACGGCTCTAACTTTTTTATACGATAACTGAGAAGTTTTTCTTTTACACAACTGCTAGAGACCATTAATATACGTAAACAGTTTAAATTTCAACTCGATATCTTTACGCGTTCCCGAGATAAAGAGTCTCGACATACACACAGACGGACAACAAAGTGATCCTATAAGGGTTCCGTATTTTCCGTTTGAGGTACGGAACCCTAAAAATCATAGCCCTTGTTTTATTTTGCATTTTTTTCGTATTTGGCTGCAAATAATTATTTTGAAAAACCGCTAATGAAAAAGCCAGGCTTATCGATACAGTCATCCCATCCCTTCCATTATGAAACGTGTTCGTACAACTCTTGCTTTCCGACTTGCAGTATTACGACCGTTGTACAGCTGAGCATATTTTGTATTACGACGCCAGCATTCATGGATGTATAAAGATCGGCTGTAAAGTCACGCGTTTTCGGGAAATTAGTTCCATCTGCCGCCATGTTAGGGGAACCATAGATATCCTTACTAGTCCTTACTAATAAAATATTAATCCTAATGTGTGCTTGTTGTTTTGTTTCTTACTCTTTCATTTAGCAACGGAACTTTACGAAACGACAGATCTACTTTTTTTATTACATGTTATAGTTGAAAGGTCGGAGAGTGTCGGAAACCGCATGTAAAAGGTTGTAAAGTAATAATTATTATAGTCGTTTGAAACTGAAATGTACGGAATGACGCCGCTAAATGTATGTATCATACCAAACGCTAAATAAATAAATGAATGAATAAACAAAAGCAGAAGCGGTATTAAATTATATTTATTAATTCGTCGTACAGAAATATGCTCCGTCTTGAAGTTATTTCATGTCTGTCCGCCATATTAGTTCGGTCAAACATAGGGAAAGGAAAAAAAAGTCCGCTATTTTAACGAATCCACTATTTTAACTACATCCATGTGAGCGTAGTAGAGCTATAGGAAGCTATATTCATATAAAGCCCGATTACAGAGGCGCCATTGTAATTATAATAGCTAAATAGCATAGTTCTGTTTCTTTTTTACTTTAGGCATTCGATAGAGAGAACGCTTTTTACGTTGCGATTAAATTTACGCTGGCGCCTCTATAATCGGGCCTATTGAAGCGGCCCATACACGCATTGCTTTCAATCAAATAGGTACCAGATGGGATAAGACACGGAGAAAGAAAAAGAAGGTCGAATCCACTATTTAAACTACATCCATGTGAGCGTTGTACAGCTATAACTACATTATATTGAAGCGGCCCATGCATACGCGTATTGCAAGTGCCTGCGTAACATCGGACTGAAACGAACTGCTTGTAACCGTAATATTTTTATTACGTCACAAATTAACGAGCTTCCTGTTTCCTGTTGATTTTTTTTATTTTTAATTAGTGTAAAATGTGGTCGAAGATGTTAAATGTAAGTCTGGTCTCGAACGGATATTGAGTTGGCATTTGTCGGAAGACATTTATTACTGGTATCAGTTGGGTCATCGCCGATGTTATGTATTTAGGAGCTCCAGACGATCAGTCTTTTGATTTTGACACCCAACGAGAAGACTTCAAAGTAACCGACATAGTCCAGCGGATTAGCAAGTTGGCAGTGGGCAGGGCACATGTTTCGTAGAACGTATAGCCAATGGGGTCGGTAAAGTTTTCTAATGGCGACCACAACCAGCAAGCGCAGTAGGTATACTAGGACGTCCACCGTCTACTCTAGGTGGACAGACGTTATAATTAAGATCCCAGGAACGCGCTGGATGCAGACCGCTTTCAATCGGTCTTATTGGAAATACATAGAGGAAGCCTATGTCCAGCAGTGGACGTCCTACGGCTGACGGATAGATGGAGATGACTTCACTAGAGAGCTTCACAGAAAGATATAGAGGGACTGAGACGGCAGCGCAACTGCCTCAGTCCCCTTTGTCGTCTACCCCCGCGCCCCTGTACCCGCGCAGGCGAGGACTAAGTTAAGCGGTTTATTCCTATTAATAAAATTAATCAGAGTTAATCCCAACCGATAGCGTATCAGAGCTTGGTTAATACTTAAATAGCTCAAACACAGTAATTTTCCGTCCGTTTAGCGCACTTATCTATTACACTAGACAAAACGTTCAAAGGTCAGTAGGACTGACTGCGATTCTGGATCACGGTACGGGGTAGATATTGCATATATGTAGAAGAGATAATTTCGTTTTCGTGAGATTAGCAGGTCCATTCCCAGGTCCGGAAAGAGGCAATTAGAGGAATAATCATAATGATATATCCACGAGGAGGACAGACGACCTCATCAGCCTGGCTAGTATACGCACCACGAAATAATTCTTTCTACATGTCAGAACGAGACAGTTATGGTAAAGTATACAGGGTTATCCAGAACTGCTGTACTAAGCCTAAAATAGATGATTCAGACCATCATGATATGATATATGATGATGAATAACTATTACTAATGTAGCCAATTCAAAATTCGAGATACTGGCTGGAGCTACTGAGAAAAAAAACAACTGTTTCATGTTGTTGTTTTGTTTGAAACAGCTGATTTCGCATCGAATTTTTAGTTGACCCCATAGTTAAAGTTGTTCCTAATGATGATCTTAATCACTCCAGTTTGGCTTAATACAAGGTAAGCAGGATAATTCTGTATATCTGTCAGTTTTTCACTCGTCAGAAAGTGTTTTTTTTCGTGGTTGTCTCAGAGTGGTCGTATGCTAAGCTAGCAGATCGCGCTAGATGCAAACCGTCTTTAGTCGGTCTTTTTGAGGAACCATAGGGGCGGCCTTTGTCCAGAAGTGAACGTTTTATGGCTAATGAATGGATGGTTGGATGCATGAACTATTTTTTTATTAGTAATAATAATAATAACTTTATCAGGTCATTTAGGTAAATTACAATTAATTTTGTAATTATTGAACTACTCAAAAGTACAATGTAGGTGTCTTCAAATCTCGAGTAAATAGGTAATTTCTAGGTAAGCGTGCTACATCCTAGACCGCATATCTGCTTAACATCAGGCAGTGTGTAGTCAAACGCAAACCTATTTGAAAAAAAAAAACAGGATCCGTTAGATTTAGGCTGGATCACAGAACTTAGCGGCTGTGAAGTTAGCCTCAAGCTGCGCAATATCCAATCCTTACTGAAGCTCACATAAAGCTGCGCGTTGAGTGGGTTTCGTGCAGCTTGTAGCTAACTTCACGTCCGCCGAATTGTACATTCTTCAGTAAGAAAAAAAAGTATTTTTTGCTAACCCTGAATGACAAATGAACCCGACATTCCCCGGTGCGACCGCGGTCAGTCGCGCCAGGCAATCAGTGCCAGCGTGCCAAGTAACCGCACACCGAATAATTCCAGTCCTGTCATTTTGGCTTCCAGCTTGTGGTTCTTTTGTGAGGCCGCTGAATAATATTCACCGCCATAATTACCAAGTTAGTAAGAAAAATGCTGGTTGCCGTATATTCTTAGAAATTGACTGCCTCGGTAGCCCAGTGGTTAGTGACCCTGACTTCTATGCCAAAAGGTTTAAGTCCGTTTCTTACTCAGAGCATGCAATGAACATATACCTATATAATGTGTTTGGATGTTGTTAATTGTTATCTATATAAATATGTATTTAAACATCTATAAGTTACTTAATTTGGGTTCAGAGACCATGTGTAAGATGTCCCTAATATATTTATATCTAGTAATAGTACTGTACTAGTCTTTTTAATAGTCCACTGCACGACGTAGGCCTACCCATGAAAGGTGATTGGGTGTCCTGGCCTAATTAGTAGCATGGCCTTTTTTTTTTTTATTTTTTTTATTTAATTGTTACACTCCACAGACTCCAGGGTCTGTGCTTTTTAGGATATACATTAAGAAAAAAAGATTGAACAATATTGCTTGGAAAGGCTTAACAAAAGGACCTTAAATCTAATAAAATTAAAAACAAACTTTAAACTACGTTGATTTTACATAATATCGTTTTACAAATTACTGCTTATACCGCGCAGAGCCTCCATCACCGCCGCGTTTCGGTCTTTAATGGCCATCTTTAAATTATAGTCTACGATGACCTTGGGTGACGCAGCCGTCGCACGCCGCACAAAGTGGCTGATAGCGTCTTCCTCGTTGTCTGCGAAGTAAGTGAAGGACCTGGTGTGCCGTGAAACTGCGACGACCGCGTGTGAAACGCTTTCGTGCAACCTCATTTTAGCCCTGATTTTTATGGCGATGACAGAGTCGTATGTCAGACCTTGAGCTTCGTGGATGGTAAGGATGCGCGACCCCGACCCCACTCCATACCCTTGGGTGATAAGGGTCTCCTTTTCTTCTTGAGTGTGGACCAAAAAGAGGGTGTTGGGGAGGTTATGGGGTATTAGCGCACCCGTGTATCTTTTCTGCTCTAGAGATCTGACCTGGATTGCTGAGGAATATACACCCGTGTATATCTCCCTCAGTGAATACGCTACATCCATGGGGTTCCGATGCGTACATAACAACTCCTGGCTGATGTTTGCGACCAGGTTAGGGCGATGGTACCTCATCTCGAAGAGGTTTTCTCTATCAATATAAGGTAGCTGATTAACGTCTCCGATGAGGATAAGTTCACTGGCACCAGACAGCCTCGAAGCCATCACTATAGCTCCGAAATGATTCATGAGAGCCTCATCCACCATTAGACGGTTGCAACTCTCAGAACCTCGAAAACCATTTACGAGAGTGGAAGCCATGGTGCGCACCTTAGTTCTTACTAAGTTACCTATACGGTGCGCCAGCTTTTCTCTTAGATCTTTGGCTGCTTCAGTTGTTGTGGTGATGATAACGTCCCTATCCACATCGAAGTGTCGTACCACCCAAGTTGTTTTGCCGCAACCAGGCACTCCATTGACCCAGTGGATCTTGGGTACCTTCCAGTTGCCCCACCGTGCCTCGACTTGACTGCTCTCGATGGTTTTTGCCATGTTAGCAATTTTGTCATCCAGCATTATTTTGGTACACCTGGCGGTCACCACAATAGGGTCCTCTGGTGGCGTCACGTACTTCAGTTTTCCAGTCCGATCCGTCTCATCCTCATTTAGGGCCACGAATCCTTTTATTGCATTATAAGCAGCCATATATTGACCTCTCATTGTTCCCTTGATGATCTGAGAAGTGTCGTTATTGTATATGGCTGCTTCTGCCTCTTCCAGTCTCGCCATCAAAAGACTCTCATTTCCTAGCCTAAAAGACTGCATGATGTTTTCGCAGTTTCTGAGATTGACTTCTCTAGTCGCTCTCGTTATAGCTAAGAATTCTATGAAGGCGTTTCTGGCGTGATCTTTTGCTGTTGAGGCAGGGATATAGAGGGGCGGATCAACCTGTCCCATGTCGGCTCTAGTTGGAGTCGCTTGCCTTGTTCGTGGTGTAGTTTTAGTGGCTGATTTGGTGCTGGGCCATTTTATTTTCGGTGTTTGTAGGAACAAGCTCTGTGCTGCGGCGCTAAATGCTGTCAGAAAAGCCGAAACGTGACCTCTACTCCCGTCGCAACTGTCACTATGCCGTTTCGCGACCTTTTCTGCCGAAGTTCTTTCTTGTACCCTTTCAGAACCGCTTTGAGTGGATGAACATGGAACGGGGTGTCCCCAGCTGTCAGTTGCAGGGTTTTCTGACGAAGACTTCAGAAAACTTAAGTTTTCTCCCCTGTCTTCGTATATGATGACCTCATGATTTTTGGAGGCCTCCAGGCAACTTAGCCGGTCCGTGACTTCTCCTGTCCAGTGTGCTACAACCATGGCGTCGATGCTTATCATGCGGGAAACACTGTCTGTGTTTTCACCTAGACTCTTCAGCAGTAAACTTGCCTGCGCAAAGGGAGTCTCGGTCGTCCAGTCAAACAGTGCAACCGTTTTATTCTTCGATCGCACCAGTCGACATCGACAGCCCTCTACTTCCAGTATTGGCATCGCATCGTATGTTTTCTGCTTCATAGTGGTTTTAGAGGTGCTCCCATTGAGCAGACAAGCCAGTCCAGGCGAAAGTTGGACACGTTTTTTGTTCCGGGTAAGGCAGAAGCTTATTCCAAACCTCTCTTTATTGTGATAACTCGGTAACGACTTGTGAATAGCATAAATCAACCTAAAACTTGTTCACCATGTCTTTGTCTTGATGCCTGAATTTGAACTCAGTACCTCCGGTTTTGAAATCTTGCACTCAGAGTTAATCTGCCCTAATTTGGTGACCATTACGGCACGTGAATAGATTCTATATATTATTTTACGACTAGCTTTTTCCCTCGGCTTCGCCCGCGTGATAGTTTGATTTTCTGATATCCCTTAAGAATCTTATTACTCCAGAATAAAAAGTAGCATAATTATGTCACTTTCCGTCTTTCAAACTATGTCCTTGCCAAAAATCAAGTCATTCCGTTGCTCCGTTGCTGCGTGAAAGAGGAACAAACCAATAAACTAACAAACACACTATCGGGTTTACAATATTAGTCATTCAACCTGCCTTTATGATCCCACTTCTGAAGTTCGTACCTTGTAATACAAACTTGCCAAAACGCCCAAGGTGAATCCATCTCTATCATGTTTATTTTATAGTTCATCTGGACATTTGTATTCGATGGGTGCTCCGTCGAAATGTTATCGTTTGACTCCGGCCGGCGAATCGTATTGACGTCAGCAACGAATGATTGGGAGACGCGCACCGAATTTATCAGCTAATCGATGTACCAGTGAATTGTCCATATAGTTTGACACGGTTTGTTATCGTCGTGAATGGGGAAGATGACAATGAGTTCCGTTGCTATGTGTGTTGCTTTGATAGTTCTTTGTCCTTTTTTCTCTTTACATTTTTGATTCGTTACCTGTTCTTCCGTTCGTCCTTTCCTTTATATAGCAATGAATCTTGACTTTTATTCGTTCAGTTTTAGGACACGTATGATATTTTTTACCGACTTCCAAAAAGCAAGAGGTAGGTACTCAGTTCGTTCGTTTTATGTGGATGTTCATCGATATATTCACCAATTGTGAATCAATTTAAAAAAATATTTTTCGACGAAAAGATATGCTTCCAAATTGTCCCATTTAAATATTATCGAAGTCGGCCGAGCCATTTTTGATATATCATCAATAATGTACATGGAAGTCTCATCAATTCGTACAAGCTATTCGAATGCCAATACACGGTGAAAGTCGGTGTTGCGATTTATGTGAAAAATAATTATTGCTTTGAAAATCAATAATTATTTTTCGCACAAAATCGCATATTCAGCGTTTACATAGGCTACATTAACATTTATTGATTTGTCAGTTCTTTTGTTTTTGTTGCATCCGTTCGCTTTAAGAGTTCTGTGTAATCTTAAGCCGGAAACATACTATCGGACGCGGTTGACGGACGCGACTGACAGCCGCGACTTAGCAATGTGCACAGTCTTAAAACATCCGGTGTGCCAGATCGCTCTCGGACGTCCGAACGCTCAAAGTCGTCCGAAGGTGACGTCCGCGACTTATGTCCGATAGTGTGCACGGCTCAGTGTATTTTCATAGTCTAGGTCGCGGC
Source organism: Hypomecis punctinalis (assembly GCA_949316475.1). Taxonomy (NCBI): domain Eukaryota; kingdom Metazoa; phylum Arthropoda; class Insecta; order Lepidoptera; family Geometridae; genus Hypomecis; species Hypomecis punctinalis. The sequence goes on along the minus strand of OX438819.1, from coordinate 2,087,396 downwards.
TGTCAGTCGCGTCCGTATGCCGCGTCCGATAGTATGTTTCGAGCTTTACTTTTTCATTTATTTTTGGATGGCACCATAAGCTAAATGAGGAGGAGATATGTATGAACTCAACTCTTTTGAGGTCCCTACTTTCTATTAGAATATAAGATTCATGAAGATTTTACAATAGTAAATCTTCTACTTGCGATGAGGCTATAAATATATCTTAGAATCCGCTTCGTTTCTATGGAAATTCATCTTCACCACATTCGATACAGACGTTTGTTGTAGTTCTCTATTTTGCCAATTCTAATTCAAGCCGTGTTTCGCTTTAAGTACTTGGAGCTTCATAGATTCATTGACATAATTATAATGTAACCGCCGAAATGCCATTATTTAGGTTTCACATGTTTCTGAATGTTTTGCATTGACGTCAAGGAGCAAGAAACGATTTGTGAACACCTTGTCTTGAAATAATAAAACTAAATGTTCTGTCTGAATCATTGTTTTAACCCCATGTTTGTGGCATAAAATTATACCTATAGACCTATAGTGTTGGTTTTTCTATTCCATTTTATAATAGGTCTGGTTATAAATTATTTTGACGTATGATTATATAACGAACTGTTGCATAAATTACTCCTTTACTTGCAGTGTCTTCTACATGTACTATGGTATTTATCTATCTTGCTGATTTCTATTAAGTGTCTGTATTATATCGTCCCTCTGTAGAACCTTTTTAGAGTTCCGCAGTAAAACGAGGAACCCTAAAAAGATGGGGTATCTTTGAATACTGTTAGGCTAGCTTTTGGGAACATTTATTTTTCTGAAATAAAAAGTAGCGTATGTCATTTTTCGTCATTCAAACTATGTCCATGCTAAAAATTAAGTCAATCCGTTGCTCCCTTGCTGGGTGAAAGAGGAACAAAATCAACAAACACACTCTCAGATTTATAATATATAATACTAGATTTTACCCGCGGCTTCGCCCGCATACGCTATATATCATTATAATTTATAGCCTATGTGTTATTCTGATATATAAGCTATATTATTGCAAAGTTTCATCTCAATCCGTTCAGTAGTTTTTGCGTGAAAGAGTAACAAACATCCATACATCCATCCATCCATCCACCCATCCATCCATCCATCCATCCACCCACCCATCCATCCATCCTCACAAACTTTCACGTTTATAATGTTAGTAGGAAGGATGTATTAGTTTATTATTTAGTTATAGGTTTATTTTATTTTTATGTATTTTAAGTAGGTATTTATATCTTTTATTTATTGTATGTAGGTTTATGATATATAATTTAATTTATATATATATATATATATATATGTTTTTTATTTAATGCGCACCCCGTCCATTATTTATACGCTCTATCTATCCTCTCCATCCTAAGGTTGCCTGGCAGAGATCGCTATTAGCGATAAGGCCGCCCTTTGCTACACTGTTTTGTATCTTTATTTCTTCTTATTATGGTTATTTCTTGGTGTGCAATAAAGCGTTTATCTATCTATCTAATATTATTATATCTAGTAAGGATAGAAGGAAAATATTACTAAAGATTTCTGACGGAAATGTAACCTTAAAAGATATATAAAGGATATCTGATCACAATTAAATGTTATCCATTTATCTTTGCTAAAATTCCGTATCTCAACCTTCATGAATAATTTCCTTTATCTATTAATCGGCTTACGATAGTGGCTGCCAGTTTTCTTCAGTGTATCAAATAAATCGGGCTGATGTTTACGCACGTGCCTTGGCTATAAACTTTGGCCCTGGTTTAAAATCGGTATCACGATGGCGAATGTATTTCTTACTTCAATATCTTTATTGCTTTTACTTATTTTAACAATCATCGAAGTTGTTCAGCACCGTCAGTATTTGGATGGGTGACCGCGGGTGGCATTTAAAACTGAGCGCCCGGTCAGCGCAACGGTCCCGGTTGTTTAATAGTAGATTGTATCATATGGAAGCAAAATATTATTTTTACGGCGAGGGCGCTTTTTTGAATCCAGAGCGAGGGATTCTAGAGTAGAGTTCTTTAGTAGAATCCTGAACGTAGCGAGGGATTCAAAGTACGTCGCCCGAGCCAAAAATATATTTTGCGCCCGAGTACACTCTACTTTTTATCACCTCCATGAAAAATTAAAAGGCGCCTCATATTTTACTATAATATTATTATTTAATAAAACGTAGAGTAACAACTAAATTGAAATTATATGGTATCTAATAATAAAACAAATGAAAACTTATATTTACATTCTTTTCATTCATTTTCTTGGCGCTGAACATTACAAATTTAATACTTCCAAATTCAAAAAGTGCGCGGCAAAGATCATTCCGTTGCACTTATTTGTTCCAAATTCAAAAAGTGTGCGGCAAAGATAATTCCGGCGCACTTATAAAGTTCCTTACAGAAAACACCTCCTTTGAGCGCACTTAAAGGCGAACCAAGAAGTCTTTTTCGAATAGATGTGATGAAAACTATTTAGCTGTGTATGTTTAGAGGCTTCCAGGCGGCTTAAAAACTGACACCAGGGCTTGCCCGGCCTATGCGAACTTACTTATTTTTAGTTAAATACACAAGCTACAGTATAATTATTAAACGATGTTGTTTGTAAACAAAGACGCCTAGCACTAATGCACGGTGACGTCATTATTAAAACATTTTGATGGAGTCAACAAACTTGGGGGAGCTGAACAGACAATAGTAGGAAGTAGAATCACGGGTAGGTTTACCACGCTGTATATTGAAAAGTTAGGATAGTTGATTTTTGGATGGGTTTTATATGCTTGCTAAGTGTGTTTGACCATATCTTTCCTCAAGACCGTAAGACAATCGACTTGGCATTTTTTAACATTCCATATTGATGAGTAAGACAACCGTAGGCGTTTCCGTAGACCTAGAACACAGGCTTTTCCCTAGACCTAGAACATAAGCGTTTCCACTTTCCGTAAACCCAGAACACATGCGTTTCCGTAAACCTAGAACACAGGTGTTTCCGTAGACCTAGAACACAGGCGTTTCCGTAGACCAAGAACACAGGCGTTTCCGTAGACCTAGAACATAGGCGTTTCCGTAGACCTAGAACACAGGCGTTTCCGTAAACCTAGAACACAGGCGTTTCCGTAGACCTAGAACATAGGCGTTTCCGTAGACCTAGAACACAGGCGTTTCCGTAAACCTAGAACACAGGCGTTTCCGTAGACCTAGAACACAGGCGTAAGTAACGTGTTTGGCAACTTTCTATAGGCTCCATTTCGGCGAGTGTGCGCTCGAACTTCACGACCTGATTCCTTCATCTCCTTTTCACAACAGAACAAGCCGGGAGTCGCATAAATATACATACACCATCCCTACATAGTCGACGTACCACCTGCTCGTACTAAGCGATTCGCTTCTTCCTTCATAATGCGGATCGCCAGGGATTGGAATGCCCTGCCTCCGTCATTGTTTCCTGACAATTACAATTTGGATATTTTCAAATCAAGAGTGAATAGGTATCTTCTAGGTCTACATACTCCATCTTCGGCTACAACTTCGCTTTCCATCAGGCGATTTGGTGGCCAAATGTATTCCTATTCTACTTAAAAAACCTAGAGTCCTAGTCAGATCTTGTTACAGTGCTATCTTAGTGCTTTTCTCTTTCAAAGGTTGGCTTAGATCGTTCAGTGGGTTTCTAAAGGCAAAAGAAGCCGGAGAAAGCGTGATCTTGAAACATCTTAGGTGGCAAGAAATGGCTATGAAATTTAGCGTGGCAAAAGAATTAAACCATTTTATAATTTTTTAATGTCAGTTGTCAATGTCATCATATTATATTAGTGGTTAGTAATCCTGACTACGGGATCAAAGAGGCGTGGGTTCGATTCCCACCCAGGGCAAGTATTTATGTGATGAACATAGGTGTTTGCTCTATATCTGAATAGAATAGAAATCACTTTATTGTACACAGTAAAATATAGGACAACAGCAATACATGAAAACTTATAATTGTAGCTCGAGGCTTCCTTATCGCTGGAAGCGAACTCTTCCAGGCGTCTGGGTGTTATTTAGGTATTATCTATAAAAATATGTATTTAAAAATATGTATACCTATGTAGTATATCAGTCTCTGGCAGACATATGACATGCTTTGCTTAGTTTTGTGTGAGAGACCGTGTGTGATGTCCCCTAATATGTATTATTAATATTTAGTTACTCTGTTTACTCTTCGAGAGGATAAATTGGTGGAAAAACAATTTGTCATGATAGGGGTGTTGGAAGGAAGTGGACATTTTTGCCCAGCAGTGGGTCACCAACTAAAATTTAGGGACTAAATGAGCGCGGCCCTTGTCGGTGGACCAACTTCTTCGTCAGTTCTCGGCCTGTGTGTTTTTCCCTGTAGGTACGACATCACATCTACCTTCTCTTTGATCTAATCTAGAAATACCCTCCCTTCTTCTCTTTCCTTCTATTATTTTTGATTTTCATTGATCGTCATGTCATACAAGGTGCCAAGGCTAACGCGCAGGGACTGAGTAGTCCATTATTATTTTAAAGTCAATGGTTATTATCTCTGATTATAAAGTACACGTATTTCCCAAGTGCCAAAGTCCAAAATTTCAAGTAAGTCTTATTCATGAAATATCGTCATCGATAGGTACCGGAACAGTACTTGCATATAGGAAAATGAACCCGAATACCCTTAACCTGCGATGTTATCGTGATTCGTCATTCGTTGTACGATCAACCTTAATGTTTTTATACGTATGTTTACCTCGTGGCTCTCGTATGACAGTAGAGCAACTTCATACAAAATAAACAAGCACTACCAAAATACTGTTCATTTGAGTTTACACCAATAAAAGCTCCTTCCATCCATTAGCCGTAGGATGTCCACTCTTGCACATAGGCTTCCCTTATGGATATCTAATAAGGCCAGTTGGAAGCGGCCTACATCCAGCGCGTTCCTGCGATCTTAATTATATTTTCAGACTACCAAGTCGATGGACGTCTTACGCTGCATTTGCTGGTAGTGCTGGTACCTGGTTTCCATTCAAGAACTGTACGGCTTCATCGGCCATCCGTTCTTCGACTTAAGTGTCCTACCCACTGCCATTTAACTTGCTATTTCACTGCACTTTGTCGTTATCGGTAACTACTAAAACCTAAAGATATATGCGTAGATTACAAAGTACAGAGTGCTGTACTGTACTGTACCAGCCTTTTTAATAGTCCACTGCAGGACGTAGGCCTACCCACGAAGGGTGATTGGGCCATATCCACCACGCGGGCCCAGTGCGAGTTGGTAGATACACATATGCCATCGAATTTCTTCTACGGACGTATGCAGGTTGCCTCACGATGTTTTCCTTCACCGAAAAGCCTGTGGTGTGAAACAACAGAATGTGTTTAATAAAATAAACTTATCTTCTAGGTAAGTGTGCTACACCAATCCGCATATCTGCTTAACATCAGGCAGTATGTAGTTAAACACAAACCAATACGAAATATAAAAAACCGCCAATAAATGGATACCTATGAGTATATACTATCCATCCGGCGAAAAATATTTTTCGCCGGATGGATGCCATCATCCTACTTCCTACTCCTACTAATATTATAAACGCGAAAGTTTGTGAGGATGGATGGATGGATGGATGGATGTATGGATGTTTGTTACTCTTTCACGCAAAAACTACTGAACGGATTGAGATGAAACTTTGCAATAATATACCTTATATATCAGGATAACACATAGGCTATAAATTATAATGATATTGCGTCGAAAATCAAAATATCATGCGGGCGAAGCCGCGGGTAAAAACTAGTCATTTTTTATGAAAGTGTGCAGACGGTCTGCACACTTTCATTACAAGGCATACACCACCGCGAATCAGGCGATAAAGTACGTAATATTATTATATCTTCTTTGGTACAAGCGCTCTTACTGTTGTCACGACCTACTGCGTACAAAAGGCTGTATTCATCATCCTGCGTATCGCGCGACCAGCTGCCAGCCGTTTACAATATACATCGTCAGTGTAACCTCGGCCGCCGACGACGACGCACGTCCGTACCGCCTCTCATTACATTATCAACCCGTGATAATCGACATTTGATAAACCTATAATCTATGTGAAGTGACTATTAGTGCCTTTGTGTTTCTGAACTTTAAGCAATCTTCGCCGCTGATTTAGGACTTGTTTCTCTATTTCCTGGTTTCTGGTGAGTTTTAGTTTCTATGTTGGGAAATTCTGTTTCATAATTAGCGCTTCGGTTGGTTCGCTTCAGAAAAGGAGCCTGGAGGCCTTGGTTGTTGCCAGTTTTGTGTAAGTTTGATAGTAAAAGTTGGGCGTCTTTGCCGATTGCCTTTCTCTTGACCAGTTCTATTTTGGACTAGTGGGGATTTGTCTAGGTACTTATTTATTAGATAGGTTCGCGTTTGTTCATGTACTGCTTGGATTTGAGTAGAGATGCTGTCTAGGATGTAGCAGGTTTTCTTATTAGTTTGCTCTAGATTCGAAGAGAATTGTACCTACAATGATGATTTAGCCCCTTTGTGTGTTATCTGCTATGCTCCGATATTAAATTGTTTTTGATACTTTCGCTTAAATCCAAATTAATGTTGTATTTATCTAGTTTGTCCGCTTCAAAGGATGTGGTGGTCCTCATAGAAAAAAAAGTAGACCGTATGCAAACATCTTACACATCTCAGTTTTAAAAAATAAATGTTTGATAAACTGTCTCTACCGTTCATGTGAGGGATTATGTTTTTGCTTGTAGAAGTCTTGAAGGAGTTACAAGTAATACATTATTTTCTGCTAGAGTTCAAACCTCATGTGATGTCAAAATACACACAAAAACAAAAAAAATGCCAAGTCGCCGCAAATAATTTTATCACATCTTTCGTTATCGGGTGAGTAGCTGTCAATAACGATTTTATTCGCTATAGAAAAGAACTAAAATAACTCATAAAATATATTAAAAAAAAACAGAAATTAAAATATTTTTTGCATATATGGCGTTGATTAATGTAATTGTTGATAATAATTATATAACTACCAATAAAACCGGCATAAATATCTTTAAAACAATAATTATTATAACTGATATTAATATAACTGGTGACAAAAACCTTCAGTAATCAAGAAAAAAACATTATCATATAAAGGTGAAAAGAAAAATAAATTCTTTATTTCAATTCAAACCTTGCCATTTAACATTTAAAAATTTGCTCACTTAGCACTAGTTACATATTGAATCCTGTAAGGAAAGTTAATTAATTACTGAGTATTATTAGCTTACATAATAACAATAGGTACTACTTATCACATACTTTCCGCGAGACTGAAACATACAAAGACAGAACTATCGTGAACAATAAAAATAATATCATCGGTTTTATAAAAATACTAGATGAGAACCCGGCTTCGCTCGGGTGAAATGTGGCTCATAATACACACACACACACACATCATAATTTTACTGTTACTCGATCACCACCTTTACGAAAAGCCCTTCGCTGCATCAATTTTTCACAATAGGGAAGTTTCCCGTTTTCTAATTTTATTTTTATTAAATTACACTAAGTCTGCAATAAATTATAGTGTTTTTATTTTTCAATTATCTTCAAAAATGACGGAGTTATGAATTTTTAAACATGACCGCACGAAATCAAAAATCCTCGCGACGGATTTACGCGTGTGACGTCATTCGGCTTCAGAGCCGCGCCGTGGGTTAGGCGGGAGTAAGGAAAAAAGGAAATAAAGTGCTTCATTCTATGTCGGGTATTTTTCTAAGCCACGAATACGTTCTACAATATCATTGTACTTATCTTTATGTTATGATCAACATTTACTATGGGACTAACCTCCCAATATAACGAATAAAAAGTCAGCATTCCCATAATTTTGTCGTGAGTAAATGAACTTTATATCTAAATGGAACAAGACTTGGTGTATGTGTCTAGTGTTCTGCAGTTTTTACATCTGTAACTATTAACTAGTAGCTCTCCAAACAGTAGACCTCGCAAGTATACATTTTCTCGTAATAAGTTCTCAAAAATGCACAACTTTTACAGGTAAATATATTCTTAATCATAAAAATGGTAAGGTTCTTTACTAAGATATTATTGTATATTATGGGACTAAGTAAGTAAGTTTGTATAGGCCGGGTGGCTAGCCCTGGTGTCAGAGTTTGGGACTGATCCCCTATACAGGGTTAGCTAGCTAGAACTGGTGAAGCGTAATATATTTTGTTCTAATAAAATACTTTAGATAATTTTTTCAAGGCTTTTATTTTCTAGTCCCAATAAGTTGTCAAGTGCGTGTCAAGACATGCGTATGATAGGCTTCCGTAGACGTGACGATGATTATGATGATGATAAAAACCAATTTTTAAGATGGTTGATTACTAGGAAAACGTAATTTAGTATGAATTCTTGGTTGCCTGCGAGAATTCGCTTAAAGCGATAAGGCCACCAGTTAGAAACCTATTAATTGTATTGTTTTGTCCCTGTAATTTTTTTATGTTATGTGGTTGTCTAATAAAGTGTTATTGTTGTTTGTTTGTATGAAATATACATGTGAGGTCGATGACCTCTAATGTTTAAAAATTTCAATTTTTTCTTTATAGCTCTAAAATTTATGATTCCACAGTGCTCAAAATAATTTTCAGGGAAAGTTTTTAATATGGTCTGTAAACGGCGTCCGTTAGTTACACGGATATAACGAAGTTTTAAGGGTTCCTCGTTTTACTACGAAACCCTAAAAATGACTGAACAAAGTGATGGCTGTCAAATTCTAGAATCCATATTAGGATGACATATCAGGTCTCAAAGTGACAGCTGTCAAACTTAAATGCGGTTTATTTCTGTAACTAACGATTTTAGACCATTGCTGTCTTCACAAAAGTGATAGAACTCAACAATATCTATATTTCGGATGACATCTCTTTAAAGTAATTTATCTCAGTAACTGTCGTTTCTATACCGTTACTTTAGGCACAAAATTGATAGAGCTCAACGAGATCTACATTTCGCATGACATCTGTCATGCCACTCTAGTATGAATTCTATAATAATATGCCATATAATGGCAGATGACACTTTCATTTTCGTCCTTTCATCTGTCATTTTCGGAACTAAAAAATAAGTCCTGAAAAACCTATTACCTACAATGACTTTATAAGAACAAATATTAGGCTGAGAAGTTTTGGATAACCCTATACAGGGGATTAGTTCTGTAGTAAAAGTTGGTCATAATTTACAATGATATTTTAGGACAGAATATTGTAATTATGAATATATTTGCCTGTGCAAGTTGTGCATTTTTGAAAACTGATTACCAGAAAATGTTCACCAAAATGTAAATTTGTGAGGTCTACTATTTGGAAAACTACTAGTAACAATATATACAGATGTAATAACCGCAGAACAGTAGGTACACACGTCAAGTCTTGTTCCATTTAGAAATAAAGTTCATTTACTCAGGACAAAATCATGGGAATGCTGACTTTTTATTCGTTATATTGGGGGGTTAGTCCCATAGTAAATGTTGATCATAACATAAAGATAAGTACAATGATATTCTAGAACGTATTCGTGGCTTAGAAAAATACCCGACATAGAATGAAGCACTTTATTTCCTTTTTTCCTTACTCCCGCCTAGCCCACGGCGCGGCTCTGAAGCCGAATGACGTCACACGCGTAAATCCGTCGCGAGGTTTTTTGATTTCGTGCGGTCATGTTTAGACATCCATAACTCCGTCATTTATTAAGATATTCGAGTAATTTTTTCACTGTGTCTAATATAATTCTAACGTCCTTAAATGTATATAAATATTTTTAGTTTTTATGATAAAGGAAACTTCCCTATTATGACAATGATTACCAAATGCAAGGAGCATAGATGAAGGATAGGTCTTCGCTCCGAGCGAAGCAAGGAGTTTAAGCTGATAACAAAATGATGTAGGTATTATAAAGCAAAACAATGATGAAAGACCGATGAAAGACATTCATTTTAAGAAATAGGTACTTTCGGCATGAAGGGTGTAAACAACATCCCAAAGTAATTGCTCAAAATTAAAATTGCTCAAAACTAATTTTTGGCGGGAACGCGGAAAAATCATGTCGCCTCATTGTACTACTATTTTGTTAATCTTGTGTTTTCATTAGTAATGATTAGTGAAATACTTTGATATTTCGTTGATTATGAGCTTTTTTACGATGATATAATGTGACGTATCATGTGTTGTTGCCAAAACTTCATAGACGTCTCTAGTAAAGTCTCCGCTGCTTTACTGAGGTATGACTTGAACTATGTTTGGACTTGACCGTGACTTTTATGGACTTTAACGTGACTACGACAGTGTCTATGTTGATAAAATATTATCAAAAATTATTATAACTTAATACTTGACACTGGCAAATGCACAACAATGCGACGCCAAAACATAAAAGAAGATAATTGACAGTAGTCAATTATCATGTCATTTGAGTATCAAGATCAGTGATGCCAATTTAGCACATTTTGATCTTGCTTAGCATATTTATTTGCAATTTAGCATACACCATATTATTGGCATGTAAAATAATTATACAATAAAAGTTTATTACCATGAAAATTTATTTCAGCAATATCATTTTTAACGATACCACATTCAAATGCCGAAATTGAACGGGTTTCTTTTAGTCAAATGAATGTATTAAAAACTAAGCTACGCAATTATTTGTCGGTAAAAAAATTAAAATGTTATTTTATACTTATAAGATTCGATATAAAAAGGGCAAAGAAAAACTGCTACTCTTAAGCCGGAAACATACTATCGGACGCGGCTGACGGACGCGACTGACAGCCGAGACTTAGCAATGTACACAGTCTTAAAACATCCGACTCGCCAGATCACTCTCAGGACATCCGAACGCTCAAGGTCATCCGAAGGTGACGTCTGCGACTTATGTCCGATAGTGTACACGGCTCAGTGTACTTTCATAGTCTATATACCTATCAGTCGCGGCTGTCAGTCGCGTCCGTGAGCCGCATCCGATAGTATGTTTCCAGCTTTACGCAATTCCAGATAATGCACTGCGCTCTGTAGGTACCAAGGAGATCGATACAGTATGAGCAGTGACGCTAGCTCGTCTTCAAGCACTTTAATTGTCGATGAAGACCAAGATACTTACATTTTATTCGATAGCATATAATTAGTTCATAGTGGATTAAAACACATATTTTGTTAATTAACAATAATTTTACTATTTTTGTTCCGTTTCATTTGATATTGAAAAATGTTATCACAATTTTTAGTATATTTATTTTGCCACAATTTTAACACCATTTTAGCATAGTCTTTATTTGTGCTATTGGCAACACTGCTCAAAATATGTCATCCGGTGGCATTATCTTCCTTGCATTATGGAGACCGTGTTTTTATTTGTCAACACCGTTATAATTTATTAAAATACTCGATAATCCGAATTTTCCGGATATATGTTGTCGACTCGAAATCATTATTTTTTTATGTTTTATCATTCAGATAAAGTTTCGATCGAGTCTACCGTACCCCTTGACGAAATTATTAATATAGATGTATCTTAATTCTTACCAATGTTATAAATCCGAAAGTGCGTTTTTTGGTTTGTTTTATACTCTTTCATGCAGCAACTTTAAAAGTCGAAGAGTCATAGACTACTTTGAACAAGATTATTTTTTGCAAAAATTAGCATGACCGACTTCACTCGTGTACACTGTACAGGAATCGCGAATATTTCGCACGGATCGATGTAGCATTTGTCACATTATTGTTGATTTATCAGAAATGGCTCAGCCGATTTCGATAAAATTTAAATGGGACCAATTTCAAAGTATACTCTTTCCAATAACAATAGAATTATTGGAATCGGACCACTATGAAAAAAGATATGTAACGAATTGTATACCTCCTCCGGTGGTTCGTCGGTCAAAAATGAAAGGTACCTTTGGGATCGCCCAAAAAACCAAAAAAAAAAACGCGTGCGAAGCCGCGGGCCAAAGTCACCTAATAAGTAAAAATGCCGAAAATTTCCGAAAGGTCAACAATCCAATCACTGTCCATATTAATACGAAATGTATTTTTGTTCATTCAAATATTTATTGAATTTTTTTGCGTCCGATTTGGTAAGGACACCCGAAACGGGTAGAATTTTTTTATTCGAATGACCCTTATTTTGGAATGTGAAATTTTAAAATTATTTGTATGTAGGTACCTATAGTTATAACTTAATCTACAATAAATAAATAGTTATAATGCAGTAACTTAGATTTTAAACCTGCAGTTGAATTAGGTGACCCTTGAAATCTTACTATCTTCGTCTGTCCCGTGACTTCAAAATATATATTTTTTACCAACTTCCAAAAAGGAGGAGGTATGAGTACTATGTTCGGCTGTATGTTTTTTTGTGTACCATATTCATCGATATTTTCGCAAATTATGAACCGATTCAAAAAATTCTTTTTTAGTTCGAAAGAGTATACTCCCGAAGTGGTCCCATTTAAATTTTATCGAAATCGGCTGAGCCGTTTTTGATAAATCAACAATAATGTACATGGATTCGCGCAACTATCTGGATTGGTATACGGTGGAAGTCAATGTTGTTTTTAAACTATCGCGATTTGAACACATTATTATTTTATACTACGGGACTAACGCGCAATAAAAATTACGAGATAAATAAATACCTCATCATCCCGACGTTTCGGCCGAGTTGCATCAACCGTGGTCACGGGTAGACTGACCGAAACGTTAACTCGGCCGAAACGTCGGGATGAGGAGGTATTTATTTATCTCGTAATTTTAGTGCGCGATTAGTCCCGTAGTATAAAATAATAAGGTGGAACTCAATGTTCCGATTTTTTGCGAAAAATTTTCGTGCGCTTAATAGTAGAGAAAGATCAATGTGTAGTAGTAGTACTACATATTCTACATATTCGGCTACATATTCGCGGTGGTGCTACATATTCGGCTATTTAGTACGCTTTTTGAGATACAGTGTTGTAATTAACACAATCTCTCTTTGTAAATTAATTCAAAATTATGATTTAGAGATAACCAATGAATAAGAATAATTTATTGGCCTTATAACAGTTTGTTATACTGGGCAAGTCATATTACATTTTAAATGGCATACTTATAATCTAACATACATAAAAATAAATTTAATATGAAATGTAGAATGAATTTGCATGATATTAATAAAATAAGAAAACAATATAAGTAAGTCATTACATATTTTTACAAATTAATTTATAAAACAATTTTGAAGGAGTTGATGAGGAGATCCATACAAATCCTTGAGTTACAACAAAAGTGGAACATATTTTTAAAGAATGTCATGATTGTGAACATTGTTAATTCAATTAAATGTCATTTATTATCCATGCGAGAATGAAGATTCAGTCAGGTGCAGTGTCATAAATTCATTCAATGTGTAACCATTATCAATAATAAGATTAGGCTAATCTTCTTGATAAGCTACAACTAATGAAAGTAATCTAAATTAAAATTTAAAATTCTTAACTTTGTTACTTCGTTGGCGCGCTTTATGGATTTACGCAGTTTTTATCAATAAATCGGAATGTACAAAACGTTACCCTCTATTTGGAGCAGTTGGGAATACGAGTATATGATACTTTAAAAAAAACGGACAAGTGCGAGTCAGGCTCGCATACCGAGGGTTCCGTACAAACCCAGAAAATTTCACATAATTGGGAAGTAAGTTGATTAAAATCTCTGTACTAACACCATCGACAAAAAAGTTTTTTTTTTCACTTTTCTCGTCATACATCGAAAATTACACATTGTTAAAATAATTAAAAACCTGTTTAAGCATGTGCTAATGAAATTCTTTTATATGATACCTTACATGATACGATTTACTCACTTTGAATTTTGAACCCATATTTTGTGAATATGGAGGCCCTATTTTTTTGTGATTTTTATTGAAATGTACAGTTTTCAGATGTATTCCTACATGTGTACTCTGAGACAATGTTTCTCGTCAAATTTCATAGTTCTATCTCAACGGGAAGTACCCTGTAGGTGTTGATTTTTGTGAGTGTCCAAATATGCGGTTTTTTACGACATAAACGGCTCTAACTTTTTTAAACGGTAACTGAGAAGTTTTTCTTTTAGACAACTACAAGAAACCACATATACGTATACAGTTTAAATTTCAACTCGATATCTTTACGCGTTACCGAGATAAAGAGTCTTAACATACACACAGACGGACAACAAAGTGATCCTATAAGGGTTCCGTTTTTGTCGTTTGAGGTACGGAACCCTAAAAAAACAACGAGACGAGAAAAGTGAAAAAAAAAGTTTTTGTATCGACAAATCATCTAGTATAGAAATTTTAACAACTTACTTCCTAATTTTGAAAAATTTTCTGGATTTGTACGGAACCCTCGATGTGCAAGCCTGACTCCCACTTGTCCGATTTTCTTAATATACCGAGCGACGCTCGATCGTTCTGTAGTAAGTTACTAAATGATATGACTTGATATGAGTCGCCTTGGCCTCATTTTCTTTTAGAAATGTAGGCTTCCATTAATGGTTAATTTTCCCACGTAGTTTGCTTTCTCTAGCACCGGAGGTTTGGATCTTTTATGGTTATAGTCTAGTTGCCTTCACCGTTGCCGGTGTCACGCTCTGTGCTTTGTCTTGCAAAATGTATAATTTTAAATGTATGTACAATGTATAGCTCGTAAATAAAGGCTACTTACAATTTTAGTAACCGACAAAACAACGGAGGTGGTTCTCCAGTCGACGCGTGTATTAAAAATACACGGGTTCCGTACCCAAAGGGTAAAAACGGGACCCTATTACTAAGACTCCGCTGTCCGTCTGTTCACCGTCTTACGAATTTTCAATCAGGTTACGTGTCCTGTAAGTTTAACATTTTTTACCCATTCCAAAAAGTACACAACGCAGGTAAAGAAATATTACTCCAAAAAATTACTACATGGATACAAATACAACCGTCTCAGGCGGGCAGGCGGGCACCTAGTCACTGATAAAATGGCAAAATAATTACGTTTTGCTTAAAAAAAACTTATTGCGTATTTCGATATCTCCTATCGAATCTGATTAATTGTCGCATAAATCATCGGATTTGTCGCTAGGCGCTAGATTAATAGATAAATTCGTGTATACCAATTTTTTGCTGTTCTACTCTACTGTTCTGTTATATTAGAATTTTCCGCGTCATGTGTCGCAATTCGTCAACGTTTACGTTTTATCTATACTAGCGACCCGCCCCGGCGGCACACAGGTGTATTATACATATAAACCTTCCTCTTGAATCACTCTATATATTAAAAAAAACCGCATCAAAATCCGTTGCGTAGTTTTAAAGATATAAGCGTACATGGGGACAGACAGCGGGAAGCGTGTTTACTGCTATAGAGTGATAGTGAAGTACATTTTCAAACCCGAAAAATACTCATAATAAAATAGAAGACTATTAGATACTACTTATACAAGTATTTTCTCGCTCAAAAAATGAAGACACAAAAACTACTCTAAAATGGAAGAGTTTATAGCGCTCTCTCTCTCTCTCTCTCTCTCTCTCTCTCTCTCTCTCTGTATCTTTCGTGATGGATCAAAGTGTGTTGTCTACATCAATATGAAAAGAAAAAATCCAAGTCGATGGTTGTCTTTGTCAAGTTTGAACACAGCTCATTTCATTCAATGTATATCTAGACTCTAGACTACTCTAGAGAGTATGTCTAATCGCCATTCTTTAAAGGGTCTAAGTTCAGCAGCAGTGGACAGTAAAAAATGTCGATGCAATACAGCACAGCATAACAATATCGAGAACCTATAAAATGATATAACCGCATGAGGTCATACTTATACTTATGCAAATATGAATATCCGTTCACTTGTTTTCTCTAAATCTGTACATTACAAAAATTGTATTACGTATCATTGAAACTTTCTCCGTTGGTGCCGTCAGTGAGATATCATCTTAAAGTGAAAGCTGTGCGGTTTTGGCAATCTAATGCCTAGGGCTCCACTAAAGCGTGGCCTTGCGGAGTGGAGCGTAGCCGTGTACAGCAAATACGATGCCTTCATAAGGAAGACAGCTGCAGTAATGACAATGTTAGTAATGCGTGTTAAAGTGCCGTAAAGACTAAAAACTAATATTTGACTGCAATTACTGCAGTCTTCCAGAAGGCAGTAGGTATTCTGTGTCCTCGCAAGTCGCAACGCTATTCGGTGTACGTTTATTTTATATTCGTGGTAGTTTATCTCGAGTCCAGACAAATAAATATAAATGACACGGACACACGAACCGGCGCGGATACGGGAGTCCGCGTACTTGCGTATTCGCTATGTTCGTTCGAATAGGCAAAAAAAAAAATTGCGTAGAGTCCCTCCGCGCAGAAAAAGTAAAACTTCGTAACGTTGAACGTTTAACGCAACAGTGCTTTCATACCCCCTCCATGGTAGCGTTAGTAAACATTTAACGCAACCTTGTCGGAAGTCTCATTAGAAGTTTCACTTCAATAATGGTAAATACGAACCTCTTCATATAACTGTATTTGGGCAAATACACAAATGCTCGAACACGATAACACGATAACCGATGTAAGGACCCAGTATAGGACGTACAGCCTTGGCCAAAAGTACCTGGTATTTTCACTCTATCTTCTAAACTAATTTCACTCCTTTTTGGCATTTTTACCAAAATTAGGTGTCAATTTAATCACACCAACAGAAATAAAAGCTTGTTTACTTGTTAGAGTCCAGAACACAAGTGACCAAACATCGACTGATAAGATCGAAAGAAAACAGAATCCTTTGTTTTCGGTCACCAGGTGTTTTATGACCTTAACAAAGAGCCGCTTGATATTATGACCCCGGTAAGTCATTTAAGATAAGTACTCAGTTATTGGTTAAGTAGCAAACAAGCATTTTGATTTTTTAAAGGTGCCTTATACTTTTGGCCGAGGGTGTACTTTTTTTTTTTTTTTTTTTTTTTTTCGAATAGGTTTGCGTTTTTGACTACACACTGTACTTATTATCCCATTGTGGAAATACAATATTTGCTTAGTGGTTGGCATTCTCCAATGCACTTACGGACTAGAACGTTCCGGTCCGCTTTAGTACAGCTTAGACCTAATAGATAAAGTGGGACATTTCAGTTCTATCCATGTACTTGTATACAGCATCATGGCCTTCAGATTATCTCTGTCTTTGTTTGTCTAATTGGAAATGGTGTGAGAGAGAATGAGAGTGATATTCTCGAATGAGAGGTCTGTTGCCTGTCGTGTTTAGTCACGAATGCAGTCAGACATTTTTTTTATGTTGAATAAGTCTACATTTGGCCACCAACTCGTCTGATGGAAAGCGAAGTTGTAGCCGAAAATGGAGTATATAGACCTAGAAGATAATTCACTCTTGACTTCCAAATTGTAATTGTCAGGAAACAATGACGGAGGCAGGGCATTCCAATCCCTGGTGGTCCGCATTACAAAGGAAGAAGCGAATCGCTTGTTCATTCATAATGCGGACATACTCTACATGAAGATGGTATGTAGATCACGCTAAGCTAATGATGACTCTTATAGTTTTGAATTATGGGTGTTATTCCAATAATTTATTTCTGACAAAGGCGATTGGACGGCTTAAGAACACCCAAGGCTAGTTTTCATCTGCTGGTACGATAGAAAAATATTCATCATCCTTAGAAAAAAGTGTGAAACTGTGAGTGTTTTCCACGAATTCAGGGCTTCATTGTAAAAGTTGTTCATAATATGAGAATATAATATCATAGTATACCAAGTCAGTCAGTGTGTTCTATGTAAAATCGCCAAAAGTGGGATGATTTCTCAGACATCATGTAACAATAAAAATACTTATTTCTATTTAATTCCACTAATGAGATGCTTTAAACGCATTTTATCAATTTAGATCTCTAATATTATTAATGTTGATCGCGAATTTATCGATATTTCTTTTCATTGCGCATTTTTAATACTCTATTGAACTATTGACTACATTCTATTCAACAAAGTTTTCAAAGCGCACAAGGCCTCGACTACACAGGGCTATCCAGAACAGGTGTACTAAGCCGAAACGAGGTGATTCAGGCCATCATTATGAATAACTTTTAGTATGGAGCCAAACCTAAATTCGAGAAAAAAATCAGCTGTTTCTTACATCATGTCGATTCCGAGTTGCAGTTTTATATGGAACAGCTGATTTTTACTCGAATTTTGGGTTGACCCCATAGTAAAAGTAGATCATAATGATGGTCTGAATCACCTCCTTTTCGTTCAGTACAGGGTAAGCAGATAACCCTGTATAGAATTCAATCCTATGCGGAAAACTAACAAAGTGCAACCGAGAAAAAAATGCAACACTAAAAAAATTGTCGAGGTTAGTTCCAAATCTCATCTAAATTGTGGACAAAAAATTCACGTAAAAACGTTGCACAAATCGTTTAGGGGCCTTCGCTACGCTAGGGGCGTGCGCACGCGGCGGGTTTGGAAAACTGCGTGAGGTCGAAATCTTTTCGTCCGACATACGTCAGTGCCTCAAGTCGA
Organism: Hypomecis punctinalis; assembly: GCA_949316475.1. Classification (NCBI taxonomy): domain Eukaryota; kingdom Metazoa; phylum Arthropoda; class Insecta; order Lepidoptera; family Geometridae; genus Hypomecis; species Hypomecis punctinalis. The sequence continues at coordinate 2,068,825 of OX438819.1, read as the reverse complement.
GAATTTTTGACAGTTGTGTGTGGCCAGTGATGACATATGGAACTGAGACGTGGTCTTTTACTGTGGGCCTTATGAATAAGCTTAAGGTAGCCCAACGCGCTGTGGAGAGGGTCGGAGTCTCTCTGCGAGATCGAATCAGGAATAAGGAGGTTCGCAGACGAACCAAAGTTAGTTAACATAGCCCAGTGGCAATGGGCTGGGCACATGGCTTGGAGAACTGATGGCCGATGGGGCAGTAAAGTTCTTGAATGGAGACCACGCACCGGCAAGCGCAGCGTAGGACGACCACCGACCAGGTGGACCGACGATATTATTAAGACCGCGCTGGATGCAGGCAGCTTCCAACCGGCCTTATTGGAAATCCATGGGGGAGGCCTATATTTAGCAGTGGGCGTCCTAAGGCTGATAATGATGATGACGCGGCGGGTACCCGCCTCGCGTGTAGGTATGTATTGAAAGATAAGTTAGAGCAGTGCTCTCTGGCGCGGACGCGTGCGACGGGTTTGCACACGCATGGCGGGTGCGCGGCGCGGGCGCATGCGGTGGTTGTAAATTGTTCTAGCACCACTAGATGCGGCGTCGAGCGTCCGCCGCGCCGCGGGACCTAGGCCCGCGTCGGAAGTCCGGAGCGGGCGCCCGCTCCGTCCACCCGCCGCGTGCGCACGCTTGACGTAGCGAAGGCCCTAAGTCTTTTGCTGCTTTTTTGTCGTAACCTGTTAGTTTTGATTGGAATGCCTAAGCCTCATTTATCATTTAGTATTTTTTGCATGATAAAAAATATGAAATAGCATTACAAGTTTTGATTCGTAGTTTTAATCGCTTGTCTGTCGGGCGGTCATTTATTTCAACGTCTGACCGATCAATATGCCAAAACCTTTTTTATGTCTAATTTTTTTTTCTTACGTAACCAAAATACTTGGGTAATATTATTTGTGTCGTTTATTTGTTATGGTGACTGTCGCGGGTGTAGCCAGGGACGGAATAAGTTTGAACCCTTCTCGCTGCCGTGGTTGCTTCTGCCCTTATCGAAAAGAATTCTAGGCAAAGACAAAGGTATCCTGGAACATCATTGTACTAATCATCATTCATCCATCCATCCATCAGCCAAAGGACGTCCACTGCTGGACATAGGCCTCCCCTATGGATCTTCAATAAGACCGGTTGATAGCGGCTTGCATTCAGCGCGATCCTGCGGTCTTAATGAGGTCATCTGTCCACCTTGTGGGTGGACGTCCTACGCTGCGCTTGCCGGTACGTGGTCTCCACTCGAGAACTGTTCGACTCCACTGGTCATCAGTCCTCCGCGCTATGTGCCCTGCCCATTGCCATTTCAACTTGCTAATCTGTTGGGCTATGTCGGTAACTTTGGTTCTTCTACGGATCTCCTCAGTCCTGATTCGTTCCCGCAGAGAGACTCCGAGCATAGCCCGGTAGTTGGGCTACTTGGAGCTTACTAATAAGGCCCATAGTGAGAGACCACCAGAATCATCATTAAATCATTATTATTATTTTGAGCCTGTATTGTCCCACTGCTGGGCAAAGGCCTCCCTTCCCTCCTTCCAGACTGCGCGATCTACTGCGTTGGTGGTCCAGTGTTTGTCGTGCGAGCTCAGTTCGTCGCGCCACCTGCGTCTGGGTCATAATCATCATTAATACCAACTTTTACTATTGGGCCAACTAAAAATCGAGAAAATATATAAGTAGTTCCACTTGTGTGTCTGTCTGTGGCATCCATCGTCTTGGCATTTTTTTTCGGTGGCACCGTAGCTACCAAATGGATGAACCAAATTTGATATTTTTTTTTATTTTGATATTTTCAAGTTGAATTAGTCGGGAGTGTTCTTAGTTATTAATCGACTTCCAAAAAAGAGGAGGTCCTATGTTCGTCTGTATATATAATTTTTTTTTTGTATGTTCTTCATTATTTTCGCCAATTATGAACCGAATCAAAAATATTTTATAGTTTGATATTCCCGAGGTGGTCCCATTTAAATTTTATCGAAATCGGCTTAGCCGTTTTTGAAAATACGACAATAATGTAAAAATAGTGTAGATAATTGAACTATTCGAATTTTGTACCCGACCTATGTAAACCGACTTCTATCAGGTCGGTTTAGAAAGTCATATTTTGTGAAAAATAATTATATTTATCAAAATCAGTTCAACTGTTTCAAAGTATTTCTCAACTCTTTTGCGTTGTAGTTTTTATTTAAAATTTTAATTCAATCTTGTCTAGTTATTCAGAGAGCATAGCGCAATCTCGTACTGCATCAAGTTCATCGACAATTTCGTCAACAGAAACAACTTTTATCTCCCACATAATTACCATAACATAACCTTTAATGGGTTTGTTATAAGGTCTGTGTTGCCACACTCCCGACCAGTTTATCCTATGGTCCTAACTCAAGGTGACTGTCACATTCCATCGAAATGCATACGAAAGTAACTATCGACTTCCAAAAAGGAGGAGGAACTATGTTTGTCTGTGTTTTGCAGTGAAAACTTCTTTGACGCCGTTGTGCACTGTTTGGGATGGGTAAAAAAAGAGAGCCATTCGTTACATTTACAGGCTTCGGCCCAGGGACTCTTTGAGGCTACTCTTTAAATCAATAAACATTTTGACTATACCATGCCAGTATATTCTTGATAATATTATGTATGCTCGGAAAAATTGTATTAATTATTTTAAAAAATGTGATACGCATGAATATAATACGAGAAATAAATTAAAATTTGTAATACCAAAGACTAGGTTAAGTAAGATCGACAAATCTTTCCAAAATAATTGTGTACGTTATTACACTCGCGTCAGGACATGACGTAAGCTGATCAAAAATTCGTAGGACGGAGGGAGCAAGTTTTCACGCCGCCGGCACTCCCGGAGTGCAATCCGTTATTTTTAATGTATGATCATCGATATTTTCGCCAGTTGTGAACCGATTTCAAAAATTATTTTTTATTTCAAAAGGACAAATTACCGAGGTGGTCTCAGTTTTTTTTAAACCAACAATAATGTAAAAATTCAGCATGCACATAAGCTTAAATGGAGATGGGCAGGTCATATTGCCCGGACAACAGATAAGCGATGGACAAAGCGTGTCACAGAATGGGCAAGTCCAAGTCCAAGTAAGACCTAAAGATCGATGGATAGATGAAATACAACAAATAGCCGGTAGAGCCTGGATGCAGACGGCGCAAGATCGAGAGAAATGGAAACGGCTGGAGGAGGCCTATACACAGAGCGGGGCCATGCCTAGTTAAAATAAATATTAAGATGTTCTCTTTTGTACATATTTTTGTAAATTAGCATGGAAATAAAAGGCTTTATTATTATTATTATAATGTAAAAATTGCTACATGGATGACACAACGATTCGTGTGAACTATTCGAATACTGTACTCGGTGGAAATGTTATGCCATTTTTGGCGAAAAATAATTATGTATCAATTTATTGGTATAGGTCGAATGAAGCGTCTTGACGGCTGTGCACATGAGGCGAGTGATTTTGCAATGGCAAATTCGTCAAGTCAGCTGCGCGAGAAATGGGGATGTGCGCAGCTAATCTCACGGACGCTACTAAGTTTACCGTGGTACGGCACCACGGTGGTCTAGTAGTAGTGACACCCGCCTTACAATCGTGAGGTCGTGGGTTCAAATCCCGGTCCCGTACCAATGAGTTCTTCGGAATTTATGTACGGAATTGAACACCGCTGGCTTCTCGGTGAAGGAAAACATCGTGAGGCAACCGATATATCAGTAGAAGAAATTCGATGGCGTATGTGAATCCACCAACCCGTACTGGGCCAGCGTGGTGGATATGGCCCAAACACCCTTCGTGGGTAAGCCTACGTCCTGCAGTGGACTATTAAAAAGGCTGATACAGTACAGTACTAAGTTTGTTTCGGCCTATAACTTGATTTTGAATCAATCTATGTATCTCTTAGCTTAGTTTGACTAGGTTTTTCTTAGCAATCGCCGAAGTTAAGCAACGTTCGCCACGGTCAGTATTCGGGTGACCAAGGCATTTACAAATGAGCGCTGCTGTAGCACCACCCAAACGTAACATAACACATCCTGGTTCAGACATTGCTTACTTGTACTTGAACAGAAAAGAAGATCCTGCAAAGTAGGCCCAGACTGTGTACAGTAGACCAAAAAAGCGTTAAAATGTCATAACAAATTCACAGAAAAAACAACGTTATTTAATGCTTTATTAATTTGGGATTTAATATTTTCTAATTTGATTTATGTTCAAGGCCGCCATCACGCCGCCATATTGTACGAGAAATGTGAAAAGATAATCAGATCCGATAATATGAAATTTCTGTAAATGGAGTTCGTTATATAAAAAATAGCATGACCGACTTCACCCGTGTACAGAATTCGCAAATATTTCGCACGGATCGATGTAACATTTTTCACAATATTGTTAATTTATCGAAAATGGCTCAGTCGATTTCGATAAAATTTCAGTTGGACCAATTTCAAAGTATACTCCCAATAAAAAAAGAATTATTGAAATCGGACTACTATGAAAAAAGTTATGCATGGTTATACATTAAAAAAATATATGCGTCGAATTGTATACCTTTTTTTTTTGACCCAGGAAAATCCTTTATGGATACCACCAAACCTGGGTAGGCCGGTGGTTATGGGGGAGTCTCCACCGCTAGTCGATGGCATACCCACTTAAAACCTGGGGTGTTTCCGCCACTGCGCCATGTGTCGGGGCTACGGGCACGCTTCCGCACTCTTCCGCGGCATCGGATTGTATACCTACCTCCTCCGGTTCGTCGGTCAAAAAATAGATATTAGAAAAATCATTTTCCAAAAAAAGTAAAACAAATGATGAAATACTGTACAAGGTAATGGGCTACGCTCGATATATTTTTTCATTATCTCTTCTGAAGTAGAATTTTACTAAGTACCTACCTATGCATGCTGTATGTATGTCGCAGGCAATTTGTATGATTCCGCCGTTTACATACGGCGTCGTCAGTTTAAAAACGCTCGCAGTTATGTAAAATGCCGAAGGCAAAATGACAACACGACCAATTGTAATAATTTCAACGTCAGTTGTAGTTTTAGGGTGACCATGACAAAACACACTTCAGACAAAACAATTCAATCAGATCGTGTATAATATCGATATATAGTTTGTTCAATGGTTGGAGTGTACGTTACATAGGCAACCGGCCTATGTAACGGTTGCCTGGAAGAAATTGCTTTTTAGCGATAAGGCCGCTGATTGTAACACTTACTATAAGTTCCTAGTCTAAGTTTTCCTTGTTTATTTAAGTTTTGGTGTGGCAATAAAGAATTTATCTATCTACGAGTATCTATACCTACGCGTGTTACGAAAGTGTCAGAACTTTGTCCGTTTACCGTTTTCCCATGGTCCTACTCCAAGGTCCGAGTTGAGAAATCCCATGGTATTTTGACACCTGTTGAGTAAATTCCCCACCATGGCAACCATTAATCAATATTCATGATTTTTTAATCAGCATGTTGTGAAACAGGTGATTTGGACAAAACCACAGTGTCATTAATATGAATGGCCAAAGACCTTCGATTGTCGAAAATATTTATTTATTTATTTATTTATATTAATATGGCATATGTACATTGAAAAGGAATCAAAATTTCATTGCTGATCATCTGATGAGATCGAAATTATAATAAAATAAAATTGGCCAAGTGCGATTCGGGACACACACGGTGTTCCGTTCCTTATGGAAGATGCCTTAGCCCCATTTCAAGCGTCTACCTTTTGCCGTTACTGATATCGAGCAAAAAACGGCAAAGAAATCAGGTTTGTTGTATTGGGAGGCCCCCTTAAATATTTGTTTATTTTGTTTTTAGTATTTGTTGATGTAGCAGCAACAAAAATACATCATCTGTGAATTTGTATTTGAAATGTCTAGCTACGGCAGTTCTTGAGATACAGCCTGGTGACTGACAGACGTACGGACAGACGGACGGACGGAGTTCGAAGTATTCGTACCCTTTGGGTACGGAACCCTAACAAAACACCGAATTCAGATTTTCCGGAATCATCTACACATGAAACAATAAATTAAATTCAACGGAGCAGCACAAGCGGCGCAAATATGCTAACCTCGGTAATGGTTACATATTTGAGCCATTTGGAGTTGAGGCTTTGGGTCCGTGGGGGCCGGGAGCTCATCTTGTTTTCAAAAGTCTTTCTGAGCGTCTGGTGGACGCGACGCGTGACCAAAATGCTGGTGTTTATTTGGCTCAACGTATAAGCATTGCCATTCAGCGTGGCAATGCTGCCAGCATGCTGGGCACGCCGCCAACTGGCAGTGGGCTTGAGCACTTGGATTATCTTTAGACCTTCAAGGGTCTGTGGATGATCCAATTGCTTTTTATGTAGTAGTAGTGTAGGTAGTTAAGCATATAAAGTAGTATTGTATCATATTGTAGTTAATAAAGGCACTCTTGCCCGTTAAAAAAATCATTATTCAAATAAAAACAACATCAAAAATAGATGCATTAGTTTTCGCACTGCGATTTCTTAGAAAGGTGACTCGCCTCTGTTTGCGTCCTAGGCCAAAAGGAAAATACAAACTTGACTGCAAGACCTAGACTATGAATACAAAGACGAATCTAAGGACGCTGAGATCTAAAATTAGGCAAGCCGTTTAGGCAAAGGAGGTCACATACAAATACATGGTATCATAGTATAACTCATTAATGTAAATACATCAGATAGATGGACAGAAAAAGACCGTAGAAATATTTTAAAAGAGAGGGCTGGTTGAAAGGTAAAATCACAATACACCCCAAGCGAGGCGATAAAAGACATGACCGACTTCACCCGTGTACAGAATTCGCGAATATATTTTTCACATTTTGTTGATTTATCAAAAATGTTGTTTTTAAACTTTCGCGATTTGAACACATTATTATTATTATATACTACGGGACTAATCGCGCACTAAAATTACGAGATAAATAAATACCTCCTCATCCTGACGTTTCGGCCGAGTTGCATCGACCGTGGTCACGGGTAGACTCAATGAGGTGTCAGTTTACACCTCATCATCATCTGTGTGTTGAAAGTAAAACTTAATAAGAAACGTATCCGAAAAACAACAGCATTAATGCTTGAAGAAAAATTGGAACAATTTTAATGATATTGCTTGGATTTCGACTATTGCAGCTGGCATTGTGTTGCTTAAAGAATGCATGAGAATTGTGAAAATAGGTCTTTATGATATATGAAGAACAATAATTGTATTGCGAAATTAATGTCTCATGTCTACAATCTACACCATAATGAACTGTGATCTTGATTAAACAAGAGATTTTCTCGTACATAATATTTATCAATCTCAAGTGGCGTTGGGCTGGACATTTAGCCAGATGTGATGATGGCAGGTGGAGCAGGTCTCTGACTGAACGGTGGCCCCGTGACGGGAAGCGCAGTCCCGGTAGACCCTTACAACGGTGGCATGATGACGTCCAAAAGTTTTGCGGCAACACCTGGATGAGACTGGCACAGGACATGGATAGTTGGCGTAAGGGGGAGGACGCTTCGTGTCGAAAAAGTAGAAAATATGTTTTATTGACACCACAACAAGATTATTTTTTGCAAAAATTAGCATGACCGACTTCACCCGTGTACAGAATTCGCGAATATTTCGCACGGATCGATGTAGCATTTTTCACATTATTGTTGATTTATAAAAATGGCGCAGCAGATTTCGATAAAATTTAAATGGGACCAATTTCGAAGTATACTCTTTCCGATAAAAAAAAATTATTGAAATCGGACTACTACGAAAAAAGTTATGCGTGGTTATACATAAAATATAAAGAAGAAGAAAAAATAAAGATAGAAAGAAGGCACGATATAAGAACGAAATGAATCAAATAGTATATAAGGCTAAATAATAGTGGTAGTAGGATTTATGTACCTATAAAAGTATTGTAGGGCCCTTACTTTGAAGTGTTTGGTTTGAAAGATGTTTTTTATTTACAATTTTGTTGATTACAGACAGACGTATAGCTTCTGAGATATACCTATACATTATCACACTGTACCAGCCTTTTTTTAATAGTCCACTGCAGGACGTAGGCCTACCCACGAAGGGTTATTAGACCTTTTCCACCACGCTGGCCCAGTGCGGGTTGGTGGATTCACATACGCCATTGAATTTCTTCTACTGAATTATGCAGGTTGCCTCACGATGTTTTCCTTTACCGAAAAGCCAGTGGTGTGAAATTCCGTACCTAAATTGCAAAGAACTCATTGGTACGGGACCGGGGATTTGAACCCACGACCTCACGATTGTAAGGCGGGTGTCACTGCCTCTTGACCACCACGGCTTATTATCACACTATGGCACCGTTTTTTGCCGGGAGTCAAAAACAGACGCACGTTCATTTCTTTCAGGAAACAATGAAACTGCCATGTTGCACCATTCCCTATCACTTCAGAAATAGTGCTATGTAGTAGGTACTACTGGTTCCTGTACTGCCCAAAACAATTTGCCTTTCCTTCCTCCTTTATTTTTGTCGGTTTATCACCGTTTAACAGTGCAGCCTTTTTAAGGCCCTCGGTCTCGCTCATGTCAATGACAAATGTGAGTGAGATAGTAGACAGATTTTATATAACCACAAGACGTACCTACATGCCGAATCGAACTTCTTGGCGGCTGCGAAATAAGCTACAATTTGCGCAAAACGCAATCTTCAGCTGTTATAGACTGCCTCGGTGGCTCAGTGGTTTGTGAACCTGACTTCTGGATCAAAGAGGCGTGGGTTCGATCCCCACCCAGGGCAAGCATTTATGTGGTGAACATAGATTCAGATTCAGATTCTTTATTAATAAATAAAAATTTATAAGTCAGATTACGGTAAATACATTATACAATTAATTACATTGTCAACTTGATTTTCAGGTACAAAACAAAAAATATAATAATATATATTTTAATACCTTTAGCTATAACTTATCATTTATATATTCTTGTTCTTGTCTTGTTCTTGTTAGATGTTTGCTTTGTGTCTGGGTGTACTTAGATACTATCTATGTAAGTATGTATTTAAAATATGTATATGTAGTATATCAGTCTCTGGCAACCATATCACAAGCTTTGCTTAGTTTGGGGTCAGAGACCGTGTGTAAGATGTCCCCCAATATTTATTTTTATTTACTTTTTATTTTAGCTTAAGTTAGGATTAAGTTAGGTTAGCACTGCTGTTATGAGAGTTTCAGTCAGGATTGGGTTTTGCGTAGCTTGTAGTTAACTTCACAGCTGCCAAGATGGTTTAATCGGTCTGAACAAGTTATCAGCATTTAATCCCTATATTGTAGCATGTTCCGCGCCGGACCTAGCGTTTTTTATGTGTCTATCGCTCGACTAATTGTAGTGTCTAGCGAATAATCTAGTGCTTTTCAATTCTTGGAGTCGTTTATAGAAATCCCATTACTGTACTGTACTGTACCAGCCTTTTTAATAGTCCACTGCAGGACGTAAGCCTACCCACGAAGGGTGATTGGGTCATATCCATCACGCTGGCCCAGTGCGGGTTGGTGGATTCACATACGCCATCGAATTTCTTCTACGGGCGTATGTAGGTTGCCTCACGATGTTTCCCTTTACCGAAAAGCCAATGATGTGAAATTCCGTACATAAGTTCCAAAGAAACTCATTGGTACGGGATCGGGATTTGAACCCACGACCTCACGATTGCAGGTCGGGTGTTACTACCGCTAGACCTTTTAGAAATCGTAGAAATCCCATAAGACTAAATAATTAATACTGAAAGAATAGAAGCACCAAGATTACTTATTAAAACATTTGTCTTTCCTCAATCTTAGGTTGTTTTTGAATCTATTTGTGGGGTCAATAAATGTTGATAAAATCTGTCCGTCTGTCTGTGTCCTTCGAGTTTCATAGAATTGTCTGATTTTTTAATTGTTTCCTTTTTGTTGTGATTGTTGTTTAAACTTGAATCGTACCGATTTTAGGGTTCAACGGTTGTTTTGATCCGGCAGCAGTACCGCTCTCGTTTTCCATTCACTGCCTGTATTACCGAACATTACGTCCTTTCGTTTTTTAATTGTTTGTTTTATTAACACAACGTAACGTAATAACCGGTTTTACACTCATCCGTTCTTCACTCCTTTTTGGTTGTGCAGTTTTTGGATTTTGTAATCGTATTAATTGCCGCTGTTTCAGGTTTCTTTATTTTGTTTTTATTTTCTTGGTCATTTGTATCAGTTCGTTTTGAAAGGGAAGTTGTTTTTTCGATTTGAGTACGATGAGGCGTTGTTACGCCTCACATCGTACATACTGAAGGCAAAACTTTCTTTTAAACAAAGAGATCAATAGTAGTGATATCACGGGAGTAACACTTGTGTTATTTTTTTATACAGGGTTATTTCTATTCAATTAGCATCCTTTTAGGGGCTTATTCTGTACATCAAAACTAACAACTTTTGTTCTACGACTTTTGACAAAACTCAAAAAAAATAATCGTTCTTCCATAGAAAAATATCGTTCACCCGCGAAAAAACGTATGGACGAGCTGTTTTTTGTTTAGTTTTGACAAAAGTTGTAGACCAAAAGTTGTTAGTTTTGATTTACAGAATAAGCCCCTAAAAGGATGCTAATTGATTAGAAATAACCCTGTAGGTTTATTGACCGACGAACCGAAGTAGGTACTCAATTCGACCAAGTGAATTCGTGAGTGAGCAGAGTGATTCTGTATGAAAACGTGCCCGTAACGTGCTCTAAGTTAAGTATTGTTTTTCAGAAATTTGCGTGAAAAATATTTAGTTTACAAATAAGTCAACTTAAATTCGGTTTATAATTCACTTAAACGTAATTTTGTTATTAAGCCTAACGTTATTAGGAAAAAAATAAAAAAAACTTAACGCGTTACATTACTTTTGTCGATAGGGAAGTATGCTGAGTGTGAGTTTTGTCGTAAACATGACGCGCTCTTCGGCGAGCGCGTAAGCATGTAATTTATTATGAACTTGCACTCGCACAAAGTGTTTCAAAAGCGCGCCGCTAGTGGTGCTGTACATTTTTTCATACAAATTACATGCTTACGCGCTCGCCGAAGAGCGCGTCATGTTTACGACAAAACTCACACTCAGCATACTGTACTAGATCAGGTGATATCCCATACGTAATTATATTTACGTAGAAACCGGTGGCACCGGTCACGTTACGAAATTACACGTTTCTAGCTATTTTAATAATACGTCTACATAGTTTTTACACATTAAATGCATTTAATGATACACCTACTTATGAACCTTTTTATTTCGTTGATTAAATGATATAATATACTCGTAATTATGCCTTAGATGATGAAGCTATAATTATTATCTATTTTTAATTTGAATAAAATTAAAACAATCAACTGTAATAATATCTTTTTGTATTGTTTTTGAAATAAACAGTTTAATAATAAAGTACTACTCATACTTGCATAACAAAAGGCTAGAATAGAGCTCGCGTGAGCTGGCAGTAAGACTAAGAAGTAAATTATTCTTCATAATTATTTTTTTTTGCAAAAAATAGCACGACTTCACCCGTGTACAGAATTCGAGAATATTTCGCACGTATCGATGTTACATTTTTTCACAATATTGTTAATTTATCAAAAATGGTTCAGCCGATTTCGATAAAATTTAAATGGGACCAATTTCGAAGTATACTCTTTCCAATAAAAAATAATTATTGAACTCGGACTACTATGAAAAAAGTTATGCGTAGTTATATATAAAAAAATATACGCGTACGAGTAATTGTAGACCTCCTCCGGTTGGTTCGTCGGTCAAAAAATTAAATAGTTACTTTGGCTAAAGCAAAAGAAGTTTTAAGTTCATTTCATTAAAAAAGTTAACATTAACTTAAGTTTTAAGTTAATGTTTTTGCTTTTGCTTTAGCCAAAGTTACTACTTATTCCATTTTTTAGCAGATACGAGTGATTTTGGTTTGAGTCATCATTGTCGCCCATTGCTAGATTTAAAAATAACGCGTTACCTTAATGCCAAAGGATTCTCTGACTACGACAAAGGTTAAAATAAAATAAGTTCCTACAGTTTTAAATATCTCTGAACTTGTCGGATGTGTATCCAGTCGGTATTCATTGAGTCTCTACAAAATTTTTGAAACAATTGCTTATTTACACTCAATTTCGAATTTTCGGTGTAGTTAAAGTTTTTCATAATGATTTTATTTATTATGCTTCCTTCCTATTTTATTTATTGACCTTTGATTGTCCCTGCACTTGGTAAAATAACAGTCTGTATTTTGTTTAAGACTATGTAGCACACAACACATAAATTCGATTCAACCTGACATAACCTCGCAAATTGGCTGCCTTGACTAAGGTCAGCTTTTGGTTCACGTGTCCAGTCCTTGTTAAATTTATTGCTATTTAGGCAATTTATGATCTTGATGGATCTCACGCGAGATTTTAGCAAAGACCTTATTATTAATTTTAGCAATTTACATACACATAAATCATAACTATTGATAAATTACCGCCGCGATATTATATAAAAACTTGTATAGATATATTTAAATTAATATATTATTATGCTACACGAACATATTCTGTAAACAGCCTATACGCAGAAAATGTATACAGGGTTACAGGCTAAGTCGATCTATTCCCGTTAAGCGTGTGTAGTTTACTACGTTTCTGACTGAATTGACTACGAAACACCATATCCTAAATCTTACAGTTTTCGAGATATTTGAATTCAAATACTTTTTATAAAAGGTTAATATTACGGACAACATTGGGTAGTGAGGTCATAAAACATTATTTTACTCATATTTTTATTTTGTAAAAATCAAATAAAAATAATAATACGACTTACACGTTTCAAAATATCTGAGCTGATAGCCGAAATTTGGGAATTTTATAATTACCAATTTCAAATATCTGTTTTTTTTTTAAATTTAGGATAGTGTATTTCATAGTCAGATAGCCGAAAATTGGGAATTTTATAAATACCAATTTCAAATATCTGTTTTTTTTTTTAATTTAGGATAGTGTATTTCATAGTCAAATTAGTCAGAAACAAAATAAACTACACAACCTTAACGGGAATAGGTCGACTTACCCTGTAACCCTGTACATAATTTATTATTTTCACAATTACTTAATTATATTATTCCGTATTCGAAGAAGAGACAAAATCCTATACAATAAATCTATGTGAATGTCACGTCACAATGTCAACTAGCGTTAGTGGCAAAAAATAACAAGGTGTACATAATTCTATTATGCCAAGGCTTATAAAACATAATATTTACGTCATGTTACATGTCCGTGAACTTTTAGCGTTGTCAAAATTGTTATATAATTCTGTATGGGGTAATATAAATGTATAGTTTATGTCACTGACGTGAATAAAACTTCGTGTGTGCGTTATCCTCTCCAGACTCTATTATTTATGTTTAATAGATTGTCGTTAAAATGTATAATTTGGATAATAGGACAATTTTTCTTTTCAAACAGTTTTCTTCTTCGTTATCTTTTAGATTATATGGCAATTTCTTGAATATTTTTATAGCCATTGAATTAGGGCTAGAACTGTGCATTGCTAAGTTAGACTTTGGTTCCACGAGTTTATGTCCGTATTGCGTTGCTAATTTTGTGCGTTTTATCAGACGATTTGTTAAAATAGTCAGGGTGCTTTATGACATTTACATATGATATTATTTTATTTGTTGGTGGCGCTTTAGTTAGTACGACACTTATCTATATCGAATAGTGACTATAAAGTTATTGGTAACCAATAAGCATCCTTTTAAGGGCTTATTCTGCACATCAAATCTAACAACTTCTGTTTTGCGACTTTTGTCAAAACTAAAAAAAAAACAGCTGTTCCATACATTTTGTCGAGGGTGAACAATATTTTTCTTTGGACAACAACGTTTTTATTCAGATTTGATAAAAGTCGTTGAACAAAAGTTGATAGTTTTCATGTACATAATAAGCTCCTAAAAGGATGCTAATTGACTACCAATAACCCTGTATATCGAATCGAATAGTGCATAAAAGGCTCATGATGATGATGATTAAGATGAACCTACATCAAGTATCTCTCACATCGACCTCACCTCTGATCCCGCTGGGAAATTAATGTCGCCAGTTTTTTATGCCGTACATTTTGTGCGCACTTTCACCGGCTCACTCGAACCTTACGGTAAAAACTTATTATTGTAGCCTTTGTGTGTCGATTTGTTTACTTTTTTATTGCCATGTGAAGAATCTAGAGGTGCGTCCTACTTTTTATGTCTTTTCATGTCGTGAGCTCTTGGGTTTTGATTCAAAACTCATAACCTGTCACGACGGTCTTAAGAAAATAATAAAATTGTTACTTAAGGCCAAAACACACATACGGCGGGCGCGGGTCGGGCGCGGTGCGGGTCGGGAGTACGGCGTGTCTATTTTTACCTGTTTCAATGGACGACAACACACAGAACGCGTGCGCGGGTCGGGCGCGGGGCGGGCGCGTTCTGTGTGTGGTCGTCCATTGAAACAGGTACAAATATACACGCCGTACTCCCGACCCGCACCGCGCCCGACCCGCGCCCGACCCGCGCCCGCCGTATGTGTGAATCGGCCTTAAGTCTTGACTTTTTTTTATTCCTTGTAGGTTTGCGTTTGACTACATACTGCGTGATGTTGAGCAGATATGCGGTCTAGGATGTAGCACGCTTACCTAGAAGATACCTATTTACTCGGGATTTGAAGACACCCACGTTGTACTTTAGCGGGAAGACAGACCCAGGCAAAGCGTTCCACATTCCGGCTGTTCGTATGAGGAATGAGGATTCGAAACGCTTGGTTCTAACGCGCGGAATGTCCACCATAAATGGGTGGCGCTTTGGTCGCGTCTGTCTAGCCGTACGATAGAAGAAAGGGGCAGGGGGGACCAGATTGTGCAACTTATTACTGACGGATAAAATAGTCACTAACTAGCCTTGGATTAGCCTTTAGATATAATTCGAGACTGTAAGACTTGTGTACATATCTCGTATAACATTTCTACAAGGAGTAAGAATTTTCCTAAAAATAGTAAATTTTTGTTTAAATTCATTCCATTTAGAACAACTAAGTGCGTTTTGGTAAAGACGATGGTGTATACCTACCATAACTTATTTCTGAAGTACCTTTGTTAAGTACTCTAAATAGTCAATCAGTAGATATGTATTATTAAAGGAAAAGCAATGTTTCCAGTCTGGACAACCAGTCCAGCCCCCCTACCGCCTAAGCAATAGCAATCGTAATAGCAATCGTTTATGACTTCATTTTAGTCATTTGGCACCGCCTATGTGACGTTAGCCATCAATTGCTTTGCGCGGATTGCGAAAGCAATCGTTAAATGTACAACTTTAATGGCTAACGTCACATAGGCGGTGCCAAATGACTAAAATGAAGTCATAAACGATTGCTATTACGATTGCTATTGCTTTAGGCGGTATGGGGGCTGGACAGCCTCGGTGGCTCAGTGGTTAGTGACCCTAACTTCTGAAACAAAGAGGCGTGGGTTCGAGCAAATATTTATGTGATGAACATAAGTATTTGCTCTGTGTCTGGGTGTTAATTAGTTACTGTCTATATAAGTATGTATTTAAAAATAAGTATATGTAGTATATCAGTCTCTGGCAGCCATATAACTTTGCTTAGTTTGGGGTCAGAGGCCGTGTGTAAGATGTCCCAAAATATTTATTATTATTAGTCACATCTCTACATAAAAAGATTTAACATATTGTCTGTATCTTGTCAGCTACGCTGTCCAAATTATTTTTTTACAGTTGCACTAATAGATCTCTTTTGGTTACGCTCCAAAACGTAAGTTTTTTGTACTCTAGCAACAGATCATTGAGTTATATCGTAGTTTGACTAGTCGATCATCGAAGTTAAGCAACGTTCGGCATGGTCACTCTTTGGATGGGTGTCCGCGGGTGGTATTTATTACTGAGTGCTACCGTGTGATACGTTTAATTGTAGGCCCTGGTTGTTTTAATCGTTTGGCGGCTTAAAAACTCTGACACCAGGGCTAGCCACCCGGCCTATACGAACTTATTGAGCTATAGTGGCGTGATGCATAATGTAGAGTTGCTCTACCCAACCACAGTAGCGCGGAGCGGTCAAGGCGACCGCGTCATTAACTCTACGTAGCGCAACGCCGGTTAATATGCTTTTGATTTGAATATTTTTATCATAAACTAGCGACCCGCCCCGGCTTCGCACAGGTGAATTATATTATTATTATATGCCGAGTTGCATCGACCGTGGTCAGGGGTAGACTCTCGGATCTACCCGTGACCACGGTCGATGCAACAGGGCCGAAACGTCGGGAGGAGGAGGTATTTATTTATCTCGTAATTTTAGTGCGCGATCAGTCCTGTAGTATATAATAATAATGTGTTTAAATCGCGAAAGTTTAAAAACAACAGGTGAATTATACATACATAAAAACTTTCCTCGAGAATTACTCTATCTATTAAAAAAAACACATCAAAAGCCGTTGCATAGTTTAAAAGATATAAGCATACATAGGGACAGGCAGGGAAGTGACTTTGTTTCATACTATGTAGAGATTCTGTTCACCTACTAACTGTCGATAAAAAATCCAATTTTCTATACTCTTACTCGTAAAACTTGAAAACTGTAAGAAAGGTTTTCCTTTTCACCGACTTCCGAAAAGGAGTTACTACGTTCGTTTATATATATTTTTTTGTGTATGTTTATAGTGATATTTTCGTCAATTGTGAACAGATTTAAAAAAAATATTTTTTACTTCGAAAGGGTATACTTCCGAGGTGGTCCCATATTAATTTTACCGAAATCGACTGAACCGTTTTTGATTATAATAATCAATATTGTACGTGGATGTTACATCGATCGTGCAAACTACTTCAATTCTGTACACGAAGGAAGTCGGTGTTGTGATTTTTTTAAATCTTTCTTGTTCTTTTCCTTTTTAAGCAATAGGTCTTCCTTTGCTGGACATACACCTCCTCTATAGCTCTCCAATAATACTGGTTGGGGGCGGCTTACATCCAGTGCGATCCTGATGACATCTGTCTACCTTGTAAGACGTCCAGACGTCCACCTGCTAGGTGGAGTAGAAAAGTTTAAATTCTCTAAAAAATAATATGTGCTTTTTATTTTATAGAGCTAATTCAAGGAAATAGTTAATCATCACCATAGATGTTTATAATGATAGACGTGGTAAACGTGCTACTTAAAATAAAAAACACATGATACTTTTTGTACAAAATCAAATTCTCATGTTTCCGGTCACGTGGTTAACAACTTTTGTACTGTTTATAATTTGAGTACATTTACCATGTCACAATTATTTACTTGTTTTTGTGTATGTGTCTCGCATGATTCTGGTTAATTAAGTATGCAAAGATGGCGAAACCGAATTTTGTTGTGTTTAGATATTTGTAGGATACATCATGTGACCGTCTGCAATCTGAATTAACTTGAATCTCTATGGTTGTTGCAATGATTTTATTTATGGAATTGTATTGAGCAGTATCTACTGTACTGTACTAGCCTTTTTAATAGTTCACTGCAGGACGTAGACCTACCCACGAATGGTGATTGGACCATATCCACCACGCTGGCCCAGTGCGAGTTGGTGGATTCACATAGGCCATCGAATTTCTTCTACGGACGCATGCAGGTTGCCTCACGATGTTTTCTTTCACCGAAAAGCCAGTGGTATTAAATTCCTTACATAAATTCCAAAGAACTCATTGGTACGGGACCGGGATTTGATCCCACGACCTTACGATTGCAAAGCGGGTGTCACTAAGCTACCTCTTGGCCACCACAACTTTTATTGAGCAGGAATCATCACTAATATTATCAGATGTAGGAAGTCTACTGCTCCACATGGGCCTCTCCTATGGATTTCTAATAAGACTGGTTGACAGAGGCCTAAGTAGGCATTACAGTTTATGAAGTGACGGTGTCCAACTAATACATATATATCTGTTGTAATATTCGTTTAGAAACAGTCATGTTGTTACAATATCTTAGATATATTTCGAATGTTTTGACTAGCAATGTACAGGGTTATCTAGAGCTAGTGTACTGAGCCGAAAGAGGGTGATTCAGACCATCGGTACCAACAACTTTTGCTATGGAGCCCATCGGGAATTTGTGAAAAATATAAGGTGTTGTTACACATTTTGTCGATTCCAAGTTGCAATTTTTTATCGACGAAACGGAGAATTACATGTCGACGCATAAGTATATTTTTTTTGAGTGGTTCGATTTTGATAATTCTCCATTCTTCCATTTAAATTTTATCGAAATCGGCTGAGCCATTTTTGCTAAATCAACAATAATGTGAAAATTCAACATCGAATTCTGAACACGGTTGAAGTCGGTTATGACATTTTTTGGGAATAATAATTATGTATGGAACAGTTGATTTATTTTCTCGAATTTTGAGTTAGCCCCTTAATAAAAGTTGTTTGAAATGATGGTCTTAATCACCTCCTGTCGGATTAATACAGAGAAAGCAGATAACCCTGGATATCTGGGTAAACATATTTTGATAACAACCCACCGCGATGAGCCATACCTAAAGACATTAGTGTTTCATTGTGTTCCGAAAGGTACACGTATCGGTGTCGTAAATCATTGCCAAGGCGAGGTGGAGTTCTTTGTGTCGGGTAAAGAAAAACTGTGAGGGAAATACACCCTTTGTGTGCTGTTTGAGTGTTTAGCGGGTTTTTAAGGTAGGGCTAATAGTGAGGAAAGTAAAATTGTGATAGTAAGTTTGTATAAACCGGGTGATTAGCCTTGCCACTAGAGTTTCGAAGACTCGTTATACGTTTTGGCCTCTGATATGATCGTACAATTATTTAACGGAGTATGTATTCGATGAATAGTATACAGAGTTATTTCTAATCAACTAGCATCCTCTTAGGGGCTTATTATGAGTACATAATGTCGCAAAACAAAAGTTGTTAGTTTCGATACATCAAACTTTTGTTCTGCGAATTTGTCAAACCTCAGAAAAAAATCGTTGTTCCATAGAAAAATATCGTTCATCCGCGACAAAATGTACGGAACAACTGATTTCTTTTTAGTTTTGACAAAAGTTGCACAACAAAAGTTGTTGGTTTTGATGTACAGAATAAGCCCCTAAAAGGATGCTATTTGATTAGAAGTAATCCTGTATATTTTCACTTGTGTAGGTAAATCTAAATAAATATACCTTATACGCAATTTGCGGTCATCAACCGAATACTGACGTACTGACTGACGAATGACAATATTACATTTACAACTAAGGTTATCTAAGAACCGCATGTAAAAATTACAAATGTTGCAATAAATAATTGAATTCATGACTTTTTATATTTTACTAGCTTTTGCCCGCGACGCTGACCGCGTGATATTTAGGTTTTTGTGCTATGCTATGTACTGTACCAGCCTTTTTAATAGTCCACTGTAGGACGTAGGCCTACCCACGAAGGGTGATTGGGCCATATCCACCACGCTGGTCTAGTGCAGGTTGGTGGATTCACATACGCCTTCGAATTTCTTCTACGGACGTATGCAAATTGCCTCACGATGTTTTCCTTCACCGAAAAGCCTGTGGTGTGAAATTTCGTAGATACATTCCAAAGAAGTCATTGGTACGGGACCAGGGATTTGGACCCACGAACTCACGATTGTAAGGCGGGTGTCACTACCAAGAGGTAGTGACACCCGCGTTGTGGTGTGTTATGTGCTTATTGCTATTGCTTGGTGTATATTTTACGGAATTAAAAATAGTCAAACACTCTCTGACCTTTTCATGCTAAAACGCATCATTTCGATGCGTCTATTGCTGCGCTAAAGAATAACAAAGTTTTAAACACACTTCAGAATTAATATAATTAATATATTAATATAATCAGTATCTATAGACCCGGTTCTTTTAACCGTTTAACTCTATCAGAGTATCTAGCCATTCAGGCAGCTTAAAAATTCCGACACTAGGACTAGCCTCTTGACCTATAAGAACTTACCTAGTCAATCAAAGCTATGAGCGTCTGTACGCTAATTTGACCGTGAAGAAAGGACGCCTGATTACCGAAACCGCACGCCGAAGCTTCTAGAAGCTGGTGTTTATTTTTTCTACATGTTCAATGTCATGTGCAACTCGATGGCAACATGCGTTGATCTTTGACTTTTATCGTCAACCTGTGTGTATCGTTCTCTAAAGTAAATCACTTGTATATACGAGTACTCGTATAAACTGTCAAAGACAGCGAATTGAAGATGTTTTCACTTCACTGTCCCTAACAGTACTTCGTCCTTCAGTAGCTTCGTTCGGTACCTACTTTTTAGGGTTCTGTACCTCAAACGGAAAAAATGGAACCCTTATAGGATCACTTTGTTGTCCGTCTGTCCGTCTATCCGTCTGGCCGTCTGGCCGTCTGTCCGTCTGTCCGTCTGTGTGTATATCAAGACTCTTTATCTCGAGAACGCGTAAAGATATAGAGTTGAAATTTAAACTGTATACGTATATCTATGGTCTCTTGCAGTTGTGAAAACAAAAAACTTCTCATTTATCGTATAAAAAAGTTAGAGCCGTTTATGTCGTGAAAACCGCATATTTCGACACTCACAAAAATCAAAACCTACAGGGTACTTCCCGTTGACATAGAACTATGAATTGGCGAGAAGCATTGTCTCAGAGTACTCATATAGAAATAAATCTGAAAACATTTTTATTTAAATCACAAACAATAGGGCATCAAAATTCACAAAATATGGGTTCAAAGGTCAAAGTGAGTGAATCGTATCATGTAAGGTATCATATAAAATAACTTCATTAGCTCATGCTAAAACAGGTTTTTAATTATTTTAACAATGTGTAATTTTCGATGTATGACGAGAAAAGTTAAAAAAAAAAACTTTTTGTCGATGGTATATAAATTTTTACAACTTACTTCCCAATTTCGTGAAATTTTCTGGATTTGTACGGAACCCTCGATGTGCGAGCCTAACTCGCACTTATCCGGTTTTTTACTTTAGCTTTGCCACATGGCTTTGCTATTCGCTTTTTGTGCCTTTAACCTTTTTATTTTCCCGAATAAAAAGTACTCTATAACACTGTATGCATATACCCTTGCAAAAATCAAACTTTTTATAAGCATATACCCTTGCAAAAATCAAACTTTTTATAAGCATATACCCTTGCAAAAATCAAACTTTTTATAAGCATATACCCTTGCGAAAATCAAATGGGTACCTCCAACTGTTGCTGCGTGAAAGAATAGGTAACAAACTGTAAAACAAACATTTGGATTTATAAAACTAAGATTCTTATTGTTTATTTTTAGGAACATAATAGTTTAGGTAACTACCTATACCATAAATAAATAAATTAATATTAAGAGATATCTTAAACACGGTCTCTGACCCCAAACTAAGCATAGCTGCAGATATGGCTGCCAGAGACTGATATAATACTTATACATATTTTTAAATACATCCTCATATAGATAGTACCTAAATAACACCCAGACGCAGAGCAAACACCTATGTTCATCACATAATTGCTATCCCTGGGTGGGGATCGAACCCACGCCTCTTAGATCCAGAAGTTAGGGTCACTAACCATAACCGAAATCTCAACAGCCGAAGCTTCTAGAAGCTGGTGTTTGTTTGTTTCTACATGTTCAGTGTCGCGGTGGAATCACTGGCAACATGCGTTGATCTTTGACTTTTATCGTGAACCTGTGTGTCGCTCTCCGACGTAAATCAGTCGCCTGTATGTACTGTCAGAGACAGTGAAGTGATGATCTGGATTCGCTCGGTACATTTTTTTTTGTAATTTTGATTTTGGTCGTATCGTATAGCACTTCGGACATTTTTTTCATCTTCTTTGACAACTCTATGTACATAGATGAAAGACATATTCTAAGTCTAAGGTATCATTATCTTTGTACACAATACTATGTCAAATATGAAACCTACCACGAAATTGCAAAAAATAGCTGGCACAGATACACTCTTCAAGGTTATTCAAGCTTTCTTTTTGAGTCAGCGATGAAAAAAGTGCTATTTGATGTCTGTTGTATCGTTGCAGAAGACAAGAGTACAAAAGTATCAAATAACACACCAAATTCTTTTTTAAATTCTTATAAATAAACATTGTTTTACTTACATACATACATAAACTGAAAAACACAGTATATCACCTCTATTGCGACGCGCAGACCTTTTAAAAAAAAGACGGGTTATGCGCACTTGTTTTCGTATGTGAAATTCATTCAACTTTTTTGGATAACAGTGGCTGACAATCATTTGTTGCGCTGTGAACCGTGACGATGACTGTACCCACAGTTTCTTCTAGATTACCATTATTATGTTCAAGTAGCGGCTATTATTAGAACCTATTGTCGACTCACATGGCATATTCTCGTCTATTGCATGTCATAGAATAAAATATAATTATCCATTATGGCTGTTCGTATATTAATCTTATTCAATTTTCTGACATAATACTTATTCATTTCTTTGTTTAATGATAACCTTAGTCCTTAAGTGACGTAATCTATGAAAGTCTTTTCATAGATTAACACTTATAAATAACATCATTTATTTTCTAACGAAGAAAAAATCCTCACGTGCCAAACTGAATTAGAGAAAAAGTGAAAGCTACAGAACCATAGCATTTTTAAGGGATCATTTCATGGCAATCCTGTACATATTGAATAATTCAGAAATAGCCAAAAATCTGGTAAAAATAAGTTCGTATAGATCAGATGGCAACCCCTGTTGTCAGAGTTATTGAGCCGCCTGAAGGCCGCTGACATGATTAAACGGTTGAAACAATATTTAAATATTGTTTACTCAGCGACGACGAACACACTGAGAAAAAAATCGCCCCTAAATATTACAAAAGTCCTTTGTATTTGGCGAAAACACTAAATTTTAGTATAATTTAGCAAAGTTTTGCTGTATTTGCAATTTTTATTATTTTTTACTAACAGTTTTGTTTTTGTAATTGTAATTCCTAAAATACGATTTTAGTAAATGCAGATATTGCAAAAGTTTAATATTTATTACAAATTTATAGTAAATATTGTTAGAGTTTTGTAAATTCCGCAAATTCGATTACTATTTTCAAGAAAAGGTAGTTGTGTTTCTAACAGTTTACCTATTTTGTTATTCTAAGTAATAATTTTGATCAATTTTAAAAAACGTTTGTAATTTTAAGAATGAACTATAGTTGATACAACAAAAATATTTAGTTTTACCTTTTTG
Source organism: Hypomecis punctinalis (assembly GCA_949316475.1). Classification (NCBI taxonomy): domain Eukaryota; kingdom Metazoa; phylum Arthropoda; class Insecta; order Lepidoptera; family Geometridae; genus Hypomecis; species Hypomecis punctinalis. Next base: position 2,045,511 of record OX438819.1, on the reverse strand, counting down.
TAATTCCAAGCAACACGCTTTATTTATTTCAACACGTGTTTGTAATTTTTAGAAAATATATAATTATTGGTACAAGAAAAGATTTAGTTTTTACCTTTTGTAATTCCAAGCATCTCGTTTTATTAATTTCAACACGCATTAGTAATTGTTAGAAAGAACTTTAATTGGTATAACAAAAATATTTTGTTTTACCCTTTTTGTAATTCCAAGTAACATGCTTTTTAAATTTCAACACGCGTTTGTAAATATTAGAAATAACTTTAATTGGTACAACAAAAATATTTAGTTTTTCCCTTTTTGTAATTCCAAGTAACACGCTTTATTAATTTCAACACTCGTTTGTAATTATTGGAAATAACTTTAATTGGTACAACAATAATATTTAGTTTTCCCCTTTTTGTAATTTCAAAGAGCATGCTTTATTAATTTCAATACACGTTTGTGATTTTTAGAAAGAACTTTAATTGGTACAACAAAAATATTTTGTTTTACCCTTTTTGTAATTCCAAGCAACATGTTTTATTAATTTCAACACCCGTTTGTAAATATTAAAAATAACTTTAATTGGTACAACAAAAATATCTAATACTTCCCTTTTTGTGATAATAAGCAACACGCTTTATTAATTTCAACACTAGTTTGTAATTATTAGAAATTGCTTTAACTGGTACAACAATAATATTTAATGTTTCCCTTTTTGTAATTCCTAACAACATACTTTATTAATTTCAACACACGTTTGTGATGTTTAGAAAGTACTTTAATTGGTAAACAAAAATATTTAGTATTTCCGTTATTGTAATTCCAAGCAACATGCTTTATTAATTTCAACACGCGTTTGTAAATATTAGAAATAATTTTAATTGGTACAACAATAATATTTAGTTTTCCCCTTTTTGTAATTCCAAAGAACATGCTTTATTATTTTTGTACACACGTTTGTGAAATTTATAAAGAACTTTGACTGAGTAAAGTTGAGTAAAGAATATTGATACAACATAATTATTTAGTTTTTCTTGTTTTGCAATTCCAAATAACACGCTTATTTAACTTCAACACACGTTTACAAAATTTAACAAGAACTTTATTTGGTACAACAAATATAATTAATTTATCCCTTTTTGTAATTCCAAGGAACACGCTTTAATTATTATGAGCTTCTAGCGGCTTCGCCCGCGTGGCCTACAGGAATCAAAATATGACGTACTGTTTTTTCAGAAACAAACATTATAAGCGCTTTTACGATAATAATCTCAATTGAAATTACGAGATGACAAAATTCCCAAACAAAGCATTATTGCTTTTCAACAACAAACAAAGTTATAAAATCGACAAAATTAGCCGTAAAACGTAAACTTATCGCCTATAACAATAGCAAATATTAGATCATAAGTAGTAGTAAGTAACAATATTTTTCCCAGAACAAATTATTTTAAAATGATTTTACGCTATGGTCTTGAGTCAAGAGTAAAAAAATGAAGAATAAGCATAGCTGCTGGATTCTAAACGCTTACGAATAAAAAGCAAATTTTTGGCTTTAACATTTAATAAGGTATGGTTAAATATATGAAGCTATTAAACGGAAACGGAAAAAAGTTTACGTTTACTATCAAAAGTCATGGTAAGGGCACTGAAGTTACTGGAATAATATACGAGATAAGTTTACATTTTAATACTCGAAAAATCTCAAACTAATACTTATGCATTAATTCTAATTGCATTAATTGGCATTAAGATTTTTTCTGATGCCGCGTTTTCTGTTCCCGCCAACGTTGTTGAAATATCCTTATATAGGCTTTGGCTTTGGTTTCAGTAGTTCAGTACACTAAGTATCATACGAGTACTTCGTACGGTTTGACATGCTCTTAGGCGATTAGTACTATGTACTTACAAAAAGAATCCACCGCGTTGGTATCTAGATAGGTACTGGTATAGACAAGTATTGGTATCTGATATATCACTGGTTTGGAAGATGAAAAAAAATTGATTTACCTTGTTTTGTAATTACAAGCGTGGGTTTAATCATTTTCAAAACTCGATTGTCATTTGTATTGAAAGGAAGAATAATTTCAAGCATGAGGCTTTATTAATTTCAAGACACTATTGTAATTTTACTACAAAACTTTAGTTAATGCAACAGAAACATTTAGTTTTTGGTCTATTTTGTAAATCCAGCAAAAAGCTAAGTAATTTCAACGAAATGTTTTGTTATTTCCACTAAAGTGTCCGGTGAGTTTTGCTTTATGAATACGATCCCGCCTTTTCAGCAGCCATTTCGTAGTTGCTTGCAGTAGAGTAAACATGGAGAGTGAAGTTCAGTACCAACAAACTGTGTTTTACCAACAGATTTAAACACTGTGAGTGACAATTGACAATCTTACCCAGGAGTCATTGTTATAACAGCTATACAGTCATCTTACTGAGTAATTGGGGTCTCAGTGAATACGATCCCGCCTTTCCAGCAGCCATTTTGTCGTTGCGTGCAGTAGAGTAAACATGGAGAATGAAGCTCAGTGCGTACCAACAAACTGTGTTTAATAGTGTAGTGTCATAAGTACAGATTTAACCAGTGTAAGTGAAAATTGACAATTTTACCCAGAATCTACTGAGTAACTGGGTATCTCCGTGAATACATTATACTCGCCGGCAATGTAAATTATGTTTTATTGTACATGTGGCTGTTTCGTGTGTTATATTATAAATGTATAATACTTAATAAATATCTAACATGACTTACTTGAATCTTTATTTTTATGTTTGCAATTATTATTCACCTTGTAACTTACATTTAGTTTTTTTTTAGTTTATAACCTTAGATTCGTTTTGTAAGATATGTAACTCAAGTAGTTTCAATAGCTTAATTTTGTATTATCTAGTTGGTTTTTGTAATGTCTAGTTTAGTTCTGTGATATCTACTTAATAAACCCTTTCCATAAAAAAGTTATAAAACACTTCAAATTGAAATATTTAATACTGTATACTTATAGGTAATTGTTATAAGTAGGTATTCAGTTTTTAATATTTCAATTTGAAGTATTTTATAACTTTTTCTTGGATAGGGTTTACTAAATTGATAACACAGAACTAAACTAGACATTACAAAAATCAACTAGATAATGCAAAATTAAGCTATTGAAACTACTAGACTTTTACTAAATAATACTGAACCAAACTTTCGAAAGTACTAAGGCTTACTAGATATTACAAAACTAATCTATCAAAATTACTAGGTGTTTACTAGATGATACAGAACTAAACTTTTGAAAGTACTAAGACTTGACTAGATATTACAAAACTATTCTATTAAAATTACTAGGGGTTTACTAGATGATACAGAACTAAACTTTTGAAAGTACTAAGACTTGACTAGATATTACAAAACTATTCTATTAAAATTACTAGGGGTTTATAGATAATACAAAACTAAAATTTCGAAATTACTAGGACTTTGCTAGATAATACAAAACTAATCTATTGGATTTACTGGGGCCTTACTACATGTAACAAAACAGGTATTAATAATTCCTACTAAATATCAATTTGTATTTTTTACAGGGCATTTGTTGTCCTCGGAATTAGTAAAATCTTTAATATTCTTTACTAAGATTTTACTTTGACTTTGCTAGCTATAATAAAACAGGTATTAGTAATACCTACTAAATATCGATTTGTATTTTTAACAGGGCATTTGTTGTCTTCGGGATTAGTAACATTTTAGTAAAGATTACTATGGACTTTACTAGATATTACAAAGCTAATCTATTGAAGCTACTGGGACCTTACTACATATGACAGAACTGATATTGTAATACCTACTAATTGCATTAGCAAAAATCGATTTGTATTTATTACAGGTCATTTGTTGTCCTCGGATTTAGTAAAATTTTAGTAAAGATTACTATTTTTTTGTTAGTTTTTCTCTCAGTGCAGTTATTTAAAAATTTTACAATTAGTTGTGTTCTCATAAAAGCGATGTATATCTTATAATGAGAATAAATATATTTAAACCTTACAACAAGGGCCTACAATTTATTATTATAAACTACGGGACTAATCGCGCACTAAAATGTCGAGATAAATAAATACCTCGTCATCCCAGTCATCAGTCTACCCGTGACCACGGTCGATGCAACTCGACCGAAGCGTCGGGATGATGAGGTATTTATTTATCTCGTAATTTTAGTGCGCGATTAGTCCCGTAGTTTATAATAATAATGTGTTCAAATCGCGATAGTTTTGAAAACAACAAGGACCTACAATTTAATGTGTCATCCGAGCCACGGTAGCTCTCAGTTGTAAATGCTAACCGCGATCACCCGAAGACTGGTGCTGAATGTTGCTTAACTTCGATGATCGCTAACATACACCTAGTCAAACTACGCTATGAGCACTAAAATCAGGTTATATCGAAAAGATGTAGTGGAAAAAAGAAAATCCAAGACACAAAATACAGATGTATGCCATTCAGAAACTTCTTCCTTTTGGCAGTCGATTGAAAATGACAGAACATTAAGAGTGCGCCTAATGCCATGAAAAAAACAGATTTCACCCGCGCTTCTTGCATCGCCCGCTATCATCTATGTGGCTGTGTTTAGAGTAGAAAATCGCATGACACAGTTCACGATGATGTTGGCTTCGAGCTCCAGCTTACATTTTTAGGTGACTCTTTATTTATTAATTCAAAATTTAAGCATGTAATAAATAAACTAATTGATTACTTGGCTAGAACATTAGTCTGGCTACGTAATTTATCAAAAACATTTTGGTGCTGTCGCTGATAATTTCGAGCATTTGAAATAAAATGTTATTTTTTTAAGATGCGAAGTTTAATTTTTTTTCTTAAGAAATCATATTATTTCTGAAATTGTACGCGATTACTCTGCTACTATAGGTTTTTTCCTTTCCTATGGTATTTTTTTCATATGGATGTTTATGTTCGTTACCTCTACACCACGTCTTAAAAAACCGGACAAGTGCGAGTCAGGCTCGTACATCGAGGGGTTCCGTACAAACACGTTAAAATAATTAAAAACCTGTTTTAGCATGTGCTAATGAAGTTCTTTTATATTATAGGTACCTTACATGATACGATTTAGGTACTCACTTTGAATTTTGAACCCATATTTTGTGAATTTTGAGGCCCTATTTTTTGTGATTTAAATAAACTGTACAGTTTTCAGATTTATTCCTATATGTGTAGGTACTCTGAGACAATGCTTCTCGCCAAATTTCATAGTTCTATGTCAACGGGAAGTATCCTGTAGGTTTTGATTTTTGTGAGTGCGAAATATGCGTTTTTTACGACATAAACGGCTCTAACTTTTTCAAACGATAACTGAGAAATTTTTCTTTTACACAACTGCAAGAGATCATAGATATACGTATACTGTTTAAATTTCAACTCGATATCTTTACGCGTTCCCGAGATAAAGAGTCTTGACATACACACAGACGGACAACAAAGTGATCCTATAAGGGTTCCGTTTTTTTCGTTTGAGGTACGGAACCCTAAAAATACACCTTTCGCTTGAATTTGGCATTAGCTCCCCCTTAAAACACACAGTGAAATTGAAAGCAGGAGACTTGGGGTAATTAGGCAGCAAAAGCAGCACATTTTATCCTCGTTTATAAAAGTCGGTGTTGGCAACAATTTTCTCTCATTTTTTTATCACGATTAAGTCCGCGCTTGACCACCAACTCGCCTGATGGTAAGCGACGTTGTGGTCGAAGATGAAGCACGCAGCCCTAGAAGATACCTATTCACGCTGACCTTGAAAGCTTTAGATTATATCTCTTAGGAAACAGGAAAGCATGAAGACTGTTCCATTCCCTGGCGGTATGAATCAGAAGTCGTCATGGAACTAAGTAACTCAATAAAAAAATTAAAATAACTGAGTATCGAGTATGCGGAACTGCATAACACTGGCTACCTTGGGATGAGCGCCTGCATTCACGTTCATGTTGCTCACCAGTGCCGTGCACCGTTGCACGTAGGCCTTGCACATCTGAAAATTAGAATCCTTTTAGAATCTGACCTTCATATACCAGGCATTGCTTCAAATATTCGCTGCCTCGCTGCCTCGATGCGCATGAGTTGAAAAGATTCAGTTTTTATGTTGTTTTTAAACTTTCGCGATTTGAACACATTATTATTATATACTACACGGGTAGACAGTCTACCCGTGACCACGGTCGATGCAACTCGGTCGAAACGTCGGGATGATGGGGTATTTATTTATCTCGTAATTTTAGTGCGCGATTAGTCCCGTAGTATAAAATAATAATGTGATTCAGTTCTTAGAGGAGCTGATCTGTTATTATTATGTGTCCAGCTTGGTATATGCTATGCTAAAACACTGTCGCGCTCCGTCTTCAAATGTAAAAGCCTTATTTTGAAAAACAGCCTTTTTAAGGATCCGTACCCAATGGGTAAAAATGGGACCATATTACTAAGACTCCGCTGTCCGTCCACGAACCATGTTAGCCAGAAAGTAGAAATTTTCACAATCACAGATGATATATTTCAGTTGTTGTTATAACAACAAATACTAAAAACAGAATCAAATATAAGGGGGGCTCCCATACAAGAACCGCGATTTTTAGCTCTTTATTGATAACGGCAACACAGATACTGTTGCCGTTATTAATATCGAGTTAAAAAAGTATCTGCTTGAAATATTAACAAAATACTTTACTACGTAGTATAAAACAAAGTCGCTTCCCTGTCTATGTCCCTATGTACCTATGCTTATACATTCAAACTACGCAACGGATTTTGATGCGGTTTCTTTTAAGAGTACGCTTAATGCCATGAAAAAACAGATTTCACCCGCGCTTCGTGCATCGCCCGCTATCATCTATGGTGCATTGTTTACAGTAGCATACAGTTCATGATGATTTTGGCTTTGCGCGCCAGCTTACATTTTTAGGTGACATTTTATTTATTTATTCAAAATTTAAGCATATATCAAAAAAACTAATCTCTACTAGAACATTAGTCTGGCTACGTAATTTGACAAATGTGGTGTTGCCGGTGTCGTTTTATTGATTAACAACTAATCAATAAAACGAATCGTGGAAATTGTTTATTACTTGAGAATCCTTCTCAAGTTAAATATACCATAATTTAGATACCATTACCGTGACTAAACGTTTAAAACAACCGGGACATACAATTCAACGTGTCATCCCAGCCATGGCAGCGCTAAATTGGCTCAGTGATTTTTAGAGCCTCTTGGTAACAAAAAAATAAACAAATAACTTCTCTTAATATTAGTATATACATTCATGTGTATAATTGACCGCCAGCTCGCCTATTACTAAATGACACTCGAAGATCAAAGATTTAACCTGATGATTTGTTGACGTTGACGATTTAACCTGATGATTTGTTGACGTTGACGATTTAACCTGATGATTTGTTGACGTTGACGATTTAACCTGATGATTTGTTGATGATGACCTGTTTGTGCAAAAAGAAAAGCGTAGTAGCTGAGGTCGCCCGTGTGCTATTTTTGACCGACGAACCACCGGAGGAGGTATACAATTCGATGCGTATATTTTTTTGCTTTTTTTATGTATAATCACGCATAACTTTTTTCATAGTGGTCCGATTTCAATAATTCTTTTTTTATAGGAAAGAGTATACTTCAAAATTGGGCCCATTTAAATTTTATCGAAATCGGCTGAGCTATTTTTGATAAATCTGATACCTAGTCGGTACTTGAAAATCTTATTGTTAATTCACCGTAACCCCGCGACGGTGCTCTATTTGCACAAACTCTACCTAATTATAATTTATCCCAAGCCCTGTAGTAATGTATTCATATTGTACATAAACTGCATACGCATACGGCAATAAATATAAAACCTAAGCTATGGTTAAGAATTTTAATAAGATATTAATTGTGATTCTGTCCGTTTGTAAAGACAGATTGCCACTAAACTCTGTGATCGATAGACTACTGTTGACAGTTAAGATCTTGACCAAGGTCGTTGCTAGGTCCTTTTTACTCGACTGCCAAGGAAGGGTATTGTTTTCTACACCAATATTATAAAGAGGAAAGATTGAATTGTTTGTTTGTTTCCATCGAATAGGCTCCGAAACTACTGAATCGATTAGAAAAATTCTTTCACTGTTGGAAAGCTACGGTATCCCCGGTGAACATAGGCTATATTATATTTTCAAAAAAAAATAAGGATCCTTACTCTTTGTCTTCTTTAGCCAATCGAACCCGGGCGAAGCCGGGACGGGCAGCTAGTTTACTTATAAATGAAGGTTGTATAGTATTGTATAGGCCGGGGGCCGGGCTAGCCCTGGTGTCAGAGTTTTTAGGCCGCCTGAAGTTCTCTGACATGGCTAAACTGTTAAAACAATCAGGACCTACAATTTAACGTGTCATCCGAGCTACGGTAGCGCTCAGTTGGAAATGCCACCCGCGGTCACCCCCATCCGAAGATTGACCGTGCGGAACGTTGCTTAACTTCGATGATCGCTAACGAACACCTAGTCAAACTACGCTACGAACGCTACACTTTTTGATCGACGAACGAACCGGAGGAGGTACTCGATTCGACGCGTATATATATGTATATATATATATATATTTTAACGTATAACCACGCATAACTTTTTTCATAGTAGTCAGATTTTAATAATTCTTTTTTATTGGAAAGAGTATACTTACTTCAAAATTGGTCTCATTTAAATGTTATTAAAAATCGGCAGAGCCATTTTTGATAATTCGACAATAATGTGAAAAATGCTACATCGATCTGTGCGAAATATTCGCGAATTCCGTACACGGGTGAAGTCTGTCATGCTATTTTTTGCAAAAAATAATTATCAGAAGCTTATAGCTTTGAAGTTTTACACAAATCTGTAAAAACTAAGACTTATAATTCTAGCTATTGAAGTGCTGATTAGATGAAAAAAAATCACTCAAATCGGATAATATTTAGAGGTAGATAACAGCTTATTGTTTTTGTATGGCCAGTTTTGCACCTCACGGTACCAGCCTTTTTAATAGTCCACTGCAGGACGTAGGCCTACCCATGAAGGGTGATTGGGCCATATCCACCACGCTGGCCCAGTGCGGGTTGGTGGATTCACATACGCCATCTAATTTCTTCTACGGACGTATGCAGGTTGCCTCACGATGTGTTCCTTCACCGAAAAGCCAATGATGTGAAATTCCGTACATAAGTTCCAAAGGTAAGGTACGGGATCGGGATTTGAACCCACGACCTCACGATTGCAGGTCGGGTGTTACTACCACTAGACCACCACGGCTATTGCACCTCACAATTGCCTTAAAATAGTTCGTAAGTTTCCATCGTTTTGGGAATATGTTCTAGCCTCTACGGAACTCTAATATTAATTCACATTTCAATCACAACTCCATCACGTGAAACATCAGCCGACCAGTATACATATACAACTATACGCCGTTAATTTATGCTTAGTTCTATAATTGGTACCTGTTAACTTATATAACAGACTGCTATTAACTTTACTGCTGTATAACTAATCATAAAGTCATATAACGTCCGATCGTTCTCGGAATGTACGCGAAAATACGGTATTTGTGCAGATGGCTGGCAAATGACGTGGCTAATTAAGAGATATTAAAGTATCTGTATGTATATAGTTGTGTTTGGAATTATGAATATTGTCAAGGTCGTTTTCGTAGTTTCAGCCTTTACCTTCTTTGCTGGGCATAGGCCTTCCCTATATATCTCCAACACGACCAGCTGAAAGCAGCTTGTATTCAGCGCGATCCTGTGGTCTCAATGAGGTCAGCCATATTTGATGACGTCCTACGCTGCGGTTGCCGTTACGAGGTCTCCACTCGCGATTTTTTCGACTCTATCGGTCATTTCTTTCATGCTATATGCCCTGACAACTACCATTTCAACTTTCCAATCCGCTAGGCTATGTCGGTAATAATAAATATTATAAATAAATATAGGGGACATCTTACACACGGTCTATGACCCCAAACTAAGCAAAGCTTGTGATAATGGTGTCAGAGACTGATATACTACATAAACATATTTTAAATACAATTAAATAGTACCTACCTAAATAACACCCAGACACAGAGCAAACATCCATGTTCATCACATTTATGTTTGCCCTGGATCGAACCCACGCTTCTTTGATCCAGAAGTCAGGGTCACTATCACTAACCACTGAGCCACCGCTGCAATCATAATCTTGGTTCTTCTTCGGAACTCTTCATTTATGATTCTTATTTTAGGTGGTTTGTCCTGGTGTCAGGTTTTTTAAGCTGCATTGAGACTCTGACTTGACTAAACGGTTTAATCAACCGGGACTCACATTTAAACTGGACATCAAAGCCACGGTAGCGCTCAGTTGTAAATGCCACTCACGGTCACCCATTCGAAGACTGACGGTGCCGAACGTTGCTTAACTTCGGTGATCGCTAAGAAACACCTAGCTACATAAATCTACAAATAGATTGATCCAAAATCAAGTTAAGTACTTTCGTATGCATTTTAATGAAATGTGACAAAGTTTACTTTTAAAATCCTTCAACTGAACTTCCGTCACCAGTTTAGGTGCTAAAAATATAAATATGCATTTCCCAATTCAGTTTTAATGCTAATGTAAAACATTACGGAATTTTCGTATTGCAATTAGATGCAACTCGACGGACTCCGATAGCTTTAAAGACATTTCGAAATATTTACGAGGTGTTTTGTACTTGACTCTAATATTCGATGTTAGTAAATGCATAAATTATATCTTATTTGCTGTTGCATTCGCTGCAGTAATATTACTAACTATACAGGGTTATCCAAAACCGGTGTACAAAGCCGAAAGGGGATAATTCAAGCTATCATTATGAACAACTTGTATTTTGTGGCCAATCCGAAATTCGAAATAAAATCAGCTGTCTCAAACAAATTTGAAACTTGGAATCGATAAAATGTATTTTTTTATTTGAAATTCAGGTTGGCCTCATAGTTAAATTTGTTCGTAATCACCCAGTTGCGGATTAATCTGAGGCTACAGCAGTGCCCCCGCCAAGACGAACCAAGCGAAGCGACGCACAAGGGCCTACCTTTTCTCGAAGTGGTTCATCGTTTTTTTTTTATACTCCTTTTTTGAATTGCTTCCTGTATTGTTACGTTAGTCACTTTATACTACTTAGTTTTTGTCCACGGCTTCGCCCGAGTGATATTTTATTTTTTGTAATATCCCATTTATGGCACCTTTTATTTTTCCAGAATAAATGTTAATATGTTATGTTACTTCACGACCTTCTAAGTACATACTACGTACGTACTTCTAAGTTCATAAGTACTTACATATATCCATGCCAATAATCATTTCCATCCGTTACTCTCTTGCTACGTGAAAGAATAACAAACCCACAAACAAACAAACAGACTTGTGTATTTATAATATTAGTAAGGATTTGCTGTGTTGCATTCGCAGTAATATTCCAAACTATAAATGTACTGAAGATTATCCTCTGGCGCAGTAAATACGTCGTTAACAGCCGCACTGCGCAAAATTGCTCCGCGAAATTCTCACTCCACTAGGGAACTATCTCTAAAGTCTAAGCTAGAGTGTAGTTTCGGCCACAGGTTTTAAAACTTTCGACCACCGCTCACTCGGATATTTGAAAGATATTAGCGCTCTCCAAATTTTGTTACTTTTATCCATAATATTCTGTGCATAAATTTTTCTTAGGAGCAGTTTTTGACAATATTTTGATTGAATGTATCATAGTTTTCTATAGGGACAAGTAGATAGACACCTCACTACCACCCATGTACTGCCGATTTTCCTTCGTTACGTACGAAGCGGTTTGACTCAACATTTCTGAATAGGGATGTTTACTGGGTATGAAAATCATTATTATAATTAGTCCGCCAGTTAGATTATTGAAAAATATTGGACACGTATTTTTTCTTTTGTCAATCAAACAATTAGTGACTAAGATAAACCTTGTCAAAGTTTGAGAGTGGGGGCTCGTGACGGCACTAGCCGGTACATTTCATAGCGGTCAGTGACGTCACGCGAAACTTTAACAGGCTATATCTTCATCAATTTGTGTTAAATTGACAAAATAAAAAATATGTGTCTAATATTTTTTGACAATCTATTTGACGGACTAATTATATTTTTTTAGTAAACATCCCTATTGTCTGATTCGCACCGCCAGGGAATGGAACAGTCTTCCTGCTTTCCTGTTTCCTAAGAGATAATCTAAAGCTTTTCAAGGTCAGAGAGAAAAGGTATCTTCTAGGTCTGCATGCTTCATCTTCGACCACAACGTCGCTTACCATCAGGCGAGTTGGTGGTCAAGCGCGGACTTATTCGCGATAAAAAAAAGGTAATCGCACTAGGAATTCGTGTACTATTGTATTTAGTAAAAAATGTCTATTTTCTATATGGCATCTATGTCTGTACAGGCCTTTTTAATATTCCCCTGCTGAACATAGTCCTACCCACGAAGGGTGATTGGGCCGTATCCACCCTTGCTGGCCCAGACGGCGATGGTGGATTTTCTTTTAAGGATTTCATCATCGCTTCTTTATTTTGAACTTATATTTTGAATCATTCATTCCAACATTTTATTTGTTGCTGTCTACTGCTTTAAAGCTTTTATCGAGGGCATTATCACTCACTTTACGACCCGCTGGCTTAACATACTAGCCTATCATAGTCGCCCGTTTCACTATCGACCTATCATTACAACAGATGTGTATAAACATTCATTACCATACTTTGTCTTGACCACTTATTACTTATCTCTTGAGGGCATTAACATCCATTTCGGGAATCACTGGTCTAACATATACTAACATAGTCGCCCGTTTCACTATCGACCTATCATTACAACAGATGTGTACAAACATGCATTAGTACATTACCGTACTTTGTCTTGCCCAACTTATTACTTATCTCTTGGCAAATATCATATTTCATCCTTTGCCGGCTGATTGTTTTACAACCCGTTTATTTTACTGCTTGTTGTTAATTAAAATAATTACTATTGTGATTCTAGCATAGAATAGGCTAGATGACTAAATAAATATAATTAGTCCGCCAGATAGATTATCAAAAATATTAGATATGAGTATTTTCTTCTGTTAATTAAACAAAAATCCATGAAGATATAACGTTTTACGTAACGTCACTTCGTGGAAAAAACGTTAAAAGTATGGCACTTTTTGACCGACGAACCACCGGAGGAGGTATACAATTCGACGCGTATATATATATATATATTTTTTTTATGTATAACCACGCATAACTTTTTTTATAGTAGTCCGATTTCAATAATTCTTTTTTTGTTGGAAAGAGTATACTTCGAAATTGGTTCCATTTAAATTTTATTGATATCGGCTGAGCCATTTTTGATAAATCAACAATAATGTGAAAAATGCTACATCGATCCGTGCATAATATTTGCGTTCTAGCGATGCGCCCCGGATTCGCACAAGTGTATTATACATATAAACATTTATCTTGCATTACTCTATCTATTAAAATAAACTGCATCAAAATCCGTTGCGTAGTTTTAAAGATATAAGCATATATGGGGACAGACAGCGGGAAGCGACTTTGTTTTATACTATGTAATGATTCTGTACACGGGTGTAGTCGGTCATGCTATTTTTTGCAAAAAAATACCATCTCCTAGAAGTGACGTCACGAGCCTCCACTCCCGAACTTTGACAAGGCTTATCTTTGTCATTTATTGTTTAATTGACAGAGAAAAAATACTTGTCCAGTATTTTTTGATAATGTATCTGACTAATTATAACAATGATGTTTTACATATTTATCGTGCCTATTACTACACTTTATATTACGCCTTTTGTTCTCAGATCCTGTTTTGCTGTGAATCCATTTGTTTCCTTTTCTGTTATGAGAAATATTTGATGAATAATTTGGACCTACATTTTTTTTAAGTCATGTTACACAGGTCATAATCAAAATTATAGTAAAAATATGTAAAGCATAGCTACAAAATTTAATTAGCTTATTAAAAAAAACATTTTTTTCAGTTTGATATATGTATGTGTTGTGCACATAAAAATATACAGGGTTATTCCTAATCAATTAGCATCTTTAAAGGGTTTTTTCTGTACATCAAAACTAACAACTAATGTTCTGCGACTTGTTCCATTGTTGTTCCATAGAAAAATATCGTTCACCAGCGACAATATGTATGGAACAGCTGATTTTTTTCAGTATTGACAAAAGTTGTTAGTTTTGATGTACAGAATAAGCCCCTAAAATGATGATAATTGATTTGGAATAACCCTGTATATTATTATAATTATTTTAATCACTTACTAGAAAATTATGTACGTGCATTCAAAATATAAAAAATATTTCAATTTTACTATAAATAAAATGCAATAATAAAAGTGGGACAGTCATTAATAAGCAAATTCCATTATTTACATCTCGTGTTAAGGACGCGCTAATGGAATATATAATTTATTGTGTAATAAAAACACGTATTGTTGTTAGTTCGTTTTGTAGTAAAAAGCTAGTTCTTGCCCAACTAGCAAAAAGTTGTGCTATAACAGTCGCGGCGACGTTTTGGTTTTACTGTTTAGTTCTATAAAAATCCCATAATTAGTGCTATAAACATCGAGTCAACGTTTATACAACGCGAAAAAGGCGCAGATTATAGCACTAAAAAGTGCTGTAGAAGTGCAGTAACTGTGTAAATAGGACGAATGATTTGTGGAATAAACATCGAATAAAAGCAAAACGATCTCAGTTTAGTGCAGTAAAAGCAATATAGCTGCAACTGTACCGCTTATTGATAGAGTTGAAGTGTTTACGTTGCCACTAATCAGCAATAAAGTGAAGTAAACGCTGCAAATTTGCTACTATTCGACATTTTTGTTCGTTAAACGCCAAATTTGCACTGTTATTCCTTTTTAAAATTAGAACGATTGTGTATTCTGTGCCGTTATGGAAATGCACCAGTCTTTGTGTGTTTGATACTTAAAATATTATAAAAGACAGAGGTCATCCATTTAGTAATTATTAAAAAGAATACAGTTTCTATATCTAAATGCTTCTATTTAAGCATAATTATATAGGAAAAATTACTGGCAATTTAACTTTGTCGATAAACTGTTATGCATTATTTAACATATATGTGTGGGCCACGCGTCTTTTGCAATAATTTTGTAGATATATGTTATAAATTCTATTTAATTTTATTAATATGCTACTAGGGAGCGATTACGCGAACACTAGTAAATTTGTTGCTGTTATATCATACTAACTCGACTATTCGTCGAATAAATGTGACTGCGTTGCATTCATATGCAGCCATGTTTTGGGTTCTTTTTTTTATATTAGGGTTCTTTCTTAAAAAACATATAATTTATTCAATGGTTTTTAATGGTTTTATTTGAAACACTAGTTATTTTTTCAAAGCTTTATAAAATAGAATAGATAGTTCTTTATAAAATCCACATGAAAACACATTAATAAATAGGTAGTTAATATATTATTAAAAGGCTGATGTGCTAAACTGCAAAACCAGTCTTTTATTTTAAACCAACAATTATTATTAAATGATTGATTTTGTTCAGTGTCAGATTGCACATTTTTTATTTTCTGAAGTTTTAATAGATATTTCAGATTTCTCCTTAGATTCATCACTATCCTATTCAAACAGATTGTCAGTTTTTTCGTGTATAAAACTGATACTGGGTTATATGATTGGATCTTGTTTATCTAATACGGAAAAATATGAAAGAAAAATATGAGCAGAACCACCATATGTTATTACGGTTATAACTTTTTTGACAGATTTTCAAGAGTTTTAGCGACTGTTATTGCTCTAATGAGCAATAAAAGTACCAAAAACTCTTTTACTCAATATTTTATCGAATAAAGGTGCTATAATAAAATTGTTACACTTGAGGTTCTGTAACTGTAATTGGAAAACTATAATTCGACTTGTGTTTTTACCGCGTTATAAAAGAAACTACGTTGCTATTTAATCACCAGGTAGCTAGTATTCGACAAATTTGCTGAATAAAAAGTATGTCAGGTAATTGTCGTATAAAAGCTTTTTTTACACATTAAATAGTAAATCAAACACTATTATAGCCCTCGTATAGCATTTATTTGTGACATAAGCCAGATACGGGCACGTCAATACGATTTGCACTAAAAGACAAAACATAAACACTTTTACTGCACAATTTTGTACTTATGTAGCTACTATTCAACAACTATTCGATGTTTAGTCGAGTAAATGTTTCCTTATTCGACTATTTTGCTTGTTGGGTGGTTCAGTCTGTAGAGATTGAAAAAAAAAATCGGCCAAGTGCAAGTTGGATTCGCGCATGAAGGGTTCCGTACCGTGTGGAGCCCCCTTAACCTCATTCCTCTTGCTGTTATTATTAGCAAGCAAAAAACTCCTAAAAATTACGTTGTATGGGAACCCAACTTATGTATTTATTTTATTCTGTTATTAATATTTTTTGTTGTAGCGGCAACAGAAATGCATCATCTGTGAAATTTACATTTGCTTAGTATAGTAGCCGGCAAACAACTTGACCTTTAAACCATAGCTACCTCTCTTTTGTTTTCTCTGCTAACGAAAGGGAGAGAGTGATATTTTTGGTTCAACTTACATGCCGGGACCTATAATAGGGTCCCGTTTTTACAATTTGTGGTTTGTGCAAACGTTTCACCTGTTATAGAAAATAAATACAACATAATAATTATACAGGTAACTTGCACATGACATACCTTTACGTAGTAAATGATTACGTGACAATCTTAGTATTTACACAAAGAGTATTTGATGAAAAAGTAATTAAATGTAATTTGTATGTATCTGTATCGAAAAGAATAGATAATTATAACAACTGGATACATTTAATAATTGTAAGTCTGCCTGCCTCATGCCTTTATTGTTAGTCTTGTGTAATTACCTCGCACCTGAATTGAACGATTCGAAGGCGTTCCGTTGTCTGCATCTGTAGAATTGAATTTCCGTTGTGAATTCATATCCACGCATATATCGGGGTCATTACTACATAAAATTTACGTATGCGTGCGAAACGCTATTTTTATAGCTGTGTGATTTACGTTAGTCTTCAAATCAATGCCTATATTTTTTTCTAAATTGATTCCTTCATGGATGTTATAGGCTTGTCGAGAGGATTCAGAATGACCACTTAATTACAATGTACGAATAACCTTTAAATATATAATAACTTTAGCAAATAATAAATCGTAAACATATTTTCTGGTCATTTAAAAAAAATTCTAAACCAATAATATGAAGTCTTTGTTTTAATTATATCACATTAACTTGACTTCTGACTTAGCTAATGCTTTTGACTATGTTACTCACGTATTTTATAGCTAATTTTTCCTTTTGATCCTCGTCATTGTAAAGGTTAGTGGTAAGTGGTGTCGCTCTGACTCACTGCAGGGTCAAGGCTCACACCACACATGACACTTGTAAACAATAAATTTACTTACTTAATATTCGGGGTTCCACAGGGGTCATTCTGCAGCCCTTTACTATACCTGATTTGCAACCGTAATGGTGATTATTATCTTTGTATGGAATAAACGTAGCTTAAATTATATTAATTAGACACGTTGATGGTTATGATGGTTAATAAAAGTAAAATGAATCATTTTTATCGTCAAAGTCGTCTGTGCCATCAGGCTAAACCTTATTATAATTGTATAATCTCTATTATAGGAGTGTAAAGTCTAATTTATAACAATTGGAATTGAAATAATAGAGATTAATATGTAATAGAGATTATACAATTATAATAAGGTTTAACCTGATGGCACAGATGACTTTGACGATAAAAATGATTCATTACTTTAATGACAATGGTAGTAGGTATGAGATTTGAACTTTGCCATGTAATAGAGGAATAATATTCAGTTAAGTAAGTCTTTACAGCTTGATGGTCGCACGGGTCACGAGATTTTTAATACTTTGTTGTTAATTGATACTTGATTATGATTGTCTCTTTAACGATGTAAAATATAGGTAAGTATGGATTTAAATGGCGGTCAAATCGCTTAGGTATATTCAAGCATGTTCTAATAGTCCAATATTACGACTTAATATTAGTTTATAACGTAATAAAAAGAGGTTCTTCAAGAACTCTAAATATTTTAGTTTTAAAAATGTGTTGAATTTTGTATGATAAAATTATGTCATATACAGCCGTCATAACTATAACTGCATGTCGCTTGACGGCTGTATATGTAATCTGGACTGTAATCTGGACTGTAATCTGGACTGTAATCTAGACTGTAATCTGGACTTTGCTGTACCGATAACAACTGTTGTTATCGGTAAAGCAAAGTCCACATTACACTTCTCTGCTCTCTCTCTCTCTTGTGTTATTACTGTCATTGTATCAGCCTTTAAACGCCCACTTCTGAACATAGGTCTACCCTCAAAAAGCGATCGGACTACATCTCCCAAGCTGGCCCTGTCGCGAGTTGATAGATTTTCGTATATACTCCATCGATTTTCGTCTCCCCACGTTTTCACAAGATATTTTCTTTCTTTTAAACTAGTTTCCTTTTTTTATTGTCTGTCTTCTTTCTCTGAATAACAATACCTTTTCTTTGTTTCAGAAAATGGACGAGAACCCGCACTGACGCTGCCCGTGTCCGGACCATGTAACTACGAGTCCAGTCTCATCACACTAGACCTCCTAGATCTCCGTACCCTCAGGTTAACCAGTCAACATGCCGGCGATACTGACGAAAATTCGAGAACAGGTGATTAAATAACATTTTGTATTAATTACACTAATTTGTCGTGGAAACTGCTGTGTGAAAGTGTTTTTTTTGTTTTTCTTGGAATTGGAAGAAGCACGAGGAAAATGTATATGAATAGATATTCCATTTATGTATGTCTATACCGCAATGAATTATTGTATTTATAGAAATAACGATTATGGATTCCATGGTAGTTTATTGCTAAAATTAGTTAAAAGGAAAATCCTTCTATGTTTTTTATATTTTTATCCTTCTATGTTTTTTTTGACTGCCTCGGTGGCTCAGTGGTTAGTGACCCTAACTTCTGGATCAAAGAGGCGTGGGTTCGATCCCCACGCAGGGCAAATATTTATGTGATGAACATAAGCGTTTGCTCTGTGTCCCAGACAATGTTATTTAGTTACAATCTATATTAAGTATGTATTTAAAAATAAGTATATGTAGTATATCAGTCTCTGGCAGCCATATCACAAGCTTTGCTTAGTTTGGGGTCAGAGGCCGTGTGTAAGATGTCCCAAAATATTTATTTATTTATTTATTTATTAGTCCAAATCGTTTCGCATTGTAGAAAGAGGTTAATTATTTGTCTGTTTGCTGTCGTTTATGTTTTTATTTGACCTAACGTGAGATGACCTTTGTTAAGTTGCAAGTTAGGAACTAGATACCTATTATTTATATTATATTATTAACTATATTGATTCTTTTAATTTTTTATTGTCTTTATGATACTCATAATAATAATTGTACATATTTTCTGACCAAGTAGAATGTATTACAACTTTGTATTTAATTATTTCACATTTGTTTGCTACATTGGCCAAGGACATCCTTCGAGCAGACATCTATAGGTAGATTATAGAAACGCGAAAGTTTGTTAGAATGTATGGATGTTTGTTACTCTTTCACGCAAAAACTACTGAACGTATTTAGATAAAACTTTGCAATAATAATGCTTACACATCAGAATAACACATAGGCTATAATTTATAAAAATATTTCGTGAATCGAAGTTCGCCAGGTCAGCTAGTATATAATATTTATATCTTGTATGCTATTGGTATGAAATGCACAAACTTACTATGTTGTCTCAAATAAAGTATGAAATTAGTAAGCCTGTGACCACAGTCGATGCAGCTGGGTCAAAGCGTCGGGATATTGAGGTATTTACTTGTCTCAGCCGTGGTGGTCTAGTTGTACCCGCCTTACAATCGTGAGGTCGTGGGTTCAAATCCCGGTCCCGTACCAATGAGTTCTTTAGAATTTATGTACGGAATTTAACACCGCTGGCTCTTCGGTGAAGGAAAACATCGTGAGACAACCTGCATGTCAGTAGAAGAAAATCGATGGCGTATGTGAATCCACCAACCCGCACTGGGCCAGCGTGGTGGATATGACCCAACCACCCTTCGTGGGTAGGCCTACGTCCTGCAGTGGACTATTAAAAAGGCTGATACAGTACAGTACTAGTCTCAGCTACAGTTAGTTACGCGATAGGTCCCGTAGTGTACGAGTCATGTTTGTAAACAAACGTAACACAGTGGTCAGGAAGTCTCGTGCCGTCGTTCGCTTTTGGCGTAATTTGCATAACTGGCCCGATTGCTAATTATGCCAAAGTAATGTTTATTTAATGCGAATGGTTCCGTTGTTTGTCGACCGGTTTTGTTTTGGAGATTCTGGCATTTTCGCTTGAAATATGTAAGTAATGTAGATTTTTGTATAATTTGATGGGATAGTTGTCGAAAGAGGGAGGAAGCTTATGCCTTCTTGCAGTGGACAGAATGACCTGTACTGTACTGTACCAGAATTTTTATTAGTCCACTGCAGGACGTAGGCCTACCAACGAGGGATGAACTACCTGATGCGTATTATAAATTATTATCTTTACTACTAGCTGACCCGGTAAACTTCATCTCACCATCTGTGAGCTGTCAATGGCAACTTTTACATATAGGAACATTTTGTATGGGAAAATTAAACTGATGTTTTTATTATTTTTCTCACAACTTTTATAAAATTTCTCACCGTTTAATCCACAGAACAATGGTTTAAACTTTTCATTAACTTCAACAAATATTTAAAATCAAAATTAGCCAAATCGGTTCAGCCGTTCTCGAGTTTTCAACAACCACGATTCATTTTTATATTATATTTTTTATTAAATTTTCACGGAAGTATGACTGAAATAAAATTGAACTTGAGTAGGCAAATAAAATTAAAATATTTAAATTATAAAATACATACTTAATGTATGTATTTATCACAAAGATGGAAATAGATATGAACGAGAATAATTACTTATTGTTTAGGTATTTTGTTTTTTAATTTATTTGTACAAAATTCGAATCTCCAAAACGGCTTTATATTTTTTTACGAAATCTAATTAATTTTAATCTTTAATTTGTATTAAATTGAATTATCAAATCCTACTAATATTATAAACGCGAAAGTATGACGGAAACTGAACGGATTGAGATGAAACTTTGCAATAATATAGCTTATATATCACAATAACACATAGGCATAAATTATAATGATATATTGCGTATGCGGGCGAAGCCGCGGGTAAAAACTAGTATAAAATAAATAAATTAATTTAGTTTTAATTTTTAATCTGGCGCTCTAGGTAGCGCTTATAGCGTAGTTTGATTTGGTGTTTGCCAACGATCACCAAAGTTAAAAGCAACGTTCAGCACGGTCAGTCTTTGGATGGGAGACCGCAGGTGGCATTTCCAACTGAGCGCTACCGTGGCTCGGATGACACGTTAAATTGTAGGCCCCGGTTGTTCTAACCGTTTAGCCATGTCAGAGGTCTTCAGGCGGCTTAAAAACTCCGACACCAGGGCTAGCCACCTGGCCTATCCGAATTTAGTCATCATCATCTCAGTTCTTTTTGCAAATGTTTCCAGGCGTCCCGCGTACAGCCGTCCGCGTCGATAGCGCTCGGTGTCGGTGTGGGGGTGGCTTTAGCCGCCTGTGCAGTCTACGGGAGGGAGAAGAAACAACCACCGCCCTGCAACAACAATAATAATTATAAGGTAGGTGAAAAAGATATTTTTTAGGGTTCCGTACCCAAAGGGTTAAAACGGGACCCTATAAATAGGACTCCGTGTAAAGTAACGTGAAATTCTTGTTGTTCCATTGAAAAATGTAGTTTACCCGCGACAAAATGTATGGTAAAAAGTCGTTGAACAAAAGTTGTTAGTTTTGATGTACAGAATAAGCCCTTAAAAGGATGCTAATTGATTATCTACTAGTAATACTAATAACCCTGTATAAACTCTTCTGAAGTTCTAATGAAGTAGTGGAAAGGGTGTCGAGCTTCACCTATCTTGGCAGTGTCGTGTCAACATCTGGAGGAACAGACTTAGACGTAGCTTCCCGGATTGCCAAAGCTAAAAGTGCCTTCGCGTGTCTCCGTTCAGTATGGCAGTCGAAACACCTCTCTCGTAGAGTGAAACTTCGAATATTTAATACAAACGTAAAAAGCGTACTGCTGTACAGATGCGAGACCTGGAAAGTCACAAAAGCAACAACGCAACAGCTACAAGTTTTTCTCAACCGATGCCTACGGCAAATCTTGAAGATCTTCTGGCCAGACACTAGCGCCAATATATACCTCTGGAGGGAATGCCATGAAGATCCTATAGAGCTGCAAATACGGCGCCGTAAGTGGAACTGGGTTGACCATACATTGCGCGGGGAGCTGGATCACATTCCTAGGCAAGCCATGGATTGGAATCCACAAGGCCGGCGCAAACCTGGCCGCCCAAAACAAACATGGCGGCGCCTTCATCACTGCTGAGGCCCAAAGCATCGGACTGACTTGGAGCGAAGTGAAACGCAAGGCACAGGACAGAGAGGAATGGTGTAACACTGTATCAGCCCTCTGCCCCGACGTGGGGACTTAAGATAAGAAGAGAGAGAGAGAGAGATAAACTCTTCTGGCGCTGTCTTCTGGTACTGCGAGTGAGACTTATCTAACTAGGCAATATGCGCGCTCTTGTAATGAATTGGCTTATGATATATTGTGACCTTATAAAAGCACAACTTAACTACCTAGGTATATTAAAATATTCTCGAGTATTCCAAACAACACTTTTGCAGCTCCCAATGAGTCATCGAAGCACCTTTACAATGTCGCAAAGATTCCAAGATTGCATCACATTTGGCCGTAAAAAGTGATAGCTTCTAAATTATTTTAGATCAGTGGAACTGGTTGCATGTTTGCAACAAGAACACGTATTTTCTAATATTAGGGTACCGTGTCAAACAATGAAAACTCTGCTACAGGCCATTTACAATGACGGCCACGGATGTGAAGCCGACTACAAGCTGCGCAATATCCAATAGCTCACATGAAGCTGCGCGTTGATTGCATTTTGTACAACTTGTAGCTTACTTCACATCCGCCGACTTATATGATTCGGCCTATATGCCGATCGTTAGTACTCTAGGCCCTGGAGTCTAAGGTATGAAACTATGAAATTAAAATATTTCACTGATCATAATGGTTGTGACCTACTTTTAGAATGGGACGCGAAACAGTAGAATTTCCATTCTACGAATCAATTTGAAATGTGGCATAATTAGCAATGAAATAAAATTCTATTTTTTGACGTGTGATAACGTCTTATAAAGCCGGAAACATACTATGGGACGCGGCTGACGGACGCGCCTAACAGCCGCGACTTAGCAATGTGCACAGTCTTAAAACATCCGGTGTGCCAGATCGCTCTCGGACGTCCGAACGCTCAAGTTACGATAAGTGTGCACGGCTCAGTGTACTTTCATAGATAGTCTAGGTTGCGGTTGTCAGTCGCGTCCGTAAGCCGCGTCCGATAGTATGTTTCAAGCCTAAATCGATGATTATCGATATTACGGTCGCTAAAAGACGGACACCGCTCTTCCAAGAAAACGGAAAAGTCTGTTGTGTTTTGTTGTAGTTTGTGATAGCGGTGTCCAATGAAGACTCTACATTCCGCCATAAAAATCAGCTTCAGAATTTATTTTGGCATATGGATAATGATTTTATAAATCGATGAACGCCGTTCAAAAAGTGTCACGTTCCGCCTGAGCCGAGCGTGCAAGCGAGAGCGCGGAGCAAGCGATAGAGAGGCACGATCACCCTAAGCGTTCGGCTTGTTTCAGTCGTTGATTCAACAATGTTGTCTTATGACGTTATCACGTAAAAGACAACCAATTACAATACAATACAGGCAACCAACTTTTTTGCAATGTAACAGGTTGTCTAGTTTATTTGTGCCAAATAATGTAAAAGACACGCTTTGGAAACGCCAGTCATTCGCGGCTGTACTGTACTGTATCAGCCTTTTTAATAGTCCACTGCAGGACGTAGGCCTACCTACGAAGGGTGATTGGGCCATATCCACCACGCTGGCCCAGTGCGGGTTGGTGGATTCACATACGTCATCGAATTTCTTCTACGGACATATGCAGGTTGCCTCACGATGTTTTCCTTCACCGAAAAGCCAGTGGTGTGAAATTCCGTACATAAATTCCGGAGAACTCATTGGTACGGGACTGAGATTTAAACCCACAACCTCACGATTGTAAGGCCAGTGTCATTACCACTAGACCACCACGGCTTATCACCCAAATACACAAGCACGTCGGTTAGTGGTACGGAACCTTTAGTGGCCGAGCTGGACTCACACTTGATCACCATTTCATGTAGCAACAGTGACTCAGAATAAGTTTCTCGCAAGTAGTTTTAAAATATGCATATTAATAGATCGGCCAGACTAAAATAGGTATAGCAAAGATCATCACGCCAATGTATCAAGCAAACGTTGTAGTTCCTGTCTGTCTTAGTAGCGAGGCAACAAAGAGTTGTTATACAGAATAAATAATTGCTAGCAAAACCAAGTTCGCATATTATACTAATATATTAATACAGGACTTATCGAGCAATAAAACATGAGATATATTTATTAAATACTTCTTTTTCTTTTACTCCTGACGTTTAAATTAAGTTCGCATAGCCCGGTAAGCTAGCCCAGCCCCATGGCTAACGTCGTGTTCATATTCGTGCAAGGTTGCCTGGAAGAAATCGCCATGGGTGATAAGGCCGCCACTTTATAATCATATTTTTTGTCGTATTTATGTAAATAGTCTTTATTTTTCAAACTGTGGTTGTAAATAAAGAGTTTTGTCTGTCTGTCTGTCTGTCAGATAGGCGGTGTCAAATGACTAAAATGAAGTCATAAACGATTGCTATTGCTTAGGCGGTCGGGGGGCTTGTGAGGTAACATGAGAGGATGCACTGGACAACGATATTCCGGAAGAATTCATTCTATTCAATAATATATAGTTTTACTTATCATCGTGATCGACTTTTACTATGGGATCAACTCAACACCTTGTCGAAAGTGTAATGAAATTTTTCGATAACAGCTTACTTTTTAGGGTTCCGTACCCAAAGGGTAAAAACGGGACCCTATTACTAAGACTCCGCCGTCTGTCTGTCTGTCTGTCACCAGGGTCTATCTCATGAACCGTGATAGCCAGAACGTTGAAATTTTTACAAGTGACGTATTTCTGTTGCGTCTCTAAAAACAAATACTTACTAAAAAAAAAGCCTGGGAGAAATCGCTGCAGGCGATAAGGCCGCCCATTTTTCTACCGGATTATTGTTTATTTTTCTAGTTAAAGTTGTTTTGTAATGTATGGTGTGAAAATAAAGTAAGTAACTTTGTGTTGTATTGTAAAAAATATTTAAGGGGTTCCCATACAACAAACCTGAATGTTTAGCCGTTTTTCGCTCGCTATTAATAACGGTGACAGGAAGATGCTTGAAATATTCACAGAATATTAAGTTGTATATATCGTTCAAAATTATTTTTGAACGATATATACAACTTAATATTCTGTGAATATTAATATAAGTTATATTAATATAAGTATTTATATACTTAGTTAAATTATAATAAAATATATTAAGGGGGCTTCCATATGGTACGGAACCCTTTGTGCGCGAGTCCGACTCGCACCTGGCCGATTTCATTTCCTGGTTGATCCAAGTATAATAATATGTATGTACAGCCTTGGCCAAAAGTATTAGGCACCCTGTATTTTCACCCTACCTATCTTCTAAACTAATTTCACTCCTTTTTGGCATTTTTAACAAAATTAGCTGTCAATTTAATCACTTCAACAGTAATGAAAGCTTACTTGTTAGAGTCCAGAACACAAGTGACCAATTGACTGATAAGACCGAAAGAAAACCGAATCCTTTGTTTTCGGTCACCAGGTGTTTTATGACCTTAACAAAGAGCCGCTTGATATTCTAAGAAGTTATTTATGACCCCGGTAAGTCATTTAAGATAAGCACTCAATTATAACATGCGTTTTGATTTTTTAAAGGTGCCTAATATTTTTGGCCAAGTTAAACAACTTGTACTCCACTACTTTTGATAATAATTCAAAGTAATTTTTCCAAGTCGCAAAATCCTGTGTATAAGAGAAACCTATCTCTATGGAAGCTTCATATAAAACTAGGAAGTACAAGTAAACCCGTGGGCCGAGGCCTAATTATGTACAGCGATATTTAGTGAGAATGACCTTGTGTATTTAGCATTGTTAAATATAGATGTGCAAAACTGCAAAAACAAACAAATAAATCTGGATAAGTGCGAGTTCAAACGGTTCCGTATAAAAGATTTCCAGAGTTTTCTTATCATATTATTATTATGTACTACGGGACTAATCGCGCACTCAAATTACGAGATAAATAAATACCTCATCATCCCGACGTTTCGACCGAGTGAGGTTGCCAGTCTACCCGTGACCACGACCGATGCAACTCGGATGATACGGTATTTATTTATCTCGTAATTTGAGTGCGCGATTAGTCCCGTAGTACATCATAATAATGTGTTCAAATCGCGAAAGTTTAAAAACAACTCTTTTCTTATTTCTCTAGAAAAGGGAGGACATTTTCTGTAGCACTATTATTTATCAGATGTTTTTGATAATATTCGGCAAAACTGTGCGATATTCAAATCGGCAGATTTTTTTTGCGGATATGGGTATCATTAGTAGGAATTAGTACAATTGTCATAGGCATGATGACTAAAAAATATATTAATCCGTCAGATAGACTATCAAAAAATATTAGACACGTATTTTTTTTTCAATTAAACAAATATTAATGAAGATATAGCCCGTCAAAGTTCCGCGTGACGTCACAAGTGCCATACAAATGTATAGACTTCTGTAAGAGAAGTGACGTCACGACCCCCACTCCCAAACTTTGCCAAGGTATATCTTTGTCATCTGTTGTTTGATTGACAAAAGAAAAAATACGTTTATAATATTTTTTTATAATCTAACTCACGGACTAATTTTACTATTGTTTTTTTTTATCCAATCATCATGCCTATTCCAACAAAATCCAACATCGGATATAAAATGAACCAAATCGGTCAAGCGCGAGTCGAGATACAGGCGTAAAAAATAGATGTGATGCTAAATTAAACCTACTTAGTTGAGAATAGAGAATAGTATCCTGTGCAAATTGTTTATTTTGAGAACATATTAGTTGAAAATTCCTCAAAATTACAGATTTTATAAGCAATAATAATTACCACTGATAGTTTAAACAGAATTTTGTAATGAAATAAAGGTTGAAATGAATGGGATTTCCAAAATTCTTAATTATTCACTTATTTCATTATTCAATTTAGGCATGGAATCCTAAAAAACGCAGACAAAAACATGTTACATAATACCTATCTTTTGAAAAGAACCAGTGCTAAAAACTGGCTTTCATAAAAATAAATCCTAGCGAATAGATGATTGCAAAAATTCGCGTTTTCAAGGTCAGTGGCTTTGTAAAAGTTATGCAATGATGAGAAGGTAGGTATTTAAATTAATATCCAGTCTAACCCGCGAAAAATACTCGTATCTTACCTTAGTAATGTTTTTTTTACAAGTTCTAATCTACAATCTTGAAATAGTAGAAATGAAACCAGTGTTTGCATGCATCTGTATTTTATACTTATTTTAGACTAGCTGATCCGATTAACTTCATCTCACTAATTCGACCGATTCTAGATAATAGTTAGATACGGCAACGTTTAAGGTTTGCGCACATAATGTCGGGCTGCAGCGGGGTGGAGCGGGCCGCAGCGCAATATTAGTATGGAAATGCGGAAAATGCGGCCCGTTGCGCCCCGACACAGTGTGCGTTAGTTCATATAAAATACATATAAGCGATTTGAGCGGATTTTTGCGCTGTAAAATGAAATTTTCGTTTATGTAAAATGTAAAGTTCTCTGCTTTCCCCTCGGCCCCGCGCGATGCGTTACAGTCCTCATTTGGCGTAATGAATTAGTTGATTCTGTAGCTATCCAATGGTGTAACTGAATTTAGGATGGAGATGATAGATATGTATTAATGAAAAGATATGAAGCTGTAACACCAAACTGTATCCCCCGATTTTGTTATCATTTGTATTTAAACTTACCTCCCACTATGGAAGCAATTTTAAAGACTTATTCACGCCAAAAACATGCTATTAACAGAATATTACCATATTTCAGGTAGCAAAAAATGGCACGCTCGAAGCTGTCAGCAACGGAGACACCAAGGCGACCTGCGGGGGGAGGTGCGGGGCGGAGCAGTGCGCGCTCTGCCGGGGGGAGGTCGACACAGACAACAAGCAGAACATTGTGAGTATTCTCACTGCTATTAGATCTGGGTTGATATATATGGGTTGACAGCCTATACTGACTAGCTAACGTCCCCGTGCGGTCTTTTACACAATTACCCCTTTCAGCAGTCGCTGTATTGCTTTTGTCAGTCCAGATGTTGGTTTTTGTCTTCAGGTCGCATTTTTCAACCAATGTATTTAGGTCTAGATTTAGGTCACGATTTAGGTCGACACGGACAACAAACAACATTGCGAGTATTCGTCCTGCTATTAGATGTGGGTTGATACGGCCTATACTGACTAGCCTAACGCCCTCGTGTGGTCTATTACACATTTAGCTTTTTCAGGATTCGTACCCGACTTTATACTCGTAACTACTCCAATGGCGGAGTAGTTTTAACATCAGTTATAGATTTCTTTGTCCTAGTAGCTTTGCGTGACTAAGGTTATGGTTGATTTATAACAAAAATAACATTGTACAAAAATATATTATTGATTCTGGTAATTTTTACAGATATTAGCCTGAAAAAGACATACTTCACTTTATTTAAACTAAAATATGTATAATTTTCGCAAATTGCACGAAATAAAATACGATATTTTATCTGTGGCGTGAACGCTCTAAGATGGGTGGCAACTCTGGTGACGCCACATGCTAGTAAGCGAGAATTTCTCGATTGACTGCTGTTTGTGTGATTTGTGCTTAATGTTTTCGGAGTAATATTATTGGATCTGTACGTTACTTCTAATGTACCTTATGTTCAATTTTTAGATGTGAACTGGTATTTACTAAAGTATTAGCTAACGTGATATACTAGCGTGTGACGATTTCCAAAAAATCAACAAAATCATTACTGTATCAATTTTTTCCCTGTACATTGTGTTCGTTACTTAGATCTTGACATACCTTAACCTCCACATGTTTCGTCCCCAGGAAGATGCAGACGACACAGTCTCCGAAGCCCCAGCGGAATACATTCCAGGGTTGAACTTGGAGTTCCTCCGGCAGCTGGTGTCGCTTGCCCGTATCATGGTGCCAGGAGTGCGCAGTCACGAGGTGGCTTTGTTGGTCGCACATACTGGCTGCCTGTTCTCTAGAACCTTCCTCTCTATTTACGTAGCTGCGTTAGAAGGGTCTATAGGTAAGTTGACTGCTTGAAACTTTCGATTCCTTGACATAAGTGACTGTTCCTGTGTCTACCAGAAGAATACAGACCTTCTCTGTCTTATTATGGCTGCACTGAAAAGTTTTATAGATTAATAAATCTTGACACTTTTCTATTCCTCGTGATAAAAGGTTGAAAGTACCTGTTGAGTTCTATATCGCTGTATGTAAACAAGCGCGTAACGTGCTTTAACATGCTCTTTGTTTTTAAGAAATTCGTGTGAAAAATATTTATTTTTTTTAAGTTTTTTACGAGTTTATGTTATATATAAACTCGGATTATGATTAATTTTTAAGTAATTTTACATGTATCAATCTTTTCTCCAAACGAAATTCACGGAAATAAAGAAATACCTTACGTTTTGTCGATAGAGAACCAGGTCCCAGAAGACTTTAGACCTATCTGCTTTAATATTAATACGAGTATAAGTAAATTAATGTTCGTATTTGCTATAGGCATTTGTTGTTCAAATGGACACTTAATCATGTGAGATTTGTATTTTCAACTCAATATTTCTTTAGTCATCGTGATGATTAATCTCTACTGTGTTTTCTTCCTCAGTGAGGCATATAGTGCAAAAAGACATGCGTCGGTTTGCGGTGCTGCTGCTGCAGTGGTTCTCAATCGCCATTCCCGCCACTTTCATCAACTCCATGATTAGGTATCTTGAAGGTGAGTCCCGTAGTATCTCAGGTTGTCTCATCAAATAAAAATCTAAATTACGATCAATAATTACGATAATTGTGATCACAACGACTTATGGAAGGAAATGGGGGAGACCTTTGCCCGGGAGAGGGACAGTATAGGTAATATATTATATACCTTCTGTGTACTAAATATCGGGAATTTGTCAATAAAACAAAAAATACAAATTATTCATCTAAATTTATTTTATCGCCTTCAAAGTGGGCCCCATCGCTTGCAATACAACATCTCCAATGCTTCACCCAGTCTTCCATACATTTTTCATAGGCTATTTGCGGTATGGCCTTTAGCTCATTCAGCGAATTTTCTTTTATGGCTTCTATCGACTCAAAACGTTTTCCTCGAAGTGGTAATTTTAACTTGGGAAATAAAAAAAAGTCAGACGGAGCCATATCAGGTGAATACGGTGCTTGGTCGAGAAGTTTTGTTGAATTTTTCGCTAAAAACTCTTTCACTATAATGGCTGTGTGTGATGGTGCATTATCATGGTGCAGCATCCATGAGTTGTGTTGCCACAAATCTGGACGTTTTCGGCGGATACTCTCACGCAAACGCTTCATGACGCCTAAATAATATTCTTTATTCATTGTTTCTCCCTCTGGAAGGAATTCGGAGTGAACCACACCACGGTAGTCAAAAAAAACTGTCAGCATCACCTTGATTTTGGAGCGACTTTGCCGCGGTTTTTTGGGTTTCGGCTCGTTTTCGAGACGCCATTCTGAAGACTGTTGGCTTGTTTGCATGTCGTACTCATAAACCCATGTCTCGTCGCCAGTTATTATACGTTTTATAAAGGTCGGATCCGTAGAAGCTCGGGAAACCATGTCTTCAGCGACATGCTTTCGCTGCGCTTTTTGAACAAAATTGAGCTCTTTTGGAACTAGTCGAGCGGCGACGCGTTTCATGCCTAAAATGTCAATGAGAATGTTGTGGACGGACTTAAAAGATATGTTCACCTCACTAGCCAACTCTCTCAGACTCATACGTCGATTTTCGAGCACTAGCTTCTTGATTCTGTTGATGTTTTCTTTGGTCGTAGCAGTTGAAGGTCTACCAGATCGAGGCAAGTCTACTACTACTTCTCGGCCTTCTTTAAAAGCCTTATACCATTCATAAGCCCTTGTTTTCGATATACACGATTCGCCGTAGGTATTTCGCAACATTTTTAGTGATTCACCACATGAAATATCATTCGAAACACAAAATTTAAGGCACACTCTTTGTTCAACAATATTTTCCATTGTAAAAATCGCCGAGAACTCAACACTATGACCAACAAAAAGTGTAGTTTAAAACAAATTAAATGACAGATCCCGCTCAAACTTTGCGCGCTAAATCAATACAGTGCTACCAACATGCAGTAAAAAAATTAGAACGACCTCTTTTACACGGGTCTTTTTATTGACATATTCCCGATACTTTTTACACAGAGTAGTATATTGCATTTCATATGTACATTAACTTTGCAATTGCATTGTATAGGTCGAATTACATAACTTGGCGTCTGTGATGTTAGTTGCACGCTGCGAATAACCTAATCCTTGCGCAACTGTTAAATGCGCTTCAGTGCAGGGTTATACACAGCTTGTAACTAATATCGTAGCTGCCGAATTGTGTGATTCGGCTTAAATGAAAAGAAAAATCTAACTTTCTATTTCGATCGGTGTCACCCAGGAGTGTTTGAACGAGTTTAAACCCTCCTAGATGACACTGAATCTTGTTTACAAGACTATAGCTACGTTTTTGTAATAAAATGATGTTGTACTCAGGTCGCCTGGCGCTGGCTTTCCGCACGCGAATAGTGAACCACGCGTACGACCTGTATTTCCGCAACCAAACATACTACAAGGTCGGCAACTTGGACGCGAGGATAGAAAACGCTGATCACAGGTACGTTTTCTCTTTCTCTCACCAGTTTACCCTATGTTCCATGACTGTAACAGGCACGATGACTAAAAAAATATAATTAGACAGATAAAACTCTTTATTTACAACTACAATATGAAAAATAAACACTATTTACACATACAAGACAAAAAAATATAATTATAAAGTGGCGGCCTTATCACCCATGGCGATTTCTTCCAGGCAATCTTGCACGAATATGAACTGACAAGAACAAGAAATAGTGGCCTTAAATAGATATTAACAAAGAAAACACCTATAAATAATTTATATTTATATTTATATATTGTTGGAAAACAAACAGCTTTTGTAATACTTATAGTACGATAGCAAACGCAAAGAAGCCTTGCAGTTCTCACTAATAGCTAAACATTCCAGTTATAAAGCATAAAATAAGTTGTAAAGTATTTAGGTACGTATTTTGCAACATAAGTGCAATTACAGGAGCCAATACCAATATAGATCGCTTAAGAAGAAGAAGATAAAGAACACTAAGAGAAAAGACCTAGTCATCCGAAAAGAAAATAGTACAGGCATATTTCTTAAAGAAGTTTTGTCTAGCAGTGAACAAATCTACATCTTTTGAATAGCTGAGATTGAAGTTATTGCACACTCTAATAAAATAAGAGTTTTGTTTATAATTAGTCACACGTGGTTCTAAATAGAGCATAATGAACTAAATATACTTAATTCAATCTAAGTTTTAAATATACTTACATATATACGATATAATATATAAATATAATTATACATACTTTATAAAATAGTAGCGAAAGGAACAAGTAGCATTATGATTTCAGATACTGAGCTTTCACAAGTTGTTTGAAAACGTTCAAGAAAGGTGAACGCTTAATTTCTAAAGGGAAATCATTCCAAAGTCTGACTGCCTCCACAAAGAAAGAATAATCGTAGAAAGATGTTTTGTGACGAGGTAAACTAAGTGTGAGATTATCTGAAGATTTTAGATAACCACTCAATAGAGAGTGCCGAAAACGAAAACGCTCTCGGAGATAGGGTGGGGACGAAGGAATAAACAGGCTGTACAAAAAGGAAAGAATATGAGCATCCCGGCGACGACGAATAGGGAGCCACTTGAGTTTAGCGCGAAACTCTAAAATTAGTCCGTCAGTCAGACTACCAAGAAATATTAGACACGTATTTTTTACTGTAACGTGTCCATTATTTTTTGATAATTTTACTTACGGACTAATTAAATAAAGATTTTATTACCCAGTCTTTATGCCTATTATCTGATGTTATCTATCTAGTCGAATTCATGAAACTATTTGTAGTCTTACAGAAGTCAAATAGCAACCGCAATTATTTTAAACCAGTTTGGATCGGTGGTGTTTTCTCTCTCATTTTTGTCACCTGTACTTATTTTATCACCATACCAAAAGGTCGAATTTGGTGTTCATTTTGCACTTTTTAGCATCCTATTATTTTTGTACCTATAAAAGCAAATCATTAATAAATTGTTCAAAATCATTGTTTTTGAATTATGTTTTGTGTAGGAAGTGTGAAGGTGGTTGTTCCGTTTTTGGGAAAAATAGTTATTATTTTTTATTTCGATGGTCCTAATAATAATTTTATAGTTGAATAATATCTAATGTACAGAAGATTTTTCCCCAATAGATAAACAAAATAATGTAAATTATCTGTTTATATTTTCAGATTAACGGAAGACGTATCAGTGTTTACTCAGTCGGTAGCGCACCTGTACAGTTCCCTGACGAAGCCGTGCTTCGACTTGCTGCTTATTGTGCTAACCCTGGCCAGCTACTCCAGCAAGATGAAGGGCAATATATTCCTCGGTTAGTATTACTTAGGAACGGAATTTCACACCACAAGCTTTTGGGTAAAGAACAACATCGTGAGGTAACCTGCATACGTCCGGAGAAGGCTTCGATGGCGTATGTGAGTCCATCAACCCGCACTGGGATAGTCCGGTGGATATGGCCTAATCACCCTTTATGGATCCTGCCGTGGACTATAATCACCCTTTATTGGTAGTAGGCCTACGTCCTTCAGCGGACTATCAAAAGGCTGGTACAGTATACTTAGTACTTGGGTCGTTTTTTGCAGAATCCGCCTAGAAAGGTATAATGTAATATAGCATCTACTGAAGACAAAGAATTTTTAGTAGTGATAGTTAGCTCTTTCACTCGGCCATTCTGATAATGTGGTGCCCTCACACACAACTTCTGTAAAAATCTTGATAGTGTAGGGGAACGTATCTGTTTAAGTATATTTAACTTTTTATTGAACATGCATTATTATCCGTGTGTAGTTTGTTATCAATACATAAAAATGTCGAGCTAGTCATTAATTTTAAGTGCGTTTAATATAATAGGTAGGGTACCAACCAATTTTTTTTACTATACCCATTAAAGATCATAAGTAGCACAGTTCTGCGCTCCTTACTCTGTGTAATATCAAATCTAATGTTGTTTTTTTGCTTAGGTCCGTCGATCGCGACGGTGGTGATCTGCCTGACAGGGCAGCTGCTGCGGCTGCTGTCGCCGCGCTTCGGAGCGCTGGCGGGCGAGGAGGCGCGCATGAAGGCCAACCTGCGACACGCGCACGCGCGCCTCATCGCGCACGCGGAGGAGGTCGCCTTCTACGGCGGACACAAGGTATACCGTGCTTCGGAGCGTCTCTACTAAGCCACAGATAATGGGGAAGTTAAATTTGCCTTTTGCGGACATGACATGATTAAAACGATATGGCAGGACAAAACACTCATAGCTAACCAATAATTCGATTAAATACTTTTAAATGTATATCATTCAGGTTACCAAACGAAGAATCAGACGGGAAGAGAGAAACTATAATAATGTGCTCACTTCGTTAGCACTTGTTTAACTTACGAAAAGTTCACTTACTACCTTTTCTGTCTATTACTGTCTGGCGAAAATATAAAAGCATTAATTTCTTTACCTTATTCTGTACCAGCCTTTTTAGTAGTCCACTGCAGGACGTAGGCCTACCCACGAAGGGTGATTGGGCCATATCCACCACGCGGGCCCAGTGCGGGTTGGTGGATTCACATACGCCATCGAATTTCTTCTACGGACGTATGCAGGTTGCCTCACGATGTTTTCCTTCACCGAAAAGCCAGTGGTGTGAAATTCCGTACATAAATTCCAAAAAACTCATCGGTACGGGACCGGGGGTTCGAACCCACGACCTCACGATTGTAAGGCGGGTGTCACTACCTCTTGACCACCACGGCTTATCAGTACGTCTAAAAAAAAGAGTTTTGGTTTCATGTTTATCTGTAGAGGTTATGTCTGATTTCCGAAAAAAAAGATAAATGGATGAATTCTGATCATATTCGAGACATAGGAGTTCATGATGAGATTACGTGTGGAAGACTGAAGTGGTGAAAATAATCACTCCGTGCCAACTTATGTGATTAGGACACAAAGATGTAGATAAAATGCAGTTTTGCTTGCTTGGTTTTTTCACCTAGTCTATTTAACTTCCAGGTGGAGCTAGGCCAGCTCCAATCGGCGTACAAAGAGCTTGTGGGTCAAATGACGTCCGTATTCAAACTGAAGCTGTGGTACGTGATGCTGGAGCAGTTCTGCATGAAGTACGTCTGGTCCGGGACCGGGATGGTCATGTTGGCACTTCCCATCCTCACGGCTACGAGAAGTGGTAAGTCGATAATAATAAATAAATAAATACTAGGGGACATCTTATGATCTTACACACGGTCTCTGACCCCAAACTTAGCAAAGCTTGTGATATGGCTGCCAGAAACTGATATACTGCATTTACATATTTTATACATAATGATATCCAGACACAGAGCAAGCACCTACGTTTATCACAAAAATTCTTGCCCTGGGTGAGCATCGAACCCACGTCTCATTAGTCCAGAAGTGAGGGTTACTAACCAGTAACCACTGGGCCAGTGGGGCAATTGAATGATGGTCATAATGTGACGTAAGGGTCATATAAAGTAGGGGCCATTTGACGTAAGGGTCATGCAAAAGTAGGTGTAAATAGTTGTTACATGGTGAAAGATGTCATAATTATGACATCTTTCACCATGTAACGGGATGCGACGCATTATCATGTGACGCCCAGCTGTTAAATGAAACTGGACGTCATATAACGCATTTATATATTTAAATTATATAGGTATTCAAATGACGAGACGAGAAATCAGATGACGTAAAAGAAAGAATTTCTGGTTTTAAACCGTCTCCTAAAAATAAATTCTCAGTACGTTATTATGTGTTTTTTGTTTCTATGATTTTTTCGCCATTGGTAGACCGTCATTTTTAGTTTTTTAATCTGTAAAGGAACTTCTCGAGATGTTGTTTTTAAACTTTCGCGATTTGAACACATTATTATTATGTATTACGGGGCTAATCGCGCACTAAAATTACGAGATAAATAAATACCTCATCATCCCGACGGCGACGTTTCAACCGAGTTGCATCGATCAGTCTACCCGTGACCATGATCGATGCAACTCGGTTGAAACGTCGAGATGATGAGGTATTTATTTATCTCGTAATTTTAGTGCGCGATTAGTCCCGTAGTACATAATAATAAATTCTCGAGATGGTCCCATAAAAAAATAATTCAATTAGATTCAGTAATTTAAAGCAATTCCTATAAATGAAAATTGTAGCCCAGTTGCAGTTACAAATTGCCGTTTGGTTCAGTCGATTGTATGAAGATTGTATTATGATTTTGTCATAAACATTTTTAGTCGTAATTAAATAAATAATAAATAAATATTTTGGGACCGTGTGTAAGCACACGGCCTCTGACCCCAAACTAAGCAAAGCTTGTGATATGGCTGCCAGAGATTGATATACTAGGTACATATACTTATTTTTAAATACATACTTTTATAGATAGTAACTAAATAACACCCAGACACAGAGCAAACACTTATGTTCATCACATATATATTTGTCCTGGGTGGGGATCGAACCCAAGCCCCTTTGACCCGGAAGTTAGGGTCACTAACCACTGAGCCACCGAGGCAGTCAATTGTTCATCAAGTAATAATGGTCCTTATTTGTGTTCAGCTAAGGGCGACGACAGCATATCAGCGCGCACGGAGTACATGACGACGTCTCGGAATCTGCTCAACTCCGCCGCTGACGCTATCGAGAGGCTCATGTCTAGTTATAAGGTGAGAAATAATTAATTATCTACTTGTTGTTGTTGTTGCTAGCCTGTCGTGTCCCACTGCTGGGCAAAGGCCTCCTCCCGATCTTTCCAGATAAGACAGTTTTGTGCTATAGTGTACCAATCAAAGGTCTCAAGGTCGTCGTGCCATCTCTTTCGGGGCCTGCCAAGTGGCCGGACTGAGTTTGGCCCATAGTTCTTTCGGCATGCGGCTCACATGGCTCACTTGTTGTTTTTATTACATGATTTTCTAAGTATAATTCTACTATTTCAAATAGGTAATTTAACACGACAAGATAATTAAGCGTATAGTATTATAGGACATCATTGTACTGTGTACTCACCATTAAGGCAAACTATGGATTGTGGCAACCATGGGACCAACGCAGAAGTGATGTATATAATATCTGCGTGTCCTTCAAGTGTCGCAGCTAGCGAGCGGTGGTTAGTAATAAACAAGCTTTGCTCACGAGTGCCGGTGTGTTATTTACCTACCTGCGCGGAAACATATCATTGGCGACGAGTTGGTGACTGCAAGATTTTGTATACGCACATAGAAAACGAGATCAAAATGACATCTTACTTAGGAAATCTGCCGATATTTGATCTCAGGCACGGCGAGTGGAGTATTTTCAAGGCCAGATTCAACCAATTTATGAAAATAAATACGGTAGCAAATGTGAACCAAGCAGGGCTGCTCCTGACACATTTAGACGACGATACCTACCGCTTGGCTCGGAATTTGGCTTTTCCCAGGGAACTGGACTCGCTGACGTGTACAGAGCTTGTTGCATTATTGGACGGCCACTTCAAGCAAAAAAAAGTTTCTTTTGTGGAGAAGGCGCAGTTTTACGGAGCAACTAGAAGTCCAGGCGAATCTTTAGGAGACTGGGCGGCGCGATTAAGAGGCCTAGCGAGCTACTGTGGCTTCGGCACCGCCCTGGAAACGAACCTGCTGGATCGTTTCGTCCTTGGTCTGGGCTCAGGCCCCGAGCGCGACAAGTTATTTGAACAGGAGCCGAGCTCACTTACATTAGCTCGGGCTATTGAACTGGCGGAGCAGGCAGCGTGCGCTAAGCAAGCAAAGGTGATGATGTCGTCCGGTGACGCGGTGACGGTCAAGGAGGAACCGGTTTACCGGGCGAAGTTTCAAGCCGATCGCGGCATGGAGATGCGGCGAAGTAGTGGTGCTGGTTTCCCAGGCGCTGGCACCTCCGGTTCGACTTCAGAGCGTTGCGTCGTATGTGGAATGAAAAACCATTGCAGCGATACATGCAAATACCGTGCTTATAAATGCCAAAAGTGCGGCCAAAAGGGCCATCTCAAGCGCGTATGTGTTAGTGGAAAAAATAAGTCGCGTTTTAACCACGTTGAAACAGTGCAGAATTGCAACGCGGCAGACAAACCCTTGGACGCTTCTTGTGAGGAATGTCAAAATTTTAATTTGAGGTATGTTACGGATAAACCAATTAAACTTGACCTTATGTTAGGAGAACAGGAATTATCGATGGAACTTGATTCAGGCTCGGGCAGATGCGTTATTTCAGATAAATTGTATAACGAAAAATTTTTAGCCTATCGCTTACATAGTAGTCACATTAAGATGTGTTTGTACAACGGACATAAAATCACGCCATTAGGCTATTTTGAAATCTGTGCTTCGTATAATAAAATTAAAAAAAATATAAGAATTTACGTTGTTCACAATGGAGGACCGGCGTTACTCGGTCGAGATTTTATGTCCGCCTTCAATTTTATTTTAACTACAGAGACAAACTCAAATATTTACGCCTTGAAAAGTGACACAGCAGACGAGGTAGCCGAATTATTTAAAAAGTTTCCTGATCTCTGGCGCGATGAATTAGGTGAATTTAATAAATTTAAGGTACATTTAAAATTAAAAGATAATGCTAACCCGAATTTTTTTAAAGCACGAACTGTACCCTTTGCCCTACGTGATAAGGTCGAAGAAGAGTTGCGTCGATTAGTGGGGCTAGGTATATTAGTTCCTGTGAACTACTCGCAGTATGCTACCCCCATTGTACCGGTTATTAAAGATAACGGACTGATTAAGATCGCAGGTGATTTCTCCGTGACATTGAATAGGGACCTAGTAATTGATAAATTTCCATTGCCGCGCATCGAGGAAGTATTTGCCAAAATAGGAGGAGGTGAACATTACAGTAAAATTGATTTAAAAAATGCATACAATCAATTTTTGCTTGACGAAAGTTCACAAGAACTTACTACTATTAATACTCATAAAGGATTATTTAAATATACAAGATTAGTCTACGGCTTGGCAAACGCACCTGCAATTTTCCAAAAATCAATGGAAACTTTATTATCTGGGATCGATGGGGTTAGTATATGGCTTGATGATATATGTGTAACCGGTGCTAACAGAACTGACCATTTAAAAAACCTAAACGAAGTTTTAGTTAGGCTGAGCGATGCAGGGCTGCGCCTACACAAAGAAAAATGCGAATTTTTCAAAGAAAGCGTCACATATCTAGGTTACTTCATTAGTAAAGACGGTCTTAAGGCGAGTCCCGACAAAGTCGCAGCTATTTTAAATGCACCAGAACCTACCAATGTTACCGAAGTCAAGAGATTTTTGGGTGTTTTAAATTATTACCGAAATTTTATACCAAACGCCTCGGCCATACTTAGTCCTTTACACGAACTACTCCGTAAAGACGCAGCTTGGGAGTGGGGCGAGCGCCAGCGGCGCAGCGTGGAGCGAGTCCGTCGTGAATTGGCTTCGGAACGTGTTTTAGCGCATTTTGAGCCTCGCGCGCGGTTAACCGTGGCCGTGGACGCGGGCCCTGCCGGCGTGGCCGCCGTGCTGTCGCAGCTGGACGCGGCGGGCCAAGAGCGTCCGCTCGCGTATGCCTCGCGCTCGCTCTCCGCTAGCGAGAAGAATTACAGCCAAATACAGAAAGAAGCGACAGCTATCATATTCGGGGTGAAAAAATTTCATCAATATCTGTACGGCCGTGATGATCCTTTTATTTTAAAAACAGACCATAAGCCCCTGGTTTCGATATTTAATACGAAGACGGGCGTACCCGTTACGACGGCATTAAGATTGCAACGATATGCCATAATATTATCAGCGTACAATTATATCGTTCAGTACATATCTAGTGAAAATAATTTAGTGGCAGATTTTTTTTCGCGCGCTCCCTTGCCTAACTGTGAATCGGGAAGCACCGATAGTGAAGCCGATACATATTATGCGCTTAAATTCCTCGATGCGTCATCTCCGGCGATAACAGTCGAGGACATCGTGCGAGAAACCGCTCGCGACCCTACTATGCAGACGGTCGTTAAATATATGCAGGTAGGCTGGCCACGTAAAATAACTTGTAAATCTATTTTACCATACTTTCAGTGCAAGTCCGATTTACAATATGAAAAGGGTTGTATATTTAGAGGACATAGGATAGTTATTCCATCTGCACTGAGAGATAAGATGTTAAGCGAATTGCACGAGTCCCATTTGGGTATAATTAAAAGCAAAAATAACTGTCGATCTCGTTTTTGGTGGCCGCGGGTGGATCATGATATCGAAGCGTGGATAGGGTCGTGCGCGAGCTGCACCGAGGTGCGCAGCGCGCCGGCGCGAGCACGCCCTGGCCCGCGCCCGCGCGCGCCTGGCAGCGCGTACACATCGACTACATGACGGTGGGCCAGAGGGTGTACTTGGTGGTTGTCGATGCGTTTAGCAAGTGGTTAGAATGCGTTCACATGAACAACGGTACTTCCACGAGCGCATTGATTACGAAACTTAAAGGAATCTTTGCTACCTTCGGCGTCCCCGAACTGCTGGTGTCAGATAACGATGCAAAAATAAATTCGATCGAGTTCAGAACCTTCTGCTCGGCTAACGGTATCAAATACATGACTATTTCTATTTATCACCCGGCCAGTAATGGTCAAGCAGAAAATTCTGTACGAACATGTAAAAAAATGTTAAAATGTATCATTAAAGAGAATGCCTCGCCACAACAAGTACACGAACAGCTGTTAGGGTACCTATTCAATTACAGGAACACCGTGCATTGCACCACTCAAGAGACTCCGGCGAAACTAATGTTCGGTAGGCAGCTTCGTACGCGCCTTGACCTTATATTGCCGAGTAAAGATAAGCGGACTATTCAATCATCGAAGCCGCCCGCCGGACGGAGCTTCGACCTAGGAGATAAGGTTTTCATTCGATGGTACGGTGCACGGAAGGAAATTTGGCGATTAGGTACAATAACAGAAAAAGTAGGCAATAGAATGTACAAGGTGTTTGTAGCGGATTTGGATGTTTATTGTATCAGACATGTCGATCAAATTATTCGATACAGGGGTTATGAAAAACGGGACAGCGATAAAAAAAATGATTGTGAGGAGCCTTATCAGTTCTATCCTGCTCCATGTGTGCTCGCGGATAATTTATTGTCACAGGAACGGCCGCCCGGGCCGGGGCCGGCGGCGGCGACCGGCACAACTCGGCCGGATATCGAAGGAACTTCGGAGATGGGAACTGATGAAGCTCCGATGCCAATCGAATTAGACAGTGATGCGGAACAGTGGCGAGATTGTGAAGGTGATGTTGAGCGAGAACTCCCTCAGAGTGCCGAGCCTGCCACCGGCAGCGCCGACGCCGCGCCGGCGCGCGCTCGCTCGCCGCCGCCGGTCGCGCCGCCGCCGCCGCTCCCCGCGGTTTCCCCTCGCACACCGCGCGCTAGGCGCAATAAACAGATAGTAGATTACAAACGGTATTTGTAGTATTAATTATGGTGTTCTTTATCCTGTGTACACACTACTTCAAATATTAGTAGCATTGTCATTGTAGTAAGGTTACGTTGTTATTTAATATTAGTTATGTTGCATTTTTATTATTGTCACCAGATTCGCGAAATTAAGCGTGGAGGAATGATGTATATAATATCTGCGTGTCCTTCAAGTGTCGCAGCTAGCGAGCGGTGGTTAGTAATAAACAAGCTTTGCTCACGAGTGCCGGTGTGTTATTTACCTACCTGCGCGGAAACATATCAAGAAGTCACAAAAAAATGTTGTTCCAATTACAAAAAGTTCAAATGACGACAAAATTTATTGAAGGATTTCAGGGTTAGAATCATAGCAAAAGTTTGCCATAATGATTATAATGGCGACCTAATAACAAAGTAAGTATAAGAACAACATGGTTTTCCTGATCTGTGATGATAGCGTTTGATGCTTACTAATATTATAAATCCTAAAATTTGTTTGCTGGTTTATTGGTTTGTTATTATTTTACGCAGCGATAGTGCAACGGATCGTCTTCATTTTTGGTATGGATGTAGTTCAAAGGTTGAAAAGTGACATAGTGACTACTGAAAAGTGGCTACTTAATATTCCAGAAAAATGAAATGTGCCTATGGGATAGCACAATAACCAAGGTATGACGCACACTTAGACACTTTGACGTAGATAGGGACGTTATCATCACTACAACAACAGAGGCAGCAAAAGATCTGAGGGAGAAGTTATCGCACCGGATAGGAGATCTGGTAAAATCCAGAGTGCGAACCATGGCTTCATCTCTCGTCAATGGTTTCGGAAAAGAGAGCTTCGGTCGTCTTTTGGTGGACGAAGCTCTAATGAACCATTTTGGAGCCATAATAATGGCTGCCCGGCTGTCTGGTGCTAGCAAACTTGTCCTCATTGGAGACGTCAATCAGTTGCCTTATATCGACAGAGAAAATCTCTTCGAAATGAGGTACCATCGTCCAACTCTAGTTGCAAATATCACCCAGGAGTTACTCTGCACACACAGAAACCCAATGGATGTCGCGTATGCGTTGAGGGAAATATTCTCAGGTATATATTCCTCAGCCCATCGTATTAGGTCTCTTGAGCAGAAAAGGTTCAAGGGGGCTTAAATATCCAAAACCCTCCCTAACACCCTTTTCTTAGTGCATACACAGGAAGAAAAGGAGACTCTCATAAGTTAAGGTTATGGGGGAGGCTCAGGATCACGCACTCTTACCATTCACGAAGCTCAGGGACTAACGTACGAGTCGGTAATCGTTATAAAAACAAAGCCGAAAATGAGACTACACGTCACGCGTCTCACACGCAGTCGTTGCACTATCGCGGTACACTGGGACCTTCATCTACTACGCCGACGACATCGAAAATGATGCCATCAGTCGATTCGTGAGGCGCGCATCGTCTGTGTCATCGGAGACCATCAAGGAGCACAACCTGCAGATGGCTGTCAGAGATCGGAACGAGGCGGTGATGGATGCTTTGGGCCGGGAGAAGGCAACTAAATTGGCATAGGACGTGAAAAATGTGTATTTGTAATTTATAAGAAATAAGCATTGTGTGCATGCCCCAAGCATTCATGCTCGCCATCGAAGGCTCCTTCTTGCGGCGGCATCATGTGTCGGGTCGTTCTCCTCCCTCGAATATGGTCGAGGAGAGCGATGGCTGGCACATGTGTCACACTTGTGATCGGGTGCTGCTTGCGGGTCGCCGGTCTGCTCGTGGCATTCACGCAGTGCATTGACTAACTTAGGCTAATATTTCTAGTACCTACTCTTTGTACAGTAACTATAATAAAAAAAATTGTAAATCCTAGTTAACAAAGGGCACAGACCCTGGAGTCTGTGATTAGTAAATTTAAATTAAAAAAAAAAAACAGGTATGACGCGGGCTAAAGCTAGTATATTATTATAATTTTATCAACATCAATTACACTGAAGCACTTCTGTCATTATATGCACACTATACCGCATGCAGTTTTGCTGATGCAGATTTTCATTTAGTCTTTTCGGGGTCCGTGAATAATCGAACATTAGGCCGCGGTCACAGACACTCGTCGTACGAGACGCTTATTATTAAGATTAGATCCTCTGAAAAGGGAGAATAAGTGTTTTTTTTTTGTTTTTTTTTTTAATAGCTTCGCGTTTGACTACACTGCCTGATGTTAAGCAGATGTGCGGTCTAGGGTGTAGCACTTTTACCTAGAAGATACCTATTTACTCGGGATTTGAAGACACCCACGTTGTACTTTAACGGGAAGACAGACCCAGGCAAAGCGTTCCACATTCCTACTACCTACACATACTTAAATTGACATACTTTCAAAAATATATTTCCATCGAGTAACCACATAACTTTTTTCTCAGGAAGTGGTAACGCTAGCTGGGTACGCCACCCGCGTATCGGACATGTTGAAAGTGTTCGAAGAAGTCGCGAGAGGGCGCTGCATCCGAGCCGTACATGTGTCTTCCAATGGCGCTGCTTTCCAGGTCACCTTCAAGGACAATACGCCCGTGCCGCAAGGTAAGAATACTCCACTGCTGGACATAGGCTAATAGGATAATAGCTTTGTTATTAGGCCCCTAGGGATCTCCAATAAGACCAGTTAGAAGCGGCTTGCGCGATCCTCTTGAGGTCAAGATGGATGGATGTCCTTGTGGGTGAAAATTCTACGCTGCGTACGTGGTCTTCACTCGAGTACTTTTTGACCCCATTGGTCATCAAGCCTCCGTTCTATGTGCTGCC
This sequence comes from Hypomecis punctinalis, assembly GCA_949316475.1. Classification (NCBI taxonomy): domain Eukaryota; kingdom Metazoa; phylum Arthropoda; class Insecta; order Lepidoptera; family Geometridae; genus Hypomecis; species Hypomecis punctinalis. The sequence continues at coordinate 2,000,552 of OX438819.1, read as the reverse complement.
CACTGCCATTTCAACTTGCCAATCCGCTGGGCTATGTCAGTAACTTTAGTTCTTCTATGGATCTCCTCATTCCTGCTTCGATCTTGCAGAGAGATTCTGAGCATAGCCCTCGAAATTTGTACCTACTACCAATTGTAAAAAATTGTATTGTACAATTTATTCTAATTTTTTAAACTGGGTTTTGACCCGCAGTTACACTGCAAAACCTGCTAAAAGTCGAGAACAGTACTATCTTTTAGCTCTTAAACAACATTTTTTGTCCTTAAGGCAATTGTCAACCGCATATTTGGCCATACAAAAAAACAATAAGCAATTATATCTACCTTTAAATATTTTTTTCGTAATCAATAATCGCTAGGCTTAAACGTGTTATTTTTTATAATTTTTTAAATTACTAAAAGTTTTAAGCCTCCAAAAAGTCATATTTTTACGCAAAAACCCCTTAAATTGTAATTAAATGTTATGTTTTAGGTGTCAATTGCTTGGGTATGAAATATTACACGCTCGTACGAGTATGTCTTACTATTTTCAGAAAACTTTTAGGTTCTGTGCTTTAAGTCTTGGCTGAAAAGTATTGACTTATAGCACAGAACCTAAAAGTTTTCTGAAAAAAGTAACACATACGAGCGTGTAATATTTCATACTCAAACAATTGACACGTAAAACATAACATTTCAATACTTACTTAATCAATACTTTTCAGCCAAGATTTATAGCACAGAACCTAAAAGTTTTCTGAAAATAGTAAGACATACGAGCGTGTAATATTTCATACCCAAGCAATTGACACCTAAAACATAACATTTAATTACAATTTAAGGGTTGAAAAGTTTTCTCTCGGAAAGTAAATTCTATAAAAAAATGTACCGAAAATTATCTCTAGCTATATAACGCGAAAACAGTGGTCAATTCATATTTCTCTTAATGCTAAATTGTTTATTTCAGGCAAGATAATATACACGAACGACCAGTCCATCAGTCTGCGCAACGTTCCGATCGTGACTCCATCCTGCGATGTGGTGGCGGGTGGGGTTACCCTGGACATCCGGCCTGGCACGCACTTGCTTATTGTCGGACCTAATGGCTGCGGGAAATCTAGGTAAATAACTCATTGTTATATAACTGATCATTGAAATGATTTTAATTTTATAGTGCTTCCCACACTAAGTTTATCTCAAAGAGTTATTCTCGTGATAGACATTTCAAAAATCCCATTTTATTGATTTAGCAGTGCACCATCTCTCGTCAATGTTCAAAAGTTCTAATAACTTCAGTTGAGTGATAACCTGTCTAATACGGGTATCACAGGTGGCGCTGCCAATGCTATAAGTTAGTTAAAATCTTAAAAACTTCACAAATTCGGCGCTATGTCAGGACTGCGAATTAGCTCATTTAGGAGAGCGTCGGGCTAGTGATCCGAAAGAGGCAGGTTTGAGTCCTGCATTCGCGACGAATTTTTGAAATGTTTATCACAAAAACAACACTTTGATAACTGATAATCATGGGCTGACAGAACGGCGCACGGGAGTCGATTCCATTAGCAAATATTGTTTTGTTTTGGTTGCGACACATGCTACTTTGAAACAAGTCATTCGTATCAAGGCTAGTGATGCCTTTTTTGAACTACTTTTTACAAAATCAATATAAACCACTGACGATCAAATTAAAAAAAAAATATAACATCCGACCAATTTCGGCTATTCTTTCAAAGACTTACTGACCAGTAAAATTCGTCTTGACATTTTGATGCGCTATTTTTACAACATTTTTGTGTTACATGTTATATTTATTTATTTAAAAAGAATGAAAAGTGCGATACATGATATCCTCACCAAGATACACAAAGATTTTAACCTAGTATGTTTTCTAATTGTTTCAGTTTATTCCGCATAATATCCGGTCTGTGGCCCGTGTTTGGCGGCGAGCTATCAGTCCCTAGACCTTGCATCTGCTCGCACTGCTCGGAGGAGACTAACCTAACTGCTGTAGGAGACTGCAGCTCTAGGCCCATCATGTTCTACATACCACAAAGGTAATTCAATAAGCATAACAATCTTTGTAAGCCTATATCTTGACTTGTTTTAACCTATTTGGTTCATACTTGTAAATCTTGTTAGGATTTAGATATTAAAAGATCTTTTTTGAGAGTAACACCTCCCCAATCCAAAATCGTCGAAGACAAAAACAAACCTTTAATCGATAAGACCCATGTACCGTGTTTCGTCGAAATTCATTGAAAAATGCGACCTGTAGAGGAAAATCGTCATCTGGACAGACGTAAGCAAAATTGTGTTTAAACAGAGACTTTCGCTTTCGCTTCGGTCACTGAGAAAAAACAAGAAAACAAAAACAATACGTTCAATAGTCTAACGTATGGTATTTTCTTCCTCAGACCATACATGTCGCAAGGCTCCCTCCTAGACCAAGTAACATATCCATCCCGCTGCGGCGCGAACGACCGAGCCGCAGAAGCCCGAGCCAACCACATACTGAAGCTGGTGCGGCTAGACGCGTGCGCGGCCAGGCACGGCGGCCTGCGGGCGGTCACCGACTGGCGCGCCACGCTGTCGGGCGGGGAGAAGCAGAGGATGGCCATGGCTAGGATGTTCTACCATCGGTAAGTGTATTTACCATACCATTAAATACCTAAATTGGCAAAATATCTTTAAACAAGAAGGCAGTTTGCTGTATTCCTTGATAGCTATGGCCCCTATATTTTACCATCGGTGGAGTTTCTAAAATCGGGAAGGTTTAAAAAGTATGGTAGATTGGACGTCTAAATACAACAGCGGATTGCTATACAACTAAATAACATGACTGGAAATATTCATGGCTAGAATGTGTTCCATCGATGGGATATACTTCTAGTCAGGATGGCCGAGTGTTAGAACCCTAAAAAAAATATGGAAGCAGTCTGACCAGGATGGCAGATAATATTCATGGCTATGCAATGGTATATTATTGGGTAAGTCTTGGTAGTTAGCCAACCTCCTACTGAAACTGGCGCGGTTAGCTGCGTGTGCGGCAAGACACGGCGGCGTGAGGGCAGGCACCGACTGGCGGCTCACGCTGTCGGGCGGGGAGAACCAGAGTTCTACCATCGATAAACAAGATGGTAGATTGAACCTCTAAATGTGACAGTAAATTTGCTGTACACAGTAGCACAGTAGGATTACCACGTACGCATTCGAATTGAAAAATAACACTTACCTAGGTCTTATTTAGACCTTTACCGCTTGACCACAAAAGATTTAAAGACGCTTTAAACACTGTACAACCGATCAATTTGTACTGTTAATCATTGTCTAAAGCGTGCGTAAAACTTTTGTGGCAAGACTTCAATTAAATAGGTTGTTCAGGCGCTAGCCAATCTCTGCAACGATTAGCTAAAGCCTGACTAAATTTCGGTTAGTACAGCCGCCTCACGACCAATGGTTAGGTTCGTGCGACGCCTGACTAACCCACCGACGCAACCGTGGAAGTCCACTACCGTCGCCGTAACGCCTGGCTATACTGTGATAGCAAGCGAAGCTAGGACATGGATTATTCCATCGGCCGTTCGGTCGTCGCGGGGACCTACTCTGTACTCCTACCTCCCTAATATTCCCTACGTGTCCCTACCTCCCTAACGTCCCTAACCTACCATATGAAGTTCATATATACTTGTATAGATAGGTACGGGATACCTGGACCGTGAGACCTATCGGCACCAGGCGGAGTGGGAAGGAATAAAGGGTAGGCACGATTATTCCACTGCCGTGACTCAGACTCAAGCCACGATCACAGAAGGTGACGGTACTAGGTAGCTCTTGCCACAGTGGAAGGAACAGGTATAGGTAACCCGCCCGCCCAGCGGAACATATGCTGGGTACGGCGTCGTCCCCTGCGCTGCAGGCCTCTGAATGGGATCCGTCTGGATCCTCGAAGGTCCGACGGCCGGTCGTCTAGACGACCTGACTGATGGCGATGGTGGACTCTCGACTCCGAGTGCAGCCGCCCGAAGGTACTCGCCACTGCACCCCTCTAGACTCCGAGTGCAGCCGCCCGAAGGTTCTCGCCACTGCACCCCTCTTGTAGTGAATCAAACAACCGTCAGATTGTGATTGATTTTATTACATGCTTAACTACTATTTATACAACAGTCTCTTACATCTAATTGGTCTTGAAGTATGACTAATTTGATGACCGTGCATATATGTGTGCCGATGCCTCGCCTAGATGGTTGACGATGAATCTGGGTCGCGACTCTGCAGATTCCGCTGGCTGACGCTATCCGCTATACGGCCCAGTATCGACACGCTGAGCTAAGCATGTTCTTTATGGACATTCTGGGGTCTCTCCGGGACGGTCTTCAGTTGGTACAGCTCCAACACCTCTGCCTTCGTTCCGCTGGAACCGTTGCTACGGTCCTTCCTGCTGGTTGATGGCGTGGATGGGATGCTACTGGTCTCGAACCCCTGGTTGTCGTGGCTGGTTGGCTGCCCGATCTGCCCGGCTTCTCTTCGTGGTTGTCGAGTGCGTCGTCGTATTGTTATCAACATGCACTGCGCCACCTGAATCGTTCTGGTCGGGCACCTAGTCTCCGTGTGGTTGGTGAAGAGTTGCTCAACAATGCAATTCTCTTTTAATTGCATGTTCTTCACCACTCCAGGAAAACAAATAAAATTATAGAGCCAATGAAAGCATGTCTTGAAACCTTCTTGGTTGATCTCAAAATATTGCTCCTTGATTCCCTCTATCTCCATCTTGATCTTCTTTCTTCTCTCTTCTTTCTTGCTGCCCCTCATCCCTTGCTCTACTCCTGATCTAAGCCCTCACACTTAGCTGATTATCTCTCCTTGGATCAGTATTTCTGCACCTTCTCAAGTACCTGGTGATTCCCGCTTGTGGGAGGCCAGATCCCGAATTGCTACTGTCCGCGGCAACTAAGTGCTATTTATGAGTACTTCAACGTGCAACGAACGTAGCGCTTGTTGATTACGCTAGCCCGAGGTACGTCAAAGTTAGTCTGTCAGTTTCAAGTCAACGGTACGGCGTCGTCCCCTGCGCTGCAGGCCTCTGGATGGGCTCCGTCTGGATCCTCGATGGTCCGACGGCCGGTCGCCTAGACGACCTGACTGCTGGCGATGGTGGATCCTTGACTCCGAGTGCAGCCGCCCGAAGGTACTCGCCACTGCACCCCTCTAGACTCCGGGTGCAGCCGCCCGAAGGTTCTCGCCACTGCACCCCTCTTGTTGTGAATCGAACAACCGTTAGGTTGTGATTGATTTTATTACATGCTTAACTACTATTTATACAACAGTCTCTTACATCTAATTGGTCTTGAAGTATGACTAATTTGATGACCGTGCATATATGTGTGCCGATGCCTCGCCTAGATGGTTGACGATGAATCTGGGTCGCGACTCTGCAGATTCCGCTGGCTGACGCTATCCGCTATACGGCCCAGTATCGACACGCTGAGCTAAGCATGTTCTTTATGGACATAGGTTATTACACTCATTTTTGAAAAGCATCTCAGTTAGATCCTGTTGGTCTAATAAACCACAAAAAAATACAAAAAATAATTATTCAATTGTTAAGTGTTTAAAAATGCATTATAATTTTAAAATTTCATAATTTCGCGCGTAATTTACGTAAAGCGATGGATGTCATTATTTTACTCTGTGGTCATGAATGACGTCACTATGCTATGTAAACAATGCACGTAAATATTTTTCACGATAGTGTCTTTGTTTGTAAGTTTGAGATTTATGTTGAAAAAGAGTTATTATAAATGGTTAATAATGAGTTACCGTTGGTGTGCTGTTCCTGGAATACTAGTGTACAAACACCGGACAAACTATTCAATGTTTACATAGCCGGATGACGTCATAACATAGCGGCGACTATTTTATGCACAGATTAAAAAGACGGAATATTTTGTATTGATTTTTAAATTTTATTTTGTTGTTTTATGATCTAAAAGGCTCATTTTCCGATTGCTTTTTGCCTAAGCTATCTCAATAACACATATACAGATTTTTTCTCGTTCATAGTAAAATAGCCTATTGCCAAATTATTCTTATACTACGGGAATAATCGCATCCTGAATATACCTTTGCCATAGTCTGTCTTTCCGCTGAGATACGACGTAGGTGCCTTCAAATCCCCAAGTAAATAAGTAACTTCTAGGTAAGTGTGCTACACCTTAATACAGCATATCTGCTTACTCTCAGGCAGGCTGTGGACAAACGCATACCTAGCCTTTATAAAAAACATACAGATTTCTAACAGATTTTTATATTTATTCCTCAGGCCGGTGTACGCGTTACTGGACGAATGTACGAGCGCCGTGTCCATGGAAACTGAGGTGGTCATGTACGAGGAGGCGGTCAAGGAGGGCATCACTTTACTGTCCATCACACACAGGCCTAGCGTGTGGTGAGTACACTCTCTAGAGTCTGTCTATTGAAACTTACACACCCTGTAGCTCGTAAAGTATTGACCGTAGAGAAAAAAATGATAATAAAAAAAAATTGTCGGAAAGGACATGTCCACAAAATGTATGAAGGCTGGTATAATAATAATCAAAAATTCGAACCACAACACTAGTTACATTTCAATAAAGGTCATATTTTTCTGAGTCTATTACATTAATTAAAACCAAAAAAGAGCCCTCCGATTTTTTAAAAAATAATTTTGAATTTATTGGGATAAATAAATATATTTGGCTTAATAGGTAGTTTATCTCTAGCAGCTCTGATAAGTAACCTCCAAATTGTTAAATAGAAGCATTGATACCAATAAGACACACTTTTAAAGTGGTTTTTTGTCACATTGTACCTACTAACTGGTCACACTGGTAGGTTATAATTTTTAATTTTAGCAAATTAAGTGATGAATGTGAAAGAATCAGCTACGAATGCAAGTTAAATAACGATATAAGCACTTTATCATAAATTTATATAAACTAGAAAAAGTAATAAGCTGTATTGTTATTTTTCATACAATTTATTTATCACATTTAAATAAAATTGGAGGTGCGAAAAAATCTAAATTAAATAATTTTAGGAAGCCCATAAAACAAGCTTTCAAATGATGTATATATCATCTTGGTTCGATTTTTCTCTGAATAATATACCACTTGTGGACGTCACCTTTTATGTAAAAACTTTTTGTCAGAAGTAATTATAATGTTATTCGTAAAGATATTCGAGATATGAGCAGAAATCTGAAAAAAAATACCTTCAAACTAACATCGCTGCCGCAAAGTTGTTTGATTCGACCTATACAGCATGACTTTTTATTCACTGCACAAATTTTTGTCGCGCAATAGATATCATTAATAGAACATATTTCGCTCATAAAAAGATCGACTTTTTTTAATCAATTTTTATGTCAAACTGTTCCAAAGAAAATTATATTGCATGCACCCTACATTCCAGATAAAAACTACCTACCTAAAACGTCTCGGGCGTAGGTACGACGCAACCGCGTAGGAACTCAGACGTAGGGTGACATTGATTACTCCGTTTATCTGCATACTTTCTCTTGAAGTTATTTCAATATTTTTGTACTTAACTGAGTGAAACCAATGTAGAGGTTTAATTGCTTGTTTATTATACTTTCCGTATGCAAAGTATGTGCACTGAAAAAAAAAACACCCTGCATAACTTGATGTACCACAAAAGTATCTATTACTTCTTTTTTCGTTTTTATGTTACCGAAGATTGAATATCATATATTTACAATTTGGAGCTATAATATCTAAAAAGATAAAAATCTTTTCCAGGAAATACCACACACATGTACTAGAATTCGACGGTTGCGGCAACTGGGCGTTCAGACCTCTTGAAAAAGACACCCCGGCCGTCACCACCGGTCTACCATCCGCGTCAATCCACTCCCTAGACACGACCAGTTTGAACAAGGACACGACCAGTTTGAACAAGGACACGACCAGTTTGAACAAGGACACGACCAGTTTGAACAAGGACACGACCAGTTTGAACAAGGAAACGACCAGTATAAGCGCGGAAAATATAAATGGGGATGCGACTAGTGCAACTGAGGCAGCTTAGAACTAATGTTTCTTTTTTGTAGGTTGTCCAAATGTTTAATCGTTTTTTTGGCTACTTTTTACATGTTTGTTGAGTTTTTTGACGCATGCAAAATCAACATTTTTATTTTTGTTGTCTGGTAATACTGTGATAAGGGAAGCCATTGAATATTCTTATGCACATATATTTTGACGGTGACTATTTCTACATTTTGTAGAATGCAGATGAGTAGAACTGTACATGTCAGGCATTAATCATTTAGTTTAGTGTACAGTTTCATATGAAAAAAATTCATTATTATAATATACTACGGGACTAATCGCGCACTAAAATTACGAGATAAATAAATACCTCATCATATACATCATCGACCGTGGTCCCGTGATGCAACTCGGCCGAAACGTCGGGATGAGGAGGTATTTATTTATCTCGTAATTTTAGTGCGCGATTAGTCCCGTAGTATATAATAATAATGTGTTCAAATCGCGATAGTTTAAAAACAAAAAAAATCATGCTTTGAAAAATAATTTGTCTATTTTGAAGTTCTGTTGTACTTTGGGGTTACCAGCTAATTGATATAATTGGTATAATTCTACTTTTTTGCCAAGCGGTATAACATCGTATAAGAGTATAGAATAATGTCTCGTTTCTTAAAATACCGTTTAACCATTTGGACAAACTTTAATCGGATGAATTTACTATAATAGTATTAAATTTTGTATAATTTTAAAATGATGACATTAATAAGAAATTACTGTATTATATTTCACGAATTAACTAGGAGTTATTTGACAAATTTATAAATGTGTGTAAAACAGAAAACATTGCGAGCGCTGTTCATATATTTATAAATAAATTGTAATCGGCACAATATTACATTTTTGTTATTATATTAGTTATAATGAAAAAATAAGGCTATGTGATACCTTACTTACTTTGAGTCTTACTTTCCTTGAGATTTAGAATATTCAACTATATTAAAACGGATTTAAGTCGATTTTTGCTAAAATTACGTCTCACATTAACGACCTTTTTCTGTCAAGAAATTGATTAACAAAATATAATAGTATTTATGTCGCAGAAAATATTTGCGACATAAATACTATAACTACATACAATTTGAAATTTTTGAATTCAGATAATTGTAAAAAACTGTCTTTTTGTGATAAACATTTCAAAAATTGACGCGTTCGCAGGATTTGAACCTGAGTCCTCTGGGACTAATTCTAATAAATGATAAACACTCACTAATTCGGCGCCTTCGCAGAGAACGTTTTAGCTTAATTGGACAGAGCATCTGGGCCGGAGTCCCAGAGGATGCAGGTTCAAATCCTGCGAACGCGTCAATTTTTGAAATGTTTATCACAAAAAGAAAGTTTCTATACACCTAGTGTGTGAAGCACGATAAAAATAATTTCTCAGTTATTTGTGCTTTTAGTTTACAATCTTCTTATTATTTTGGATTCAATGTTGTCACTTATCTTGTTTTGGTGGGGCGTTATAATGATTAAAATTTTGAAGTCGAATTTCGCACTTCATGGCACTTATAATTTAATTTAAAATCATGCGACACCACTGGTGGGGCAGATTCCACTCCAAAAAAAATTGTTTGCCTGTAAAGTCGGTATACGGGCGAAAGTTTTACGTGACAACGACTTTGAGTGGTAAAATAATTTTAATGTGAATATTCATTCGTATAGTAGGAAGAAGGATGAAAATGTCTGTCTCTCTCGCTCTTAGGCGGGCTAACCATGACGCGTGCCTCTCACTCGCTCTCATTGTGAGCGCATAACGTGAGCGGAGCGTAACGCAGTTTCTTGAAGTGTCACCCGGCAAACCAATTTATAAGACGTTGTCACGTCAAAATTAAGGAGGGGAATCTGCCCCACCAGTGGGGCGCTTTGGTGGGGCAGAGTGGAAGCACTAAAAAAATATGATATAATATTAGCAAAAATGGCCTTAATGGAAATTTATGAATAAGGGGGTCGTTTTTTTTATACATTGTAGGGAAATATGTATCAAGTAAAATGTAGAATAATATCAAGTAATTAAACATAGAGTTCAATTCGCGTTATGAAATATTTTATTCCCGTGTTCCTTTTTATTCTCAATATTAAAGTTAAAATAGGCGTAATATAAAAAAATAGAGCTCAAGTGACATGAAACCGATAAATAGTATAAAAAAAATGTGACTGTAGGCCGCACCACACAAGTCGGCGGATGTGAAGTTAGCTACAAGCTGCGCAATATCCAATCAACGTGCGGCTTTATCTAAGCTTCAGTGAGGATAAGATATTAGCGCATCTTGTAGCTAACTTCACATCCGCCAACTTGTGTGGCGCGGCCTATATATAATTTTGTTTCGGGAATTAAATTGTTTGAGCTGGCATCCTTCACATATTTTTTTACGTCCGTTCTTTGTCAATATTAACTAAATTAATAAAAAAAAAACATTTGGAAAGAACATGCAGTAACAGAAATTTTATTATTATGAGATTACAGTGGCTGTTATTTTTTTATTTTTTTTTAAAAGTGATATACATCGCACATATCGATTATTATGGAGAATTATTTTTACCTGTTTATATATTTTATATTTTCCTTATTTTTTGATATGATCTCTGTATTTACAGTAAGGGCTTGAATTAGAAACTAAAACCTTATACAATCATAATCAGATATTAAAATTATATCATCCATTGACATTGCACTACTGCATGTGGAACGCTTTGCGTGAGTCCGTCTTTCCGCTAAAGTACAATGTAGGTGTCTTCAAAACTCGAGTAAATAGGTATCTTCTAAGTCAGCGTGCTACATCCTAGACCGCATATCTGTTTAACATCAGGCAGTGTGTAGTCAAACGCAAACCTATTTGAAAAAAAAAAACAAAAATTGTATATATTTCCTAAAAGAACGGTTGGAAGCGGCTCGTATCCATTCTAACGGTTTTTTATCGGGTCGTTTATTTATTTTATGAAAAGCCGTCCTACACTATGCGTGTCAATTTGTGATCTTTATTCGAGAAACCTTATATTTTTATTTAAATACACTACTATTATGTTAGTAGGTATTCAAATCCCGAGTAAATAGTTATAAATTTCCTAGCGAAGCGTGCTACACCCTAGACCGCAAATCTCTTTTACATCAGGCAGGATGTGACGAAATGCAAACCTAGCTTATTATAAAAAGATATTAAATGTATCGATTCTCTAAGTATTATTGAATATTTTAGAATGGTTATTTTTATATATGTAAAACATGTTAATAAGAGTCCTTACTGTAAGTGTGGTGATCTCTGTGAATACTGTAAATAGGTATTATGTAAGTAGCGAGGTTCTACCGGGAACTTAAACAAATAAATGGGTTTATATTTGACTACTGCTTTTATTTTACGCCTTTTAGTATATGTAATATAACATCCATATACAGCCTTGGCCAAAAGTATTAGGCACCCTGTATTTTCACTCTATCTTCTAAACTAATTTCACTCTTTTTTGTCATTTTTAACAAAATTAGGTGTCAATTTAATCACATCAATAGCAATGAAAGTTTGTTTACTTGGTAGAGTCCAGAACACAAGTGACCAAACATTGACTGATAAGACCGAAAGAAAACCGAATCCTTTGTTTTCGGTCACCAGGTGTTTTATGATCTTAACAAAGAACCGCTTGATATTCTTAGAAGTTATTTATGACCCCGGTAAGTCATTTAAGATATGCACTCAATTATAACATGCATTTTGATTTTTTAAAGGTGCCTAATATTTTTGGCCAAGGTGGTATGATCCAGGATAATAATAGGCCCAATTAAGAAAGCGCCGTGTAAATTTAATAGCAACGTAAAGTGTTCCCTTCATCGAATGCCTAAAGTGAAAAAGAAACAGTATTCTAAATTGCTAATTTTAACTACAATGGTTCCTTCATAATTGGCCTATTATCACTATCACTACATAGTATAAAACAAAGTCGCTTTCCGCTGTCTGTCCCTATGTATGCTTATATCTTTAAAACTACGCAACGGATTTTGACGCGATTTTTTTAAATAGATAGAGTGCTTCAAGGGCAATGTTTATATGTCCTAGTATAGTTGGCTTATTCTATCTATTGGTTATACAAGGTGTTTTTGGCAAAGTCATCATTATGAACAATTTCCACCATGGAACTAACTTGGAAATCGCGAAAAATCTGTCGTTCCATTCTTTTTGTCGAGAGTCAACGAACTTTTAGTATGAAAAAATAATAGAGTGTGTCATTAGCCTTTAATTTGCGTTAATAGGCATGATGATTAAAAAAATAAATAAAAAGTAAATAAGTCCGTCAGATAGACCAATACATAAAAATATTAGACACATATTTTTTCTTTTGCCAATTAAACAAAAATTGATGAAGATATAGCCCGTTAAAGTTCCGGGTGACGTCACAAGTGCCATACAAATGTATAGACTTATGTAAGAGAAGTGACGTCACGACCCCCACTCCCAAACTTTGACAAGGTTTATCTTTCTCATTAATTGTTTGATTGACAAAAGAAAAAATATGTGTCCAATATTATTTGATAATTTAACTCACGGACTGATTATGATAATGATTTTTCTAAATGATCACACCTATTCGAAAAGGACTAGGTACTTGGTTTGCCTTTAAGTGCGCCCAAAGAAGCTTTTTCGGGAATCTTCATCTTCTTATTTTTCCTTATGGAACTTTATAAGTGCGACGGAATTATATTTTCATCACATCTTTTCGAAAAGAACTACTTGGTTCGCCTTTAAGTGCACCCAAAGGAGGTGTTTTCTATAAGGAACTTTATAAGTGCGATGGAATTATCTTTTCATCACATCTATTCGAAAAGGACTACTTGGTTCGCCTGTAAGTGCGCCCAAAGGAGGTGTTTTCTATAAGTAACTTTATAAGTGCGACGGAATTATCTTTTCATCACATCTATTCGAAAAGAACTACTTGGTTCGCCTTTAAGTGCGCCCAAAGGAGGTGTTTTCTATAAGGAACTTTATAAGTGCGACGGAATTATCTTTTCATAACATCTATTCGAAAAGGACTACAGACCGTTTTACTCACGAAGTCGCGCCCCTCCACAGTAAATTATTGATTTGCATTTATACGCGTAGACCTCGTTTGTAAACAACGCCTTAGTATGCGTGTAGATGCTAATAGTACAGACAGTAAAAAAAAATGATCACTTAGGTTAGAGGGTTACACTGTCGTACAACTACATTCAATAAATATGGAGGGGCGCGCCTTTGTGAGTGAACAGATCTGTACTTGGTTCGCCTTTAAGTGCGCCCAAAGGAGGTGTTTTCTATAAGGAACTTTATAAGTGCGACGGAATTATCTTTTCATCACATCTATTCGCAAAGGACTACTTGGTTCGCCTTTAAGTGAGCCCAAAGGAGGTTTTTAAATATTATTTTGCTCCCATATGATACAATCTACTATTATTACCCATCATCATGCCTATTCCATAGTAAAAGTTGTTTGTAACGATAAGCACCTAGTGTAAACAATGCTAATTTATCTACCCTGTTAAGTTATTGACCCGGCTAATAAAATAACTATTTCAGTTGCTACGAAAGCGCTTACTGATAAAGTACAGAAGAACTAAGTTAAAATAAATACACGGTTAAAGTCGGTCATGCTATTTTTTGCAAAAAATAATTATTATATATTCTAGGATATCATCGAACACATTATTATGTCCAACTTTTACTACAGGTCCAAATCTAAAATCACGAAAGTGGAGATAGATACATATTTACACGGATTATCATCCGTGTATAAATTCTAGAGTACCTACTCATTAGTACCTACGGCCTTGACTACACGATCTCATATCTCAGTGCCTCAAGACGAAAGTTTTCGATAGTTGTGTTTTGCCAGTGATGACATATGGAACTGAAACGTGGTCTTTTACTGTACGCCCTATGAATAAGCTCAAGATAGCCCAACGTGCTATGGAGAGGGCTATGCTCGGTGTCTCTCTGCGGGATCGAATCAGAAATGATGAGATCCGCAGACAAACCAAAGTTACCGACATAGCCCAGCTGATTAGCAAATTAAAGTGGCAATGAGCAGGGCACATAGTTCGAAGAACGGATAGCCGATGGGGCCGTAAAGTTCTCGAATGGAGACTTCAACTAAAAACGCAGCGTAGAACGTCTACCGACTAGTTGGACTGACGAAATAATAATGATCGCAGGAACGCGCTGGATGCAGGCCCGGCCAGGCCGCTTAAAATCGGCTTTATTGGAAATCCATTGGGAAGGCCTATGTCCAGCAGTGGACGTCCTACGGCTGATAGATAGAATCCACGATCTTACGGTCGTAAGGCGATCCTTGGCCGCTGGCTTTTCGGTGAACAAAAACATCACGAGGAAACCTGAATACAGTGCATACCTACCTTCACAGATTAAAAACAGGTTCCACTCCGGGAGTGCCGGCAGGAGTGAATGCTTGAACATTAACTTTGTGCATTTTTCAATACGTATTTTGGAATGGTTAGGGCATACTTTCGCACGAATTGCTTTATTTATCAGTATAGAAAGAGAGTGATATTACTTCCTCATCTACGCCACGCCGGCGGTCTGCTTTCCCTCCGTCTTATGAATTTTCGATCAGGTACATCAACAATCAATGGCGTGTGTATATTCAACCCCACCCATCTTTGTGGACGATCCTATCGCCATTCAATGGTAGGCCTATGTTACTAATCATCAGCTTGGTCCAGCCCCCTGCACGGTATACCTACGCCTCGCCGTTCAACATCTGATGCAAGATTTTATTTCTCTAGGACTCTGGAATTATGTCTAGATAATGGCCAAAGCCTTTATTTTTATAGGTATTCTTAGATATGTAAGTCATCGCTAAGTTAAATTGTCTTTTATTTTACGTAATAGTAATTATAGCATGGCTTAACATCACGGTACAATCATGGGGACGCCCGAAAAGAAGACAGTTTATCTCATTCCGGGAGTAAAGTTCATACAACCGAATATTTAAACCAGTGCCGTAGTTAAGGTCATGCCCAGGGGCAAACTGCAATTTAACTTTCGAGCAAATATCTGTAGAGTCACAATCGTCCAAAAAATGTCCGAGCCAAAACTCTGCCCAAGCTACGTAGTGGGCAGGCTTTTTAGTTAGTCGTAAGGTGATTGCGATCCGACTACAACACCGCGCGATGCCAAAGTGCTCGGTTACAAGCACTAATTAGGTGATAACCATAACGTCGAGATTCGAGAAAACGGGTCATTGTGAATCATATAAATGTAAATATCTAAATCGGTATGTATGTCGTCGCGACTGTGGCTCTGTAGATATTTGCTCGAAGAATTTATCTTACTTTTTCTGTAGTTGAGAGAAAACAACAAAAAAAACAAAAAAAAGAACAAACAAGAAAACATTTTTTAGATTTCTAAACAACAAAATTATTGAAATGGCAGTGGTTAAGGCACTCAGGTAATTAAAAGAATAGGTGACCGATGAGGTCGTAAAGTTCTCGAATGGAGACCACGTACTAGTAAGCGCTGCATAGGACGTCCACCGACCAGTTGGACTGAAGATATAATTATAGGTACGTATAATTAATTTATGAATGCATGTGTGTCTGAAATAAATGATATATTGAATTGAATTAAGATCACAGGAACGCGCTGGATGCAGGCCGCTTACAACCTGCCTTATTGGAAATCCATTGAGGGGCCTCCTTTGTCCCACAGTGGATGTCCTATGTCGGATGGATGGATTCTGCTAAAATTGGAATGTCGTAATAGTAGGTACTTACATAGATTATGCCATCGCGGGCATAAGGTGGGTAGTGGCTGCTGTCTGGGCAACAAATTGGACCTTGAGTGAAACTCTTTAGTTATGTAGAGCATGAATTAAAAATATATATACAGGGTTATTTCTAATCAATTCGCATCCTTTTAGAGACTTATTCTGTACATCAAAACTAACAACTTTTGTTCTGTGATTTTTGTCTCATCTCAGGGAACAGGGCTTGGACATAAAATGTATGCCCAAGACCCAATATCCAACAAGGTTTGCGAGAGTAGCCCGCCCGCCCTTGCTACGGCCCTGGCGCGGAGACATTTCCACCACGACTGACATTTTAATTAGGTGTTCTTATCAACTTTTTAGAGGTAACTGAAGTTCATTTTAATTAGTTCCAATATTCATTATAATTTAAATTAAGTAAGTGCCTATTTATAGTTACTACGTACTTATTTTTAACATTGTGATTTTTTATCCATCAGGTGGGTGATTCTGTATGAATACAAGCACGTAACGCGCTCTAACGTGCTCTTTGTTTTTAAGAAATTAGTATGAAAATTACTTATTTTTCAAATAGCATAACTTAAACTCGGTTTAAAATTTATTTTAACTTAATTTTACATTTATCAAACAGTTCTCCAAATGAAATTCAAGGAAATAAAAAAATTACTTACCGCGTTACGTTACGTTTTGTCGATAGAGAATCAGGCCCCAGTAATTTTAACGGAATTTTTCCTTATATAATATAGGCTTCTTTTTTATGGTGCCATATATGCCTCGGTTCTGTGCTTATCGTGTGGAAGCTCGATATGTGATTTTCACAACATCGTCGAGCTTATAGCGTAGTATGACTAGATGTTTGCCAGCGATCACCGAAGTTAAGCAATGTTCGGCACGGTAAATCATCAGATGGGTGACCGTGGATGGCATTTACAACTGAGCGCTATCGTAGCTCGGATGATACATTAAATTATAGGTTCCGGTTGTTTTTACCACCTACATGTATTTTTCGTATAAAATAATTTTGTCATGTTAGTAAGTTTACTAATTAAAAATGTAGCATTAAGTAAGTATTACCTTTTCGTCTGGAAAAGAGCCTGGATCCCACGACACAGGTCACTCTAGTGCACTGTTTTTTTTTATTAACTACAATATGATACAATACTACTTTATATGCTAAAACTACCTACACTACTACTACATAGAAAGCAATTGCATCATCCACAGACCCTTGAAGGTCTAAAGATAATCCAAGTGCTCAAGCCCACTGCCAGTTGGCAGCGTGCCCAGCATGTTGGCAGCATTGCCACGCTGAATGGCAATGCTTATACGTTGAGCCAAATAAACACCAGCATTTTGGTCACGCGTCTCGTCCACCAGACGCTCAGAAAGACTTTTGAAAACAAGATGAGCTCCGGCCTCCACGGACCCAAAGTCTCAACTCCAAACGGCTCAAATATGTAACCACTACCGAGGTTAGCATATTTGCGCCGCTTGTGCTACTCCGCCGAATCGGCCACCGTTCTCCAGCCCTACTCTGAGTCTCAGAAAGATGTGACTATGAATTTAATTTAAGTTTGTATATTATAAAGGTAACTTTGTTTTTGATAATATAAGGAAGAGCCTAGATCTCTCTCACGACACAGGTCGCCCTGGTGTGGGATCTAGTGTACAACTGAACAATAAACGTTTGGACGACCAACGCTCCGTATCCTTGGACTTCCACACTTCCACCTAAAGAAAGTTGTTTTCCACTCAAAGAATTAAGTTCGTATAGGCCGGGTCGCTAGCCCTAGCGTCAGAGTTTCTAAGCAGTCAGGGGCCTCTGACACCATGATGACTGCTGAGAAACTCTAGAATCGACCAGTGTTTTCACGTTTTCTGTAGAACATTGAGAAAATTTTCAGTGCATATTTGATAAAATTTACATTCCGGGAGAAAACTCTTTTCGCTCCTTAAAATTTATCAAAATGTTATGTTTTTGGTGTCAATCGCTTGAGTAAGAAATATTGCACGCTTGTACGTCTTATTTTTTTCACAATTGTTTTTGGTTAAATGTATACTTTTCAGCCAAGTTTTAGCGTCGTTAAGGTCATTTAAAAAAAAAACTAAAAACTAAGACGAATAATCCTAGCGATTAAATACTTATATTAGATAATATTTAGAGGTATTTAACAGCTTATTGTTTTTGTATGGCCAAGTTGGCATGTAAAAAATTTCCTTAAGCAGCCTCTAAGCCCAATTTTAGAGGCGCCATCGTTAATTTAATAGCAACGTAAAAAGTTTTCTCTCTATCGAATACCTAAAGTGAAAAAGAAACAGAAATAGTCTAGTTAGCTATTTTAATTACCATGGTGCCTCTTAAATTGGGCTATCATGGTTAAACGATTAAAACAACCGGTACAATTTAACTTGAAGGGTTGATAACCAAATCAATAAATAAATCCGAAACAAGCAATTTGCGTAAGCGGATTCAAAATAGGTGTAAAGTAGGTAAATTACATTGTTTTTGTGCTATTTGCTAGAAAACAAAGTTATCTTAAGTTCAATGAAATCACGAAGTGAATCTGCTTCGCAATAAGTAGAGAAAGTTGCAAAGTCCACCCTTACATAGCTACTTATTTTGCACTGGAATTATTACATTACTTTTAATAATGTATACAATGATTAGAAAAAAATAAATTTATTACTGAGATTAGAAACAATAATTTAAAATGAAGGGACGAACTTATGGATTTTATAAATGTCGGTCCTTTCGTTTTTTAACCCCAAAGTTAACAAAGGGTACGGACCCCAGAGTCAGTAACTCTTTATATACTCGTATAAAATTTTCGTGTCACGTTATTTGTCCGCGATGTACTCATCAACTACTGAACCGATTTTAACCAAATTTTGTACAGTGTGTACAGTTTGACAGATAGTTTAAATCCCAATTTATAATCTCATTTTTTGCTGTTGATATTTTAAATATTTTATGACAAAACATCGTTACGTCAGCTAGTAAATTATAATATAACTTTCTAATTATCATTAGTGTCCCAAAAATATAATTAAAGAAATTTTAAAATTTTTTTATTTATAAAAATATGCTCGAAAATTTATCCGAAAAATTTCTATCCAAAACATCGCACTTAAAACCGCTAGTGTTGAAATTGGCGGTCTTTTCCACCTGAACTATGAAAAAACCCAAATATAGTGTTGTTTTAAATTTTTAATTTTGTTTTAAATAAGTCGTACACGGGAAAACTAGGTATTACCGGTCAGATGGTAATACCGGTCAGCACATTTTCACCTAAACTACGTTGTTTACTAGCTCAAACACTTGAATAGCGGATGGCGTGACTGTTCCCCGCGCTCGTTTGTCGTTTTCGCGCCATTTTGTTGTGATAATCCGAGTTCCGAAAATAAGAGGTGAAATTTTTTTGAGTAATTTTAACATTGTAAGCCTACACAAATGTAAAGGAATTACTTGTGCGTACATATTAATATCGTATTTAAACATTAGCGAGTATTTCTTTTCAATATTTTGATTCACAATTTCCTGCACAATATGCTATTGGGTAATGCCGGTCACCAGTGGCCGGTTTAATTAGAATTTTAAGAAAACTAAAGAACTAAATAAAGTGACGCGGAAAGCATAACAAGATGAAGAAAATACATCCTGAGTTGGATGTATTTTTTTGCATTGATTATAAATAAATTGAGATTACATGTTTACGTGGTAAATATAAGATAGAACTTAGGTGATTACAAAGGAAATAATATAATATTATGGGCGAGCAAGTAAATAATTATCGTATAGGTGTGTAATTTGTGTGTAATACGTTGGGCTCACGTAGAATACTCAAGACGTGACCCTCCTAAGGACTACAAATGTGACTTGTGCTGCAATTAGACTGGACTGGTATTAACCATGAACTTATGCAAAGTGTAATACTGGTCAAACGTATTAATATATATGATTACTAGAGATTTCAATTAATGAGCAAATGATAGATAAATAGTTATATTCTAGTTTGTGATTACTTAATTTAATGAATGTTGAATTATAATAGCATTGTGTTCATTTTGCCTTAAGTGACCGGTAATACCCAGTTTTCCCCTAAATCTGTGGTTCGTTTGTAGTTATAGCAATACCTACTTCATAATATTTCTTCCTGCATGATGAAACAGCATAATGATACATAGGAGGTATTTTCAGTGAATCATAAGAGCTTTGATCCTTGATAAGGTGAAAAGGTTGAAGGCTGGAACATAGCTATCGATACAGTACCTACCAAAATGTCTTTGCATTTCAACAAACTTGCAGCATCATTGTACACGGTATTTTTTCACAAAGTGCAGGACTTTCAAGAAGTGTAGGTAATAAACTTATCATTACGGACAATTTTTAATATGTGTGAACCAAGAAAACGAAGCCTCCAACTGGCATTCCCTACTCTTATAAAACTACAACCTGCATATACCGACCTAAGTATAATTATGGCGTTCCTGATTAGGGGGCATATCAGACCAAATAAAAAAATCAAGACAGAATGTTGAGAAACAAACAAGTGAGGCCAGTAAAACTACGCCTCACCTGTAAAGACACAATTACACACACAAACACGTACAAAAAAACTATGCCTTGGCTCGTCAGTCGAACTATGGCAGCGCAATACCGACGCACTCACCACATGCACACACACAATATAATATAGTAAAAACTGGCTTCACTTGTCTGTTCACGACGTTCTGTCTTGATTTTTTATTTGGTCTGAGAGGGGCAATGACTTAGAAAAGTATGAAGATAGTAAAGCATGAAGTTCTTGAATTCTCTCTACCAAACTTGCAGCATCCCATGACAGCTGAATCAAAGTTGATGGCATCTGTGAAAACAAGGCGAGTTGCGCAGCTTATAGCTAACTTGATAGACGCCATTATCAAAGAACTTATAGCTAATTGATAGACGCCATTATCAAATAATATCTTGCAAAGTGGGTTCAGACTATGTACAGCAGCCCAAGAAGCTTTGACATATGGTAAACAAATTCTCAGAAAAAAACAACGTTATTTAATAATATAAAAGGAATTTTGTATATGTATACTAATTTGATTTAAGTTCAAAGCCGCCATCACGCCGCCATATTTTACAACAAATTTCAAATGATAATAAGATCCGAAAATATGAAATTCCTTCAAATTGCAATTTTACTAAAAAAAGATGCAACATTTATTTACACAAAATTAAGTAATAATAATAATAAAATCATTTTCCAAAACAAATAAATAAAAAAATAATTAAATACTGTACCAGGTTAGGTTAGGCTTAAGCTCGTAAAATTTTCGCATTATCTCGTTTGACTGTTTTGATCTCGGCATATACCTTTCTACTCGGTATAGGCTGATGCACATCTACAACTCGGATAATCCAGTCCTCGGAGAGCTTAAGTCAGGATTGGGCTCTCCGCAGCTTGCAGCTAACATCACAGCCGCCAAGTTGTATGATTCTACTTAAGGAGACGCCTAATGCCAAAATCAAGCGAAAGGTGTATTTTTAACGACGTCCTTCCTTCTTGCGGCGGCATCATGTGTCGGGTCGCTCTCTTCCCTCAAATATGGTCGAGGAGAGCGATGGCTGGCACGTGTGTCACACTCGTGATCGGGTGCTGCTTGCGGGTCGCCGGTCTGCTCGTGGCATTCACGCATTGCACCAACTAACTAACTTAGGCTAAAATTTCAAGTACCTACTAACTCTCTTTGTACAGTATAATCTACCAGTTGTAATTTTAGTTAACAAAGGGCACAGACCCTGGAGTCTGTGGCTTGCAAACATTTTCAAAAAAAAAAAAAAAAATCGACGTGGTGTAAAGGTAACTAACATAAATATCCATATTAAATAAATACTATATGAAAGGAAAAAACCTATAGTAGCAGAGTAATCGCGTAGAATTTTGGAAAATAATATGGTAACTTTAGAAAAAAATTAAAACTTCGCATCATAAAAAAAATGTTTTTTTTTTCAAATTCTCGAAATTATCAGCAACAACACCATATTATTTTTGACAAATTACGTAGCCAGACTAATGTTCTAGTAGAGTAATCGATTATTTTTTTTTAATATATGTTTAAAATTTGAAAAATAAATAAAATGTCACCTAAAAATGTAAGCTAGCGCTCGAAGCCAAAATCATCGTGAACTGTGTCATGCGATTTTCGACTCTAAACATAGCCGCATAGATGATAACGGGCGATGCAAGAAGCGCGGATGAAATCTGTTTTTTTTCGTGGCATTAGGCGCACTCATAAACTTGCTAGTACTACTCGTACTTTAATACTTGAGTGCCCGTAGCGATCACAGCAGGGCCGCGTGCGGGCTGACCCCAGCGACCCCCGTAGGTTGTTCACTCGGCGCCGAGACCCATTTTTACAGAACACTGGTTCGATTCGGTTTGCGGCGCGGGAAAATCGAAGGTCAGGTCTCTTGGAGTGACAGTATTCTTAGATTCTTTGCATCATTTGGTTTGTAGCTGTCTCTCACCTTTGGGATGGCTCTGCCAAATATCAACTGGAGACTCTGGAGTTTGAGAGGCGAGCCAGGAGGCCGATTGACAACGGCACCTTGACTAAGACGCAGCTGCAAAGTCTTGAGCATCGTCGCAAGGTGGCGTGTTTGTCGGCCTTTTACCGGATACATTTCGGAGAGTGCGCCCAGGAGTTGCACAATCTGGTCCCCCCTGCCCCTTTCTTCTATCGTACGGCTAGACAGACGCGACCAAAGCGCCACCCTATTATGGTGGACATTCCGCGCGTTAGAACCAAGCGTTTCGAATCCTCATTCCTCATACAAACAGCCGGAATTTGGAACGCTTTGCCTGGGTCTGTCTTTCCGTTAAAGTACAACGTGGGTGTCTTCAAATCCCGAGTAACCTAACTACTTAGTAGCGCTCATAAAGTGTGGCTTGACTAGGTGTCTGTGAGCGATCACCAAAGTTTAGCAACGTTCGGCACGGTCAGTTTTCAGATAGGTGACCGACCGCGGCAGGTATTTGCTACTGAGCGCTACCTTGATTCGAATGACATGTTGGCCCCGGTTTTGTGAACCGTTTAGCTATGTCAGAGGCTTTCAGGCGGCTTAAAACTTTGACACCAGGTCTACCACCCGGCCTTTACGAACTTCCTACTTATATTATAAACGTGAAAGTTTGTGAGGATGTATGGATGTTTGTTACTCTTTCACGCAAAAACTACTGAACGGATTGAGATGAAACTTTGCAATAATATAGCTTATATATCAGAATAACACATAGGCTATAAATTATAAAGATATATTGCGTATGCGGGCGAAGCCGCGGGTAAAAACTAGTATAATATAATTATAGTTTTATCATGTAGTTCAGCGTTTTACATAGGCATTTAAAGTTACTTAGTTACTTGCTTATGGTGAATTTATGTTAACGGACGAAGGAAAATTTTATGAGAAAATCTGAGAGTGGTAACGGTGGAATTCGTCTCTTCATCTCTTCCTAAAACTTGATTAGCTTGAAATGTCTTATCATTTTCTTTGATTCCTTGCATCATATTGTAGACGTTATTATTGATGGAGTTATGAAGCTCGAATACTTAACAAGGGGGAATTTACACCACCATTTATAGGCCGCGTCGCACAAGTTGGCGCCTTAGCGGAAATGAAATTAGCTACAAGCTGCGCAATATCCAACCCTGACTTCCTGACGCTCACACAAGGTCACGCGTTGATTCTTTCTTTTTTGTACGGGCTCATAGCAAGTAAAAAAACCGGACAAGTGCGAGTCAGGATCGCACATCGAGAGTTCCGTACTAACACATTGTTAAAATATTTAAAAACCTGTTTTAGCATGTGCTAATAAAGTTCTTTTATATGACACCTTTCATGACACGATTTACTCATGTTGTTTGACGGAGGTACTGGTCATTGGATCGAGCTCCACGACCCAAAAGTCCTCCCCACGGATCGACACTATTTTTCAAGAATAGTTTGTGAAGCGGTGGAAATCAAAAAACATAAGAATTTCAACCGGGAGGATGGATTTAAGTTATCGGCGTCGTGGAATCCTGTTGTCAACAAATGCAAATCGCGTAATGTAGGTAGAAGGACATTGTTAGATACCGTCAGTGTTGTGTGTCGTAATGACAATTTTTCAAGTTCAAATTGAATTGGCGGTACCCGCTGTTCTACATTCCAGTCTACCCGTGACCACGGTCGATGCAACTCGGCCGAAACGTCGGGATGAGGAGGTATTTATTTATCTCGTAATTTTAGTGCGCGATTAGTCCCGTAGTATAAAATAATAACGATTTACTCACTTTGAAATTTGAGCCCATATTTTGTGAATTTTGAGGCCCCATTTTTTGTGATGTAAATAAAAATGTACAGTTTTCAGATTTATTCCTATATGTGTACTCTAAGACAATTCTTCTCGCCAAATTTTATAGTTCTATGTCAACGGGAAGTACCTTGTGGGTTTTGATTTTTGTGAGTGTCGAAATATGCGGTTTTTTACGACATAAACGACTCTAACTTTTTTAAGCGACAACTGAGATTTTTTTCTTTTACACAACTGCAAGAAATCAGAGATATATGTATACAGTTTAAATTTCAACTCGATATATCTACGCGTTCCCGAGATAAAGAGTCTTGACATACACACAGACGGACAGACGGACAATAAAGTGATCCTATAAGGGTTCTGTTTTTCTCCTTTTGAGGTACGGACCCCTAAAAATCAACTGTTCTATACATTTTGTCGAAGGTGAAATCGGACTGCTACTTAAAAAGTTATGCGTGGTTATAGTATAAAAACAAATACACGCGTCGAATTGAGTAGTACCTCGTCCGTTTCGTCGGTCAAAAATACCTATCTAATGCATCAAATACACAATATTTAGCCACTTCACATTGACACATTTATCGCACTGGTTGAGGATGAGTTCGCGTATTTTTAGACCCCCAATTCTGTGATAATAAGATCCGGTATTAGTCCGATCACGAGTCGAAGATGCGCAAACGCATGTTTTGCACGCGCCGGAAAACCAAATGGTCGTGATATTTGAAAAATTGTGGCTTTCCTGATCAAATAAGATTATTAGAGTGGGTTTGACTAATCATATAGGCAAATGCTAGATCATTTCAGCTTTGAATTGCCTATTCCTGGTGATTATTCTTTATTGTGTGTCGACTGTCAGGTTTTTCTGAAAGAGTATGTATGCATAATTCAAAAGGAGGAGTATATAGTAGATTGGATGGTGTAGTGAATTCAAAATCTGTAAATCATAGCCGTTTGTTAAGCCTTACGTAATACTTAGACATACTTTCATGACATTGGTAGCAACACGGGTTTTCAACACCCAGTTAGGCAGGTAGAGCCACCAAAAAACTTGATTTACTTTTTCAATATTAAATAATTTTTATAATTAAATTTATTTTATGGACTATTCGTATTGTTAATCCTTATCAAAATCTTTCTAGCTCCGCTGGGAGCTGCACTATAAACGCCAAAAAGAACGCAACTCATCTGCTTATAGTCTCATAGACTGATTGTACGATCAAAATACAAAAAAAAATAACATTTTTGGTGTAGTGTGCAAAAATATGAATATGTGGAGACCATCACTGGTGTGTTTTGTGACGTGTGCACTGAGAAAAATAGTTGTAAGTTATTTACCGAATTTCACGTAAAATTTTACACAACTATTTAGCTACCGAAGGACTGCTAAATGCTTGGTTAATATTAGCTAAATGAAAAGTTACTAGTAACCAAATTATTAAAAATACTCTACTTAGTAAATACAACTACGCGGTACTTAATCTCTCAAGTATCGTGCTCGTATACAGAGAATCCCAAATTAAACAAAATAAAAAATTGATAAAAATCCGCCAATTCACTGCGTTCCCACACATGGGCCACGTGCGCGCTATCTGGCTAATTATACCTATTCAATACAGTCTACTAATTTATCTATACAGATATTCTCTTAATTTAGTGACGAGTGAAATATAGTAGAATGATTGCAAAGTCATAGCTGTGATGAGTCAAAAGCAAGATTCGATTGCAAATACTGAAAAATTGAACAGATAAATTGAATACCGCCAATTTTATGACTGTTAATTAATTAGATAATTTTATACTTTGTTAATTAATTTCGGTGGTTATCTGAATGATTTTACGCCGTGACGAGAGACGTATGGCGATTGCATCATTTCGTTGAGGTAAATCCGTTCTTTTTTAAATCATTGAGTATCGACATAATTTCGGAGCGTATTTCCTATCGTGAGGTCGTGGGTTCAGATCTCGATTCCGTGTCAATGAGTTCTTTAGGAATGTGGGGAATTTCACAGCACTGGCTTTTCGATGAAGGAAAACATTGATTGTGACGAAATCTGCACACGTCTGTAGTAGTACACTACTTACCTATCTTGATTTCGTAGATGGGTGGTGTGGATAAAGTGGATTCCCATGAATTCACTCTGCGCCAGCTTGATTGGGTGGCTATGATAAAATCACCCTTCCAGAGTTACCTTATTTTGAACACTTGCTTTCATATACATAAAATGGTTTCTTTCTCATTTGAACATTACGCTCCGCGGACTCTAGGTGTCTATGATGAAAACATCATTTTTATCATCATCATCATTTTTATTCTTATTTTCTAATTTTAATGTTCAAAATAAAAGCAAAAATCTAAATAAATATACTTACTCCTCTGGCGCAACGACCCACAATGAGTCTTGGCTTCCGACACCAGAGAACGCCATTGGTCACGGTCCAGCACTGTCTCTTCCCACCCGTCTGCCTGGAGCTCGCGCAGGTCGGACCGCACGGCATCAGTCCAACGGTAAATGGGCCGACCGACTGGTCGGCGGCCGCTTAAATAAATATGTAAACAACAAAATATTGTTCCCTGAGTCGGAGCTAGTTCTACTAGAACACGAGTTCTCTACACTCAGTTTGGCAGCTAGAGCCTCCGAAAACTTGATGTGCTTTCATAAATAAATTCATTTTGAATTTTGAATCATCCACAGCCTTCTTCATCCTGCTGCTGAGTATATATCTGTCTTACTGCGCCATCTACCTCGACCCTGTGCCAATCGTGTCGACCCGCGATTTCAACTATATCGTCGACCCATCTCACAGCCGGACGACCAACGCTCCGCCTACCTTGCTTCGGCCACCATTTTGTACCAGCCTTACTTTACTCCATCTGTCTTCACAAGAAAGAATACATACCCAAGTCATATTATTCGTACGTTAAGATCAAAACAAGAAGACAACACCAAAAAAAAAACCGTGTAATGCAATTTGGTGTCGCTCAAGGAACAATAATTTCTCTGCAACTATTCATCATGCACAACTTCACCGAAGCTGTAGGTACAAGGTAGCTGTCCTAAGTTCACGATACCGTCGTTTGTTGTTTCTTGTTTATCTTCTCGGTAAAATCGTAAACAGGTCTATTTATACGTTGACTTTGACCCTTGGAAGGTCACTTCAGGTAAACAAACTTTGTGCCCTTAACTTCTCGTTTGTACTTAGATAGTGGTCGATAGGTACCGAAGAGAATTAGTTACTGACTCGATTGTACTGACTGTTTCTCGAGATGACTGACATACTTCATTCTAGGATAGAAATAGGTTCATTTAGGCCGGATGGATAGCCCTGTCCTGGTGTCGGAATTTCAGAGTGTTTAAGCGCTTATGTACGTCCGTTTTTTTCACCGGACAACGGAGCAATTTTATCGGGTATTATATCGAAAGAGTTTAAATGGAATTGCTCTTTTTTCACAATTACAGCGTTGGTTCCTTAGTAAAAGTTGTCCATGATGAGTTTAAAAACAAATACAAATCTACAAGCAGCAAAAACAGCATACTATGCATACGCCTACTCTTGGCTAAAATATGGTATTGTCATATGGGGAAATAGTACAGACGCAAAAGAACTCTTTATAATGCAAAAAAAAATGTATCCGAATACTGATGAATATCCGACAAAAAGATAGCTGTAGACCCCACTTCATTCAACAAAACATACTAACACTCCCAAGCCTTTATATACTAGAAGCGGCAACATTTGTTAAGAAAAATCCAGAACTATTCACATATAACACAAATTCTCGCAGAAAAAACCAACTAATAGCCCCGGAGCCAATATTAGAAATAGTTAGACGAGGACCGGAGTATATGATAATAAGAACATACAACCACCTACCTAAAGACCTACAAGAAGTAACTAACCCCAAAAAATTCCAAAATAAACTCAAAAAACTTTTAACAAAAAAATGCTATTATACCATTGAAGAATACCTGAACGAAAAAGTTTCAAGCTCACAAATCATCACAAAATAACGCTAAATTTTGACATGTACGTTATACTTACTTTGTTTATACCATTTGCGACACCCTAACGACAGGGTATAATGTGTACTGTGTTACTATTATATAAGTGTAATTGTAACTAGACATATTATAAGGCATTTGTATACCGAAATAAATAAATAAATAGTCCGGATTACCCCCTTTCGACTTAGTAAAACGTTTCTGAAATTCTAGACAGAAAGAAAGAAAGAAAGTTTATTTACTAGAAAACTTATACAAATTACAAAGATGTTCAATACCATAGTTATGAGATTTAGCTAGATAACCTTTTATAACAATCTCCGGAAAGTAAAAGCAGTTCGTATAAGATATTAAATTAGTATTGTGGCTAACCCTGGTGTCAGAGTTTTTAGACTGCCTGAAGGGTCTTGACATGAAACGGTTAAAACAACCGGGACCTTCATTTAACGTGTCGTCCGAGCCACGGTAGCGCTCAGTTAGACAATGGCACCCGCGGTCACCCATCCAAATACTGACCATTGCTTAATTTGGGTGATCGCTGACATACACCTAGTCAAACTACGCTACGAGCGCTACATTTTGCTGTACTGTACTAGCCTTTTTTTAACACTCCACTGCAGGACGTAGACCTACCCACGAAGGGTGATTGGGCCATATCCACCATGCTGGCCCAGCTCGGGTTGGTGGATTCACATACGCCATCGAATTTTTTCTACGGACGTATGCAGGTTGCCTCACGATGTTTTCCTTCACCGAAAAGCCAGTGGTGTGAAATTCCGTACATAAATTCCAAAGAACTCATTGGTACGTGACCGGGGCTTTGAACCCGCCACCTCACGATTGTAAGGCGGGTGTCACTACCTCTTGACCACCACGGCTATTTTACATTTCGCTACATCTTCAGAAAAGCAACTGAATCAAAAATAAAGTCGCGACGAAATCCAAACATTTCGTAGGCCATATAGAGACACTATCTCAGGTTGAATGAACTGGGCATTTTTATTGGTCGATAACCAGAAATTGGCCTCATTTCAGTTTGCAATGCATCACTTTAACTTATCTCATTATTCAGTTTGACTCACAAAAAAAATATAAACACTAGCCTGGATATAGGTATTGCTGAGCCAATATTATTAGGTAAACAAATAGGTAATTTGGGTTTTACAATGATATATTTGTAAAATAAATGAACTGTAAGTTTTTTTTTAAAAAGAGACCACGCCGAAAATTGCATAACTTTGGTGATCGCTGAAAGACACCTAACCAAACTACGCTATAAGCGCCACAAAAAAATATTTACCGTGTTACTTAATTATAAATGACTTGTACTTCAATAATTTTAAACTATATTTTTCATTTTTTGTTAGTTAGTTCGTAAGGGCCGTGTAGCTAGCCCTGGTGTCAGTTTTCAAGCCCCCTGAAGGTCTCTAGAACATGGCTAATCGGTTAGAACAACCGGGACCTATAATTTAATGTGTCATCCTAGCCACGGTAGCGCTCAGTTCAATTTTCAATTCAATTTCAATTTATTTATTTACATAAAACGAACATACGAAGTACATTGATAGATACATTGATACATATTAGTCTTAATACAAACATTACTTAAAAAGTTAAGACATTAAAATTCAAAGTTGTAATTGCCACTCGCGGTCACCCATCCGAAACTGTTTTTTTGTTGCGATGAACATATCGACATACCTATTCCCAGCGAAATTTCAGGATAGAGCTAAGCACGTATATTACCTACTCGTATAAAACTCTGGTCACA
The DNA here is from genome assembly GCA_949316475.1 of Hypomecis punctinalis. Classification (NCBI taxonomy): domain Eukaryota; kingdom Metazoa; phylum Arthropoda; class Insecta; order Lepidoptera; family Geometridae; genus Hypomecis; species Hypomecis punctinalis. Next base: position 1,970,609 of record OX438819.1, on the reverse strand, counting down.
CAGAGGCGGGAGCCGCGAGAAAGCGATCCGATAGCGGTCCAGTGCCAAGCGAAAGCGGCCGATCGCGCCCGCTTGTTATGTGTCAGGTTGCATACAAATTCGAATATCACAAAAAAATCCCGTACCGGATTCGTACCTTCACATTATTCTAATATCTGACATAATCTTAAATTCTGACATTAATACTTGACTATAATTTAACTTTTGTTGACATCTTATAACTCAGTAATATATTTATATGTTTTGTTTATTATTTTTGAATTTGTACAGAATCTTCATAAATTTTTAATTTAAATTGTGTGACATTTGTGCGCCACGATGGGCAAAAACATGCGTTCTGTATTATATTTCGACCTGTTTGCGACTTTGTATGTTGTACACGATTACCATGTTTTCAAAAATAATGATCTTGAATCTTGAAAACTTGAATCGCGTTTGATCGCTTTCCCGCACTTCCCGCCTCTGTGTGACGAGAGCTTAATAGGCTAGTTGACATTTTTTTTGATGTCGTCTTGCAACAGCTAACTATAAACAAAGCCGATTAAAGAAAACAAAAATAAAATCAACTTACAAATAAAGAAGTTACAAGCATTTTATTTTCTTGCTAGACAAAGAGCGCACTATGGCAGAATATGACGTCACGGTCCGTAAATGTCATACATTCGCCTTAATATTATGTTATGCTTTGTGGGAAATGGACAAAGCATCCCCTCTTAATCCCTACCAAAATCTTTACAAGCTTAAGTATATCTCAGAACTGGTTTAGCCAATTTTAATACTTTTTTTACCTAATTCAATACTAGTCAACTACCCTATTAAAGCACTGCTGCGTAGTCCACCACCCTGCACTGGGCCAGCGAGGTGGATTTATGGCCCAATTACTCCTCGAGGGTATATAATATATAGGTTTATGTCCAGCAGTGGTTTATTAAAATACCGGTGGTCCTGTTGTACAGTACTGCTGCGCCGGGTTTTGAACGGACCCTATTCAAGATTCTAGTTATGTTTCGTTGCGTCACGTTTTGCTTGTTTCGCATGCAAAAAACTGTACTTCTTATCAGTTTTTTCGTCAAATAGAATGCCTCCTCGATCCTCGTCCCGTTAGCGCCATATAGATAAAGATTAAGATCAGTGCGTTTGTTTATCCGCGGCATGCGGCGAACAATGAACAATGTGCGAGGGGATCCGGGGCAAAGTCCAGCGGTGGGCTGGGAGCCCACGGGGAGGACGGTTACTGGTGCTCTTTGAAGTCAAAGTTCCTTTATTCCGTAGACATTACTTATACTTGGAATCGTCAAATAACAATGTTTGAAATAAAATTTAAATAATTTATCTAAACACTAATACTTTCATACGTTTCAAGATTTCACAAAATAAAGCAGTATAAAATTTACATTCCTACAACTCAAAATAATTTGTCAGTCTCATACACAGGTCATTCGAATCAAGTTATTAATTCAATTAATTACCAATCATTTATAAAAAAACTAGGTAATAATCCCGATTACAGAGGCGCCATCGTAATTATAATAGCTAAATAGCATAGTTCTGTTTCTTTTTCACTTTAGGCATTCGATTGAGAGAATGCTTTTTACGTTGCTATTAATTTACGCTGGCGCCTCTGTAATCGGGCTTATTGTTAACGAAAACAAACATCAAATAAGAATAGAAAATAAGTGATCATCACAGATAATAAAAGCTTATTACGTTAATGTGTAATCTTATAACTTTGTGTTTCAATAAGGGAATCTATTTATTTATTTATTAAAGCTTCACATTATTAACTACATTACTACTTATGTTATAAACACTTACAATATAATTTAACTTAATGTGCAATTTTTTTAAGGAAAAGAAATATAATTTATGAATTCTTTAAGAAGTCATTGGGTAAACTGAATGACTTGAATTTCGGAATGTTAAGCAAATTATTTTCACTAGCCCCAAAAAATTTAATTGTTTTATTTTTTCGCGGAGCTGTTTTAGTCGTGTTCGTGTAGGTGTGTGAGGTTTATTATTTTATAGTCCAACTTTATCACCTTTTTTAACGAATTGTACAAGTTTAGAGCAAGTTTAAGTAGAAAAGTTATTATTACCTACTTATTTTGTTTTTAGAAGAGTGCAAATAACAATTCCGTGGGGTTTGAAATTTTTCTATACATTTCCAAAAAGTAGGAGGTTCTCAGTTCCTTTGTAAATAGGTTTTTTCTATTCTGTTGTTACCTAATTAATCTGGTGATTAATTCTGTATGAAAACAAGCACGTAACGCGATCTAACGTGCTCTTTGTTTTTAAGAAATTAGTATGAAAATTACTTATTTTTCAAATAGCATAACTTAAACTCGGTTTATAATTGATTTTAACGCAGTTTTACATTTATCAAACAGTTCTCCAAATAAAATTCAAGGAAATAAAAAAAATACTTACCGCTTTACGTTACGTTTCGTCGATATAGAATCAGGCCGCTGGGGTGATTCTTGAGCTCTGTTTCTTGTCTGACGATTTGAATCATTTCCTGAAATAGATAGATAAAAAAACCGCAGCTGCAACAAATGTTGATGACGCATAAGATCACTATTTTCGCAAAAATAATTGGTTCCAGACGATTTGGGATCAATTTTAAGTATGAAGCCAGATGTTACGTTAAAAATAAATGTTGTTCACTCGTAACAGTACACTCCCATAGCTCCCAGCCTAAAACACCATTAAAAGGGAGACCATTGGACTCGTGAAAATCACGTTCCGAGAGCATGGCACCAGCATGTGCGGTGCTGCGGCAAGCTGGATTCCTCACGAATGATGTACAATGACATTCTTGTTTCACTCATCTATAATCTCATGTTCAAATTGCAGGAAGGCACCGGAAACAAGCCGCTTCCAACCGGTTCTCGTAAAGCTGGTCGTAGTAATCCTAGGACACTGCCTTCATCATGTGTAATAAGAATGTGCTTAGACTACAAAGATGTGGTATTAAATACCTGACTAAAAGGTAATTTTCCATGAATATACATAATGTAAAAAAAAGTACTAGTGATCATGATTCCAATATGTCCAGTTCCACCCCTATCATTGCAAATACCTACCATAGGGAATTCTGTGTATATAAATAAATTGTCTTTCCACCCATACATAGAGTAAATATTTATTGGTAATTTGGTTTAAAAAATTACAAGTCATCATTGTATCTACCTACATAATATATCTTGTAAAATTAGATAAATAAATACAATAATCCGTTAGTCATGCTTAGGGCATTTAGCATTGAGGTAGGTCGGCGATAGGATAACAGTAACATTTGTTTAAGAATAATTAGAATATAGAATAGACTGTAGAATAATAACGCCGCTATAATTGATGGAATGAACTATCAGGTCATAGATACTTTCTTACTTACTTACTTTGACTTGTTTACTTACTTACTTTACTTTAATAATAGAATTGCTCTTTTAAAAAAAAGTATGCAAATTTTACTAAGACCCGATCTAACGGTCCCAAAGCATGAAGCTTTCTTTTCTGATGCAACATTCAAACGACTTTTCAACGTAGACACATAAACTAAAACCGTAACATCAACAAATATTCAATCAGGCACGAGTATTTATGATGTAATCCGCAATACCTATTACATTCAGAATAATTCCGATATCGCAAGGCCGTTTGTATCTAAAGCTTCTGTCAAATCCAAAATCCAGCCTTCAACGTCTGACACTTTCACGCTACTGAAAACTGAATAATTTTTGGAAATAATAGCATGACCCACTTCCCCCGTATACAGAATTCGCGAATATTTCGCACGGATCGATGTCGGATTGTTGATTTATCAAAAATGGCTCCGCCGATTTCGATAAAATTAAATGGGAACAATTTCGAAGTATATTTTCAAAAATATTGAAATCGGACTACTATGAAAAAAGTTATGTGTCGTCGGTCAAAAATTAATAAAGCATATGCATTATTTTTACTTCAGTCCTCATACAATAACACTTTTTTAACAGGTGTTAACTACTCAAATAAAATTACAAACACGAATAAAGTCACGTGATGGATCCGGGAGGTTTAAAAAGAACTAAACGGCCGCTGTGCAGGACAGAAAGGAGTGCAATGAAGTGAGTATGAGTAACTCGGGAGAGAGACCTTTGCATAGCAGTGGGAAAATATAGTAAAAAGTCAGCCTATGAGGTCTGCAGAGTAGACAGGTGACAGACCAAATTTATATGCAAAGGCTTTCAACGCTCTCCATCTGATCTGATAGCAAGAACTTGACACATTTACCTCAGATACCCGGCGCCAATCACGTGGGCACTTCACAGATAAGCATGCTCTGGGCATCGGAAGCTGCTCAAACCCCCTTTTATTGAGCCAGCTGCTGTGTCTCAGGCCAGTCTCACGCCGACAGCCGCAGCAACCGCACGCATGCGGCTAGACCTGCTCGCATATTTCAACTGTCTCCGGAGAAGGAATCTACCATGAAGCTCTCGCGAGTGATCGTGTACTTTCTAGTCATTAGTTTTTTAAGTTTGGAAGGGGAGATGAGTTGTGGGGGGTGCGCAAACGGGGAGCTCTCTGTTTCGGAGCTAACTGAAGTGCGGATAGAGTTTGTGAAGCAGCAGATTTTGAAGAAGTTGAGGATGAGTAGGAAGCCTGATGTGGCGTTGCCGGTGAACAGCTTGCCGATGCCGGTGGCTCAGGGAGTCACGCTGGGAGAAGGCACGGAGAAGAGCACTGACATTGATGACTATTATGGAAGGACTGAGCAGAAGATCGTGTTTCCTGTTGAAGGTGAGTTTTGGAGCTTCTTCTTGGAGTATTTTCTTTTGGGTTTGATGACCGAATGGTCAAAGATTTGTAGAGAGCGAGTTCAATAATTTAGCTTAATTAGAAGGTTTCATTAGCTTTTTCTTAATAGTTTAATATAGTTTTAGACAGTTTTTTTTATTTTTAAATTAGTAGTACTAGTATACGTTGTTAGTGTATTCCAATGCTTGGATTTTAAGAACACAAAATTTAAGTTTTTGTTGAACAAAAATGTTAGTGTCTGCTAGTTTATAGAAATACAACTTAACTAAACTATAAATCAATTTGTACAACATAAATATTTTACAATGGTCATTCAAATTAATTATACTAAACTTATATTGATATATGAAAAACCATGCAATTTATTCTAACGGCTAAGAGACAATAAATAAATAAAAATAGTTTTATTAGGGCACAAGTATCTGAACAATTTTGTCTAAGGCCCCTGAACTATTTAAAAACTGTATTTCAGGAGCATGGTCAGAGTCTTTCAGGCGACCTATAAACTCTGACACCAGGGCTAGCCACCCATACACAAACATACAACAAAATGAGGATGGTGTAAAAAGCATTTTTTATAACGGGCGTAACCAATGATATGTATTATAATATAAGTTAAGTAGATGTTTGATAACTATTCGGTTCCGATTTTTAACAAAACTTACTAAAAGATATTACAAATAAGCAATATTTACACAAATATGACACCTGCGTTTATCGATTCACCCGTTCGTTAACATCGCACGTAACGCGCGAAAACATAAATAAATCCACTGCGATAAGGCCGCTAGCATTCTTGGCCTCTCAGGATAAGAGGTCGGCAGCGGACCTATGGACTCATAAAAATGTTGGCCGTTTATTTTTCCTACTGATTACATCTAATTAAAACAAAGCACATCTCAGCGTGGTGATGTCCCACGCTGAGTTTTGAAGTGGTAAATGAAAATGTAGAGCAATGTTTTTTTTTATTGGTAGCAAACGGAGACTCAGGTCTGATCCGGAAGCCTAAAGCTTGATTTATAGAGATTCATCTGTATCATGTCATTATTGTCTAAGCCATGGCTGATCTCAGTCATAGCACTAGAGAGTGCGATCTCGGTATTCCGTGATCTCGAAATACCGAGATTTTGCACCAATTTCGCAAGATTAATCTTGCACAAAAAATTGCGCGCGATCTCGCAAAATTTGTAAGATTGTAATTTGCCACCGAAAACTTCACTGAAGAGAAAAATAAAAAAGCTGATCGAACGACTATACGTACCTGCTCCTTCCTCTACATCTTCAGATGAAATTGTTGCAGTAGACCCAGTAGACGATGATGATGATGATAACATATCTTCAGTAGCAAAAACACCTCATAGCAAAATCACTTCTATAGAGGAAGATCTTGTGTTTGGTACCTCCCATTATATACTCTTGTTTGTGATCTCTTTCCGTTCAATGCTTGCCTGGTAGAGATCGCTATCAGCAATAAGGCCGCCATTTGTGGCACTAATTTAATTTAGGATAAATATCTACTTTGTATCATAACAGTATTAATGCACACAATAAAAAGTTACAATCTACCTATCTTCAGCGCAAGTAACAAAACGTCAAGTAAATACAATAACACCTGCTTTCGCAGTGAATCTGAAAGCTCTGCGCTCTACCAAAAGAACTAGAAAGGATAGAAGAAAATTCTTTATATTTTTCTTTCAATGCGATAGAAAGAAAATGTTGCTTGTTTAAAGTCCAGAGTAGGCTTTTAAACCATTTGTTCCACCTTAACAAATAATAGAGTACAGCCGAGCCGACGCTCCGATGACACGTTACATTGTTGGTCCTATTTCTACTAACTCTACCGCTTTAGGCGGTTTAAAACAAACATTTATATCGTGCAGTCAGGGCGGGCGGTAAGTAGGTACTGTCAAATGTCAATGTACCTTTCTTAATTATTTTTCCTTTCTTTTCTCAATTTTTTAAATATGCTCTATCAATGTAATCTTTGATTCATACAACCATAGATAGGCCTATCTAAAAATAGACACGCTATCAAAAACATCTGTTTTCGTTTGCTTATCAACTCGCACTTTATGTAAATTTTCTCAGTTGACATTCAATGCTATTATTGGATCGGAGAACTGGACTTTGGCCGTAGTAAAGCCACGAGTGCAGCGCGTGGCCGCTATTTTGATGAATTATTAATTTTAGTAGCAGTCAGCTGTTTGGAGCAGTCTCGGTTGAAGTAGGGCGGCGGTCGCTCAGGTGTGGACTTTGCTCTTTATGCAATACCTGCCTTGGACAAACGTGACGGGTCAAACCCGTGTTAGTTACCTACGGAAGAAGGTGATCTTTGATGTCATGCATGGTGAATGAATGATGAAAAATATACATATCCGTAGCGAGCGTGGCTCATAAAGGAAATAAGGCAAATCTATATGGATATAAATAAAGTAATATAGTGTAGTAAGTAAGCAAGCAGAAAGTATATTATAGCCTACGATTTATTCTCAGATCACGATCAATATTTAGATGGGTGACCTCGGGTGGCATTTTCCAACTGAGCGCTACCGTGGCTCGGATGACACGTTAAATTGTAGGTCCCGATTGTTATAATGTTTAGCCATGTCAGAGGCCTTCGGGCGGCCTAAAAACTCTGACACCAGGGCTATACGAACTTACTTATTCCCAGATCTACTAAATGCCTATACAAAAATAAACGGCTCTAACTTTTTTAAACAATAACTGAGAAGTTTTTCTTTTACACAACTGCAAGTACCATAGATATACGTATACAGTTTAAATTTCAACTCGATATCTTTACGCGTTCCCGTGATAAATAGTCTTGACATACACACAGACAGACAGACGGACAACAAAGTGATCCTATAAGAGTTCCGTTTTTTTCCGTTTGAGGTACGGAACCCTAAAAACATAATAGGGTCTGAAAAATAATTTGTAATCAGGTTGCCCTGATACAGGCTCATCCTACCGGCAATCGACATTAATGTGTTATAAGTATTTGTTATAAGTTGCTAAACAAAAATATTTTCATTTTCATATAGGTAATTAAACCGTTTCAGAGTAGGTCGACAAAAAAAGTATGACAGAGATTTTGGTATTTTAGAATAAGAAAGAGATCAATTATTATTTCTTATGGAAAAAGCTCGTTATCTTACAAAACGGAAGTAAAGTTAGTCGTCAAGTAAGCACTCGCACATAACAAACCGTTATATGTGTATACAATACTCTACTTTCCGCATTTTCACACGAGTAGTAAGTAATACTTACCTATTTCTTATCAAAAAAATAGAGACATGATTGTAAAACGTGATTTGTCGATCAGTAGAAGACTTAATTCTTACTTATACGAGTAGTAACTGAAAAAACTTATACTTAGGTACCTACTTCTGTACTTTGATGTTCATACTCGTACTTGATTTGAGCGTGGACGCAAATTGGATTAGGTCCATTAGGCCCAGTAACCCAGAATTCGGCGCAGAATTTTAGATAGGTAAAAAGTTAGAAACTGCGCGGTACAGGTATAGTGCATAGTAGTTAAGTACACAAAATGTAATAGATACAATCAAACTGTTTTATGTTATTTAAGTTTTGTGAATACAGTATTTATATTAGAGCAGGCAGAAAAAAAATCAATCAATAAAATTTGTTCGGTATTAACAAATTATACAGGGTTATTTCTAATCAATTATTTATATATATATTTTCCATACATTTTGTCGCAGGTGAACTATATTTTTCTATGGAACAACAAATTTTTTTTTTGAGTTTTGGCGAAAGTCGTAGAACAAAAGTTGTTAGTTTTGATGTACAGAATAAGCCCCTAGAAGGATGCTAATTGATTAGAAACAACGCTGTATATTCGCCCTAAACTTTTTCTTTCTACAAATAATGATGTACCTACAAAACATATACATACAAAACTTCATCCGATAGTTTTGTCAACAAGGAAGCTATCTTGCAAGATATAATCCTATACCTAACTATTTGCTTATCTCTAAGTTCAAGTAAACACAAATCCAATTGTATTAAGTTATATAACTGCGTGGCCTACATTTGTTCTTATCATAATTATCTGCAATATTTAAACAATGTGTGCTGTTAGAATGACTCAGTGAAAATACTAAAGCATTGAGATAATGTTAGTAGCCTTCTTTTAATTTACAATCAAACTGATTTTAGAAATTGATTATTTAAATAGACGAAGACTGATAATTATAAGTCGAATCGAATACCTAACTTGGCGGATGTGACGTCAGTACAAGCTGCGGATAGCCCAATCCTGACTAAAGCCGAGGACTGGGTTATCCGCAGTTTGTATCTAACTTAACAACCGCCAAGTTGTATGATTCGGCCTGTACACTAGGGTGGAGTGAAAAACACTTTTTTTTAATTTTAAAACCAATAACCTTCATTTATTTTCAATCAATAACCTTTATGTTTAGGAGTATTTGTGCAAAATTTAAGCTTTCTAATTTAATATCCTAAGGTGGCGCGTTGCTCTTGAAGTTTGAAAAAATGTAGTTTTTGGCACATTTCCAGAACCTAATTACTGGTAACATTATCACATAATTCACATTATATACTCATAAATATGTAACTATAAAAAACAAACATTAAATAATTATAAAAATTATGTTCTAATTAATTAAGTTAGAAATTACTTTACCTTAATTTTGACATCATTTCATCATCATCATCATCATTTCAGCCATAGGACGTCCACTGCTGGACATAGGCCTCCCCTAATGATTTCCAATAAGGCCGGTTGAAAGCGGTTTGCATCCAGCGCGATCCTGCGGTCCTAACAAGGTCATCCGTCCACCTTGTGGGTGGACGTCCTACGCTGCGCTTGCCGGTACGTGGTCTCCACTCGAGAACTTTTCGACCCCATCGGTCATCAGTTCTCCGCGCTATGTGCCCTGCCCATTGCCACTTCAACTTGCCAATCCTCTGGGCTATGTCGGTAACCTTGGTTCTTCTACGGATCTCCTCATTCCTGATTCGATCTCGCAGAGAGACTCCGAGCATAGCCCTCTCCATGGCTCGTTGGGCTACTTGGAGCTTACTAATAAGGCCCATAGTGAGAGACCACGTTTCTGTGCCATAAGTCATCACTGGCAACACACACTGGTCGAAAACTTTCGACTTGAGGCACTGAGGTATGTCGGACGAGAAGACGTTACGCAATTTTCCAAACGCTGCCCAACCGAGTTGGATTCGGCGATTTGCCTCTTTCTTGAAGTCGGACCTACCTAACTGGACTACTTGTCCTAGGTAGACGTACGAGTCAACGACTTCAAGAACCGAGTTCCCAACTGAAATAGGGGTGGGTACAACATGAGAATTACACATGACCTTTGTCTTATCCATGTTCATTTTAAGACCCACCTGTTGAGAGACTCGATTAAGGCCTTCGAGCATCGTGCTGAGTTCTTCCATCGACTTTGCCATGACCACGATATCGTCGGCAAATCGAAGGTGAGTGATGTATTCGCCATTGATGTTGATGCCGAGTCCTTTCCATTCCAGGAGCTTAAAGGCGTTCTCCAGAGTAGTAGTAAACAGTTTCGGAGATATTACGTCTCCCTGTCTTACGCCTCTCTTCAAAGGGATCGCCTTGGAGCTCTCTTCCTGTACTCGAACCGACATAGTGGCGTTATTATACAAACACTTCAGCACTTCAATGTACCGATGGTCAATACGGCATCGTTGAAGAGACTCAAGCACAGCCCATGTCTCAACCGAATCAAAGGCTTTCTCATAGTCCACAAACGCCAAGCAAAGTGGCAGGTTATACTCCTCGGTCTTCTGTATAATCTGCCGCAGCGTATGTATGTGGTCCATGGTGCCAAAGCCCTCCCGGAAACCGGCTTGTTCGGGAGGCTGGAAGTCATTAAGCCTGCGTTCGAGACGATTCGTAATGACCCTTGAAAACAACTTATAAACATGGCTCAGAAGCGAGATGGGTCTGTAGTTTTTCAATAAGGTGTTGTCACCTTTTTTGAAGAACAACACCACCACGCTTCTGTTCCACGCTTCTGGCGTTATGCCCTCGAGGACGACAGTGTTAAAAAGCTTCTGAAGGACTTTTAGTACCGGCGTTCCACCCGCTTTCAGAAGCTCTGAAGTGATTCCGTCGTCACCCGGCGCCTTATTGTTCTTAAGTTGGTTCAGGGCCATCCTAATCTCGTATAGGCTAATGTCAGGGATGTCTTCGGTGAAATGTCGGGTCAGCTTGGCTCTTGGGTCTTTGGCCGCGCTGTTTACAGGCTTTGCTACCGAGGCGTATAATTGTCCGTAAAACCTTTCGATCTCCTGCAATACCTCTGCCTTGGTTGACGCTATACTGCCATCTTCTCTCTTCAGCTTTGTCAACTGGCTTTGCCCAATAGAAAAATGCCTCGCGAACACTTTGGAGCCTTTATTCCGCTCTATTGTCTCTTTAACATGTTTAGTATTAAAGAGACGAATGTCGCACCGCACCGATTTTGAAATCTGTCTATTGAGCCGCCTGTATGACTTTGCATCATCGGAAGACTGCAGTCTTAGCGAGCGTCGTTCGGCCATGAGATTTAGAGTATGATCGGAGAATTTCTTAGGTCTATCTGAACGGCGGGGTCTAAAGAACTTAGAACCCACTGTTTGGACAGTTTCTACGAGCCCGTTATTGATCTCGTCCACCGACGCAAAGTTCTCCAGGCAAGCAAAGCGATTTGAGAGCTCGAGCTGAAAGTTCTCAGGGTTTTGTATGTGGGCACGAGTAGGTCGGAGCGTAGACTTCATCAGGCGGGACCTTTCGAGTTTAACGTTGATATTCAGTTTGCCTCGCACGATTCTGTGATCACTGCCGGTTTTTACCTTGTGGATCACAGAGACGTCGTTGAATATCCGTTTCTCGCTAGTCATGATGAAGTCTATCTCATTTCTCGTGGTACCGTCGGGACTCATCCAGGTCCATTTCCTGCGAGGTGGCTTCTGGAAGAAAGAGTTCATCATAAAGAGTTCCTCTTTCTCCAGAAAGTCTGCCAGCATGTGGCCCCTAGGGTTCCGTTGCCCACATCCAAATTGCCCCACTCTCAACTCATCATCGCTTTTCTTGCCCAACTTTGCGTTGAAGTCTCCCATAACAACCGTGAAGCGGGTCTTAGACGTATGTATGGCCCGACTTACGTCCTCATACATAGCCTCCACTTCATCATCTGGGTGTGACGAGGTCGGTGCGTATACCTGGATGACCTTCAACGAATATCGTTTGGATATTCTGAGTATCAGGTATACAACCCTGCTCGACACACTTTCGATGGTAATGATGTTGTTAACGAGAGACCTGTGAACGAGAAAGCCGACACCACCTTGGGACCGTTGGCCACCTTCCCGATAGTACAGTAGGTTGCCGGATTTCAGGGTTATCGTGTCCTCGCCCTCTCTACGAACTTCAGATAACCCCATAATACCCCATCGCAACCTACCCAACTCTTCTTCCAGTTCCGCAATCTTCTCATCAGTCCTCATAGTGCGCACGTTATATGTTGCCAGGGCCAGTCGTCGTCTGTTGGGGTGGCAGCCGGATCTCTGCCGGGGATTCTTAGCACCCCTTGCTCCGCCGTTACCGTGGTCGCTGCCGGAACCAGGACTAGCGGAGCTGCCGGGGACTGGGGGCCTGGTTTTATTTTGTGCACTCATAAGGGGGATTTGCCCATAATTGCCGCGCTGGGCAAGCGTGTTGGCAATCGCAGGGCGTAGCTCTCGCGACGGGGATGCTGCTGCCCATCCCCGCCCTGTTGCACTTGAGCTACGCTGTTCTGGATGGGTATACCGCCACCTGTCGGTTTCGTAGTACCTCAGTCGGCTCTTACGACACCTGGTACAAGAGGGGGGTGCTATTCTACTCTGCCGGCACCCCACGGCCGAATTTTGACAGCCTCAAGAAAATTGTATGCTGTATGACAAGATGTGCTTTCGAAGCTTATATCCTGAATTCAGTGAAAACATTATCTTCTATTTGGTCTAAAAACACATATTTATAAACCTATGCTACAAAACTTCTGAATATGTATATATTTTCCTATTACCTTATTATTAACTTAGAAGGCTTAAATTTCGCACACATACTCCAAAACATATAAGTCAATGATTGGAAATACAGGAGATTTAAAATAAAATAAAAAAAGTTTTTTCACTCCACCCTACTGTACAGCTTTGGAAGTGTCAACACCTTGCAAAGCAACACTGTAACATACTACTACGCCTATTTTAGTCGTAGAAATGATCGTTTTCCCGGCTATCATTGATTTGACATTAACATTAGGTATATATGGGCCTTACTAGTAAGTTCCAAGTAGCCCAACGTGATATGGAGAGGGCTATGCTCGGAGTTTCTCTGCGAAATCGCATCAAGAATGAGTAGCATGAGTAGCATAGGTTCGTAGAAGAACCTAAGCTACCCATGTAGCCCAGCGGATGGGCAAGTAGAAGTGGCAGTGGGCAGGGTACATAGCTCGGAAAACTGATGAGCGATGGGGTCGAAAAGTTATCGCATGCGGAGCGTAGGACGTCTACCTACGAGGTAGAAAGATGAAGATCAAGATTTCAGAACCACGTTGGATGCAAGCTGCTTCCAACCGGTCTTATTGTAGATCCATAGAGGCCTATGTCCAGCAGTGGACGTCATATAGCTGATGGATAGATGGAAGGATCGGTGATGTAGAGTATAGTTCCTATCACGGGCAGTAGGTATTAAATAAAGTTATTTGGAATGAAGAGGGTTCCCGGGAACTTACTCGTATCTCTGCCAGCGTTGTAACTGACCTATCTCTACCTAGAACAAGTTAAGCCCTAACTCTTCAGATGCGGCATACCAATTTTCTTTTATTTTTTTATTTGAAAGTTATAGAGATATATTAATTAGTTCCTAAAGTTTTCAACATTGGATTTAACTAGAAATGTGACTTCTTTTCACTTAAGAATTTAGACAGACAGACAAAACTCTTTATTTACAACCACAGTTTGAAAAATAAACACTATTTACATAAATACGACAAAAAATATGATTATAAAGTGGCGGCCTTATCACCCATGGCGATTTCTTCCAGGCAACCTTGCACGAATATGAACAGACAAGAACAAGAAATAGTGGCCTTAAATAGATATTAACAAAGAAAACACCTATAAATAATAAACTAAATATACTTAATTCAATCTAAGTTTTAAATATACTTACATATACGATATAATATATAAATATAATTATACATATACCTACATATATACATAACTACATACGTTATAAAATAGTAGCGAAAGGAACAAGTAGCATTATGATTTCAGATAGTGAGCTTTCACAAGTTGTTTGAAAACGTTCAATGAAGGTGAACGCTTAATTTCTAAAGGTAAGTCATTCCAAAGTCTACTGCCTCCACAGAGAAAGAAGAATCGTAGAAAGATGTTTTGTGACGAGGGAAACTAAGAGTGAGATTATCTGAAGATTTTAGGTAACGGCTCAATAGAGAGTGCCGAAAACGAAAACGCTCTCGGAGATAGGGTGGAGACGAAGGAATAAACAGGGTGCTATACAAAAGGGAAAGAATATGAGCATCCCGGCGACGACGAATAGGGATTATAAATTTAGATTACAGAGTAAAACGTCCCTACCTACATCTATACAATACTCGGTATTTTTTAAATCCCTGCTTTTATTTATATTTTCTACACAACTTTTCTAACATTTACTAAAGTAATATTTTCTAATTAATTTTTCCGCTAACTGTATAACTTTAAAAATATTCCATCCCAGTTCGATCCGTAAGTAGTCAATCAAGTCGAAAACTCCACTCCGAAAGTCAGACTTATACAGTCAAAGACTTATATTAAGGCAATTGTGAACCTTACCATACAAAAACAATAAATAAGCTGTTCTACCTTAATCTCTAAACATTATCCGATATGAGTGATTTTTTTTTCGTGTACTAATCAACACTTCAAACGCTTAACAAGGAACGTCTTATATTTTACATTTTTTTAAATGACTTAAGCTCAGACCAAATAAAAAAATAAAGACAGAATGTGGTTAACAAACAGTGAGGTCGACCAAAACTACGCCTCACCGTTTACAGACAATTCAACCAACAGACACATCAAACGTACAAGGAAACTACGCCTTGGCTTGTCAGTCGAACTATGGCGGCGCAACAGCGACGCACTCACACATGTATAAAAAAACCGGCTTGACTTGACTGTTCAACGACGTTCTCTCTTGATTTTTTTATTTGCTCTGAGGACTTCGAAAGTCATAATTTGATGCAAAAACATGGCTGAAAAATGTATTACATACAAGCGTGCAATATTTCTTACTCAAGCGACTGACACAAAAAATCCATCTCGTTAGAAAACTCCTTAGAGTTGAAAAAAGTTTTCTTGCGGAACTTAAATTCTATCAAAAGATGTAGGTACTTACCTAATATTATCTCGAGCTACCTACAACGCGAAAACAGTAGGTAGTCGATTCACGTTCCTCTTAAATTAAATTAAAATTTATGAAACGGACACAGTCTATTCCCAACTTTTACACTCCACACTATCGTCCACCGATTTGTCAACGTTCCCGATAAATACACGGAACTAATTTTAATTAATGTCCAAAACTGGGACAACAGCACGATAGTAAAAAATTGTCTAGCCCTCTTGACCCAAAAGTAATTATAGTTTATATTTGGTAGGTATTTATAGTTTTATCACGTAAACTGTTCAATTTATTACTAAATTTTATTGCGATGCGCATTTTAGTAATTAGCTGTGTACTGATTAAGAGTTCGGGGGAACAGAGGTCAGATACAAGGAATTTGGTAGGGCCGGAGTTATTGAGCGGTTTTTTTGGGCACGTGCCCCTGGCGCCAAGGCTGTAGAAGCGCCAGAGCTTTTATAAAGCTACTAGCTGACCCAGAAAACTTCGTTTCACGCAATATCTTTACAAAT
Source organism: Hypomecis punctinalis (assembly GCA_949316475.1). Taxonomy (NCBI): domain Eukaryota; kingdom Metazoa; phylum Arthropoda; class Insecta; order Lepidoptera; family Geometridae; genus Hypomecis; species Hypomecis punctinalis. The sequence continues at coordinate 1,954,838 of OX438819.1, read as the reverse complement.
GTATAAGCATTACTAGCTGAAAAGTTAAAGTAAAGTAAAAGTAAAGTTTGCTCTCAATAGATAAACTTAACCTCTTTCACGCAAAAACTACTGATCGGATTGCCGTTCAGTAGTTTTCGCGTGAAAGAGAAAAACCATGTAATAACTTTCGTGTTTTATAATATTAAGTAAGATTTGTTATTGCCAGCAGCGTAGCCCGCATGATATTCTACTTTTTGTGCTATCTCACAGGAGAACCTTTTTCTTATAAATATTTCCGCCTATGTTACTTTCATACATCATAACTATATAGTTTTACCTAGTTTTTGAAATGGATAGATATCTATCTATTTCAAGAATTAGGTTAATCTAGTATGTACCTAAGAATTATTATTGGCCATGGATTCATGGAAGACTTGGAAAGCAAGCAATTCATTGTAGGTAAGCAGAAGAAAAGTTCTGAGGTAATAAAAACAAACAAGACATGGCGCTAGAGCGTTTAAGAGCTACTGAAACTGATGTAGCGACTAACTTCACTACATTCGCTACAAGATGGCGCTAGCTACGCGCGCCGTCCGGCAACCAATCACAAGCTGTATCGCCGCGCCTCAGCCAATGACAAGCCAGAGTCTGCATCGCGCAAAACGAAATTTACAACGACGGCCGAACCATATCAAGACCTAAGTTAACTTTGGACTAGGTGGTCGTCCATGTCGAGATGATGATGATGAAAGGATAACATCTCGCAAAGGAGTACTCCACCGGGCGAGGTGTTGTGCCCGGGGATAGCTATCCGACAGTGTTAACTTAGGTCTTGATATGGTTCGGCCGTCGTTGTAAATTTCGTTTTGCGCGATGCAGACTCTGGCTTGTCATTGGCTGAGGCGCGGCGATACAGCTTGCGATTGGTTGCCGGACGGCGCGCGTAGCTAGCGCCATCTTGTAGCGAATGTAGTGAAGTTAGTCGCTACATCACTCCCCCTTTCAGACGAGTAGTCGATGTGTGTTGAGTGTGCTGCAGCGTTGAGTCTTGAAGCACGTGCCAGTGGTGTAGGCAGGTTGCTCGCGGTCTACAGTGAGTCGAGACCGGGCGGGATCCACGGTGAGTCGGGATTGAGCCATCCACAGTGAGTCGGGACCGAGCGTGTGCCTGGTTGCATCAGGATCCAGGTAGCGCGGTGAGTCGGCTGCGTTGGAGCTGATGATGAGGCTGAAGTGCTGGCTGGTGATGTGTCTGCTTGATGTAATTGCTGATAATGATGATGAAGAAGGAGGAGGTTGCGTCTGCCTGATGTTGCTGCCGATAATGGTGATCTTCATCTTGGTGGTGTTGTGTTCATCACGTCGGGGTCACCACTTTGGACTAGGTGGTCGTCCATGTCGAGATGATGATGATGAAAGGATAACATCTCGCAAAGGAGTACTCCACCGGTGGTCCTCCATGTCGAGATGATGATGATGAAAGGATAACATCTCGCAAAGGAGTACTCCACCGGGCGAGGTGTTGTGCCCGGGGATAGCTATCCGACAGTGTTAACTTAGGTCTTGATATGGTTCGGCCGTCGTTGTAAATTTCGTTTTGCGCGATGCAGACTCTGGCTTGTCATTGGCTGAGGCGCGGCGATACAGCTTGTGATTGGTTGTCGGTCGGCGCGCGTAGCTAGCGCCATCTTGTAGCGAATGTAGTGAAGTTAGTCGCTACACTACTTTGGCAAATGTTATCATGCGAAATTGATCTGATTTTGTATCATATTTGAGGAATATAAAAATCATGTATGTATTACAAAACTAGCAAAGTTAGCGGATAGGTAACTATTTAATTTTTGTATTATATTGTCAAAGTATTTGACGACTCTCTGTGTATTGACTTATAGTCTCTACTTTGAAAGGAAAAAGCTCTGGGTGGTTCCAAGAGATGCTTCCAGTACCTACCTGGCAAGCATCAGAATTACAGTCCAAATGAAAAATAGTTTTTATAATTTTTAAAATTCAGCATGTATAATTATTTTTGCTAATTAATACGGCAGCTATTATTTCTGAACCAGGTACATTGATATTTTTTATAACCATGTTAAGACTGATGAAGCAACTTAAATTATAAGTATAGTGTGTAACATTTAGCGGCGTTGTCGTAAAAATAAAAACAAACACTATAACCATAGAGACGACCATCGATAAAAAATGACGCTACAGATTTTTATTACCTACAAAAAACTGTCTGTAGTAATAAAATGTAGAGTAAATACAATCATTAATAACATACAACACCATAACATAAGTAATGACATGGTGATAACATAAATGATGGTGATACCGTGTAATACCGACCTTTACTTAATTTAACACACGTAGATAAATGATAAATCGTAACTGTATAAAAGCGCATTAAAACGTAAAGTCCACAAGAGATAAGTCATAAAAATCAATCAATTAAAGTCGCTCGTGCCTGCAATTTCGATTGATAACAGACTGACGTCAAATCCGTCTCTTGCAGGCAGAATACGTGCCAGTTACTACGTAAACACGGTGAAGTGTTGCCAGATATAACCGCGAAACGTTCTCCCTAAATCTCTAAATCTTACCCCTAATTAAGGGAAAAAAAAACTCTTATAGGTAACCTACCTACATTCGCTTTACTTATTTTGAGCGTTTTTAACTTTTTCGATATAGATACTTAAAAACATTATTTCTTCCTAACCTCAGCAAGAAAGAAAAAATGTTTTTATTAGGATTCATATTTTATTACTAGGAAACCCCGGAGTTTGCTACCCAAACTTTTTTGCCTCAAAAGCTGACTTTAGTTGCTGTAAAGCTCCCAAACTTGAGGGGATACCCCCAAAACTGGCATCAGTGACACGGCACCGAATATCGGAATCACGCGGGAACTGAATGACTAACTTTTAATCGAGTTATTTATTTATATTCGGGCCATTTAAGATGCTGGCACTGGAGATAAAGACTGACCTCTCGTGTCTAATTGTGAGATATGAAGTGTTTGATAGGTGCGTTGCGGATGCGTGGACATTTTGGCAAATAGGTTGACCCATTCAGAGATATCTTCGTTTTTTCCGATCCCCTAGTATTTACGACGTACGATAGTGAAAGTCGGTATAAGCCCTGCCCCCCTACCGCCTAAAGCAATAGCAATCGTAATAGCAATCGTTTATGTCTTAATTTTAGTCATTTGGCACCGCCTATGTGACGTTAGCCATCAAAGTTGTTCATTCAATGATTGCTTTCGCAATCCGCGCAAAGAAATTGATGGCTAACGTCACATAGGCGGTGCCAAATGACTAACATGAAGTCATAAACGATTGCTATTACGATTGCTATTGCTTAGGCGGTAGGGGGGCTGGTGTCGGAGAACGTAGAACGAACACCACGGGTGACAATTGTAACTGAGCGTTACCCTGGAGTTACATTGTGGATCCCGGTTGTTTTAACCGTTTAACACCCGTCTGACACCAGGGTTAGCTGCCTGGCCTATACCTATATACAAATTTTCTTTTATAAATTCACTTGTGACGTTTACTTCATCTCGTAGGCATCTCGTTGGTCAGTAATTGAATAAAGACCCTGTTTATATATGAACTTAATCATACTATTATTTTTGGATTAGCCCCTACGCAATAAGAAAATATGTAAATACATTGAAATATCTTAATTGTTCCAAGATATTATAAGGTAGCGAGAATAATATTTACAATCTTGTTTTTAAAGATAATTTCAAAATGTGTTTTGTAAACAAGGAAATCTGTGGCCATGTGTAATCGATTAAAGTTCATATTTAATGTGTGTATACCTACTGTAAGTCTAGGTAAACTTACCTACTTCATAATTATCATTATGCAGTTACGAGTATTGTAATAAATATTAATAAATAAATATTTTGGGGCACACCACACTTACACACGGCCTGACCCCAAACTAAGCAAAGCTTGTGATATGGCTGCCATAGACTGATATACTTCTATTTTAAATACATACTTTTATATGTAGTAAACATTTGCCCTCGTGGGAGGTGGGGATCGAACCCTCGCCTCTTTGATCCAGAAGTTAGGGTCACTAACCACTGATCCACCGAAGCAGTCAAGTATATTGATATTATGTTGTTATGATAGTGTACTGTTAAAGTGAATACACACTCGGGTGATTTGAAAAAAAAAATAAATTTAAAAAAAAATCTAAAATACACGCTTAGGAGTCATCATTTTTTTTTATAAATGCATTGTAATCTGTCTTTGATAGGTGTGTAAAGCTTAAAGAAAATCTGATCGCTCAAAGTAGGTCAAAATCGAGCTCAAAGGGGTTGGTTACAAGCAAGCAAGCATACAGGCGAAACTAATAAAAGCGTGTTAATAATAGAGATCATGTCATATGGTCAACTTTCTATTCCAGTCAGTATTATTGGCTGCCAATAGAGACATATACTGCCTCATTATACAATATGTAGGCATGCCTTATGGCCGTATGGCTGAAATTATCGTGTAGATTTACCAAAAGAACCACATATTATTAACTTCCTCTTGTTAGTTATTATTGGACGAATGGATAGATAGATAGATAATAAAATTATTACATAGGTAGGTATAGGCTGAATCAAAATTATTGACGACTGTGAAGTTACCTACAAGCTGAGCGAAACCCAGCTTTCAAGTGGTACTTCAGTCAGAATTTAGTTTTCCGTCACTTGTAGGTCACATCACATCACACCAAAAAGATTAATTCGGCCAATAGGTGTAAAATAAAATTATTAAGATCCCTAGTATACTCATCATACAATTAAAAGCTTCGATTGATAACAGACTGGCGTCAAATCCGTCTCTTGCAGACAGAATACGCGCCAGTTACCACGTAAACACGGTGAAGTGTTGCCAGATATAACCGCAAAGCTTTCTCCCTAAATCTCATATATCTCTCATATCAATATACATCATACAATTAAAAGCTTTGATTCTGAGCCTATCGTACAGGTTTTGAGTAAATTACTTAAACTTTCGCGTTCGCGTGTGGCTCTAGGTACCTACATACATTTTGGTTCGATCTTCCTCTTTTATTTATTTATCTATTAGAATATACAGTTGCTATATAATATGTGTAGTATGATACAATAGTACATATTATACCTACCCAGTTATAGAGTGTTTGCAAATCGTAAATAATATTTATGTTAATTATAATTATACAAAATAAAATCATCAATTATTTTTCTTATCCGCCACGGGGTGCAGTACAAAAATGTATTGAGCCCATTAAGTACCTAACCAAAAGGAGTCGACACTGCAAAGCGTGCCCCTCTGGCAAAAGTACGCGACCGGCGGTCATGATCTTTATATAAATATATCGGTCTGGTTGCGCTTGTGTTGCGTTAATTTTCAGCTACTGTTAGTTAATTACATTTGTGTGCGTGTAAACTTGCTTATATTTTGGTTTGTGTGCGTTTCTTCACCCCCCACTGACTTGGCAGACTTCGGTGCTTAGGCGTGTCGACTCCTTTTGGTTAGGTACTTAATGATTGAGCCATGCGGAAACAACTGTAGTTTCAATTTAAGCGTAAACCTGGATTAACCTAACCCCTCTGATACAATTTACGAATAAAAGTCCAATTTCTTCGTACGTGTTGTCGTCGTCGTGATCGTCGCGTCGTAGCGTGGGGAGAGATAAGGCAAGGTACACACATGTCCGCCAGTTATCGCGCGGGTCATTCCTTGCCCCAATTAGCCGGGGTCAGTGTGGCCTAGCGTGCCTACTTGTATTACTACTACTACTTATGGTTGGCATTGGCACGCCATTGTCTCCAATCAATATTATTGTTTATGCTCCAAACTCTCCTAATGCACGCGGTCTATTTCCATAATTATAATTTGCATTATACAACCGTAGAATTGTGGAAAGGTGAATATTTTTATACTTTCTACAATATGCTCACTCATGTCTACAATGTAGTCATTACTAAAATAATTTATTTACTAGAATCACCAGATAACGGCGGTGCAAAAAACTTACGCTGCGTTAGGTCTGGAGATAAATTTTATTGCGTTGCTCTATATCCGAACTGAGCTTGTTAAATGTTAACCATCCAATTAAAAAATACAAAAACATGAGCAAAAACACACGGCTAAATGAGATAATGGTTAGTTGTTGTTTTCCACGTAGGTTAGGGTACTCAAATTCATGTAATTAAAAAAGGAAATGATAAAAAAGTAACTAATTATATAATTACTAGTTCATATTGGCCGGGTGGCTAGCCCCAGTTTCACAGTTTTTAAGCCGCTCTGAATTCCTCTGACATAGCTAAACAGTCAAAACTACTAGGACCTACAATGTTACGTGTAATTTAAGCCACGGTAGCGCTCAATTTTAAATGCCACATGCGGTCACTGTTCCGACTAGTCAAACTACACCATGGGTTCTACGTTGTTGTGGTTATAAAGGCTTTATTGTTGTTTTTATACATACTTTCTCGATTTGAACACATTATTATTATTATATGCTACGGGACTAATCGCGCACTAAAATTACGAGATAAATAAATACCTCATAATCCCGACGTCTCGACCGAGTTGCATCGATCGTGGTCACGGGTAGAATGGAATGTGAAATAGCTTAGTCCCGTAGTATATAATAATAATAATGTGTTCAAAAAAAAAAAAACGCGAACGCGAAAGTAAGTAAACTACGCTAAACCTAAGCGTGCTACACCCTAGACCGCACATCTGCTTAACATCAGGCAGTGTGTAGTCAAACGCAAACCTATTCGAAATAAAAAAAAAAAAAAAACCTGGACTAAGGGCTCTGGATAAAACTTTTTTTTTCTCCGTCTTACGATACCTCTCCGTTGTTCCAGGAGAATGCCTGACGTCCGGTCGGTACCCGTTCAAGTGCCTGCAGTTCGAGCTACCGCCCGACGTGGAGCCCGAAGAAGTCAGCGTCGTCGAGCTCTGGTTCTATAAGGTAAGACACACTTCTAACACTACACAATCGTGCCACGGAATACCTACAAAAACAACCGATCAAGCTCAATAAAGAAATCTTAAGTCATACAAATATCTATTCCGTTTCTAAGGTATATTGGACTAAGAGGGAAGGAGGGTATTCTACACTAAATATGACTGACTTCTAGATAAGCATTGTTGCCTTCGCAATCCAGATCAATTAGACCTGTCCTTTAGAGTCTAAAAAAGACAAGTTAAAAACTATTTACATCCAGCGCTCGCACAATGTTACTATAAATGCTATGTCTTATCTAATATCAGTACTAGAAATTAGTCTATATCAGTAAAATATGTATAAAATCAATTGAAAGATGTGGAAAACACGCTTTATTAAAATAAACCTTATGCGAATAAACCAATCACAAAATGAATAAAATTCCTTCTTTGAAACCATGTCATACTTACCTCAATCTTAACTTTCCACAGGAGCGAGACCCAATGGACGAGTACAACCAAACGTTCGTGATATCTGAAGCAGCGCACTGGGACAGTCAGCAGAAGTTCAAGAAGACCAAACCCATAGCCATCAAGGAGACGGACATAGGCGAGGGGTGGGTCAGGGTGGAGCTTGCCTGGGCGGTGCGCGTGTGGCTCGAGGGCAGGGAGAGGCTGCACACGCTGCATGTGGCCTGCAGGACTTGCCAGGTGAATACCATGCCTTACATTTACTCGTAGTAATTTACATACAAATATAATGTTGAATCAGGCACGCAAGACTAGCTTGTTCTATGTCAGCTACTCATCATCCTTCTGCGACAATGACTACTCGAAAACTTACGTAAATTTTCCATTGTTCCAGCTAAGGAAATCGCCTCTATCCTTCCACGAGAAGCACCGCCCATTCCTAGTGCTCTACACGAAGTACGCGGGTAAGCGTCGCCGCGGGCGCTCCGCCGACTGCACGGCGACTTCCACTGAGTGCTGCCGGGAGCCTCTCTACGTCAGCTTCAAGGAGCTGGGCTGGGATGACTGGATCATAAAGCCTGAGGGGTACCACGCCTACTTCTGCAAAGGAACCTGCGCCCCGATCAGTGCTGTTACGCTTGCAAATAGCTATCATCATAATATTATAAGGGTAAGAGTACTTTCTATCACATTGATTTGACTAGGCAGCAACTATATTTCGTTCGGCTTCGCTTTTTGTCCTGCTCGCGCCAGTTACCTACTCGCGCAATGAGAGCGACGAGAGGAAAACCGAAGTCGAACGCCAGAATGTTTACACAATGCGGCCGTCGGTCTTATGAAATGAATGAGGTCAATCGTTGAATCCAATTATCCCAGACAGATTTCCGAAAAAAGTATTTTTTAAAAAAGTATTAACTTTATTATTAAATACACAGCTGGTAGGTCTATTGAAAAGTTTTACTCCCGAGAAGATGTACAAACAGCTGATTTTTGTCGCGATTTCGGGGTTGACTGCGAAGTAAATGATGTTCATAATGAGTAGACCTGTACCTCTTAAAGACCCAGTATTTTGCAAAGTAAACGAGCTAAGTTTTTTTTGTGGTGAAATATAGCGACTTATTGACTTATTTCCAATTCTCTTGTCCACAGAAATATTTCTACACGGTATCGGACCGGAAAGCCGAGTTCAAGCCGTGCTGCGCGCCGACGACGTTCAGCTCTCTCCAGCTGCTCTACCTCGACTCTACCAACACGGTCACGCAGAAAACTCTACCCAACATGGTGGTAGAGTCCTGTGGCTGCATGTGATTCTTCAAAACAAAAGACATTTCTTCCCAATTCCTTGGATTGTGTGGAAATCTTAAAAATCAAAGAGTGACATTTCTCCTCGAAGCTTCATGAAAAATCAGTTTTGCTCTATCCAACACGCTCGCAGAAAACTACCGAATATATGGTAGAGTCCTGTGGGTGCACGTGATTCTACAAAATTATGAAACAGTTCCTCTCAAAGTTTAGTGCAAATCCAGTTTTGATATCTACTCAACGTGGTCTCGCAGGTAACTCTAACCACATACAAAACGACATTTTTCTGAAGCTCTTTTGCTCTAGAAAATTCTACCCAACATGTGGATGTGATTGTGCGAGATAAGTACCTAGAATATTAATTGGCTCGCTACCCGTTCAGCCGTTCACTGGCTAACCCACTGGTGGGTGTAGGGGTAATTTTATTGTTTAACAAGTGACATTTATCGCACAGTTGGGTGACTAAACAGCGCTTTTTGAGGAGCAAAATGGACAAATCTCTATCTGCTTTTCCTAATATTATTTGATATTATAGGAGATATTGCTGTATTTTTAGATAGTTTGAGTTTTCCGTATACCAGTACAGTTTTATTACTTTTTATAAACTTTACTTACAATAATTTGGAGTTGAAAAGAAATCCAAAAATTAAGATCACTTGTTAATTTATGTATGTATAATATAAATTAATTTTATTTCATTTAGGTATATTGTACTTATCTACTTGCAGCATTTGCATACCTACTTAACCGAGCTTCGACTACGTGATTTTTTTATTTAACCATGTTCTGGGTTATTCATAAAGGTGTAGGTATAAAAGCCAAAAGAGCGATTCAGACAATTATCGTATTTTTTGAGTTGCTGTTTTCTGGGTGCTTTAGCGAGAATATAATTTTAGTTTTAGTTTAATTTAAAACTCGAAATAAATAAGATAGAAATACGCAGATTAATGTGAATTGTGATACTATATCAGAATGAAATTTAATTTTTAAGAAATTGTGAGATAGATATAGTTGAAATTACCAATGCATTTATTAATATTGTAAGTAATTAAGCTAAGTTTAGATATTTTAAAACTTTGTGCTGAAAATAGAATTTTTATTTATTTGTATTTGTATATATATTTTAATTTTATACAGGATGACTGTTAGGACGATTTTTACCATGAAGGTAAATTATATCTGTTTATCTTCACGATTGATTTTAAAGTTGATAATATCTTTAAAAAGTAATTGTCTAACGTTGTATATCTCTATTAAACGAAAAAAATCTTTTCTATAATATAGCATAGAAAATTGAACTTGGTTTACCACTTAGGTATTGCCTCCTGATCACCTAAAAGTCATTTTGTATAGCACTAATAATATAAAATTTTTTTTCATGTAATTTGTGTAGTTAAGGAAAGTTTACTTCATTTCACTCGTGTTGGAATGTGAACCTTATTTACGGTAATGTAATGTTAGTATGATAAATTATCAACTATCTAGGTAAGATGTGATATTATTACTGTATTTTAATGTTTTATAGATATAATGTTCCTATGTACAGGGTTATTTTAGATTGATTAAATATATCTTAATTGCTATATGATAAGAGACTACTGCTCTATAAAAAAAGGAAAATTCGTGACAAATGACAGCTAAACTGATTTTTTAAGCTAAGTTACTTAATCTATATTAAAAACATTTTCATTTTATTTGCAAAATTTTTTTAAAGAGGTTTATAGTGAATCTTAAATAACCCTGTACATAAAATATTCAGTTAGTTTCACAAGGTAACGTTGCATCAATATATTTGTCTAATTATTAAAATTAAAATATACACCTACCCAAGTAATAAAGTGCCTACATAGGTTATGTGAAACTAACTAAATAAAAATAAATTATTGGCTGTGACTTACAGACAGACACACAACAGTAATATTATGAATTGTATTCTTACACAAAATGTTTTTTTTTTGAAAAATGGAGGACAATAACATAAAAGGATAAGGACTTTCAGAGGTACATTACTTATAAACAAGTTTTTAAATTGTCGAACCTATTGAACCAACTGCGAATACGCGAAAAAAAACCAGTCTGACATTTGTCGAGAATAGGTGAACTTTTTGTATGGAATTTTATTACTATTTTTATTTCAATATTTCACAGGTCCTCCCATACTGTCATTGAAAGTCCCTGCACTTTGTAAAAAATCAGCCTGTATATATTTTTCCTTTTGAAATTTCTACTTAAACTGTTCAAGCAGATGACGCTGTAATCTCTAAAAATTGATTTTAATAGATGTTTTTATGTAAATGTACTTAAATATTTTTGCACCAGTGTTGTCGATGGATTCATTTAACTAGGGTGTCTGAGTATTATAGGATGTAAGAGTAGATAAATTTTGGAAATAGTTAAAATTATAGAAATAAAAATATCGATAATAAAATATTAAATAACAATATAAACAGGTGGTTTTCATTTAAAACTTCTCTTCAAAGTCGAGTACATCTAAATATGATTGTAAATTAAGTACTTTAGAATTTGTGTACTTTACACACCATTGGATTATCGTTGAAGGAATACGTCGTGCGGTACCTATTATACTCCATAAAATTTAACTTGATCTCTGCGATAGCTGTCAGAAAAATCACGCCTATGAAATCCTGAATTTCTTAATAGTACAAACAGTACCTGTCAATGTCATACTTTATGGGCATGCCAATTAGTGATGGGTGATGAATGATCATGACCACAGAGTTTTAGATAGAGTTTTATTTAAAATATTGATAGTTTATACTAACGATATTTTAAATAAAATTTAATTTATCATTAATTTTATTGTATATTTTAATATCATAACATTTTTTTTTAAACTATAACTATGTGGGATATAATAAAAGAGAATATAACGTCACAACACATGTTTACTATCCAAAAAGCAACAGATCACAATATAAAATGCAACTACCGTCATCTCAACTCCGCGAGGCGGACACATAAATATTACAATATAACTTATACTACTTACAGCTACGATAATACATGCAAGCGTTCGTTTTAATAAATACTTTTAATTATATCGACGTTTTATATAAAGTTTCATCAACCCGCAACTGGGCGAGCGCGGTGGATATGACCCAGTCGCGCTTTAAAGGTAAGGCAGGCCTATGTTTATTATAATACTTGTTACAAAACAGGAATGCACGCGGACTTCCTATTTTAAAATTAAAAACTTTCATACGCAATCCGATATGGTTGAGTCGGTAACTAACATTGCTAGACGGCCCGACAACATGATGTGTCCAACCAGTGTTAGTAATAATACTGTTGGACTGACCACGTCACAGATGATCCAATTTGGCAGTTAGCTCAAACCAAATCGTTACTTGTATAAGGGCTATGAGTTGTGTTTGTATACAAGTATATATGGACACGAACACACACTAACGCAATGCTCATATGTACGAACACTACATGTAAGGATCGCGGTGCGCTCTTGGTTTGCAACAACTATAGTAAAAATAAGTTCGTATAGACCGGGCTTCTGATATAAAATGTATCGACGGAGATTTATAACGATTTTCTTGCTTTTCTCGTGAAAATTAAAAATAAAGATTTATAGCGAAACATTTATCGAAAACGTCAATATTTTCACTCATCACTAGAATCACAGTCTGAAAGAAAAGGCTCAGACATAAATTTTAACAATAAATCACAGGATTTGAGGATACCTACAGGAATGTCCAACTTTTTGGAAAGTTTGGAATTTTGATGGAAAATTACAATTTCTTAACTAATCCAAATAATGCTGCCATATTCATAAATAAATAATTATTTAACATAAAATAAATTTCAACTAAAGAAAAATAAAACTCAAGAAACCATAACGAAAAAATTAAATTTGTGACGGAAGCTTTGCGAAAATAAATTTGCTAAATTTAAACATTTTTGGTACAATTCTCACAATATTACAAAATTTCGAACAGCCAAATAGTTCTAGTATAAAACTAAAAATGCCAATATTAATGGCACATTATATTATAATTTCCATGACTTTAGTCTGGAACTGGACAGCGTATTTGATACATGGATGTAGAACGAGAGGATCGCGCATGAAGTATGGAATCTAGTAAAGCCAAATTCTAAAATTGATGTCGGTTTCACAGTCGGGTAATAGAAATTTAAACAGGATAATAGAAAACAATATACTTTTAAATGTGAACAATACTCCGTGGCATTTGAACCGGTAGCCTATTTACGTGTTTGCTACCAGAAGGCTACTGAATTTTTGCCGCTCCCTTAAAATCTGCCGCTCTAACATGAGACTACGCGTATAGAAGTCATAAATATTATGTAAGTCTCAGATTTTACGCGATGAAACATGTATATTTATTTCAGTGGATTTAATTATTTAGGTAAACCCAAAAATAGATATCAGAAATTTGCCAACCCCTTGAAATTTGCCGCTTAAGAATCCAGCTTTTTAAGCTTATTGGTGAATTTGCCACTGATTTAAAATACTTCTTCACATTTCACAATGCTCATGTCCTAAAATGGTAAACAGTTTTAAAGCAAAATTTACCGAGTATTATTCAGTTCGACCCTTTCTCTTACATCCATGATTTGACTACATTATAATTTACCTAAATCTACAGTTTCCTTACAAACTACGAGACAACACTTTTGGAATGATTTGACCAATCACAAGCCTTCCCGAAACATTCAATGACTTATTTGCGGACTGTTACTCGTATTCTTATGAAAGTAACTGCGTAGATGCCGAGTCGTTAACCCTGGTGTCAATTTTTTAAGCCGTCGAAGTCCTCTGACATGGCTGTTGAAACAACTGGGAGTCACAAGTTATCCGAGTCACGCCAGCGTTCAGTTGTAAATGACACCACGGTCATCAGTAGACTGACGTTCCGGACGTTAATATATTATTATATTAAAATATGATCGGTAGTCTAATCCTTAACGTAAGGGTAACTCATGGGGCTATTATGATTTTTAATGTCTATCAAGATGGGTAAAATATTGTGCAAGAGCAACGAGCCCGAATACATTTTGTCGATTAAAGACACTTTTACTAAGCGTGAGCGCAGCGAGCAATCGAGAATACGTACTTTTCATATTAGTTGTACGGTGTACCCCATTCTATTGTATCAATTTGATAATAACAAACAGACAGGACACGTCATCTAAAATTATTAAAAGAAAAATGAGTAACAGTCGGCTTTAAAACACGATTAAAATAAGGCACATTATATCTTAAGAGCGATACAACCAAGTATACGCTCCATATAGTTAATTTACTGATATGTCGATGCGCACATCAAAAATTACATGTTTCGAAGTAAAGTAACACTCTATCTCAAACTTACTAACTGTTATAGGAAACTAAACTAAAGTAAAAATGGACTAAACAAAACAGAGCATTTAAAAAGAAGTCTCTATTTTATACAGGATCATTCAAAAAGTATGTACTGAACTGTAAGGAGGTGATTCAGGCCTTAATTGTAATTAACTCATAGCTTAGGGCTAACCTGGAATTGGAATCAAAAGCTGTTAAGTTGATTCAGATTTGCAATCAAAATACAAATACCTAGTTAATTTTTCTTGAGTTTCGGGTTGGACCCTTAGTAAAAGTAGTCCATAACGATAGTACGAAGAATCAAGCCCTGTTTATGCTTGGTACATTTTTACCGACTTCCAAAAAACGGAGGTACTATGTTCATCTGTATGTTTTTTTGTGTATGTATGTTCATCGATATTTTCGCCAGTTGGGAACCGATTAAGATTTAATCGAAACCGGCTGAGCCGTTTTTGATAAATCAAAAAAATGTACATGAATGTCACATCGATTCGTGCAAATTATTCGAATTCTGTACACGGCGGAAGTCGGTGTTGCCATTTTTTGCGAAAAATATTTATTTACTGAATAATCCGGTACAGCAAGTTTTCATATCATGACAGCGAAATACAAATGGCAATTTAATAGCATTTTTTAAATTTGTCATTTCAAAATGTGTATTACGATAAAACCATTTAGAGCTTATTTTACACTGCTTTTCATTTACTCCATTTAAAAAAAATAGTTTCCTATAACCTTAAAACATCTATAAAATACTAATCTCTTTCTTGGAAGCACCATGTATAGTTAGAACATCAAAAACATCTATCAAAAATATACTACAACATAGAATCACATCATACGTAATTTGTGACAATTGTCTTTTAAAAAATATGGCTAAAATAATCGACAAGTTTCAAAAATATGACAAAGTCTAAAAATTATACTTAAAGAGATGAAGAAATGATATTAACAGTCAATAAAAAAAAATCTATCGAATAAAGCATCGCCATTAAATTACAAAACATCTCTTTCCTGTTAGTCAAGCATGCGACCACGAAAAGAACTCATTTCGACGTGTGGAAAAGTGACAGATATATACTTTGCCATAACGCTGTCTCGTTCTGACACTACGAAAGAAATAATTCGTGGCGCGCATACTAGCCCGGCTGTTTAGACTTAGTATTAACTTCAGTATTCTAGTACGTAAAACAGGGTCAAATAACTGATTTGTAATTTATTTGTGACTGAAATAATTATTTTTATCAATGGCGATTTTTTTAAGTTAGACTTACAATCTATGGACAAGGCAATAACGTCAAAAATACCGCTTACTCTAATGTAATAACGTACCAACTAATAAAATTATTATTTATTAACTGACTTCAATATTCTGACGGATTTATCAAGACATACAGAAGTCAAATTCTAAAATTGGCTCGTCTAAATAAAAATTGGCATTTATAAATCATTCTATTAAAAAAAACCGACAAAGAGCCGGAAAATTATCGAAGTTTTTAGTAACTTTTTCTACAGTATTATATTTTTCGTCTTAATCTTAGAAACAATTTTAGTCTTAGATAAAATAATTTGTAACTTAGATCCATTTGACTAAGATTAAACGTCGATATTTTGTTTTTGGACAACGTGAATTCCATGTAAATAAAGTACTCATACATAAAATCAGTGTTTTGTTACTCATAATAGTATAGAAATGAATACTGTTTGATGAAATTCACGTTTCAGTGCCGACAATTTTAGAGGCATGAATATTGCATAAGCTCTTTTGAGCTAATGCCTTGACTGGAAATGCCCATCCCATAGCAAGTCTATTGGATAAGAAATCATTGGACACAAACACAAAAATACTGATCACTTTGAGACCGTTAACATTATTTTCACCAACGAAAATAAAAAGTTCTTAATTCGTCGCCTACATTTTCACTATCCATGATACAACTTCAGTTATATAAGTCGAATCAAACTTAATTGCGTCTGTGGTGAAGTTATCAACAAGCTGCACAAAAACTCCCTCCTCCCCGCTGATATATGAATTTGCTATAGCGCAACGACTCGTCTAGTGTTCGGACGGCATCTTTACCATCCGTCCGTATAGCCCTTCGTAGATCAGCAGTAGGCTCGTTCTATGTTCATCAGTGGACTACTAATAAAGGCAGGTATGGTAAAACTTTACCTCATTGCAACTTTGCCACACACAACTTTACCACAGTACATCTTTACCGCAGTAAAACTTCACCACAGTACAACTTTGCCTCACACAACTTTACCGTAGTATAACTTTACCACATTACAACTTTACCTCGCATATTTTTACGATTTCTCCTTTTCAGTAGTGGTAGTGGTGAGTTTGGCGGTCTCGCTGTCTGAGGGGGGTGCGGGTTCGGTTCCCTGCACTTTGATCATAGTAGGGAGGGGGGTGGAGGGGGGCGCTGGACGAGTGGCCACTGTTAACACGCCGCTGTTGACATCTTCGATAGCTTTGCGGAGCTGTGGGAAGAGAACAGCCATTGTCATTTGGGTAAAGTTGATTTTTAATATATATAATAATAATAATGTAACTTAATATTTTAAAACGTTCATGTGTCAGAACAATGTAACTTACACGAACTAACGAAATTTAATCGAAAAAGAAATCAACTTTGGCGTAATTTTGAAGATTAGTATTAAATGTGACAGATTTTTTGTATGTATGGTGTTATGTAGTTTTTTTGTTTGCTTGTACCCGATGTTTAAATATTGAAATATTTATTAGTGTATCGAAACTTTGTAGTATGTTTTTAAGTTTACCTCTTTGAGTGAGACGACGCCGATGAGTCGCCCAATAGCCGTGACGTAAGCGCGGCTGACTCCAAGTGTAGAGAATAACGAATGCACCTGAAATGAAATAAAGAAATGAGAAATTTTCACAGCCACAGGACTATTTAGTAGCATTTTCGATATAAGGGACTTTTTAGGCGCCCCCAACGCTATAACTTGGTAGAGAGATCGCCACACAAGTCGTCGGATGAGAAGTTAGCCGCAGATGACACTTCGCCGTGATTCGCTAATTATTGCGCATGTGTGCACAATGCCGTCGCCGCGTGGCGTAGTGGTAAGCACGGGCATAGGAAGCGCGCGGGAGGCATGAGGTTGGCGGGCGTGAGGTTGCCCTGGCGCGAGTTTTACTGGCTCCCGTGCATACCTATATTTTGCCGCTTGCGCAGCGTTCTGCGCCTAACTTCCCATCCGCCGACTTGTGTGGCGGGGATTATAATATGGTTTAAGATATTTATTTTCTCAAAGAATTACATAAAATTCACTTATGAGAGAAAATACAAACTTTAATTAGTGCTAGATTAAATAGCAGGTGTGAACTCAACTTATTATTATACAAAACTATTAGGCTAAACTATTTATCTCGTTACAAAAATAAGGACTCACTAAACGTCAAAGTACCGACTTAACAATAATATTTTATACAGGAAGGTACCTACTTAAAGCAATTAATGTAACTGAAGTAGATACCTACTAAGAACTAAGATAGGCAAATAAACTTTCATGTGTGGTGTAGTTTACTAACTGATAGGTACTTTGTGTACTCATTAGGCAAGAAAGGTCTGTCTCCGCACCGATGTGATTTATATAAATAAATAACAGATAAATATGCAGACTTTTCAAAGGAAGATTAACATATAAAATGTCAGGTAGATGTTGGTTCAATTTATGTGTGTTTTACCGAAGTTCTTTCTTTTCACTGTAATGTAGCTAAGTACCTACATTACAATAAAAAAGAAAGTAGTTGGTAAAATAAATATTAAGTAGTTGTAGTAGACATGTGTTGTAAAACATTATACATACATAGTAAATAAGTTAATAGATAATAATGTCACTGCGTGTTTGTTGATGATGTATGGTTGGTGTATTCAGTAAGAATACATTGCGAAAGCCCTGCACGTAAATAAGTCATATCTAATTTTAAATAACAATAGTGCAAGTTAAAAGTATATACCTACCAGACTTGAACACATCTGGTTTAACATTTATATTTCTTCTACAAATTAATTCAATTTCTTATGAGTAATATTATCTATCCATATTTTTTTCAGAAGTTGTAGGCAATTATTATATAGTTAGTGGGTAGGTGGCGTGGTAGCTGATCGAGAGTACCTACCTATTTGTTTACGTATTGGCGAGCGTTGTGTGTGTGATAGTGACGAAGGGCTTCATTACGTATTGCAATGCGAGTTTATATTTCTTTATTAATAATTATGTTACCAACTTAACCTTATAAATTAAGATTAAATTATAGTAGTTTTATAGTAGTTTATGTAGATCAGTAGTACCTAATATTATAATGTTAGATTTGGATTACTTTTAAAATACTAAAAATCAATTTACGTAACTATGTAGGTATATCTGACCATAGTTATTGACTTGACTGAATAGTGATTGACTATGTAATAAATTTAATAAATAATTATTTTGACATCAGTCGCTACCAATCGGGCTTATTGGAAATCCATATGGGATGCCTATGTCCAGCAGTGGGTATTTTACGGTTGACAATGAACATTAGTTCATTACACAACACATTCGTAACACACAACAATAATGATAAAACACTGCACAAATTTGGCGGGATCTTCTAATATTCAAACTAGCGACTAGCTCATTTGGGAGAGCGTCGCGCTAGTGATCCGAAGGGGCAGGTTCAAGTCCTGCGTATGCGATAAATTTTTGAAATGTTTATCACAATAATTAACTCAATGACAAAGGATTTTTTATGCCACGGAACATACACAAAGACAAGGTCAAAATCAAGTTATCATTTCATCGTAAACAACCGGGACCTACAATGTAGTTTGTCATCCGAAATACCGTAGCGCTTAGTTGGAAAATGCCACCCGCGGTCATCCATCTAAAGACTGACCATGCCGAACGTTGCCTAACTTTGGTGATTGTTAAAAAAACACCTATTCAAAATATACTAGTAGTTCACGAAACAGTAGACCTCGTGACACACTTCAAAAGCATAATACCTATATAAACTAGGTTCAAGTCGCGCCCCACTGAGATCAACCATGCTAAGTATGTTCAGGCCCGAAATCGCTACAATAAAGTGAGTAGGAATGCAATGCGTCGCTGTGTTCATGCATCAGTTGATGATGAGAATCCAGCTAAGGTCTGGAAATTTCTTAAGTCAGTGGGAATTGGCAAATCTCGTCAAGATCCTTCTTCTAAAAATATTGACCTTAATGCCTTAAATTTACATTTCTCGTCAGCTTCCAATATGTCGGTTACATTATTATGTATGAATACCGTCCTATCTCTATCCATCCTTTCTTATCCTATGTTCTGGAGCGTCTTGTCCACAGACAGCTGAACGATTAAAGACATGATCTCCACAATCATTTCCAATCCGGTTTCCGTCCTGCCCCCCTACCGCCTAAAGCAATAGCAATCGTAATAGCAATCGTTTATGACTTCATTTTAGTCATTTGGCACCGCCTATGTGACGTTAGCTATCAAAGTTGTTCATTCAACGATTGCTTACGCAATCCGCGCAAAGCAATTGATGGCTAACGTCACATAGGCGGTGCCAAATGACTAAAATGAAGTCATAAACGATTGCTATTACGATTGCTATTGCTTAGGCGGTAGGGGGGCTGGGCATAGCACGGTGTCTTATTAAGATCACCGATGTCAGACGCCTGGGTATGGATAACGGTAAGCTTACTGTTCTAACCCTGTTAGACTTCAGTAATGCCTTCAATACCGTTGACTACGAAATTTTATTAGCATTATTGCGCTCATCTAACATATCTCCGTCAGCGATCGACTGGCTTCACAGTTATCTGTATCGGACGCCGGCAGCGGGTTCGCCTTGAGGATATTTTTTCTTCCTAGTGTGACACTACTGCTGGTGTGCCACAAGGCGGCGTGCTATCTCCCCTTCTTTTTGCCTTTTTCATTAATTCTATATCGCAACGGCTTACTTCTTCCTATCACCTTTATGCAGACGATGTCCTAATTTAATTTAATTAATAATATTTAATTTAATTTAATTTGTCTAATTTATTCGCAAGCTCGGCTAGTTGATATAGATTCAGCGATTGCTGCTATAAATTCCGATCTCTACCAAGTAACTGAGTGAAGCAATTCTTTTGGCTTAAGAATCAACCCCGCAAAGTCACAAGTCATTATTATTGGCAGCTTTTATAACATTTCAAGGATCAACTGGCTCAAACTTCCTTGCGTAGAGTTCAATGGAATCACTTTGCCATTCAGTGAATCTATGAAAAACCTCGGTGTCATGTTTGATAGTACGCTATGCTAGGATATTCATATTAAAACAATCACCTGCAAGCTGTTTGCTGCTGGTAGCTCCCTAAGACGGCTCCAAAACTTCCTGCCTACTGCTACTATTTTTAGGTATTTTAAGTATTTATATCATTTTTTATTAGTATGTATGTTTATGATGTATAGTCTAATTTATATTTTAATTAATGCGCACCTTATCCATTATTTATACGCATTCTGTCCTCTCCATCCTAAGGTTGACTGGCAGAGATCGCTATCAGCGATAAGGCCGCCCATTGTTACACTGTTTATGTTTATTTGTTTCTTCTTTGTGTTTATTTCTTGGTGTGCAATAAAGACTTTATCTATCTATATATCGACTAGCTCTTGACATTTATGGTTCATACTCACAAATCAAATAAGATTCGTTACTATAAGTTTGTGCACTGTATACACAATACACATATTTTAATAATCGGCTGATAAATAGCGTATCAGCAAATTTCCACTCTTTTTGAGGAAAATAAAAATCCTGTATCCAAACAATCGCCGACGACAAAAAATCCAATAATATATATAACTCGTGTACCAAGTTTCGTTGAAAAATGCTTCCTGTAGACATAAATCAACAACCGGAAAGATGAAAACTAAATTGTCGTCGAATGGCAGACCTTGCTTCGCTTCAACAACAAGTACTATACTGTCCCAGTTTTATTTTAATAGTCCACTGTAGGACGTAGGCCTACCCACAAAGAATGCTTGGGCCATATCCACCACGCTGGCTCAGTGCGGGTTGGTGGATTCACATACGCTATCGACTTTCTTCTACGGACGTCTTCACGATGTTTTCTCACAGAAAAGCCACTGGTGTGATTTTCCGTACAAAAATACCAAAGAACTTATTGGTATAGGATCGAGATTTGAACCCACGGCCTCACGATCGTATGGCGGCTGTTACTACCTCTAGGCCACCACGGGGCTACGTAACAAAAACGGTGAAGTCACTGGTAAAAGTTATTTTACCTGATTTTTATTAAAATCAATAAAATCGTTAAGGAATCCACTTTTTACCTTGAGTAGCGATGTTCTTTCTACAAGCTGGAATGGCGCGGGGTCGATGTGGCAGATGTATAGAGTATCGTCATCGTAATCGCCTTCCTCGGGGTTCTGACAAACAAATATACAATTAAATATATTATTAAACGAATACAACTTTTTAAAAATACAAGCTTTTGAGATCTTGGATATCATGTAGCAGCAGAGTGCCAGCCAAGACAAGTAAAACGAGCCCAAACACGACGGGTCTATCTTGTTTAGTACAGGAGTTCCTGTGGCCACCTTCCGACTCCATCATCAGATCAACTCCATGGTACCATATTACTGCATTGTCACGCGGCACAAATACATATTATGAGTGCAAAATTTCAGCTCTATCGGAAACCGGTAAGTTGCAAAAGTCCACCCGAACTTAGATACATCCATTGCAAGTTAAATGAAAGCTTGTAATAAAGTAGGGATAATAATATAATATCACATTTTCAAGATAAATACAAAAATGGAATTTATATAAACAAATTAAAGTCCTCAAAAATTTTATTATTGAAATGCATAATAAAGACGATGTTTTTTTTTGTAATTAAATTAGTTCTTAACAATTTTATTTAAAATCTCGGAAAAAATATACGTTAACTACTATTTACAAATTAAACTACATTATGTACAATAAATAAATAAGATATATAGAAAAAACATAAAAATACATATTTACAAAACAAACACGCCGTCCAGACCAGCAGCGCGCAGGAAGGTCCCCAGAACATTGGCCGCGTTACCTCGCTGAATCGCGAGGCTCAGGCTTTGAGCGAAGTATGCGCCAGCTCTAGGGTTTCCGGAGACGAGGACCAACCTTTTTGATAAAGCTTTACAAAAGCTTTTTGTGTCGAATGACCACAGGCCCAAAGTTTCCATAGCTAACGCAACAAATTTGTAGTGTGCGTTAAGCTGTGAATACTTTTGATGTTTGTTCCTCTGTGCCTTCTCAGCCGCGGTTCCAGCACAGCGAGCGGAATCACCAAGGTATGACGGTGGCAGGGTATCCACACACGTGGCGTCCCACACTAAGGCTCGCCCGGGACTCCATGGTATTAGTGTGGCTCCATCAGGACGCTTACCGTCATCCCTTGACATTCCGCTCGGTTCCAGAGTCGAAGGCACAGAAGCAGTGGAGAGTGCCCGCCTGACTAAATCATTTATTGCCCGATGGCGATAAAGTCGACCGGCACTCTTCACACATGAAAGCCCGTGTTGTCCAAATTGGTTTACGCCTCGACCACACTGGCAATTATGAGGCTTGAACAACTTGGCTCCTAGACGCAGACCCACCGCAATGCGTAGGCAACTGGGGTCTAACACTGTGCTTATATTGTCAGACGGTAGAGCACAGAGGAGTGACCTGATTCTGACTCCGAAACTGCTAAAAGACGTGCTCGGTCTGAGGCATTCATAGCTTGATCCAAAAGGGCCAAATGGGTGATTTTTATGATGGGTAAGTCCCACAAATTTTGAATTTTTGTATCAGTAGGCAAATTGTCACCAGAGCAGGATGATGATGTTTCCACATTTTTTAGGTGTTTTTTACATGGCTAATATAGGTGTACCCAATTGTACGACTAAACGGTCGGTCGGTTCTAAATCGGGAATACAAAAAAAAGAATAATAAAAAATCATAATTATAAATTAGTCCATGAGTTAGATTATTAAAAAATATTGTTCGCATATTTTTTCTTTTATCATTCAAACAATAAATGACAAAAATAAACATTGTCAAAGTTTGGGAGTGGAGCTCCCAAACTTTGACAATGTTTATTTTTGTCATTGTCACCCGTGACGTCACTAGTGCGACGTAGTCAGTACATTTGTCGTGCACTCGTGACTTCACGCGGAACTTTAACATATTTTTTAAATCTGACATCTAATATCATGTTGAAAAAAAAAGATAGTGCGAATCCATTAAAAAAATAGCAAAAAAAACCGGACAAGTGCAAGTCAGGCAAAATTGGGAAGTAAATTGTTCAAATCTCTAAGACATCTCTATAAACATTGACAAAAAAGTTTTTTTTTTTAAATTTTCTAGGCCCTATTTTTTGTGATTTAAATAAAAATGTACAGTTTTCAGATATATTCCTATACATATGTGTACTTTGAGACAATGCTTCTCGCCAAATTTCATAGTTCTATGTCAACGGGAAGTACTCTGTAGGTTTTGATTTTCGGGAGTGTCGAAATATGCGGTTTTTTACCACATAAACGGCTCTAACTTTTTTATACGATAACTGAGAAGTTTTTCTTTTACACAACTGCAAGAGACCATATTTATACGTAAATAGTTTAAATTTCAACTCGATATCTTTACGCGTTCCCGAGATAAAGAGTCTTGACATGCGGACAAAAAAGTGATCCTATAAGAGTTCCGTTTTTTCCTTTTGAGGTACGGAACCCTAAAAATAGTAATAAAAAGTTGGGTTATGGAAAATATGTGGTAACTGACCAGCTCCCGTTTTCTGGCGATGACTAGCATTCTATCGAAGTCGATCTCATTGGCCATTTCCAGCTGCTCCCAGGCTTTCTGGTCCTCGGGAGACATGTCGCACACGCGCTCGCGGGGCTGCAATGGAAAATAGCACTTGGGTGTAAGGGTTTAAGGTTCTAATAGCAGCTAACTAAAACAAATTCTTATTGCTTATAAGTTATAACGCACCGTTTCACAGAAAGCACGTTTGGGCCATAAATCGTAAACGGCAAGTCTTAAAAAAGTTTACTGGAAACATAAGATGCAAAACTTTACTCTCTACTTTAGGTGCGTTCGGTTTGGGCTCGGTGGCGTTTTTGGCGTTTGCAAATTAGCGTTGATGTAAAGCGCTCGGTTTGAGAATTTTGCCCATTTCGCCAATAATGCTACTTTTGCTCACTTCCCAAAACGAACGCAAAAGTAACAAACTGCGGTGCGTCAAATGTCAAACAACATAATTATGGCGGCAACACTTCGAAAATTCAGAAATTCGCGAGATGTGATTTTTGTTTTGCTTATTGTATCCAAACGGTGAATGAAAACATATGTACGAGTAAATGCAACTTTTGCTCACACATTCTCAAACCGAACGCTGAATGTGATCGTTGTTAGCGTTTTTAACTGTTAATTTTGCCACCAGTGGGCTATCCGAACGCACCTTTTATATTAATCACCCTAAATACAGGGCAACCAAATAATGTACGCAAGCTAATAAATACGAACCATCCCAAAGTTTCTATCTACGATTTTTTTTCGTTTCTTTATTATTACTTTGGATTCAGGACGTTTAAAATATCTTGTGGTTTACAAAACAATTAATTTTAACATGTCTGATATTTACCAAATTGAATGTAAACTAAAATTGATATTTCATGATTATCAGATACAAAATGAAGTCTAATATAAACTTCTAAAATATCTCAAAGTTAAAGTCAAAGTTCCTTTATTCCGTAGACAAAACAATTGCACTTGGAATCGTCAAATAACAATGTTTGAAATATCTACAATTGCATATTACACTAGAACCAATTTATCAATTCTTTTAATTACAAATTCTAAAAAATAATTAAATAGAATAACAATTTGTGTTATGATTTTATTTTGAGTGCTTTTCACACTAGATTTTATCTCAAAGAGTTATCTTTGTGATTTAAGCATTTCAAAAATCTGAAGCGAACGCAAGATTTGAACCTGCCCCTTTGGATCACTAGCCCGACGCTCTAACCAACTGAGCCAGCCCGCCTCCCACGCAAGCTTCACATCTTTGAAGTGCTTACATTACACCAACTTATAGCGTTGGTGGCGCCACCTGTGATACCCGTATTAGACAGGTTATCACTCAGCGTGGGAGGCGGGCTGGCTCAGTTGGTTAGAGCGTCGGGCTAGTGATCCGAAGGGGCAGGTTCAAATCCTGCGTTCGCTTCAGATTTTTGAAATGCTTATCACAAAGATAACTTTTTTAGAATAACAATTTCAATGTCAATTTCAATACATATGTAAACTAACTAATATAAATAGCTTATTACGTTATTCAGCAATAACGGTTATTAACATCACAGTTAGGGAACAAGTAGCAAGTTAGTTGCTTACCAGTTGTACTTTCTTATTGATAGAGGGGCTCCGTGGCAGCGAGCCGGGGCTGAGCTGGTCGGGCAAACCTCCCTCCACGTCTTGCAGTAGGGTAGACCGCTTGAATATCGCTTCGAACGCCGCTCGGATCCTGGAAAACAAAAGGCATGAAGACGGGGTAACTAGTCTACCAGTTAAAAAAATCGATTTGTAGGTATTTTTTATTTTGTTAGTGAAACCAAACTGCTGCAAAGAAAAAGCAATTTACAAAAGAGGAATTCGACTGTATGTTTTAGGGTTCCGTACCTCAAATGGGAAAAAACGGAACCCTTATAGGATCACTTTGTTGTCCGTCTGTGCGTATGTCAAGACTCTTTATATCGGGAACGCGTTTCAGGTCTCTTGCAGTAAAAGAAAAACTTCAGTCATCGTTACAAAAGTTAGAGCTGTTTATTTCGTAAATAACGCATATTTCGACACTCACAAAAATCAAAACTACAGGGTACATCCCGTTGACATAGAACTGCGAAATTTAGCGAGAAGCATTGTCTCAGAGTACACATATAGGAATAAATCTGAAAACTGTACATTTTTATTTAAATCACAAAAAAATAGGGCCTAAATTCACAAAATATGGATTCAAAACCCAAAATGAGTAAATCGTATCATTTAAAGTACCATATAAAAGATGTTCATTAGCATATGCTAAAACAGGTTTTTAATTATTTTCACAACGTGTAATTTTCAATGAATTACGAGAAAAGTGAAAAAATAAAAACACTTTGTCGATGATTATTACTTAGGGATTATAACAACTTACTTCCCAATTTTGTGAAATTTTCTGGATTTGTACGGAACCCTCGGTGTGCGAGCCTGACTCGCACTTGTCCGTTTTTTTTGTATACATACATGTTACGCGAAGAATAATCAGAATTATATAGGTTCATAATTGGTGGAGCGGAGATCAATTATGAATTAATTTTGATTTTTTGACGTGACAACGTCTTATAAATTGGTTTGCCGGGTGACACTTCAAGAAACTGCGTTACGCTCCGCTCACGTTATGCGCTCACAATGAGAGCGAGTGAGAGGCACGCGTCATGGTTAGCCCGCCTAAGAGCGAGAGAGACAGACATTTTCATCCTTCTTCCTACTATACGAATGAATATTCACATTAAAATTATTTTACCACTCAAAGTCGTTATCACGTAAAACTTTCGCCCGTATACCGACTTTACAGGCAACCAATTTTTTTTTTTACTTTGTACATCAGAAGAGTCCTGTTAAATTTCATCGAAATCGGCTGCGTCGTTTTTGAAATTTTGTACGCGGTTAAAGTCAGTTGTGCCATTTTTAGTGCAAAAATATTTATTGTATGAAAAACCTGTGAAATGTTGTTACCTAGTTTCAGCGCCAGTGACGGTGGTGTACACGGTGGGGGTGGGGGTGGAGGGCGTGTAGGGCGCGGCCGGCGGCGACGCGAGCCCGCGGGTCAGGGTGAAGGAGTTGGTCTTCTTCAGGATCGACTTCGGCCGGAACAGCTGGCCGGGCGCTGCAACAATATTCGATCATTTTGATCATCTTTATTGGTAACTCACTTTTATCTTAAACCTTTAAATGAGCCATTCTTGCATATTTATTAATTTGTTAGTACAATGTTGTCAATTATAAAGGGGCCATTGTTTGATATCAATTTTAAATAATGCTATTTATTTTTCACTGTATGCATTTTCAAAATCAAAATCAAAAATCAATTTATTTCAAAACTTTGTACAAACATGTATAGTGTAGCCATAGCCATGCAAACTAGGTGAGTTCACACCTGTGTTTTGATGGATAGCCTTCCCTAGAGTGAAGCTTATTGTTGTACAGATGATGATGTATACAAGAGATATTACAACTAGACAAATTTTGTTTTAGTTTTACATTTTTGCAAATGTATAAATGTTAACACTAAAAATATATTCAATTATCTGAGAGTCAAAATTCTAGTCATAATAATGTTAGTAAAATAAAATAATACACATTTTATTGTTTCATTCGTAAAAAGGTAAAAAGGTATATAAAGGCATTTGAAAAAGATAAGAATAATCTAAATTGCTATTAAATTTAGGATAGCGCCTTCATAATTGGCCACATTATCCCTACATAAATCGGCTTTATTCAAGCAAATACATGATTTTATCAGAAAAAAGTAATTACCCGGCAACAGTCCACCTTGATCCTTGGTGGTGAGAGAAGATCCGCGCACCATGCCGGCCGGCGGGTGCAGGCCCAGCATGTCTGGCGCGGGGGTCACCTGGGGACAACAGGTTATATTGAAATTATAGATTTAAACTGGCCGACATAACCCACAGGTTTGGCCGCGTCACTACTCGTTCTACCGCTGGACATAGGCCTTCCCTAAAGATCTCAAATAAGACATCACGTCAAACAATCGCTACACGTGCATTTGTGTGCGTAGACGTTATGTCTGCCAACGATCATCACATGCCGTGTAAGTGAGATAGTTGCGTTATAAATTTGCAAAAATAAATATGCTTAAAAAAGTTTAAAAATTACTTAATTTGGAAGTATTATAACAAAAAGAAACCGATCTATTTCATTTGAAACAATATATCAATAGGAAGTTACCAAATAATGTAAAACAAATTCCTTTTATTTTTTCCTTACTCCTCCTTACCTCCTTTCCCTTTTATCCTTAGGGAAACATTAAAATTTCTTGTTTTGTTACATATCATTGATATTCAACCATACAAGGCATTAGTCTTCCCTAATGTCACAGTCTAGGTATTTTTATTCGAGAAACGACCGCCGAATGGTCCCGGTCGCGTATTGCCAAACTGCATACTGACCCAGACCCATAGTCTGTACTGAACTACGTCGTACTCGTTGAAATCACAAACAAATAAGGAAGTTTCCCGTTTTCTAGTTTTATTTTTATTCAATTACACTAAGTCTACAATAAATTATGGTGTTTTTATTTTTCAATTATCTTCAAAAATGACGGAGTTATGAATTTTTAAACATGACCGCACGAAATCAAAAAACCTCGCGACGGATTTACGCGTGTGACGTCATCCGGCTCCAGAGCCGCGCCGTGGGTTAGGCGGGAGTAAGGAAAAAAGGAAATAAAGTGCTTCATTCTATGCCGGGTATTTTTCTAAGCCACGAATACGTTCTAGCATATCATTGTACTTATTTTTATGTTATGATCAACATTTACTATGAGACTAACCCCCCAATATAACGAATAAAAAGTCAGCATTCCCATAATTTTGTCGTGAGTAAATGAACTTTATATCTAAATGGAACAAGACTTGGTGTATGTGTCTAGTGTACTGCGGTTTTTACATCTGTAACGATTAACTAGTAGCTCTCCAAACAGTAGACCTCGCAAATATACATTTTCTTGTAATAAGTTATCAAAAATGCACAACTTTCACAGGTAAATATATTCTTAATCATAAAAATGGTAAGGTTCTTTACTAAGATATTATTGTAAATTATGGCTAAATTTTACTATGGAACTAAGTAAGTAAGTTTGTATAGGCCGGGTGGCTAGCCCTGGTGTCAAAGTTTGGGACTGATCGCCTATACAGGGTTAGCTAGCTAGAACTGGTGAAGCGTAATATATTTTGTTCTAATAAAATTCTTTAGATAATTTTTTTCAAGGTTTTTATTTTCTAGTTCCAATAAGTTGTCAAGTGCGTGTCGAGACATGCGTATGATATGATGATGATAAAAACCAATTTTTAAGATGGTTGATTACTAGGAAAACGTAATTTAGTATGAATTCTTGGTTGCCTGGAAGAATTCGCTTAAAGCGATAAGGCCACCAGTTAGAAACCTATTAATTGTATTGTTTAGTCCCTGTAATTTTTTTATGTTATGTGGTTGTCTAATAAAGTGTTATTGTTTGTTTGTTTGTATGAAATATACATGTGAGGTCGATGACCTCTAATGTTTAAAAATTTCTATTTTTTCTTTATAGCTCAATTTTTTTGATTCCACAGTGCTCAAAATAATTTTCAGGGAAAGTTTTTAATATGATCTGTAAGCGGCGTCCGTTCGTTACACGCACACAACGAAGTTTTAAGGGTTCCTCGTTTTACTACGAAACCCTAAAAATGTCTGAACAAAGTAACAGCTATCATATTCTAGAATCCATACTAGGATGACATGTCAGGTCTCAAAGTGGCAGCTGTCAAACTTTAATGCGGTTTATTTCTGTAACTAACGATTTTAGACCATTGATGTCTTCACAAAAGTGATAAAACTCGACAAGATCTATATTTCGGATGACAGCTCTTTAAGGTAATTTATCTCCGTAACTGTCGTTTCTAGACCGTTACTTTGGGCACAAAATTGATATAGCTCAACGAGATCTACATTTCGGATGACATCTGTCATGCCACTCTAGTATGAATTCTGTAATAGCCATATAATGGCAGCTGTCACTTTGACATCTGTCATTTTCGGAACTAAAAAATAAGTCCTGAAAAACCTATTACCTACAATGACTTTATAAGAACAAATATTAGGCTGAGAAGTTTTGGATAACCATATACAGGGGATTAGTCCCATAGTAAAAGTTGGTCATAATATACAATGATATTTTAGGACAGAATATTGTAATTATGAATATATTTGCCTGTGCAAGTTGAGCATTTTTGAAAACTGTTTACCAGAAAATGTTCACCAAAATGTATACTTGTGAGGTCTACTATTTGGAAAACTACTAGTCAATATATACAGATGTAATAACCGCAGAACAGTAGGTACACACGCCAAGTCTTGTTTCATTTAGAAATAAAGTTCATTTACTCACGACAAAATTATGGGAATGCTGACTTTTTATTCGTTATATTGGGGGGTTAGTCCCATAGTAAATGTTGATCATAACATAAAGATAAGTACAATGATATTCTATAACGTATTCGTGGCTTAGAAAAATACCCGGCATAGAATAAAGCACTTTATTTTCTTTTTTCCTTACTCCCGCCTAACCCACGGCGCGACTCTGGAGCCGGATGACGTCACACGCGTAAATCCGTCGCGAGGTTTTTTGATTTCGTGCGGTCATGTTTAGACATCCATAACTCCGTCATTTATTAAGATATTCGAGTATTTTTTTCACTGTATCTAATATAATTCTAACGTCTTTAAATGTATATAATTATTTTTAGTTTTTATGATAAAGGAAGCTTCCTTATTGGAGCAAAGTACATACGAGCTCAGAGAAATCTGAGATGGTACGCATTTTGCTCGAAGGTATGTAAATCAAACTGTGACACGGGAATATCTGTAACCAACTATACATCGTGTTTCATAGGCATCGTGGCATTTTATTTCTATGCTGTTTTGCGGTTGCTATACCTATCCGTGAAACTGGACGACTTTCCCAAAACGACATACCTACCCATTGTGAATTTATTTAAATTTTAATTAAATATATGAAACCCGTTGTAAGTGAAACCCGTATCGTAACAATAACAACTATACACAGGATGTTAAAAAACTTGAAGTGTTTCCAATTACATTACTTAATATTTTTTCAGAAGAAAGATGTATCTGTCGCAGGCAATTTGTATGATTCCGCCGTTTACATACGGCGTCGTCAGTTTAAAAACGCTCGCCGTTATGTAATATGCCAGGGCAAAATGACAACTCATTCAATTGTAATAATTTCAACGTCGGTTGTATATTTAGGGTGACCATGACAAAACACTCTTCAGACAAATCAGATTGACAGATAAAACACATTTTGGACAATTCAAATCAATCAGATCGATTATAATCTCGAGATATAGTTCGTTTAACGGTTGAAGTGTACGAAACGAAAACGTGTATGGGGCACTGAGTCTAAACCGCGATCTTCGGAATGCGATGGGACGTGGGAGTATATGGGTGGGGAAATACTGACATTGACTTTTACGCCAGGATAAGTGAACCAAACTTAGTGACCTTAGGTCAAACTTATATAAAGTGTGTAGGTTAGGTTAGGTTTGAACAGTGACAACAACGCGCGAGCCGAGCGAGCGAAGCGAGCGTGCCGCGGCAGCGGCCGGCGAAGCGCCAGAAACAATATGTCCTTATTACGAGTTTAGGACCTTCCGTTAAATATGTATACTCTAACATGAACTAACCAACATAAGCACTTATCTAAGTTATTTCGACTTCAATTGGTCAGGTTAGCCTCCTTTGATATCCTCTGACCATTTTTTAACTATGGTCGATATGCAACAATCGGATGACTCCTGTATATTTCAGGAGTCCTCGGTACACCAGATTCTATGGATACCTTAGCATTTTTTAGGTACCGAAAAACCTTGAAAGTTGTCCACGGCGTGTTTATTGCTTTCGTTTAAGAATCGTAACTTTTTTTTAATTCACTATTGTAAATGTCTTTAAAATCACAAGTATTTTGCGAAAAGCCTTTTGTACACGTAGTAATTTCTAATATTTTCTTGGGTCATAAAACCACTACTTGACGCCATTTTGTTTGTTTTGATCAACAGCGACGCGCGTGGTAAGAAACAGAACTAAATTTTTGAATTTGCCTCGGCATTATGTATACGGCGTTTAAATTGTCAATCAAATGTTTCGGCATAATATAAAATGCTAAGGCAATATACATTTTGCCTTCGGCATTATACATAACTGCGAGCGTTTTTAAACTGACGACGCCGTATGTAAACGGCGTAATCATACAAATTGCCTGCGACATATCTACCGAATCACGCTATATATTGTACTGTACCTATTTGTATTTTCGGAATTGGTAATAGCCCAATTAAGTGGATGTGATAAGTGATTGATAATAAAGTAAATTAACCTCAGAAGAGAGAAGGAAATAGAAAGGAGATGTGGAGAAGGGTTTGTAGCCACGATCATGAATATATACTCATGATACACGAAACGTGACATTTACCGTCACAGTTCAAGAGATTTCAGAGGTCATTTTTACCCACAAAATACAGGTTCGCGCTATTGTAACGTGTCGAATACAGAGCAGAGACTTTAGGTTACAAAAAAGGAGGAATTTCCTTTCAATAGCAAGTCTAAATTGCGGGCATTTTTTGATTTAAACGTTATCTTTTACTGTCTAGAATTTAGTTGATAGTGGTTGCAAAACTTGCAAACTTTTTATCGACATCGATAAATTTTGCTACTAAGTTAATAATATGTCGGAATAAATAAAATATCGATGTCAATATTATTATTTTAATATTGTTTTTAAACTATCGTGATTTGAACACATTATTATTATATACTACGGGACTAATCGCGCACTAAAATTACGAGATAAATAAATACCGTGACCGTGGTTACGGGTAGACTCAGTTTACCCGTGACCACGGTCGATGCAACTCGGCCGAAACGTCGGGATGATGAGGTATTTATTTATCTCGTAATTTTAGTGCGCGGTTAGTCCCGTAGTAGGGGAGGTGGGGGCACTACCGCATGTAGGGTCACAACCGTTTTTTACCATTTTGGCCGTTTTTTTTTTTAAATAGCATCATATTTTCCGTAGGTTCACACATTTTTAATGGCCGCTCTCTTGTCATGTTGTGTCAGCGTCGTTGGTTGTGTAAAGAAAAAGTAATTTGCATATATGTTAATTTTAGTAAGTTTCTTATAATTACGTACCAATTTTTTAGATGCAATAAGTAGAATGATTAATTAGTTGCATGATTAAGTAATTTACTAATCTGGAGAGCATTTATTTGAGCTATGTTTACATTATTTGTTAGTAACCTAACCTCAAAATACAAGACACTGCGGATATCAATTTTCAAAACAAGTGCTTGGGGACAAAACCACATAGGGGCACAACCACATAGGGGTGGTTTTGCCCCTAAAATATTTTTGTATACTTACTATTTTAGTTTGATAATTGAGTTTGTGCATTTCTAGGTATAAAAGCTTTTGAAAATGGCGCACGTAGTTTACGTGCGCTGTACCTCCAACGAGGCGAATCTGTCTTCCATCCAAACACATTTATCACGACCATCAACATCTATATTGGTCCATCATGAACCAGTTTCACAATCAACTATTAAATCACAGTCTTTCAAGCAAACACATCCATTCCCGCCATCATCACCCATAATATGCTCTGTTGTTCATTATGAATCCATTCTACAATCACCTAATCAAGCACAGTCTTCTAACCAAGCAAATCCACCTTCCAGCCCAACACATTTACCACAACCATTAACATCCACATTGGTTTATCATGAATGAGGCCTGTGCAGGAATGGATGAAGAAGACGCTTACGAATATGTCTGTGATTTTTGGCAATAACGGCAAAAATCGGTTGTGCCCCTAACGAAAAGTGCTGGGTCGGTTGTGCCCCACTGTAGGGGCAAAATCGATTTTTCGTGTTTTTAAAGTTTTGAGGCTCTATCCACTTTTTATGATGTTTTCATGCGTAAAAACTAATTAAATGTGTAAGAAAAATAGTATTGTTAGTTAATAAAAGGGTGAAAATTGGTAAATTGCTCTATTTTCTCTATATTTTAATCGACTGACTGTTATTGGGGCGGTTTTGCCCCCACTTCCCATATATAATAATAATTATTATTTTAATTTCAAATATTTTGTAATTATAGCATACTATAATCATAAAAATTATTGATATCGATAAATTTTGATAGTAAGTTAATATATCGAAGTTAGACATTTATTGTTATATGTATATTTTGATTTAGTAAAATATTTGTGATTGTGGTGTACTTTTTAGTAATACATAATTGTATTTGCACCACAGTCTAACTGTTATACTTTTTATGAATAAATGTTCCCAGCTGGGCTAGGATGCGCACGAAGTAATATTTCTTTCGACGTGTCAGAACGAGACAGCGTGGTGGCGATGTATATATCTGTCACTTTTTCACACGTTGAAAAGAGTTCTTTTTGTGGCTTTTCATGGGCGCATGCTGGACTAGCAGGTCCAATATATGTAGATATAGATTGAACACGGAGCCGGCTGTCATTGCATTTTTTTTTTGACAAATTATTCATTGCATTATTACAATATGTCGCTACATTGTATTTTCATTGCAGCTTTTCAGCCGATCCTCTGACAAAGAGTAAATGGATCGAGGCAACAGGACGACATGACTGGATTCCTACAAAATCGAGTACACTTTGTTCGAAACATTTTTTGAAGAGTGATTTCTCTAGCGTACATAAAAAAGATGCCTGAAGCCACCTTTAATACCTCAAATAGAAACCGTAATTATACATTCTGTGATAAGTTATACATAATACATTTTGTAACAGAATGAGGCGTTTTCCAAAAAAAAAATTGTTTCACAAAACCTAATAGATGGCGTAATACTCATATAAATTGATCTGTCATTATCAACTGGAATAGGGTGTGAGAGAGAAACCTACATTAAGGTCTCCAATACTTTACTTAGGTATGACTTGGACTACGTTTGGACTTGACCGCGACTTTATTGGACTATGAAGTGACTATTTTGGTAAAATATTACTAAAAATTATTCAATCTTAATACTTGATATTGGCAAATGGACAACAATGCGACGCAAAAACATAAAAAAGAAGAAGAAGACATCTTGACAATGACAGTACGATTTCTATAGGGGCCTGCCTTGGCTGGTCTCGAGCTCCGCTGCTCCCAGCCACAGGAGGCCTACAGTTCTTGTTCTAACCGCGACCACGGGCGGGGGTCGGGTCCTCGCGGGCCCCCCCCCACCCCCGCAGCGATCGAGCGCTACAACAAGAACGCGTCCTCGCGTGCGTCGCCGACCGCGTGCCCGCTCCGTCTGCTAGCGACGTCGAGCGGGTGGACCCGGCGCGCCGCGCCCATGCACCGAGCCCATCGAGAGCCCCGTGCCCCAGCTTCGGCCGCCTGCTGACCTGACATTTGCCCCGCAAATGTCGACCTAGCCGCGGCCGCCCTGGCTAATCCTTTGTGGGGAGCGATCACGCCGCCGGCTGTCGCGCCCGGGCGCGCACCACCCCCGGAACGAGCATCGCCAACCCCACCACACTGCAACCACTTCAGCGACGCGTCGAGCTTGCTCCGTGTCGCTGATATTTCTACCTGCAAGACAACCAGCGCCGGGCTAGAGCGGCCACCCCCAGCCGTTTCTAACGAATAACACTATCGGCCGCTCGCCCGGCGCACCGGCGCGCCATTGAACACCCTTGCTTCGACTGAGAGCCGCATGGCTCGCGACCCGACGGAGTGCACGCCATCGGGCGCGAAACCCACCGGCCCTCGGCCGAAACGAAGACCACCAAGACGCGCCGCATTTCGAAGTCAACATCGGGGTGAGGTTCGCCTCCCCCGACCCCGGATTGACCCCCATTGATTCCAGGGGCGGGTGCAAGACACCCCCCCACCCCATCGGCCCAAGCGCACACGGCGCCTAGCCGACTCTGACTGACGCTGAGGGACTGCTGATGTTTCGCTCCCGAAGCAACCCCGCCGCGGCCCGCTCCGCCAACTCGTGTACCCTACACAGAGTGTGTGCGAAGCCGGCCGCCTACCACCTGACACGACCACGCGCCTCTTGATCTCGATCGGGGCGCGTTTACTGGACTGACCACGCGCATCGCGCCTCACCGGACCCCATCTCGCGACGCCCAAGCGTCGCGATGCATTTAACCAACGCCGCTGCTGTCGCCTACGTGACGCGCGGCACCTCAACCAAAATGAAGCCTGCGCCTAGAGGCGCACATGGACCAGCCCGAGTAGGCGTCGCTCCCGCCTTACGCGGTGAGCCCGACGCCGCTCACGCATTGTCGTCGACCAACGCGCTCGACGACCGCAACTTTAGGGGATGTTAGAGACGCGATGCCTGGCTCGCGCGGCAACGCGCTTGAGCCGGGCTAACGATCCCACTCCCCATCCGCATCGCTGCAAGCCCCGACAGTTCGAGAGAGCCCCGCTCCGCGCTTCAGTCGGTCTTGGTCGAGTGTAACTCCCGGACTGACCAGTCGAAGCTGCGTTCACTGTACGGACAAGCCACCGGACCCGACGTGCGTCACGTCATCTACCATCGAAGAGGAGGAGATGCCGCCTGCATTTGCATTGTGCAGGCGTGAGGACTCCGAACCTGAGATGCATTGAAGCCTATAATCATCATCATCATCTATGATGATGATTATTCACATTTAACTAAATGCCATGACGGCAGATGGACGTCTGCCAGAATGGCGGGGCGAGGGCGCTGAGAGATGCCGCCCGACCTCGCGGTCGGGATTGGGTACTCGCGCCCTCCCTTTCATTGCCCTACACCCCATGTGGTGTAGCGTCCAGCCCCGGTAAGGAGGTTCGCCTCGAAGCCGGTCTCCTGACTCCTATGTACCCTCTTCAAGGGACAGGAGGAGAAGAGCCACGATATGATGATTTCTATAGTCAAAGGATCGACGATTTCAAACTATTGTCGCCATCTATTGGATACTTTAATCACCAATTTTTTTTTATTAGCAATCGCCTCATTGATTGTAAAATTTTAATTTAACTTTTTGAAAATTCAATCCGATTTTATTTGCATAATATTATTATTATTATTTATTGCATAAGAATAATGTGGGAGTCGCGCACGAAGGATTCCGTACCACTATTCAGTAAAGATTTACCTTTTCTGAAGTACCTAAAACAATTTTATAGTTCCAATAAAAAAATGTAGGTCTAGGTGTAACGGTTCCGTTTTTTTTTGAGGTATGGAACACATAGAAAAGATATCTATAATTATAATTATATTGACTTATAAGAGACGCTGAAATTGAAAAGATGTATACCCCGAAAAATCTCTCTCGGTCACATAACCATTTACGTATACATTCAGCTAATCCAAGGATTCAATTATAGAGCTCCAAACTATTGTAATAAAATTATTCTGCTTCTTTTAAATATTGGCGTCGCATGGCATATGCATTTGCCAGTGTCAAGTGTAAGTTCTAGATGTTATGATAACTACTATTGTTACATGTAATTACGGTGTTGTTTATCAAAATGTTTCTATTATGATAATAAGCCCGATTACAGAGGCGCCAGCGTAAATTTAATAGCAACGTAAAAAGCGTTCTCTTAATCGAATGCCTAAAGTGAAAAAGAAACAGAACTATGATATTTAGCTATTATAATTACGATGGTGCCTCTGTAATCGGGCTTATTATCATTTTAAAAATAGTCACAGTCGTAGGCAGCACAAAATTTCTAGATACAATTGATTATTTTTTGCCAACAATGACAATTGGCCGACTTACATGTGATGGACGCCACGCCTCTTGTGCTTTATTTCCCAATCGAAAATTATCAAGCAACAATTTTATTCCAATTATTTATTAAGGCTGTAAGCCTTACCTAATAAATAATTTTATCCGATCTTTAAATAACAGTTGTGAAGTCGGTTTATTTATTTAAAGTAAGTAACTCTATTTTTACACTTTATTAAATATAAACCCTTTCGCTCCGTGTAATGTGCAAATAAAATAATGAAAGTTATAGAAGACAAGGCAGGCATGATATCGCACCGCGCGAAATAAAAGAGATAAAACATGTCTGCACTCGTATGCATTTTGCTCTAAATTATCGATGCCATATTACATACTACACCAAACGTTGAAGAGTATGGACGTCTGGACTCGTATGTATTCTCTAGAGCAAAATGTATTTTGATTGAGACACTCTCTGAATAGGTACACAGTTTGCTCTTCAACTACAAAGGCCAACTGCGATCGAACTCAGAGCAACCCCGGTCTGAGTCGGTATATAGTTTGGCAATACGCGTCCCGGTCGTTATACAAACCGCGGGGAGAAAGTGAGGTAGGCTCAAGAGGGTGGGATCAAACGAGTGACTGTATATGTAGTATTATTATATTTTCTTTGCTTATAGTACCGAACGCACCTCGAATCGGCTAGGCCTCCTGTGCCGCTGGTCCCGGTTCCTCCTCTCGGCCTCCCGATGCCAAGCGGCGGCGACCTGCAGCCTCCTCTCCCGCCCCACGCAGCGCTCGATCACCTTGACCAGCTCCCAGCGGTGGATGGAACCCAGGAGCACCATAGACGATGGACTGTCTACTAGGGGGAAGCTCTTTATTGTCTGGTGAACAACAAAAAAAACTATATTAGAAAGGAAGCAAGGAACCAAAAGAGAAGGTAAAATACTCGTATATAAATTAGTTTGTGAATATGTAAATAATTATTTATATTCACAAATTAATTTATCTAGTTTATAAATTGCTTGAAGCAGAAAACATGTTCTAATTGTTATTATATACTACGGGACTAATCTCGCACTAAAATTACGAGATAACTTAATACCTCCTCTTTAAAAAAAACTTCATTTTAGTGCGCGATTAGTCCCGTAGTATATAATAATAATAATGTGTTCAAATCACAAAAGTTTAAAAACAACAATGTTCTAATTATAATTAAAACATGTTTATGCTGTCATCATAAAACATCATAATCATCATGTCATCACATGATGCGGGAAATAATAGTACATTGTTCACCGAGAGGAGAAAGTGACCGATTACCGTCGAGGGTGTCGTTTGAAGCCCTCGCCTACGGCTCGGGCTTTAAAACACCCGAGATCGGGAATCGCACTTTCTCTCGAGTGATACATAGTGCTTTATACTACACCTACGAGGAAAATAAAAAACTAAATCTAACAACACACAAATTGAAAATGGCTCCAATGGCGTCTGCAATTTTCACATGTTCTTTTTTCAAATAGTTTGACACCATCCAACACACAGCTAGTGGCCAGTGTCATTTTGCGAACTTGGAGATAAAAACTCACTGTAAAAACTTTTTGGCTTTTGATATTTAGGTTACCAGCGCATAGTCTTACCCAAAATTAAAAAAGAAAAACCACGTAAGAAATGGATTTTCATACACTTTTCTCTCCCGCTCAGATGGGTTTTCTCGCCGCATATTTGTTTGATATGCAATGACGTACTTTCTACCGTAAATTTAATAAAGTATAAAGGTACTTTCCGAGCAGGTGTAGTATAAAAAAGCTTTCTGTTTTTGAGATACCGCCGCATTACTTTATCCTCATAAAGTAATGCGGCTAGCGGCAGTATGAGGCTTGTAATTTTGTAAGCCGCCTATGAATAGGTCATAAGCGAGTAGAAAATTAATTTCGAAATATAACCATTATACCTACTTACAACCCGGTCAGAATATCCTCGCTGGAATGCGGCGTCTCTCCCGCTTCCCCTGTCACCTCTCCGCGCACTCCCCGGTGCGACAGTACGGTTAGCATCTTCGTTGCCGATACATATTATGTCCCGATAATTTTGATATTTTCGCTTTGTTGTTGTTTTGTTTTTTAATATTTATTGATAAGTTTAGACTATATTACGTCACGAGGTCAGGTGCACAGATATTGTGACCGGGTTGTAGTTTTTCTATTTTGTTATCTGATTGCATAGTTTGGGGACAGAGACCGTTTTGAAGATGTCCCCTACCCATCCGCCATCAGCGCCAATCAGCCATAGGACGTCCACTGCTGGACATAGGCCTCCCCTATAGATCTCTAATAAGACCGGTTGATAGCGGTTTGCATCCAGCGCGATCCTGCGGTCTTAATGAGATTATCCGTCCACCTTGTGGGTGGACGTTTTACGCTGCGCTTGCCGGTGCGTGGTCTCCATTCGAGAACTTTTCGACCTCATCGGTCATTAGTCCTTCGCGCTATGTGCCCTGCCCATTGCCACTTGGACTTGCCAATCCGCTGGGCAATGTCGGTAACTTTGGTTCTTCTACGTATCTCCTCATTGCTGATTCGATTTCGTCTAGATGTCCCCTAACATTTATTTATTAACAATTATTGGCAAATATATGATGAAAAATATATGTATGTACCTTACTACAAAAAAAGAAAACATTGATGTGACCTAGATCTTTAAAAATTCAATCGCAATTTAAAGAAATTGTTCCCGCGAAATATGGGATTAATACCTTGTTTTCCTTGAGTATATCTTTAAGCTGCTGGAAGGTCATCTTATTCCAAATATATTTGACGTCTCGGACCATGAAATCTTCCACGCAAATGTCGTACATACCTGAAACATACAGTATAATATTATCATTGTATTAACATTTTATTTACACAGAGAAACAAAAAAAACTCAAACAGCGCTTGAACTAAGACTAAAATTAAATAACCTACTAAAACAAAAAAAAAGAAGAATACTAAAACTTAAACAAATAATCGGCCAAGAGAGAGTTGGACTCGCGCACGAAGGGTTCCGTATTGCATGGGAGCCCCCTTGATATATTT
The DNA here is from genome assembly GCA_949316475.1 of Hypomecis punctinalis. Lineage (NCBI taxonomy): Eukaryota > Metazoa > Arthropoda > Insecta > Lepidoptera > Geometridae > Hypomecis > Hypomecis punctinalis. The sequence continues at coordinate 1,914,103 of OX438819.1, read as the reverse complement.
TATTTTAATTTAACTATTTATTTTAAGAGTGAGAGTGAATATATTCTATGTATTCTGTGAATATTTCTAGCATCTACCAGCCACCGTTATCAATATCGAGCGATTCTATGTATTCTGTGAATATTTCTAGCATCTACCTGTCACCGTTATTAATACCGAGCGAAAAAACGGCATACATTAGGATTTTTGTAAGGCTCCCATCTTAAATATATTTTTTTTGTTTTTAGTATTTGTTGTTATAGCGGCAACAGAAACACGTTATTTGTGAAAATTTCAACGTTCTAGCTATCACTGTTCATGAGATACAGCCTGGTGACAGACGGACATACCTACATTGGAGTCTTAGTAATAGGGTCCCATTTTTACCCTTTGGGTAAGGAACCCTAAAAAGAAAATGAATACTAAAAATTAAACAAAAAAAATCACAAAGTAAAACCTAGACTAAAAGCTGTTCTGCAGAACGTAACGTGGCCAGAATGCTGGCAGCATTGCCGCGCTGAATAGCAATACTCAGTTTAGGCAAAATAGATGCAAAATAAATATATGTAGTGAAAACTAGTTTTTAACCGCGGCTTCGCCCAGATGATATTTTGATTTTTGACGCAATATCATTGTAATTTATAGCCTACGAGTATGTGTTATTATGATATATAAGCTATATTATTGCAAAGTTTTATCTCAATCCGTTCAGTAGTTTTTGCGTGAAAGAGTAACAAACATCCATCCATCCGCACAAACTTTCGCGTTTATAATATTAGTAGGATAATGATAGAGATTTATCATTATAAACAACTACAATGATTTATACGATACCTAACCCACGGCTCCGCCCGCTTATTTTGATTTTTGTGGTATCCTATAGGAATCTCGTATTTTTCCGAAATAAAAAATAGTCATGTCCCTTTCCGACCTTTGATCTATAAAGAAAGTCGAAGTCTATCCGTTGCTGAGTGAAAGAGTAACAAACCAACAGTGTATCTCCAATAAAAGTTCACTGACATTAGACTGTATGGAATAGTACTTTTTACCATTTCAAAATTGAAACAATTGTATAACAAAACAAAGTTGTTCAATTGCATTTGTTCCAAAATAAACAAAGCGCAGTGGTACTTGAATCCAGATGGTTCATTAAATCATATTGTTAATATTTCGTGAATCCCTATAAAGTGCCCACTGTTTACTAAAAACCGTTCATGGTTCTAATAATTATCATCAATACTATCTCCCTGTATAGATATCGAAATATGGTGATTACGATATGTGACGAGGTGGCCGAGTGGTTAAGGCGTTGGACTGCTAATCCAATGTGCTCTGCACGCGTGGGTTCGAATCCCATCCTCGTCGATATTTTTACACAAAAACTTAGTATATACTGATACATTGGTAGACTTCTATAAAAGTACATCAGAAAGAACAATGTCATTCATTATTTGTCTACCTGGAAAGAAAATAAATACTAGTTAGCCTGTGGTCTTTTTGTTTTTGTTTTTTAATTGTAGTTGTAGTTTATGTATTTTTATATATATATTTTTTATTATTTAGTATATTTTAGTATGGGTAGTGTAGCGCTCGTAGCGTAGTTTGACTAGGTGATTGTCAGCGATCACCGAAATTAAGCAACGTTCCGCACGGTCAGTATTTGGATGGGTGACCGCGGATGCCATTTTCCAACTGAGCGCTACCGTGGCTCGGATGACACGTTAAATTGTAGGTCCCGGTTGTTTTAACCGTTTAGCCATGTCAGAGGCCTTCAGGCGGCCTAAAAACTCTGACACCAGGGCTAGCCACCCGGCCTATACGAACTTACTTACTTAGTATGGGTTATTTCTAATCAATTAACATCCTCTTAGGGGCTTATTCTGTACATCTAAACTAACAACTTTTGTTCTACAACTTTCGTCAAAACTAAAAAAAATCAGCTGTTCCATACATTTTGTCGCGGGTGAACCATATTTTTCTATGGAATAACAAAAATTTTTTAGAAAATAGAATAGGAAATAGAAATAGTAGGTAATTTTATGTATTTTATATATATGTATTTATTAGTATGTATGTGTATGTTTTATGAGTACGAATTTATTTTTGTAATCACACACCTTCGTCTTTACTTGTTCTATATTCCTATTCCATCCAAAGGTTGCCTGGAAGAGATCGCTTTTAGCGATAAGGCCGCCTCTTGTTACACGCTATAATTTTTAATGTTTTTGCTATCGGTGTTATTTGTGCTCTTTGTGTTAACAATAAAGAATATCTATCTATCTAGTTTTCAAGAATGGTAATTTCACAATTTTGCAATCAGTAGTTGCTTTTCGCCAGTTTCAGGGTTGGTCCCATATTTTTTGCTGTACTTACTTTCTTACTAATATTATAAATCCGAAAGTGCGTTTGTTGGTTTGTATCACGCAACGGATTTACTTGATTTTTGGCCTGGAAATATACTAAGCGCCACACAAATCGGCGGATGGGAAGTTATGAGCAGATCGTTGCGCATAAGTCGAAACATAGGTATGCGCGTGAGCCAGAGAAACAACAAAAAAAAAAGAGCCGTGGCACACCCGCCCGTCAACCTTATGCCTCTCGCGCGCTCCCTACACCCGTGCTTAACACTTCGCCACTTGTGTCGGTATTGTGCACACATGCGCAATAATTAGCGAATGACTGCGAAGTGTCATCTGCGGCTAACTTCTCATCCGCCGACTTGTGTGGCGCTCAGTAAACTTGGTTTGAAAGACTGAAAGTGACATAGGCTACTTTTTATCCCAGAAAAATAAGATATTCCCATGGGATAGCACAAAAATGTAAATACTACACGGGTGAAGCCGCGGGCAAAAGCTAGTTATTATACAGGGTTATTTCTAATTAATTGGCATCCTCTTAGGGGCTTATTCTGTACATCAAAACTAACAACTTTTATTCTGCGACTTTTGTCAAAACTCGAAAAAAAAATTGTTTTTCTATAGAAAAATATCGTTCACCCGCGACAAAATGTATGGAACAGCTGATTTTTTTTTAGTTTTGACGAAAGTTGATAATTTTGATGTACAGAATAAGCCCCACCGAGGATGGTAATCTTAATATATATAAATCTCGTGTCACAATGTTTGTCCTCAATGGACTCCTAAACCACTTAACCGATTATAATAAAATTCGCACACCATGTGCAGTTCGATCCAACTTGAGAGATAGGATAGTTTAAATCTCAAATTATAGTCGCAATTTTTATTTATTTAGCCAAAGCAACGCGTGGCCGGGCAGCTAGTTGATTATAAATAACCCTGTATACTTACGGCTGGCAGACGACAGCAGGTCGGGCAGGTAGGGCAGCTTCTTGATGAGGATGATGGAGTCGAAGCAGGACGGCTGCAGCAGCGACGCCACCGCGTTGGCCGCCAGCACCGCCGCCATTATCGGTAGCAAGTGCGTCACCTGAACAATACCAACATTCACTTTAGTTTTTTTAGGATTCTGACTGACTTAAATTAATCGGTCAAGTCCGAGTCAAATTGTTTTAGTGTCAGTGAACTTTTATTAGAGCTACTCTGTTGGTTTGTTACTCTTTCACGCAGCAACTGAGCAACGGATAGACTTGATTTTTTAAAAGGTTATAGATCAAATGTCGGAAAGGGACATGACTACTTTTTATTTCGGAAAAATACAAGATTCCTATGGAATACCACAAAAATCAAAATAAGCGGGCGAAGCCGCGGGTACAAGTTAGGTATCGTATAAATTGTTGTAGTTGTTTATAATGATAAATCTCTATCATTATCCTACTAATATTATAAACGCGAAAGTTTGTGAGGATAGATGGATGAGTGGATGTTTGTTACTTTTTCACGCAAAAATTACTGAACGGATTGAGATGAAACTTTGGAACAATATAGCTTATATATGAGAATAACACATAGGCTATAAATTACAATGATATTCCGTCAAAAATCAAAATATCATGCGGGTGAAGCCGCGGGTAAAAACTAGATTCATATATTTCTTTTGCATCTATTTTGCCCAAACTGAGTATTGCTATTCAGCGCGGCAATGCTGCCAGCGTTCTGGCTATGTTACGTTCTGCAGAACAGCTTTAAGTCCGAGTCAGTCTTGCACACGAAGAGTTCCGTACTGTATGGAAGCCCACCTTAAGGTGACGCATTGATAAACTATTGTTTCGAAAATTCTCCCTTCACTCGGACAAATTTTACGCGGTCGCGCTCGACGGGATCGCGCCGGAGCGGCGGGCGGCAGTGAGTTTTTAATTATTTACTCATAATGTACACATTAAAAAAAATAACTTCTCGGTCTATTTAATAGAATAGCGGTCTGGCTATTTTATTCGTAAAAAATAATGGGGTGTTGTCGCTGATAATTCGGAGCATTCGAATTATTAAACTTTTTTTTGGTGAGAAATTTGTAATTTTTTGTTTTTAATAAAGTCGGTTACTTTTCAAAATTTTGTCGGATTCATTAAATTTTCAAAGATTTTCCCTTATCTATGATATTTTTTAAATTTGAATCAATATCATTCGTCTTCTCACATTGCGCATTCAAAAGTACTCATTTTCGTGTCTCTCGGCCCGATGCCTCGTCTTAGTATATTTTATTTTGCTTTAAGGTTTTAATAGAGGCCAAACAGCGCAGTTCAACGGGTTATTTTGACGAAACTACAAATCGCACCAATATAAAAAAACCGGACAAGTGCGAGTCAGGCTCGCACATCGAGGGTTCCGTACAAACATATTGTTAAAATAATTAAAAACCTGTTTTAGCATGTGCTAATGAAGTTATTTTATATGATACCTTACTTGATATGATTTACTCACTTTGAATTTATAACCCATATTTTGTGAATTTTGAGGCCCTATTTTTATGTGATTTAAACAAAAGTGTACAGTTTTCAGATTTATTCCTATATGTGTACTCTAAAACAATGCTCTTCGGCAAATTTCATAGTTCTATGTCAACGGGAAGTACCCTGTAGGTTTTGATTTTTGTGAGCGTTGACATATGCGTTTTTTTACGACATAAACAGCTCTAACTTTTTTATACGGTAACTGAGAAGCTTTTCTTTTACACAACTGCAAGAATTCATAGGTTTACGTATATAGTTTAAATTTCAACTCGATATCTTTACGCGTTCCCGAGATAAAGAGCCTAGACATACACACAGACGGACAGACGGACAACAAAGTGATCCTATAAGGGTTTCGTTTTTTCCTTTTGAGGTACGGAACCCTAAAAAATAAGAGACACAAGTTTAATCTGTCTTAATTATTTCCTATTGTGTGAAATTTAAATCTATGTGCAAGGTTTTTTGTGAAAAAATGTTTTATGAAGGTCGTTTCATACTCAATTACTCAATAACGAAAAATGAGTAGTCATTCGTAGTTACTTTAAAAAATTGAGACGTTGAAAACATTAAAACGGTACTGTCAACTAATTTATTTATGTAGAGAATAATATACAACTTAATATTCTGTGAATATTTCAAGAATTTTGTTGCCGTTATTAATCTATCGATATATCTATATAATATCGAGCAAAAAAAAATTACTTGTAGGTATAGGGTTAATCCCTAAAAATAAAATAAATATTTATACTAAACATTTTGTGAATATTTGAGGCATCTTCCTGTCATCGTTATATCGAGCGAAAAAGCTAAAATTTAGGTAACGGCAACAGGGAGATGATTGAAATTATTAAGTTACCAAAAAAAATTAGTAAATTAAAATAAAATTTACTAAAGAGGACTTTCGTATGATGCAGATTGGGTTATCCGCAGCTCGGAGCTAACGTCACAGCCGCTAAGTAGTTTGATTCGGCTTGTAGAATAGTACATTGTTCACCGAGAGGAGAAAGTGACCGATTACCGTCGAGGGTGTCGTTTTTTAAAACACCCGAGATCGGGAATCGCACTTTCTCTCGAGTGATACATAGTGCTTTATACTACACCTACGAGGAAAATAAAAAACTAAACTGAATCCTCAAACAACACACAAATTGAAAATGGCGCCAATGACGTCTGCAATTTTCACATGTTCTTTTTTCAAATAGTTTGACACCATCCAACACACAGCTAGTGGCCAGTGTCATTTTGCGAACTTGGAGATAAAAACTCACTGTAAAAACTTTTTGGCTTTTGATATTTAGGTTACCAGCGCATAGTCTTACCCAAAATTAAAAAAGAAAAACCACGTAAGAAATGGATTTTCATACACTTTTCTCTCCCGCTCAGATGCGTTTTCTCGCCGCATATTTGTTCGATATGCAATGACGTACTTTCTACCGTAAATTTGATAAAGTATCAAGGTAATTTCCGAGCAGGTGTAGTATAAAGAACATTCTCACCTGTCCGGTCATCTCGCTGACTATGACTATAGTAGACACGGTGTGCGTCACAGCTCCAGTAAACGCTGCCGCGCCCACTACTGCGTAACCACCTGTAGAAAAAAACTAAATCATTTGAAACTAGTTTTTACCCGCGGCTTCGCCCGCATACGCAATATATCATTATAATTTATAGCCTATGTGTTATCCTGATATATAAGCTATATTATTGCAAAGTTTCATCTCAATCCGTTCAGCAGATTTTGCGTGAAAGAGTAACAAACATCAATCCATCCTCACAAACTTTCGCGTTTATAATATTAGTAGGAAGTAGGATATTTTCACGTCATTAGACATTGGACGTCAACTGCTGGACATAGGCCTTACCAATAGATTTTTTTAAACACCTTTCACTACGGGACCAACTCAAAATCGGACGAAAAAATTCAACTGTTTCATACATTGTTATGATGTTTTTATTTTTTTTAAGTGCTTTCCACACTAGATTTTTATCTCAAAGAGTTATCTTTGTGATAAGCATTTCAAAAATATGAAGCGAACGCAGGATTCGAACCATGCCCCTTCGGATCACAGGTGGCGCCTCCAACGCTATAAGTTGGAAATGTAAGCACTCAGAAATTTGAAGGTTGCGTAGGAGGCGAGCTAGCTCAGTGGTTAGAGCGTCGGGCTAGTGATCCGAAGGGGCATGGTTCGAATCCTGCGTTCGCTTCATATTTTTGAGATGCTTATCACAAAGATAACTCTTTGTTTCATACATTTTGTCTATTCCAAGTTATAGTGTTGTATGGAACAGCTGATTTTCTTCTCGCAAATTTTGATTTGTCGTCAGAATAAAAGTTGTTCGTAATTGTGCCTCTTCTGGCTTTATGGATTTTTTACTACGCAAGAGCACGTATAGAAGAAAAGTTCATGGACACCATCAAGTTTGGTTTGACTTTTACTTTCTGATGATATTGATGAAATACTTTCTACCTACAGCCTCGGCCAACAGTATTAGGCACCTTTAAAAAATCAAAATGCATGTTTACTACTTAACCAATAACTGAGTACTGTACTATACCAGCCTTTTTAATAGTCCACTGCAGGACGTAAGCCTACCCACGAAGGGTGATTGGGCCATATCCACCACGCTGGCCCAGTGCGGGTTGGTGGATTCACATACGCCACTGAATTTCTTCTTCGGACGTATGCAGGTTGCCTCACGATGTTTTCCTTCACCGAAAAGCCAATGGTGTGAAATTCCGTACATAAGTTCCAAAGAAACTCATTGGTACGGGATCGGAATTTGAACCCACGACCTCACGATTGCAGGTCGGGTGTTACAACCACTAGGCCACCACGACTCCAATAACTGAGTGCTTATCTTAAATGACTTACCGGGGTCATAAATAACTTCTTAGAATATCAAGCGGCTCTTTGTTAAGGTCATAAAACACCCGGTGACCGAAAACAAAGGATTCGGTTTGCTTTCGGTCTTATCAGTCAATGTTTGGTCACTTGTGTTCTGGACTCTAACAAGTAAACAAGCTTTCATTTCTGTTAATGTGATTAAATTGACCCCTAATTTTGTTAAAAATGACAAAAGGGGTGAAATTATAGTTTAGATTAGAAGATAGAGTGAAAACACAGGGTGCCTAATACTTTTGGGCAAGGCTGTAAAGTCATACCTGGTAGAATTTTCTGTATGTGTCCTCCATACGCCACTCCTAATGGACAGAAGTAGTGCATAACTTCTCCAGTGAACCGTCCCAGAGACGCGCCCATTTTGAACGCTGGCACGAAAATACCGGCCGGCACTGGTAGGGTGCAAGATACCATGCTCAGGAAATACTGCAATACAAATAAAAAAAAAATTAACCAGCTTTTATAGTAGATTGTATCATATGGGAGCAAAATAATATTTTTACGGCGAGGGCGCTTTTTTGAATCCAGAGCGAAGTGAGGGACTTTAGTAGAATCCTGAATGTAGCGAGGGATTCAAAGTACGTCGCCCGAGCCGAAAATATATTTTGCGCCCGAGTGGTACACTCTACTTTTCATCACCTCCATGAAAAAATATAAGGCACCTCATATTTTATTGTAATATTATTATTTAATAAAACGTAGAGTAACAACTAAATTAAAATTAAATGGTATCTAATAATAAAACAAATAAAAACTTATATTTACATTATTTTCATTCATTTTCTTGGCGCTGAACACTAACATTACAAATACTTCCAAATTCAAAAAGTGCGCGGCAAAGATCATTCCGTCGCACTTATAAAGTTCCTTACAGAAACACCTCCTTTGGGCGCACTTAAAGGCGAACCAAGTACTCCTTTTCGAATAGATGTGTTGAAAAGTTATTTTCTGTATTTTTCGAACCCCTTATTGTCAAAGTCAGTACATAAAAAATACTAGTCCGCCATGTTGAACAGTCCGCCATCTTGGACAGTTAGCCATATTAGATTTAGGACGACATCAAACCCAATTTTAAGGCGCCATCGTAATTTTAATTTAAAATGTTCCTGTTTCTTTTTCTATTGTACTATTAAATTTACGATGGCGCCTTTAAAATAGGCTAAAATATGTATAATTTTCGCAAATTGCACGAATTTAAATATTATATTATTTGATATTTTATCTGTGACGTAAACGCTCTAAGATGGGCGGCAACTCTGGTGACGTCACATGCTAGCAAGCGAGAAATTCTCGATTGACTGTTGTTTGTGTAATTTGTGTTATATGTTTTCGGAGTAATATTATTGGTTCTGTAATAGTTACCTCTAAAGAAACTTTCATCAATTTTTGGATGTGAACTAGCGTATTTATTAGTGTTAAATAACACTATTTACTAGCGTGTGACGTCAGCGACCAGCGCCATTACAGAATGTCGTTTTTGGCGGGATCTTGATAATCTATTCTTTAACATTGATATTCATTGTTAATGCAATAGATCTCTCGGAAATATAAATGTAATGTGCTTATTGTAAATAATGTACTAAATAATAATTTAAAATGATTTTCAAAAAGTAGTCAAATAGCATATAGGCCACATTAGCGAAGTAACCATGCATTATTGTCTCAAATAAATGTTGTCGTTTAAAATAATAAAAAATAAATTGAAAACTCGGAGGGTCGCCCTCCAAATAGATCCAATGTGAAAGATATGGACGTATGATCAGAAGCAAAATTGTATCTATTATATGCGAGGTCTATGTTTAGTAGATCGACGAGGAATGAAATGTTGAGAATATTATTTAGAAATATACTCACAATAGAAAAGAAGTATATAATGAGGCATCCAAAGAGATCCACTTCAGGCGTCTGCCAATGCGACACTACCGCCATCTGTTCAGCTGTCAGTGTGTCACCCCACGTGAAGTTCGCGAACATCGCTAGCACCTGCACAAAACATAAAAATAAATAAATATTATATTATGTAATTATTTTTCGGCAAATATCTCGGCAAAAAATGAACTCAAAGCCCAGTGAGTGATAGCAAATCAAAATTCGAATCAATTTATTAAATTATATTAAAATAAAAAGAATTAAAAATTGTGAATTATTTATACTCTATAAAATTTAACTTGAACTCAGTGACATTGACATAGAAGATTGACATATTTAGTGTTGAGATAGTGGTGGAAAAAATCGATTTTGAAACAATGTTGTAATGAGATCGAATGAGTAGTTGAAGGTGAGAAATTGGATTTTATTTACTTACTATTATTTAAGATCAAGTATGTACACATGTAAATAATGTTATGATATTAATTAAATACTCATAATAATGTAACGGTAGTGTTTATCGACGTTTTTCACTATTATCGATGCTAATGTAACATATAATTGGGTTTAATTGAATTACACATGTAAAAAATGTTATGATATTAAAATATACAATAAAATTCATGATAAATTAAGTTTTATTTAAAATATCGTTAGTATAAACTATCGATATTTTAAATAAAACTCTATCTAACACTTTGTGGTCACGATCATTCGTCGCCCATCACTAATCGACATGCTCATAAAGTATGACATTGACAGGTACTGTCTGTACTATTAAGAAATTCAGGACTTCATAGGCGTGATTTTTCTGACTGCTGTCGCAGAGATCAAGTTAAATTTTATGGAGTATAATGTAAATATCTAAGTCGGTATTGTATGACGGAGCTCTAACATTTTTTTACTACTTTCACCTAAGGACTGTGGCTCTGTAGATATTTGGTCGAAGAGGAAGAGTAAATAGTTTGATTGAGCCTATATACCTGTTCCTGGTTGCCGAGGTCGGCCGCCATATACTTCCCGATGCCGGGCGGGAACAGTATGGACATCACTATCAGCGTCATGAACCCGGGGTAGATGAAACGGCTGAAAACAAAACAAATCCAAAATCATATCTCTGAGGCTATTTCCAAATACTATTTACGGAACAGTCCTACTAAGATATCATTTAGTATAATAATTATTTATATTTACGAGTTCTCTTTGAACTATGTTTGTTGAGAGATTTCTAATTTTTTAAATTCACTTGCTTTTTGTTGTTTTAAAATATTGATATAAAATTGCGTTAACTTTAAACATATCCCACATTTAATGGTAAAAATAAACTGGTTCCAAGCCTGAAGCAAAAGTGAAAAAAAAACTATACTCACTTTTTTTGCAAGAAATTGCTGAGCACTTTGGTATTTCGCATGAACAACACATATTGCCTGTGCAGCCACACCCACAGCGCTGCCAGCAGACCGCATACAATGCTGTAATAAATAAAAGGATTAATATTTAAAAGAGAAGTGGGCTTTGTTTATTTTGAAGAAACTAAATACATTCCTTGTAGATAGTAGCGTATAGATCGAATAGTAGCGTATGGATTGAATAGTAACGTATTGATCGAATATTAGCGTGTAGATCGAATAAAAGCGTATAGATCGAATAGTAGCGTATAGATCAAATGATAGCGTATAGATCGAATATTAGCGTATAGATCTAATAGTAGCGTATAGATCAAATAATAGATAGTAGCGTATATAATGAATAGTAGCGTAGAGATCGAATATTAGCGTATAGATCGAATAACAGCGTATAGATGGAATAATAGCGTAAAGATCTGATAGTAGCGTATAGATCGAATAGTAGCGTATAGATCTAATAGTAGCGTATAGATCGAATAGCAGCGTATAGATCAAATAATAGATAGTAGCGTATAGATCGAATAGTAGCGTAGAGATGGAATAATAGCGTATAGATCGAATATTAGCGTATAGATCTAATAGTAGCGTATAGATCGAATAGCAGCGTATAGATCAAATAATAGATAGTAGCGTATAGATCGAATAGTAGCGTAGAGATGGAATAATAGCGTATAGATGGAATAATAGCGTATATATCGAATATTAGCGTATAGATCGAATAGGAGCGTATAGATCGACTAACAGCGTATAGATCAAATGATAGTGTATAGATCGAACAATAGCGTATAGATCAAATAATAGCTTATAGTTCAAATAATCAATCTTCTCGGCGGCTGTGAATTTATAAACAATTATTAGGGGATATCTCTGACCCCAAACTAAACGAAGCTTACTCGTATGATATGTTGCTTGTTAGCTACAAGCTCCGGTTAGCCCAATCTTGACTGAAGCTCACTTAACAGCTGCGCGAGGATGGGTTATCCGCAGCTTGTAGCTAACTTCACAGCCGCCAAGTTGTATGATTCGGCCTGTACTAGGACATACCCAAGTAGTACGAAGACGGCAAACTCCTGCGGGTCGAAGGGGAAATCCTGAGGGAGGTTGGTCGGGAACAGGGGCTTTACCGTCGGCATCGCGCCCGACCACACCGACAGCAGGCGGAACATCTAGGACAAACAAAACAAGAATAATTAAAAAAATACATTTATTTAAAACAAGCTTTTACTTAACAAGTACTCGCCAAGACGAATCAAACGAGCCGAAACGCGATGGGTTTGCGTCGTTTTGTTACAGAGTTCCTAAAACCACCTTCCAGCTCCATCATCAAACTCTGGTTACCATTGAAAGACAAACTACTCGTCAAGACGATTCAATTAAGCCCAAAGTCGACGAGGTTGTGTCGTTTCATTGCAAAGTTCCTTTGGCCACCTTTCAGCTCCATCATCAGTTCAGCACAATGTCATCATAATACACATATATATGCAAAATTTCAGCTCAATCGGAAACCCGGAAGTGGATCAAATTTAACTTGCAAGATTTGATTACAGACAGACAACGGAACAGGTGAAACTAAAAAAAAGCTTGTAAAAGTCTCAAGTTTTTTTTATATATGTTACGAATGAAATATGGTCACAAAAATAAAGCTTGAATACAAACCTCATTGCTTGACTGCATCGATGGCTCAGTGGTTAGTGACCCTGACTACAGCGTCAAAGAGTTGTGGGTTCGATTCCCACCCAGGGCAAGTATTTATGCGATGAACATAGGCTTTTGCTCTATGTCTGTTATTGAGGTATTTTCTTTAGTTAAAAAATGTACCTATATGGAGTAAATCAGTCTCCAGCAGCCATATGACTTGCTTTGCTTAGTATGGTGTCAGAGACCGTGTGTGTTGAGAGGCCTCGAAAACGTATACAGTACACATAACTAAGCACACCAATACCCATACTAGATATTTTAATAACTTGGAAAGGCATGGGATTCGGAGCTTCTGCAGGTAGTCACACTATGACCATATTAGTGACAATATCAAAAGAACTTACAATGGCACTGCAGCAAGCAGCGAAGAATCCTCGCCAATAGTTTCGCACCGCGAAATACGTTGTCGTTACTTCTATTGAAAACAGCACACCTGAAAGAATCATATCACGTATTTAATCTCAAATAACGACCCAAACAGAATAGTTTGAGTTGAATAGTCTGTCGCATCGTATCTCCCAATAATCTGATTATAATGATTTTTGGAGTGAAAACTTCTGGAAGCGTTTTGCACTTTTTGGGGATAGGTAAAAAATGTTAAGCTCGCGTCAGGACACGTAACTGATCGAAAATTCGTAAGACGGAGGGAGCAAGCTTTCTCTTCTGTCGGCACTCCCGGAGTGCAACCCGCTGATATATTCTTTCTTCTCTGAAAGATATGTGTCCTGAGGTTTAAAAAAAAACTTTTATTTCGCACGAGTCCATACTTATATTTTAATTCTTACTTACATGGTAGGTAGATACATTCTTATCTTTACTAATATTATAAATCCGCAAATATATTTGTTGGTTTATTGGTTTGTTCTTCTTTCACGGAGCAACGGAGCAACGGATTGACTTGATTTGGCATGGACATAGTTTGAAAGACGAAAAGTGACATAGGCTACTTTTATCCCGAAAAAATAAAAGGTTCCTCTGGGATAGCAAACAAATTCAAAATATTTCGCGGGCAAAGCCGCGAACAAAAGCTAGTTTCTTTTTCATTCCCTCCCGCGCTGCTGCGCATTCCCTCCCGCGCTGCTGCGTTGAACGGACGAGTTTGTTTCCATACCTAAAGTGCGCGCGCGGCTATCGTCGTAATATACCTAAAATGCCGAATGTAACTTCGAAGTGTGCTAATTGTGATAAGGGACTGACGAAAAAATCACCGGGACTGGAGTGCAGTATGTGTGCAAAAATAGTACATGCAAATGCAACATGCTCAGGACTTACAGCTAAACAGCTCGCGGCGTTGCTAGGAAGGTTTATAGGTATAATACACCTGTGCAAAGCCAGGGCGGGTCGCCAATTCTTTATAAATTCCTACCTCCAACAGGCGCGGCGAAACATGAAGCAACACCAACAGCACAAGCTGCAGCCAACATTTCACTGGTCCGAGATTCGTTGGCGTATATCCCTTGGAACGTCGTCACCATTTTGGACAGCATCGTCGCTACCATGGACGCTATGTGGACGGATGGACCCTGGAAGATTTTTTCATAATTATTGAAAAGGCATCTTGATCAAGTTTTGAAGTGGTTTGAACTAGTGCTTGGTCAAGAAATAAGGCCGAGGAAAACAAAGAGTTAAAAGAGAAAACAACAGAAAGCAGCCAATACGCAATAAATATCAAAGGAACTAAATCATATGAAACTAAATGGGTTAACTTCCGTTGCCTAAACAGACTCCAAGATGGTCCAAGCGGCTTAACGGCAAAAACAGTTTATTTAAGCCAAGTCATTTAAACTGATACCAAGCCAACATTGCAAACGGTCAACATGCTTATCTCGAGAAAGAATTTAGGTGCTTGATCGTCTCACCCGGGACAGGGCGGGATTGAGTCCAGGTAGTCCAGCATCTATCTAGGACAAGTAGTCCAGTAAGGTAGGTCCGACTTCAAGAAAGAGGCCAATCACCGAATCCAACTCGGCTGAGCAGCGTTCGGAAAATTGCGTAACGTCTTCTCGTCCGACATAGCTCAGTGCCTCAAGTCGAAAGTTTTCGACTAGTGTGTGTTGCCAGTGATGATTTATGGCACAGAAACGTGGTCTCTCACCATGGGCCTTATTAGTAAGCTCCAAGTAGCCCAACGAGCCATGGAGAGGGCTATACTCGGAGTTTCTCTACGAGATCGAATCAGGCATGAGGAGATCCATAGAAGAACCAAGGTTGCCCAACGGATTGGCAGGTTGAAGTGCCAATGGGGTCTAAAAGTTCTCGAGTGGAGACCACATACCGGCAAGCGCAGCGTAGGGCGTCCACCCACAAGGTGGACAGATGACCTCATTAGGACCGCAGGATCGCGCTGGATGCAAGCCGCTACCAACCGGTCTTATTGGAAATCATTAGGGGAGGCTTATGTCCAGCAATGGACGTCATATGGCTGAAATGATGATGAATGATGATGAGTCCAGCATAATATGTGAAAGAACAACCTAAATCGCGATTACCCAACAGTCGCTCAGTTACCAATCAATACAACTTTCAGAAAAAAGCAGGGTCAGGAACAGAAACAAGAAGAACCATCATCACCATCCTAATTATCCCCTATATCTTACTCGTAACAGACTTACCTCTTTACCTAATGGCAGGCCAGAGCCCAGCGTGGCTGTGAGACCGATGACTTTGGATATGAGCGCGCGGCACGTGAGGTACTCCTTCAGGTGCACTCCTCGGAGGATGGTCTTCATTTCCGGGATACCTGAACCTGCAATTTGAAAGGGAAAGTTTAGTAGCAGGAAACAATTAGAGGTTAATAGCCCAAGAAAATTAATAAAATCAAGGGAAATAATTCGTGTAGTTTTGTAAATTGGTATAGTTACGAGTATACCTTGCGGTATCCCAATGATTCTCAAAGATGGGGGTGTGCTATGTGTGTATTCATATGAGTATAAATCTCGTGTTTCATGTTCATTAGGACTAATTTTAAGGGCGCCATCGTAAATGTAATAATAACAACGCAAAATATTGTTCTTACTATCAATTGCATATTACTATACGAGTAAATTACACTAATTTCTATGTAATACATTCTGTAGCTGGCGACGCGTATTGTGTCGCAGGCCGCAGCGCCTGACTCCATGCCGATTGCAATCTGCTGCTGTTATAATAATATGTAGTTCATCGTTGTGATGTATGTAGGTTATTTTCTCTAGGGGGTAACTGCTTCTCCTGCTGCTTTTGCTTACCCCAGAAAAATAGAATTTATTGAATACAAAAAAAAAGAAACATAGTTAATATCGCGTGGGGTAGACGCAGCATCAACATGGAGGCTAGTTCGGGGAACGACATCGTTCATATAAATCTTACATAACATACTCCAAGACCAAAAGACTAATTATTTTCACCGGTGATTTTGACGTGACAACGTCTTATAAATTGGTTTGCCGGGTGACACTTCAAGAAACTGCGTTACGCTCCGCTCACGTTATGCGCTCACAATGAGAGCGAGTGAGAGGCACGCGTCATGGTTAGCCCGCCTAAGAGCGAGAGAGACAGACATTTTCATCCTTCTTCCTACTATACGAATGAATATTCACATTAAAATTATTTTACCACTCAAAGTCGTTGTCACGTAAAACTTTCGCCCGTATACCGACTTTACAGGCAACCAATTTTTTTGGCAGACAGATAAACCTCAGCTTGAAATATTAGCGCTAAAATGAGCACTAAAACTACAGAAATCTCTCTTACCTATGCTTTGAGCAGCGACGATATGCACGAACCCAGCAGCGAAGAGTATGAGGCAGATGGGAAGAGACACCCACGCTACGTACTGACTGAACGTCGAGTACGCCAGATCGCTGTACATCCACATCCGAGCTGGAAGAAACACACCATTAAAGTATTCAAGTAGTGTGTTTTGATAGCTCTGTGGAGTTTTGTTTTAAAAATTGACATTCAGTCAATTTTTAAAACAAAACTCCACAAAACAAATGAGTCGACGGGAGCGCGCGTATTCCCTGACGAAGGAGTACTAATTACTCTGAAACCGGTCGGGTTCCCAGCGGCCCGGCCGCGATATTATACGTGAGTAAAAACCGGTGTTTTCTTAAGTTAATGAATTCTCACGCGAGTTTTAATGAAGTAAAACAGTACTGTTTGCGGTTTCACAGCTGAAGATCATAGAATCATCAAAAAAGTTCAAGTTCACGAGTGAAGTTGTCAACATCTTAATAACTGAAAAGCCGTAGAAGGTCGTCCATGAATTTACTAACGGATATGTCGAGTCATACAACTTGGCGATTGTGATGTTAGCTACAAGTTGTGGGTAGTCCAATCCTCGCGCAGATGTTATGTGACCTTCAGCCAGGATTGGGCTATCAGCAGCTTGTAGCTACCATCACGTATGATCCGACCTGTACATATATGTACATCTTGTGATTTGTAGAGGGATCCAAATGGTTTTAAAATTGTGTTGCCCAAAATGTGCATTTAAAATTGTGTTGCCCTAAATCAGCGTATTTTATTACCTTTTATATGATTCATAAATTAAAGTAGTTGTATATTCATATATTACAGGTTTTCATTTGCAATACAACGTACCCATATTTAGAGGTGCCCTTAAAACTTTACAGCGACCATATTTCAGAAAAAAATATATTACACACATTAATTACCTCCTCATAAAATCTCGGTAAGCTTGTAAATTAAAACGGTACATTAAACAAAGTGAATGTAGAACGTTTGTATAACAATATTCGGTAGAAACATTTTTTTGCATCTACTCGTAAGTGATGAAACAAAGAAGTGACTAGTACTACAGGTACGATTTTCGAAAACCGTAAAGCCATGTATTCACTGAGCAACAATCGTTTATAAACTCTGTATCAGAAACAAAATCTACGTGTTTCCGAAACAAAAAATAATGTTTCAGAGATAAGTATTTTGTTTCTGTAAACACTACCGTGTGGAACACGGAGACAAATCAGTTCCTGTAAACATCTACGTGATGTTTCAGAAACTGTGTATCCGAAACATTGTTGCTCAGTGAATACATGGCTTTAATCGTAAATAGAAACGTTGAATTTACGGATACACAGTTTCTGAAACATCACGTAGATGTTTCAGAAACTGTGTATCCGAAACATTGTTGCTCAGTAAATACATGGCTTTAATCAAAAATAGAAACGTTGAATTGCGACAAAAACTTCGCACATCACATTATATCATGTTGTCATATCCTCAGGAGCCGTAAAAGCAGTGGACAGCTACTGTTATTATTTGTACTGCCTTTAAAAGTCCAGTGCCGAACGTAGGCTTATCCGCGAAAGGGTCATATCCACCACGCTGGCTCAGTCAATACCAGGACCAGTGAAGTGAAAGTCTGTACATAAACTACTGAAGAACTGGGATTTGAATTCAAGACAATAACATGACGATGGTAAAGCGAGCGATTTATGATGTTGAATATAAGGGTCAATATCGTATGTTCATAGTCAAGTCTGGAAGGTATTGGCACTTCACCATCGATATTACGGGGACTGGACTCCGGACGATCATAAAGGTTCTGTCGGTGACTTCAGTCCGTCATCTACACATGTAATTTCCTGTGTTATAAAGGTTCTTACCATTGTTGCAGACAGCGATCCCCCGGTCCATGGCGAAGTTGAGGATGGCCATGATGATACCCAGCAGCGCCAGGAACACCCAGTCCTCGCCGAGCCGCGCGAACGTGTGCCGCCATATGTACCCTGCCGACCGCTTCATATCATTGTTCATTTATATACAGTATAGGGCACAGTTTAACAAATGCCTACAGTAGTGGACAGGAGCAAAACAATATGGGAAAAATAAGAGGCACAGGTTATTTAAAAAATATAACACGACCAAGGAAGAAAATGCAGCGGGTCCAACATAGCAGAGGGATCGCACAGGTTGCTTAAAAGGACACAGGTGTCCGAAACTGGAAGTATCAATTAGTATGAAAATTATAACATTAGAACTTTAGAATATGTGGGCGGAAACGACCTCTTCCTTCATAGTTATCGGCGTTTGGCCCCGCGGGCCAAATGGGGGCCTTCAAAAAGAGTCATGGGCGATTCGCCCCGCGGGCCAAACAGCTTGCGGGGCGAAACGCCGCAATACCCTGATTTTCGCTTCAGGGATAAACAAATAAGGTTGTCCATTATGTTTTTCCTGCGCTTCGTTTGTTTTATATTTTTTATAAATACAAGTTACATTTTAATACCTATCGATACTTTGCTCAAATACAAATACGAATCGAATCAAATACGAATCGTACGTAATGTACGTAAGTTCGTATAGGCCGGGTGGCTAGCCCTGGTGTCAGTTTTTAGGCAGCCTGAAGACCTCTGTCATGGCTAAACAGTTAAAGCCGGGACCTACAATTTAACGTATCATCCGAGTCGCGGTAGCGCTCAGTTGGAAAATGCCAGACAACTGAGTTGAAACCATACATACTTAATACATAGGTGCAACCCACTAACATCACCTTAAACTTTTCTCTCGACGGACGGATGGAGTATGTAGAACTAGAAGATATATGTATATTCACGTGAAGATATCCAAATTGTAATTGTCAGGCAAGTCAGGAAACAATGTCGGAAGAAGAATAAGAGCATTCCAGACCCTGGCGATCCGCACTATAAAGGAGGAAGCAAATCGCTAAGAATCGCGAATCGATATTCATTGGTATAAGTTTGCGCGGGGGTTGAAAAGGGGTAGGGCTCACTTACCTAGAACCTTAAAGAACTTCCCCCTAGGCCTGGGCTTGCCGCTGGCCTCGAGCTCCTTCTGTCGGAGCTTGTCGTCTTTCCGTCTCTTCTTGCGCAGCCGGCGGAGTCTTCTCGCTTCTTCTCTGGCCGCTTCGCTAAGGTCGCGCTGGTAGCGACCATACATCTGGAACGCAGATAGAAAATGGTCAAGTGGGATGATTTTCAGTATACAATCATATAGGCCATACAATATTTTCATTTTTAGGGTTTTATACCCAAAGTGTAAAAACGGGACCCAATAACTAAAACTCCGCCGTCCGTTCGTCTGTCTATCACCAAGCTGTATCTCAAAAACCGTGATAGCTAGACAGTTGAAATTTTTAAAGATGATGTATTTCTGTTGCCGCTATAACAACAAGTAGGTACTAAAACAGAATAAAATAAATATTTAATGGAGCTCCCATACAAGAAACGTGATTTTTTGGAGTTTTTTGCTCGATATTCGGCAAAAGGTAGACGATTGAAATGGGTTAATGGGGCTCCAATGCGTTACGGAACCCTTCGTGTGCGAGTCCAACTCGCACTGGGCCGATTTTATTATGTAGTAGTAGGCAGAGTCAACCATTCAACAGAGGTAATTTTATCTGTAGTAGCTCTACAATTCGCCTTACTATAATAATTAATTCAACGAAGGTGGCCAGATGGCCTGTTGAAACCCACGATAGGTTCTACAGGGGGTGGGACGCCCAGTCACACTTCGCGCGGGCTAGCTCATTGCTTGAATATCTTGGCATGGAAATAAACAGCACTCCCACAAATTTCTCGTACTAAAAGCTCATAATACGAATACATTTGCTTACCAGATAGATTGTGTTCAAGTAGATATATAATAAATGTTTTCTTCTTCCGGATATTAGGATAATGTTACTACCTGTTTACAAAATATTGTTTCTTTATAGTGACTAATATTCATTAAATTGACTTATTTGATACCGCGACCTTGTGCAGTATTTCCTTTGCTAATCATATTTTTCTACAAAAACTGTAATTTATTAACTTTATATTATAATTAGGTATATATTATATTAATTGACTAATGAGTGACTATTAAGAGATGAATCTGTAGAGTTATCGAATTGAGACTAGGCACCAGCAAGCGTAGATTAGAACTTCCACCCACAACAATGTGGACAGAGCGACCTGATTATATCGGTGCCAAGCCGTATAAAATCAGTCTTATTGAAAATCTATTGGAGAGACCTATATCCAACAGTGGACGACCTACAATTTACATAATAATGATGATAAAATGAAGAACATTTGCTGAGAATGAGAAATCGCAAAAGAATCAATCAAAACCAAAACAATTCTCACAAACGTTTAATGAGTGTTTTGACCGTTTCAGCAGATTAAACATGCAAATAACATTAGTTACAGTTAAATTAACCGTTGTCTCCGCAAATATATTTGTTTTATTTTACTTTTGTTGTCATGTTTTAAATAAACAACAAATACCTAGTTTGTTTTTAAATCTTTGAAATACTTTACATACCACAACGCGTTCACCTCTGTCTGCCATTTCGTTTATATCCATCGTCCTCGATGCTGTTTTCGAAGATTCCTCATTCATTTTAATCGATTCTTAAACGATTATTGTAGTCGATTTTTAAGCGATTATAATCGATAAGCGAAATGTCTATGAAAGCTTTACAAAGCACATGTAGACTGGATAGTTAAGACTCTCCCAAAAGTCTTTAATAGTACTTCAAAGACTTGGATCACATTTTGATCGACTTTCTCAACTACATTTTAAATTTGTTTTAAGTTTTGTAACTTGTTTACATTAACATCACATTCATTAAGGCACATCTGAGATATCTCGGTGATTCTACTAATTCAATGAGGTACTTCAATAATCAAATCGTTTTATATATGTATGTTACAAAATCGTCCACGAAATACTTTTTTCATTTATGAAAGAATCGAACTAGCCTTCGACTCCACAGTCTTTGAAGAAAGTAAAACCAACACTGAAATCCAGAAGGTATTAGAAGGCCTTGATTAAGGATGTTTGCTGAAGCTATCGGATAATCGCGGAAGCTGTTTGGAGAAGATAATAAATCGGAAAATGCTTGTGTAACTATTTATAGTGGTAATGACGTAGAGACACTAGATATGGGGACTACTCATGATATTATGAGAAAAGTTAATATAATGTCATAAAAACTAGCCAAAAGTTAAATCAATAAGTACCTATATTTACATAAGCAATGGCTGGAAGTTTGAATTGGAATTGGGCCAGACACATCTGCAGCATGCACGAAGATCTGTGGGCCAAAACCTGTTCAATGTGGGCATCTAACGTCAAGACACCCCTCGGCAGGCCCAATAAAATATAGCGAGACGAGCTTGATTCACCACTACAGTGGATGGAACACTAAAGCTCTCGACCAAAAAAAAGGAAAGAGGGAAGGGAAGCCTTTGACTTGCGGCCAGTGGGACGATAACGGCTAAAATAATAATAACATAAACATACATAGGTGTTATTATTATGTACTACGGGACTAATCACTTAGGGAAAGCCAAAATTAATATGTTATAGAGCAAAGATAAAACGGGAAATTGAATTCTAACTTAATTTGGTACGAAGCTAGACTTTAACACAAATTACCACTTAGGGTACTGCTATCGCAGAAAATTTGAGTGGTATCAATTTAAAAAAATATACTATAAGACTAAAATCAAAGTCATTAAGTTTGAAAATAACCCACTATTTTAACTAATAAATTACCATTGACGCTAGACCAAACACCCTGAATAACTTGAACGCGTTATTTTAATAATGTAGTGAAGTATCTAGAATCCAATTTAGTAATGATTCATCCTTCAATGGGGCAAAATGGTCCCCTAATAGTTTACGGAAGTTTTTATTTTATGAGCCAATAATCTTAGGAAACATACGGATCAATATACTTACTTTACTATGGGATCAACCGTGAAAAACGAAAATTACCTATTACATACATTTTTTCGCGGATCATTGAACTTTGTGTGATGAGCAGCTGATTTTATTTACGTAATTTCGGAGTATAGTAAAATTTAGTCAAATGATGATTATAATAGCATTCTAACAGATGTAGTACACTATGATATGCACAATGCATTTCTCAATTATTCATGAGAAACCATAACAAAAAACAGTTATTTAAAATTGTATTATTAATGTGAAATGTGTTGATGAAAAAACTTGGATTAATTTTAATGAGTTTCAGGAAAAATATAACTTTACTAAATATTTATGTTCTGACATTGAATTGGTTTGACAAGTGAGTAGGCAATTACATGAATTATTTTTCTATAATCACATAAAATATAAGCGGTCTCAACAGGAAAAAGAAAATAAAAAAATATTGAAAACAGCAAGTTAATACCAATGAAGTATTTTCTTTATGTTTTGCAAACCGCGGGCTTTTATCATTTTAAACATGTTTTAAAAGAAAGCGGGCCAAACCGCGGACAATTAATTATCATTTAAAGTCAAAAAACATTTGTTTTTGAACTGTGTTACATTGAGATCTTAATATTAATAACAAAAATATTGAATCAACAGCTAAGCCTCGTACAATAATAATAATATGACCATATAATTATTATTAGAGCATGGAAAGTCAAAGAATTATTATTACTAAAATAGTTTCAAATATTCTGCAATTTATCACCTAAAAATTCAAGTACTCTGTGAAAAGCTTTAGATACAAGCAAATTAAAGCAAATACTGAGAAAATTCAGGCCGATCTGTGGGCTATTATTATACAAGCAATTATTATACAAGCAAGTAATACGACAACGCGGGCTAAACCACGAGCTATTATTCTAAGCATGTAAGTAAGATAACGCGTGCCAAACTGTGAGTTATTATCATTTTAAGTAAGTACTAACATAACGCGGGCTAAACCGCGGGATAATATCATTTTGAGCAACTATTAGGACAACACGAGCCAGACCATGGGCTATTATCATTGCAAGTAATACGACAACGCGGGCCAAACGGTAGGCTATTATAATTTTAAGCAAGTACTAAGACAAGAGTTGCAAGTACATATTACGATATGATATGCGGGCTTAGTCACGAGCTTTTATTATTTTAAGCAAGTGTCAACACAACGCGAACAAACTGTGGGTTATTATAATTTTAAACAATTACTAAAACAACGCGGTCTAGACCTTGGGCGATTATCATTGCAAGTAATACGACAACGCAGGCTACACGGCAGGCTATTATAATTTCAAGCAAGTATTAAGAAAACGCGGGCCAAACCGCGGACTATTAGATATTATTATATGCAAGTACCAAGACAATGCTGGTCTATTTTCATTTTAAGCAAGTACCTACCTATGCACTTAGACAACGCGGGCGAAGCCGCGGGTTTTAAGCTAGTATAAAATAAATAAAACAGCCGCAACGACAAACACCTGATAAATATACAATAAACAACACATAGCTCTCAATAAACAGACTTCAGACATAGTAGAGACATCTTCCCAACACCTAGAAAACTTTCCGACATCGTGGCAGTAACATATTTAGATCAAGAGAATCGCTAAGCACTGCCGAAGTACATAAATCAATAAGCTGAACTCTAGTATTGCTATAATTATAACTCAACGAAGTGATATATGATACAGATTTATGGTAAATTGAACTAATTGGCGCGCTTGCATCTGGAGATTCCAGTCCCTCAGTGGTGGACCGTTGGTCATCATTATGATCATGATAAACGTGACGTCACCAGCCCCTACTCCCAAACTTTGACAAGGTTTATCTTTGTCATATTTTATTGCTTGATTTCAAAAGAAAAAATAGGTACGTGTCCAATATATTTTAATAATCTAAGTAGCGCACTAATTATAATAATGTTTTTTTTATCCAGTCATCATGCCTATTAAGATCGCAGGAACGCGCTGGATGCAGGCCGCTTCCGACCGGGCTTATTGGAAATCTATAGGGAAGGCCTATGTCCAGCAGTAGACGTCCTACGGCTAAATAAATCATAATTATGATGATAATGACAAGCTGTATTATTCTCATACTCCAGGACTTCGCGCTAAGAAAATAGGATACAAATTAATATCTCAATGAGCTCAAATCGAAAATTTTAAAAATAAGCAGTAAACTGTATTTTTCTAGTCTGGCTATATTTACAGACGTCTTCCATCATCACGAGTATGAATAACTGAAAAATAAACCCTAAAGTCGAAAAGAAAATGTATTATTATAGCCGTGGTGGTCAAAAGGGTAGTGACACCCACCTTACAATCGTGAGGTCATGGGTTCAAATCCCCGGTCCCGTACCAATGAGTTCTTTGGAATTTATGTACGGAATTTCACACCATTGGCTTTTCGGTGAAGGAAACCATCGTGAGGCAACCTGCATAAGTCCGTACAAGAAATTCGGTGGCGTATATGAATCCACCAACCCGCACTGGGCCAGCGTGGTGGATATGGCCCAATCACCCTTCGTGGGTAGACCTACGTTCTGCAGTGGACTATTAAAAAGGCTGGTACAGTATATTATTATGGAACAGCAAATTACTAAATTTCAGGATTGGCTTCTTGTAAACGTTGTTCATAACGATGAGTATGTTTACAATTTTAAATATAGCAGGGATACAAAACAACATCTTGTATTTTAAAATAAAAGAGAATTAGCACATATTGCGGAAACAAATAAAACGACAAAAAAATCAAAGCCAGCTATGAAACACCAGACAGAAAACCAAATAACGAGAGCATACACAGGTCAGTATCGGCGGTTCAGGCACTCAAAAGGCAATGTTACCTTGTTAATAGTAATAGTAAATAAATTGGTCAATAGTAAACTCCGGGTGTAGTAAGCTTATGCAGAATTATTATTTGTTCTTTCTGTTTTGACTTGATCATTTCATCTTATTCATGATTTTCAGTACAAATAATGTATACTTAAAATTCTAGATTGCTGCCAGTTGCCAATTAAATATAGTCGAAATGACTACGGTATATTTCGATAATCTATTTACAGAAATAATATTTGTTTTGCTATTTATTTAACGAACTATCATCGTTTTAATTCCATTCATATTCATAACATTCGAATATATGTAGTTTGATCGTTAACGATAAACGAATCAATTGTCTTTTATTAATATCATTGAAGCCATTTGAAGCTGATACAATAATATCACAAAATTAAATTAAAAAAAAACACGAACCATCTACGCAATAACATTCCTACCACAGCTAACAAAATAAATGAAATATCTTTATTTCAGGCATTACATTCACCCAAATGCTAATTTAAATTTAACAAAACGTAAAAAGAAAAATAATAATAAAGGTGATAAATAAAATATCACAGTCATTTTCGGTTCGCACTCTGACAACTCTGACAACAAAAGACCCGATAGCTTTGGAACGGCTGAACCGATTTTGACAAAACAGATAAGAACACTTCCGGCTAATTAACCTTAAAAAAAAAAAAAAACAAAATTAAAATTGGATCATTCGTTCGGGAGCTACCATGACACAGACAGACACACACACAGTCACATAGACACGTCAAATTTATGACTCCCCGTCGTTTTTGTTTCGGAGGTAAATAAAGAGAAAACGACAGATCAATCAAATACCAAAGTAACGTACCTTGTGAAACCCGCGTCTCCAGCCTATGATGACAAGAATGGTGATAATAAAATATTCCAACCGCCAATCGGCAAATTCGACTTCCACAACCAAATACAAGCCGACGCTAACAATCAATGAGAAATCCTTTCCAAACAATACGAACGAATAAAGATGGCACTTCTAAAAATAGCCCGTCCCACGTATTCACGACTCTAATTGTAGCGCTAATTGTACCACACGTAAGGAATTATATGGGACCAAGGAGGTTCTAAATGAGGACAAGATGAAGATGAGAAATCTGAGAATGTGCAACGGGAAAACTGTGAGCGATTTTCTTGGAGGAAAATAGAAGTTCAAATTATGTTGAGACGGTTGAGAGATTTTAATACTAAAAATACTTATCCCAAATAATTTATGTAAGTGGTGCTGACAGCAAGCAGTAGGTACCTATTACCGTCTTACCACAAAAGTTTTACGCACGCTTTAGACAATGTTTAACGGTACAAATTGCACGGTTAAACAGTGTACAAAGCGTGTTTAAATCTTTTGTGGACAGGCCATTAATGGTAAAAATGAAAGAGATGATTTTATACAAAAAGCGGACGTACCTACAATGAATTTAGAATCAAAACAAGTAGAAAAGGCAAATATAAGTTGAAAAGAATCGTTATACGTTTGTATACATCATTTTATTATCATATCAGCTGTAAAATATATATTAGTGGATATAGACCTCCCAAACAGGACCAGTCGTATACATAATATGTTCTAAAGAAAATAGAACATCGTACGTAGATACAAAAGCTTTAGGAAAACTTGGGAACACTTTTATCTTTATCATCTTTCCTTTCTCAAACTCTGCAAGCTTGCGTTGTTACTTAAAGCCCATCATATCCCATTTCATCAAATCCTGTAAAACATTCAATTTCTAAGGTAAAAGTTCGTATAGGCCGGGTAACAAGCCTTGTTAGCCTTAGTCAGAGCTTTGAAACCGCCTGAAGGCCTCTGACATGATTAAACTGTTAAATCAACCGGGGACTACAATTCAACGTGTCATTTTATGAATCGCTCAGTTGTAAATGCCACCCGTGGTCACCCATCTGAAGACTGACCGTGCCGAACGTTGTTTAACTTCGGTAATCGCTGACAAACACTTAGACAAACTATTGTTCCTAAGGTTACGCTATTTCTAAAGTAATTTCCATTGCAATTAAAAGCTTGTCTATTAATTCTCGTCACATCTCCCTTCAATCATTCCGAGCCACATTTATATTAAGATCAGTTCGCAGTCGTTCAGACCCCTTGGTACCAGATTGCTAATCATCAAATGCGGATGGAACTGAACACTATATGGGTCTCGCGTGGAGACTATAGTCATAAATACTGTATTTGACGACTCGTCTAATTAATTGATGTCCTCAAGGCTTGCTGCTATTCAATATTTATAAACATCTGTTATATTACGAATATTTATTGGTATAATTATATTATTAATTCAATCGTTTCCTACTTTATTGTTATGTTAAAACTTATTAGCTTTAATTGAATTAATTTATTTGAAATCGGCTTTATTTATGCTGTTACCACTTCGTGTATTCTATTTCTTCTGTGACCTAGTATTTTTTGTAATAGATTATATTATGTTTGCTCTCTTATAATATTTGTCCAATTATATCAATTTGGTCTCATTTAGTAATAGGGTTAACTTCTTTAATAAGGTCTTTGATCTTGCACTGAATATACAGCAGTACGTACAGAATTTTGTGGTTAGTTTCGGATATAACGACTAAACAATAAAACTACTGCATTTTCCGACTTTTGAAAACTTCATCATCATATCAGCCTTACTGGCGGACATAGTCCGCTCTACAGAATTCCAGAAAGACCAGGTGGAACTGAGCTTGCATCAAAAGTTCCTGCCAGTGTTTCCACTGAAGATTTTGTTTCGCCCTTTGAGAGATCACTTTAAGGGGAGGGGGTTGGGGGTGGCAACGCAGTGTCTGGATCACTATCTATCCAGCATGAATATGGACCTCGCAAGTCCGTATTTGTGACATGATGTCATTTTACCCTAATATTCCCTAAATCCCTGTTCCATTTAAAACGCCCTAAGCCTTAAAAAAAACCTGCACTTTCGCCCTAAAATAAGCGGAAATCTCTAAGTCTGAAATCCTGCTGTCTCAATTATGCTCGTTTAGTCGGTGGACGTCCTACGCTGCGCCTACCTTTGGGTGGCAATTTATTTTTTGGTAAAAATTACGAATAAAGTATGGTTTTGCAATTTCATCTTAATCAGACATTTGTAGGTATTTAGGTAAGTACCGGACTCTTTACAATACCCAAGTCTTTTACCTACACTACAAGCACTAAACCTTCGTTAATCCAAACAAATTGGATGTTGACTCTCGTCTTATCGCGTACGAGTTAATCTTTACCAATGTGTGGTTCTAGAAAACGAATGTAGCCGAATCAAAGTTCTCGGCGGCTGTGAAGTTAGCTACAAGCTGCGGATAACTCAATCCTCGTAAGCTTCAGTCAGGATTGGGTTAACCGTAGCTTGAACATCACAGACATGTTATTAAGAAAGGATGAAAATCAGCAGTCCCATACAAATTTGCAACTCACAATGGACAAAATTACCTTAATATATGTAAAAAATCCTATCCTACTAATATTATAAACGCGAAAGTTTGTGAGGATGGACGGATGGATGTATGGATGTTTGTTACTCTTTCACGCAAAAACTACTGAACAGATTGAGATGAAACTTTGCAATAATATAGCTTATATCAGAATAACACATAGGCTATAAATTATAATGATATTGCGTCAAAAATCAAAATATCATGCGGGCGAAGCCGCGGGTAAAAACTAGTATAAAATAAAATAGAAATCAATAAACCAAAAACAAAAAATTAAGGTCTGAAATCAACTATAAGTTTGAACTATTTTTTGAAAAGCAACTAATATTATTGTTTGTTTTTAAAGTGAGAAAGAAAATATCAATGCAAAATTACAATATGTGAATTCTGATCATCATCGTATTATTGGACACCTACAGAGTAAGCCTGTATCTAGTAGTAGATATCATAAGGCCTATTATAGTGATGATGATTAAATGATCAGGCTCCGATATGCATGAAAACTGATTAGGTGCAATACATGTAAAATGTATTCGCTTCGCATGCAATTTGTTTCTGACAAATAAACACTGAGTCTGCAAGTAGGTATAGTTTATTCTTCACTGATTTATAAACAATCTTAAATAATGAATATCTTTGCATATTTATTTGACTGTTCAGAAATAAGGAGATCCGTAGAACCAAAGCAACCGATATAGCCCAGTGGTTTCGCAAGTTAAAAAGGCAGGCGGTGGGGAACATGGCACGGACGACTGATGACCAATCCACTCACGTGGTGACCACGTTTCGACAAGCGGAACGTAGGACGTCCACCTGGTACACAAGGAAGACCAACGACTAAAAATAAAATAAAACAGACTTCATTAAGACCTCAGGATTACGCTGGACGCAAGCTGCTTCCAACAGGTCATAACGGAGAATATAAAGGGGTAGCCTATGTCTAGCAGTAGGCATCCTGTGGCTGTAACGAACGAATGAACCACTCTCCAATGGAATATGACATCGTGTAGACCTTCATTCATTCATAGGACAAATCAAACCTCATGGCGGCTGTGAAGTCAGCTTGTTAGTAACAAGCTGCGCAAAACCCAAAGAAGCTCACATAACAGCGATTGGGTTTTGCGCAGCTTATAGCTAATTTCACAGTCGCCAAAAAGTTTGATTCGGCCTATCTACTCATCACTCTACATTTTCAGTCTATACAGAAGATGTAATGCTGATTTTTAGCCTATGCCTAATAAGACAAATTGGCGGTTGTAATGTTAGCTACAAGCTGCGTGTAGCCAATCCTCGCGCAGATGTTAAGTGAGCTTCAGTCAGGATTGGGTTATCAACTTGTTGCTGACATCACAGTCGCCAAAGTCGTTGCAAGACCTCCGACTTATGGTAGGACTCATAACTGGTGACTGCAACTTAAATAGTCACTACTGACAGCCCACTATGTCGCGGCTGTTTGCAGGAAAACGAAACTGTAGAGCATGTTCTGTGGCACTGCAAAGCCACGGAAGACACTAGAATAGCTAACGGATTGCAAAATGCTTCTGCATTATTATCGCCATCCAAGCCACTGGAGCAGTTATGCCAGCGGCCCAGAGCCACGCGTTTGGGTAGTCGCTGGAGGGGGAAATGCACAAAACACCCCACGCGGAACGTCAGTGCAGGACTTATACCCTACTTCAAATTAGAAATTATAATTAGATCACAGTCGCCAAGATATTTCAGCCAGGTGATTCGGTGTTAATTTATTAGTCATTCCTCGTGTACACAGTTCTAAGGTCAACGGAGCTAAATCGGAAAGTATATATTTTGTCGAGTATCGTTAATTATTGTTGACATTACCTACATTCGGAAGGTCTCGCTGATCCCAGCGCGTGACTGTTTGCTCTTTTATCTCTTTTGTCTTTAATCCACTTTAAATATTTGCCGATTTCTGTTGTTTGGCGATAAAAGTTAAATATGGCTTAAGAGAGGTAGCCGTGTTAGCTTCATAGTTTTTATTTTATTTTCCTATCTATTTAGATTCTTGTTTTCAGATGAAAATATGGATTTTACTACGCGACTTTTGTAGCTTTTATATTTTGAGAGGTATCTAATACATTGCTAACAAATGGTATGCTATTTCCATTCATCCATCAGCCATTATGACGTCCACTGATAAACATAGGCATCCCCTATCTTCAATAAGACTGGTTGGTAGCGGTATGCTTCCAGCGTGATCCTGCGGTATTGATGAGATCATCTTTCCAACTCATGGGTGGACGTTCTACACTGCGCTTGCCGGTACGTGGTTTCCACTCGAGAACTTTTCGTCTCATCGCAGAAACGCGAACATTTCTGTACGCGATGATTTTAATGATAGCCTGGGCTTGGCCCAATATTATTTCGTGCCAAAGATTTCTCATTCAATCAAGTTTCGCCAACCTTTGCCCTAACAGCCCCAACCGGTCCGCCAAAGCTCGCCCTGACCGCGCCGGGGGTCCCCCTATTAAAATTGACAATAAATTACAAGTGGGACGAATCAGGACCTTGATCGGACCCGCCGTATTTTTAAAGGCTGCAATTTTAACGATTGAGGCTCTGATAAGCCTCGAAAGTACTAATTGTGTGGTAACCATAATTTTTCGCAAAAAGTGGCACAACCAACTTCAACCATGTATAAAGTTCGAATAGTTCGGTCGTATCGATATTTTTACATTATTGCCGATTTTTCTAAAATGGCTCAGTCGATTTCAATAAAATTTAAATGGGACACTACATCGGGAATATACCTCTTCGAACTAAAAAAACCGTTCACAATTGGTGACAATTTCAATGAACATACACGAAAAAACCGAACAAGTACGAGTCAGGCTGCTCAGGCTCGGACACTTAGGGTTCCGTACAAATCCAGAAACAATAGTACAAATTTCACAAAATTGGGAAGTAATTTATTAAAATCTCTATACTATAACTATCGACAAAAAACTGTTTCACTTTTCTCGTCATACATCGAAAATTACACATTGTTAAAATAATTAAAAACCTGTTTCAGCATGTGCTAATGAAGTTCTTTTATATGTACCTTACATGATACGATTTTTGAACACACTTTGATTTTTGAACCCATTTTTAGTGAATTTAGTAATTTTAGGCCCTATTTTTTTGAGATTTAAATTAAAATGTACAGTTTTCAGATTTATTCCTAAATGTGTACTGTGAGACAATGCTACTTGCTAAATTTCATAGTTCTATGTCAACGGGAAGTATCTTGTAGGTTTTGATTTTTGTGAGTGTCGAAATATGCGGTTTTTTACGACATAAACGGCTCTAACTTTTTTAAACGATAAGTTTTTCGTTTACAGAGTAGTAGATTGTAGATATAAGTATACAGTTTAAATTTCAACTCGATATCTTAACGCGTTCACGAGATAATGAGTCTTGACATATACACAGACGGACAGACGGACAACAAAGTGATCCTATAAGGGTTCCGTTTTTTTCGTTTGAGGTACGGAACCCTAAAAATACACAGATAAACATACCGTTCCTATTCCTTTTTGGAACTCGGTTAAAAATGACTGACCTGAACCACTGTACCTAATGAAATCTATTACTTACCGTGCCTGAACCAAAGCGGAGGCATACGAACGACTGATATAGAAATGAAAGAGAAGGCAGATGTGGAAGCGTTAGAATTTGCTCCAACGACAAATGAGTTGCATAAATTAATTCAACTTATGTAGGTATATACTCATGTGATTTCGATGACAATGCCAAAATAGGGCAACACCAGCAAATCTGGTTATAGAACGAAATATCTAGGTTAGCTGGTTTGTACTATTTAATGAAAAGCTTGTTTTCTAATATAGGTATTTACTAAATATTCAGGTAAATATCGATGCCAAATAATCATTAAATAACAATAGATAACTATACAAACTGTATTACTTAATACAAATAATCGACACGTTCACGAGGTCACTGGCAACAAATCAGACAACATCCTAACATTGATACATTATTACACAAATCCGTGTGTAAACAAACAATTCGTGATTGAGACGTTACACCCAGAAGCCAGTAATGCGAATGTCACGACTATATCCTCTCGGCTTATAATCACCGCGATTATTACAGATAATTAATACATTCTTACTAAAATTATAAATCAGTGTATCTGTCGGTTTGTTCCTGTTTCACGCAGCAAGGGAGCAACGGATTGACTTGATTTTTGACTTGATAGTTTGAACGACGGAAAGTGACATAGGCTACTTTTGATCCCGAAAAAAGTCCTGTTTCCCTTAGGATATCCATATCTAATATAGACAGGTAAAACATTAATGAATGATAATTGTAACACCCTGAGACATGGTCACCGCAAAATGGTGTTGAAAATATATAGAAATCGATTATTACAAACAAAATAAAATGGGATAGCTTTTATATCAAAATATGACTCGCAGAAGCCGCGGGTAAAAGCTAGTTACAGATAATATAGTAATAACAGATAAGAGAAAATCATGTGCATGAGAGATCATAATTATGCAAGGTAATTATAATAATCGCCATGCATGTTATATGACTGGTGAGGAATTGTTACGTAAAATAACTATTATACTTAACAATGAAGGGAAGGAAATGTTAGTAATAAGCTTCATAGATAAGAGAAACGATAATAACTGAAAATTTAAAACAATCAGTTCTACATGGATATTATATTTACGCGCAGAGTAGGTAAACGAAAGATCTCATCTAGTATATTAGATATCCGTATGAACGCGGTGGATACACAGCTGGCATTATTGAAAATAGATTAGTATTTAATATGTTTAAATCTACAGTCCTTAAAAAACAATAAATTCCCTAATAAACTAAACTTATGACCAATTATACTCGTAGATTTATACTAGGAGTATTACATTTGTATGTACCTAATATAATTAATAATGTAAAACTGCAAATTGGCTGGTAAAAGATGAGGCGTATATCTCAAGCTATGGACGTTCTACAGATGATGTGATGATGGCTCAGGTTCTTAAGACAATATAATAAGGATGATAAAGAATCAGTTCGTAATATTTTCTTGTTCTTATAAACACAGTCGCCCATAATGCAACTGCAAAAATAATGCATTCATTACAAAACACGAATAATTCCGGGAAACAATAGGTTTTTCTGTACATTATTTCTCATACAGATAAGGAAATCAAGACGATAATTACAAGTTGTGTTTAATTGGAGGAAATCTGCAATTGTGATCCTAATTGTTGATCAAAGTATATAGTAAAATAAATAAAACTAAATCAAAATGTCAAAATCATGTTGCTTTAAATTGTCAATGAACTAGACGCCTCACGTCACGACAGAACACCTGTTTAATTTTTCAAGTAAAATACATAATTATTATTTTACGTTTCATTGAAAACCTGTTATTAAAATAATGAAGCACAAAATTAAACAGTTTGCATAAAGTATATATAAAACGGTCATCAGTTTAATTATAGCTTCGGAGAGGACATTTCAATTAAAATTTTCTTTAATTTAAATGGACGTATAAAGACATAGAAGAAAGTAGATATGACTGGTATAAAACCGGACAAGTTTTAAAAAAAATGTTATTGAATCATGGTATACATATATTGTGAACAAGTTGTTAAGTACATAAGTGTTAAGTACTGTACTGTAGTGGCCTATTTCATAGTCCACTGCTGAACATAGGTTTACCCACGAAGAGCAATTGAGCCATTTGTGCAACGCTGGCCCAGCGCGACTTAGTAGATTCACATACTCCATCGAATTTCTTCTATATAGGTACGCTATACAGGCTGCCTCAGGATGTTTTCAAATTGGTGTTAAAATCTGAAGATTATGTTTGAAAGACCTCATTGGTACGGTAAATCATTGTAATTTAGTGGTAGTAATGTCCGCCTTGCAATCGTGCGGTCGACCTTAGACTGCCTCGGTGGCTCAGTGGTTAGTGACCCTAACATCTGGATCAAAGCGGCGTGGGTTCGATCCCCACCCAGGGCAAATATTTATGTGATGAACATAAGTGTTTGCTCTGTGTCTGGGTGTTATTTAGTTTCTATCTATATAAGTATGTATTTAAAAATATGTATATGTAGTATATCAGTCTCTGGCAGCCATATCACAAGCTTTGCTAAGTTTGGGGTCAGAGGCCGTGTGTAAGATGACCCAAAATATTTATTTATTATTATTTGTTACCTTGCGATTCCCGATACCGTACTATAGCATAGGTATTTAATACTGTATAAATTCTAAATAAAATTCAATTGAAATTATTATTTTTAAGTTATTTATATTGAAAGATGGTAACGTTTCAGCTGTAAAAACTATTAGTGTGATCGGTAACAGCTTTATCAACAATAAGAAACCCTGACCTCACCCAAGCTCCCGATAGCGTAAACTACCTTACATAATAAACTGAATTACACGCAATTTTAGAGTTCAAGGAATAATTTCAATGAAAACAAGTAAAATACATCAATGCAACCTTATCTGAATTATTTTACAACATTATAAAGTGAAACAATCAAGTTTATTAAGGATAATTCGAAAAGGGTTACCTCAGGGTTATTGCCTGGGTCCTTTGTTACACATAATGTGTTGGTGGTAAGAATATATCGTATTCTTTATCATTAATTTTTGAGGACATTTCGTTATTTATTTGCCAAGGTCTGTATTCAGACAAGGTTAGTAAGTTTGACAGCAGTAAGGAAGATTATTTTTACGATACTTAGTACTTAAATGAAATATTCATATGCGCCACCTACTCAATAAATATAAAAGTTATAATATCATAATCAAATATTAAGACACGTGAGATGTGGAGGTAAATTATCCGTAAGCACATGTTGGGCCATAAAAATGTAAATAATATTTTTATGACATATCAACTCTTGCGGTTTCGTTATCATGACTGTATAAGTATTGTATAGTATACTCCGTTTAAGTACTAGAGCGTTGTTACATAAAGAGACTACTGCGGATTTGCTAAAAGCCTTTGAAATCGGTTTTTATAACTTGTAAGTAGCAGAACCAAACCACGAGAGTTGGTACTTAGACAAGTAAAGTGTTGTATTGTGGTTACGGTTACTTAGATTACTTTAGAAACTTGAAACGCATTTGGTGTGGACCTTTAGTTGAAAAAAAGCCATATGTAGATTCAAAAACTAATTCACACGTAACTAAAAACCTAAGAATCACAGGAAGTGGAGAATATAATTCTTTAATACAAGACGTGCTTATTTCAGAAATCTGGAGCTCATAATAAAATTATAGAAGTAGAATGCCATGTTACATGAAATCGTAACTTTAGTTACCATCGTATGCTACGACGTATTATTTTATTGTTCCAATAAATTAATTTGAATTCAATAATAATAAATACCCATTAACTTATTTAATGAATAACAGCACATAGTTCGAAGAACGTATGTCCGATAGGGCCGTAAAGTTCTCGAATGGAGACTATAGACCATCAAGCGCAGCGTAGGACGTCCTCCGAGTAGATGTACTGACGACATAATAAAGATCGCAGGCGCGCTCTGGATGCAGGCCGCTTCCAACCGGCCTTATTAGAGATCCATGTCATATCAATGTCATCCATGGCCTATGTCCAAGTGGATATCCTACGGCTGATGGATGCATGGATAAATAAGGGTCTAGCTAGATACTGACAATAAAGAAGATAAATCCACGATTCCAAGCCCATTCCGTTCCAGAGTATTACGCATGTGAGTCAGGTCCAAACGATGTCCATTACAATGAGTCAGTGCTCCTAAATCTGAGACAAAGCCTAGATTAGGCATAATATGCTTACGTAGAGTGTCGTTGTCAATGGCATGACGCGTCGACGTGAATTAATCGGTACAACGTCGACTGAATGTTAATCTGTTTTTATTGATAAAACCAATTTGCATTTTTCTTTTTAATCCTCGATGCATAAAGAGAGGGCTTATAAGTGCGCCTGTAAGTAAGTCAATCTATAACCTTTTTTTTCTATTGGAATTTCCGTATATACCTATTTACGTTAATGACAAATCTACGCTAAGTTTCTTCTACGCTTGTCGTACTTTCTCTACCTATATATTTGCCCGTTAACTTTAACAACTTACATTTTTGGTATCTTTTGAAAAGTCATAGAGGTATTTATCTTTACTAGGAGCTCCCTATATTTATTCTGGTATTCAATAATTTCAATTACGAGTACAATTGTTTCATTTTTATCATGACATTATTTTGATACTAATTTTCATATTAATCTATTCAATCATTACTTTACTTAGGTATGCTTATCTAATAATATCATAAATCCGAAAGTGTATTCGTTGGTTTGTTCCTCTTCCACACAGCAACGGAGCAATGTATTGACTTGATTTTTGGCATAGACTTAGTTTGAAAGACGGAAAGCTACATAAGCTACTGTTTATCCCGGAGAAATAAAAGGGTCCCCTGAGATAGCACGAAAATTAAAACATCACGCGGGCGGAGCCGCAAGCATTTGATAATATTTTTCATTCATAGTAAGTATGATGTAATGTAATCCCGACCTCGCGATCTCCAGCCCTACTTCTCTCCATTAAATGTATCAACATCTCAATTGGCCCAACAATTCCCGAGTTTACTCCATCAGACGGTATTTCCTTTCCTCCCACTGAATTGTTTGAGATGACCGTATCAAATTCAACGCAGTCTTCGCGTAGTGTTTCCACGGAATTAGGTATAAGTGTCTCTGTGAAATTAGGATGTGTAGTGTTACTGTTATATAATACTTTGATAACGGTATTGTTTGCTTTGCGCCGTTTTAGATGAATTAAGTAATTTTTCTGGAATACCAGTTTACTCCATTTTCAACTGCGCGATAAGTGTTCCTGTGTAGGAGATGTTTTCGCTCGTTTCAGGAATCCAGCTAAACTTTTAGATTTTTAGAATGCACTATGGCAGTGCAACCTTGGGAAATTATTTGGTATAACAACTAAATATCCATTAGTTCGACTTCGAATGCAACTCGAAGATGCTTGTTCTTTATTGAAAAAGTGTCTACTCAAAGCTTTGTGCGAAAAATTTCAGCATCATGCAAAATTTCTAATTTCATTTATACCTACAACGATTATAAGAAATCCAAAACTTATAATGTGTAACAAAGCACTTCTACTAAAATGTATAACATGATATCTTTCGATGTCATGAAACCATCGTCATCAGAATTTGTCTTAACTAGTCCAAAAAACCAGACAAGTGCGAGTCAGGCTCGCACATCGAGGGTTCCGTACAAACACATTGTTAAAATAATTAAAAACCTGTTTTAGCATGTGCTAATGAAGTTCTTTTATATGACACCTTACATGATACGATTTACTCACATTGAATTTTAAACCCATATTTTGTGAATTTTGAGGCCCCATTTTTTGTGTTTTAAATAAAAATGTACAGTTTTCAGATTTATTCCTATATGTGTACTCTAAGACAATGCTTCTCGCCAAATTTCATAGTTCTATGTCAACGGGAAGTACCCTGTAGGTTTTGATTTTTGTGAGTGTCGAAATATGCGGTTTTTTACGACAT
The DNA here is from genome assembly GCA_949316475.1 of Hypomecis punctinalis. Classification (NCBI taxonomy): domain Eukaryota; kingdom Metazoa; phylum Arthropoda; class Insecta; order Lepidoptera; family Geometridae; genus Hypomecis; species Hypomecis punctinalis. Next base: position 1,875,798 of record OX438819.1, on the reverse strand, counting down.
AAACGGCTGTAACTTTTTTATACGATAACTGAGAAGTGGTTTTTTTACACAACTGCAAGAAACCATAGATATACGTATACAGTTTAAATTTCAACTCGATATCTTTCGCGTTCCCGAGATAAAGAGTCTTGACATACACACAGACGGACAGACGGACAACAAAGTCATCCTATAAGGGTTCCGTTTTTTTCCGTTTGAGGTACGGAACCCTAAAAATCAGAAAATTAGCGTGATAAGGTTAAAAATATAATTTAATACCTTCCTTATTATTTCCACCTTCCATCTTCCTTACACCAAGATACCTTTGCCCAAAGTTACAACCATTGCATCGCATGCAAACATGCACACAGTATGTTCTTAAGAAAGGTGATGATCCAAAATTTTCAATCTTTAAGGTATGTTATGAAAGATTTTTTCCTGCACAATTTTAGTATCAGGAAAGAGGTCAAAAAGAAATACTAAAACCAGTTCTTTATTATTTCCGCCTTCTTAAATCTGTCGCAGCCTATCTTCCTCATCTCCAGAATCGTTAACCTTCCTCCGGAGCCACATTGCATCGCGTGCCGCCAAGTTCACAGCTAACTGCATAACCGGTGCAAATCTTCTGTGCGTGACTGTTTTCCTGACATGCAGGAGATAATCTGTCGCAGATGATAACATCAGTTTTCTACAAAGTACCTATCTAGTTTTGTTATAAGTAAGTCAGTTTGTATAGGCCGGGTGGCTAGCCCTGGTGTCAGAGTTTTAAATCCGCCTGAAAGCCTCTGATACAAACGAGGTCTATAATTTAACGGGGTTTACAATTAAATTTAATTTATTTTAAAAACTTGGTGTTCTCTCTAAGGTGAGACGGTATTTCACACCTGAGCAACTGCTTAGTCTTTATAAAGCACAAGTCAGGTCTTGCATGGAATACTGCTCTCACCTTTGGGATGGCTCTGCCAAATATCAACTGGAGGCTCTGGAGTCGATTGAGAGGCGAGCCAGGAGGCTGATTGACAACGAAACCTTGACTAAGACGCAGCTGCAAAGTCTTGAGCATCGTCGCAAGGTAGCGTGTTTGTCGGCCTTTTACCGGATACACTTCGGAGAGAGCGCCCAGGAGTTGCACAATCTAGTCCCCCCTGCCCCTTTTTTCTATCGTACGGCTAGACGGACGCGACCAAAGCGCCACCTTTTTATGGTGGACATTCCGCGCGTTAGAACCAAGTTTCGAATAGGTTCGCCTATTCGAAATAAAAAAAATATATAAAAAAAACGACTCATCCTAGCCACGGTAGCGCTCAGTTGTAAATGCCACCTGCTGCCACCCACCCAGTTTTCTTATTATATTTTTGGACTACGAGTTAGATTCTTACTATATTTTTGGGTTGTCGATATTAAGAAATAACAATAGTGAACCTATACATTTTGAGTTTCACCAACTGGTCACCATGCATGACCGGTGCGTCGTCTCGGGTAGAGCCTAACCCATATTTTTTGTCTGTATAATTATTCTATGCGTGAATACATCATCACACATTTACATTTTTTTTCCTCAAGCGATAACTCATATTACCAACGAATCTCACCAAAGAAAGCAAAGTGTCTATCCGTTCAACCTGCACTATGATACGCTTGATGACTATTAGGTATTATCATCAAGCGTACGAAGTCTACTGTCAAACATATCTTTTTGTCTCTGTTTTACGTCTACCCGATTTATACCAAGAGCACAAGCGTCACCATGAACTTGACTCTTCAAATCTGTTCCACCACAGCTAAGTATCACAATGAACTTGACACTTCAAATCTGTCCCATCGGCGCTATCATATCAAAGATAGCGATCAGATCCTCAAGCCAAGGTCTGCGTAAGGCCAACAGCCACGTAAAGTGGCCCAATTGTGACTTCCTGAACGAGGAAGCTGACTCATGGACGTCCGGACTTGGATTAGGATTTTTATGGGCTCTAGGATCGTGTGAAAATTGCTGGGAATCCAGGAACTGGATCGTGGAGATTTATGGGTTTTTGAGCAGAGCTACTTGGTAATAAGACTCTTAAGCGTAGCACTACTACACAAGTGATTCTTCCGCATGTTGCGGGTGTCCTGTGGAACCTCTACGAACCTCAAAGATTTAGGTATTGCGTAGTTTACTTACACTTTCGCGTTCGCGTGTGGCTCCATACATTTTGGTTAGTTCTTCCTCGTTTCTGCCAGGGGCGCTGTACAAAAATGTATAGAGCCAGACGGAAACAACTGTAGTTTCAATTTACGTGTAAACCTGGACGAATCCGTCAGCGATCCGTTCTACGAACTATGCTATATCATGCCCACAATGGCTATATCGGGAACTGATTTATATATATAAACTATTTATATATATAAGCTACTGATCTGTCTACGACGTAGCAGTTTTATTGTTAAATGCGCACGCGCCGGATTGAATATCTCGTTTTTATGTCAGTAGGTTAATTAGCTGCTAATCTTAAACAATTAATAGTTTATTGAAGCATCAATAAACGTTTAGACGTTACCATTAAGACTCAGGACTCCATTAATATTATCGATAATACGAAGAGTAGATTTTGTTAATTATCAACGACATTACAAACAAACAAAGAAAATATCTACGCTATATATAAATGCGCTTAATGTGTTGTCTCTATACAGGGTTATTCCTAATCAATTAGCATCAATGTAGGGGCTTATTCTGTACACCAAAACGATTAAAGATTGGATATTGCGCAGCCAATTATGAACCGATTTTGATGTTTGATTTTTGTTTGGTAGACCAACAAGGTTCACAAGTTAATTTACCATTTAAAATTTTATCGAAATAATTTAAATTAACTTGTGAACTATTATGCCTACCATTTTTGCCTACCAAACAAAAATCAAACATCAAAATCGGTTCATAATTGGCTACGCAATATACAATCCTAACTGACGCTCACACAAAGCCGCGCGTTGATTGGACATTGCGCAGCTTACAGCTAACTTCATTTCCGCCAACTTGTGTGTCGCGGCCTATACACATGTTCGTCATCATCTGTGCAGAGGATATGGCTCTCCTGTACTCCCAGTGTTATTGATATATATGGTAATTTTTAAGCCGTGTCTCTGTGAAATACGTTATATTTGTTACGAATATACGGCATTTTCAGGACTGACCTACCATCCCCTAGACTTTATGCAATTCTGGCGAGCGTATACCCTATAATGGCCCTAAAATTATCGTTTTCCCTAAAATGGTCTAAATACGGAAACTTTAAAGTGATGATACGGCAGCCCAGTTTTTTTCTATAATAACACTGTGTACGCCTAAGAGCAAATAAAAAAATCAAGAGGGAACGTCGTTGAACCGTCAAGAGTAGCCGGTTTTTTATACATGTGTGAGTGCGTCGCTGCTGCGCCGCCATAGTTCGATTGACAAGCCAAGGCGTAGTTTCCTTGTCCTTGATGTGTGTGTGATAGTCTTTACACGGCGAGGCGTAGTTTTGGTCGGCCTCACTTGTTTGTTCACAACATTCTGTCTTGATTTTTTTATTTGCTCTGAGGTGTACGCCAATTATCCTGGGGCCTTATTGTGTAAGCGTTCTGACGTTAGGCTTCGCTTTTCCTTCTACTCGCTCTCGTGGCGTAACTGGCGCAAGCAGGAGAAAAAGCGAAGCTGAATGTCAGAGCGCTTACACAATAAGGCCCCAGGATAAATGGCGTACACAGTGTTATTATAGAAAAAATCTGGGCTGCCGTATCATCACTTTAAAATTTCCGTATTTAGATTACAATCAACCGATTTCCTGTTACTGTAATTTTCAATCCGCGATTTTTACAATGTCATCGACCAAATATGCATATGATTGCAACTATTTTCACCAACCTCGCGAATTTCGTGTTGACTCGGCTAGCCGAGAGCCGAGTTCGTTTGCATGCCTCACATTGTTATCATATCACTAACAAACAAACACAACTGCGGTATTTGCTGAAGAGTCAATACTGGACCGTCATGTGACTCTTTATCGTGAGAAAATACATTATACTACGTAAATTGTATGAATGTGCTGTGTATTAGCATATAGGGTTGTTGTGATAGGTATTAGGTTAGTAACAAATACTCGAGTTACGAGTTTATAAACTAGTTGTTCTCCTAAAAGTAGACGTCGCGAAACATCTCTTTAAGAGTGCGCCTAATGCCATGAAAAACCAGATTTCACCCTCGCTTATTGCATCACCCGCTATCATTTAAGCTGCATTGTTTAGAGTCGAAAATCGCATGACACAGTTTATGACGATGTTGGCTTTGAGCTCCAACTTATATTTTTAGGTGGGATTTTATTTATTTATTCAAAATTTAAGCATGTAATAAAAAAACTAACTGATTACTTGACTAGAACATTAGTCTGGCTACGTAATTTGTCAAAAATAATGTGGCGTTGTCGCTGATAATTTCGAGCATTTGAAATAAAATGTCTTTTTTTTATGATGCAAAGTTTTTATTTTTTTCTAAAGTAGCCATATGATTTTCCAAAATTCTAGGCGATTACTCTGCTACTGTAGGTTTTTACCTTTCCTATATTATTTTTTTAATATGGATATTTATGTTCGTTACCTTTACACCACGTCTTTAAAAATACACCTTTCGCTTGATTTTGGCATTTGATCCCGACTTGCTCTTGACGAATTTGGTTTATACTCGCAAATCTATTATCGAAATCGGCTGATAAATAGCGCGACAGAAAATTTACCCCATTTTGGGGAAAACGTTATCTATCAAAAATCGCCGACGACAAAAAGAAATTTATTAATATAGGTATCACCTGTGTACCAAGTTTTGTAGAGATTCGTTGAAAAATGCGACCTGTAGACGAAAAACAACATCTGGACAGACGAAAACAAAATGGTCGTGATAAGACGGAGATCTTCGCTTACGATTGATCAATAAATAACGACCCATTAGTTTAACGACATAATAAGTATGTTTTTGAAGTGAAACGTCTAATGTCCAACAAGGTTGCGTTAAACGTTTAGCTAGCTACAAGTTTAGTTAGCTACCTACCATGGAGGGGGTATGAAAGCACTAAAGTAAGTAAGTTCGTATAGGCCGGGTGGCTAGCCATGGTGTCAGAGTTTTTAGGCCGCCTGAAGGCCTCTGACATGACTAAACGGTCAAAATAACCGGGACCTATAACTTAACGTGTCATCCGAGCCACGGTAGCGCTCAGTTGGAAAATACCACCCGCGGTCACCCATCCAAATACTGACCGTGCGGAACGTTGCTTAATTTCGGCGATCGCTGATAAACACCTAGTCAAACTACGCTATGAGCGCTACAATGAAAGCACTGTTGCGTCGTAGTTTCACTTCTTCCGCTTTAAAAAAAAGTGCGTCGTATTTTCACTTTTATCCGCGTTAAAAAAATGCGTGAGGTCCCACTTTTTTATACTTTCTGGAAAAAACTTAAAATTAACGTCAAAACTATACTAACGTATATTTCGCAGTTACAATAGGTAACTAAGGGGACCTCAACGTTTGTCGTATGTCGACGAACCCTAATGGGTTTAAGTAAAAATGTGCACAAGCGTAGCGAGCGCTAAAATGTAAAGATTAAAATACCCAGGCGTGCAAGATGTCACCTAAACCAAGGAAACGCTCATTTAAAATTCACTGAAGCGTAATTAAAAATAATTTATATTTTTAACCGACTTCCAAAAAGGTTCTATGTTCGTCTGTGTACATTTTTTGTGTATCGCTGAACCGTTTTAGTAAAATCAACAATAATGTAAAAATTGCATACATCAATGCGAACGAACGACTTACTCCAATTTTGTACACGATGGAAGTCGGTTTGGCCATCTTTTGCCAAAAATAATTACGAGTATTATTATTACATTTACTACATTTTGTTTTCAGAAACCCCCAATTTTCTTCACTTTACAACGAAACCTCATGATTCAATACCACCCGTAATTAGTTCCAAATTAGGCCCAAATCATTAAAATCACCTTCCATCATCTGGCGTTAATTCGTGCAAATTATTATTTAGTGCCTCCAGTTGGAATTCGCACGCATGCCTTAATATCCACTAACATGGTGTTAACACATCACGTGGATGTAGAGGTCATAGGAGTCTGGCATGTGGCGCTGATTACAAATGAATTCTATGTGAATCACTGAGTTAATACAAACGTTGAGTTGATAGTGCTAGTAAATAAAAAATAGATCATATTTCCAACCCGATGTCATTGCAGGACAAGTAGCGCGGTCGGTGGACCCCTATCGATAGGTCAGAGTCGTAACGCAGTTTTTTTCCTTCAACGCTCTCTTATCATCTCGGCTTTCCGGCCGTCATGGCATTGACTACGGTGCCCATCCTGGCTTGGGCGGCGTCTCGTGGCATTGTGGTGCCCTTTCTGAACCCGTCTCGCAGTGTGTGCCTGACGAACGATGCCTCCAGGAAAGAACCAAGAAACGCTGGCGCGTCGATATTGACTCATTCGAGAGGAGTCTGTAGCAGGTCGCTAGTACCCGTGACTTAGGGAAGGTGATGGGGGAGACCTATAGTATATGAGAATGAGGACTTGATGTCATAAAAGTAGGAGGTAGTTGGTGTCATAATTGAAAACAGGGTTAAACTAGAAAAGATTGATTTCTGAGTGATAATTCAATTTTTAGCTGGATCTGATGCCTGGGGGTGCAAGCCCTCGGTCTCCAGAAAGTTGCTTGTATGTATCACATCGAATCGTACTGTACCTATTGAAAATATACTTATATACTTACCAAGAGTGTTTGGGCCATATGCACAACCCGACTCTAGGTCTAGTTGCAGGTTAATGATTCTCATACGGACATGGCGCGGAAACCATTTATCTGAGAGTTCTTTATATTATCGAAGACACGTGAAATCTGTCAACCCGTATTTGGACAACGTGTAGGATTATGACCTTTCTCGTAAGAGACCGGTGCTCAGATAAAATCATCAAGATTATTATCCTTAATAATATATACGAAAAGGTAATTAAAACAGATCATTTCACGCAGCAACGATCGACTTAAGCCAATACACTACGTGGAAGCTATTTTACGCGAGATTAGCTAGCGTAGTATCATGTGAAATCATTTAAGATTTCAATTAAAAGTATTTTTAAAATTTATTTCATTTCATGATCAATAATTTTAATTAGATTTTTTTTTAAATATATTTTTTATGATCTACAAATTAATTAATTTGTGAAGCACGTTTTAGAAATTCTGCCGACAGTGCCGTTTGAATGGTCTGTACACTTTATATGTCTGCGTATTATATTTTTAACACTGATTTAGAATTGCTATATCTTCATCTTAATTATGAATTAATTTTCAGGATCGACTTAATGTTTTGCATGGATGTAGTTTAAAAATCGGAGAATGTTATGGGCTACTTTTTTATTCCGAAAAAAGGACCCTGTGGGAAGCCGCAGGTAAACCTAATACATGTATAAATAAAATAAATAACTAATGAGCTTCATATTCAGGCTTCAATCATAAGTCCTCATTAAAGACCTAACCGAAAATTACGTACCTACCTACCTGATTCAAAAGAACCCTTTTTACATTCAATTACGGACAAAAAAAATCAGGCAAAGAACCGCAGCGTAATCCAAAGTAATTACATTTCAAGTACCCAAACGAGTTTCCAAAATGTCAATAAGTATACATTTTGACCTCAATTCGGGCCGAGCTTTCGATAAAAAAACCCTTAAATCTCTCGAATGCAATGACTTGCTTTTACAATTTATACAGTTCACTGCAAAATGCGAAATAACGCTACAAAATACAAGACCGTACCTATCCGCCTTTTGATAGTCTATTACTGAACATAGGCCTATCTAATACACGACGTAGCGATTGGGAAATACCCCCCACTTTGTCCTAGTTGGTAGAGTCACATACCCCATCGAATTTTATCTCCAGACGCATAAAGTTTTCCTTCACCGAAACGCAAATTTTATTTTTTTATTTTATTTATAGTTGGATGCTCGCCACACTTACAGCTACGCCAAAGCGTGCGACGAGCCAGCAAGATTACAATAATTTAAATTAATTGAAATTGCACTTAATTAAAAATAACACAATAATCTCACAATACAAAAATAAATCACAGACTATAATAGCATGAGCATTCGTAAATAAATTAATTCCAAGGGACTCATTGATGAAAATAAAATCCAAAATTTCAATTAAACGTTTAAGGTTTTTTTTTAAATTTACGCTAATCTAACGTCACCTCACAATCAGTATAGAGTAAGCTTACTTAGAAGAAACCTGTGTACTCTAGAAGTCTAGACTTAAGACATCTGCATGATCCTAAGGATCTCTATTATCTACTCAAACTTATCCACACTTTTGTCATTCTACGTCAGCATATAGCAGCAATTAATGCAGTTATAAGCAAAGAAAATATTTACTCCTAGCGGAGGTTATAAGTCTGTAAGATCAATCTTAGGTTTTAAGACAATAGAATATGTCGTGCAAGAATAACATAAATTTGAAAAAATAACAGGCCCCCGACATCATAAATTCACAGAAACGCACCTCCTTATAAACATATAATATCTCTTGTAGACTCATTTAATTATCGGACTCATTTCAAAACTTCCGCGAAAAAAAGCAAAACTTGAACATCAACATTCAGAAACACGTAAATTCACGAATTTACAACATTTACAAGTTAGAGAACTGAATGATCGAATATTTGACTCGTAAAAAAGAAGAAGACGCTTGAGAAGTAGCACCACTTCAAACTTCTCAAAATGGCGCAACGACGGCTCTACCATTATCGTGATTTTGCGAAAGAGTAAGAATTTGTTTTTAAACTTTCGCGATTTGATCACATTATTATTATATACTACGGGACTAATCGCGCACTAAAATTACGAGATAAATAAATACCTCCTCATCCCGACGTTTCGGCCGAGTTGCATCGACCGTGGTCACGGGTAGACTCGGGTAGACCCGTGACCACGGTCGATGCATACATACACAACACACACCTTAGTAAATTAATAAGTTTGTACAGGCCGGGTGGCTAGCCCAGGTGTCAGAACTCTTAAGCCGCCTGAAGGCTTAAAATCGACACACACCTTCAACTTATAACCCACCTCTTTTTATTGGGGGTTGAAAATATCAAATTTTACAAACAAAATTATGTAAATTTTGCACCTGGTTGTACAAAGTAAGTTTGTACAGGATGGGTTGAGACCAAAAAATCGCCAAAACGTTGATACCGGTTCGGCAACTTTACATTTCCAAAACCAGTACCTGTGATGGTAAATAAAAAAGTTTTTTAACGATACATTCATATTTTGGGTATATGGATGTTAATATTTTTGGGTACAAAAGTAACCGTATTAAAAGGTACAAAAAGATTCAAATTTTTGAGGTCCAATCACTTTTATAGAGCCTGGGGAAGTAGGTACCGCACTTTTTCCAGTTACAATTCAACTACCACGCAACATAATTATAGTAAGTAATTAAATTAATATAATATATATTATTAATAAAAATATATAATATTATTCGGAACTGAAACGTGGTCTTTTACTGTAAGCCTTATAAATAAGCTCAGGATAGCGTGCTATAGAGAGGGCTATGCTCGGCGTCTCTCTGCGAGATCGAATCAGAAATGAGGAGATCCGCAGCCAAACCCAAGTTACCGACATAGCCCAGCAGATTAGCAAATTGAAGTGGCAATGGGCAGGGCACATAGTTCGGAGAACAGATGGCCGATGGGGCAGTAAAGTTCTCGAATGGAGACCACGGACCAGCAAGCGCAGCGTAGGACGTCCACCGATTAGGTGGACTGACGATGTAATAAAAGTCGCAGGAACGCACTGGATGCAGGCCGCTTCCGGCCTTATTAGAAATCCATGGGGGAGGCCTATGTCTAGCAGTGGACGTCCTACGGCTGATGGATGGATGGATTATTATTCGGATTGAGAGGCAAATTGTTTTCATTACATTTCAGCAAAATAAATAGAAAATTCCTGGAAACTTTTAAATTGAGTAAAACTTAAAGTTCAGATTACTTCAAATACCAGTGCGGTTTCGTAGTAGGTATTGAAAACATATTTTTATATTTTTTAAAGGCATAGTTCTGTTAGCTTATTGTGATCAAACTACACATACTTAATTATTTTTGACAATACGTAAGGTCGGTTCTTACGAAACGAACGAACAACCCGAAAATAAGAGGCGAAAAAAGTGATTTTGCTACCTCATTTCCGTAGGCGCTGCCATTTTTACTAAATTTCTGACTTTAATTCAAAACTACTAAACCAAGGTGATTTCATTTTTAGTCGCCATTTCGTCATGTTTAGAAGTAACACGTAACATCGGGGCAAAAATAAATAATACTTACGGAAGAATTGAGAACCCTCCACTTTTTTGAAAGCCGGTTGAAATGGCAAGAAAATCCAACGACACAAAGTTAGCCAGTTGATATTAAGTTCTTGTGACAATTGCGTAACTATTCAGCGGATATTTTTGTCTTCACAATAAACAGAAGTTACTTGGTATAAACAAAATTTAAGTTTCCAAGACTTTCTACAATGCTACAAAACACCATTGAAATTATAATGAGTTTAATGGTTTTTAAGGAAAATTATGAAACGGAATGATGGATTACTGACAGCGGAGACACGCTTCGTAGCGGAATTTCACACTATCTCGGAAAATTAAGAAGAGATCTCGCGAATAAATAAAATCCATTTACTCCAATATCACCGACTCCGTTCCCAAGTGAGACGAAGCTGAGACAATATAGCCAGGTGAGGCTTTATAGACAGCTCGGAAACAGCATGCATCTGTGACTAATACTCAGACAATGCCTCACCTACTGAACTGTGCAGTGTGCAGCCTGCCCAGTGCTACACAGATGATATTCATAAGGCCGTGGAGAACAACATTAGGGTGGCAACATTTTGGTCAAACAAAATATGAATAAAATGTATCTGATTTACGTTTGAAAAAAAATCGAAACATCGACTTAGAAGAAGAAGGAGTCCAATACATCTATTTCGTCCAATTATTCAGCTCGAATCACAGATATCTATATATAAGCTAGAATATATTTTAGACAATAAAAGCATAAGTATAACCATAGAGATATATGTATAACCTAATACAAAATAATACTACATGCAATCTTTCTTTGAACTTGAAATTTTTAAAAAACTTTTAGAATTTTCATGATTTTTCTTGATACTCGTTGGGATAAAAGTCATGCCTTATGTACGAATACATCGAGCAAGTATTTAGGTATTTTAAGTTAGGTTTTTATAAACGTCGTCGTACCTTACTGATAGTGTTTTTTAATACAAAAAAAAAAAACATGTTTTACATACTTTACAAAAAAAATGGTAAGCATTCTTAAAAGGTACACTTTCTTTATAAAATTTGTTTTTCTTCACCGTTTGAAGTTGTCGTCGAAGAGATAATATACAGAACTGATTTTACATGCTACCATAGACAAAATAAATTAGATTTAATTTTTATATGGCGCCAATGCTTCTTTGATGTGCTAATCCGGTAAACCAGAAAATTTTAATCATTTTAACTCGATAAAAACCATAACAAAATTTCGTCATTATGACGTCTATTATTTTATAAACAAGTTTATACAACTTATTTTGATTCTTGCGTATTTGAAAGACATTTCCTCCGACCGTCATAACAACTCTTTGATACGTGTTTTCGAAGATAATTTAGTTTTTTTGCGAAACCGGTTATGGTAAGAATTTAAATTAATGACTGAATTTAAATTCACATTAATGTGGTTTTAAGGCAAAAGTGCATGATGCGTATCCTAACTTTATTAGCTGATATTGTTGAGATCAAAAATGTGTCTTGGGGCGTGACAGTAGAGTCTAGATTGCTGGTGATGTTTTGAGTGCAATTTACAGAATCTTATAAGTTTTTGAAAGACGTTTTTATTTCAATTGCAAGTTATGGATGTAATGTCGATTATTATGCAACGCTATTACATAACCGAACTTGGAATAACGTGGATATCTCCAACGGACAATTGAATTCAATACTTTTCGCATGGAGAGAAATATGCGAATACATACTGTATATTTAACCTGCTAAAGCAAAAGAGGGGTTTTGTTTAACTTGTGTATATGTGGCTTCAAAGCTCACGAGCAAATGGAATGACTTTGATGGACTTTTTCGAATGTGATCGAGAAGGTTTTTATCTGTGTGAATAAGATCTGTATTCCTGTCGCATGTAACCTCGAAAAATGGCTCATTTGAGCCTGTTCCTTAGGCCGTATATCTTCAATTAATACGGATTATTTTTTCAAAATTCTAGTAGTAACATACTGCGAAGAGTAATTTAAAAAAAATGCTTAACACATTATTTTTAAATGTCATAATTGTTAAAGATATAAACAAAGACTTGTGTAATTAAATAATAAATTACGTCTACGGTCAAAAGGACTTCCCCGAGGTATAAAAATAATAATTAAATAAATTATATTAATACGTATATATAGGGACGTGATCGTCGTTATTGTTTGCTGTTATATAATCAAATATTTTCAAGAAAAAATGCAGACTGATTTTTTTGATGATTTGTATGATTTTTCCGTTTTTTATAAAAAATGAATAGGACATGTTCACAAAATGTATGGAGGCTGGTATAATAATAATCAAAAAATCTAACCACAAGACTCGTTACATTTCGAGAAAGTTCATATTTTTCTGAGTCTATTACTTCAATTGAAAACAAGAGCCCTGCATTTTTTTTAAAATTAATTTTGATTTTATTAGGATAAATAAATATATTTGGCTCAATAGGTAGTTTATCTCTAGGAAGTCTGATTAAGTAACCTCCAAATTGTTAAATAAAAGCATTTTTACCAATTAGACACACTCTTTAAGTGATTTTTTGTCACATTGTACCTACTAACCGGTCACACTGGTAGGTTATAATTTTCAATTTTAGCAAATTAAGAGGTAAATGTGGAAGAATCAGCTTTGAACGCAAGTAAAATAACGCTAGAAGCACTTTATTATTGTTAAACTAGAAAAAATAAAAAGCTGCATTATTTTTTTTTCAGATAATTTATTTTTCACTTAAAAAAAAATGCAGGGATAAAAAAATCTAAATTAAATATTTTTCAGAAGCCCATAAAACAAGCTGTCAAATTATGTATATATCATCTTGGTTTGATTTTTCTCTGAATAATATACCACTTGTGGACATCACCTTTTAGAGATATACTTTTAGGATGCTCTACCATTGTTTAAGTGATATTTTATGGGAAAACTTACTGTAAAAAAACATTGAAATTATTTTGTGCAGGCAGTACTGATTTACTTTAACCTGAATGCTAGAGGCTGTCACTTTGTTTAATGTAGCGAAAAAATCAGCTGTTTCATACATTTTGTCAAGAGTCATTTATTAAAGTTATGGAGTAATGGAACACTTGACGTTTTTCATTATTTCGGAGTTGGTACTACAGCAAAATTTGTTCATAAGATGAGTATAACACCTCATTTCCTATTTCCCTTTAATTTGCAAATGAACATCTTGTATCACAAAAAAATACCTAGTTCCATACATATTGGAATTTCCCTAGCAGTAAAAACAAACAGTTATTCCAAAAAATAACTTACCAAAGTACCAAGGTAGCTGTGTCCAATCTCTTCCTCAGAAGTGTCCCCTGATACCAGGCTTTGGTTCTGGGACTTCCGCCACTTCATTTTGACCACTTATCACTTGCACCAACAAAAAACTTTCAAACAACACGACCCTTTAGTGACGTGAAAAAGTATCGATTGTCGATTTTTCGATATTTCGGATTGCACTGTTTATTTTACTGGCAGATATTTTTGGTATAGTTTATCGCTGAAAACTTCGCTTAGATAAAATGTTTATTTTATTAATTTCGCACATAATTAAATTACACATAAAATACTATGTTAATCGTCAAATCTTTTTGAAATATTTTTTAAACCTAACATAACATAAGTAGGTACTTTTTATCGATTTTTCCTTCATAGATCCTCAAGTGCAGCTCATCGAAAACTTTATCCAATACTGAATCTCTCAATGATATGAACCGATGCAAAATATCAATAGCTTAATACCTTTACGATGTATAGATAAAAAAATATGCGGTTTTATGACATTTTATGTCGTCACAGTAAATTATTTTGTGTTCTAGTTTTATAATGGTGCAATTAGATAACAAATTGTTGAGTAATTTCATTACCAATTTGGATTTTCATTATGACAGTTCAAGGTTTGTTTGTTTTGGTAATTTCCACATTTTGTAGGAAAGTTAAATCAATTCATGTTACTGTATAAATACAGTTTCAATTAATTAAAAAAAAAACAATGCACCTTATTTTCACATAAAACAGTTTGTTTTAATGTGACTACCAAATAAATCAAGTTAAATGTTTTGAATTATTTAGAATTTGTATTGTGGTTATGTGCATCCGCACATAAATTAATGCACCAAAAACTTTCAGATTGAGGGATTATAATTTTCCAATTTGTTTTATCTCAAAATTATCGATACCAATATACGCACTTCACTAAAACTTGAAAGATTTAAGTTCCAAACTGCACTCAACGCTCTTACGCACAAAGGCGATTTTCCTTTGCGTTTTGAAAATTATTTTGGAAAATATTTCGATTACAAAATTCGGCTGACCGTCCGGTCCGACGGGGTGATAGCCACTGGTCCAGAAGATGTCTTAAACTGGGCTTTATTATACCGTTAATTTTTCTCAAGTGCTCTCAACTCAGGTAGGTATTTTGAGGAAATATGTTTAGTACGTGCCTGAAATGAGGATACGATGTTTTAAATTTTTTTTGGCGTTTGATTTTAAGTGTGAATTGATGAGTTTAAAATGACTTTGTTGACGAATTATTATGTTGTTTTTACGGTCACTGATTCGAGTTCTTTGGAACCTTTGTAATCGATGAAAATTCAAAGTATACAACAACCTTTATTTGAACTTGGTTTTACTGTCGTAGTTAATGATAGGTTTAGGATTCGATTAAAATCGAATTATAGCTTCATTGTAATTCACGTGGCATTAATTATAATGCAATTAATATTTAATAAAAAAATTCGTAGAATAAATATTTTTGGTCCTCATATTTTCTATAAAAAATCCAATTTCAATCCCTGTAAATCCGGTAACATCGTCACAAAACCGTCATCATTTTACACTACAACTATTTAATATTTTGTAGAGCTGATTTCCTTCATAAACAACAGAATTACCATTGAAGGCTCTAGAAAATCAGCAAACACTACTTTTCCATAAAACTGGAATTATTTTCGTATTTGTCTTTCGTGCAACAATTTTTTATCCAAATTAGTTCTTATTTTAAGCGAGCTAAGCTTACTGTTCTAATTAACTGACATGACAATATTACAGACAAAACAACAATAAACATAGTATTAAGTAACTGTATTTTAACTGACTGTTTAATGTTGCGAAAGTTTCGAATAAAATATCCAAAAAATTATAAAAAAAAAAAAACGCGATAAAAAAGACAAATGACGCCGCCCGGGCAACGACTTATAAATGTAACTTAAAAATCACATCAACGTTTCTGCTCTGTACTTCACCGCGCTACATTTTCCGCGAGTTTTCGTGACTCCGTGAGTCCTTAGACCAGACCGGTAGCGGCCGGCACAGGTGCGCTAAACTAACCGACTACTTGAAGTCTTGAACCGACTCCTGCGCATCTGTAACTGAAACTAAGGACGCGTGCGCAATAACAGCTGCCGGCTAATAGGTATTAAGATCAGAGTTTGTTGTCCTTCCTCCTTAGTGCTGTATTGTCAGTGCAAATCTTTTAGTGATAAACATTGGGTAGGATTGCTTACAAAGATATCTTTTACTAGCGGCTCGTCCCGGCTTCGCACGGGTAGAAATAAGTTTATATAGCCTATGTTACTCAAGGTGAATGTAGCTTTCCAATGGTGAAGAATTTTTGAAATCGGCACCATAGTTTTTGAGTTTATTCATTACAAACATACACACGCAAAAATACAAACTTTTCCTCTTTATAACATTAGTGTAGATTTGTCGACCAACTGCAAAAAAGGTGGTTCTCAATTACGAACCGATACGAGCATTTGAATTATCTTTAGACCTTCAAGGGTCTGTGGATGATCCAGGGGCGATAATCCATGCAGGCGAAGCCGTTGGCAGAAGCTAGTATGATATACATATAGACATTAGACACGTTTAAAATTGTTCCAGATTCTAGATTAGTTATAATTAAAACTATGTTGCCATACAGAGTAATTTTATTATATCTACTTAATAACACTTAATGTGTTGGAAAACAAGAAAAAAATACATAATATGTCAGGTATATCTGTAACTCATAATTTGAACACTTGAAGACTAAGAGTTGGATCAACGATATTGTCAAGATCGTGTTAGATACTCTGAGCCTAATCGTGATCGGGTTAGGTACTCTTATGTCATAAGCATTAAGACGCTCCAACAGTAAACTTTTAGGTATTTTACAATAATGTCTAGCAATATACAAATAGAATCTAAAATCGCGTGTCGTTTGTTTTTAGACGAAACTCGAGATGAGAATTCGATAATTTAACGCAGTTTTAGTTCGTTTAAAAAGAAATGAAACCGTGTTTGCAACAAAATATAAAGATATGTCTTTAGTTTAGTAAATTTCCTATTTTATGATTACAAAAAATATAGTAGTTATCGATCTAAATATTGAGAAATGTGAAAGGAAAGATTTTTTCTAAGACTTTTTTTTGTGAATTTTTTTCAAGATACCAAATATTTTTTTTGCAATATTATTGTAAAAGTCTCTCTTGTGAACTATTATTGTGTGCTCTGTATTTTTTCCAAGTTTGTATCAGTAACAGTTACGCCTAACTGAGCGACGAAAAACATGACGTTTTACGGATTTTTGTCTTTGGGCAGCGCCTTAACTCCACTTCAATGAAAACAATTTTTTGACCAAAGAAACGGAGGAGGTACTCAATTCGACGTGTATATTTTTTTAAATGTATAACCACGCATAACTTTTTACGTAGTGGTCCGATTTCAATAATTCGTTTTTCATTGGAAAGACTATACTTCGTAATTGGTCCTATTTAAATTTTGTCGAAATCAGCTGAGCTATTTGTGATAAATCAACAATAATGTGAAATTGCTACATCGATCCATGCATACTATTCGCGAATTCTGGACACGATTGAAGTCAGTAGATACTACATGATCTTGCGAAATATTATTAATATCGGCTGATAACTTCCGCGACACTTTTTGAGGGAAATCCCCAACCCCCGATCGAAAATTGCCAACGACAAAAAATCTATTAATGTATAGAACCTGTGTACAAATTTTCGTCGAGATTCGTTGAAAAATGCGACCTGCAGATGAATATCAACATATGAACAGACGAAAACAAAATAGTCGTGTTAATACGGAGATCTCTCGTCTCTCTCTCGAGAAGGACTTCGTTCGCTCAATCAATTATATTATTGTGTAAACAAATATCAAAAACTAAAATAGCAACTACATATAGCAAAGGGTAACATCTAAAATTGGTACCAAAAGTGGCGACCATGTCGCTTAAAGCGATTTCTACCAGGCAACAATCGAAACACCTCAGTTCAGGAGGATAGGATGAATAGGATTATTATAATAACATAGAAAAGATAGTAATAACTAAAAAAGGTCCAAACCAAATGTGGAGGATGGATTAAAAAAAACCGGACAAGTGCGAGTCAGGCTCGCACACCGAGGGTTCCTTACAAATCCCGAAAATTTCACAAAATTGGGAAGTAAGGTGTTAAAATCTCTGTACTATAACCATCGACAAAAAACTTTTTTTTACTTTCTCGTCATACATCGAAAATTACACATTGTTAAAATAATTATAAACCTGTTTTAGCATGTGCTAATGAAGTTCTTTTATATGATACCTTACATGATACGATTTACTCACTTTGAATTTTGAACCCATATTTTGTGAATTTTGAGGCCTTATTGTTTTGTGATTTAAATAAAAATGTACAGTTTTCAGATTTATTCCTATATGTGTACTCTGAGACAATGCTTCTTGCCAAATTTCATAGTTCTATGTCAACGGGAAGTACCCTGTAGGTTTTGATTTTTGTGAGTGTCGAAATATGTGGTTTTTACGACATAAACGGCTCAAACGATAACTGAGAAGTTTTTCTTTTACACAACTACAAGAGACTATAGATATACGTATACAGTTAAAATTTCAACGCGATATCTTTACGCGTTTCCTATAAGGGTTCCGATTTTTCCTTTTGAGGTACGGAACCCTAAAAAAGAATAGGCATGATGGTTGGGTAAAAAAAACCGTTATTTTAATTAGTCCGTGAGTTAGATCACCAAAAATATTGTAATCGTATTTTTTCTTTTGTTAATCAAAGAACAATTCACAAAGATACACCTTGTCAAAGTTTGGGAGTGAGGGGTCGTGACATCACTTCTCTTACATCAGTCTATACATTTGTATGGCACTTGTGACGTCACGCGAAACTTTAACGGGCTATATCTTCATCATTTTTTGTTTAATTGACAAAAGAAAAAATACGTGTCTAATATTTTTTGATATTCTATCTGACGGACTAATTATATTTTTTAGTCATCTTGCTTATTACTTAGTCCTGCCACATGACTTTTCTGAAGAAAAAAAAAGATGTGTTCGTGAACGGATCTTTAGAAGCAATGATCCATCATTGCCACCTCGTTAGCGCAGTTTGCCCGCCACTTAGAGCGTCCTCGACCGTGTGATAACAACCTAGTACCGAATAGATAACCTGTCTTAATCATTATAATTGACCCGTGATTCGGGCATCACGCGGTGGCTTCATCATCAGCCTGCAATCGGATCATCCGTCTTTTTCAACCCGCGACAAAAGAGGTAGGTCAGTCAAATCAAACGATCATATCGCAAATTAATGGTTAGTTTTGTTTTGTTAATGCTATTGGTAATGTCGGGACTTCTACCAGTAGCAATCCAAGTTTGCAGTTTCGGAACCCTTGTGCTAAGTTTACTGCTTGAAAAAACGCAAAATTTTCGCAGGACTATTAATTTTATTAAACAATTGCATTTTTAGGGTTCCGTACCTCAAACGGAAAAAACGGAACCCTTATAGGATCACTTTGCTGTCCGTCTGTGTGTATGTCAAGACTCTTTATCTCGGGAACGCGTAAAGATATCGAGTTGAAATTTAAACTGTATACGGTATATCTATGAACTCTTGCAGTTGTGTAAAAGAAAAACTTCGCAGTTATCGTTTAAAAAAGTTAGAGCCGTTTATGTCGTAAAAAACCGCATATTTCGACACTCACAAAAATCAAAACCTACAGGGTACTTCCCGTTGACATAGAACTATGAAATTTGGGGAGAAGCATTGTCTCAGAGTACACATATAGGAAAAAATCTGAAAACTGTACATTTTTATTTAAATCACAAAAAATAGGGCCTCAAAATTCACAAAACATAGGTTCAAAATTCAAAGTGAGTAAATCGTATCATTTAACGTATCATATAAAAGAACTTCATTAGCACATGCTACAATAGGTTTTTAATTAAGTATTTTAACAATGTGTTTGTACGGAACCCTCGATGTGCGAGCCTGACTCGCACTTGTCCGGTTTTTTTTAAGTAGATTAAAATTAAGTATTACAATTGGAACTTAGACTAAGTTCTGTAGGTTCTATCTATACTAACAAAGACACAGCTATATAAAATTTTACTATTTTCTCCAAAAAGTTCAAAGTCAAGGTTTTAAGGTCAATTTTCTATCCTGATATGTGAGTAGGTACTTGCACATAAGCCGAATCATGCAACTTGACGGCTGCGATGTTAGCTACAAGCTGCAGGTAACCCAATCCTCGCGAAGCTGTTAAGTGAACTTCCGTCAGGGTTGGCCTTATCCGCAGCTTGTAAATAACATTACAGCCGCCAAGTTATATAATACGAACTCTACTGTCATCAACATCATTTCAGCCATAGGACGTCCACTGCTGGACATAGGCCTCCCCTAATGATTTCCAATAAGACCGGTTGATAGCGGCTTGCATCCAGCGCGATCCTGCGGTCCTAATAAAGTCATCCGTCCACCTAGTGGGTCCTACGCTGCGCTTGCCGGTACGTGGTCTCCACTCGAGAACTTTTCGGCCCCATCGATCATCAGTTCTCCGTGCTATGTGCCCTGCCCATTGCCACTTCAACTTGTTATCCGCTGAGCTATATCGGTAACCTTGGTTCTTCTACGGATCTCCGCATTCCTGATTCGATCTCGCAGAGAAACTCCGAGCATAGCCCTCTCCATGGCTCGTTGGGCTACTTGGAGCTTACTAATAAGTTCTAGCTTATCAACTCTACTATAGTTTTAACCATTTACCTATGTTTAGTCTGCTCTCTTATCTCAAACTTTGGCTCCAGGATTTACCCGAGCCCGCGTACTCACTTCAATTTACTATCTATAATATGCAGCAATACGCATGCATTTACGTCAATATGCAAATTCTAGCCCCTATCGTGACATCAGATATGCAAGTCCTAATTACCCACGACAGTTTCAAACCAGCTTTTACCTCAACCCAGGTGTGAATATAATCCGAAACGATATCTCGATACGAATTTACAGATTATGAAAACAGATGGACAACTACAGAAATATTTATCAGCAGTATGTTACCCGTTACCCGCTATCGTGACCCGCGAAATTATCATAAGCCGCAAAATACATGTACGTATACCAAAACTTTGTAGAATGCAATTATGTGTGATCAACGCATATGAATACCTACGTGATGCAGTGTTCTGTAAGTTTTCTTAGATGCCGCTTTCCAAATCACAGAGGACGTCTGACATTTTGGACCAACACTCAAAGTAGCCGGCCAAAGTAAAAAATATATTTATATATACATTATGCATGACCCTCTGAACATTTCTTATCACTAAACCAAAATATCAGACATTTGAGTAACTATACGAGAATGAAAACACCATCTTGCAAAAGTAAAATCTCAGATTCTTGGAAAATACGAGTATATACACAGTCAGGTCATAAATTCTGTCACATGTTCAATATAAAATAATTGAAACAAGTTTATTCATTATGTAACCATTTATATACCAAAATGAACTTAACAAAACATAGATTCTTATGACAATAAAGTTTATTCAAAATGACCTCCGTGATTTTGAATACAGGCCTTCAATCTGCGCGGCCAGTCGTCTATCGCAGCACGAACGAGGTCCATGTCAATATCGGCTGCCTTAATCAAGGATGTCTTGAGTGACTCCAAATTGGGATGAGGCTTTGAGCACGCCTTTTCCTCCAAGTTTTGCCATATCTTGTAATCTAACGGACTCAAATCTGGACTGGAGGAGGGCCAGTCTTCGTGCCGAATGAAGTCGATTTCACGCGCCGCCAGCCAGTCTTGTGTGCTCTTCGCTCTATGAGCTGGCGCCGAATCTTGTTGGAATACCCAGTGCCTGTTATTGAACATGGTATGAGAAACAGGTTCCACAAGGTTCGTCAGGACTGTATTTTGATACACAACTGCATTCGTTTTTACACCTTTCTCACAAAAATGTACCTCTGTTAAGCCCCAATAAGAAACTCCCAACCATACCATGAGCGAGGATGGAAAATGACCTCGTTGGACACGCGGAATACGGCTGCTCGCTTCTTCACTACCTTATCATTTTGTTTGTTGTAGCTCTTTTCTACGGTAATTTTTTTTTATCCGAAAAAAGAATTTCCCGATATTTTTTTCCCGCGTACCGCTTCAACAAAGCGCGGCATCTCTTCAGTCTCAGGTCCATTAGACGAGCATTTAAATGATGTCCTGTTTTTCTTCGATATGCCCGAAGCCCTAAGTCTTCATTTAACACCCTTTTCACCGTGGTTCTGCTCAACCCCATCTGAAGGGCCAACAGTTTCTGCTTACGTTTGGGATTTCTTTGAATTCGCGCCTTCACAGATTTTATCACTGCTGGAGTCCTAACAGACCGAGGGCGACCACTTCTTGACCTGTCATCTACACTAGTCTTCATTGTATCGTTTGATGGTACGATAAACGAATCTTTTGGTTATATTCAAATTTTTCAGTATGTCAATAATTTGAACTGGCGCGTAACCGCAACGATGCAACGCAATAACTGCAACACGGCCTTCTTTAAGCGTCCACTCCATATTTAAAAATGAGTGAAATTCTAAAAAGCATACATTTTAATTTTCATGAACAATTCGAAATTCGAATTCAATAAACTTTTTTATGGCCAGCATTCTAAAAGAAAAGTTTTTACTGTGTGACAATACTTATGACCTGACTAGGTATATATTATGATAGTACATGATTAACTAAACATATCATATTACTATACCGAACTGCTATGTTTATTTATCTGATATTTGAGTAACTATTATATACGAGTTTGAAAATTCACTTGAACTTTCAAAGTGATCTTAGGCATCTGACATAGAGGTTCGGTTTATTAGTAAAAAATGTTCAGATAGTCATAGAGAATCATTACATAAACATATACTTATTTCTTTGGCCGCCTATTTGACTTCATGGTCCAAAAATGTATGGAGAATGTCAGTTGTCCTTTAACACATTCAATATCAATTTAAGATTATACTTGTAAAAAAAACATCACGCACTCCTATTATAAAGTGATTGCATGAATGTTCCTGACCTTGCGATAGCAAAACTTATCTATTTAGGCAAGTTACGAGTATCACGTTTCTCATTAGACCCAGAAATTAAACAAACCTGCATGGGTAGCATGGTGAAGAGAAAAAAACATTTTATCCACTTTTGATGTCAGTTGTCATTATCAAACCATACTAAATATCCTTTTCAAGGGGAAATAATGGTGGAAAGACAATTTATCCCTTTGCCATGCTACCCGTTCTGGTTTTTAAGCCGCCTCTTCAGGCGGCCTCTCACATGGCTTAACGGTTAAAACAATCGGCTGATGATGAAATTTGTTCAGAGGCGGAAAGTTACCCATCTGCTTCATTTTAATCTGCGCGTCGCCAGTTAATAGGAAAAACGGGTCTTGCATGTTGACTATATTGTGTAAAGGGGAAACAGATTGTAGAGCAAAAAACTATTTTCCGTATAATATGCAATGGCTGATAACGTTGCTAATGTCACTATAGCAAGAGTGGGACAGTTTCCCCGATTTGTAATAGATAATTGTAAGATGTATTAATAGCGTTGTTTTATTACATTTGGTAGTTGATCGAGCAAGAGAGCGTCTCTACAATTTGCTTACGTCTGGTTGCTTCTTAGTTCTGGTTTAGTATTCGCGTTAGCACAAAGATTCTATAACTTTTACATTTGACTGAGGCCCAAAAAAAATAACAACGACAATAAACAACTATTATTACAGGTTATAACAGGGAGAGAATTTTTTATAATTTTGACTGCCTCGGTGGCTCAGTGGTTAGTGACCCTAACTTCTGGATAAAAGAGGCGTGGGTTCGATCCCCACCCAGGGCAAATATTTATGTGATGAACATAAGTGTTTGCTCTGTGTCTGAGTGTTATTTAGTTACTATCTATATAAGTATGTATGTAAAAATAAGTGTATGAAATATATCAGTCTCTGGCAGCCATATCACAAGCTTTGCTTAGTTTGGGGTCAGAGACCGTGTGTAAGATGTCGCAAAAGATTTATAAAAAAAAAATTACGGAGGACCACCCAAATTGTATTTTTTTTTAAAAAGAAGCTGGTAATTAATTTTAGGCAAGATATCTGAGCATGCTAAATAATCGGCCAAGAGCGAGTCGGACTCACGCACAAAGGGTCTTCCCCTGCCGTATGAAACCCTCTTAATATATTTTTTATTTCTATCATTTATTTTTGAATGGAATATACCTACAACTTAATATTCTGTGAAAATTCCAAGAATCTTCCTGTTGCCGTTATTATTAAAATCGAGCAAAAAATCACGTTTCTTGTATGGGAGACCCCACTAAATATTTTTAACAATATAGTAATAGCGGCAACAAAAATACGTTATCTGGTGAAAATTTCACCGATCTAGCTATGATATACAGCCTGGTGACAGACAGACAGACGAACGGACAGTGGAGTCTTAGTTAGAGGGTCCCGTTTTTATCTTTTGGGTATGGAACCCTAAAAATATATTATTATTATATACTACTAAGATATATAATAATATATTATTATTATATAATACTATTCTGCCGTGGTGGTCAAGAGGTAGTGACACCCGCCTTACAATCGCGAGGTCGTGGGTTCAAATCCCCGGTCCCGTACCAATGAGTTCTTTGGAATTTATGTACGGAATTTCACACCACTGGCTTTTCGGTGAAGGGAAACATCGTGAGGCAACCTGCATACGTCCGTAGAAGAAATTCGATGGCGTATGTGAATCCACCAACCCGCACTGGGCCAGCGTGGTGGATACGGCCCAATCACCCTTCGTGGGTAGGCCTACGTCCTGCAGTGGACTATTAAAAAGGCTGGTACAGTACAGTAAATACTACTAATCTAACTAATCGCGCACTAAAATTAAGAGATAAATAAATACCTTCTCATCCCGACGTTTTGACCGAGTTGCATCGACTCGGTCGAAACGTTGGGATGTTCGCGAAATCCTAAAATCGCGAAAGCCTAAAAATATAGTTCTGTCAGGTGCAGAACCCTACAAAGAGAATTAAAATCATGACACACACTTAGCCACTGTTTTACTGATAGAGGCCAAATCAGGAGCACTCATTCACTTAACCCAGATTCTCGAGTGTTATCGATATTCGATGCGATTCATACGATACGTATCTACAACAAAACATCGTGTAAACAAGTTTATTATGCACAAATACAAGATTAAAACAGACAAAGAACGAAATATTTTGAAAAAATGGTTTTTCGCCCCGCTTCAAACAATGCGGGGCGAATGGGGGACCAAAAAGAGTCTTGGGCAATTCGCCCCGCGGTGCGAACCGCTTGCGGGGCGAAACAACTCCGCCGCAGTCAGCAGCAACACCCAGTGCGGCGGAGTTCGGGATCATACCTTTAGGTTTTAAAGCTAAATAATAGATAAGCTAAGATTTAACTATGTACTAACACTCTTTGTACAGTAAAATCAAATAATTGCAAAAAATTTAGCTAAGAAAGGGCACAGAACCTGGAGACTGTTAGTAATTTTTTTCAATAAGTTAAATGAATAAACGATTTTATTCACGTGAATGTGATGTGAATAGCGTTTCAGGAATTTTAGATAGAGTTCCCATATTTACGCGAAATTAGATATTTTTTATCACTGAGTCATTGCACTTGTCTAAAATATTGAGTGTGGCATTGAGCATCATGTTTCAATTTATTATTGTTAAACAGAAATCAATTTTTCCATCAGCTGTTCGCATAGTACATTATTTCAATACAAACTAAGCACAGGAAGCTATAGACCGCGCCACACATGTTGACGGATGTGAAGTTACGTACAAGCTGCGCATTAGTCAATCAGCGTGTGGCTTTATGTGAGCTTCAGTCAGGATTGGATATTGCTGGATATATAAATGGCTGGTACAGTACAGTATGTTAATCGATATTTTCGCCAATCGCGAAAAAATTTAAAAAATCTATTTTAGTTCAATAGGTCCCTTTTAAGTCACCCTATAAACACTTTCACTAATTCGACGTCTTCGCAGACAGCGTTTTAGCTTAATTGGACAAAGCATCTGGGCCGGAGTCCCAGATAGATGCAGGTTCCAATCCTGCGAACGCGTCAATTTTTGAAATGTTTATCACAAAAAGAAAGTTCCCTTTTAAGTCGTTTCGAAATCAGCTGAACCGTTCTTTTTTGGAATCAACAATAATGTAAAACTACGTTATTTATACATTGATCAGACTGTTGGTTATGCTATTTATGGCGAAAAATAATTATTTTAGTATCAGGACATTTGTCATTGTGGAAAAATGTTGAATCAAAAATATATTTTCTAAGGAATACTTATCTAATAATGATAAGGATTTATTAAAGAGATAGCGTGAAATGATGGATGTTCTTTGTGTATTTCATAATTGTCTAATTGCTACTGGAATGGCTTGCACAGAACGCTAAACAAAGCCGAAAGGAGCGCAAGATTTTAAAAGGATTTGGAAATAGTAGATTGTATCATATGGGAGCAAAACGATATTTTTACGGCGAGGGCGCTTTTTTGAATCCAGAGCGAAGTGCGGGATTCCACGCTAGACTCACTTTTTTCTTTAGTAGAATCCTGAACGTAGCGAGGGATTCAAAGTACATCGCCCGAGCCAAAAATATATTTTGCGCCCGAGTGGTAGACTCTACTTTTCAGAGAAAATAAAAGGCGCCTCAAATTTTATTGTAATATTATTATTTAATAAAACGTAGGGCAACAACTAAATTGAAATTAAATGGTATCTAACAATAAAACAAATGAAAACTTATATTTACGAGTACATTCTTTCCATTCATTTTCTTGGCGCTTAACACCAACATTACAAATACTTCCAAATTCAAAAAGTGCGCGATAAAGATCATTCCGGCGCACTTATTTGTTCCAAATTCAAAAAGTGCGCGGCTAAGATAATTCCGGCGCACTTATAAGGTTCCTTATAGAAAACACCAACTTTAGGCGCATTTAAAGGCGAACCAAGTAGTCCTTTTCGAATAGATGTGATGAAAATAACTTTTACGATAGATAATGTTGATATGATTGTGACATTTTTACTAAAAAAAAGGGTCCTAAATAAATCGATTAACAATAAATACAGAGAAAGCCACCAATCGGTTAACATAAGACAATACCGATTCGTAGTCACATTAGATTATCACACCAGTACGACAATCTGTTTTTTTTTCTCGTTTGTCACACTACTGATTTGACTAGTGCTAGGCTAGTAATACTACTTGGTTTGTGGAAGTAAAAAACCTTCAAAGACATCAAAAATGTGTAATCGACGTTTTAATTTCCTCCTCCTTTTTCTTTTTGTATGTCGGTTAAAATAACACTAGTGAGATAGCCCCATATCACCTGAGCGAGTACAATAGCTAGCCGGAAATAGTTGAGGCCGGAGTGTTGTTACTGGGTGTGCGTGTCCTTTGTCACTCACGGCACGATTTCTAACCGACTCACAAAAGAGAGGCGGTTTATTCAAATCGAATGTTTTCTTTATTTGATTCTGTTACTTATGCGATTTTTCCGCTATTTGTGTACCAATTCGATTTATCGCGAAATAGGCCCATAATTTAGTTGCATATGTTTTAGCGCCCTACGGATTGAAAAATTGGCATTGAAGTCTACTAAGTTTTTTCAACATGTTGCCAGTTCGTTCTACAAATATGTATAATTATAAAGACCTTTTTGACGTGCTGCACATGTCCTCCACAAGGATTTAAAGCAAAAATTGTCAACCACAAGGTCTAATTGGTACTACCCGTGGTACTTTGCTTCGTAGGCGAAACGTTTGTGACATTATACGACTCGAGATTAGTGACTTCATCCGAGATGACATAGGTACATCGTTTCTTTAGTAGCCATGTCGGTACGGTCAATGGGCACCGTCACCGTCTTCCCCTTAAGAGTCACAATTACACAACGAAGACAAGGGACATTTTACTCAGACATTCATGTGTTTTTATGCAAATATATTACGACGTATGCGCAGGCAAAGACAAATCTATCAGAGTCTAAACAAAAAACCGCAAAGTAAGGGCAATACTGATACTACTTTTACTAAGTTCTGACGTCATCCGGTACGATACTAATAACGTCCGTCCGTAGTTTGAAAAAAACCGGACAAGTGCGAGTCAGGCTCGCACATCGAGGGTTCCGTACAAACATATTGTTAAAATAATTAAAAACCTGTTTTAGCATGTGCTAATGAAGTTATTTTATATGATACCTTACTTGATATGATTTACTCCCTTTGAATTTATAACCCGTATTTTGTGAATTTTGAGGCCCTATTTTTATGTGATTTAAACAAAAGTGTACAGTTTTCAGATTTATTCCTATATGTGTACTCTAAGACAATGCTCTTTGGCAAATTTCATAGTTCTATGTCAACGGGAAGTACCCTGTAGGTTTTGATTTTTGTGAGCGTTGAAATATGCGTTTTTTTACGACATAAACAGCTCTAACTTTTTTGTACGGTAACTGAGAAGCTTTTCTTTTACACAACTGCAAGAATTCATAGGTTTACGTATATAGTTTAAATTTCAACTTGATATCTTTACGCATTCCCGAGATAAAGAGTCTTGACATACACACAGACGGACAGACGGACAGACGGACAGACGGACAACAAAGTGATCCTATAAGGGTTCCGTTTTTTCCTTTTGAGGTACGGAACCCTAAAAACACAAAAAAACGCATGCAGTATAGTACAGGGTCTATCGCTTCCAGATTGGATATTTTTTATTATTTAACCTGTACTGTTCCACTACTGGGCAAAGGCAATCATGCTCCAAGACCTTAGCAGAGCAAGCCTGGGAGTGGGACTTCAAATGAACTGGTCTAAAACTCAACTAATGACGAATAGCACGAAGCGTAGGGTCGAGGTAGATGGTCAAACAATACACTATGTCGATGAGTACACATACTTGGGCCAGATAGTATCTTTCCACAACAGGCAAGACAAAGAAATCAGTCGTCGCATAGACAATGCCTGGAAGAGCTGGATAATATTAAAAATAAATAATTAATAGTTTATTTCAGACAAGAATCGAGTTGAATTCATACACAAGTTATTAAAAAAAATACCGTCAAAGTGCGAATATACACCATGTCAGTGCGATCATATACCGTGTCAGTGCGATCATATACCGTGTCGGTGCGGTGAGATATCGTGTCGATTAGTAATATTGTTCTGTGGTCGACACGGTAAAATATCGTGTCGTTACAGACAATGTGGCTGTACGATGCCGCGACGTCTTCCCCTTACGTGTAACAATTACCCATTATGCTCCTCCGCGGCGCGCGCGCACGCTAACCCGCCGGGATTCACACCAGGAACACAATAAATTATTGTTTTCTAGATTCATTCATCCATCAGCCATAGAACGTCCACAGCTGGACATAGGCCTCCCATATGGATCTCCAAGAAGATCAGTTGGAAGCGACTTGGATCCAGCGCGACCCTGCGGTCTTAATTAAGTCATACGTCTACGTACGTGGTACGTGGTCTCCAATCGAGATATTTTCGACCGCATCGGTCATTAGTCCTATGCGCTATGTGCTCACTACCATTTCAACTTGCCAAACCGCTGGACTATGTCGCTAATCTTCTACAAATCTCCTCATTTCTGATTCCGATTATTTAGCAACTCATTGAATATTTGTATAGCCATAGAATTTGGGCAAGAACTGTGCATTGCTAAGTAAGGCTTTGGTTCCAAGAGTTTATGTCTGTATCGCGATCTAATTCAAATTTAGTATGCTAACATACTCCATCTTCGGCTACAACTTCGCTTTCCATCAAATGATATGTAAAATACCAAATGTATTATTGCCCTGTTATGAATATAGTTTATTTATTCAAAAGTCAAATTACATTGCGTCATAATACCTACATTAATTACAAAACACAAGACTAGTTTACAAAAAATCAATCGAAAAGCCCGCCCCTGATTGTCCCCGGCGCAAAGGTCCCCAAAACACTGGATGCATTACCGCGCTGAATGGCAATGGCCAACCTCTGCACCAAATAGCAACCGGAGCGGGGGTCACCGTTTCTTTCCCTGAGCCGTTGCCCAATCTCCCGAATCAGGTTTTTGCTCTCGGTCCCCCAAGTATAAAAAAATGGTTATGTATTATAAAAACAATGTTCTGCTGAAACTGACCATGGCTCTACAAAACAAACTCTACATGTTAGGTACTTTCCTTCGTCAGTCTGCCTGTCTGGGCACTTCAAGGCGACTGCGATCATTGCGACATGCGCAAGCGCACAGCTGCACACCTGTGCCCATTATTTACTTTTTAGAAGTTAAAATGGATATGTAATAAATAAAAAAATAAGCAGCATGAGACACTGTACATAGTAAAAAATACACACTACAATTTCTATGTTACTTATGTGTCAAAAACTTGTTACTTAATATAACATTTTTGTGGCTTAGATGTCTCTAGAAATTCAATAGGTGTGTATGTAAATACATTTATTTTATTTTTTCTGTAGATTACTTTAGATTATAGAAGTTAATGCAATTCTAAATATGTAATTTATAATTATTTCTTTTTTTATTTGTATTGTAAGACAATAATGTATGCTGTGCTTTCTTAAAAAAACCGGACAAGTGCGAGTCAGGCTAGCACATCGAGGGTTCCGTACAAATCCAGAAAATTTCTCAAAATTGGGAAGTAAGTTCTCTAAGTACAGGTACCTACTACAACCATCAAAAAAAATTTTTTTTTACTTTTCTCGTCATTCATCGAAAATTCACATTGTTAAAATAAGTATAACCTGTTTTAGCACGTTCTAATGAAGCTCTTTTATATGATACCTTACATGATACGATTTACTCACTTTGAATTTTCAACCCATATTTTGTGAATCTAGGCCTTATTTTTTTGCGATTAAAATAAAAATGTACAGTTTTCGGATTTATTCCTATATGTGTACTCTGAGACAATGCTTCTCGCCTAATTTCATAGTTCTATGTCAACGGGAAGTACCCTGTAGGGTCTTGACAAACACACAGACGGACAGACGGACAACTAAGTGATCCTATAAGGGTTCCGTTTTTCCTTTTGAAGTACGGAACCTTAAAAATACCAAAAATAGCACATTAAGTTAATTTAAATCGTAAGTTTTCATAATGTATGTATTAATGTAGTTATTAATGTAAAGCCTCAATAAATAAGTAAACAATATATAAATAAAGGAGTCATTGTTGAAAAAATCTTTTTTAATTGACTTTTTTAAAGAATTTTAGAACTCTCATGTAAATAAAATAGTACATCAGTATCGAAAATGCCAGAATACAACTTCAATCCGTCTAATACCAGTAAAAACTAGATTATAGTTATCTATATTAATAATTTCGTCAAGGGGTACGGTAGACTCGATTGAAACCTTTTCTAAATGATAAAACATTAAAAAATAACGATTTCGAGTCGACAACATATATCCGGAAAATTCGGATTATCGAGTATTTTAATAAATTATAACGGTGCTGACAAACAAAAACACGGTGTCCATATTGACACCGGATGACGGATGACATAAATTGAGAAGTGTTGCCAAATAGATTAATAATTTCGTCAAGGGGTACGGTAGACTCGATTGAAACTTTATCTGAATGATAAAACATAAAAAAATAATGATTTCGAGTCGACAACATATATCCGGAAAATTCGGATTATCGAGTATTTTAATAAATTATAACGGTGCTGACAAACAAAAACACGGTGTCCATATTGACACCGGATGACGGATGACATAAATTGAGAAGTGTTGCCAACACCACAAATAAAGAATCTGCTAAAATGGTGTTAAAATTGTGAAAAAATAATGCTATATAAACATGCTAAAAATTGTGATAACATTTTTCAATGTGAAATGAAACGTAACATAATTATAAAATTATTATTAATAAAAAAATATGTGTTTTAATCGACTATGTCCTATTATTATGTTATCAAATAAAATGTAAGTATCTTGGTGTTGGATCTTGCCTACAGAGCGTAGTGCGTTCTCTGGAACTGCGTAAGACTAGCAGCATTTCCTTGCCCTTTTTAAGTCGAATCTTATAATTATAAAAAAATAGCATTTAAAGTTTTTACCGACAAACAATTGCGTAGCATAATTTTTAATACTGAATGTTTAAAACTAAAAGAAACCCGTTCAATTTCGTCATTTGAAAGTGGTTGCGTTAAAAACGATATTGCTGACATAAATCTGCAATTCTGCATGTAATTTTAATGGTAAAAAACTTATTGTACAATTATTTTACATGCTAAAAATATGACGTATGCTAAATTGCAAATAAATATGCTAAACAAGATGAAAATATGCTAAATTTAGCATAAAAATGCTAAATTGGCATCACTGATCTTGAGCAGTCAAGTTTTTTATGTTTTGGCGTCGCATTTTGGTGCATTTGCCAGTGTCGAGTATTAAGTTTTAATAATTTTTGATAATATTGTATCAAAATAGTCACTGTCGTAGTCACGTTAAGGTCCAACCTTTAGTTAGTACCACAGATATCTAATATACTAGGTTAGTATGTAAGTGGTACCTAACCGAAGGTTAGGTACCTACTTAATGTTTTCAATGATCCGAAACATAAAATAGGACAGGAGTGTAGGCTATTAATTTTGTGAATGTAGTAATCAGACTCCACTGGCGAAGCAAAGGATACAGGCTACATAAAGTACATCATAATATATCACTAACCGGCCTTTTTGGAAATCTATGAGCCTTATGTCCAGCTGTGGACGTCCTACGGCTGATAGATAGATAGATAATCATAGAAAATATAATACTTGCCATACCTAATCTTTAAAGTTGACGTTGCCTTTCTTTTCATTTTATCAGAATGTATAGATACATTTTCAGTACTTATTCATTTAGTTTTGAGCAATTACTTTGGGATATTGTTTACACCCATCATTCCGAAATTACCTATTTTTTAATATATGTCTTTCATAATTGTTTTGCTTGACCTTCATCATTTTGTTATCAGCCATAGATGAAGGATAAGTTTTCGCTCAGAGCAAAGCGATCCTTCCTTCATCTATGCTCCTTGCATTTGGTAATCATTGGTAATCATTGTCATGATTGTAAAAAATTGATGCAGCGAAGAGCTCTTTCTTCGTAAAGATGGTGATCAAATAAAATTATGATGAGTGTGTGTGTATTATAAGTCATATTTCACCCGAGCGAAGCCGGGTTGTCATCTAGTAAATAATAATTTGAGGCACAGACGGAGGTGGGCGTACACGCTATACCTAAATAATTATTTTTCCCAAAAAATGGCACCACCGACTTCCACCTTATACAAAATCCGAATAGTTTGCACGAATCGATATGACATCCATGTACATTATTATAGATTTATCAAAAAGGGTTCAGACGGTTTCGATAAATTTAAATGGGACCACCTCGAGAGTATAAAAAACATTTTTAATCAGTTTACAATTGGCGAAAATATCGATGAACAATTTGAACATACACAAAAAAAATACATAGGTACAGACGAACATAGTACCTCCTCCTTTTTGGAAGTCCGTAAATATCTACAAAAAAAAACAACAATCAAATTGTGTAGGTAACAATAAATAATTGCAACCATCTCAATAGAGGCACATTTAATAATATTATTGTAGCGTCGGTATATAAAAGATTAGTTTAAATCAGCAGCAGACTTGTAAATTAATTTAATTATCTAATTTACATATTAAAACCTATAAAAACTGTCTGGCTTTAGCTATTATGGTACGATTTTTTACTTTTCTGCCAACCGGTTTAGGAGCTTCATTTTCAATTTAGGTTTAATGATATTGATTAATTACAAGTATAACATGTTTTTTGGTTTATTTACGCAACTACGCGAAAGGGATAGCTTAATCGTAACATGCCTACAAGTTAGGTAGCTCAAAACTCACACAATCGTATAGAATTCAAGAATGCCTGGACGAGATTGATAGCTAAGGCCGCCATTTCAAGCCCTCCAATCGTAATGTATTTTTATTACAGACTTCCAAAAAAGGAGGTACTATGTTCGTCTGCATGTATTTTTTGTGTATTTTTTTATCGCGAATAAGTCTTCGCTTGACCGCCAACTTGCCTGATGGTAAGCGACGTTGTGGTCGAAGATGAAGCACGCAGACCTAGAAGATACTTATTTACTCTGACCTTGAAAAGCTTTAGATTTAGTGTATGTTCATTTATATTTTCTACAACTGTGCACAGATTTAAAAAAAAAAAAACCTTTTCATTTCGAAAGTGTATACTCTCGAGGTGGTCCCATTTAAATTTTATCGAAATCGGCTAATCCTTTTTTGATAGCGTTTGTGAAACCACCATCTCTAGCACAACAGGACCAGCGTGTTGCATATGACCCAATCACCCTTAGTGGGCAGGCCTATGTTCAACGGTGGACTGTGAAAGGCTGACATAGTACACTATCTATTTAAAATTAAATGACTATTTCTGCCCCGCTTAGATATTTAACGCGCAATTTTCACGGTTGTCAAAGCTGTATTGTTCACAACTTCACGGTTCATTTCATCAATTTGTCATTTAAAATTGTCGTCAAAAATACGCGTGTAAATTGATTGACTACAGCTATCTATGCATAGACTTTAACCACCTTACCACAAAAGATTTAAACACGCTTTAAACACTATTTAACCATGCTATTTGTTCCGCAAAACATTGCCTAAAGCGTGCGTAAAACTATTGTGGTTCGACGGTTAAGGTTTTCTCACGATATACGAGTAATTATGTTGTTAAAGGAATGTGACTATTGTGAGGAAACCTGCATACGTCCGGAAAATATGCACTGGCAAATGCAGCGTAAGATGTCCTGCGACGAGTTGGACAGATGACCTCATCAAGTCAGCAGGATCGCGATGAATGTAATCTTTTCAGCGCTTTCAACTCGTCTTATTGGAGGCCTACGTTCTGCAGTGGATGTTCTATGGCTTATAGATGGACGTGAATCTACTAAGCCGTAACTGGGCCAGCAGGTAGAGGCCTATGTCCAACAGTTCTATTAAAGAGATTAATACTGATCCGGATATATGTGTGTATAAAGTGAGATCTACTCGAAAAATGTGTCATTCTGGATGCGGGCCGCTTTCGACCAGCTTTATTGGAAATCCATTGAGGAGGCCTATGTACAGCGGAGGACGTCCTACGGCTGATGGGTGGATGGGTGATATACTCGATTATTTTAATCTTGATCGAGATGCATCTATACACTTCATAGAAAAAATCAGCAAACACCACAGTAACATAACTATAGTCTTTATATATTTTTGCAGAAAATTCTATACAGTGTTACTGGACTGATTTATTACTGGTAATCAATTAGCATCCTTTTAGGGGCTTATTCTGTACATCAAAACTATCAACTTTTATTCAACGACTTTTATCAAATCTCAAAAAAGAGCTGTTCCATAGAAAAATATCGTTCGCCCTCGGCAAAACGTATCGAACTGCTATTTTTTTTGTTTTGACAAAAGTCGCAGAACAAAAGTTATTAGTTTTGATCTACAGCATAAAGCCCTAAAAGGATGCTAACTGATTACTAATAACCCTGTATAGTTAAGAATATCGTAGTTTAGAACAAAACTGAACGCTAAAAACACAAGCACTAGAGCAAAATATTGCAATTTTCTTAGTTTTAAATACTTTTTCACGGCACGTTCACAATGCACAAGTAAACAATATGTTATTGTCTGCTCAGGAGACGAGACTGGCTAGGTTTTGCATAAACAATAATAAAATAAGACTAATTATATTTATTTATTATTATACTCACGTGATACTATTCCCGAGAGATTGATGTATCGTAAACAATGCCGATTGTGAGGGTAGGTAACCTCATAATTTGCATCCTGCAAGGACCTTACTTGTAGAACGAATCAAACTTTTTGGCGGCTGTGATGTTAGCTGCAAGCTGCACAACTCAATCCTGACTGATACTGACGTAACAGCTGCACGGGATTAGGTTTAGCGCTGCTTGTATTAGGCAATTGCCTAGGGGCCCCGTGAACGCAAAAAGAACTGGACAAGTGCGCGACAGCCTCGCCACCAAGGGCCGTAAACCAAGATGCCTGGTATTGAAAAACTAGTGAACCCTTGTAATGTGTAAGTCCCATTATCTTGGAGCCTTTCTTGTGAACACTGTGAAATTCATGCAAGTCTTATGATTTTCCTAACATTATAAAATAAAGTCGATAAGAGGGCAGAGAGGTACGCTTTGCAGTGTCGACTCCTTTTGGTTAGGTACTTAATGGTAAATCCATACGGAAATTCCAAAGACCTCAATGTTCTAGTGTTCAGTGTAAAAATGTTTTGTAATGAAAAAATTTAAGAATGTTCTCGAATCATAGCTGAGAAGACAATTGTCTCGACCAACCAGTGGTTTGATAACTTTGATAGTCCACCGTCACTCTTGCCTTATTTTGGTTGATATAATATTTATTCATGAATTCCTATTGGTTTTATGTACTGGAAAACTACGTTTATCCAGAGGCCCCACCAACTTCCAGTGACAAAAAAAAACAATGGAAAAACCTTGATTTTTGCGCTACACTTGTGTTTCATGTATTTCGGCAAAAAAATGTTCCCACAACAAACGAGCCGAGAACCTCATTGGGCAAACGCGTGGTCTTGGCGTTCCCTCCCGCTCGCTCATGCGTCGAAAGTAATAAGCGTGAGCAGGATAAAAAGCGAAACTCAACACCAGCAGGTTTAGTCGATAAGGACTCTGCTTATGCCCTTTAACGGGCAGCGAGTTGTAACGAGAAATGTGAGACAGTCGGTGCCGGGCGTCAACTGGTTTGTGCTTACCTCAGAACTTTAAATTCCATGACATGATGAACTCTACGAGAAAATATCCAGTCCCTTGGAAATTAGAATCATAAAAATGTACCGTTTTTTTTATTATAATTATTTTTGACAGTTTGCAGAGCCCGCCTAGGGAAATACCACAGTTTTACCAGTTATACAAGTATCATTGTCATCCGCAGACTTCTTTACCTCACTACGTATTAGTGAGTAAGTATAGGACTCTTCCTTGTGGTGGCATCTGTCTCGATCCTGTCGTATCGTAGTGTCCATGTTTGACCGGCGATTTTCACTATATCGTCAACCCACCTTGCCGCTGGACAACCAACGCTTCACTACCTTTGTTATTGAACCAAGCATTAGGTACGAAAAATGCAAGAATTTTTGGCACATACACCTTCGAGCAAATATAGTCACAATCGTGCAAAAAAGTGTTCGAGCCAAAACCCTGCCCAAGTTACGTAGTGGGCAGGCTTTTTAGTTAGTCGTAAGGCGATTGCAAGCCGACTACAACACCCCGCGATGCTAAAGTGCTCGGTTACAAGCACTAATTAGATGACATAACGTGGAGATTCGAAAAAACGGGTCATTGTGAATTATTTACTTAATGTAAATATCTAAGTCGATATGTATGACGGTGGTCGGACATTTTTTTACTACTTTCACTTAGGGACTGTGGCTCTGTGGGTATTTGCTCGTAGAATTTAGCACTGAAAGGCTACTAGCAAATTTTTGCGCAAGGAGATTCAGAGTGTATCGATGTGTGCTTTGTTACAAACGAGTTCTGAATACTAGACTATGACTGGTACAAGCCATACCCCAGAACTTAGAGAATAAACAACTAAATAAATAAAATAATAAATAAAATAAAAATAAAAACCATTTATTGCAGGCACGGAGACCCAGAGTTACACAAATTTAGCTAAAATAATATAAAATAAATTGTTACACCTGTATAAGGGGTGTAACGTCCAGTCTTATAAATAGTTCTACCGCACAATAGTGCCGAGTCGATAAAGATAGTAGGTACATATATTCATTTTTTGTTCGCGTCCATGTGGACAGAAACCCAATGCTCAAACAAAGGGCTGCGGAAGTCGTCAGAGACAGCCACAAGAATTTCGTTGTCGGAATGTCGCAGACGCTGCCAAAACGAGGCCACCCTAGATCTTATTACTGCAAAGAAGTCGGGAACCCCCGCCTCAGCAAACATGCTCGACGCGCTGCAGCACCGCGGTAGCTTCATAAGAGTTCGATATGCGTCATTATACTGAACTCTTATCGTGTTTATTGCTTTCCGCGTGAACTTTATCCACAACTGGCACGTTTACATGCATAAGCAATAAGCTTTGAAAAGAGTGGTCTTTACGTCTGTACTGCATTTAGCGAATCGGCGGGCGAGCATGTTGCTTCTGACTGCGAGGGCTCTCCGCTCTCGTTCAATAAACAACTAAAGTATTAATACTCTAAGCCCCAGAAGAATTACAAGTAGTATTGCTAAATTTTACTCAGATAAAAACTACGTTGCATGATACGTCAAAATCACCAGTTGGAATGCCAAAATGGTTAAAATTTAGTTAGATTAGGTCATTTCTTTTTCGGAAATTGGAACCCTCTAGTTCCTTCTTACTGGTTCAAATCTCAGATCATTTTACCTTCCTACTTTTTACCTTTTTGAATTTGGACACCCGAGATAGCTCCATGCTAGTTTATGAAACTCTTCGAAATAACGAAGTTCATGTGCATCTTTATCTAACACCTTTTAAATTTCATGTTTAAAATAGGACAAAGTGATGTATATCTCTTACTATTTTATAGTATTGTATCTAGTGCTTTGTCCTTATTCTATGGGCCATAGTGGCATACGTGACATTTGATTAGGCAAGACTTTTTGATAGGCTTGCATTTAACTACATCTTGCCTGACTTCCAGACTGACGGACTCGCGCTAAGCTACTCAATTTACTAAGGTCCTTTCCCAAGCGGACTCTACAATAGCCCTACCACAACAAAACCTGTATTTCAATTCCAAATAGGCTAGAGTTGCATTTGACCTCATTTCGTAACGCCTCACAGGCCGCCATTAGAAAGGGGTCACAGGCCCAGAGCAGCACATCCATCACTGCATCTTATTGCTCCACTCTCTGCCCTAATCAGGAAATATTCAATTGCAGCTTCCGGCAACTTTTTCTGCGATTTATGGCGAACTTGCAAAGATAAAGTGACTCAGACTTTGGGGAAGTAGACCTTCTTTGTATTTTTTTTTACTCGTATCGCTAATCTTGATTTTATGTGTGTTAATGTTAAAGTAGCAAAGAGTGTCCATTTGCACTGTCGCCTATATTTCGAGATACTCCTTGACAGACCGCCTTGAACTGCTGGGGCTAACACTTACTTCCACATTGAACTACGGCACGTACCTAGAACCCAATTGGCTGGTATGAAGCTGGGTATCCTGAACAAGGTTAGGCGGTATTTCACACCGGGACATTTCCTTACTCTGTATCAAGCACAGATCCGTTCTTGTCTCGAATACTACCTTCTTTGGGATGGCTCGGCTAAGTATCAGCTCGAGGTCTTGGAATCGGTGGACCGGCGTGCTGTTCGGCTTATACGTAATGAAAAGTTAGTTGCAAAAAACTTCATAGCCTGGAGCATCGCCGTAGGGTTGCGAGTCTGTCCATTTTCTATAGCATTCATTTCGGAGAGTGTGCATCTGAGCTACACGACTTTATCCTACCATCCCCTTTTTAGTACAGGACAAGTAGGAGGACGCCACATTACCACCCCTGCACTGTCGATTTTCCTTCGATACGTACGAAGCGGATTGATTCAACAATTCTGATTCGTACCGCCGGGGAATGGAACAGTCTTCCTGCTTTCCTGTTTCCTGAGAGATATAATCTAAAGCTTTTCAAGGTCAGAGTGAATAGCTTCATCTTCGACCACAACGTCGCTTACCAGCAGACGAGATGGTGGTCAAGCACGGACTTATTCGCGATAAAAAAAATGTAGGTATGTGAGAATTTTTAAGGCCTTTTCCCAGGACTTCGCCACTGCTATTCTGCGATGGGATGCATCAACAGATACAATCTGTAGTCTCCAGAACCTATACGGACCTATTTGGCAACTAATCTCTAGAGGGTTATTGAGAAAGGTTATGCTAAGCCGAAGAGGTGATTCAGATCATCATTTCGAAAAACTTTTACTATGGGACCAAAACGGAACTCGAGAAAAAAGACAGACACTGTCCCTTGCATGAACTGTTGCACGTATGTGCAACAGTAAATGCCATGAGACGGACAAACTTGATATAGTCGAAAAACGACTCTATTTTAGACAGCCTGTTAAACTTTAACGTCATCAACCAAAGACGTTAAACCAGAAGCGAAAGTCCCTAATCTTTGTTATCACGCTATCAACCACATGACTGTTATCGGACAAGGAATTTAAGACGTCGACACACTCCTGCCTATGCTGTGACGGGGATTAGATAAGAGATATAATCCTTATCAGTGTGACTTTTATTTTCCATTGTGAACCGATTTCCTATATTACTTAGATAGCGAATTTGGCGGATTGTGTCACATGACTTTGTTTACTGTATTTTTTTTATTGATAAATGGAATGTTTGAGAAGTTTTTTTTTATATTAGTGTGCGTATTTACTTATATCTATACTGAAACTCTCTATCTATATGCTAATAGTTTTTTTATTGTTCATACCGAATTATTTTATCAGGTGATGTTAAAGTTAAAACAACTGGCGGTCTTCTTGATCGCTCTTTTCTAAGCAACCTATGAATACAAAGAGTTTACACGTTTAGTATTAAATAATCACAAAATAAAATGCTGGAACATGCAGATTATTTTAATACAGAAAACCCAAAAAAAAAACATTTTGGTATAGGTTATTCAATCCACTCTTTTTTTTTATACCTACTGAAATAAAATATATTAATTAAAAAATATCATTATACTACGGAAAATATCGCGAAATAAAACATGAGATATATACTAGTTAAATACTTCTTTTAAAATACCTACGGAACAAAGTAGGACTTAGGATCTAAACCGTGCTAAACCAACAAAATAAATCTTCCAGGACTTTCAGTTTCCTTATGCTTTTTAGAGCGTAACGTTTTCGCGAGGATAAACTAAGCACAAACCATCTACTATTCTCATTATCTGTGATCAACAATCAGTCTGTTAGTACAGGACATTACCTAGGTATGTTATGAGATGTATTTTTATAGCTTCAGGTAATAGGTATTTCATTGAAACAATGGAATGGCCGCGGAACAGCGTACTCAGAGGAAATGGCCCGACGGATATGAACATTTATTGAATCTTGTGATTGGGTCTTTTAGAAGTAATAGAATATTGTAGTTTTTTATTATAGAAACTAATACAAATTGAACAAATGTGTAAATTACACGTCATGCTGTTTGCCCTAAAATATTGCATGAATGAGTAATACCTGTGTTATATCTATCTATACTAATACATATGTATAAAAATGAATCGTGGTTGTTGGTCTCGCTAAAACTCGAGAACGACTGAACCGATTTGGCTAATTTTGATCTTGAAATATCTGTGTAAGTTAAGGGAAGATTTAAAACGGTGAGAAAATTTATAAAAGTTGCGAGAAAAATAATACAAAACATTAATTTCATTTTCTTATACAAAATGTTGCTGCAAAATGTAAAATTTGTCATTGCCAGTTGACAGATGGTGAGATGAAGTTCACCGGGTCAGCTAGCTCTAAATAAAATTACTTACAGGTCCTTCGATCTCTCTTAGGTTATATGATGTAACAAAATATTTTCAATATTTTATTGTTCTACCAATAAAGGATAAACTTATACATTCACTGGCAATAAAATCAATAACGTGCTTGGTGAAACAACGGGGGTGTTGATCCGGATGGCGTGGGTTCTAAGCCCGCTAGGTACATATTTTATTAACTGTTTTTGTTGGAGTTGTCTTTGCCAAACACCAAAATGGCGTGATGAGACATCCAAAATTACCACCTGGATGAGAATAGTTAATAATATAAATATAGTTAAAAAAAAACTAAAATCTCGCTAAAGAGTCATCAATTTTTTTTTATAAATGCGTTGTCGTCTGTCTTTGATAGGTGTGTAAAGAAAATCTGATCGCTCAAAGTAGGTCAAAATCGAGCTCAAAGGGGTTGGTTACAAGCAAGCAAGCAAACATACAGGTGAAACTAATAAA
This sequence comes from Hypomecis punctinalis, assembly GCA_949316475.1. Taxonomy (NCBI): domain Eukaryota; kingdom Metazoa; phylum Arthropoda; class Insecta; order Lepidoptera; family Geometridae; genus Hypomecis; species Hypomecis punctinalis. Next base: position 1,833,997 of record OX438819.1, on the reverse strand, counting down.
AGCGTGTTAAAAATGGGGAGAGTCGGTGAAAGATGGTAGAGGTTAATACTCAGCAGTAGGCTTAATGAAACTGGTACTTAATAATGATGATGAAGTAGCAAAATAACTATTATTAAAACATCAGAAAAAAAACATCACCATCATGGTTCAGCCCACTGCAATGGCCTACTTATATCTGAAATAATCTGAATGTTAGCGGTTGTGATATGGCTCGCAAAACCGAATTTGTTTTCGAAAGACCTGTTGCAGGGCGCGCAGTGCAACTGGCCACTGGGTGCCACTGGTATTATATGTGTAGGTATAGGAAGGCTTTGGGCGGGTCTTATTGATAAGGGGTTTGGTGCCCTGCAGGCCAATCGCACTAAAAATTACAGCTAAACCACAATTAATCGTATCGCGCTAATGATTTTGACAAAAGTTGAAACGCAACTCAAAAAGCTTACTCGTAGTCACACTGGTGTAACAAAGCGGTGTAACCACGAGTCTGGACCCAATCAGAGTCAGAACGAAACCGCTGTTATACGAACGGTTGGTGTCTGAAGTTTAGCGCGATACCGAATTCCTTAAAGCTGAATTGAAACTTAACTACAATTGCAACCGAACTTTAACTGGATTACAACAGAGAACGCAGCTGTTTAAAATTAACGCGATTGGCCTGCTTATCTTAGACTGTACTGTACCAGCCTTTTTAATAATCAACTACAGGACGTAGGCCTACCCACGAAGGGTGATTGGGCCATATCCACCACGCTGGCCCAGTTCGGGTTGGTGGATTCACATGACATGACTTTTTCCACGGACGTATGCAGGTTGCCTCGCGATGTTTTCCTTCACCGTAAAGCCAGTCGTGTGATATTCCGTATAAATTCCAAGGAACTCATTGGTACGGGACTAGGATTTGAACCCACGACCTCACGATTGTAGGGTAATCTTACACACGCTTTTCCTCAAAGTTGGCGATGGCGACAGCCTTACGGACAAAGTTGCGTCGGACGAAAAGTGCGGACAAACCTTCGCACGGGATGTCAAGTGCGGAAAGATGGCTCTTTGGGACATCCTTATAGCGTAGGTATTGACCACGAGCTATGCACTTCCCCTCCTTCGGATGCGAGTAGAAGACAGCTGTAGGCAGCCTAGACAAGATGACAAGTACAAGATGACCGGGAAGGGCCTACTTACGCCCTCTTTCGCCAAACTTCTATATTTCTATTGTATATAATTCGCCATATCACAAAAAAACCGGACAAGTGCGAGTCAGGCTCGCACATCGAGGGTTCCGTACAAACACGTTGTTAAAATAATTAAAAACCTGTTTTAGCATGTGTTAATGAAGTTCTTTTATATGATACCTTACATGATACGATTTACTTATTATGAACCCATACGTTGTGAATTTTGAGGCCCTATTTTTTGTGATTTTTTTATTAATTTTTTACAGTTTTCAGATTTATTCCTATATGTGTACTCTGAGACAATGCTTCTCGCCAAATTTGATAGTTCTATGTCAACGGGAAGTACCCTGTAGGTTTTGATTTTTGTGAGTGCAAAATATGCGGTTTTTTACGACATAAACGGCTCTAACTTTTTTAAACGATAACTGAGAAGTTTTTCTTTTACACAACTGCAAGAGATCATAGATATACGTATACAGTTTAAATTTCAACTCAATACCATTACGCGTTCCCGAGATAAAGAGTCTTGACATACACACAGACGGACAGACGGACAACAAAGTGATTCTATAAGGGTTCCGTTTTTTCCGTTTGAGGTACGGAACCCTAAAAATAGGAATAAAATATATTTTCTCATACATTTTACTGATTCCAAGGCGGTACGAAGTGCACCGGGTTATGAACCTATGAACGCTCGTAGAAATCTAGAATATATTTTATACATTGCACCCTGACAATGACTGACAAAATAAGTCAACAAACTTACTTATCAAGCAAAACATTATGCAACAAGCATATGATCCTTATCAGTAACAATCTAATCAGCAGTACCTTATCAGATGTTATCATTGATAGCAATACAGGTTACAAGAGTAGTACATTTTTAAATTTTTATCGCCATTTTGGCAATGGCCTTGGCAGATCTTAGCTAGAGATTTTGAAAATAATTTAATTTAATATCACTGACTTTTCGGTGAAAAAAAAAAACCGGACAAGTTCGAGTCAGGCTCGCACATCGAGGGTTCCATACAAACACGTTGTTATAATAATTAAAAACCTGTTTTAGCCTTTTAGCATGTGCTAATGAAGTTCTTTTATATGATACCTTACATGATATGATTTACTCACTTTGAATTTTGAACCCATATTTTGTGAATTTTGAGGCCCTATTTTTTTGTGATTTAAATAAAAATGTACAGTTTTCAGATTTATACATATTTATACATAAACTTTTCGGCTCTAACTTTTTAAACGATAATTGAGAAGTTTTACACAACTGCAATAGATCATAGATATACGTATACAGTTTAAATTTCAACTCGATATCTTTACGCGTTCCCGAGATAAAGAGTCTTGACATACACACAGACGGGCAGACAACAAAGTGATCCTATAAGGGTTCCGTTTTTTTCCGATTGAGGTACGGAACCCTAAAAACGTGAGGAAATCTGCATACGTCATACATCTTCATCATTTCAGTGTTGAAATTGGAAAGTCATAGGATATGTACTTACAGGTGAAGCCGTAGTGGTCTAGTGGTAGTGATACCTGCCTCACATTCGTGAGGTCGTGGGTTCAAATTCTCTCCCGTACCAAAGAGTTATTTGTAACTTATGTACGGTATTTCACACCATTGGCTTTTTGGTGAAGGGAACATAGTGAGGCATACGTCCGTAGAAGGAATTCGATGGTGTAAGTAAATCCACCAACCCGCACTGGGCTAACGTAGTGGATATGGCCTTCGTGGGTAGGACTACGTCCAACAGTGTACTATTAAAAAGGCTGATACAGTACAGTACTAGAAAAACCGCTCATAAAATTATCAGCTCTAAGTGTTGTATCCATACAACTCTACAACTCATCAACATCCATACAACTCCTCCAGATTATTATCGCTCTTTATGTAATCGGTTAAGAAGATCATAACTAGACTTGCCTTCCTGGTTGATAGTAAAACGACTCCTCAGTTATCAGTGCATGAATGAACAATGAAATATGTAATTACTAAATTACTCGTGAATCGTAAACTTCATCTCTAGCTAGACTGGCCAGACCAAGACGGTGGAATGTAACACGTATGTATATGTATTGCTTTTATCCAGTGGTTTGGCAAATTAAAGTGGCAGTAGGTATGGCACATAGTACTTAGTACGAGAACGCTCGCTTTATAAGCGTGGGGTAGCGTATCGTCCCAACCCATAACAATGACTTATTAGTTATTACCGACTTCCAAAATGGAGGAGGTGCTACGTTCGTCTATGTTTTTTGTGTATGTTGATCAATGTATTTAAAAAATATTTTTGATTTTGAAAAAGTATACTCCCGAGGTGGTCCTATACACAATCACCCTGTATAAATACTAGTAGTTCGGCCGGACTTGGACCTCGCGGTGTTCCTATATCATAAATACTGTGATTTCAAAAAAAAAGGTATGATACTTTGGCAATGTTAATTAAAATAGGTAATAGGTACTATTATTAGGTGAAATATTTAAAATATAAATTTCTACCAAAAATTGCTATTCTCTGCTACAATGTTTGAATAATGCTCTAAATCTGGTCATACTGGAACACTCGCAGAAGTCCCATAGCTTACCGGGCTTCTTAGAACAATGAGAGCGGTTATTCTTATAATTATAAACAAAATACTTGAGCGTGCGGTGATATTACGTGATCCGCAACTCCCGCAGAAAGTGGCGCCGCCCGCGCCGGTTTGCCTCTTGAACACGACCTTGATATCTTCGCAACCACTGAACAGAAGATGCTCAAATTCGAACTTAAAAAATTGTAGGTATTTACATATACTACATGCGCAAAATTTCATGAAGATCGGTGAAGCGGTCCTCGAGTTATCGTCGAACAAACATACATACAAATATACAAACCTACCAAAATACAATCACACATACACATACAAGTGCTGATTTGTCCCAGTAGACTCTGATACATCGTTTTCCTCGGTCCAATTATTGAAATCGGCTACGCTATTTTTGATAAATCAACAATAATGTACAGTATTTGTTGCTATACATACATCATCTGCGAAAATTTCAGCTGTCTAGGTATCATGGTTTATGAAATACAGCCTGGTGACAGACGGACATACGGACATCGGAGTCTTAGTAATAGGGTCCTGTTTTTACTCTTTGCGTATGGAAACCTACAAATGTGCCCATCGTCTTGAGAATCTCCTTCATCTTACATCGGTTTCAAAATACAAGCCAGATGAGTATATTTTACTTATATGAGCAGCTAATTTTACTTGGTGTTAGACTACAACTGATATTAAGTGAAAGTGTGATTGCACGTAGACACCTATTCACATATCCGTTGGTATCACATAATCCAACATTTATTTTTCACACTGATAACAGCCCAGATATTTGATAAACAAAGCGCTGAACAATCTTAAGACAATCAACGTCACTTCCAGAATACATTTACTTATCATTGAATTTTAAATTGAAATTGTGAGAATAACTGAATCACATTGAACTCTAAGAATTAATTTAAATACCTATTTTTAAAAATACTTCAGTTTTTTTTACTGTGGTTGTTTGTGGTCTCACCGCATCCTGCCCATTCTTAAGGTTAAATAGATAGATATACTCTTTATTTAAAATCATATAAATATGACAAGTATTATAGTTTTAAAATGGTGGCCTTATTACCAGTAGCAATCTCTTTCTAGCAAACAAGCCTGCATGCTTACCTAGAAGGTACCTATGACTGTCTCAGTGGCCCAATGTTTAGTGACCCTGACACATGGATCAAAGAGGTGTGGATTTGAATCCCACCCAGGGCAAAAATTTATATGATGAACAATGGAACATAGGTGTTTGCTCTGTGTCCAGCTGTTAATATCAATATAAGTATGTATTTAAAAGATAAATATAATTATGTAGTATATCAGTCTCTGGCAGCCATATGACAAGCTTTGCTTAGTTTGGGGTCAGAGACCGTGTGTAAGATGTCCCCTTATATTTAATTATTCCATCATCATCACATCAGCTTCACAACATCCAGTGCTAGGCATAGGCCTCCCCAAACATTACTACTCTTCTTTGAGGTTCTTTTCTTTTTTTATTCTGTCCAGCCAATAATTTTTCCCAGCTTCTACAACACTTTGAAACTCTTTGTTAGCTGGATGCAAATTCAAAAATATTTTAGAGATTTACTGTAAAAGTGAATACACAGAATAATTAGATATAACTAAAATGAGATACTAAAAACAAACATCATTATCATTTATGAGAGGAGGGATTCAAAACAATTTTAGTAAACAATATTTCTGGGACTTATTTGATGGAGACAGAGAGGGCATGTGTGAGGATAAGCATGAGAAAAAAGGATAGCACTAACTGACCATCTGCATTTTTTTTGCAATGCATGAGTAAGAGTGACCATTTCAAATTGAAATTGCAATTTGTGATAATAAAGAAAAGTAAAACTTTTTGAAACACAAAAACACTTTATTACATGCGCTGTAAAAGAAAATCTATATATTGCAGCGACTGTGCGAACCAGGAAGCCGAAAGAAATTCGCATTTTCTAGAACTAGAAAGTTGCAAAAAGTTTTCAAACTTAAACTTACCAATGTATTCTGATATCCCAAACCGGACTCATCGTCGGAAGTCTCCTCCTTGTTCTGTATCTCCTTCATTTTCCACCAGAAAGTTCTTCAATTTGCACACAAAACTGTTTTATCAAAACAAAACAGAACACACCGCGCGCTACGAAACGAATAACTTTTTTATTATTTGAGACGAATAGCCGAGGTTCAGAGCGTCCGGCCGCGGTCAGGCATCTCCCCGCTCGTCTTGTGGGGACCGTACGATAACAATAAGATAATTTTGTAATTGACCAAACGCGATTTCATGCAAATTGCTCGCGCCGCCGACGGATATCAACACACGTTCACGCAGAACGTCATGCAATGACCGACTGACATTTGTGACAAAAAGTGACAGCTACGCAGCGCGCATTCAAAAGAACTATAAACCTCTAGCCTTGAACTTGAACTTGATTATTATCCATTATCTATTTAATTACTAAGTAATAACAAAACTTTACTGCACACACCCATAGGTATCAAATTAGAATTATGCACGAATTATGTCACTATTTATTTTTATTCGTAAAGCACTACCGAACGTAATGATTGGAAATCAAATACTGCTAAACTTGAAACAATAATCATCACTCAAAACATCGTATTTGGAACGCAACTAAATCGTTTTTACAAACACCGAGCGTTCGGTTCCGCATATGATTTCATATTATATATTAGTCTGTGGATTTCATTATTATTTTATAATCGGCGAATTAGTGTTTTTGAGACATTTTAAATGAAAACGCCGCTATTGATAAAGTCCAATAATAGGTACCACTTTAACTCAATTATATTACTGTACTGAGGAAAAAAGTTCGCTACAATGACCAGCAGAAAATCCTTGATCTTGACCGATTGATAAATCAGGTAGATACCTACCTATCTAAATGAACATAAAAACATTGTAGGTAAGTATATACCTAAGCTATTTTGTTCATGGTCGAACGACCGGCAGACAATTTACTCCAGCACTCGATATACTTTATTTCCTTCTAAATATAGAAGAAACTACGTAAAATTTTATTAGACAACCTAAACTGCTATATTTTATTTTCAAACTCAATTTAATTGCTATCGAAAGCACCTATTTAATGCCTATTTACTTGTCTCATTACTTAAATTAAAATAGTAGGTAAGTACAATTTATTTCAAGTACTTAGACTTACCTAAATACCGCTGTTTGATTTCAATCATAGGTAGTTACTTATATAACCATTCTATTTAACTAAAGTAGCAAAAAATTATAAACAACAAGCACCCATTCTTAAATAACACGACTAGGTACTCATCAGTAACAAGACTTCACCATAAAATTAAAATTATTCGGCCAAGTGCGAGTCGGACTCGCGCACTAAGGGTTCCGTACCGTATGGAAACTCCCCTATATTTTATTTTAATTTATTTGTATATTTTTGAAGGGAATATACAACTTAATATTCTGTGAATCAATCATTTATTTCACAAAAATTACAATACATCAAAGCTACATAAACATTTCAATCTTAATTTTAAATTAGAATTATTATAAAAAGATAAGGTTACAGCGTCTCGTAAACAGCTGTACTAGGAAACCCTGTGTTACAACTGCTTAAATTCCTGTCTCCGTTGAGATTATAATTTATATTTATTTCATTTAAGTATTACACATTAAAGTTTTAAATATATGTATATTATGATTATAACAAAATGATTTCAGAATATGTTTACATTATTCTTGCGAGATTTCATTCAAAATAAAATAAAAAATAAACAGGCAGCTAATACAATGAAGAACATTTTGATAAAAGAAAAAAAAATCGTTTAATTTGAATATTTCATCCATCAACTGTCACGTTTGTTAATATCGAGCGAAAAACTGCTGTGGGCCCCTTCTGATAGACTAACTTGATAGTCTAAAAATTCAGGTTTGTTGCCGCTTTAACATCAAATACTAAAAACAGAGAAAAAACCTACTAAAGGAAGCTTTTTTTAAACTTTAAGTAGGTTTTTTTTTTCTGTTTTAGTATTTGTTGAATACCTACGTCATCTGTGAAAATTTCAACGATCTAGCTATCACTGTTCATGAGATACAGCCTGGCGATAGACAGATAGACAGGCAGACGGACAGCGGCGTCTTTGTAATAGTACCGTTTTTAACCTTTGGGTACGGAACCCTAAAAAACTACGCTATCAATAAAATAACCTCATACAAAATACATCTCATCGATTTTTTGTGAAAGCTAATTAAGTTAGGTAATTATGCTTCGTTGTCTGGAAGAAATCGCTTAAAGCGATAAGGTCGCCAATTAGAAACCTACCGTCTTACCACAAAAGTTTTATGCATACTTTAGACAATGTTTAACTGTACAAATTACACGGATAAACAAAGTTCAAAGCGTGTTTAACCACGTTTAAACTTACCTACTTTTGTGGTAAGGCGGCTATTGTTTTGTTTTTGTACTCATAATCTGTTTTTTTTTAATGTAATTTGGTTATCTAATAAAGTATTGTTGTTTGTTTGTTTGTATCCTTCTTTCTGGGTAGTCAGGTAATAAATAAAAATATCAAATAACTGGTAATAATTAATTTATTGCATTTTATTCAATGTAAAACTCACGTCTCTACCTACGTAAAATTGTGATTATATATTAATCTTTGTATTTATAAAGTATTTTAATTATGTTACTTATAGCCAAGTATTATTTCTGTCATATTCTTTGAAAATGATTTACAATTAATTATTATGTAAAGAGGTACTTAGAAATGCACTAAGCCAATAGGAAATCACCTAGTACAATACATAAACCTAGGTGGTGAATGGTTTGAAACTAACCACCTTACCACAAAAGTTGTACACACGCTTTAGACAATGTTTAACACTACAAATTGCACGGCTAAACAGTGTTTAAAGCGTGTTTAAATCTTTTGTGGTAACACTGAAAATATGAATTTACTGAACAGTTTAGCTATTTTTCATTTAGCTAAACTTTAGTAGTTGCCACCTAAAGTTTAGCTTAATCAACAAAATACTTTGGTTACTAGTAGCTCATTAAGTATAATAAAACATTTGTTCAGTTAATAAGTACAACATTTTCGGTAATATTCTAATAAACGAATTTACTAAATGCATTTTTACATAACTGCTCGGCTATTATAGCTAACCGATTAGCTATAAGTAGCTTAATATTATTGTAGAATAATGTAGTGTTTTGTAGATTTAGCTATTTATTTTACTAAACAGGTTCATTACTTTTTTACATAACTTTTAATTTATGTTACCAAAAATTGCATGTCCGCTAGGTTAAACTGTTGTTACAAAAAAAATTGTACCACCATTTTACACAGTTTGTGCAATAAATTTTTACTTTACTTTATTTAGCTAATATTAACCAAGCATTTAGCAGTCCTTCGGTAGCTAAACAGTTGTGTAAATTTTTACGGGAAATTCGGTAATTAACTTACAATTATTTTTCTCAGTGAAGGCGGTATGTATTTTAACTTTTTGACGATTCTCTTTTGTGCGTTAGGTAGATCATAGGTAGGTACTTCAAGTTCAAGTTCTATCGAAATTGGCTGAACCGTTTTTTGCAAAATCGATAATAATGTAAAAATTACTACGTTAATGATACATTTGAAATATGATCTAGAATTACACAGTATTTAGCATTTACCCCCTTTACAGCATTATTAAATAATTTTGTACTTGCATTAAATGACGAGACCTATTGTTGGCGGTACTATGTATTATTTATTTATTTAACACTTTATTGCACACCATTTGTACAATAGGAGGACTTAACGCTAAATAGCATTTTCTGCCAGTCAACCTACAGGTATAAGACATTGGGAAGTAGGCATGAATAAATAGACAAAGAGATAAATTAACTACAATCAACACAGATCAAAACTATAAAACTATAAAATATATATATATATATACTAAATAATGATACAATTTCAAAATAAATAAAATACATAAACTTACATAAACTATTATATTAAATAATAAGATGATAACTAGTAACAGATAAAAATAGCTTATCCTATGTGTTCGAGATTTTGGACAATTTTAAATAATTATTATTATACAGATTTTGTATTTTATTTCATCACCCTATTTTTATTTTATCACCCTTCGTGGGTAGGCCTACGTCCTGCAGTGGACTATTAAAAGGCTGGTACAGTACAGTACAGTACAGTACAGTATTTTATTTATAGTATTAAGCTCGATACGTCAATAAAAGTTTCTGATTCTGATTCTGATTCAATACAAAAAGAGAATCATCAAAATCGGTTCATTGGCAGAGTAATCGCGTAACACACATACAAAAAAAGTACCTACCTACAGTCGATTTGAAAACCTTCTTTTTAAAGTCGGCTAAAAATGAACGAACATTTTTAGCCGACAAATCATTACCTATATAGCAAGTTCTCCCTTCAACTTAGTCCAATCAAAGTAACCCTGTATAAGGAACGAAATACCTAACTAGATACATAAATCGATAAGCTCTGACTAGAATAAACAAATTCTTAATTACAATAATAGGTATAACACACTTAATAAATTAACAAGTATCTTGTATTGCTTTCTTGTTTCCTCATCATCATCATGTCAGCCGCAGAAGAGAGAAAGAAACTTTTCCTAGTTCTTCTGTTCTGTGATGTCAACCGTAGATCGCCAACCTTTGGATATTAGGCCTTCGCCATAGTTTCTGAAAATAGTCCTGGGAAAGTGGCTATTTGGTATCGCAATGGAAAATAGATTTTGTTTTGTTTCTAGGGCTCCGTAGTAAAACGGAAAATCCTTATATTTTAGGTGCTGCCATTGTCGAGCGTCATATGTGTCCTTGTGGAAGCAGCGTCGATAAGTATGGACTCCACGGACTTAGCTGCCAGAGAAGTGCCGGTAGATTTTCCCGCCACGGCTCTTTAAATGACATCATTAAAAGGGCTCAGGCTGTTAGTAAATAAATAAATACTTAGAGGTCGATAACAGCTTATTGTTTTTGAATGGACAAGTCGGCGCCTCGCAATTGCCTTTTTAACACGCTTTTATTAGTTTCTCCTGTAGGTATGTTTGCTTGCTTGCTTGTAACCACTAACCAACCCCTTTGAGCTCAATTTCGACCTACTTTGAGCGCTCAGATTTTCTTTAAACTTTGCACACCTATCAAAGACCGATGACAATGCATTTTAAAAAAACCGGACAAGTGCGAGTCAGGCTCGCACACCGAGGGCTCCGTACAAATCCAGAAAATTTCACAAAATTGGGAAGTACGTTGTTAAAATATCTATACTCATCGTCATCATCGACAAAAGTTTTTTTTAACTTTTCTTGTCATTCATCGAAAATTGCTAAAATAATTAAAAACCTGTTTTAGCATGTGCTATTGAAGCTCTTTTATATGATACCTTACATGATACGATTTACGCACTTTGAATTATTATTTTAAACCCATATTTTGTGAATTTTGAAGCCCTATTTTTTGTGATTTAAATTAAAATGTACAGTTTTAAGATATATTCCTACGAGTATATGTGTACTCTGAGACAATGCTTCTCGCCAAATTTCATAGTTCTATGTCAATGGAAAGTACCCTGTAGGTTTTGATTTTTGTAGGTGTCGAAATATGCGGTTTTTACGACATAAACGGCTCTAACTTCTTTATATGATAACTAAGACGTTTTTCCTTTACACAACTGTAAGAGTTCATAGATATACGAGTACGTATACAGTTTAAATTTTAACTCGATATCATTACGCGTTCCCAAGAAAAAGAGTCTTGACATACACACAAACAGACAGACGGACAGACTGACAACAAAGTGATCCTATAAGGGTTCCGTTTTTTCCTTTTGAGGTACGGAACCCTAAAAAGAAACTTAATGTAGACATAATTTTGATTTTGTAATGTTAATTTAATTTTAATTTTGTGTACATTTGTTTTTTGATTTTGTTATGACAATTTATTTTTAACTTTATAATGATAATGAACAATGAGCAGTCCTAATATAATAAATAGTTTGCCATACCCTTAAAGGGTCATATACCTAGTCAGGTCATAAGTATTGTCACACAGTAAAAACTTTTCTTTTAGAATGCTGGCCATAAAAAAGTATTGAATTCGAATTTCGAATTGTTCATGAAATTAAAAATGTATGCTTTTTAGAATTTTACTCATTTTTTAATATGGAGTGGACGCTTAAGGAAGGCCGTGTTGCAGTTATTGCGTTGCATCGTTGCGGTTACGCGCCAATTCAAATGTTTGACATACTGAATGAATATATCCAAAAAATTCGTTTATCGTAACATCAAACGATACAATGAAGACTCTAGTGTAGATGACAGGTTAAGAAGTGGTCGCCCTTGATCTGTTAGGACTCCAGCAGTGATAAAAGCTGTGAAAGGTGCGAATTCAAAGAAATCCCAAACGTAAGCAGAAACTGTTGGCCCTTCAGATGGGGTTAAGCAGAACCACGGTGAAAAGGGTGTTAAATGAAGACTTAGGGCTTCAGGCATATCGAAGAAAAACAGGACATCGTTTAAATGCTCGTCTAATGGACCTGAGACTGAAGAGATGCCGCGCTTTGTTGAAGCGGTACGCAGGAAAAAAATATCGGGAAATTCTTTTTTCGGATTAAAATATTTTTACCGTAGAAGAGAGCTACAACAAACAAAATGATAAGGTGCACGCACACAGTAGTGAAGAAGCGAGCAACCGTATTCCGCGTGTCCAACGAGGTCATTTTCCCTCCTCGCTCATGGTATGGTTGGGAGTTTCTTATTGGGGCTTAACAGAGGTACATTTTTGTGAGAAAGGTGTAAAAACGAATGCAGTTGTGTATCAAAATACAGTCCTGACAAACCTTGTGGAACCTGTTTCTCATACCATGTTCAATAAAAGGCACTGGGTATTCCAACAAGATTCGGCGCCAGCTCATAGAGCGAAGAGCACACAAGACTGGCTGGCGGCGCGTGAAATCGACTTCATCCGGCACGAAGACTAGCCCTCCTCCAGTCCAGATTTGAGTCCGTTAGATTACAAGATATGGCAACACTTGGAGGAAAAGGCGTGCTCAAAGTCCCAATCTGAAGTCACTCATGACATCCTTGATTAAGGCAGCCGCCGATATTGACATGGACCTCGTTCGTGCTGCGATAGACGACTGGCCGCGCAGATTGTAGGCCTGTATTCAAAATCACGAAGGTCATTTTGAATAAACTTTATTGTCATAATAAAATGTTTTGTTAAGTTCTTTTTGGTATATAAATGGTTACATAATGAATAAACTTGTTTCAATTATTTTATATTAAAAATGTGACAGAATAAGAATTAATCAATTATTTTATATTAAAAATGTGACCTAATCTAAGAATCGCATGTACAAATTATTACATATCCTACTTCCTACTATCCTACTAATATTATAAACGTGAAAGTTTGTGAGGATGGATGGATGGATGGATGGATGGATGTATGGATGTTTGTTACTCTTTCACGCAAAAACTACTCAACGGATTGAGATGAAACTTTGCCATAATATAGCTTATATATCAGAATAACACATAGGCTATAAATCATAATAATATGTTGTGTATGCGGGCGAAGCCGCGGGTAAAAACTAGTGTTGCAATAAATTAATTAATTAATTAATAGTCATGGCCACGAAATTATGATGATGAATGCATTTATTATATTACTAAAAAGTGAAACATAAATGTAGTTTAAAAAAAAACTAAGAAACACGATTTCATAGCATATCAAACTAAAAAGTGTAAAATAATTTTCAATGTAGGCAGAAAATTATAATGAAGGAAAGCCCGCCTTGTATGGGAGCTACCCCTTTAATAAAAAAACATAGTTTAAAAATACTATACTGTACCAGCCTTTTTAATAGTCCACTGCAGGACGTAGGCCTACCCACGAAGGGTGATTGGGCCATATCCACCACGCTGGCCCAGTGCGGGTTGGTGAATTCACATACGCCATCGAATTTCTTCGACGAACGTATGCAGGTTGCCTCACGATGTTTTCCTTCACCGAAAAACCAGTGGTGTGAAATTCCGTACACAAATTCCAAAGAACTCATTGGTACGGGACCGGGGATTCGAACCCACGACCTAACGATTGTAAGGCGGGTGTCACTACCTCTTGACCACCACGGCGCGGCATTGAAAATACTACAAAAATTAAAATACAACAATTATTAAATAAATCAAGTACATACTTGCTTGTACCTACGTATATCATACGCTACGCTTGCTAATTTGTTTCATCCTAGTCTCTATTCGAGAGGTATTATTGCTAGAATTCAAAACAACGCTATGTCATATGTCGGTGTATATGTCGCAGGCAATTTGTATGATTCCGCCGTTTACATACGGCGTCGTCAGTTTAAAAACGCTCGCAGTTATGTAAAATGCCGAAGGCAAAATGACAACTCGATCAATTGTAATAATTTCAACGTCGGTTGTAGTTTTAGGGTGACCATGACAAAACACATTTCAGAGAAATCAATTCAATCAGATTGTGTATAATCTCGATATATAGTTTGTTTAACGGTTGGAGTGTACGAAAAGGGGCACTGAGCCTAAACCGACTTTCGGAATGCGATGGGATGTGGGAGTATAAGGGTGGGGAAATACTGACCTTGACTCCAAGACTTGACCCCCTTGACTTTTACGCCAGGATACGCCAGTGGACCAAACTTAGTGACCTTAGGCCAAACTTGTAAAAGATTTGTAGGCTAGGTTAGGTTTGAACACTGAAAACAACGCGCGAGCCGAGCGAGCGAAGCGAGCGTGCCGCGGCAGCGGCCGGCGAAGCGCCAGAAACAATATGTCCTTATTACGAGTTTAGGACCTTCCGTTATATATGTATAGTATACTCTAACATTAAAAAACCAACATAATTTAAGCACTTATCTAGAGTATTTCGACTTCAATTGTTTAGTTTAGCCTCCATTTGTATCCTCTGACCATTTTTTAACGATGGTCGATATGTAACAATCGGAAGACTTCTGTATATTTCAGGAGTCCTCGAAACACCAGATTCTATGGACACCTTAGCAATTTTTAAGTACCGAAAAACCTTGTAAGTTGTACACGGCGTGTTTATTGCTTTCGTTTAAGAATCGAACTTTTTTTTAATTCACTATAATAAATGTATTTAAAATCACAAGTATTTTTCGAAAAGCCTTTTGTACACGTAGTATTTTCAATATTTTCTTGGGTCATAAAACCACTACTTGACGCCATTTTGTTTGTTTTGATCAACAGCGTCGCGCGTGGAAAGAAACAGAACTAAATACTCTAATTTGCCGCGGCATTATGTATACGGCGTTTCAATTGTCAATCAAATGTTTAGGCATAATATATAATGCCACGGCAAAATACATTTTGCCTTCGGCATTTTACATAACTGCGAGCGTTTTTAAACTGACGACGCCGTATGTAAACGGCGGAATCATACAAATTGCCTGCGACATATCCATCACTTCGATCAAGAATACCTGAAAAGCAGAAAAAAACAACGGGTTGCACACCGGGAAGAACCGGTTGTTGTCGGCAGAAGTTAAAACTTGAACATTAACGTTGTGCATATTTTAATATTTTGGAATGGTTAGGGAATAATTTCGCACTAATTGCTTTATTTATCAGTATAAATATAAAAGTACTATTATTTATGTGGTAATATACAATATGACACACTCACACTCGCGCATTTTAGCCGCGCGCGCGGTAGAAAGAGATATCACTTGGTCTACTCTCCCTTCGTCTTACGAATTTTTGATCAGGTCACGTGTCCTTTAAAAGACAAAACTTCTAAAGAGTATTGAAAAGAGAAGAGGGAAGACGACAAATATATTTAGCGCTGCTAGTCTGTTGTTAAATTAAAGAGTTATTTATTGGGTAGGTTTAGGCTCAGAGTCAGAACTAGGCTTAGGTACCTATATAATATCCAACGCTAGACATCCTTTACGGCTGACAAGGTGACAATGATACGCTTGTGTTTTTGTAGAACGTACGTCGTTCATACCAAATAAGTTGATTTGACAGCGTATTCCGCTTCGTCATGATTATAGAGATAAAGTTTTAAATGTATTGAGCGAATTGTATCCAGTAGGTGGCGTTGAGCACGGAGAAGAGGAGAGGGAAGAAAACGCGCGAAAAGCGGTCGATGTTCACCGCGCGCTGCTTCGCCTTCGCGGTTTCGGCTGCGTCCTGGAATAAAACAGATAAATTAAGTTGCTTTAAGGTTTCAGCTAAGTTTTAGGCTAGTGGCGAACAAGCTAATCACGAGTTCAGGACCACTGGCAACAGTAGGCCAACAATAGGCCGTGACTGCCTCGGTGGCTCAGTGGTTAGTAACCCTGACTCCTGGGTCAAAGAGTCGTGGGTTCGATCCCCACCCATGGCAACCATTTATGTGATGAACATTGGTGTTTGCTCAGTGTCTGGATGTTATTTAGGTACTATCTATCTAAGTATGTATATAAAAATATGTATACCTATGTAATATCTGTCTATGGCAGCCATATCACAAGCTTTGCTTAGTTTGGGGTCAGAGACCGTGTGTGAGATGTCCCCAAATATTTATTTATTATTTAAATAAACAATAGCCTTCTTAGTGGCTGTGAAGATCGCTATTCCTAAGTACCTACCAGCTGCGCCCATGGGGATGCGCGCCGGAATATTAGGAATATTCAATCCTGACTGCAGCTCACACAAATCCGCGCGTTGATTGGATATTGCGTAGCTTGTAGCTAACTTCATTTCCGCCAACTTGTGAGACGCGGCCTATACTTCGGTATAGCGATCTTCACAGCACTCTTGCACCGCAAACCGCTAACATACGAATATATAAAATATTATTGCTACTGCGCCATCACTTGCTTTGTGTCCACAGACGCCAAAAAGTTTGATTCTGCCCTGTACTGTGTTCTACATTCATAAAATGTACACGTCTTTAGCAGCGTTCGTGGTTGCGACGATAAAGACGCTGCAATGCCGCTTTCAACCTGGACCAGCGAGGGGTATCTGTTAAAAATATCGTACCTACTAATATCTTTCTTCTCGAGCAGTTTTCTCAGTTTTTTGGGTTGAAAAAATAGAGACGACATTCCTCAAAGTAATCCCATGACCAGTGCTAAGCAACTAATTCCTTGAGTACCTAATTCCTATCGGATTGAAGATCCTTATTTCACAGGGGACTAGACATTGTTTACCTTCGGTTTCCCTGAGCCGTCTCCAAGAACAATGTTGATGAGGCAGTACTCCATCAGTGCCATGAACACGAATCTGGGATTTCAAAATAAACAACGGTTAGTACAATCAGTCTCCAGAGGTGACCTCGATGGGCATTTATAGAGCTACCAAAAATCAGACATGTCATATTTGTTAAGAAAAGCAGCGATGTTAAGGACCTCGCTGCTGCTTGGGACGCTTGATGCACATTGTTAATCCAGCATGAAATATATACGGTACGTACTGATATAACTTGGTGAAAAATAACGATACATCTGCGGCCTGAAGTGTCCGGCAAACAGCTGCGACCACAGATATGTGTATAAAACAGATTGACAACAGTGTTATCAATCTGTCTTATAACACTGTTGCATCAATCTGTTTTATACATCCGCCTCAAGAGCCGAAATAGTTTCCTCACATGAACTACTTCACTGGATCAGCACCCCCACGAAGCTCGTCTTAAATTATGGAAAAACACGCTCCCTACACCAGCCGATTACGTGGTGCCCTCCGAAGAACTCCCAGCTGGCGGTAACCTCCTGTGGCCCACGTGGAAGTCGCTTAATCGACTCCGGACCCAAGTGGGCCGCTGTAAGGAAAATCTGGTGAAATGTGGATTCGCAGGAAGCGCACATTGCCAGTGCGGTGCTCCAACACAAAATATGCAATATCTTCTCTCATGCCCTAACTGCCCAAATACCTGCACACTTCAGGATGCAAGGTACTGGGAAAAGACCTTATAAGTTCTCACTTTAATATTATTTGGATCATCGACACAAAGAAGAAGAAGAATCTGTTTTAACCTCAAATTCTTAACCTCAAAAATCTGGGGAAAATCTCGACCAGAGGTCAAATTTTTGTATTAAAATTTGGCAAGAATTTGACGTTCCTGGGAGAAAAATCCGACAATCGACATCGAATTAAAATATTTTTCATGTCTCTTTCTAACGCATGCCAAATCAAATCAATGTAGTCTAATTAGCAACCAATCACTGGACTTGATGTAACCATTTCGGCCTCTGTGATTGGTTTAGAGAACACATATCTGCAGGACGCTTATTCCACATCGTTGATTCAGAATGATACTTACACGGTACAAACGGACATGAAAGCGTCAACAGCCTTCAGATAGGACACAGGAGGGAGCTGCGCCTGCGATTTAGCGTGTTGTGTAGACAGAGTAAGCAGTGACGTCACGCCTAGCGTCACTCGCGCCGGCGCTGCATCAGGCTTGATCCAGAAGGACACCCACTAAAATACCAAAATAAATTTGCTGTAGGTAAACGTCGAAAACAACCAGTCTTATTGGAGAACTATAGCTTAGGTGACCTATGTGCGGCAGGGGATGTCCTATGGCTAAATAATGGATGGATAGGTCGAATCCAACCAGACTTATTAGAGAACTAGGTATAGGGGAGACCTATGTCCAGCAGAGGACGTCCTATGGCTTATGAATGAATGGATAGGCTTAATCAAACTCAGTGGCGTCTGTGAACATAAGGTGAGTCGTTGCGCAGTAGAAAAACGTATATAAAGATCAGCGAGAGGGAGAATTAGGTAGAAGTACTGTGAAGCTTGTAGGTTGTAGCTAATTACATATTAGATGCTATAAACGTTTGATTCGACCTATACACTGTACCGGTCCTTTTGATAGACCACTGCTAAACATAGTCCTGCCTATGAAGGATGATTAGGGCACTTCCACCACATTTAGCTAGTCTTGACTCGGCTAGAGTTTAGTGATTTACCTACGCCATTGAATTTGTTCTACGGACGTTGTCCTAAGATGATTTCCTTAACGAAAAGGTGGTCCATTCAAAAGTATTCATCAGGGCTTGCTTTGACTTCTTTTATCACTAGGCCGCCACGGATAACATAAATACTTAAAACAAATTTTAGCATACATATTCGAGGTCACATAAAAACAGGCAAGCACGCCAAGTCATTATTGGTAATTGGGCCTTCTGGTATCAGAGCCATATTACAGTAACATGTCATGGTTTTATACGAAGGTTTGGCAGACATTAAATTCAAAACCGTGATGGTTGGGTCATTCTTTGGGACAGGGTTTTCAAGCGGCTTTACATAAAAATAATATAAAACATAAAGTCAGCGAGCCAGTTTTTTTTTCGAGCAAAGCTTAAAACCTCTCTGAACTGGAACACTGATTATTATTCAATTATCTTTATAAATAAATATGATAAAAAAATGAAATACCCCCATTCTTTGATTTTCGTGGAGTGTCCCAATCCCCGATCTGATCACTTAGTCAATTATATATTTTAAACTATACGCTACATGGTTACAAAAAAAATACCACTAAGTCCTAAGAAGTTTAAAATGCTATAAAAAATTAAACCATAGTTCTGAAAGAACTACATTGCCTACAAAAAAATTAAATGTAACTGTCCCGAGGTAGTTACTGATTTGCGTGGATTTTTATAATTGCACTAGCATATCTCTAAATTTGCGGCCTGATGTTGCATGATCCTAATTCAAGTTACAACTAGTCGCGCTCCGACTGCCGGGTAGAGTACTTAAGTGATGGTGCGTCGAGTTTTAAAAAAATAGAGGTAAGAACCTTGTTGCGTGGGTTTGGTTTCTCAAAACTTTGATTTGCGTGGCACAATTATCTCCGATGTCTGTGAATTTATTTATTTAGTAAAATATTGTAGCGAACAAATATGAAGTTACGTAACTTATATTCAAAACACAGGTTATTTGTTTAAAAGGTTTTTATGTAAATAAATCCTTTAGGATTTATTTTGATTTTCGTGGTCGTGATCTGCGTGGTTTACGTGGTAGTTTTGACCCACGCAAATCAATTTTTGCCCATCCATCCATCCATCCATCAGCCAAAGGACGTCCACTGCTGGACATAGGCCTCCCCTATTGATCTCCAATAAGACCGGTTGGAAGCGGCTTGCATCCAGCGCGATCCTGCGGTCTTAATGAGGTCATCCGTCCACTTTGTGGGTGGACTACGCTGCGCTTGCCGGTACGTGGTCTCCACTCGAGAACTTTTGGACTCCACCGGTCATCAGTCCTTCGCGCTATGTGCCCTGCCCATTGCCATTTCAACTTGCTGATCCGTTGGGCTATGTCGGTAACTTTGGTTCTTCTACGGATCTCCTCATTCCTGATTCGATCCCGCAGAGAGACTTTGAGCATAGCTCTCTCCATAGCTCGTTGGGCTACTTGGAGCTTACTAATAAGGCCCATAGTGACAGACCACGTTTCTGTGCCATAAGTCATCACTGGCAACACACACTGGTCGAAAACTTTCGACTTGAGGCACTGAGGTATGTCGGACGAGAAGACACTACTCAATTTTCCAAACGCTGCCCATCCGAGTTAGATTCGGCGATTGGCTTCTTTGTTGAAGTCGGACCTACCTAACTGGACTACTTATCCTAGGTAGACGTACGAGTCAACGACTTCAAGAACCGAGTTTCCAACAGAAATCGGGGTGAGTAAAACATGGGAATTAGACATGACTTTCGTCTTGTCCGTATTTATCTTAAGACCCACCTGTTGAGAAACCCGATTGAGGCCTTCGAGCATCGTGCTGAGCTCTTCCATCGATTTTGCCATGACTACTATATTGTCGGCAAACCGAAGGTGAGTGAGGTATTCGCCATTGATATCGATGCCGAATCCTTTTCATTCCAGGAGCTTGAAGGCGTTCTTCAAAGTAGTCGTAAACAGTTTTGGAAAAATTACGTCTCCCTGTCTTACGCCTATTTTTAATGGGATCGCCTTGGAGCTCTCTTCCTGTACTCGGACCGACATAGTGGCGTTATTATACAACCACTTCAACACTTCGATGTACCGATAGTCAATACGGCATCGTTGGAGAGACTCGTGCACAGTCCATGTCTCGACCGAATCAAAGGCTTTTTCATAGTCCACAAATGCTAAGCAATGTGGCAGATTATACTCTTCGGTCTTCTGTATAACCTGCCGCAGCGTATGAATGTGGTTCATGGTGCGAAAGCCTTTTCGGATATCGGCTTGTTCGCAAGGCTGAAAGTCATCAAGCCTGCGCTCGAGACGGTTCATAATGACCCTTGAAAACAGCTTATAAACATGGCTCAGAAGTGAGATGGGTCTGTATTTCTTCAATACGGTGTTGTCACCTTTCTTGAAAAAAAAAACAACACCACCACGCTTCTTTTCCATGCTTCTGGCGTGATGCCCTCGAGGACGACGGTGTTAAAAAGCTTCTGGAGGACTTTTAGTACCGGTGTTCCACCCGCTCTCAGCAGCTCTGATGTGATACCGTCATCACCCGGCGCCTTGTTGTTCTTAAGCTGATTCAGGGCCATTCTAATCTCGTACAGGCTGATGTCCGGGATGTCTTGCTAAATTGCCCCACTCTCAGCTCATCATCGCTTCTTTTGCCCAACTTTGCGTTGAAATCCCCCATAACAACAGTAAAGTGGGTCTTAGATGTATGTATGGCCTGACTTACGTCTTCATACATAGTCTCCACTTCGTCATCTGGGTGTGACGAGGTCGGTGCGTATACCACGATGACCTTCAGCGAATACCTCTTGGAAATTCTGAGTATTGGATATACAACCCTGCTCGACACACTTTCGATGGTGATAACATTGTTAGCGAGGGACTTGTGAACGAGAAAACCGACACCACTTTGGGACCACTGGTCACCTTCCCGGTAGTAAATCAGGTTGCCGGATTTCAGAGTTATCGTGTCCTCCGCCTCTCTACGGACTTCTCTCTACGGGCTATTTCGAGTCATTTTGGGCCCGCAATTTTTTTAACGTCGTCTTCCCATCTTGTGTAGGATCTTCCTTTGTAGCGCTTACCTGGTAGTCCATTCCAAGTCGTAACAGTTTTGGTCCATCTGCGATCTACCAGGCACGCTACATGCCCGGCCCATTTTCATTTTAATTTTTAAGCGTGGGATAGAGCATCTATTGCTTTGGTCTTGGATGTTATTTTCAAATGTCTAATCTTATCTTTTGTATTTTTTTTATGTTTAACATGCTGCGCTCCATTCCTCTTTGGCAAGTATTTAATTTATTTTTAACTTTGTTGGTAAACTTCCATGTTTGGCATGCATATGTGAGACAAGAGATAATACACGAGTCCATGACTTATTTTTGAGATTTATAGGCACATCGCTTTTAAATATTTCTTTATACCTTCAATAACTGTTCCATGTTCTATTGACTCTTCTCTCTATTTCCAGCTCATTATTATTTCTGTTGAATCTGACTTGTTTTCCCAAATAAATGTATTGCTCTACGTATTCAGGTATATGATTTCCAACAATTATGCTTGACTTGGTGTGATTTGACATAACCTTTGTCTTCGAAATATTCATTTGTAGGCCTACTTTCATGCTAGCATCATGTTTCAATCATATAATGTAGTTAGTTACTTGACTCTGATAGCAACACTAAATCATGAGCAAATCTTAAGTGATTGAAATATTTGCCTTGAATATACAATCCTTGTTTTTTCCAGTCTAATAGATTCTAATATAGACAGAAAAATTCTCGAAGAGAGCGGGTCACGTTGTCTTACACCTCTACCAATAGGGAAACTTGGGCCAATGGTTTCGAGCTTAACTCTACCGGTGCTCTTTCCGTATATTTGTTTTAATACATCTATGTACTGAATTTCCACATTTTGAGCTTCCAGAGTTTCCCATATGCTTTGGTGTGAAAATGCATCAAACAGGTTGTTGTTGTTCCAACGTAGGTCTAACTCGTACTGTTACAAACCAAAAATTAATTGCTTCTCCAAAAGCATTAATAAAAGAATTTGATAAGCAGCTGATTCCCTACATGAATCACGTTTCAAATATAATATCACAGCACAGACACATCAAACAAATAAAAGACAATCTGAAACAAGACGAATGCATAATCCATTGCAACTTTAGCGAGAATCACAATGCAAAATATTCAAGAGAAATCCAAGCCGTTCACTTTAGAGGTAGTAAAAATAGCTGACTCTGCACACTGTAGTTTTATACTACAAAAAAGATGGCAAAATGATAACGACACCTTTTTGCACAGTAAGCAAATCACTGCGACATGACGCACTTGCAATATGGGAGCATCTTCAGCCTATCCCAAAATTTTTGGAAGATAAAGCGCCACAAGTTGATGCTCTTTACTTTGTATCCAATTATCTTTCTGTACAATACAGAGATGAAACTTTGATTATCTAGCTTATACGTCAGAATAACATATAGGCTATAATTTATAAAGATATTGCGGGAAACGAAGTTCGCCGGGTCAGCTAGTAATAAATAATGTTGGACTGATTCTACTAAAAACGGTGTCTGCCTTAGTTACCTACCTATATTTTTGTTATTTTTTTAAATCTTTTTTTAATTTGTGTATTTTTGTAATTTCTTTGACAAATAATAAATAATGTTGGTCTGATACTACTAAAAACGTTTTCTGCCTTAGTGACTTACTTACCAATTTTTTACTTTATCATAACATAATAACTTTTTTTCAATATGAAGGAACAGTAAGTAACTCATCTGAGAAAGTCAAATTAAAATTATCATTTTCGTGGGGTGTTTTATGATTTGCGTGGCCTCCATTTTTTTAACCCCGATTATCTCTGTAAGTATTTGGCTCTTTGAGGTGCCTCTTCTATAAAACATATTAATTTTACATATCTTTTTAGATTCTGGCAAGAAATTGAAAAAAAAATTGAATTTGAAAATTGCCACGAAAATCACCAAAGAACGACTTACTCGAAGAATCACCCGGTTGGAAGACCTACAATCCCTACGGAAAACGCTGGGCATACTAGCGTGAGCCGTGGGTCTATATTCTCTATATTTTCCAGAAAATTAGTAGTAAATAGAGTCCACGTAGAGCATAGCGTAAAACTTTTACCAGTTAGGTGCACAGCTGATCTGATTAACACAAAGGAGCACACAATAGAGGCATTTTAGCCAGTCTCACAATAATTATGAACAACTTTTACTATGGGGCGAACTCAGAACTAAAGAAAAAAAATAGCAGTTCCACTAAAAACCGAGTTTTTTTTCGAATTCTGTATTGGCTCCTTAGAAAAAGTGGTTTATTATCATAGTCTGAATCACTTCTTTTGGCTTAGTACACCAGGATAACCTTATCCTGTACCTGTACCAGCCTTTTTTTTCTGCAGTCCACTGCAGGACGTAGGCCTACCCACGAAGGGTAATTGGGCCATATCCACCACGCTGGCCCAGTGCGGGATGGTGGATTCACATACGCCATCGAATTTCTTCTACGGACGTATGCAGGTTGCCTCACGATGTTTTCCTTCACTGAAAAGCCCTTGGTGTGAAATTCCGTACATAAATTCTAAGAAATTCATTGGTATGGGATAGGGATTTGAACCCATGACCTCACGATTGTAAAGCGGGTGTCATTACCTCTAGACCACCACGGCTGATAACCTTATAGGTGAGGCCAATATCTAGCAGTGAACGTCCTACAGCTGATTATGACGATGATGACCTTTGAATTGGATTCCAATGGTTTTCCAAACAATAGCTGTTTTATTGGCACCCAATAAACTGCCTAAGCATCGCGATTAGCACTATCATTTGTTAGCCAGTTATTTGCTTTCCTGATAAAGGGATTAATTACTGTATTGAGGTCTAGCGACTCTGGTACTTGATACTGAGGATATATGACATTGTTTTGGACTGACTTTAAGACTAGCTGTGATGTGCGGTTTTGCTCGGACAGTGAGAAGGTGGAATGTTGTACAATGTACATGAATCTGCGTTGCAGTATAATAAGTACGATAAGTATAAATTATTTAAATTCAGATTAGAATATTGTCCTGGGGACCCTGGATGGAAGCTACTTCAAAGCGTATTTTTTGAGTTTAGTGTTCAGGATTGGAAACTTGACGACTGAGACAGTGATCATAAATAAATCTCTCGCATACTGGATGGAAGCTGCTGCAAAGCGATCCTCAAAGCCTGTTGTGTTAATGATTGAATAGGTATTGTACCTACATAACGTCTGAGATAGTTCAGACAGTGATTATTATAACATTCACTTTCACACACTCTAGCGCGTAGTGCCTGAATAAAAAAAAGTGTATCTCGCTAATCTAGATCCTAGAAATGCTAGTATTATATTTTTGTCAGGAACTCTGAATACCTGTATCGTAGAGCCGGAATCAATTTTATGACAATTGTTTCTAATAGGTACATTCAAATTCAACTCAGTAACCCTAGAATGGGACTAGGGTGAAGCTAGGAGGGATCCGGGATAGTGTCGCTTCTCCGAGCTTTGCCGTCAAGCCCGTGTAGAAGTCAGCCAGTAGGTTGGGTGCCTTATGGGGGGCACCGCAACT
Source organism: Hypomecis punctinalis (assembly GCA_949316475.1). Classification (NCBI taxonomy): domain Eukaryota; kingdom Metazoa; phylum Arthropoda; class Insecta; order Lepidoptera; family Geometridae; genus Hypomecis; species Hypomecis punctinalis. The sequence continues at coordinate 1,808,629 of OX438819.1, read as the reverse complement.
GAGGCGGGCTGCAGTGTCGTATGGGAGGCACTGCAGCTGAGGATTGGGGCCGCGGCGGGAGAGGACTGCTGGTGTTGCCACCTGTGCTGCCACTTTCCCTACCTTCCGCGGCCTCGACGGGGTCGCCACCGTTCGATGGCGGACACGGTGGGGCTGCAGGGGAAGAGGAGTGTCGGTATTGCGTGACGCCGCTCTCCCTATCCTCTGCAGCCGAAGTGGCAGGCGCGGGGCCACTTTAACTGACCCGTTGCACTGGGACCAGGGCGCTCGGATACGGGTGATATCTAACGCCCACTTGCTGGTTCGGTCCCGAGTGGAGGATGACGATGTGTCTGGTTTTACGGCACATCGTCAACGGCGCAGAGTGGAGCGCAAGCTCCGAGATGGAGTCCGACTGGGGCTGGCGCTGTCGGGGCCGTGGAAGAGTGCGACAGCGTGCCTGTAGCTCCGACATTAAGCGCTGTGGTGGAACACTCCAGGGTTCTTGGTGGGTACACCGACCAGTCGGCGGGACTCCCATATAACCACCCAATGCCTGCCCCCGAGGCGCGGTGGTATCCATAAAGGATTTTCCCTGGATAAAATAAGCTATATACGCTGTAAACGATTTCGTCAAGTGTGAACCATATAGGTATAAATGAATGATATTTTATGCGCCAAGGAAAAATGTAAAGTATCTAATAGCAAGAGTCCAAAAAAATCTACTTACAGACATAATGACAATCAGACAGGTCGGTATGTAGGTATTGAAAAGGTGGTATCCCAGCCGCCGCTTCAGCTTGAAGATTACCTCTAGGCATGTGAAGTTACCTGGAAACATGAGAAAAATACTTAATAATGTTATCATCATCATTAGGAGCTTAGTTTGACCCATGGCAAGGCATAAGCTTCTTCCCACTTCGACAAAGTTTCCCGTCCTTTTCTGATTCTTAATTTTCCTGGGTCAAATAAAACAAGGTCTGTTGACAGGTGGGGTAACACATGTCGGAATGAAGATAACGTGAAACTTCCACCTACCTGATGAAGACTGTACAAAAACGCGCCAGATGCAAAACGCTTTCAATGAGTCTTATTGGAGATCTATGCTGGCAATAGAAAATATACCAAGTCGATGATGCTGGCCTATGGCCATCTGAGTACATTTTGTGACAAAATAATGATCTGATTGCTTTCTGTTGTAGAGACAGCGGCAGACGCATAAAATCTAGGAAATAATCACCTTGTCTTTATCAAACTAGGTAAAAGACAAAACTAGGCCTAAAGCTACGAGTAAGTCCAAGTATTCGATGTTTTCGCCCAGATTACACATTACCATTATCACTGAAAAGTGGGTCATTTCTCGGATTAGCGTCTGAAATGGACTTGAAATGATGGATCACGTCGGATTAGTGATTTTGGGACATTTCCATTGATGATTCGCCACTTCGTTGTTTTTATTGCATCGTAATTAGTCGTGTTTGGTTGAAAATGGGGTCTTGATTAATGGTAAGTGGGTAGGTACATATTATTAAAATTTTGTTAAGCAATTTTGTCTATCGCCGATTGGTACCTACGAGTATACCCATTCATTTTTAACTGCTTTCTAAAAAGTAGGAGGTTCTATGTTCGTCTGTATGTTTTTTTTGTGTAAGTTGATCGATATTTTTGCCAATTGTGAAGCTTCAGAAGTAGCCTCATTGAAATTTTATAAAATCTGAGCCATTTTTGATAAATCAACATTAATGTGAAAATCGGTAGGTAGGTACATCAGTTAAAGTAGGATAGCCATGTTTGGAGAAAAATAATATACTATTACCTACTTGTTTATAAAAATACGAACTAATAACTAAGCACCCTTTCAAACCAATAAGTAAAAGCAAGTACCAGTTACGGCTCAATTATGAAAGACTGTATAATTTCTACACATTTATCGGAACCCAACGCAAACCTCTAGGTCTCACTGCCAGGTTTTTCGGCCTATACTGGTAGAAATACATCCAGCATCCCTAGCAAGTGTCACTAGTAAAGTAGACCAGTGTGAAGTCATGTCCTATTGGAAGATCGGTGGTGCCAAAGTCCAGCGTGACAGCAGTATCAACTAGTCGAGCAAACCTACGTGCTTCCGGGTTCCATTGCAAGATTTATAGTACTGACTACAGCAGTAGGAACATCAGATCAATACCCACCAGTGGAGTACACCTGCGTGCAGTCAGTTCTAGTATTCTGCACCAGCTCGAGTTGAGGCAGCTCGATGTGCTCGTTCACTACCAGGGGAACTTCGGGATCCCACTGGAAGATCACCATCAGTGGAGTAGATTTGATTGCATTTGCTTCCAAATTTCAGTGGAAATCTGGTCGTTCGAACTACCACTGCTCGTCCACGACTATGGAACCTGCCAGCTCCAATCCGGCTCATGATAGGTAGGTACTAAAGTAGGTAGATATGTACCTAATAGTATCGACTGGTGAAGTGGAACTGTGTGTAGTTAAGTCCTATTGGAAGATCCGTGGTGCTAGAGTTCAGCGAGACAGCAGCACAACCAGTGGTAGAGCCTGCGTGCCCCCGACTTTCACTGCAAGATCTATGGTACTGACTACAGCAGGTACACCGGTAGATCAGTACTCACCAGTGGAGTAGACCTGCGTGCAGTCAGCCGTAGTATTCTGCACCAGCTCGAGTTGAGGCAGCTCGATATGCTCGTCCACTACTAGGGGAACTTCTGGATCCCACTGGAAGATCAGGTCGTCGGTTGTGTGCGACACTGCGGAAGAAAGAACAAATAACATTGTGACGTCGTATATGTTTGATTGAATACAATGGTGATTACAACAGTAGATATAGTTATACATGAAATTGTGTAGGTTATCTACAAGCTGCTCAATATCCAATTTTGACTGAAGCTCACATGAAGCTACGTGTTGATTGGGTTTCGCGCAGCTAAGTTAATAAATAAATAATAAATTTATTTATTTCAACTGAAAACATTATCACATAAATTTATCATGAATCCATTGACACCGAACTAGTATTTTAAAACTGTGTTTCGGGTGCCAAAGGCTTCTCCCAAAATGATACAAAAAAAGTAATAAATTTAACATCAAATTAGCGAAACTAAAAATTAAAGAAAAATAAAGAAAAAGGTCAATTTACATTTTGGAAATTTTGACAAAAATAAGTTACATTTTTAAATTTAACCAGTATGCAAAATTACAATGTAAGACGATAATATATTAAACATTAAAACATCAAAAATTTAGAAATATATATATATAAAAGTTAAATAGCCAACCCTAAGAGTAATTATAAAGTCAATTTACACTTAGCTTGTAGATAACTTCACATCCGCCGACTTGTATGATTCGGCCTATAATAATCAGTGCCGGATTAACCCTCTCGGGGCCCTATTACAGAACCTACAGCCATCGGGGTGTTTCAATATTTTTTCAATACCAGGCGTCTTAGTCTTAGTTAGTTTGTTCGGAACCCTTGGTAGGCGAGCCTGACTCGCGCTTGTCCAGTTCTTTTTGCGTTTACGGGATCCCGAGCCCGTGTCTAGGGGCCCCTAGTCGATGCGGGGCTCCTAGGCAATTGCCTAATCTGCTAGGGATAATCCGGCACTGCCTGCTTATATTACAATGTTTGTAAGATAGCAACACAATACCTGTCTGCTAGTGTACAATTAATAAAATAAAGGTTACCAAAACCCAATTGTTTCAAATGCCTACCAGATTGAATTTGATTCAAAGCTGGATTTACAAATTTGGCCTATAAAATCCTACTGTTTCCGCGATATTAAGCTTGTAACTTTTTTCATCCTACTAATATTAAAAACGAGAAAATTAGTGAGGATAGATGGATGGATGGATGGATGTTTGTTACTCTTTCACGCAAAAACTACTGAACGGATTGAGATGAAACTTTGCAATAATATAGCTTATATATCAGAATAACACATAGGCTATAAATTATAGTGATAATTATATTGCGTATGCGGGCGAAGCCGCGGGTAAAAACTAGTACTTAGTCTCATAAAAGAGATCGTAAACAAAAATATTTTTCGCTATTATTTGTCAAGTTACTGATAACAATTTAATTCTAAAAGTGCTGCCTATTCCGAAGCTAAACTTATTCGAGTCTAAACAAATAGTGACACCATCCCTAACAAAATCGGTTCAACCGTTTGGTATACCCACAGAGTTCAGATATCTGTAGATAAGTCGAAGGCACCATCCAAACATAGAGTTTGTGCAAAAAGAGAAGCGTCGAAGGTGATGTCGCCCGTGTAGCATTTTACTAATTTTGTTACTTTGACTCTGTCATTGCTAGTGCAACTAAAAGTGTTTGATACTTGGTCACCGATTCGGTCTTCATCATTCCTCGCGTCTACCAAATATAGTCGGTACCCCGGCAGCCGATTGAAATCTTATTGTTAGTTCACCGTAACGCCACGACGGTTCTAATTTTGCACACACTCTACGTTCACTCCCTTAGGGCTGTTGGGTAAAAAATAAGTCGATAAGCTATACTAAGATAAGTCATTTCACAATCATTTTCATCTTCAAAGTCGCACTATCTCGCCATCAAATTAAAGCATAAGTACCACCTCCTCCAATCGCAACCCCCTCAAAGCCCCCTTAAATACGAATAGGCGCGTTCATTATCGACAAAAATACCACCCTCATGCATTACCCCGTCGAAAGCTCGCGAGCAAAGTTAGTCGGCAATACAGACCTCTCGAGAGGACCTGCGCAGGGCCGTACTCAGGCCAGAAACGGGGGTAAGGCTCTAGACATTTCGTTTAATATAATTTATGTTACATGTGTTAGACATTACACCCTTTATACAGGTGTAATATTTTATATTTTTTAACACGCTTTTATTACTTTTACCTGTATGTTTGCTTGCTTGTAACCAACGTCTTTGAGCTCGATTTTGACCTACTTTGAGCGATCAGATTTTCTTTAAACTTTGCACACCTATCAAAGACTGATGACAATGCATGTTTAAAAAAAACTAACTAACTCTGAATCACAGCGCCTGTAATAAATAGTTTTTATTTATTTTATTTAATATTTGTTTAAAACGAAACTAATAAGAATTAAAAGAATTAAAATCGCGTGATACGAATTGTATAAAATATTAAGTTTATTCAAGGTATTTACGTGTATTAAGGATATTTCTCATCTCTTTCGTCGTGTTTCGTAATTAATAATGATGACCAACACTTAACTAAATAAAGTAGGAAATATATAAACAATTTTTGTTCACTCAGCTAAGCTATGCCTAATGTGTGAGTACTAAAGCCAACTGAATGAATGTCGTAGATCTTGAAGCAACTAAAACAAGCCAATATCCGCAATTAATATGAGGAACTTTGAATTCCTAGATTAAGTTTGGCTTGTGTCCTAAAAAATTCACATTAACATAAAACAACAACCGGCATAGGCGGAAGTGAGAAAAAAAATTATACAGTATTTTCATATTTATTTAGTCTTCATCGTCATTGTGGTCAATTTTAAAGGCACCCTTGTTTTAATAGCTACTTTTTTAAGTAGCGGAAACGGGGGCATTGCCTCGGGAGGGGTTGGGCGGACTAAGAGGGAAATAAATTTATTGTGACATAAACAAAATAAACAGATGTGGCCAATTTTAAAAACACCATAGTAAATTTAATGGCAACTTAAAATATTGCTGTATCTTTTTCACTATAATATGCATTTGAAAGAAACTTAAGAATAAATATATTTTCCCCTTATTCCGCCCAACCCCTTCCGGACCAATGCCCTCGTCTCCACCTCGCGCCGGCCCTGTCTGCAACCAACAATATAGGCCAAGAGGCGTCAAGAGGCCGACTCAGCGAGACGGTATCTAGAGTCTTAATGTCGCCAAGATGTGTAAAGGAGGATCGAGTGGGGTAAAAATAGAATTTCTCAGAACAAGTGCCTTGATTAGGGGAACGATAGGTTTTTGTGCAAGATTTCGTGTTTATTGTTTTTTTTTAGCGATACGAAAAGATTTTGCAGTTTCAAAATGCTGTGGTGGTCTAGCGGCAGTGACATCCGCCTTACAATCGCGAGGTCGTGGGTTCAAATCTCGATCCCGTACCAATGATTTCTTTGGATTTTATGTACGGAATTTCACACCACTTTCTTTTCGGTGAAGGAAAACATCGTGAGCCAACCTGCATACGTCCGTAGAAGAGATTCGATGGCGTTTGTGAATCCACCAACCCGCACTGGGCCAGCGTGGTGGATATGGCCCAATCACCCTTCATGGGTAGGCCTACGTCCTGCAATAAACTATAAAAAAGGCTGATACAGTACAGCACAAAGACAACGGCGACGCAACGGTGCGGTGGCAAGATGATTGTGACTCCTTTGCTTTAGTCTTAGTCTAGAGTTCTAGACTGAGAGCATAGAAGTCAATTCGTCACCTAGAGAGTGGTCTTTGTCCGTCTGACAATAGGACAAGATACTCTACAAGAGTCTGACTGAGTCTGTAATAGTCTGTATTAATTAATTTACAATAACAGCTTATATTTGTGTGCTATCTATCTCACGTAAAACATCTAGATTACGAATTAGTTAACCGTGTTATTTCTATTGTATTCTATCGAGCTGCAACATGGTCCACCATTCTAGAAATTAGAAGGGAGCAGGAAAGGGTAGGACTTTGTACTGTTACGGTGTAGGTGAGGACCACAGGAGTACAGGAGTAAAGATTTTTTCACATTTTGTGACATTTAATTTTTGTGCCTTTCCGCTTACTTCCCCGTCTCTGTTTTAATTACATTAGCCTTTTACTGTAGGTTTACCTACGTTCGTTCGTTTCAGCTATTCTAAGTCCTCTGCAGGACATAAATATGTCTTCTCTAAAGATTTCCAATAAGACCGGTTCGTAGCGGCTTGCATCCAGCGCGATCATGCGGTCTTAATGACGTCATCCGTCCACTTTGTGGGTGCACGTCCTACGCTGCGCTTGCCGGTACGTGGTCTCTACTCGAGAACTTTCCACATCGGTCATCAGTCCTCCACGCTATGTGCCCAGCTCACTGCCATTTCAACTCGCCAATCCGCTGGGCTGTCGATAACTCTGCTTCTTCTACGGACCTCCTCATTTCTGATTCGATCTCGCAGAGAAACTCCGAGCATAGCCCTCTCCATGGCTCATCCTTTATGAAATGATTGTACTATAATAACCCTATTACATTCAGACTTTATTTTAGTCGTGACCTTTAGGGAATACAGAACTTTTAGGGCAACCTGAAATCGCCCTAAAATTTTGAACTCTACATATTATTTACCTTACCTTCGGAAACCTTGACTTCGGCAACTATTTCCACTCCATAATAATGAGCTCTATATGAATGTCATAATGATCCTTTTTATAGTTTTTTCACACACATACGAGCTATAATCATCCTGAAAGCATTGTTCCATGATGTGATTAGTGCGGGCTCACGTATGCGACGGATTACAGTAGAGGATCCATCTCATTAAGGTTTTCTTTGCGCGTTCGCACAGCCTTTGGATAATGGGGCATTTTTTAATTTCAAGAAAGGGCTGACGTAGGAACCTCTTGAAATCGTGAAACTTCTATTATTTTTGTGGATATGTAAAAATATGTATGTATATGTAGTATTTCAGTCTCTGGCAGCCATATCATAAGCTTTGCTTAGTTTAGGGTATTTTTTTAAATTATTTATTGATATTGGATAGTTAGCAGAAGGACGAGGATGCTTTTGTTATCTTTGTGATAAGCATTTCAAAAATCTGAAGCAAACGCTCTAACCAACTGAGCCATCCCGCCTCCTACGCAAGCGTCAAATTTTTGAAGTGCTTATATGACCACCAACTTATAGCGTTGGTTAGATCATACCTCAAATTAAAGAATTATACCCAGCTGTGGTATAGAGAGGGTGGTGATTTTGAGAGAATTGTGGTCTTCGTTAACTAGCATAAAAATTGGTCAATCTTCTTGTAACATTTCAGTTGACTCAACGTATATACTCGTATATAGTCTCACAGCCTATAACCGTTATAGGCTGTGAGACTTTATATACGTTGAGTTGGTGGTTGATGAGGTTATAGTATAACCACATACTTTGTCGCACTAGCGTTATGTCGATCTATATATTAGCACTACAGTTTGTTGCACTAGAGTTCTGTCGAGCTTCAGTGGGTCTTCCAAGCGTGAACGCGAACTATGATGTGTCGCAGTTCAGTTTTATCAAACTAGCGTTATTCGCACAAGCAAATGTCGATCTCAAGTAGTGCACTCACATAGAAGTGTTCTAATTACAAAATGCTCATGCAGTTGGGTTGTTGGTCGCTGGAAATAGACAAATGAATAGTGACATGGTGTCCAATACCCGTTTAAAGACCATTATAAAGTGTGAAATTTAATTTTAGCTTACAACATAAGATGGCGGTACTGAGACTGACAATAGTCAGATTGTAAAGCTAAAACCTGCCAGCAGAAATGATGAATCACAAAATACAAAAATACTCCCGTAAAATCTACATAAAAGTATTTTCAAAGGTCAAAAACACATCTGAAGTCATCAAAAGGCGGCAGCAAAATGTATCCGTACAAGTTACAAGTGTCGGGCACTCGTGTCGCTCGTTATCCGCTCTCCGAGAGCGCCCCAGTTAGGGCTGCCATAAGTTCCCAAATAATACCTATGTAGGGTTTTGGTTGAACATTTTACGTACATCATAATCATATATTATGACGTTCGCTGCTGGACATGGGTCTTCCATAGTAAATTTCCCGTATGAAAAGTCAAAAAATATCTAAAAACGATAAATTTCATGATTATAGTCTCCTAAAAATTCTGGAATAGCAATATATTTTACTAAGTTTCACTGTTTCAGACCGAGAATTGAAGCAGATGGCGCAACATTATGAAGAGAGATGAAATCAAATAGTTCGGCCACTCTCGCCAAAACGTATTCATGAAACAGTTGATTTTTTCGCGATTTCCAATTTCATCCCATAGTCTTTGATCATAAAGACGGGTAAAATGATATCATAGAAGGTATTTGTTGTCTAGGAAAACACCTTTGTATCAGAATAAAACTGTTGGTTGACAGCCCTAGGTATCGACACCGGCCCTCGACACTCGCGACACTGCGGTCTAATTGTAGTCTCTCGTCTTTGATATATCGGGCCTTTGTTACCGTTCGGGCTCGTTTGATTCGCGCTTTGTAGGTATGGCGTTTTTACAGTGCTGACGGTAGTACTAATTAGTAGCGAGAAATTATACATTTATGTAAAATTGACAAGAAGCTTTTAGATGTTACTCTTGGAATAGCTAGAAGCTTTCTAGTGGGTAGGTGCTCACTTTTGCCTCCCAAAAATATAATTTATTGACTTTTAATTTTTGTAGGGCGACAATGCCTGAGTCCCCAGTCCAGTCCAGTCCTCCAGTCTAAGTTAGATCTGAGTTCTAACTACGTATACACAGTTCTCGATGATCGCTAATTTACGTGGGATTTGACGTATTTAATTTATGTGGGATTTGACGATATCTTTGCTGCACTTCGTTGGCTACTGCTAGACAATTTCATTGTAAATTAGCGAAACGTATAGGTATCTACATCAGTAGTAGATACTTGGGAGCAAAATATCTACGTAAACGATACGCAGAGTAATTTCAAACAATGGATTACTAGATTACTGGGGAGTTTCATTTGGCATTTAGTTTAAAACAATATGTTTCAAGTTTCAGGATTTTCCCAAAAAAAATTAAAGCGAATCCGAGTATTTTATTTCAAATGAGTTTCACAAAAAACAACAACGTAAAGTAGCTCCAAGATGTGCGCGGCGTAACTTACAGCAATATTAACTTGCATAAAGAACTTGGGAAGAAATAAGCTTGTCACTTGTGGTTGAGGAGATTATGGACAGCTAACTTCTGTGGACGAAGCGTCGTATGATTTTCCAGTTATCTAGTTCATAAAGTGTATTTCATGAAAGTACATATGAGTAAATATTTTATTTACAAATTTGAAAGAAATCAGGTGTTTTTTATTGAGTTCTACTGTACGCTATACATACATCAATTCAGCATTCTACTCATAAATCATTGAATCAAAATAAAAAAAAAAACAAGCATGGAACATGGTTGAAATCAGAACGACTCTATAGATGCATTTGAATAAAATGCGCTGTGTTCAAAATCGACAACACCCTTCTCTCCGCTTTGAAAGAGAGAAATAGAGAGATCTAAAAACTACTAAATTTTAGAAAAAGTATATGGCTTCTCTTATAGAACCTGAGAGTCTTGTTGATTTTTCCATGTTTCTAGCAAGTAAGTAAGTACTTACAGCTCTCCATCTGCAGCTTACATTCTTGCGTATCATGAGGGTAGATCAAAAAGTTCATCGCGCATGACAGCTTCAGCGTCAGTTTAACCATATACAGGATCGTCTTGTCCTTATAAAGCCACACGTAGTGGTTGGGGATGGTCATGGTTTGGAAGGTGACGGACTTGGCGTTCTTGAAAAAGGAGTCTGGGCGCCACATGTGTTTCAGCCAGTCCAGGTCTAGCAATCTGATGGAAAAAACGTTTTTAAAAAGTACGTAATAAAAGTAGAAAAGCCCGAAAAATCATTTAATTCTTAAAGGCCCTAATATTGCATAAAATATGTGGCTAAAAGGAAAAATGCTAATAGAAGTTAATCTTTTTGTGATTAATGAAATCCTACGTTGGGCGCCACTCCCATGTTGGGCGCCAAAAACTATGATTATTATTTAAAATATTTCCGATAAATTCACAAACTATGAAAAACAGAAGAAAAACAACGATATCGCCGCTATTCTGTAATTTTTTTTTATAATTTTTTAATAATTTATTTATTTGAAACCAAAGAATGTACAACACAGTAATTAAGTTTAAGATTATTACAGTAAGTATTAGTTAAATTAAGTAGGTAGTGGAAATGTAATACATGCAATTTTATCTTATAATAAAATAATTATAACATACATGACATTCATGATTACGTGGGGAGCTAACTCCCACAGTAGAATTCCCTGAGTTTGTGGGAGTTAGTCCTCTTCTAAGCTAAACAGTGCGTGCCAAATGTGGGGTGACCTAAGCTCACTCAGAGAAGCGAAATTCAAGAATTGCACGACTGAGACTAAATTAGATTATATGTACTTATATTATGTTGATTTGGTGAAGTAGTGTGCGTCGTAATCAAGTAATATTCCATACGCGTCATGGCATTTCTTCATTGCTACATCGCGTTGAGATCGCATAGCATGTCAGCTACGACACGAATTTCTCTATTTGGTCTTTCTGTTATTGCCACAACGCGTCGTGCGCGTTTTCATTAGAGCCATAACACGAATTTCGCCATGTGGATATTTTACTGTGACCACAAAGCGTTGTGAGCTATTTTACCGCTCACTGAGCGTTTTCGATCTTTGAGCGTAACATAAATACACATATATTTATATTGCATTATTTTTTAATTCTAATTATTTCTTCCGTTGTTTCATTGTAGTCCAAAGAAGTTAAATATTCGTATATTTTCTTTCTACATACGTATTTTGTATCTCTCAGTATATCTGTTTGAAGTTCCGCGGTTAGAACAAAACTATTATGGCGCAGTAATTATAGCGTGCCTACTCGTACTTGGATTTCGCTGTCACTGCTGGTAGAGTATACCTAATGCTCATGCCGAATAGAATTTGAGCCAGTTTATTTAAATAAATAAAAGGTTTTCTAGTCCCGCGTTGGGCGCCACTCTCGTGTTGGGCACCCTAAGTTGTATTATACCATTCAAACATGAAAAATTACCTGTATTCTGATGTCATGTTCTCAGGCAACCTCAACCGAAAGTCCTTCCAAGTCTGAGCGAAGAATATGTCTGCTGCGTACGTCTGGGGGCAAAATAGTAGATTATGTAACAAGGGGACAAAGTACTGTCTTCTGTTGCGGGCGATTTATTGGACCCTAAGCGTAGCGAGCGACTCTAGAGTTTAAAGTTAATTATTTAGAGTCCTGAGTGAAGCGAGGGGTTCAAGCCGCTCAAAACAAAGACAGACTTTGTTCCAGCGGTGCATACTTTACTTTTCATACCTCCTGCGAGAAAATAAAAGTCCTGAAATTTTAATATTGCTGAACACTGTCATAACCTCACTATGTGTACCTACTAACTAAGCAACTCGGTATTGTTTACAATAAATTAAAAATTAGAACTTATCTATACCTACTTTTAAATTTCAAAGTCTGCCTTTGCCTTGAAAGTTTATAAACTCCCTCGCTACGCGCAGGGTATATATCACCCGCGACAAAAGACATTACTTTGTCCCCATGTTAAATAGTCTACTATTATGTACTATGTCAGTATCACAAGCTTGCTTAGTTTGGGTTCAAAGACAGTGTGTAAGATGTCCCCCAATTTCACAGTCGCCAATATGTTTGATTCGACCCATACTATCATTTGCTAATGATAACATCTTACCATGGAGTTCTCATCGATGGAGTCCAGCCCCATGACGGTGACGTGGAAGTTGACGGTGGTGGGCTGGTCGTTGACCTTCGGAGGCCGCATCTTGTCATACGCGCGCGGGTCTTCCGGCAGCAGGTCTTGGAAGGTCAGAAGAGTAGACCTGGCGAAGGGACAAGAATTGAAACTCCATCCATCTGGCTCCTTACACCATCCATTTCGGTCTCTTTTCGGGATAAGGTTGGTATGAAGAGATTTGTACACGAATCAAAGCTACAGACTTTTGATTTTCAGATTTTTGAGATAGATTAGGCAAAAAGCCATGGGAATTCTCAAAAAATTTAATTTAGAATTTGTAAGAATGACTGCAAATGATATCGCAGTAGATGATTTCCCCCAACTAGCCATGGATGAGCTTATCATTTATGCACTTGGGACATATCAAATAAAACAAGCCTGCAGCTATTATGGGGAGTACATAAAAAAGATGGTAACTATAAAACAGAAGTGTGCAGAGAAGTGGCCTTACAAGATCTTGAACAATATAATATTTCTGTCACAAATCCGTGGCTGTTGAGGGGGCGGATACAGTCTCGACACAGACAGTCCCGCATGTACTAGGTATACGTATATTTTAGTACAAGGGGGAATATGAGGCAGACAAGCGATACACTCCCATTATTGCAGTTGTGTCGTAGGAAAACGTACCCTGGGCTGCTGTTCCCACGTCATGCAATTACTATGGTATTTAGGATGGGCAAGACATCAAGAAAACTTAACTCCCCCAGCTAAGTACATTATTAGACAACATAATTATACGACATGACGTGGAGAACAAAGCAGAAAGAGTGAAGTCAAGTGATGAAGACTCTTAGTAAGAGTAATTATGTCCCATAAGAGAGACACTTGTGTAAGTTTATAAACAGAACACACCGTTATTTCTAATAAATGTAATATTATTTACTTCGTAGTTTGATTGAATACCAAATGTTAGTTTGTGTTTTAATATGTACCACAAAGTATATCTAATTAGCACTGTTATTATTATAAATCTCTATAGTGTTATCGTAGACAACAGATATATTACGCGGTAAATAAAGGAACGAATGAACACTCCATTGCACACAAAGACATAACATTATAGTATAAGTACAATGGAGTTCTTATCGAAGCGATTTCTTCCATGCCATCTTTCAAGTAATTAGTCAATTACCACATTATAGACAAAAACAGATAATATGGATCTCCAGGGATCTCAGGGATCAGGGACTCCACCGGACGTCAACACGCCTACAGTAGTAGCCACGCCACGTTCGTCCTGCCCAGCGCCACTTGAGTCTCGTAATATGGTTTCCAACATCTGTGACTTTCAACTAGTATTTTAATTCCATAAACAATACTTTATAAAACTTGAAACTATTATTTGAAATATGCAAATTTGTCAAAAAGCATCCTGAATATTTTAACAAAGCGTCTGATAAATAGCACAAAATTAGATCACAATATAGACATACACTCGTGGAACCAAAGTCTAACTTAGCAATGTACAGTTCTAGCCCAAATTCTATGGCTATAAAAATATTCAATTAATTGCCAAATATTTCTAAAAGATATCGAAAGAGAAAACTGTTTCATAAAACAACTAAAAATAATCCTTTTTAATAAAATTGCCATACCCTTATAGGGCCATATGTATCACTATACAAAACATGTTAACTAAGAACCGCATGTAAATTGTGCAATAAATGATTTGACTTTAACTTTAATTATTTCAACTTTAATAACTTTAATGGAAATGTGTTTTCATGGAAAATATTTTAATAGGTTTTTAATCCCTAAGTGCACTGCACGATGCTTTCATTGCAAATTGAGTGTGTTCAGTCGTTAGATAAGACTATCGATCATGTAGCTAACTTCAATTTAACAAATGACTTGGGTTGTTATACAGCCATGTGTGTCTGTGTAATACTGTGTATTCTATTATGTATGCAGCGCCCGACAGGGTCCATACTGAACTTTGTACTTTAAAACTTTGTTATTAACATCCTGTACTGTATGGAAGCATGAATAAATGAAATAAATATTTGTACTACCATAGCTCTAAATACACTAAATTCATTCATTCATTCACTAAAATTAATTACCAATTTTAAAGCATTTTTTTATTTGGATATTTTTGATGTGATGGAGAATCACATCAAAAATATCCAAATAAAAAATGTTGTAGAAAAATCAAGTGGGCTTAAAATACTTAAAACGCGTGGAGGGAGAATGGCTGGAGAAGTTACTAGCGTATAGGGTTTGAGAAAAAAGATGTGCTATAAGTACATACTTAGATAGCTATACGTTGTTATGGTTTTGTCATATTTAGACAATATAAAGTGGTAAAAACCTGCATAATACTAATAGAAGTGATAGAAAATAGATAATAGTTCATAAATAAGTTGATATTGTAACGCAGTAGACGCCCGTTGTAGGTATGGAGTGCGGTGTTTACGTGATCCTGTTCTGGGAAGCCCTATTGTTCTGTGAAGCTTTATTGTGTTTTTATTGGTGCCTTTTGTATTCGGTTTTATGGTTTTATGACTTGAGTTTATTTGTTTGGTGTTTACGTATTTGAAAAAAAACAATAGGGATTCTCGAACTTTCAAGTTGTTTACTTGTTAACACAATAGCTTTTATTAAGATCGAGTAATGTTGCGAAATATCTCGTAGGTTCGAGACTGTAGGAAATAACGGATATAAATTCGCCAGCCGACCCTTGGGGATCAGTTTTTATTCGTTTACCGTCGAAGCGATAACTACTCGGGTTAGAGTGCGATACCAGTGATTGTGAAGTGACTAGCTTGTGTCAATATCAGTGCCAGTGTAAAGTGTTTGTGCGAACCAGTTGTGTCGTGTGTTTTTGTGATTTTTGTGAAGTGATTGTGTGCAATAAAGTGCAAAGTGAATAATCGGCGTTTTAACTGACTATCCAAGAACCCATCTCGTAACATTTGGTGTCAGAAGGGTGGATAGTTGAAAATGCCGGTAACACCATACGACGAAGAGACCCCTCGCACAAGGAGTCAGCGCCGACAGGAGGAAGCGCGCCGACAAGAGGAGCAGGAGCGCCGCCAGGAAAAGATTGACCAGAGGCGCTTCGGACACAATTCGCTGTTAATGGAAGCCAGCGAGTCCGAGGCAAACAACGACGACTCCAGAAACCCGGAAGCACCTTCTGCGGCACCAGCTGTCCCTGCGACATTCGACATGGCTTCAATGATGTCGATGTTGCAGTCAATGTTGGATCGCAACGATGAGAAGCAGACTCGCCAGCTCGAACAAACTTTGAATCGCAACAAGGAAGACCAGGCTCGTCTACTGGAAGAACTGGCCCGTAGCAACAGGGAAGAACAGACTCGCCAAAAAGAAGAGCTGCTTTCAAGCCTGCAGACAACTTTGGGCAAGGAGATAAAAGAGGTCAAGGACACGGTCAAGCAGCTTGATACCAGCGTAAAGGAGCACGATACAAAGATGAAGGCGTATGAATCTCGCATGTTCGAGGCGGAAACACAAATCGCAGACGTAAGGAGAACCTTGAACGTCATCAAGTCTGGAAATGGAACTGCTGCATCAACAATCTTCTCGCCAGCCTCACAGAAGATTAAAGTGACGCCTTTCGACGGGACATCATCGTGGTCAGCCTACAAAATTCAATTTGACGCCGCCGTTGAAACCAATGGATGGAACAAGGACCAAGCCAAGAACGCCCTCATAATGAGCCTTCGCGACGAAGCCCTGAGTATTCTCGATGCCGTGGGTAAGGAAGTGACCTACGATAAATTAATGGAAACGCTGGAGAGTCGCTATGGTGATGAGCACCTGGAACGTGTGTACCGAGCGCAGTTGAAGAACAAGGTGCAACGTCGTAATGAAAGTCTTCAACAGTGGGCCGTCGAGGTGGAGAAACTATTCCGGAAGGCATATCAGTCCGCGCCATTACCCAACGACGAACATCTAGTGGAAGCGTTTGCTAACGGGATAGCTGACTTCGAAGTAAGAACTGCAGTAAAACTCGGGCATCATAAAACACTAAAGGAAGCTTTGGCTCAAGCCTTAGAAGTCGAGGCTGTACGAAATCCAGCGAAGGGTATCCAACATATAAGGGAGGTAAAGGACGCATCACTTCGTACAAGGTTTGGCCCTAGATGCTATAACTGCGACGAAAGAGGCCATTTATGGCGGAATTGCCCAAAGCCATGCCGAACCAGGGACGATCGACTATTGGAAGAACGGACGGATCGTGAGGCGACGCATTCACTATGGAGGAATAAACGACCTGCTGAAGAAAGCAGAAATTGGCGAGTGTTAACCGGGTCAGAAAAGCCAAAGATTTTGATATCACAAGCTCACGATGGGAACAGCCTGATCATCAATGGTGCCATCAACGGAACTTCGTGCAAGCTGACATTGGATACCGGAGCTTCTCGCACTATCATCAGTTCACGTTTGGCTAAGCGCTTTCTTCCGAACTTCGAAAGCTGCAAAACAGTTCAACTTCTGACAGCGACCGGTCAGCACATATCCGTCCAAGGAGAGAAGCTGGTGGAGTTAAAGTTGGGTGAGAAAACCTTCCAACATAAAGTTATTGTGGCAGATATAGTTGACGATTGCATTCTGGGTCTTGACTTCACGCGAGAACATCATTGTGAGATTGACGTCAACCAAGGAATCTTGAAGTGTGGAAGAGAAGAAATCTTTATGGAAGGCGCCATATCAGGAAAGGTTTATTGTCTGCAGAGAACAGTCCTTCCACCTAGATCGGAAACCATTGTGGCAGTTAGATTACCGCCAAAGTTGGGACATCAACAACGATGTGTTCTAATAGAACAATCGGAAGGTGATCAACCATGGTTAGTGGCCCGAACTTTGGTGAGGACTACTAATACTGCTGTGGTGCGTGTGCTCAACACAAGTAACGAGGAACAACTCATCAAAGGAGGAACCCCGATTGGTACATGCGAAGAAGTAGACTGGATGCGCAGATGCCAAGAACAACCAAAGGAGGAATACAACTGTGCTGGGAGTTGCAACGTGTCAACACTATTGGAAGATTCCCGGAAATATCTCTCTGAAAAAGAACTTCTGATGGCGAAGAAGATGCTACTGCGCTTTACCGACATATTTGCCCTCGATGATGCTGTCAACGGGAAGACTGGCTTAGTGAAGCACACGATAAATACAGGAAACGTGCCACCGATACGACAGCGGCCAAGAAGGATACCAGTGGCTCGAGAAAAAGAAGTTGAGTCAATGATTGAAGACATGGCGCTAAATGGTGTGATAGAACCTTCATCCAGTCCGTGGTGTTCGCCAGTGGTTCTCGTGAAAAAGAAGGACGGCAGTATGCGGTTTTGTGTTGATTATCGACGACTCAACGACGTAACGAAGAAGGACAGCTACCCTTTGCCGAGGATTGATGACACGTTGGATACACTGACGGGCATGAAGTGGTTCACTACGCTGGACTTGAAGAGCGGGTACTGGCAAGTGGAAATAGACCCTAAAGATAAGGAGATGACCGCATTTTCTACGGGAAAAGGCCTGTGGCAATTTAAAGTGATGCCGTTTGGGTTATGCAACGCCCCCGCTACGTTCGAAAGGTTAATGGAGTTAGTTCTTGCGGGACTAATTGGTGACGCATGCCTTGTCTACTTAGACGACATCATAATTGTGGGAAAAACCTTCGAAGACCACTTGCAAAACCTGGAACGAGTCCTAACAAAAATACGTGCTGCCAATCTTAAGCTGAGTCCGAAGAAATGTTCTTTCTTCAAGAGGCAAGTGAATTTCTTGGGACATGTGATTTCCGAAGCTGGTGTACAGACGGATCCAGGTAAAGTCAGTGCTGTGAAGGATTGGCCTGTGCCAAAAGACAAGACGGAAGTCAGAGTATTCTTGGGATTATGCTCCTATTACAGGCGATTCGTGAAGAACTTTGCTGATATCGCTAAGCCGTTGCATAGACTGACTGAGGAAAAACGGCCCTTTCTCTGGGATGAAAATTGCGACGCAGCTTTTCGAGGACTAAAAGAGCGACTTTGCAATACGCCTATTCTCGGCTTTCCGGACACCGAGAACGAGTTTATCGTCGACACTGACGCCAGCAACACCGGCATCGGAGGAGTATTGTCGCAAAGAAAAGGAGACCAAGAAGTGGTGATTGCGTATTTCAGCAAATCCCTGTCCAAGCCAGAAAGGAACTACTATGTGACAAGAAAGGAGCTACTTGCAGTGGTGAAGACATTGCGTCATTTTAGCAAATACCTGCTCGGGCGAAAATTCCATCTGAGGACCGACCACGCTGCTCTAAAGTGGCTACTGCAGTTTAAAGATCCCGAAGGCCAAGTGGCAAGATGGATTGAGCAACTACAAGAGTTCGACTTTACCACGGAACATTGCAGTGGAAAATCTCATGGCAACGCAGATGCACTGTCAAGAAGGCCTTGCTCAGAGGACTGCAAGCATTGCTCAAGACAAGAGTCGAAAGATCCAGTACCTGTCAGAATGCTCAAAGCTGACATCGGCGACGAATGGAAAGAAACCCTTCAGGCTGAACAAAAAGAAGACGTCGACATCAAGCCGATTCTTGAATGGATGGAATCAGATGCCCGTAAGCCTGACTGGAGTGCTATTGCTTCACTGAGTGTTACGACAAAGAGTTATTGGGCGCAATGGGATAGCCTGGTGCTTCAAGAGGGAGTGCTGTGCCGAAAATGGGAAAATGCTCGAGGAAACCAGTGCCATCTCCAAATGGTTGTACCCAGAGCAAAAGTTCCCGAAGTTTTGAAGCTGTACCACGAAGGATTTTCGGGAGGACATCTGGGTGTGAAACGGACACTGTTGAAGATTCGAGAAAGGTTTTACTGGATCAACTGCAGAGATGATGTAGAAGACTGGGTACGGAAATGCACGAGCTGTGCATCAGTGAAAGGTCCGCATACCCGCAGCAGAGGAGCACTAAAGCTGTATAATGTTGGAGCACCATGGGAGCGAATCGCACTGGATGTGGCCGGACCATTTCCTGTGAGCGAAAGTGGCAACAAGTACTTCCTTGTCGTCATGGATTACTTCACCAAGTGGCCGGAAGTCTTCGCAATTCCAAACCAAGAGGCATCGACGATAGCAGACAAATTGGTCCATGAAGTATTCTGTCGTTTTGGAGTACCATTGGAAATCCATAGTGACCAAGGAAGAAATTTTGAATCTCAACTGTTTCAAGAGACGTGTCGGCTAATGGGTGCACACAAAACAAGGACAACGTCATACCACCCGCAATCAGATGGAATGGTGGAGCGATTCAACCAAACTCTGGAGAGATACCTGGCAAAAGTAGTCGAAAGCAAACAACGGGATTGGGACAAGCATATCCAGCCATTTTTGCTGTCATACCGAAGTGCTGTTCATGAGAGCACCAATGTCACTCCTGCTTTTGCCAATTTTGGACGTGAATTACGGCTACCCGCCGACTTAATAACTGGTGTCCCACCGGATTCTCCACAACCCATAACTGAGTACGCCAGTGACCTCCGGAACAAGATGAACGACATCTATGAGCACATTAGAGAGTATGGCCAGCAAACATCAGAAAGAATGAAGACTAGATACGACAGAAGGACTAACAACCCTGGGTTCGAGGAAGGCTCGCTAGTATGGCTACACAACCCTATACGCAAAAAAGGGAAATCTCCAAAGCTACAAGCCAAATGGGATGGACCATACCGAGTGGTGACCAAGATCAACGACGTGACGTTCCGCATACAGAAGGGACATCGAGGTGCTCCCAAGGTAGTTCATGTGGATCGATTGGCGCGATATTACGGGTGCAACGATGCTCGGGACGAGCATGTCTTAGGAGGGGGTAGTGTAACGCAGTAGACGCCCGTTGTAGGTATGGAGTGCGGTGTTTACGTGATCCTGTTCTGGGAAGCCCTATTGTTCTGTGAAGCTTTATTGTGTTTTTATTGGTGCCTTTTGTATTCGGTTTTATGGTTTTATGACTTGAGTTTATTTGTTTGGTGTTTACGTATTTGAAAAAAAACAATAGGGATTCTCGAACTTTCAAGTTGTTTACTTGTTAACACAATAGCGTTTATTAAGATCGAGTAATGTTGCGAAATATCTCGTAGGTTCGAGACTGTAGGAAATAACGGATATAAATTCGCCAGCCGACCCTTGGGGATCAGTTTTTATTCGTTTACCGTCGAAGCGATAACTACTCGGGTTAGAGTGCGATACCAGTGATTGTGAAGTGACTAGCTTGTGTCAATATCAGTGCCAGTGTAAAGTGTTTGTGCGAACCAGTTGTGTCGTGTGTTTTTGTGATTTTTGTGAAGTGATTGTGTGCAATAAAGTGCAAAGTGAATAATCGGCGTTTTAACTGACTATCCAAGAACCCATCTCGTAACAATATACTTAAGCATCTCATCAAAAATTCAACAGTAGTTTTTGGCGCGAAAAAGTTTGACTATTAGATCTAGGCCGTGCGTAATAGTCAGGCAAAAAAACCTATACGCTAATAGAGACAAAAGATATTAGTTTCGTCCTGCCCCCCTACCGCCTAAGCAATAGCAATCGTTTATGACTTCATTTTAATCATTTGGCACCGCCTCTGTGACGTTAGCCATCAATTGCTTTGTGCGGATTGCGAATGCAATCGTTGAATGAACTACTTTGATGGCTAACGTCACATAGGCGGTGCCAAATGACTAAAATGAAGCCATAAACGATTGCTATTACGATTGCTATTGTTTAGGCGGTCGGGGGGCAGGTCACACTTTAATACTTGCACATCTATTCTATTCTTTCTTATTCATTATTCTATTCTTTAGAAGAATACTTCGTTAATAGTTTCAAAAAATAAAACGGGATCTATATTTATATAAGGTTTATTTACGCCTATCAGCTGCCTAAATTCAATGTAAGTTTCGATCATTTTAATTTTTTTAATAGCGCCCGCGCATGTATTTGCAATCCCCGACAAGGGCTGCTAAGTTTTAAAGCTAAGATCTGTACATGTACACTTAGTGGCAAATAAATAAAATATGAAATCATTATGAATTTTTTTTTACTATGAGGCCAACCCGGAATTCGATAAAAAATCAGATGTTCCATACAAAATTGCAAAAAATATTCCAAATCAAAAATTTGCGTCATTTAGAGTTGTTTTTTTTTTCTGGGTTGACTCCATAGTAAAAGTTGTTCGTAATGATTATCTGAATCACCTACTTTCGGCTTAGCACATCAGTTCTGGATAACCCTGTATATGGAACTTCAATCAATTCAATACATACTGAGCATAGCATAAATCCGTAGCTCCAAGCCATAGTCGCAGCAGCACCGTTGACACCCACAAAAGCTTGCTGGCCGCCATTTTGGAAAAATAAAATAACGTGCACTTTTAAAAATACTGGATTATTTTTAGCTCTTCGAAATAAGTTATTATAGAAATCATTCCTAAGCAGTATTTATATCCTAGATCTGAGTTTCTAAATTCATCACTAATTTTATTGTAATTCAATAAAATTGATTTGGTAACGCGGTAAAAATCAGTTCACGAGAAAATAGTTAAACAATGATCACTATTGAATTTGAAAATAAATAATAAAAAAGTTAAAATAAATGAAAAAAAATCAGCTTCAACTTAAAATTGAAGTGGAAATTCAAAAGTTCAAAGTTACTCGCCAGTGTAAAAGAAAACAAACTAAAAGAAAAGTTTTTTTTTTCGTCTTTGGCACGGATCGGTTGCCTTCGAAACCGCGGGAACAGTAATGGCTAGTAACCTCTTCCTAACTTGACCAGAGTTGAGTTTTAAAGTTGGACATGCGCGTTCGCGGGTTTCTGAAGGACCGCTGGCTGGCTTGGCGACCGCCGCAAATCCACTTGGTAGTCAGGGGAAAGAGATTGTAGACTTCGTGCCGAACTTTAAGACCGCTCTAAACTTTCATTCGGTGGACTAGCAGTCCTAGCAGTTACATAAGTATCAGTCTTAAAAGCAACGTCACGATAGCCAATTAAATAATTGTCTCCTATATTGAATATTTATATTATGGGCTATGGACTTGTCGAGAGTCAATTAAAATTTAGATTATTTAAAAAACAGGTCAGTACAGTCGGCTTAGCCAATGGGCTAAGCCTACTGGCTTTTGTTATATGGTATACCTTCCTCGATAGTCCATGTACTTAGCAGGTTACAGTTAAAATCGGCATGCACTACACTATTTGCTATACAGCGTAGTTTAGTTTACTTACTTATACAGGGTTATTCCTTATAAATTAGCATCCTTTTAGGAGCTTATTCTATACATCAAAACTAACAATATTTTTTCTGCGACTTAAGTCAAAACTGAAAAAAAACAAATTGTTGTTCCATAGAAAAATTTCGTTCACCCGCGACAAAATGTATGGAATACAGAATAAGCCCCCAAAAGGATTTTAGGGGCTTATTCTGTACATCAAAACTAACAACTTTTGTTTTGCGACTTTTGTCAAAACTCAAAAAAAAACAGTTGTTCCATACATTTTGTCGCGGGTGAACAGGGTTATCCAGAGCTAATTGATTAGGAATAACCCTGTATTTTGGTATTAGTATTCAAACTATTCAATATAAGCAGATTTCAGATATGAATTCAAACTTATCTACCTATATGCTTGTAGTTATCACCAAGCAGTGGCGTAACTATACCATCTGAGGCCCGTGGCAAATTTTTCAAATGGGGCCCCGTTCCAGTAAAAAATGTAATGTAAATGACACGTTGTATTTTAATGTAATTTGTTGTTTTATTCTGTAAGGCAAAATTTTAAGCTGAGGTGAGAGTAAGGGAAACATTTATTATATTATATTTCATGTTTTTTTCATTACGGTGATAAAATTTGGAAATTTCTGTCTAAATGTTAGGCTATTTCTGTGTTTGCGGCCTCTTAGGCCGGGGCCCCCTCTAGTCCGGGGGCCCGTGGCATTTTGCCAGCCCTGCCACCCTATAGTTACGCCACTGTCACCAAGTAAGAAGATCTAGTAATTCTTGGTCAATGGGTTCTGTCCTTAGAGTATTAATAACTAGGTATTTATTCTCTAAGGTTCTGCCTCTGTGGTTCCGCCTAACGCACGTACACGGTAGCGTTCAAAAGTAGGTACTAACCTACACAAGCAGGCGTTATAGATGTTATAGGCATAACTTTTTCATCTGTTTTTCAACCGAATACAAAAAATAAAGTTCTCAATTCGGCTGTATTTTTTTGTTTGTACCTACGTAACATGATTATTCCGCAAATAATTTTGATGATTTTTGCGGGTTGAGCAAACTTCAAGGTGGTTTATTTCCGTATCGAAAATTTGTACCGAAATCCTTTGAGTTGACGAATGTGCCATTTTTGACGAAATATAATTGCGTAATATATAAAACTAGCGACCCGCCCCAGCGTCGCACAGGTGTATTACACATATACATATAAACCTTCCTCTTGAATCGCTCTATCTATTAAAAAAACCTGCATCAAAATGCATCAATAAGCATACATGGGGACAGACAGCGGAAAGCGGCATAACTGCGGCCGATAGGATGATGATGATTTTTCTAAACTTCTCAATATCTAAGGTAATTTAAATTACATGGAATAAGCTACATATTCAAATTTTTTACATATTATTTTGTTGGAAAATAATTGATCAAGTGTAATCGAAGATCTCCGTTTAACAATTCGGTCAGGAGTGAGTCGAGATAGAGTCTTTTGAAGATTCAGCTAAAGAGATATCATCATCATTATCAGCCGTAGGACGTCCACTGCTGGACATAAGCCACCCCTATGGATTTCCAATACTAAGCCCGGTTGGAAGCGGCCTTCATCCAGCGCGTTCCTGCGGTCGGTCCACCAGCCCCCCTACCGCCTAAGCAATAGCAATCAATTCAGCAATCAATCAATTGCTTTGCGCGGATTGCGAAAGCAATCGTTGAATGAACAACTTTGATGGCTAACGTCACACAGGCGGTGCCAAATGACTAAAATGAAGTCATAAACGATTGCTATTACGATTGCTATTGCTTAGGCGGTAGGGGGGCTGGTCGGTGGACGTCCTACGCTGCGCTTGCGCGTGAGATATGTGTTGCGAGCTCTACTGTTCGGAAAATTAGGTAAGTAGTTACTTGTTATCTAGGAGATTTAATGCGAATATTGTACATGAAATCTATGGCAACACTAATCTATCAGGCTATCACATAGGTTTAGCAGCAACAAGGATGATGACTATAGGCCTTTTGAACCCGCAAGCATCAGGTCAAGTGCGATGCAGTTGACTCGCCGCGCCGCGAGCGCCCTATTATCGGTAATACCACTCGAGCACGTCCAACCTACTTCCCGAGCCACTCGGAACTATACAGAGCTGGGGTGGGGTCTAAAAGTTCTCGAGTGGAGACCACGTACCGGCAAGCGCAGCGCAGGACGTCAACTCACAAGTTGGACGATGACCTCATTAGGATAGCACGATCGCGCTGGATGCAATCCGCTTCCAAACGTTCTTATAGGAGAGGCCTATGTCCAGCAGTGGATATCCTACAACTGTAAATAAATAAAAATATTTATTAGGTACTAGCGGACCCGGCGAACTTCGTTTCGCTTTCCGTAAGAACCTTGTACAGAGTATTAGAAAACTACAAAAAAAAAATAAGCCAAATCGGTCAAGCCGTTTTCATGTTATGTCGTGACAACGGAAAACGGGTTTCATTTTTATATATGTATATAGATTAAAACAAACCTATACCACAGTAAATACATAATATGTTATACTGTGCCTATGCCTACTTACTGATGGGTTTTTATTAATATCTCCCGCCTCCATGATCTATGCATGAAGGCCGCTTCCAAGCGGTCTTATTGGAGGTCCATAGGGAGGCCTATGTCCAGCAGTGGCTGATGGATGGATAAGGGTCTACGTGTAGCATGGGACGTCCTATATGGCTTTTATACTAGTGATAATGATCCTGAACTTTTTAATGTCTCTTAATTTATACGAAGAAAAACAATTATTTTTTGAACCGATTTTTTTATCTTATTAGATGCAATACGTATATAATAAAGATTTTTGCTGTGAAAAGCTAGAGTTGAAAAGGGGTTTGAAAAAAAATCTTTTTCTTTTCTAACCCCTTTTCCATTTTTTTTCGTCGTCTTTTATTTCGTTAAAGCAATTAAGTAAGTTGGGAAATTTTAATGAAAGGAATACGCAATTTTAAAAACTGCATACATAATGATATTGAATTTCACCCTAAAAATCATTACATATTTCAAAGCACTGTTAAATTAATTATATTAACATTATTACATTAATTAATAATAATTATGCCGCTGTTGTAACAGCGCCTGCTAAATCCATCATCTCAATACCTCACCACTGTTTGTCCGCAGCGTGCTCAAGGAGCTAAGTTCCATTCTACATGAAAATGAAAAACTACCTACGCCCGATTCTTTTCTTTGCTTCCTTTTGATTAGCTCTCCTACATTCTCTTGGAACTATTTATTTTAATTTTGTTCTACGTTATGTACCTTCCTACCTACTTTTACTTCAACTACTTCAAGTAATCTGGACGATCATGCCTTATAAGCTGTGGATGTATTTCTTTCGGCTGTAAAATTGAAATCGCCAATATAAAAGCCTAGATCATAGCACTAAAAAAGTCAGGATATTTTTTTATGGAAGGCACATGTCCTTCTAGCTAGTGATATGCATCTTTAGTGTTTAGACATAAATACACAGAGATACCAGAGGGATAACGTGGTAGATCAAAAGAAGAAAGAAAGAGGTGAATTGATTGGCATGGCATGAGTTAGGAAGAGACATAATAAGTTTTTTCAATTCAGTGGCTAGTTGCCGTGTTTTTCTCTCAGTAGTTTCAAATTCCAATACATATTTGACAGTTTTGACAGCGCTGAGCCAGATTTTCCATACGTTTTGGTGGTTGAGGATTGTGTCAAGCGACAACAGCGCTATCTCTCTAGTTGTAATAAGCTCTGTGCATAAATAGGTAGTGCAAGGTAATCATTTTAATTTAAAATTAAACCGCTATTTTGAGCTATTGTACCCATAATCCTTGCTTGCACCTTTGCACCTCAAATCTCTTCAATGCATCTCATGGGGCTCACAGATGGAGCTTAATTTAAAAAAAGTAATGATCGAATCGACAGTTGACACTGACTTCTGATTTTCAATTTTGACATTTTTTTTATTACTAGCTAATAAAAAGTTTGTACCTCTATCAATGTTGTCTAAAATAGTCAAAATCCTTCAATTTGTTTTAAATTCAATAATGATATGAGCAATTATTAAAAGTTAGTTTAACAGAAATAAATCCTCTTTTATAACAGATGATTTTAAAAGTTACGGTACGATTTTAAAAGCTAATCAAGATCTGGTAACACATCGTAGTCGGCGAGTCCCTATATTGTTCAGCACGTATTTGATGTTTGATGACACCGAATTGTACGGGCAGGAAAGCACGGCCCGTATTTCATATCCCATGATACCAATTATCAGGCTGTACAATACGTGTCGTACAATACTGGCCGGACATTATCACCTCGTGCCAATAATGTACAGCCCGTATTTTGCAACCCAATAATGTACAGCATAATAAAACGTGTCCCAAAGAAAAGGACACAAAATATCATGCTGTACATTATTGTGTCGCAAAATATAGGCTGTACATTATTGGCACGAAGAATATTTGCTCCTATGGGTTGGTTTGTCTGTAACTTCTGACAGCTCCAAATAGATATACAATGCGCCACACAAGTTGGCGGATCAGAAGTTAGCCACAGATGACACTTTGCCGTGACTCGCTAATTATTACGCATGTGTGCACAATGCCGATGCCGCGTGGCGTAGTGGTGAGCGCGGGTGAACGGAGCACGCGGGGGACATGAGGTTGGCGGGCGTGCGTGCTATCGTTTCGTTTCTCTGGCTCCTGCTCATACTCTTAAAGTATCCTTTACTCGTAAAGAGGACAGGTTGATTCTGGCGCATCGCCAGCCGCTGCCGCGGCACGCTCGCTCGGCTCGCGCATTATTGTCACTATTTAAACCTAACCTAACCAACAGATTCGAATTACTTTAGACAACTCATACCGTGCTATAAAATAACCAAGGTCCAGGGATACAAAATATCAGGCCGTACAATATCGGGCCGTGCAATACTGTGCCGGACATTATTGACACAGGCCGATAATGTACGGCCTGTATTTCATAGCCCAATATTGCACTGCCTGATATTCCATGGCCAGAGACACAAATTATCATGCCGTACAATATCAGGCTGTACAATATCATGTCGTGAATTACTGGGTCGTACATTATTGGCTCCCAACGAAATCAAAACATTAACTACATAATTTTCGGCAAAGGTTATTCACACACACACTGACGACAATACCACAGATTATAAATGTACCACAGATTAAAAATGGAAATAAACATGTTCGTTCACCACAGCTTATAAAAGGTACAGTATTCATCAGTATTGCCATAGAAAGTAGTAACAAATAAAAACGATTGACTAATAATTGGTTTGGGGTCGTCTACTAGTCATGACTTATTTTTAGCAACTTACGAATTTTTCAACCAATTTCGATGAAACTTGGTACGCAGGTTTCATATATTAATGATTTTTAGAGTTCCGTACTCAAAGGGTAAAATCGGGACCATATTAAGGCTCCTTCACACACAGGCGGTACGAGCGGTAGAGCGGTACGAGCGGTAAAGGGCGGTACGGCGGTACGGCAGTACCTGCACACACTGCCGCGGGCGCGGTCCGCCCGCGCGTCCGGATGCCACGCGGTACACGCGGTACGGGCGCGGGCATAGTTTTGCTACTGAGCACTAGATGGCACTACCTTTCAAAGTTCTGTGTCGTGTGGCGTCATGCCGGTAGTTCTAATAGTGATGGGACAGTATTTTAGAATATGATAAAGTTATCGAAATTACATAATTACAAAATAATTTTCTACTACGTGGACACACGTAGGTAGTAATATTTAATTTGCTTTCTTTGCAATTCTCGAATCATCAGCAACTCTAGAAATAGATTTAAATACACGCATGTATATGATTAGCAGGAATGTCCATTAGGGGGACATCTTACAGACGGTTTCTAACTCGAAACTAAAAAATGCTTGTCATACCGCTCCCAGAGACTGATAAACTAAAAACAATCCAGCTGTGCAAGAAGAGGTGATTCAGATCATCACATATGAACAACTTTTACTATGGTGCTAATCCGGAATAGAGGAAATATCAGCTGTTTTATATATTTTGTTGATTGCAATTATGTGTGGAACAGCTAAGTTTTTCTCGTATTCTATGATGTTAGAATGGCTCTAACATAGAATAGAAAGAAAATAAATCTATACATACTACCTACTAATTACTCTTAATAAATTAATTAATAGAAACAAGACATTTATTGTATTTTTATTAATATTTCTGAAGGCGTAAGTAAATCAAACAATAATAATTTGTTTATCCATAGTTACACAAAGCATATTTAAATGTGTATTGTTACCACAATGTCTAATCATAAATGCATCTTTATAGTCCTTGGTGGGTGCTTGTGCAGTCTACTATCTGTAGAACTACTAGTTATTACCATGCCGCAACTCAATTTTTCTCGTCTCTTCACCGTTTACTATGAGAAAACGAAATTAAAAAAAAGGTCGCGGTTAATTGTATAAAATCCACAGAAGAGAGAAGGAAATAGAAAGGATATGTGGAGGGGGGTTTGTAGCCACTATCACGAGTGTATACTCATGATACGTGAACCGTGACATTTGCCGTCACAGTCGTTCAAGAGATTTCAGAGGTAATTTTTGCCCAAAAATGCCGGTTCGCGCTATTGTAACGTGTCGAATACAGAGCAAAGACTTTAGTTTACAAAAAGGAGGAATATCCTTCCAATAGCAAGTCTTAATTGTGGGCATTTTTTTTTATAAACGTTATCTTTTACTGCCTAGAATTTCGTTGATAGTGGTGACAAAACTTGCAAACATTTTATCGACATCGATAAATTTTGCTACTAAGTTAATAATATGTCGGAATAAAAAAAATATCGATGTCAATATAATTATTTTAATTTCAAATGTTTTGTAATTATAGCATATTATAATCAAAAAAATTATCGATATCGATAAATTTTGATAGTAAGTTAATATTATCGAAATTAGACATTTATTGTTATCTGCATATTTAGTAAAATATTTGTGATTGTGGTGTACTTTTTAGTAATATATAATTGTATTTGCACCACATTCTAACTGTTATACTACTTATGAATAAAAGTTCCCAGCTGGGCTAGGCCAGCGTGATGGCGATGTATATATCTGTCACTTTTTCACACGTTGAAAGATTTCTTTTTGTGGCTTTTCGTGGTCGCATGCTGGACCAGCACTGACAAAGAGTAAATGGCTGGTCTACATGACTGGATTCCTACATTTTTTTTTGGAAAAGTGATTGCTCACATAATAAAGATGCCTGAAGCCACCTTCAATATCTCAAATAGAAACCGTAATTATACATTCGATGATAAGGTATACACATAATATATTCTGTAATAGAATTGATGGAAGACGTGTTTAGTGTTTTGTTAAAATATGAGTTATTTTGGGGGTGATTTGCCTTTGAATTAAGTTACATTTTATTTTGACGCGTGTTTGAAAATATAATCTGATTTTATTTACATAATCGGCCTTGTGGGAGTCGCGCACGAAAGATGCCGTACTATTATTCAGTAAAGATTTACATTTTCTGAAGTACCTACCTAATACAATTTTATAGTTCATATAAAAATTTTTGGTATGTCTAGGTATAACGGTTCCGTTTTTAAAAGATATCTATAATTATAATTATATTGACTTAAGAGACGCTAAAATTGAAAAGATGTAAACGAATCACCTCGAAAAATCTCCCGCTCACACAAGCACGCGCTCTCACTCGGCCACGTAACCATTTACGTATACATTCAGCTAATCCAATGATTCAATTATAGAGCTCCAAACTAGAACAATTTGATTGTAATAAAATTATTCTGCTTCTTTTAAATATTGGCGTCGCATGGAATATGTATTTGCCAGTGTCAAGTGTAAGTTCTATTATGATGTTATGATAATTACTACTATTGTTACATGTAATTATGGTGTTGTTTATTAAAATGTTTCTATTATGATATTTTCATTTTATAAATAGTCACAGTCGTAGGCAGCACAAAAATCTAGATACAATTGATTATTTTTTGCCAACAATGGCATTTGGCCGACTTCCACCGTTTACGAAATCCAAATAGTTCGCAGGAATTGATGTGGCATCCATGTAGTAATTTTTAACACTATTGTTGATTTTACATTTTTTCATTCAGCTGACTTCGATATCATTTAAATGACGTCAGTTAGGGTGTACTTGTATACCATTTCAAAATTAAAATAAAAAATAAAACGGTCCATAGTTGGCGAAAATACCGCTGAAAATATACAAAAACATACATACAGACGAACATAGTAGGTAGTATGTAAGTAAGTTCGTATAGGCCGGGTGGCTCGCCCTGGTAGGTAGTAGGTATCTACCTTCACTTTTTGGAAGTAGGTAAAAAGTCACTGTCACATCTAAGTCATGCCTGAGTAAAGCAGTAGCGAATTTACTAATAGCGCCGCCCTTTATGGAGTTTTTGTAACAACACAAAAAATCACGTTACACATTACATTATTTTGTCTACACTATTGTACGTAATTCAGCTCATAATCTTCGAAATAGCACAAATTTTCACATATTACCACTGATAGAAACACAAGTTTTATAAATTAATACAATACGGCGTTGTTGTTGACATGATTTTTCAGTGTTTATTCCAAAGCTTCCTAAATACTAATAAAACTGCACAATCATTATCATCAATTATACACTATATAGATTCAGTTACATAATCCATATATTATGCAAAATGTATAAAATCACGTTGTCGATAAAATTAAACTGCACAATCACATCGCCCATCACTATCTAAATGCCAAAAAATAACTGTGATACCATATTCAAATTCGAGATTGGCCCATTATTTTTTTTTTGGCTTGGCATGTTGGTGCATTTGCCATTGTGATGTAACATTAATAAAATAAAGTGTATTTAATAACTTAAACACGGCATTTAAATTATGACCAAAATATTGTTATGGGCTTAACGTATCTTGGTGATGTGACATAAATTATACTACGCTCTATTTTAAAGTAAAAAAAATATTTCCGAAGCTAGTGGAAATTGCACAGTTATTGTGCAGATATTTTACAGTGGTAATACATACTTGGCGACAGCGGTTTTCATTGAAAATTGTCATCGATTTCCTTTCTAATTAAAGTAGTTCGCTGTTCTGTGATAAAATCACAATTGACCGCAATAGCACCATAGAGCTGTTGGGGCTCCATCCAAACTCTTTGGTTATGTCAAACTTCAGTCAAAAAGAAAAATCAGCTGTTTTATACATTTTGTTGATTCCGAACGGCAATTGACAAGTTTTCATATTTCACTAGGCTATGAAATTCCAAAACCATTTCGAGATATCGGGATGCTGATCATTATGCTTATTTTTCCAAAATTTTTAGTGCAGTAACTGCTAAGATATTAGATAAAAACTCTCACCCAAGCCGTTTCGGGATTTATACTAAAAGTTCAGTTGCCAATGATAAAAAAAATACTAGCAATATAAAATGACAGCCAACACCGACAGTATTGACACATAAAATGTAGTTTAAAAATAAAATGTCAGTGTCATTTTCAAATTACTTATTTTGCTTTAGCCCGAGAGGTAAACGCAAAAAATGCAAATACTTTCCAAAAGCTGAATTATTGGTATATTAAGTTATCAAAATGATGTACATCAATACTCTGGAGTCAGTCAGCTTGGTTCCCTAGCATTTAGTGGAAGAATCCGTTTGAATTTTAAAAGTATCATGGGACTAGTACTTACTACTTATTCTTCTTCTTTTAAGTGGTGGTAATTTAAAGCTTGTATGGCAGACCCTGTTACATATTTCAGGTGATTGGCAGTTGCTAAACTTTTTTTATATTTTTCTTCCCATAGTATACCGCGGTACATAGTGGACTTTTTGCGCAGACCTCCCGGCCTATTTGTTGTGA
Source organism: Hypomecis punctinalis (assembly GCA_949316475.1). NCBI lineage: Eukaryota > Metazoa > Arthropoda > Insecta > Lepidoptera > Geometridae > Hypomecis > Hypomecis punctinalis. The sequence continues at coordinate 1,775,986 of OX438819.1, read as the reverse complement.
ATTGTGACGGATTGATTGGCATTGATAGTGACAGTAACGCTAGCACCTATTTTTTTCTAATGTGGCTTCAGTTAAATTGTTTATGAGTCCTAAGTTTTGCAGTTACGTCTTTTTGAATAAGCTACTTTTCAAAACTTAATTTTACGGAAAATATAAGTCGTATTGGAAAAATAAAAAATACGTATATGTTATTTTGCAATATTCTTTCAGATAATAAATAAATATTACTATGTTAAAAATTTGAAATGTTGTCAATTATGATTTTTTTCTTGTTTTCTGAGTGGGCTCCATACTAAAAGTTGTTCATAATGATTGTCTTACGTCATCGCTATTCGGCTTAGTATAGGACAAGCAAATGATCTGTATAACTACAAAGAAGTTCGATAGTAAGAATACAGCTAGTTTCTACTTAGTAGAAACTAGTATTTCTAAAAGCTTTTATTTAATTTGCAATGTATGTATGAATTACTATCTAATCTTTCTTATAAATAAAATTATAGGTATTATCTTTTAATTATATCTAAAAAAATTTGTAAGTGAAATAAACGAGTGTAACAAGTGACGTAATTTTGATAAATTGTTCACATTCTTAAAACTGTCACATCACTATTGGTACTACCGGCATGACATCTAGTGCTCAGTAGCATAACTACGCCCGCGCCCGAACCGCCCGCCCGCCGTACCGCTCGTACCGCGTGGCGACCGCGTGGCGACCGCGTGGCGACCGGACGGGCGGGCGGACATGCGGTCTAGGGTTGCCATTAAATGCTGTAAATTATTATTTCATCTTATAGGACCTTTCCTGTAAGATCACAGCTGAAGAGGCCTCAAAATGAGATGCGATCCAATAATAATTTACAGTATTTAATGGCAACCCTAGATCGCATGTCCGCCCGCCCGTCCGGTCGCCACGCGGTCGCCACGCGGTACGAGCGGTACGGCGGGCGGGCGGTTCGGGCGCGGGCGTAGTTATGCTACTGAGCACTAGGTGTCATGCCGGTCGTACTAATAGTGATGGGACAGTTTTAAGAATGTAATCAATTTATCAAAATTTCGTCACTCCTTATACTCGTTTCTTTCACTTACCGTTTTTCTTAGATATAAATCATAGATAATACCTACCCATAATTTTATAAACATTGCAAATTAAATAAAAGCTTTTCTAGTATTTAAAAATGCTAGGTTCTACTAAGTAGAAACTAGCCATATTCTTACTATCTAACTTGTTTGTTGTTATACAGGGTCATCTGCTTGTCCTATAGGTACTAAGCCGAATGGGAGTGACGTAAGACAATCATTATGAACAACTTTTAGTACAGAGCCCACTCAGAAAACGAGAGAAAAATCATAATTGCCGTTCGGAATCAACAAAATGTATAAAACAGCTAACTTTTCCTCTATTCCGGATTAGCACCATAAAAAAAGTTGTTCATAGTGATGGTCTGAATCACTTCTTCTTGCACAGCTACCTCGATTGCTTGTAGTCTATGAGTCTCTGGCAGAGATATTAAAAGCATTTTTAGTTAGGGTTTAGAAACCGTCTGTAAGATGTCCCCTAATGGTCATTCCTGCTAATCATAGATATTTGTGTATACAATGTGTTTGTCTACCGGTGTCGGAGCCTTAAGTGGTGACATATTATATGGCAAATTTTGAATAACTTTTACTGTTGCCATTTCAACTTGCCAATCCGTTGGGCTATGTCGGTAACTTTGGTAATAGATCTCCTCATTTGTTGGTGGGCTACTTGGAGCTTACTGATAAGGCCCATAGTGAGAGACCACGTTTCTGTGCCATCAGTCACCAATGGTAACACACACTGGTCGTAAACAGCATTGTCTTAGTATTTGCGTATTTAATTTACTCGTACTTGTATCTAAAGCTTATTACGGAGTACGTGAATTTTTGAATGATAAATTGCTGAATTTTTGTAATTAATTCAATACTAATAATAATTGTATGAGTGCCAATGTTAAAAATTTCACACTATTGGCTTTTTATTGATGGAAAACATTGAGGCAACATGTATAGGTACATCCGTAGAGAAAAATCAATGTCGTATACAGGTTCCGCAACCCGCGCTCGGCTGGCGTGATGGATATGGCCGATTGCCTAATCACCCTTCGCGGGTAGGCCTACGTTCAGTAGTGCACTATTAATTAAGGCCGGTATATGTATTCGACATGTTTCATTCAGTCATTAGAATTTTAATTTCGATTATATTATTACAATCGATATTGTGACAATCTCGCCCAAAACCGTTCACCCAGTTAAAAGTGATCGAGACACTTGTAGGACTTTCAAACGTTGTCTGACCCCAGGCAGATGAAAAAATATATTTTATTACTGTCGAGAAACACATAGTGTATTTCTAGACAGTCAGTCAGTTCAAGGATGCTATTATACTCATCATTTGACGAACTTTTACTATGGCACCAACCCCGAAATCACGTAAATAAAATCAACTGTTCAACACAAAAAGTTCATCGACACGCGACAACATCTATGGAATAGGTAGGTAATCTTCGCTTTTTAGGGTTGATCCCGTAGTAAAGAACATATATTGACTCGTATGTACTCGTACCCTAAGCTTAAGATTATTGGCTCACAAAATAGAAAAAAAATCGTCAGCTATTAGGGACCCATTTTGCCCCATATTTCATAAATCATTCAGATTCAGATAAATTATTATCTTAATTCTATTCTAGATATTTCACTATATTATAAAAAAAAAACTTTGTGATTATTTTTTACGCTTATTCAAATTACGATTGGTCTAGCGCACAAGGAATACGCAACTTTTCCCAGAACGTCAATAGTTAGTAATTTATTAGTTAAAATGGTGGCTATTTTAACATAAAATTGAATTCATTGAGATTTTCAAACAGATTTTAGTGTTTTTTTAAGAAATTGACATCCCGAAGGACCCATTATAATTTTCCGGGATGGCAGTACCCTAAGTGGTAATGTGTGTTATTGCCTAGCTTCGTTCCAAATTTCGTTAGAATTTATTTAACCATTTTAACTTAGCTTTTCATTATAATTATATCTGATTAATTTTGGCTATCCCTAAGAAACCTGAAAATTTTTCGGGATAATAATAGTTCCAGTAATAAAACATGTCGTGTGCTTTCTACATACCCGTTTCCATTCGTAACCTTTCAGCTCCTTGGCTGTAATTGATTCTTTTTCACCAACTTTATTATTCCTTTATCTGACTTCTAAGGAAGTTTTTTATGGAAAATTCAGAATAACAGGAAGAACCATATTTTTTATTTAGTATCAAAAGCATCTTTACAAAGTTTCATGTTAATCAGTAAAGGAAATAAAAAGTTACATGCAAACGAAAAGGGCCCGTATTACCCCGTAAGAGGTCGATTTTTCAAAATTTTCATCCTTTATGCTTCATGATGTTGTACGATGTACGTATATTCTAAATTTCAAGTTTATATCATCGATGGCTTGGGCTGTAGCCTAAACTGATTAATATTGGCTATCCCTCAGGAACCCTACAGATTTTCCTGGATATTATTAATTCCTGTATTGAAACCTGCTGTGTGCTTTCTTCATACCAGATTTCAACCATAACCGTTCAGCTGGTTGGATGTAATAGACGCTTTTTTCACCAACTTTAGGACCTTATTTGACCCCTTAGATAAGGAAAATTCGGAAAAACAGGAAAAAACGTAACTTTTATTTTGTTTGAAAAGCATGTATACGAAGTTTCAAGTCAATCGGAACAGGGAATAAAAAGTTACATACAAACGAAAAGGGCCCGTTTTACCCCCTTAGAGGTCGAAAGTTCAAAATGTTCGTCCTTAGTGCTCCATTACGTAGTACAATGTACCTATATTCCAAATTTCAACGTTATATATTTAGCGGTTTGGGCTGTAGGCTGTCTGTCAGTCAGTCACTCAGGGAAGCCTTTTATATAATAGATGACGCGAGTCAATCATCATTATTATAAGACCAATAGTTAATTTAAGACAAATTTCTTCAATAACTTGAGTTATTCCAATCCAATAATTACCTATTATTCCAATAATTAAACTAAAAAGTAGCGTGAAAATCAGTTGATGCAGGCACTTTTAATTTGGAATTCGTGAAAAATAATCAGCTTTTTCATACATTTTGTCGATTCTAACTTACAATTTTGTACGTTTCAAATGTTACAATCTTTAAATATAGTGGCAAATAGTCAAAGGTTACAATGATGTACCTCACTTGTAGTTACAGTATGTATTGCTACCTACTGTGTATAAACACGCTATATTGTATCTATTAGGATCTGTGTAGGTATTGGCCGAGTCATACAAGTCGGAGGATGAAAAGTTAGCTACAAGCTGCGCAATATCCAATCCTGACTGAAGCTCACTTATGGCTGCGCGTTGATTGGGTTTCGCGCAGCTCGTAACTAACTTCATATCCGCCGACTTGTATGATTTGGCCTATTACAAAGTTGGGCAATATGAAAATTAGAAGTAAGAACTTCTAATTACTAATTACGATTAAATACATATTGTAGTTAGCAATAGCAATCACGATTTCAAATTACATAAAATAATCAAAGTTGGTAGTTAAATATTTTGATTAATAACTAATCATTGTAGTTGCAATCACGATTGCTCAATTAATTTTTTTAAGTCAATAATTGAATACATCATTTAATAATTTATTTTTAAAGAACTATCGGTTTTCAATGAGTGCATATTGTAGTGTTGCAGTAGGGACTAGTTTGGCCCCACGTTGGGCGCCTAACTGTGGTGCTGCAGCCAACTTTTCATTTTTACCACCTGATGATCATAATCATAGATCTTAGTCATATTATATCTAGGTATATCAAATTTTTTTTGTGTGCCTAATACTAAGTACCTATCTATATATTAACACTTGTTCACGTACTCTATAAAACCGATAGTACTTTCAGAAGAACAATTATTATTTTTAAATCATAAAATAATTCAAATATTGTTGACTCTGTGGAACTGCATTTCTTAATAAATTAATCTTTCATTAATAAATATTTATGGAGCATAATTTTGTAAAAAGCTTACACTTACTATTACTTCTAAGCATAAAAAACAACTTCCATATTTTGTCATATTATAGTCAGTAATGCCGAAATGTTCTCTTAAAAGAATTTTTAGTACTCTGCAAGACGGGCTCCTCGGAGACCTAGTGCAAAGTGCGGCGTACTTAATTTATAATACTTGACTATGGTGCCGAGTAACAATACTGCTTCCTTCTATAAAATAAGCAATACTGTAACTTCAACTTCAAATCTTGTTTGTGGCTTCTGGTATTTCACAATTTCGCCAATATCTTGTGTAGTACTGCCATCAAACGTAGGTAGATAATTTGTACGGAGTCTAATGATAAACTGTATTTGTTAATTAACATTACCGTGGCAGAATTGTTAAAACTGTCAAAAATTAATTTCTTATCCATTCTTATCCAAAAATCTTTAGTACCTACGTAAAACACAAATTATTGCAGTACAAGTACTTCATCTATGAAAAACAAAGTTTTAGATATGAAAGAAAACCAACAAGTTAAATTACTTACTTAAATTGTTTTTGTTTGTAACTAGAAGTAGTAGGTATTTAATTATATTTCTTATATTAACTCATTAGATATATTTAAAAAAAAAATAAGTACATTGAACTTAAAAATAACTCAACAGTAGGTACTTAGTAGCAATAGGTATTTGAGTGGTCCCGTGTTAATTTAAGGGCTTGGCGAGAGTTGGAGATATAATTAAGTCATTTTTATCTTAAACTATTTCCAACTACCTATACATGTGACAGAAGCCAAGTACTTATATACAAATAAATCTGTAATATCTGGCATCACTGCGGACGAACTGATCCACCTGACGCGTCACGGCACCCCATATCGGACCTCCCGACAAGCCACGCGCATGCGCGACAGAGTGGGACGTATTCAGGACATACTTTTTTGTATATTTTTTGTGTGGGACGATTGAAAGGTGTCCACAGTGAACAGTGATACATCTACTTGAGACTAGTATGTAGTAGAGTCCAAGAAATAGGTACTTAGTTTTGTATTAAATAAAGCTAAATTACCATTCACTCACTGACTCATATAGATAGTTGTTTAGAGGGATGGAGAAGTGGTGGGGAAAAAATAAAAATTTATCGGTAGGAAAAATCCCAAAATCTTTAAATCTCAACTCTTCAACCTAGACCTCTAAGGGATCTCAGAAACGGTGAGGTTTAGGGGTATACTGTTTCAACTAAATAGAGAGTACTACCTTGGTAATTTTTGGAAAAATGAAAAAAAACATGGCTCCCATACAAAAAAACATAGCCGCCATACAAACTTGACATGCTTATAACTTCGAAACGGTTATACTTAGGTATAAACTGTTTGAACAAAAGTTGTAGCCAATCGATAGGGACAACTGCTAGGGATGGCGGAAATTCAAAATGGCGGATCCAAGATGGCCGCCATTTTTCAAAATGGTCCTAGGGGCTTGAAATTTTGCATCCGGGAGTTTCTGAGGTCGCCTATTACGAATCTGAAATCAGTTTTTGATATATTTTTTTTAAAGATGGCCGACATACATTGCATCTTTTTCATTTTTAGATAGTTGTTTTGAGAAAACTATTAGCAGTAACGAAAAACTGATTGCAGATTGGTATATAAATTGCATTTTAATTTAAGGAAAAAAATGGTAAAATTTCGGAAGGTCAATTCCTCGTATTGGCCCCCAACGGATCTCAAAAACGGTGGGGTTTAGAGAATACTTTCTTGACAACATATTAAGTACTACTTTGGCACTTTTTGAAAACTTTTAAAAAATCATAGCTCCCATACAAAAAAACATGGTCGCCATACAAATTAGTCGTTGTACTTAGGTATGAAATTTTTGAACTGTAGTTGTAGTCAATCTACTAAGCTGATTTAGAATTTTTTTCATTTCTGGAATTTTTTTTTAATACCTAATGATAATTGCTATGTATTATACTTATTCAAAAAAGTGACGTCCGATGCCATTTTTGAAATCTACACCACCAAAAATCTAGCAAACTACACCTATGACGACTTTTGCAAAAACTCACGTCTGCCATCTTTAATTCTAAAATAGATGCTATTTTTGAAATCTACAACTCAAAAAAATTAAAAACAACACCCATGACGGCTTTTTCATAAAAGTAACGTCCGCCATCTTAAATTCCAAAATAGATGCCAATTTTGAAATGTCACACAATTTTTCACTAATTATCACTGATAAAAACACAAGTTTGACAAAATAATACAATAAGGTGGCCGTTTTCTGCGTTCGCGCCAAAACTCCCAAAATTAACACTATCGGAAGAAAAACTCGACAACAGCCACGGAATCGCGATATTTTTCATGTACCTATCTTTCTAACTCATGCCATATATCAATGCATTCAGATTTCCACGATCCTAATAATAAGTAAGTAATAAGTACCTACATTGACCATTATATCATTTAGTTACCAAAATGTTGTAATACAATAATTATATTAAAGTAGGTACATATCTGTGAACACATTCCCATCCTCGCTCGCAAACGAAAAAGGTCCATCCTCAATACGTCCCACTTCCTTGCGCCCACCACGTCGCTTGTCGGGGAATACCCGAGTACGTACCAACTAGGCAGTCTTGTAGGGGTGGTATACGTGTGTTGTTCAGTGTTGCCACTGAACATTGTGAGGCGGCCATGTAAGTATGTACGGTAAAAAAGGCATTTTATAACGAAGTCCCAAATGGAAATTCCAATGGAATGTTGAACTAGTATGCATAGCAACGAATTGAAAGTCAAAAGTGGCAGTTCACGATGGCATTCTTAGCTGTTTTTGAGCTATCCGAAAGGTGAATGAAAACAGTTTAAACTGCAATTTTTGCTTACACATTTCCAAGCGATCGGGTAGCCTATTGATAAAACGTCAATAACTATCACATTCAGCGTTAAGCTAGAAACATACTATCGGACGCGGCTTACGGACGCGACTGACAGCCGCGACCTAGACTATGAAATTACACTGAGCCGTGCACACTATCGGACATAAGTCGCGGACGTCACCTTCGGACGACCTTGAGCGTTCGGACGTCTGAGAGCGATCTGGCACACCGGATGTTTTAAGACTGTGCACATTGCTAAGTCGCGGCTGTCAGTCGTTTCCGTCAGCCGCGTCCGATAGTATGTTTCTAGCTTAACGCTGAATGTGATAGTTATTGACGTTTTATCAATAGGCTACCCGATCGCACCTAGTGTATGGTGAAGAAATATCAATCATCATCAATCAAAAGGTTTTAATTGACATAAAATAAGATACCCACATGAAAAATAGTGAAGCCTCTGGTTCCCGAACTAGCCAGAGGCTGAACTACGGGAACCAGCGTCTTCTTCTATATTTACAACAAATTATGACATTTTAGGTACTAATAAGATACCTAAATGAAAATAAGATGCCTACATGAAAAATAATGAAACCTCTGGTTCCCGAACTAGCCAGAGTTTGTACCACGGGATCCAGCGTCTTCTCTTATATTTACGACAATTCAGGTTTCTATTTCTAATATAACTTATCTAAAATTTCGTTTGAAATTATTATAGACCTAATTTAAATTTTACTTAAATACAAGTGTAAATAATATTATCAACCAGATACATAATACTTACCTATAAAAATCAAATTATTTGGGACCCATTACTATGTACTACTAATAATGAACTGCCAATCCAATCAAATGATTTTTTTTCTTGTGATTACAGCTAGGTTAGGTACCTAAAAGTATAACAAAAACTATAAACATGAACTATAACTATCAAAAATCTATCTATAGCCAAAGAAGATATAATAATACTACGTATAGAACGGCCACTCGTTACCCCCCACCCGTTTGAGTCTTCCTCACTTCCACCCCGCGTCAGGACTCGTCAAATTCACTCTGCGCGCGGGCTGCACAGGCCGGTGATTTTGACTACAAAAAATACAGACTTACAATGGGGAAGACGTGTGCTGTTTATGGCTGTTCTACAACAATTCGCGACAAGATATCATTTCATTATTTCCCTAAAGATAAATTAATAAGGTACCTTATTTACTTTTAGTAGGTAGATAATATTGTTATAAAAATTATGTTATTCAAATTTAGTTCCTTTCTCTTGATAATTTGTTTCAAATAAAATAAATCGTTTACTTTTAGTTACAGTGCTGTCAAATTATTATGAATTCATTATACTTTATAAGCACTAGAATGATATTCATTTTTGTAAATTTATTTCGCATCTAGCTCACTTCCGCATGAAAGTATGGCGGATCGGTCGTAGAGTACGCCAAGATAATTCTGCGCGCGGCCAAAATTGGGAACTAATTCAATGCTGATAGAGAATTCGTAATGCTACCAACATAACGTACGTAGCGCCGCTACTCGCGCGCATAATCTCTCGTTCGCTCGTCGTGCTGATCACAGATAGAGTTGCCATGGGCGTGAAAATACTAGTTATTATCGTAACGCAACTGTTACAGAATATCGGTATCGATATGCAATGTATTGTTTCGCGTTAACACATACATACCAAGTAGATAAGTGCTAATTTGTATTTGTATATTTTCTGTAAATAAACGAACATGTATATAAAATTGAGTTAATATGTACAGTCCTATAATTTGTAGTTATTTTTTCTACATAAATACTAATACTAAATATATTTTAAAACATACAGAATTAGATTTTGTTAATCTCACAATAAATGACAAAGATAAACCTTGTCAAAGTTCGGGAGTAGGGAGTTATACTTTTCTTTTTTATTTTTGCTTTTCGCGGAGATGATTTACATAAGACAAAATGTTTGGAACGTGCGTTGTACGGGCCCACGTCCGCGCCCGTCCTGAGCCCGCCCTGTCTTTAATCATACCTCAACGAGCTATATCATTACCAATTTTAAAATCATTGTTTTGAATAAATATTTAGTGCTACTTAATTAACATCAGAAAAAAATCGTGTCAAATATTATTTAATAATTATCTATCTAACGGACTAATTATATTTTTTTGTCATCAAGCTAATTATACCTTTTACAAAAAAATCTTCTAGACATTCTCAAAAAATCTTTTTACTAAGATTTTTCCCAAAATATCAATATTTATTGAAAAAAAATGACCTCTGCAAATATGCCTAAAATTCTGATATTATATTCTAAAAAGTCGACAGAGACACCGAAAAAATACCGTTTAAAATTCTGGATTCTCATCAAACTGGCACAAGACATGTACTGTACGTAGTATTATTATATCTTCTTTGATACATGTTAAGCTACTAAGAATATTGTGATAAACTTTTAGAACCTCCTTTTTGCGTCAAGGGTTATAAATATTTTTTTGCAATTATTCGGAAACATTGCCAGAAACAGTTATGAAAACCAGCAACGATCCCGCAACCGCTATTTAACCGGTGAGGGGCCTCACTAGCGTAGGTGTATGAAATATGAAATTAGGGACTTCCCTCAGTTGGCCATCTGTCGGTGCGTTTAGCGCGTGATTTACTTAATCGTTAATTACTAGGTATATCTTTTGTTTAAATTATGGGAGGATTTTACAAATATACATAATCGTGTGTGTGCGTGTTCATATTACTGGATACTTCAACAATATGTGAGAAAATTAAGGGAATTTCGTAACAGTGCCGTGTTTTGGTTATGTTCTACGTAGGTAAATGAGTGATTTCATCGAAATAAGTGTATGTACGATGTATGTGAAACCTGCAGCGGCTAGTACATCGTATCAGTACTCACAAAACTTCTTGGTAAGTCAGAATTACAATTCATACGGTCGACATGGGTCGTTGACAACCATAGGCGTTCTACACACAAATACCCGTGTAGCGTTCGTGCGTATGTGTAGTGTCTGTGAGTAAAATGTACTGTTGTGTGCGTAAGACAGCAGATTTTGTATGAAGAATCGCGGAGTGTCCGGGCTGTGCTATATCTGTATTATTAGGTACCATTATATATTTTGGTATATATAATGAGTATGTGATTTAAATATTCAAGGTTTAACTAATAGGTCATACACATCCTTATTTTATTTTAGCATAATAGTACATTACATATTAATCACCTAAAACAAGATTTGCCATAATGTACAGTGCGACACTAAAGAGATGAATTATTCGTGAACTAAAATTAAATTATCACTTTTGCTGGAACCACAACCGGAGCTGTCAATCATTGTTAACTTCCTAGCATTTTTCTCGTTTTGTGTTATTTTGTGGATTGTGGACAGGAAAACTGTATCATTATGCAAAAAACAATGGTAAATATGCTAACAAAACGATCGTGGCGACCTCATTTAGTCTCTTATGTCGCACTGTAGATTAGATATTAAAGAATGTTCCCATTTGCTTGCATCATCGCGCAACGCTTCGTAATCTTTTCATATTATTTAAGACCATCAATAGTTAAAAAACATTAAAAGTCGAAGATAGCGTCCCGTTTTGCTTTAATTATAAACATATGCCATAAAACTTTTTGTACATTTTTTCTTATGCATATTTCCCTGGAATACGAACTTTTACAGTCAGTGTACGGTCACACAGTTTCTAAACCTGGCCGCCCAGTCTGGTATCCCTGTGTGTATATTGTGCTTGTTTGCTATTTGGGGTTTTTCAGTGTTACCGTTTTACAATATTTTGTAGTCGCTGTTAAATTAGAAAATTTCGCCCGAGGGGCTCTATTTATGGACTTTGAATGGCAAAAGCCGCTGTTTGACGTACAATCTTTAAAAATTAGTTTTATTTGGTTTGGTTTTAGAGATGTTTTTTACGTTGCTATTTTTACGATGAATCCCTTATAATAAGGAAGTTTCCTTCATCATAAAAACTAAAAATAATTATATACATTTAAAGACGTTAGAATTATATTAGATACTTACAGTGAAAAAATTACTCGAATATCTTAATAAATGACGGAGTTATGGATGTCTAAACATGACCGCACGAAATCAAAAAACCTCGCGACGGATTTACGCGTGTGACGTCATCCGGCTCCAGAGCCGCGCCGTGGGTTAGGCAGGAGTAAGGAAAAAAGGAAATAAAGTGCTTCATTCTATGCCGGGTATTTTTTTAAGCCACGAATACGTTCTAGGATATCTTTGTACTTATCTTTATGTTATGATCAACATTTACTATGAGACTAACCCCCCAATATGACGAATAAAAAGTCAGCATTCCCGTAATTTTGTCGTGAGTAAATGAACTTTATTTTTAAATGGAACAAGACTTGGCGTGTGTACCTACTGTTCTGCGGTTATTACATCTGTATATATTGACTAGTAGTTTTCCAAATAGTAGACCTCACAAGTATACATTTTGGTGAACATTTTCTGGTAATCAGTTTTCAAAAATGCACAACTTGCACGGGCAAATATAATCATAATTACAATATTCTGTCCTAATATATCATTGTATATTATGACCAACTTTTACTATGGGACTAATCCCCTGTACAGGGTTATCCGAAACTTCTCAGCCTAATATTTGTTCTTATAAAGTACTTGACACTTGTTCTTTTAAAGTGACAGCTGCCATTATATGGCATATTATTATAGAATTAATACTAGAGTGGCATGACAGATGTCATCCGAAATGTAGATCTCGTTGAGCTCTATCAATTTTGTGCCTAAAGTAACGCTCTAGAAACGACAGTTACGGAGATATGTGTTATTTCAATATTTCATGAGAAATAATCGGTTCCAAAGTTGTTTAAAATTTGATTTCCTACAACTTTGATTCTCATCAACTTTTTCTAGGATCGATATTTTTTTAATACGCCAGTGGTGCCATGATGTTTCTTCGATAACTTGTGTTATTTCAATTTTACATGAGAAATTATTGGAACCAAAATTGTTTGAAATTTGATTTCCTACGACTTTGATTCTCATCCAACTTTTTCTAGGATCGATATGTTTTTAAAAAGCCAGTGGTGCCATGATGTTTCTTCGATAACTTGTGTTATTTCAATTTTACATGAGTAATTATCGGAACCAAAGTTGTTTGAAATTTGATTTCCTACAACTTTGATTACCATCAACTTTTTCCAGGATGAATATTTTTTTATTAAGTTAGTGGTTCTATTTTGTTTCTTCCATAACTTGTTATTTCAATTTTTCATGAGAAATTATCGAAGCCGAAGTTGCTTGAAATTTGATTTCCTACAACTTTGATTCTCATAAACTTTTTCCAGGATCGATATTTTTTTTTTAAATTAGTGGTTCCATTTTGTTTCTTTCATACTTGTGTTATTTCAATATTTCATGAGAAATAATCGGTTCCAAAGTTGTTTAAAATTTGATTTCCTACAACTTTGATTCTCATCAACTTTTTCTAGGATCGATATTTTTTTAATACGCCAGTGGTGCCATGATGTTTCTTCGATAACTTGTGTTATTTCAATTTTACATGAGAAATTATTGGAACCAAAATTGTTTGAAATTTGATTTCCTACGACTTTGATTCTCATCCAACTTTTTCTAGGATCGATATGTTTTTAAAAAGCCAGTGGTGCCATGATGTTTCTTCGATAACTTGTGTTATTTCAATTTTACATGAGTAATTATCGGAACCAAAGTTGTTTGAAATTTGATTTCCTACAACTTTGATTACCATCAACTTTTTCCAGGATGAATATTTTTTTATTAAGTTAGTGGTTCTATTTTGTTTCTTCCATAACTTGTTATTTCAATTTTTCATGAGAAATTATCGAAGCCGAAGTTGCTTGAAATTTGATTTCCTACAACTTTGATTCTCATCAACTTTTTCCAGGATCGATATTTTTTTTTTAAATTAGTGGTTCCATTTTGTTTCTTTCATACTTGTGTTATTTCAATATTTCATGAGAAATAATCGGGACCAAAGTTGTTTAAAATTTGATTTCCTACAACTTTGATTCTCATCAACTTTTTCTAGGATCGATATTTTTTTAATAAGCCAGTGGTGCCATGATGTTTCTTCGATAACTTGTGTTATTTCAATTTTACATGAGAAATTATTGGAACCAAAATTGTTTGAAATTTGATTTCCTACGACTTTGATTCTCATCCAACTTTTTCTAGGATGGATATTTTTTTTAATAAGTAAGTGGCTCTATTTTGTTTCTTCCATAACTTGTTATTTCAATTTTTCATGAGAAATTATCGAAGCCGAAGTTGCTTGAAATTTGATTTCCTACAACTTTGATTCTCATCAACTTTTTCCAGGATCGATATTTTTTTTTTAAAATTAGTTGTTCCATTTTGTTTCTTTCATACTTGTGTTATTTCAATATTTAATGAGAAATAATCGGGACCAAAGTTGTTTAAAATTTGATTTCCTACAACTTTGATTCTCATCAACTTTTTCTAGGATCGATGTTTTTTTTTAATAAGACAGTGGTGCCGTTTTTTTTCTTCTATAACTTGTGTTATTTCAATGTTTTATGATAAATTTCGGAAACCAGAAATGTTCTAAATTTGATTTCCCCATCAATTTTTTCTAGGATCGATATTTTTTTTTATAAGACGGTGGTGTCATATTGTTTACAATGGCACCACTGTCATATTCGAAAAATATCAATCCTACAAAAGTTGATGTGAATTAAAGTTGTAGTAAATCAAATTCCAAACAACTTTGGTTCAGATATTTTTTTATAAAAAATTGAAATTACGTGAGTTACTGAAGATTCAGTTAATCATCGAAGTGGTACAAACATGCAAACCATCGCAGTACCTATCGGCAATAGTTGACTACATTAGGACCCCGCTGGAATTATTTGATGAACTGATGCGATTATTTCATCATGTGTGCCCAGCTTCTGGTAGTGGTTTATACATGGAGCCACCAATTCCCACCTTTTAATTTACTGAATGAGCCCCAATTGGAGTGACGCGAAAAACTGATCAGTTGAACTGACCGTGTATGCCCAACTTTAAGTGGCGCCATGGGCCATGCTGGTCGTACTAATAGGGATGGGACAGTGTGACAGTGATAAAATGAAATTCCATCACTCGTTTTACTACTTTTCTTTCTCTTTCCTTTTTTTTTCTATTTAAACAATTATTTATATTTCTTCTAATCATAAGTAGAAACAAGCCTAACTTCTCTGTAGTCTAGTAGCTATACAGGATCAGGATCATCTCCTAGTCCAATACTAAGCCGCTGATGTAACATCATCATTATTGACAATTGTTACCATGAGGACCACTCAGAATAAAAGGAAAAATCATCAGATATTCCTTATATACTTGCCGCTCGGAATTAGTAACTCGGAAGTAGTAATGAAACAGCTGATTTTTTTTGCATTCTGAATTGATACCATAATAAAAGTTCATAGTGATGGTCTGAATCACCTCCCTTTTGCACCAGCTGGATAGCCCTGTATGTAGTCTTCAGTCTCTAGCAGCGAGCATTTTCTTGTTTGTGGTAAAAAACCGTGAGTAAAGCTGGAAACATACTATCGGACGCGGCTTATGGACGCGACTGACAGCCGCGACTGATAGGTATCTGGATGATTAATGTTCACTGAGCCGTGCACACTATCGGACATTAGTCGCGGACGTCACCTTGGGCTAACCTTGAGCGTTCGTACGTCTGAGAGTGATCTAGCGAGCCGGATGTTTCCGACTCACGACGAATACTCATTCCTACTAATCATGGGTATTCGTGTATTTAAACCTATTTCTAGAATTTGCTGATGATGTTAAAATGGCTCTTACATAGAATAGAAAGAAAATAATTCTATACTTACTACCTACTAACTACTCTTATTAACTAAATAAATAGAAACAAGACATTCCTTGAAGTTTTATTTCTGAAGGCGTAAGTACATCAGACAATAATAATTTGTTCATCCATAGTTACCTACTCAAAGCATATTCAAATGTGTATTGTTACTTACAATATCTGATAATAAATGCACCTTTATAGTCCTTCGTGGGTGTTTCTGTAGTCTACTGTCTGTAAACCTACTAGTTTTTACTATGCCGCATCTCAATTTTTCTCGTCTCCTCACTACTATGATAAAATGAAATTACTTCGGTTACGTCAAACTTCAGCCGAAAGAGTGAACAACTACCAGCGTACCCGTCAGGCCTGCTATGGCCCCGCGCGGTCTGTCCGCGGTAAGGGCGCGTCGCGCGGGCAATTGTTTACAAACGCGAGCCGCGACCGGACCTGTGTGAGCCCTTCTTAGACAACCAGTACAATACAGATGCCCGCCCGTCTGCTATACCGCTCGTACCGCCTGTGTGTAAAGGAGCCTTTACTAAAACTCAACTGTCCGTATGTCCGTTAGACTGTCTGTTACCAGGCTGTACAAATAGCGGCACGTATCTCATGAACCTTAGAAGCTAGAAAGTTGATCACAAATGATGTATTGATGTTAACCATAACAACAAATAGCAATAATCGGCTAAGTGCGAGTCGGTCTCGCGCACTTAGGGTTCCGTGTCGTACGTAAGTCCCCGTTAGTATATATAATTTTAATTTAATTATTTATTTGTAGAGGAAATATCCAATTTAATATTCTGTGAATGTCTCAGCGTTGTAGCTATCACTATTCATAAGATACAGCCTGGTGACATACTGACAGACGAACGGACAGCGAAGTCTTAGTGATAGGGTGCCGTTTTCACCGTTTGGGTTTTGGAACCCTAAAAATGGAATAAAATAAATATTAAAAATTATATCCAACAAACGTGAATTTATGTATAGGTATATTAATAACTAGTAATTGAACTAAAATATATAAAGGGGGGTTCCCATAACCATCAAAGACAAAATTACAGTATCAAATCATGTTAACGTACGATGTCAATATGATTTATTGTTTTAGTTCGCAAAAAGCTATTAAATAAAATAAATTAAATTAAATTCATTTATTGAGCTCATAACACGGCAAAACCAATTACATTACAGCTACAATAAAATTTCATGGGCGTCTTGGGCATCATTGCATTAGGAAATTATTACCTAACAATGTTAAAAAAAGCAATAAGCGAAAATTACTCATGGCATTTGATCATATCCCCTCTTGTGAAATTCCGTTTTTTTTTCCGAACCCTCTCCACCCTCCAGACCCTTTCGAGTAGTTTCGAGTTTCACGTAATTAATAGATGATCCCTTTGATGGGAAACATTTTGTTTCGTTAATTTTGCAGAATTATCAAAATATTTTATTAAAATTAATAAATTAATTAAAAACCATGTAGGTAACTGATACCTCTATAATTCTTCTATTGTTAGTCATGTCAGTTTTGTCCAATAACCGGGATAATTTTGCTAAAAACATTTACAGATGATACTTGTTTCCGTAACTTGGAACGTAATCTTATATAAGTACACGGTATTGTATTACAGGTACTACATGGAAACATTACAAAAACCATACGATAATGCACCTATTGCGCACCATAATGAACTCTATGCCATCGACACAAGATCTGACAACCTGCACTGCATACGTTGGTGTTGTGTGTGAATAGTCAAAACAAACCACATTGCGTGAACAGTTCGTGTCACACATTGACAAAAACGTCAACACATTGAAACAATTTGCACCCACACTTCGCTACAGTTATTTTTTAATAGTTTTAGATATTACCAGTAAAATCCAAAATAATTGCGTCCATATTATGTTACTTTTGTCAACTACGAAAAATCGATAAATTTCGCAATGTTTTATTGAACAACCAGAATAAAACAATTCTCTGGTTAGTTTGTAGAATGAGAATATTTTTTATTGTTAATGCGGAGTTAGTTTTAGGCAAGTTTTAGAAGACCTATGATATTATCGTGGGTCTATCAACAGACCCTATTTTGAACGAATAATTTGAGTGAACATTTTACTATTTAGGGTGGGTCTATCAACAGACCCTATTTTGAACGAATGATTTGAGTGAACACTGTGTTATCACTGATTATACCTATTATTTTACTGATTATTATTGCTCCCTATCACTATTCACAGTAAATAAGTTGCAAAAACGATCTATTTCTGGCCTGTACTATTACAGCGCCCGAAATTTAAATATATAAGTGGCAAAAAAAGACAAATATCCAGGACAAGATATTTTAAAAAAAAACTGGACAAGTGCGAGTCAGGCTCGCGCTTCGAGGGTTCCGTACAAATCTAGAAAATTTCACAAAATTGGGAAGTAAGTTGTTAAAATCTCTATACTGTAGGTAATCATCAACAATTTTTTTTTTTTTTACTTTTCGCTTCATCCATCACACATTTATACAAAATTACACATTGTTAAAAAATTAAAAACCTGTTTTAGCATGTGCTAATAAAGCTCTTTTATATGATACCTAACATGATACGATTTCTTC
Source organism: Hypomecis punctinalis (assembly GCA_949316475.1). Taxonomy (NCBI): domain Eukaryota; kingdom Metazoa; phylum Arthropoda; class Insecta; order Lepidoptera; family Geometridae; genus Hypomecis; species Hypomecis punctinalis. The sequence continues at coordinate 1,757,625 of OX438819.1, read as the reverse complement.
TTCTTCTTGATCGTTGCGCTCTTGACAGAGCGGTCGTAGTCATCAAGTAGTACTATTATTTGTAGGGGCAGATGTAATGCGCCTCACGATGTCTCGCCATCTCTCTCTATGGGACTTCAATCGGGTACACTCATGCACGGACCTACCCACAGCAGACTTGATCTGATTGGTCCATCTCATGGGCGACCTTCCGCGTGGTCTTGTGCCCTCAACTTTTCCCTGGACGACAAGACGCTCCAAAGACTGACTACCTCGCCTTGAGATGTGTCCGAAGTAAGCGAGTATGCGAGACTGTACTATGGCGTATAGACGCTGCTTGATGCCGAGTTCTTGTAGTATCGAGACGTTGGTACGAAATTCAGTCCACGATACCCCAAGCATTCTTCTTCAGCACTACATTTCTAGAGCATCTACCTTTTTCTTTTCAATATCTCGCAGCGTCCATGTCTCATATACGATTTACTCTCTTTGAGTTTTGAACCCATATTTTGTGAATTTTGACCCTATTTTTTGTGATTTAGTTAAAAATGTACAGTTTTCAGATTTATTCCTATATGTGTACTCTGAGACAATGCTAATAGTTCTATGTCAACGGGAAGTACCCTGTAGGTTATGATTTTTGTGAGTGTCGAAATATGCGGCTTTTTACGACATAAACGGCTCTAACTTTTTTATACGATAACTGAGAAGTTTTTTGTTTACACAACTGCAAGAGACCGTAGACATACGTATACAATTTCAACTCGACATCTTTACGCGTTCCCGAGATAAAGAGTCTTGACATACACACAGACGGACACACAAACAGACGGACAACAAAGTGATCCTATAAGGGTTTCGTTTTTTTCCGTTTGAGGTACGGAACCCTAAAAAATGAAAGTTTGTGACAATAGCCAGTGCGATAATTTTCAGATTCTGTGCATTTTCTGAATAATTTGATTAATTTACAATAAAAATATGTTATCAGAGTGAATTCAGCTATAAAAGATCAATCTAATATATCGACGGGTCCTACGTATACTGGTATAACCAACATTTTGTCAAAAATGCTTTTATTGCATCATTCGTCCTCAAATAACCTATTCTTTAATATCCTGAAAAAATATTTTCCAAAAATCAATTAATTTTGAAGATAAAAATGTGTAAACTGGTGCAAATACAACTTTTTTCCGCCAAAGGACTGTCAAAACTGGTATAAGCCTCTAGTCTACCACTTGTACTAGTCTACGCGGTCTCGAACTGCGCGGCGCTCGAGAGCAAGTGAAGGTCACGCCAGTACGCGCGCGGCGACGTTACCGCACGCACGTACTAAACTAGTGTAAGTACATAGAGTTTGCTTTAGTCTCACTCTATTTTCAAAAAAATATCATTTTAACTAGATTTTTGTTTTTCATTTTTAGGCAATAACCAAAGTCGTAACAATGAAGCGTTCAAGAGGTCAATTAATGTTAGATTTAATAGAAAATAAACGTACAATTAATTGCAAAATAAACGACCAGAATCTAACAGATTTGACTCCCTCCTTTACCTTCATGCTAATAAAATCGAAAACACAGCTGGCTATTTCATTGGCGCCTTTTTTTGCAGTCTGTTCTTGTCCTTTGTAATTTGCAGGTGTTTCCACTTACACCTGCAAATTACAAAGGACAATAACAGACTGCAAAAAAAGGCGCCAATGAAATAGCCAGCTGTGTTTTCGATTTTATTAGCATGAAGGTAAAGGAGGGAGTCAAATCTGTTAGATTCTGGTCCGACAATTGTGGAGGACAGAACCGAAATAGGATTGTTTTCTTTATGTATATGTACTGTGCTTGGAAATTTGAAGTAGACATTACTCATAGATTTCTTGTCGTTGGCCACACTCAAAAGGAGGGAGATTGTATTCACTCTGTTATAGAAAAGAAAACCAGAAATGTTTTGATTTATACACCAGATCAATGGACTCATGCCTTCAAAATGGCCACGGCTAACGCAAAGCCATACATAGTGAAAGATGTCACTCAATCTTTTTGTTCGATTTTAAGTCTTGTCTAATTTTTTTTGACAACTGGAAGAAAAATTCAACCGGGGAGCTTGTAAAGTGGAACAAGATTTGTGAAGTCAATGTAGAAGCCAATACTCCGTTTGCAATTAATTACAAGCACACCGTTGAAGACAATGCTTACAAAACTTTACAATGCCTAAAAAGCAGCACACGAAACAGTGTACAAAAATTATCTAAACGTTTCGAAAATATGAATGTAGCTTATACAAACGTATTACCTATAGATTCCGGAAAGATACCATTCATTTTACAATAATTTGCAAATTAGGTAGATCTCAAAACACTGAAAACTTACCTGACTAGATAGAATAGAATAATACTTACCAAACAAAGTTTTATACCTATAGTAATATTATTTAGTGTACTTTGATTAAGCTGTGATGTAATAGGACTTTTGTGTTCATATTTAGTAGGTCTAAAAGACTGAATATCCTACCCATTTATATTTCTTGTAATTTTACATAACTATCTGAAAGACTGATTAAAGTGTAACTCTATCTCATTAAAAATATAAGAGGTTAAGTATTTAAAGTATCTACTAAAAAAAAAATAAGTAAAATTCCTATTTAAAAATAAGTTCAATTTTTTTGTGATAAAAAAGTCATTGGTTACTTTTAACAATATTTCAATTAAAGTTTAAGCTTTATTTCAGTGTTGTTTTTATTAATACAGATAAAAGAGCATGCTCAAAATAATTTTATGATTAAGTTGACTCGAAAAATATAATTTTGTTTGATTATTCTCCTTGAAAATTGTTAAAAATAAAACTATTTGATTTCTGCATATTTTGGTTTTATTTAAACATGAAAATGGGTAAAAGTTATTGATATAGTAGAACATCGATAACTGGTGCATGTGCTCTTCAGAACCACGTAAACTAACACAAGTGTTAAAAGTCTAACAATATCTTATATTTTGTACCTTATTTGCTTTTGTTTGCATGAATAATCAGATTTTTTTTAAATAATGATTCAAAATCATTTAATTACCATAATTGTAAATAATACATAATGACAGTGTATACTGGTCTAAGTGGCACTTACACCAGTGTACGTGTTGTGAAGCTTTAAGAGAAACAATCTACACGAATGCAAGTACAGCTATTTTCTAAAGTTTCAGCAATAATAAAAAAATAATAATGCAGTTTTTTTCCAAAAGGATTCAAGTATAACATTTCAAAATTTCAACTATGTATGTTGAATTATGTTAAAGTTACACTCATTAGAACATTCAAATGGCTCTACTGTAAAGTTGTGAAATTGCACTTGCACCAGTATACGTAGGACCCGTCGATATGTGGTGTTCCTAATATGCAAGGAAAGCCTTCAGAAAAAGTGGAAATGACTAATATTCACACGTACTTAGTTATCATCTTCTCTCTAATGTTACTTTACGATGTCTTTTACGGATCTAAACCAACTTTCGTGCGCATAGAGGATCCTAAATTTAGTCTTCTGGGACCTTACAATACCACTAAAGTGTCTACAAACGATGAGTACAATAAACTGATAGATATCAAGAAGTTTACCTTTAAAATCAATCCTCAGCCATGCAAGGACTACACAGGAGGCCTATTACTTATGATTATAGTATCTTCGAACCCGGTCAACTTCAACAATCGTGTGGTTATCCGAAACACTTGGGGAAAATCAGTGGATTCAACCAAAGTCGTCTTTCTTTTAGGAGAGACTGCAAATGAGACAATATCGAAGAAAATACAGCATGAGAGTAATGTTTTTGGAGATATTGTTCAGGGCAGCTTCGTAGACGCTTATCGGAACATGACTTACAAGCATGTGATGGGTTTGAAGTGGGTTTCCCATCATTGTCCAATGGCAAAGTATGTGTTGAAGACAGACGATGATATAGTAGTGAATGCTAGAGAGATGAGGAGGTTCTTGGCTAAGGAACTGTCTCCTTGGGGAGCTAAAGGCTTGATAGCGTGTCAGGTGTTGGAGCATGCCCAGGCATACCGGACAGACGGCTCAAAATGGAAGGTGACTACTGCGGAATATGGACTGACTTACTACCCCACTTACTGTGCAGGTTTGTATGATTATTATTAAATGGTCTGCTTTTGTCTGTGGTTTCACCCAAGTGATATTTTGTTGTTATGCCATCTCATAATACTTTTATTTTTCTAGAAATGCTACATGAATCCGTGCAAAATATTCACAAATTCTGTACATTGTTGAAGTCAGTCATACCATTTTTTGCAAAAAATAATTTTGAAGTTTATAATAACATATTATAACTTAGATTTAAATATGGCTTATAAGGATTATTTTGTTTTTGCAACACCCTATTAAACAGGGTCCTCATCCTCAATTACACTTAAGTATAATAAGCATATAATATAATAAGTTGTGTATGTTAATACTCGTAAGTTACTTGTTGGTGCAAATAATTTTTTTTCTGATTCTGAGTAGTTGAAGTGACACACTCCAACCATTGAACTATAACCATGCCAAAAATTAAGACTGTCTGTTGTTCTGTTGCTGCGTGAAAGAGTAACAAACACATTTTTGGAGATATATAGTGGCTTTCATCCAACCTTCAGCCATTGGAAGTTTGCTGCTAGACATAGGCCTGCCCTATAGATCTACAATAAGACTGGTTGGAAGCAATTCACATCCAGTGCGATCCTGCGGGTTTAATGAGGTCATCCGTGTACTTTGTGGGTGGACATCCTATGCTGTGCTTGTACATGGCTTCCACTCGAGAAATTTTCAACCACATTGTTCATCAATCCTCTGTGGTTGTGCCCTACTCACTGCCATTTCAACTTGCCAATCTGCTCGGCTGCCAATATAGTGGCTTGCTCTCTACTGAACCAGGGAGAAAAACATGATTTGACCACAAAATTATTTATATTAATAATATATTTATTAGATACTTATTCTTCACACACTATGTGGTCTATAAGTACTTACTGACGTTTAAAATCCTATGGCCTAGAGCAGTGGTTCCCAATTAGTTTATGCTGCGTACCACTTCAAAAAAGACCTCAAGCCTGCGTACCCCTTATTGTAGCAATGATAAATAAAAAAAAAGTCAGTTTAACTAACATTTATTATTCTCAAATTATTTTAGAATAATAATAATATATCCGCGAAGACTCTAATGTGACAAATGTGAACGTTTTTCTTTGCACTATTCTTGAACATTTAGTTGTCCTTCTGTCAGCTTAAAGACGGCTTTAGCGAATGATTTGACAGCGTTTCTGCACTTAATATTTTGGAAATTGTTTTGTTTTTACTGATAGTCGCGCGTACCCCTTGCTGCAATTTCACGTACCCCTGGGGGTACGCGTACCACTAATTGGGAAACACTGGCCTAGAGCATTGTCTGTTCACATGTTACCATATTTTTCCCCTATGATTCTTTTAGTGAACTGTGACTGATATTAAGCCTGATTACAGAGGCGCCAGCGTAAATTAATTAGCAACGTAAAAAGCGTTCTCTCTATCGAAAAAGTGAAAAAGAAACAGAACTATGCTATTTAGCTAATATAGTTGCGCTGGCGCCTCTGTAATCGGGCTTAATAACTATCTAATTTGCATTGAATAAGCATTTCTTTAGGTTATTGTCAGTTTAACCTTATCACTGAGTTATCTTAACTTTTATTGACGTTTACTAATCCATTGTTATTTCTTATACTGTATTTTTTTCATTGAAGCCACATCACTAAGAATAAACCAATGGTTATTGAACCATTCAGCAGTGTGCGGTAGCAAGATTCTTAGTTATGTAAAAAAAAGTAAATCGTTTATTGTCGTTATCCAACCATCCATCAGCCATAGGACATCCACTGGTGGACAAAGGCCTCACCTATGGATCTCTAATAAGACCAGCTGGAAGCAGCTGGCGTCCAGCGCAATTCCGCGGCCTTGATGATGTCTATCCACAATGTGGGTGGACAATGGACATCCTACGCTGTACTTGCCAGTACATGGTCTCCAATCAAGAACTTTTCGACCTCAATCGTCATCAATCCTCCGCGCTATGTGCCTTGCCCACTGCCATCAACTCACCAATCCATTATTATGTGTATTTCCTGAATTATTTATTTTCTATAGGTATGCTATATTTCTAAATATCCTTGTTGAAATGTCATTCTTAATTAGATTATGAGTGACACTACTGCAACTTATACCGACATAGTGGATTAGCAAGATGTAATGACAGTGGGCAGGGCACATCATTCATTGAATGGATGGCGGATGGGGCGCAAAGTTTTTGAATGAAGACCATATACAACAAATGCATGCCAGAATGTCCACCAACAAGATGTCTGTCACTTTGATGACGATTTATATTAGAACGGGACAGGCACGGGACGGGCCCGGACGACGCACACACGATGCATGTTCCATACATTTTTGCAGTGACCCGTACGACCGACGCGGCGACGGCGACGGTCAGATAAGCCTGTACGACGCCCGGATGGGGCCTGTCCCGTGCTCGTCCCGTCAAGTAAAAATCTTCTCTAAGACGGTATTATTGTGAATCCATTAGGAAAGCTTCTGTTCTGCAGTATGTGTCTTATAGCTGATATGACTATAGGCCCAATTATGAAGACGCCATCGTAATTATAATAGCTAATTAGCATATTTCTGTTCCTTATTCACTTCAGGTATCGATAGAGAGAACACTTTTTACGTTTCTATTAAAGGTGACGTCCACAAGTGGTATATTATTCAGAGAAAAATCGAACCAAGATGATATATACATCATTTGAAAGCTTGGTTTATGGGCTTCCCAAAAATATTTAATTTAGATTTTTTCACTCCTCCATTTTTTTTTAAATGTGGAAAATAAATTGTATGAAAAATAACAATACAGTGTACTACTTTTACTAGTTTGGCGATGATAAAGTGCTTCTATCGTTATTTTACTTGCATTCGTAGCTGATTCTTACACATTCATCACTTAATTTGGTAAAATTAAATATTATAACCTACTAGTGTGACCAGTTAGTAGGTACAATGTGACATAAAAACACTTTAAAAGTGTGTCTAATTGGTAAAAATGCTTTTATTTAACATTTTGGAGGTTAATTAATCAGGGTTGCTAGAGATAAACTACCTATTGAGCCAAATATATTTATTTATCGTAATAAATTCAAAATTAATTTTAAAAAAATCGGAGGGCTCTTTTTTATTTTTAACTGATGTAATAGACTCAAAAAAATATGAACTTTCTCGAAATGTGACGAGTGTTGTGGTTCGAATTTTTGATTATTATTATACCAGCCTCCATACATTTTGTGGACATGACCTTTACGATGGCGCCTTCATAATTGGGTCTAATGACAACTTATACCTTGCATTAATAACTTAATTCTGGATTTTTCTGTACTTTCAGGCTGGGCGATATTATACTCCCAAGATGTGGTCACGAAACTTCTGGAAAGTGCCCAGTCTTCTCCATACTTCTGGATTGACGATGTCCACATCACAGGTACTTATCATCACTCAGTATATTCTAGTGGTTCATTTGCTTTTTACAAGATTTTATTTAACTTACAATGGATATCCAGGATCTCAAAAGCTTGTATTTTTATAAAGTTATAGTATCTTTTAACCAACGTAACGGAGGAGGTAATCGATTCGACGCGTATGTTTTTTTATACATTATATGAAAGCGCATAACTTTTTACAGTGCATTTAAATTTTGTCGAAATCGGCTGAGCCATTTTTGATAAATCAACAATAATGTGAAAAATTCTACATCGATCCTTGGGAAATATTCGCGAATTCTGTACACGGTTGAAGTCGGTCATGACATTTTTTGCAAAAGATAATTTATTGGAAAGGGCATACCCCGAAATCGGTCCCATATAAATTTTTATCAAAATAGGTTGTTTTTGAAAAATCACTATACTCTATAAACGCAGGACTCATAAAATTTAACTTGATCTCTGCGACAGTAGAAGGTTGACATTTTTAGAGTTGGGATAGTGGTGGAAAAAATCGATTTTCTAACAATGTTGTAATGAAATCGAATGAGTAGTTGGAAGTGAGAAATTGGATTTCATTTACTTACTTTTATTTAAGATCAAGTATGTACACATGTAAATAATGTTATGATATTAATTATATACTCATAATAATGTAACGAAAGTATTTATCGACGTTTTTCACTATTATCGATGCTAATGTAACATATAATTGGGTTTACTTTAATTACACATGTAAAAAATGTTATGATATTAAAATATACAAAAAAATTAATGATAAATCGAGTTTTATTTAAAATGTCGTCAGTATAAACTATCGATATTTTAATTAAAACTCTATCTAAAACTCCGTGGTCACGATCATTCGTCGCCCATCACTAATCGGCATGCCCACAAAGTATGACATTGACAGGTACTGTCTGTACTATTAAGAAATTCAGGACTTCATAGGCGTGATTTTTCTGACAGCTGTCGCAGAGATCAAGTTAAATTTTATAGAGTATAATTTATAAATGGCATACTTCAATTTGAATGAACTATTCGAATTTTTACTTAGATTGCAATGTTGAAGTCGATTGTGCTATTTTTGCAAAAAGATAATCATATGTTTCCAGGAATCATTGCACAGAAGATAGGCGTGGCGCGAACATCGATGGCTGGGTTATTCCTGACCCACCGGAAGGCAGGTTTACTTCAAAACTTGGGGCCTAAATATGTCGGGCAGTTTGTGTTTGGCCCCACGGACCTCACTACTAACAAAATGCTGCAGATCTGGAAGGCTATCCCAGCTTAATGGTATATAAGGCCCGATTACAGAGGCGCCAGCGTAAATTTAATAGCAACGTAAAAAGCGTTCTCTCTATCGAATGCCTAAAGTTAAAAAGAAACGAGAACTATGCTATTTAGCTATTATAATTACGATGGCCTTACTGTCATCATCATCGTTATCAGCCGTAGTAAGTCCACTGATGAACATAGGCCTTGGATTTCCAATAAGCCCGGTTGGAAGTGGCCTGCATCCAGCGCGTTCCTTATCGTCGGTCCAGCTAGTCGGTGGACGTCCTACGCTGCGCTTACCGGTGCGTGGTCTCCATTCGAGAACTTTACTGCCCCATTGGCCATTAGTTTTCCGAACTATGTGCCCTGCCCACTGCCACTTAACTTATTATCAGCAGGGCTATGATGTTACAAGATACTGAAGCTCACATAACATCTGTGTGAGGAATAGGTTTCTCGCAGCTTGTAGCTAACTTCACACCCGCCAAAAAGGGTGATTCGGCCTATATACAGGGTTATTCGTAATCAATTAGCATTCTTTCAGGGGCTTATTCTGTACAAAACTAACAACTTTTGTTCTACGACTTTCGTCAAAACTAAAAAAAGTTTTTGTTATTCTATAGAAAAATTTTGTTCACCCGCGACAAAATGTATGGAACAGCTGATTTTTTTTTTTTTAATTTTGACTAAATTCGTAGAACAAAAGTTGTTAATTTTGATGTACAGAATATGCCCCTAGAAGGATTCTAATTGATTAGAAATAACCCTGTATACAGGGTTATTGGTAATAAATTAGCATTTTTTCAGGGGCTTATTCTGTACAAAACTAACAACTTTTGCGCTGCGACTATTATCAAAACTAAAAACCAAATCAGATGTCCCATACATATAGCGCTATGGAACAGCAATTTTGTTTTCAGATTTGATAGAAGACGTTGAACAAAAGTTGTTAGTTTTGATGTACAGAATAAGCCCCTAAAAGGATGCTAAAAGATTGCCAGTAACCCTGTATAAGTCAGTGCACTTTTCGAAGCACCAAAAGTTATATTACAAATGGGTGTTTATAAATATATTTGTGCCATATGTCTTTGTTTTGAATCAATTATAATTATTATAAAAATATATTATTTAAGAAAAACACCAAAGAAATAAGGAATGTATTGTATTTATTACACTTAATCTATTTTGCACTCTAGAATATTTTTACATTGATATTTTAATTTTGCATTGTAAAAGAGTATTTTTGATTACGTTTATTTAAAAAAATATGATTATGTATACTAAGCGCCACACAATTCGGCAGATGGGAAGTTATGCGCAGAACGCGGCGCAAATGCCGAAATATAGGTACGCGCGGGAGCCAGAGAGACGTGACGCCGGGGCACACCCGCCCGCCAACAGTAGCAATAATTAGCGAATCACGGCGAAGTGTCATCTGCGGCTAACTTCTCATCCGTCGACTTGTGTGGCGCTTAGTATACTTTAATTTTATGATATAGAAGAGTATTTGTTGATCCCATTTTTGTATTTTAATTTAAGTTTTTTTGATAATAAAGAGTCCTTATTGAGAGAATTGTAAACGAAAACTATTATCGTTTTCGTGTGGCTCCATACATTATTGTTAGAGTTTGTGCAAAAAGTGAAGCGTCGTAGGCGAGGTCGCCCCTCAACGCTTCTCAACTCACACAAACTCTATGTATACGAACTTACCAGGGTCGCGAGCTGTACAAAAATCGTAAATATATTGTGGTTCCATACGAGCCAAAATGTACATGAAAACTACTGTAGTTTTAGCTCTCTCCTCTCTCTCTCTCTCTCTCTCTCTCTCTCTCTCTCTCTCTCTCTCTCTCTCTCTCTCTCTCTATTGCTAAAGGTACGGTTGTATTAAAAAGACGTAATCTTAATATATATAAATCTCGTGTCACAATGTTTGTCCTCAAAGGACTCCTAAAACACTTAACCGATTATAATAAAATTCGCACACCATGTGCAGTTCGATCCAACTTGAGAGATAGGATAGTTTAAATCTCAAATTATAGTCGCAATTTTAATTTATTTAGCCACAGCAACGCGTGGCCGGGTCAGCTATTGCATTTATAAATGAGGATACTTTGAAAAAGAGCCGGATCGTACAAGTCGGCGGATGTGAAGTTAGCTACAAGCGGCGCAATATCCAATCCTGACTGAAGCTCACATAAGCTGCGCGTTGATTGGATATTGCGCGGCTTGTAGCTAACTTCACATCCGCCGACTTGTGTGATTCGTTTATATAAGAGTCGAACGAACCGATAGTGTCAATTCACAGTTGTTTTACCTCTGACATTTTGTCGCTGCGTCTCTTTCTAACCTGTGATGGTTTGTAATAAACTAAACAGAGACAGCGACAAATATCAAAAGTAAATTAATGTAGGTTGTATAAGTTTTTTTGTCTACTCGATTTTTGATAATTGAGATTCGAGGCTTGCGCCATTTTCGCTGTGTAAAAAAGTACTTCAGTAATTATTAAAAAAAGAGATTTAAGGCAATGAGAGACTAAGTAAAAAACTCATGCTAGGCCCTCTCTTTCTCTATTATCAGGATCTTTTTTATTTTATCAGTATTACGGAAATATTTCAGGTTTGAATACCCATCGTGAATAATTTTCTAGTAAATACCTTAGATTTATAATATATTTTTATTTTTTGATGCTGTTCTCACCGAATCTTTTAATATCACAGCTGTGTTTTAATATTAAGTATAACAAAGTTTAGTGTTATTAAATAAGTATCAAAACATCAGGCCCAATTATGAAGGCGCCATCGTAAATTTAATAGCAACGTAAAAAGTGTACTCTTATCGAATGCCTAAAGTGAAAAGACAGAAATATTCTAATTGCTAAGATAACTACGATGGCGCCTACATAATTGGGCCCATTATCACAATGTATTATTAACGTTTACCAAAGAATTTATTATGTTTAATGCTAAAATTCTTTGATCTTGCCTTATGGTCAAATAGAAAAGTTTAGACTGGCAAGAAATTACAGCAATTTATTATTTAACTTGCAGAAAGAAAATTGCAAACAGTTCAATTTAACTGTACTATTAATTCGGGTACTTATTATTAAATTTGAAGCAAACAATGAACAACAAAAATTTAGAAAGAAAAAATAGTTTAAAAGTAAATAGTTAAATTTTCTTTCACCCCTGCTATGTTCATTTCTAACAGTATGCTTCAAATTAAACTCAGAATTTTCATACTTCTGGTCTTTAAATAGTCCGCTTTTGAACATAGGCCAGCCCATGAAAAGTGATTACCACTTCATGCAAGATCAAAACTTAAATTCTGCAAAATTTCTTGCAAGTCTAAACTTCGTCTTAAACTTAAGCTTAAATGTAAAGTCGTATAGCATTTAATGCTAGTGCCTTTGTCAACGTTTATATTTAAAGTGTTAAAATAAACTTTTAAAACTAATTTAACTTATTGAGTTACTGGAACTGATTCTCCTTTTATAAGGGTCATTTGTACTTCAGGATCGCTTGTCTTTTTACCCTTAAAACTGTCTTCTATCTCTTGCAACGTCCTATCCTTAGTTTCTGGCAATAAAATGTATATTACACCTAAAAATACTGTTAATGTAGCTGAATACACTAAAAAGGCGCCCTCTACGCCCACAGATGAGTACAGGTGAGGCGCTGTTTTCATAGAAATTAAAAAGGCAGGAGTCAAAAATGAAGTAGATAATGTCGACCCTAAACTTCTATAAGCTAACGGAAATACTTCCCCACAAATTACCCAATTTAAAGGCACTAAACCTAAACAAAACACTAAAGTATACAAAATCATTAAAGACATTGGAACGATATCTATGATCCATGCAGACGTAAATAGTTCAGCTTTTCTTAAATATATGAAAACTGATATTAAACTTAGAGACAATACTGTAAGTATGCCGCTCGAAAACAAAATCGTTCGTCGCTTGTAATATTTCAATAAGAATATAGCTAAAAACGCGCATACTGTTCTCAGTAGATCTATAACAGTAAACTGCCAAGCCACGTCTTTCGGATCTTTCTTATTCAAAACTGCTTGAAGGATTATATTCCCATATGCAGCAAACATATGAGCGCCACCAAACTCGAAAACTATCAACATGCTTATGGCTATTATCGCCGGCTTATAAAATTCTTTCTTCTTAAAAATCTTGAGTACATCTTTCAGTGTATCGACCATAGTCCTAAAGAAACCGTTTATCGATGATCGTCTAGCATTTTCGTTCTTTTCTTCAATTTTCTCTTCCATTTGTGCGTTAATCATTGCGTTTAGTTCAGCTCTTTGCTCTTCTCCATCTCCTCTAACCCATTTGAAAGCTTTCCTCGCTTCTTCGTACTTTCCTTTAGAGACCAACCAGCTAGGAGATTCGGGAGACAAGCTGATAATAGCGATGGATATTATAGGGAACATTGAACAAACTATCGCTGTAACTTTCCATGTTAATTGTGCTCCCCATAGATGTGATAGAAATATGCCCAATCCTAAAGATATAGCAAATGTTCCCAAAAATGCTCCTCGATATTTGGGATCTGTGTATTCTGCTACCAGGATTGCAGCTAAGGGAGTCCGGAGTCCTAAAGCCAATCCGTGCATGAGCCTGGCGACGAGGAAGGCAGGAACAGAGTTGCCCAGGATGAAGATGATCCATCCTAAGAGAGCTGGTATGGTTGTAATAAGATGAGCTTTCTGTCTGCCAAAGCGCGTCATCAACACTGGGGAGACGAAGTTGCCGACGATGCCCATTATCCCCACAGCAGACGCTGAAATAACAAAAATCACATTGTAATACAATGTAAGAGTTTAACGAACTCAAGTATCGCCAACATTAACATTTGACCCCAAAATCAAATAAAAATAAATTTGCATATTGACGATATGACGAGATGAAAGTCCAAACATCTACAATTCAACATCGATCACAAAGATTTCACTTTCAATCATGCCAATTATTTAATAGTTATGATTGTTGCGTAAACCTTTCTCTTTCCGAAGTCCTTGAAATACTACATCACGTGCGAAAATTACCGTTGAAATTTGGAGTGCCCAAGGGCACAGTAAAGTGGTTTCCGCATAGGCATTTGATAATGTTTTACAATTGTATAAAGACGGTGGCCTATATGTTTTGTCGTCTCATCTAATCATATCTAATTTAATGCACGTAGACCTTCGAATATAATCCTACTAATATTATAAACGTGAAAGTTTGTAAGGATGGATGGATGGATGGATGGATGTATGGATGTTTGTTACTCTTTCACGCAAATACTACTGAACGGATTGAGATGAAACTTTGCAATAATATAGCTTATATATCAGAATAACACATAGGCTATAAATTATAATGATATATTGCGTATGCGGGCGAAGCCGCGGGTAAAAACTAGTTATATATATAGCAGTCTAGGCTTCCTCTTAGAGGCGTAAGACGAAATTTTTTACGTGACAAACTGCACACTTCCGATGTGATAATTTTATGACGGTGTTGCAAACAATAAAATTGGGGTTGCAATCATACTTTATTATGAGCACATTCTTTGTCTCAAAAGTATGTAATTACTTAGCTTATTTCTAGTGTTTATTGACCATGGATATTCGTGTCAGAGATGTTGCACACGAAGTTTTTGGAGCACTGCCTACATTACAAATGTTGAATTATGTAACCATAACTGTATGATCATGCAGTTTATTTTGCTCATATGAAAGTGATTTATGTTCAGGTGCTTTATATAGTGTCTTTAGGTTTTCTACTTTCACCCACGACGCGACAGAAGGGCTTCTGTCGCGTCGTGATGATTTAAATGTCCTTTGGGTAACATCTTCGGTGAAAGTGGCACAGGCCTTGTGTTGCCGTGGCTTGCGGTTAATGGTCACATGGTTCTTTTGCAATAGTTGCAATGTTTACTAACGTGCGTTTAGACTAGACACCTTTCAGATCTTATTGCAGTTTTAGCCGTAGGAGCTATGTTTAAGACTGTTTGATGCTACCTTTTGATATCTTTGGGGATTTATAGATAAGTATTATGAGTGATCATCAGGACGTCCGGGAGTCAGGCGTTTCAGGAGTAAAAGTCCACTATTAGACACGTACATAGGTAGATTTTCAATAAGACTGATCGTAAGCGGCTTGCATCTACGATATTAAGGAATCAGGTTGTCTACTTCACAAGTAGCTGTTTTGTGTCCCATGCATCATAGGCCTTGTTCTAGACTAAAAATGAACCTTCGTGTCCTAGTGTTATGGGTCATACCTATCCAGGATGTGTCATGGTCGGTGAGTTTGAAGGGCCCGTCGCCACTGTTGATCTGAGCGAACAAGACGGCGGGGTAACCGTGAGCGCAGCCATGCCCGGCGATGTTCAACGCCGCTCCGCTCACCACGAACGCCTGAAAAATTAATGAAACTCATGATGATGCTTGCCATGCCAAGCAATTCTTTAAGTACCTGCCAGTGGCTACATGTGAGGACTCAATTTACGTAGTTGTAGGTGTATGATATTGGAAGGCGGTTTGTTTTCAAGGTGATCTCTGATGTCCAGATATGGACTTACTCATAGCACTCACAGTAGCCACCTAAGTACCTACTAGCCCCCGGACCCAGATCCAGTGGCAGATTTACCAGCAGGCTGAAGAGACGGCAGATTTTAGGGGGGGTGACAATATTCGGACCATTTATGTTATTATTGACAACAATTAAATATTAACCTGTATACCTTGAAGTCTACAGAAATAAACAACAGAAGATTTGTTTGTAGTGCTTAGAATGCAGTGTTAAATATTTTATCACTACCATTTGCGCTACTCGCATAGGGGTGCAATAATTCAACAGCCTATCGGTGGCAAATACGTAGATCCGACACTGCAATTACCTATTTAAATTCGTCACCCAAATTGTCCGGCTGGGAATCGAACCCAGAACCCTTTGCATCTGTCGAAGTGGCAAATGTCTACGCCTGGAAGAGAGATGTAGAGACGCTTTCTTCTGACGTTATGTCTGTACTTAATACATGTCTGAGGCATTCTTTGGACCAATTTCTAGTAGGTATACTTAGAAAACTCACCTGTTTGATGAAGGGCTTCATCTCACCACGTCTTCATGTAATAAGTGCCTGCAAACAAAATATACTCTTAAAATTTGTGGTACAATATCTACCTCGAATTAGCTCAACTCAATTTTGAGCGGAATCAATGTTTTTGGAAAATGTACGGTATACTTCTGTAAGAAAAAAGTATTCGTCCAAACTCAAGCTCTAGTTACCTAATAGGTATTAAGTACTTTATCATCATGTTTGCCGGAGGACGCCAGTCAGTTGAGTTAGAAGGACGTCAGTTTTAAAAGAGAAAAAATGCCAAGTTCGATGCATTCAATGCTGATAAAATAGAATCGTCTTTCTACGATAACTGCTAATTCAGCATGTGACCACGAAAATATGTGACAGATATAAAATATACTTTGCCATATCGCTATCTCGTTCTGACACATCGAAAGAAATGTTGCGTAAGCATCCTGGCACGGCTTGTCGGTGGAAGTTATTCGCTACGCTTGTCGGTGATTGTCATCCATCCGAGAACTCGATAGGCGCATTCCTCAGGACAATGTGTGCTATGTGCCCTGCCCACCGCTATTTCAACTTGCTGATCCGCTGAGCCAGCTAGCTGAGCATACGACTACGAAAACTATATACTTCACCATAACTCTGTCTCGTTCTGACGCGTCAATAGAGATATTTCGTGGTCCGTATGCTATCCCGGCAGGACGGTATTTTATGTCGTCGACAATTTTTGTTTAGGGAGAGGGGCGATTTCTTTAAAAAAGGTGGAAATTGCTGTATCATCTAATTTTGATAATATTGAGCAAGATCGTTCAATATCCAAAGATTCGTATGTATACAGGGTTATTTCTAATCAATTAGCATCTTTTTGGGTGCTTATTGTGTATATCAAAACTAACAACTTTTGTTCTACGAGTTTAGTCAAAACTCAAAAAAGCAGCTGTTCCATACATTTTGTCGCGGGTGAAAGATATTTTTCTATGGAAATACAATTTTTTTTTTGAGTTTTACAAAAGTTGTAGAACTAAAGTTGTTAGTTTTGTTGTACACCCCTAAAAGGATGCTAATTGATTAGAAATAACCCTGTATAGTATTATAGGTAAATTTGTATAAAATGTAGCGTATTGGATTTCATGTCCATAAAGCTATAATATTTAACAGTAAATAAAAAAATTGAATTGAAAAAAATCACTAAAAGCTAATCGAGATATACCTAGATAGGCCTACGATGATTCAGAAAGATGCGAGTTCTACTTTTCGAAGAACTACTGGTGTTATTTACCTAGTAGGTATCTCTGCTTATAAAAGCAACGTAATTTCTCGATTCACGTCACGGCAAATCTCCATCAATGAACAATGGAGTAGCTCTAGATGTTGCGGAATCACGAACAATCAAATAGATGAGTTAAATCCTTGAAGGTTTTTTATTGATCGAGCGACAGCGAAGATCTCCATTTTGATTTCGTCTATCTGTTGTTTTTTTTATCGTCAACGATTTTTGATAAAGGGGTAAGTATCTACCTATTTCCCTCAAGAAGGGAGGAAAGCTATCGCGCTATTTATCAGCCGATTTCGAAATTGGTCCTATTTAAATGTTATCGAAATCGGCTGAGCCATTTTTGATTAATCAACAATAATGTGAAAAATGCTACAACGATCCGTGCGAACTTTTCGCGAATTCTGTACACGGTTGAACTCTTTCATGCTGTTTTGCGACAAATTAGACTAGCTTAGATTATGCTAGGCTTTGGCTAATCTAAGTAAATACAATACCTAACGACCTAAAATAAGCTTTGTTTTTTGTTCTTTTATACAAATCAAACACAAATTCAAAAAGCAGCCAAAGCACGTGTTTGGATCTAGAATCTAGATAGGTAAGTAAAATTTTAAGCGTGACAATCAATTCTTACTAGACCTACTACACACGATCCTTCCATATTTAATGTAAGTATTAAATGAATTGAACATTAAAACCGGTCAATTGCGTGTCTTGTTCGCTCTTTCGGTTGTGGGTTCCGTAGCGCCACGAAATATGCTTTGGTCGAGCTTTGTGGTCGTTTATTTTCGTCGTAGTCGTTTCAACCATAGGACGTCCACTGCTGGACATAGGCCTACTCTAAAGATCTCTTAGATGACCGGTCGGTAGCGTTTATTTTACATTATAATATATACCTATTGACATTCCAGGGAGTCTTAAAGACCTTTCATACCTAATTTTTCTGTTTCCTAACCCTTGACGAAAAAAA
This sequence comes from Hypomecis punctinalis, assembly GCA_949316475.1. Taxonomy (NCBI): domain Eukaryota; kingdom Metazoa; phylum Arthropoda; class Insecta; order Lepidoptera; family Geometridae; genus Hypomecis; species Hypomecis punctinalis. Next base: position 1,739,514 of record OX438819.1, on the reverse strand, counting down.
GGAATGTTATTCGTTTAAAGTAGGTTGGTACCTATACAAATTAGGTGAATAGGTAGTAACGAATGGAATGTTTTTTTTTTTATTTCATATACGAGTAGTAGGTTTGCGTTTGACTGCATACTGTACTGTACTGTACCAGCCTAACAGCCCACTGCAGGACGTAGGCCTACTCACGAAGGGTGGTTGGGCCATATCCACCACGCTGGCCCAGTGCGGGTTGGTGGATTCACATACGCCATCGAATTTCTTCTACTGACATATGCATGTTGCCTCACGATGTTTTCCTTCACCGAAAAGCCAGTGTTTAATTCCGTACATAAATTCTAAAGAACTCATTGGTACGGGGCCTTGATTTGAACCCACGACCTCACGATTGTAAGGCGGGTGTTACTACCATTAGACCACCACTGCTTATAACTGCATACTGCCTGATGTTAATAAAGCAGATGTGCGGTCTAGGGCGATACCAAGAAGATATTTGAAGACTGATGGGCTATGTTGTACTTTAGCGGAAAGCGAAAGACACACTCAGGCAAAGCGTTCCACATTCCGACTGTACATATGAGGACCCAGGTAGCATTTATACGTTATTATGACGTCCGTTTACGGTACTGCTCGACGTTAGAGACGTCATTATCATGACGTCGGTAGTTTCTTCAGATGACGACAATTTGTCACAGCCTCATGACGTAAGTTGGAGGACGTTGGAGTAACGCCATATACTGACGTTGGAGTGACGTCATATACTGACGTTGGAGTGACGTCATATACTGACGTTGGAGTGACGTCATATGCTGACGTTGGAGTGACGCCATATACTGACGTTGGAGTGACGCCATATACTGACGTTGGAGTGACGTCATATGCTGACGTTGGAGTGACGCCATATACTAACGTTGGAGTGACGTCATATGCTGACGTTGGAGTGACGCCATATACTGACATTGGAGTGACGTCATATACTGACGTTGGAGTGACGTCATATGCTGACGTTGGAGTGACTCCATATACTGACGTTGGAGCGACGTCATTCACTATATTCATAAGGACGTCACTAGGCCGTAAATAATAGGGCAGCCACTGACGTTAGAGCGACGTTATTCACTGTATTCATAAGGACGTCACTAGGCCGTACATATTAGAGCAGCCACTGACGTTGGAGCGACGTCATTTACTGTATTCATAAAGACGTCACTAAGCCGCACATATTAGGGCAGCCACTTACGTTGGAGAGACGTCATTTACTGTACTCATAGGGACGTTACTGGGCCGTACATATTAAGGTAGACACTAACGTTGGAGTGACGTCATATACAGTATTCATAGTGACGTTACTGTGAATCCTGTGTATGACGTCACTACTATGTCGGCGGCTGCCTTTGTATATATGGCCCAGTCCCTGTGAACTAAGTGAATGACGATACTCCAATGACGATGGCTGCCCTAATATGTACAGCCCAGTCACTTTCCTGTGAACAAAGTAAATGACGAAAAGAATTTAGAATTTAGTTTGCGATAGCAGGTATCCTATATTATACACGTACCCTGAACAGACTCTTAGGACTATGGATGAAACCAAACAAAACAATGTAAGTAGCATAATAGATTTATATTCAAGAAGTATATACATACATAGACTGTTATATATAATCAATAATTGTTATGAATCCATAGTCTTAAAATTACAATGTCGATCCCATAGCAATTTTATGACCATGGCACATTTAGATTAACTATTTATTCTCTCTTGGAGAAATTACTAATGCACTGTTATCACTAATCAGGTTGGTGTTAACTTGTTTCTGCACCTGCATCGGACTTTTGCTGACACTTGAAATTATTTGATTTGTTTGTGCATTACATTACAATGACTCGATGCGCTGGTTGCGGTCGCAAAGCATTTTAAGTAGGTATCTATTGAGGTCAAATCGCACGAACATCGCCTATCTTTTATAACGGTCTTTAGTACCTGAATTTCGTCATTAATAGCTGAACATACATTTTGAATTTGTAAAATATGTTGGTCTTGCGTATGTAATCTTTTTCTAAGTTCCCGACGAAATTCTTGGAATTCTGATAACAAACCGCCGTCATTCTCCAGCACGGAAACTTCCATTTGACTGCACTTGCTATCCCGTTGGTTATTGACATAATTAGGGCTCGCTATTGTTAGTAACTTCCTATGTTCTGGAGTGCGAACTGGCGTGTCATTCCCAGCACGTTTTCTTTTTGTGCTGTCACACATCGGGCAAATCCATTGGCGCACATAGTCAGTAGAAAAAGACTCGAAATCTCGTCTTTTAATACCGAGACACAATATATGATACACTTTTTCACAGTTTGATAGTGTACACTTCATTATAAGTTCACCGGTAACGTCTTTTTTACAAGCCCGGCAAAACGTAAACATTGCGATCGAACTAAATAGAAATAATTGCTGCGACAAAAAGTAAACACGTCCGCACCGATGCGAGCGCGCGTGCAAACAATATGGTACAATATGGTACCTACGTCCTAATATTGACCCTAAATAGAGGTCAGTGATTCATGTAGGCAATTGAGGTTTTGTTTTTAAAGCTCTTTTAAGTTAATGTTCTGTGTACGATCAAATAGGTACCTAGATATTTTAAGTAAATACCTACTTAATATAATATCTACTTACTAAGTAAGTATAGTTCATGTATTAAATTGTAAATATACCTAAGTACCCACTACTAATCCAATTATAACATACTTTTATGCCGGGCTAGCATATGCCCACCAAGAAAAAATTCTATCGACTTGTCAGAACGAAACAGAATCATGGCGAAGTACCTACATATCTGACACTTTTCGTGGTCGTATGCTATTAGCTGGATGGTTTTTTCTCAGAGAGAATAGGAGAGGGTCGCTCCCCTCAGGCAGAACAGAAAAAACTTACCGTCTTACCACAAAAGTTTTACGCACGCCTTAGACAATGTTTAACAGTACAAATTGCACAGTAAAACAGTCTTTAAAGCGTGTTTAAGTCTTTTGTGGTAAGGCGGTTACTTTCTATCTTTGTGGGGCGTAAGATCCATCGGTCGTCCCGAGTAACACAGTTATACAGGGTTATCTGCTTGTCCTAGCTGAAAGGAAGTGATTCAGACTATCATTATGAACAACTTTTAATATGGGCCAACATAAAATTGAAGACAAAAATGTATTGTTTCATGCGTATTGTCGATTCCGAGTTGTAATTTTGTTCGGAATATGTAGTTGTTTTATTTTTTCGAATTCCAACTTGGTCCCGTAGTAAAGGCTGTTCATAATGATTGTATGAATCAACCCCTATGAGCTTAGTACAGGACAAGCAGATAACCCTGTATAAAACCTACTTAAATATACCGTAAGCCCGAGTACAGAGGCGCCATCGTAATTATATTAGCTAAATAGCATAGTTCTGTTTCTTTTTCACTTAAGGCATTCGATAGAGAGAACGCTTTTTACGTTGCTATTAAATTAACGCTGGCGCCTCTGTAATCAGGCTTATTATAGGCCTTATTAGTAAACTCCAAGTAGCTCTACGAGCTATGGAGAGGGCTAAGCTCGGAGTCTCTCTGCGGGATCGAATCAGAAATGAGGAGATCCGTAGAAGAACCAAAGTTACCGATATAGCCCAGCGGATTGGTAAGTTGAAATGGCAATGGGCAGGGTACATAGCACGGAGGATTGATGACTGATGAACGATGGGGTCGAAAAGTTTTCGAGTGGAGACCACGTACTGGCAAGCGCAGCGTAGGCGACCCGCAAGGTGGACGGAATGTAGGATCGCGCTGGACGCAAGCCGCTACGAACCGGTCTTATTGGAGACCTTTAGGGGAGGCCTATGTCCAGCAGTGGACGTCCTATGGCTGAAACGACGAATACCTACCTACTTAAATACGTTTCCTCGATGATTTCCATTACCGTTAAAAGCTATTTATTACCCAGTTTAATTTAGTGGTTACTCATAAAATAGAACAAATCAAATTAAAGTTTTATCACTCGTAAATCTGATTGTTAAGTATTATGTTTTTATAACAATAAAATAAGTTATTACTTATACAAACAGGCGTAAAGTGGTTATTATCTCGGGTTTCCTTGCTAGTTCAAGGATACAGGTAAGTAGGCAGGTTGTTAATACCTACCTATCTAAAAGTTGAGTACAATACTTGATGGCTTCATTTCTAGGTTAAGCTTTCTGACAGAATAAATGCACTAAAAATGCCAAGCAATGATGTTTAATACTTCAATGATGCCAAGTCGATGTACAAATCCTACTTATAATACCTACCTACTACGGGACTAATCGCACACTTAAAAATACGAGCTAAGCTTTGCACTTATTTCTTCTTCTTTAGCCTTTCGCTATCCATTTTTGGACATAGGCCTCTCCCAATTTACGCCATGTTGCTTTTATTTAAGCTTGCTTAATAATAAGTTTTGCTTTTATTTATAAACTGCTGTAACTGGCGTTTTATCGTCTTTTCAGCCATAGCACGTCCACTGCTGGACATATGCCTCCCCTAATGATCTCCAATAAGACCTGTTGGAAGCGGCTTGCATCTAGTGCGATCCTGCGGTCTTAGTGAGGTCATCCGTCCACCTTGCGGGTGGACGTCCTACGCTACGCTTGCCAGTACGTGGTCTCCACTCGAGAACTTTTCGACCCCACCGGTCATCAGTCCTCCGCGCTATGTGCCCTGCCCATTGTCATTTCAACTTGCCCATCCGCTGGGTTATGTCGGTAACCTTTGTTCTTCTACGAATCTCCTCATTTCTGATTCGATCTCGCAGAGAGACTCCAAGCATAGCCCTCTCCATGGCTCGTTAGGCTACTTGGAGCTTACTAATAAGGCCCATAGTGAGAGACCACGTTTCTGTGCCGTTTAAGATTTTACTGCTAAACATATAAACAGAGGACTATCCACAAAGGAATTCGGCTATATCCATCACACTGACCCAGTTCAGAGTGGATTCACTTACGGTATCGAATAGGTTATCTGGCCTTAAAAATAATGTAAATATACAGGGCTATCGGCTTGCCCTGTACCTGTAAGCCGAAAGGGGGATCTTTTCCAAAAATACAATAAAAAAGCTTAAGAAATAAATTAAGTGGTTTAATTATCTTAATCTATATTTTATTACTTGGTAAATGCAATTTACGTCAACACCACCCTATACTGATGGACGACGGACACCACATTTCGGTAGTATTTCCAGCCTATCTCCTAATCCAGTTTCACGCCCATTATAAAACTTAGCAAGGATATTCTATACAATGTTAGCTATTTTTGGACAAAAAATAAAAAAATTAATTCTATTTTTTTCATGACAAAATTTGCCAGCCTAAAATAATTTAATAATTATTAATAATTTGCCAAATTTGTTGTATTTGATAGAGTAGCAAAAACTATGTTATTTTTCAAAGTTTAGTGTTTTTTTTTAAAAGAAAATCGTTTCCCACGCCTCGCTCGTTTGTACGCTTTAGCGTTACTTCTAATAAAACACATAACACACACGTATGTGGTTTCTCGCACCGTCCTATGGAATTCGACGCAACACGCCTGGCGCGTGTAGCCGCCTTTTGGTGTGAGAATCGAAAACACAGACGTGCGTGTTTTCCGCATTATGAACAACTTTTCCTATGGGGCCAACCCAAAATGGGTTCAAAATCAGTTGTTCCATACAAAATTGCAACGCTGAAACGATTTTTTTTCTCGAATTCCGGTTGTCCCTTTAGTAAAAGTTGTTCATATCCTTTTCTACCTACATTAGATCGGGATAACCCTGTAGAAAAAAAAACAACGGGTTGCACTCCGGGAGTGCCGGCAGAAGTGAAAACTTGAACATTAACATTGTGCATTTTATAATATTTTGGAATGTTTAGGGAATTATTTCGCATATATTGCTTTATTTATCTGTTTTAGTGGAAAAATACAATATCACACATGCACACACGCGCAAGCGCACTGCACCGCGCAGAAGCACCCATATATTTTCGCCGCGCGGTAGAAAGAGAAGGGGATATTACTTCCTCTTCTACGCCGCGCCTGCGGTCTACTCTCCCTCCGTCTTACGAATTTTCAATCAGGTCACGTGTCCTGACGCGAGTTTAACAATTTTTACCCATCCCAAAAAGCTAAAAAAGCTATCCTCTAGTAGGTAATAGTAGATTATGTACCAAGAGAACCAAGTCGTGTCTTAAGTCACGGGCGACATATTGGACCCTGAGCGTAGCGAAGGAGAGACAGAATGGGTTCTAGTGGTGCATACTCTACTTTTCATACCTCCTGCGAGAAAATAAAACCCCAGGAATTTGATTAATCTTATAATATATATAAATCTCGTGTCACAATGTTTGTCCTCAATGGACTCCTAAACCACTTAACCGATTATAATAAAATTCGCACACCATGTGCAGTTCGATCCAACTTGAGAGATAGGATAGTTTAAATCTCAAATTATAGTCGCAATTTTAATTTATTTAGTCACAGCGACGCGTGGCCGGGTCAGCTAGTACTTAATAAACTCACTAAGCGTTGATACTCACTAGGCAACTCAGGATTGTTCACAATAAAAAAAAACAAATTAGAATATACCTACGAATTTTCATAGAATCGCTCACAAATCCGTAATAAAACAGAATCTAAATACCACGTGAAAAACATAAGACCATGGCCAGCTCGATTATCATGGCCTAACACGGGCATTCCTTAAAATGTTCTATATTGTAATAGAAGATTGTATCATATGGGAGCAAAATAATATTTTTGTGACGATGGCGCTTTTTTGAATCCCTCGCTACGTTCATGATTCTACTAACGAATTCTTAACATAGCGAGGGATTCAAAGTACGTCGTCCGAGCCAAAAATTTATTTTGCGCCCGAGTGGTACACTTACTTTTCATCACCTCTATGAGAAAATAAAAGGCGACTCATATTTAATTGTAATATTATTATTAAATAAAACATAAAATAACAACTTAATTGAAATTAATAGTATCTACTAATAAAACAAACGAAAACTTATACTTGCATTCTTTTCATTCATTTTCTAGGCGCTGAACACTAACATTACAAATATTTCCAAATTCAAAAAGTGGGCGGCAAAGATAATTCCGAAGCACTTACAAAGTTTCTTATAAAAAACACCACCTTTGGGCGCACTTAAAGGCGAACCAAGTAGTCCTTTTCGAATAGATGTGATGAAAAGAAATTTCCATACGTATAGACGTTCCAAATTTAAATCACTTTACTCCCTACATTTATTCCCTAGGGACTTTCATACAACATTATTGACCTGCACACTTGATTGAACAGCATATAATGAGTAATTTTCGAGCTGGTGGTATGAAAAAGTAATAAACTTATTTCATAAAACCTAAGTGATATCATCTCTTCATTACTTAGTTCTTATTAGTGCCAAGGATGTACGTACTACTGTAGCAACATTGCATGAAGATTAATGGTTGACACAATAATTGGGAATCTAGTTATTTGCTCGTTATTACCTACAATCATTTTCTAAACGAAATTGAAATAATGTATCAGCCTTTTCAACAGTCCTTAGTCAGTGCAGGACGTAGGCCTACCCACGAAGGATGATTAGGCCATATCCACCACGCAGGCCCAGTGCGGATTCACATAGTAAGCCATCGAATTTATTCTACGTACGTATGCAGGTTGCCTCACGATGTTTTCCTTCACCGAAAAGCCCGTAGTGTGAAATTCCGTACCTACATAAATTTCAAAGAACTCATTGGTACGGGACCGAGGATTTGAACTCACGACCTTACGATTGTAAGGTGGGTGTCATTACCTCTAGACTACGGTTTAAATTGAAATAAAAAGCTTCAAACAAGCGCGGCGCGTCGCGTGCTCTGTTTGTTTAAAAAAATTCGTCTAATAACAATTTACCTATATTATTTTAAGCCAAAAGCCACAAAGATAAATTTTATAGTTAAGTTATAATTTAGTTATAATATTATATTTATCGATTATCTTTTTTTTGGGAATAACATAAAAACCTATAAATAAAACCCTATTCCTATGCCCTTCTTTTCAGACACTGACGTTTAGGGATGGGGTAAACATAGTGTCGATGTTATCGATAGCTTAATAGGTATTTTCTACTTACAAAACTAATTGCTCTTTTGTCGAAGTGATCTTGATATTGTTATTTTAATTAAAATAAATGATAAATATAAATAAATTACTTGCAAAAGTGATTCCAATTTTTCTAGTTTTTGTAGATTGATACCTACTGTACTTTTTGTTGGTACTTAGTACAAGTTTTCCTTCCACATAAGCGTCTGGTTATCAACGAAATATTGATGGTATTTATAAGGTTTTTGACCCGTCATTGACACTTGCCAATAATTCACTATTATAGGTCCATCTTCCTTCCTGTCGTGAATATTTCTTTAAAGTTGCTGACCTCCCCCTACAGCCGCGGTAGGTATACAATTATACAGGGTTATCCAGAACTGGTGTACTAAGCCGAAAGGAGGTCGTTCAGACCATCATTATGAATAACTTTACTACTGGACCAACCCAGAATTCAAGAAAAAAAAAGCTATTTCATCATATATGCTATCGCCATAGGACGCTTACTGCGGGACATAGGCTTCCCCTAAAGATCAATATTACCGGTTTGCATCCAGCGCCATCCTGTGGTCTTAATGAGGTCATCTGTCCACCTTGTGGGTTGACGTCCTACGCTGTATTTGCCGGTATATGCATGGTCTCCACTCCAGAACTTCTCGACTCCATCGGCTATCAGTTCTTCTATGTGCCCTACCCTACCTACTGCCATTTTAACTTGCCAATCCGCTGAGTCCATACATCTTGTCAATTCCGAGTTGCGTATTAGTATGGAACCGCTTTTTTTTAATGCCGGGTTATCCCCTTAGTAAACGTTATTTTTAAGGATACCGCTTAGCGCCTACATGGTAAGCAGATATCCCTGTATTAAGCTATCTAAAAGTATACCTACTACCTACCTACTGGAAAACAATAGTGTACCAAGGTACTTGCAGAAAATTGATGATGAATTCTCAAAATCCAGAGATATTAAAGAAATAAATCAGTTTCGTTTGTAACAAATTTATATCTACCTCAATGAACAAGTATGTTTGTCGAGACAGGCGAAAGCCGTGCTCTAAATTTTAAATGAAGTTTTAAGATTAATAGTCGGAAAAAAGTCTACAAATATCTTACTTTTATTTATATGCAAAGTCAAAGTATTTATTGGCATGATAGTGGGTATACAAAAGATCTTAAAATTATACAAATATATGTATATCCATCCACTAACAACCATAAAAAGTGTACAAAATTCAATAATTGGAAATTAAAATACATTTCGAATTGTCACTGTAAAAAGTTCTATTAAATAATTATTATAATCTATAAATTAATGTTTACAGCCCCTATTATGTGTATGGAAGCGACACGCTGTTACATTGAGAAATTCGTCAACTTCGTAAAAGCACTCCGTCACTAACCACTTCAAAATCTTGTACTTAAATTATTTCACCTCGTGATCATGAATAAGTTCACGGTTGACAAAGGTTGCGAGTTGCGAGATCCTAATTAATTTATAAGTAATGATTTTAATGCCTGATTATTGCCTAGGTATTTGTACCACGACATAGAAAATAATGAAATAATGATAGAGCACCAAGGTAGGACTAATTAGCAACTTTACGAAGGTGTTTTATGATTTAAATACAATTGGCATTATTAGATTTCCATGCTTTAAACTCATAGATCAAGCGCAGTGGTTTTGACTTGTGGAAAAACATGAATTTCCTAAATTGTAATTAATTTTAATCGTCACATTTTTAGGTACAATCAATAGTAAATAGGTAAGTGGTACCTTTTAAATTGATTCGTATTTTACTATCATCATGTTGTTATGTTCATAATGCCAACAATCCTAATTTTTAAAAATGTTGCAATTATTTTGCAAAATAGTGAAAATAGCGAAACTATTAGTGTTGTTGCGTGTTTCAATATTGCTGATATCGATAAATAGCTGATGGTTAATTTTTTATTGTTGACAGCACTCTAGAAACCATGTCATTAAAATCGTTGACAATGATTTGATTTTGCAGAAAAAATATGTAACCAAGTGAAAATTAAAAATATTTTAATGAGTAAATATAAATTTTACAGCGAAGAAGTTTTATAAATTCATGTTTGTTTTGTTAATATTATTATTGGTCATTGTATTTATGAAGGTTTATTTTTATAATAATTAAATTTATTACGCAACCAGTCTTCTCAGGCTGTGTACTTGGTCAACTCTAGCAATATTTTTGGTAAAGTAATTTTAAAATAACAATACAAACGATGATGACACAATTATTCCTCAATTTAATTTATTTGCAGTATTTCTGACATCGCCAACTGGCTTCAAAACTTTTTAAATAAAATTATCTAAAAAGTTTTTTGCTGAAATCTGCTTTTAACCAACCTGTATATACTGTAGATATATTATATTCTATAGGTATACAACACAGTTTTTTAAAATCACTTGACAATATAATTTAATATCAAACGAATTTAACTATATATAATTTTAACACACTCAGAAACAATGGGGACTTCTACTTTATTGAGAAGTCGGCTAAAACTAATTACTTAACATACATTTAACAGATAACTTCACTCACCAAAAATATTTTCACTAATGGGAAACTTATGTCAAGTCATTCACAGAACTAACACAGATCGACTAAACCAATATTGATATGCGTTCATACTTTTAAGACATCGCATTTTTCTTTTCCAACATTACCTTGACTTTGAAAGTTTAAACACAACCAGTCTATCTTGACATCTACTGTGTAATAAATTGTTTGGTTAAATGGTTCTTGTTACATCGGATGGTAAAACCACACGTTCAGTTTTTAGACCCTACCTATTTATGAAATAGCTGGTTATATCGAATGGATTTGCTTGTTTTTTTTTTCAATTATTACTATAGAGAATAAGCGAAATGATTAGCAAAATATAAGCTAAATAATATTTAAGACATCACACAAAATGACGTGCTTAGAGTTGCGCGGTGCAGGGTTATAAGCTGCCGGATTCTGCGTGGCGATTTTATGGCGAGACAAATAAATGAAATAAAATAAATATTAAGTGGGACAGTAAAAATGTTCATCAAATTCAAATAAAAACCGAGTTTTTTACCTTACTTAGTAAATATTCAACCCAAATGTAATTTAATAGCTAAATGTAGGATAGGCCTATTGCAACAGACAAAAAGTCGGTCACATGAATAAGCCGTATTAGATTGTCACTCGCATCGCATTTTTTTTCGCGAATATGCAAGTCCGTAATTGCATGATCATCAACTCGAAGATGAAGCACGTAGTTTGTTCTTCACAAAATTATTTTTCACATAAGTAGGTACGCTACGTAATACGAAAGATATCAACAAAGAATGGTAAGTATCAATTTAAAAGTATTGAATATCTACATTCAATACTTTTAAATTGATACTTACCTGTCAACCTAATTATTTGGTGGTACATAATTATGGTTGGACTATCCCTTGGGGAGGAGGCTTATGCCCTGCAATGAGACGAAATAAGCTGATGATGATGATGATGACATAATTATATTTGGGTCACTGCCCTTTTAAGTTAAATTTCAATTAGGTAGGTATGTTAAACTAACTTACTAATGGAAAAGGAATAGTCTAGTGATATACAGATTTGTCCAGAACGGGTGTGCTAAGCCAAAAAAAGGCTATTCAGAACATCATCATAATGAACTTTTTCTATGGTGCCAGCCTCAAATCAGCTAATAATTTTAAAAAAATCAGATAAAAACAGCACATTTCCCTCTTTTTGAACGAAATACACAGAAAATCGAAAATGGCTGACGTACTAAAATTATACAAATTATTATTGGTAAATGAAAACCAATAGACCTCTATAGAAAGCTAATGGAGCTCCTGATCAGAAGAGGTGATATGGAATTTCCAAGAAATTGACTGTTTCGTTTAAAAATCTTATTTTCTTTTATTACAGACAAACTCTTTCATTTATTTTTATCAATGCTATAACAAATAAGAGATCAGCTATGCTGGTTAATCTTATGTTACGAGTAACCAAGTAAACAAGACCCACCTAAGTGAGCACAGTTCAAAGTCGAGAAGGTCGACAAAAGTGGTCGGTCGTGTCGAAATTCGCATTTTTTCACGTTTATTGCAACTTAAGGAAGTAATTTATGTTACAATGCTCCTATTATGAAGTGCCTAGATTTAACCTGTTAATTGTTTGGCAGGAAATCATGCGTATAATTTAAAAACACTTCCAAAACTGTCAGTGTTTGAAATTGTCTACTACGAGACGTCGTCGTTGTGTCAACAAAAAAATAGACGAATCATTCGATTAGGTATATTACAGCTTAGTAGAAATGGGATAATGACTAAATTACGATCTAATAATCAATTTAAAATCAACAGAAATTGAATAAGTAAATAAAAGAACAACGCAGTTCCTTTTGTTTTGCATTTATTTTACGTTCACGCCTGCAATACGAAAAATGAAACCGATTTTGTATCAAGATCAAGGTCTATCTTAACCATTCCTTTTTAATTAGTAGTAATATATGTGTACACACGCATAAATATGCGGACAGGATTAAAACTCAACTTTTTTTTATCAATACGCTAAAAGGTTAACGAATCAAAACTTACCGGAATAGATGCCAAGCTTTTTGTATTTTCATGACAGCTGAATTAATGCAGTCAAACTACATCACGAATCGATCTAAGGAGATAACTATGCAAAAAATAATTTTAAGCAGCACTTTATCGATTTACGCACGTGTAAGCATCGATATTAATATTTTTAATTCATAATTCGAACGCGCGTAGTGCGGGGAAAGTAGCCAGTCGGTAGATTTCTCCCTCGGTCATCGATAGACTGACACAGAGCATCGCTGCGATTACGAAACAACCCCCTCTCGCTTAATAGTGATGTTTGTGGCTAAAGATTTTTACTCTGCTTTTAAAACTAGTAGTCCGCCCCGGACTTGGACCTCGCGCTATTCCTATTTTATATCATAAATACCTGCTGGGATTAAAAAAAATGTAAAAATCATCAAAACATTCGGTGAAAAGTTTAAAATAGTCATCCGCAACTCCCGCAGAAAGTAGCGCCGTTTTGCCTCTTTTACTGCGGCCCCCGTATCTTCGCAACCACTGAACAGAAGATGCTCATATTCGAACTTAAAAATTCTATAAATATAAACCACGTTCATGCTAAATTTCATGGAGATCGGTTATGCAGCACTTGAGTTATCGTCGAACAAATTTTAATATAATTACATACAAACATACAACCAAGTGCCAGTAGACTCTGAGACCTCACTTACGCTCGATCAATAAATTTATTTTTTTAACGATAGAACAGCTTTACTTTTCTTCAAAATTAATAATATAGGTACCTACGTAATCCATCAATCATGAGAATATGATGAGGTGTATGTTTAATGTATTGTATATTATCTATACACTATACACAAATACATGGCCCAATTTCATGTAGGTCCGAAAAAAATTACGCACAGTAATTCTAAAAAAGTATTCAAATTAAATATATTCGATTAAAAAAGTAGCTAAGTAACGTAAATTACGTTACTCGGCTACTTTTTAGTTGGTAAGTACTAATTATATTAGCAACTACAGTATTCTTCCTAAAACACCATTGAAAAAACTCAATCGACATGAAAAAATCGACATCAGAGTAGTTTTGTTTTTCAATATGAAACATACAAGGAGTAAAAACGCAGGTAAGTCATGTAGCTTGGGAATTTTAACTATAACGCTTGAATACAATAACTGTTAAAATTCTATAATCTTTGTTCAAAAAATAAATTTAAACAATGACAACGAGTACGCGGCATAACCGCATAATATTATGGTTATACATTTATACACCTCACCTCAAACAAAATCATCGATACTAACCTTAACCCAAAAACTATCGACTACACCCCATCCTTACCAAATGCACCAGCCAGCGTGTTTGTCTACCGGTCACGCAGACTATTGTGCAAAATGACACGTCATAATTTTACACAACCCGAGAGGTCGACTAATGACATAACAAAATGAATTACGCCTTCTAAAAGGTATTTTAGGTTTAAAATTTATTCATAACAAATCTTGGATACATTCATATTGGGACTGCAATATTTTTAGCGTACGGTACGCTAGTTACGGTACAGCCGCAACTGAGTCAGCAAAGTTGTTAAGTATGTTATGTTTCAATCGCCCCCCTTAAGGGTAAACCTATGTTCGGCAGTAACTTTAAAAACCAAAGCTACTATAAAATAATACGACTAGAACTTTTCGGAATTTTCTAGCGGGTGGTCAAACCATCAAACGATACAAATACAGGGTTATCTGCTAATCCTGTACTAAGCCAAAAGAGGGGGATCGAGACCATTGTTATGAACAACTTTGACTATAGAGCCAACCCAAAATTCGAGGAAAAAACCGGACAAGTGCGAGTCAGGCTCGCACACCGAGGGTTCTGTACAAATCCAGAAAATTTCACAAAATTGAGAAGTAAGTTGTTAAAATCTTATAGAGATTATACCCAACTTCTCCCTATATCATCGACAATTTTTTTTCCCTTTTCTAGTCATACATTAAAAATTGCACAATATTAAAATAATTAAAAATCTGTTTTAGCATGTGCTAATGAAGCTCTTTTATATGATATCTTACATGATACAATTTACTCACTTTAAATTTTCAACCATATTTTGTGAATCTAGGCCCTATTTTTTTGCGATTTAAATAAAAATGTACAGTTTTCAGATTTATTCCTATATGTGTACTCTGAGACAATGCTTCTCGCCAAATTTCATAGTTCTATGTCAACGGGAAGTACCCTGTAGGTTTTAATTTTTGTGAGTGTCGTAATTTGCGGTTTTTTACGACATACATGGCTCTAACTTTTTTATACGGTAACTGAGAAGTTTTTCTTTTACACAACTGCAAGAAACCATAGATATACGTATATAGTTTAAATTTGAACTCGACATCTTTACGCGTTCCCGAGATAAATAGTCATGACATACACACAGACGGACAACAAAGTGATTCTATAAGGGTTCCGTTTTTTCCGTTTGAGGTACGGAACCCTACAAAATCAGCTGTTCCATAGAAAGTTGTAACTGAATCGACAAAATGATATTACTTATTTTTTTTCCTCGAATTCTGGGTTGGCCCCATAGTAAAAGTTGTTCATGATTAAGTATGGCCTGAATCACCTTCTTTCGGCTTAGTACACCAGTCCTGGGTAGCCCTGTACACTATGTTTACAAATCGATAACTCTGAAACGGCTCTAACGATTTTGATGAAATTGCGTTTTTCACCAACTTTCAAAATAAACTTTTTACTTGCTAAATCATCAACATCGATTTACCTAGAAAAAAATTGAGTTCACACAAATATACAGTCAAATAAGAATCGTCTCCCCTTTTGAAGTCGGTTATGAAAGAAATGTTTTTTATCTCGACAGGTATGATAAAAAAAACCGGACAAGTGCGAGTCAGGCTAGCACATTGAGGGTTCCGTACAAATCCAGAAAATTTCACAAGATTAGGAAGTAAGTTGTTAAAATCCCTATACTATAACCATTGACAAAAAAAGTTTTTTTTTCACTATCTCATCATACATCGAAAATTACACATTGTTAAAATAAAAGATCCCGAGATAAAGAGTCTTGACATACACACAGACGGACAGACGGACAACAATGCGATACTATAAGGGTTCCGTTTTTTCCGTTTGAGGTACGGAACCCTAAAAAGTAGTCTATATCTACCGTAGGCTTGTTGACTGAGTGAATTCGTAGTCAATGCACTGTACTGACATTTTATATGGAACCGACGCATATAGCTGTTACAACTAAAATAAAACACTTTGCCCTACATGTTAATGGAGTGCAAGAAATTACTGGTAATTCCCTCAGCTCTGAAATAAGTTGTAAAGTGTTCAAAATGTATTTCCCAGACCAGAATATCTTTTTTTCTTATAAGCTGGCACTTACGTCATCTACGGATAAATTACACTGAAATAGTGGCTCGAAACATGTTGCCGAGTATAGGGTTAAAAGAAGATATCGGATTTTATGCGCTATCAAAATTCCATGTAAAATATGCATGCAAATATGCACTAAAAAGGGAAAAATCCCAGGTAGCATTTATACGTTATTATGACGTCCGTTTACGGTACTGCTCGACGTAAGAGACGTCATTATCATGACGTCGGTAGTTTCTTCAGATGACGACAATTTGTCACAGCCTCATGACGTAAGTTGGAGGACGTTGGAGTGACGCCATATACTGACGTTGGAGTGACGTCATATACTGACGTTGGAGTGACGTCATATACTGACGTTGGAGTGAAGTCATATGCTGACGTTGGAGTGACGCCATATACTGACGTTGGAGGGACGCCATATACTGACCTTGGAGTGACGTCATATGCTGACGTTAGAGTGACGCCATATACTGACGTTGGAGTGACGTCATATGCTGACGTTGAAGTGACGCCATATACTGACGTTGGAGTGACGTCATACGCTGACGTTGGAGTGACGCCATATACTGACGTTGGAGTGACGTCATATGCTGACGTTGGAGTGACGCCATATACTGACGTTGGAGTGACGTCATATGCTGACGTTGTAGTGACGCCATATACTGACATTGGAGTGACGTCATATACTGCATTCATAGAGACGACACTTGGACGTTTATAATAGGGCAGCCACTGACGTTGGAGCGACGTCATTCACTGTATTCATAAGAACGTCACTAGGCCGTACATATTAGAGCAGCCACTGACGTTGGAGCGACGTCATTTACTGTATTCATAAAGACGTCACTAAGCCGCACATATTAGGGCAGCCACTTACGTTGGAGAGACGTCATTTACTGTACTCATAGGGACGTTACTGGGCCGTACATATTAAGGTAGACACTAACGTTGGAGTGACGTCATATACAGTATTCATAGTGACGTTACTGTGAATCCTGTGTATGACGTCACTACTATGTCGGCGGCTGCCTTTGTATGTATGGCCCAGTCCCTGTGAACTAAGTAAATGACGATACTCCAACGACGATGGCTGCCCTAATATGTACAGCCCAGTCACTTTCCTGTGAACAAAGTAAATGACGAAAAGAATTTAGAATTTAGTTTGCGATAGCAGGCATCCTATATTATACACGTACGAGTACCCTGAACAGACTCTTAGGACTATGGATGAAACCAAACAAAACAATGTAAGTAGCATAATAGATTTATATTCAAGAAGTATATACATACATAGACTGTTATATATAATCAATAATTGTTATAAATCCATAGTCTTAAAATTACAATGTCGATCCCATAGCAATTTTATGACCATGGCACATTTAGATTAACTATTTATTCTCTCTTGGAGAAATTACTAATGCACTGTTATCACTAATCAGGTTGGTGTTAACTTGTTTCTGCACCTGCATCGGACTTTTGCTGACACTTGAAATTATTTGATTTGTTTGTGCATTACATTACAATGACTCGATGCGCTGGTTGCGGTCGCAAAGCATTTTAAGTAGGTATCTATTGAGGTCAAATCGCACGAACATCGCCTATCTTTTATAACGGTCTTTAGTACCTGAATTTCGTCATTAGTAGATGAACATACATTTTGAATTTGTAAAATATGTTGGTCTTGCGTATGTAATCTTTTTCTAAGTTCCCGACGAAATTCTTGGAATTCTGATAACAAACCGCCGTCATTCTCCAGCACGGAAACTTCCATTTGACTGCACTTGCTACCCCGTAGGTTATTGACATAATTAGGGCTCGCTATTGTTGGTAACTTCCTATGTTCTGGAGTGCGAACTGGCGTGTCATTCCCAGCACGTTTTCTTTTTGTGCTGTCACACATCGGGCAAATCCATTGGCGCACATAGTCCGTAGAAAAAGACTCGGAATCTCGTCTTTTAATACCGAGACACAATATATAATACACTTTTTCACAGTTTGATAGTGTACACTTCATTATAAGTTCACCGGTAACGTCTTTTTTACAAGCCCGGCAAAACGTAAACATTGCGATCGAACTAAATAGAAATAATTGCTGCGACAAAAAGTAAACACGTCCGCACCGATGCGAGCGCGCGTGCAAACAATATGGTACAATATGGTACGTCCATTAGGAGGTTTTAGGGTCAATATTAGGACGTACCAAATTCGCCACAAAGTGGAAGATTTACTGACGTCTCTTCAGGGTTATTATTAAGACGTATCATATTCGTCTCTAGTGGACGTTTTACTGACGTCCATTTAGGGTCAATATCAGGACGTACCATATTCGCCACAAAGGGGACGTTTTATTGACCTCTATTTAGGGTCAATATTAGGACAATATCAGGAATTGACCCTAAATAGAGGTCAATAAAATAGTAGGTAGTCCGATTTCAATAATTCTTTTTTTATTGGAAAGGGTATTTAAATTTTATCGAAATTGGCTGAGCTGAGTTTGATAAATCAACAATAATGTCAAAAATGTTACATCGATCCGTGCATGATACCTATTTGCGTTCTAGCGATGCACCCTGGCTTCGCACAGGTGTATTAATACATAATAAACATTTCTCTTGAATTACTCTATCTATTAAAACAAACTACATATAAGTAACTATAAGCATACATGGGGACAGACAGCGGAAAGCGACTTTGTTTTATGTAATGATTCTGTATACGGGTAAAGTCGGTTATGCTATTTTTTGCAAAGAATAATTATGAAGTATACTCTTTCCAATAAAAAAAGAATTATCAAAATCGGACCACTATGTAAAAGTTATGGGTTATACATAAAACAAATATATATTGGTACACGCGCTGAATTAAGTACCTCGTCCGTTTCGTCGGTCAGTTGTAGGCTAAAAATGACCAACTTACGTCCGGACACAATTTAAAGGTGACGTCCACAAGTGATATTATTATTCAGAGAAAAATCGAACCAAGATGATATATACATCATTTGAAAGCTTATTTTATAAGCTTCCCAAAAATATTTAATCTAGATTTATTCACGCCTCCAATTTTTTTTAAATGCGAAAAATAAATTGTATGAAGTAACAGCTAACAGTTTATTACTTTTTCTAGTATAGTAATGATAAAGTGCTTCTATCGTTATTTTACTTGCATTCGTAGCTGATTCTTCCACATTAATCGCTTAATTTGCTAAAATTAATAATTATAACCTACTAGTGTGACCAGTTAATAGGTACAATGTGATAAAAAAAACACTTTAAAAGTGTGTCTAATTGGTAAAAATGCTTTTATTTAACAATTTGGAGGTTACTTAATCAGGGTTGATGGAGATAAACTACTTATTGAGCCAAATATATTTATTTATGCTAATAAATTCAAAATAAATTTAAAAAAATCGGAGGGCTCTTTTTTGTTTTTAACTGTTAATAGACTCAGAAAAATATGAACATTCTCGAAATGTAACGAGTGTTGTGGTTAGAATGTTTTATTATTATTATACCAGCCTCCATACATTTTGTGGACATGTCCTTTGGTGCTATTTCTTCTTATATCTCTTCAGGCAGAGTTTTTTCGGTGTCATTAATTCAAACATTCTACTATAGTGAGTTACGTAATTAAAATTTTGTATTGTGATCGT
Source organism: Hypomecis punctinalis (assembly GCA_949316475.1). Lineage (NCBI taxonomy): Eukaryota > Metazoa > Arthropoda > Insecta > Lepidoptera > Geometridae > Hypomecis > Hypomecis punctinalis. Next base: position 1,719,777 of record OX438819.1, on the reverse strand, counting down.
GTGCGTCGTCTTGAAGAAGTCATAGGTTAATTAGGAACAATGGTTATGTGCCTATCTATACCTAAGGTGAAATAGTATGACAATTTTCAAGTGCTAGTTTGACCCAGCTTGACTTTTTAGGGTTCCACACCCAAAGGGTAAACACGGGACCCTATTACTAAGACTCCGCTGTCCGTCTGTCCGTCTGTCCGTCTGTCCGTCTGTCCGTCTGTCCGTCTGTCCGTCTGTCCGTCTGTCCGTCTGTCCGTCTGTCCGTCTGTCCGTCTGTCCGTCTGTCCGTCTGTCCGTCTGTCCGTCTGTCCGTCTGTCCGTCTGTCCGTCTGTCCGTCTGTCCGTCTGTCCGTCTGTCCGTCTGTCCGTCTGTCCGTCTGTCCGTCTGTCCGTCTGTCCGTCTGTCCGTCTGTCCGTCTGTCCGTCTGTCCGTCTGTCCGTCTGTCCGTCTGTCCGTCTGTCCGTCTGTCCGTCTGTCCGTCTGTCCGTCTGTCCGTCTGTCCGTCTGTCCGTCTGTCCGTCTGTCCGTCTGTCCGTCTGTCCGTCTGTCCGTCTGTCCGTCTGTCCGTCTGTCCGTCTGTCCGTCTGTCCGTCTGTCCGTCTGTCCGTCTGTCCGTCTGTCCGTCTGTCCGTCTGTCCGTCTGTCCGTCTGTCCGTCTGTCCGTCTGTCCGTCTGTCCGTCTGTCCGTCTGTCCGTCTGTCCGTCTGTCCGTCTGTCCGTCTGTCCGTCTGTCCGTCTGTCCGTCTGTCCGTCTGTCCGTCTGTCCGTCTGTCCGTCTGTCCGTCTGTCCGTCTGTCCGTCTGTCCGTCTGTCCGTCAGTCCGTCTGTCCGTCTGTCCGTCTGTCCGTCACCAGGCTGTATCTCATGAACCGTATAGCTAGATATTATAGTTGCAATTTTCACATATGATGTATTTCCATTGCAAATTGTATTGAAATATTAAAAACAGAATAATATAAATATTCAAGGGGGGCTCCCATACAACCAACGTATTTTTTTGCCGAGGGGCTCTCATACGGTACGGAACCCTTCATACAAGAGTCCAATTCGTACGTGGCCGATTTTTTTTGTTTCAATATCTATTCATTGACATGTAATTATTTATGTAAATAGGTATGACATTTAAGTAGGTGGTAAGTATGTTGATTTAGGCTAGTTTATATTTTGGTCTGACGCTTGCAAATAATTTGACAGTCATCCAGATTTTGTTTAAACATAATGAAAGCTTGCTCGGGCGTAAAACTACTTTTTGTTGTCGCTAAAGTATAACCAAGACATTGAGAATTGGAAATGGGCGCCACATTCGTTTTATCTCGATAAAACAATATTTTGTGTGCGTTATATTGTAGTTCTCTATTTTAGCCATTTGTAAAAATATTTGGGTTGGGGTGTAAAAACGAGTTGATCATTTCTCAGCTCTTAGTATACATTTCCAAAAAAATTTTAAAAATAAAAATAATGGTATAATGTATATTTTGTTGTGAAATCTTATAGTCAGTTTCATTAATTTTAAATTTTTCGTAGTGGAATTGATTTAAACTAAAGATTTCTTGATAAAAATCTAAAAAACTGAACGAAGGTAAGCTAGGTGTACCTATTTCGTTACCAAATTAATATTAAAGTCGATAACAGCAAGTCTTACGTGTTGCATTTTGTAAACATTATGATTGGTCATATCTATTCTATCACATAATCACGAAAAAAGACCAAGAAAAGCCAAATTTCATTTTAATGTCATTAGATTTCAAATTTTTTTGTTACCTACCTCTGAGGCTCAGACCCAAACAAAACAAAAGTTTTGTTTATGCAACTTACATGCCAAACGAAAAGATTTGTAGAAGATTTTCAAAATATGTAATACCTACTTGATCTTTATTATTAATTAGTGACCCGCCTCCAAGGAAAATATTTACTCCTAGCGGCCCGCCCGCGTATTTATAATGTAGGTAATTAAGATTTTATTCATCAAAGAGATCCCATGGAAATTAAAAGAACTAATTTAGACAGATCATGTACCTATGCTACGAGTACTTAGGCGCCGTATCTGCGGGACATCGGATTCTAATAAGATTCTAATCAGTTCGTCGAGAACGGCATAGGTATCTGGCCCTTTTTCATATGTCGACAAAACTCTCTTCGTGGTCATGTGTTAGCTAAGCTAGCAACCTAATAAGAAAGAAGAAACAAAGAAGTTTTAGGGTGGGTTCCCGTGCCATCCATTAACAAAGCCCTGAAGGAAGGAGGTCTATGTTCAACAGTGGAGCTACGGCTGAAATGATGATGAGGAAGTACTCGTACATAATTATGTACAGAATTGTGCGTAAAAACTATTAAACACAATACAATAGTACAATGATCGATTGTGATAGTGATGGGAAATTATCGATTTCGATATCGATAAAAACTGTCAACTTTGTGAGGTTTGACTTTGGACTAAGGATAATATTTACTTATCTACAAAGAGTACCAATGACGAAGTGGTGCAGAAAGTGTCTAGACAGGTTCTTTTCCTGTTATTTATTGAAATTAATTACATCAGATAGACCAGGGGCCTTATTGTGTAAGCGCTCTGACGTTCGGTTCTTCGCTTTTTCTCCTGCTCGCGCCAGTTACTCACACCACGAGAGCAAGCAGGACGAAAAGCGAAGCCCAATGACAGAGCGCTTACACAATAAGGCCCCAGGTAATGAACATTAAAGACACCCGTAGTGACCATAAACGACACAGACCAACTGATTAGCAAGTTAATGTGGCAGTGGACAGAGTACATAGTGCGGAGAGCTAATGGCGCCCAATATAGTATTATAATTATTGTACCTACATGCAAAATACATACTCAACTTTACCCACCCCATAAATATATAAAAAGTATTGTATAGAAATATTGACTTGCAATGTTTTGAGTGAATAAAAAAATTCTAGGTTGGCACTTGTACAGTGCAACGCCTCTGCGTGACCAAGGTCTTCCAAAGAAATTAAAAGAGCTCAAAAAATACGCAGTTCTTAAAAGCAAAACGTCCATTAAAAAACAACAACCAGAGTTGTTTGTCATGTCTGTCTGCTACTACCATGACGGTGCGATGTCTTAAATCACGTCTGAAATTAATTTAACTCGACGATTGACTCAGAAATCCGAACAAAACGTTTTTCCTAGTTAACAATAAGGAAGTGGACCTACCCAAGGTCGAGTCGATCAAAATCTAATAAAAATAATAGCTTTTTTCCGATTATTTACCCGTGAATGTGAATCAATGCGTTATTGAAACGACAACGGATTAGATCATCGGATCGGATAAAAACTATAAAAGCTTACAAAAATGGCTACGCACGCTTTTTTCTTTTTGGCGCCTCGGGATAATTTATTTGCTTCTTGATAAAAAAATATTGAATTCCGTCGCGTGACCAAAATTCAGATTCAGGTGTATGTGTATTGTGTAGTGTTCACTAGCGTATAAGCGAGTAGGTAACTAGGTAGTACCTATACCTACTACGGCAAAAGGGGGTGCGTAAGACTATCGTATCGTTAAGTACCGCTTTTACTAAGGGACCAACCCGGAATTCGAGAAAAGAGCCACCGTGGGCGTCCCATACAAAATTGTAACACGGAATCCCTTTTAGCCCCATAGTAAAAGTTGTTCAGAATCTGGGTTAGGTTGAAATCCGACTTAGTTAATGATGAGATAGACATTGACTTTTTAGAACAAAACAAGAAATAAATATCGTAGGTAGATATTGTACCTAGATGATACCGTACAAGTAAGTATTTTGTTCTAGATTTTGTTTAGCTCGTCGGACTAGCCCTAGTTGAGCTAAGCGGTTTTAGGCAAATTGGGTCTACATTTTAGCGTGTCATCCGGGAGAGCACGATTGCGCGTTCATTTGTTTGCCAGCAAGCGAAGTTAATTTTAACATGTACACTATTTAAACTATTATTACACTATTTGGACCATGAATACACAAACCTACATAAATGAGCGTCAGTGCCGTCGGTGTTGGTATCGATATATCAAAGTTAATTTAATGGGTTTAATTTGTATAAATGTAAATGTAAAAATTTGTATAAATAAATTGTAGAATATCAATGTACCATCAAGTACAATTTTCATTTTCTAATCTAATCTATCAAGATTGATTCAAGTAGTATAAAATAAATAAATAATAATAAGCTTAAGATAGCCCAACGTGCTATGGAGAAGGCTATGCTCGGTGTCTCTCTGCGAGATCGAATCAGAAATGAGGAGATCCGCAGACGAACCAAAAAGTTAGGTACCAACATAGCCCAGCGGATTAGCAAATTAAAGTGGCAGTGGGCAGGGAACATAGTTCGAAGAACGAATGGCCGCTGGGGCTGTAAAGTTCTCAAATGGAGACCACGGTCTAGCAAGCGCAGCGTAGAACGTCCACTGACTAGTGGAACTGCCAATATGGGTAAGTAATAAAGATAGCAGGAATGCGCTGGATGCAGGCCTCTTCCGATCGGCCTTATTAGAAATCCATGGGGAAGGCCTATGTCCAGCACTGGACGTCCTACGGCTGATAGACAGTTTAGCATTTATTTACCTATTATCTACTTCACGCTAAATGACATTGCTATTCAATTTTTTGCAGGCGTTAAAGCTAAAAATCCTCTCACTGAGAAAATCGGTCATCTCTTCAAGATAGATGAAAATTAGTATAAGGTACTTGTATTTTACTGAAAAGTATCTTTATTAGCAATATTATTTCTGTTCTTAAAAAAATACATGATAAATTATAAAATTTTATTAAAATCTAATGTCAAAACTTTTGTAATAAAATTATGAAATCATAATTATTGTCTATGTCTCAATTCCGACGTGGTTTTAAAAAAATAACAAAATTGTCTATTCGCCATCAAAATGGCGTCATCGAAGGAAACCTATTGTTTGTGTGGTCAGCCGTATAATATTGGACAATTTATGATAGAATGTGACTGTTGCCGTGAGTGGTTCCATGGCAGGTAATGTGGAAAATATATAAAATATGCAGTGAACAGTTTGTTGTGTGTGAAAAAAAATGATGCAAAGTTTGACAGCGGATGCCTCTTCGGCCATCACTTGTCGGACGGAATGTTTTCTCGAAATTAGTGCCTTTTCCGGGTTCCTGGTTCCTTAACTTCGATCTACCAGCCTGACTCCTCTATACTCAACTATAATTACCATAATTAGAGAGCTGTACCCATGATCAGTTTTGTTTACATCCGCGGTCGCCAAGGTTTTCCAAAATGCGCCTTCTTACGGGCCTTCTTTGTGTTTATCTTCACAATTTGAGTTATTCCGATAGATCCTCTTAAATTGCTACTTGTTTCTGCTATAATTCGACCCTATCAACATAAAATCAATGTCGAAATCATTTGCAGTGTGTTGTGAAATAATAAAGTTTTTTGTTTATATCCTGTAAAAAATAACATCTGTTTCTAAGTTTTGGTTTTTCCTATTTTCAGCTGCGTCGATGTAAAAATATACCAATCTGACGATATAGACAAGTATCACTGTCCAAAATGTGTGCAAACATATGGACCATCTGTATGTAAGTAAAATTAATGTACCTACCTACCTACTTATCTAGAAACTAAACACTTAAAAATAAATTAGCATAGGCATATGCACATAAAAAGCATTCTGAGTGCATTTTGTATGTAATTTTTAATAATACTGTATAAAATTGGTACCTACTTTATCCATCCACTATTAAATTGTGTAAGTACCTATAATATCAGCTATATCAGTTCTGTGACAAATGGTAATTGTAACATTGACTTTCGAAGTTAACTAGTTCCATGATCTAAACTAAATTGTTATTCGTAAGTTTTAAAACATAGTTACAAGAATGATATGTTTTCAGTCAAAATCCCCACAAATTCTCATCGCCAAGACCGGTACGAGATTGGTGCGGATAACCGTCCATCACAATGTGGGACTCCAATGTGGGTTCGCTCCCTATTGGAAGCCCCACTCCGGCCCGCAGCCCCTGCCCTGCAGAGAATGAGGCCTCAGCACTTCACGGAGGAATTTGTTAGAGATAATGGTAAGGGCAAGGCACAGACCACCTACAATTAAACATGCTTTAAACACTGTTTAACCATGCAATTTCTACTGTTAAACATTGTCTAAAGTATGCATAAAACTTTAGTGGTAAGATTGAGAATGTTTATCAAATCCTTATTTACAAAACTCATGTTTCACATAGAACATATTTATTTTTATATGGTTTGTTCATTATAGTTTTTTTGAATAGGCCTCGCCTTGAGAACTCCAGTAAGGCCGGTGTCCAGGGTGGTCCAGCCCCCCTACCGCCTGTACTGTACTGTACTGTACTGTACTAGCCTTTTTAATAGTCCACTGCAGGACGTAGGCCTACCCACGAAGGGCGATTGGGCCATATCCACCACGCTGGCCCAGTGCGGATTGGTGGATTCACCTACGCCATCGAATTTCTTCTAAGGATGTATGCAGGTTGCCTCACGATGTTTTCCTTCACCGAAAAGCCAATGATGTGAAATTCCGTACATAAGTTCCAAAGAAACTCATTGGTACGGGATCTGGATTTGAACCCACGACCTCACGATTGCAGGTCGGGTGTTACTACCACTAGACCACCACGGCTCCTGCTCCCTCACGTCAACGTCACATAGGCAGTGCCAAATGACTAAAATGAAGTCATAAACAATTGCTATTACGATTACTATTGCTTAGGCGGTAGGGGGGCAGGTCTTGTTGAAGTCATCCATAGTTGCATTGTGATCAATCATGTAATTAGTATGACAATGTTAAATCGGTCCCTTATGTGTCTATAGCTCATAACATAGTTTTACTAGATGATCATTAGTGTTCATCGAAGTTAAGCAACATTCAGCACAGTCAGTCTTCGGATGGATGACTGCGAGTGGCATTTACAACTGAGCGCTACCGTGGTTGGGATGACTTCATGTTAAATTGTAGGCCTCAGTTGTTTAACCATTTGGCTGTGTCAGAGGCCTTCAGGTGGCTTCAAAACTGACACCAGGGCTAGTCACCCAGCCTATACAAACTTACTTCCTTACCTGAATGTTTATTCAAAAATGATTTTGGCATTTTATTAGTGCTGTGCTAATGTATCCATAGCCAAATGGCATTTGTGAAGTTAGATACAAGCTGGGCAGAGCCCTACCCATCACACTTGCATATTCACAGCTGCCATTATGTTTGAATTTAAAATGCAATAGAAGCCGTGGTGGTCTAGTGGTAGTGATACCCGCCTTACAATCGTGAGATCGTGGGTTCAAATCCCGGTCCCATACCAATGAGTTCTTAGGAATTTATGTACGGAATTTCATACCGCTAGCTTTTCGGTATCAGGAATAAGGATCAGGTATAAGGAAAACATCGTAAGGTAACCTGCATATGGCCGTAGAAGAAATTCGATGGGGTACATGTGTATCGACCAACCCACACTGGGCCTGCGTGGTGGATATGGCCCAACCACCCTTCGTGACTAGGCCTACGTCCTGCAGCGGACTATTAAAAAGGCCGATACAGTACAGTTGCATCTGACTACATACTGCTTGATGTTAAGCAGAAATGTGGCAAGATTACCTAGAAGATACCTATTTACTCAGGATTGATTTGGTGCTATCACAATGTTTTTCAGGATTCACAAAGCCCGTAATCTTCCACACGGCAGATGGCTTAGACATGAAGATGCCAAACCCTGCCACGTTCACCGTCAGATCTGTTCTGAGATACTGTGGAGCTCAGCATGAGGTATTTACAATTTATTGAATATTTTTAGTAGTATTGGCTAACACCCAAAATCATGTCAGTGGATATATGAAATTTTTTTCTTACACAACATAGAAATACTCAGAAAACGTAATTGAGTGCCTGGCTATCCACATAATTAATTTTTTGAATAGTTATTTACTTTCGTTTTATTTTGTAGACTTTTTACATCCTCGTTGAGAGGCGAAACACGTGTCGAACAGAGTGTAGTGCAGTGAGAATAAGGGTGTTATTTATTAGTGAAGTGTTTTCAATATTTTGTCATATTATTTTTAAAAGATTTTTATAATATTTATTTGTTGTTAACGGATTATTAATATTGTAATTTTAAAAATTAATAATAGAGTGCAGTGAAAATAGTAATATTTATTATTATTTTATCTATTTTGTAAAATTAAGTTTTTAAATGTATAATTATTGTAATATTAGTATTTGTTTGTATTTTTTTTTTCTTTTTTTTAAATGTCTTCTTTTAGTTTAATGCCCTTAAACTTATTTGCCTACAACAAGATAGCGGATATACACTAAATATTTATTCAAAACATAGATTCGAAGATGAATTTCCGCAAAGTAAAGCCTGATTCAATCAACTATCAACTGACTTTTTACATAGCATTGTTATTTAATTGAGATGTTACAATAATGTCATAATATATTTTATTTCTAGTCAGTATGTATGTATACGTGATTTTAGTTGAATTCAGTAATTTTTTTTTACTAATAAGTAGGTAAATAAAAATTTACCTACTTGCACAGGTAGTACGGCAATAGGATAAAATCATTTTATCCACTTTTAGTGTCAGTGGTCCATGTCAGTCCATACTTTATTTCCTCTTCGAGGGGATATATAAATAAATAAATAATTGCAAACTGCTTTCTACCAGTCTTATTAGAAATCTAGTTTTCCACAAGCTATTGGAGAGGCTCAGGAACATTCTTTGGTTTATAATGTTAATATGATGAACTAAATACAAATATGCGATAGTAAATGAGATCACAATCAATAGATGTGATTAAAAAATACTTCTCTAAGTCTCAGCGAAACTATCCTTATAATTTACAATCATTTAAAGTGCTTGAATCTCTAAACATTTTGGCATTGTTCAGTTGGCAGTGGTCAGTTTATTGAAAACAGAGCTATTACAAGTAGAGAGATAGCGTTGTTGTTGCTTAAGGCAATTTTCAACCACAAAAATGTTTGGAAAATCTTGCCCAGAGCTGTCAAAACTGTCAAACATGTATTGGAATCTGACACTACTGAGAGAAAAACACAGCAACTGGCCACTGAACCGAGATATGTTTCACGGTCTAACTCATGCCATATTAAATCATTGCATCTCTTTCTTTCTTTTCTTGACTGACCACATTATCGCTCCGGTATCTCAGTGATGGAAAAGAATTATTTTCATTGGCAGATTGAAGTGATAGACGTCCGCAAGCAAGCCACAGTGAGGATGCCCCTCTCAGAGTTCGTGGAGTACTTCGAAACCCCACCGGAACATCGCACGGACAAAGTCCTCAACGTGCTGAGCCTCGAATTCAGCGATACTAAGTGAGTTCACCATACGTTTATTATTTTCTGTCTACAAGGCAATAGGCATGATGACGTAGTAAAATTATCATTATTATAATTAAAAGTTGTTTTTAAACTTTCGCGATTTGAACACATCCAGATATCCGCGACATATACACTTTGAAGGAAAATATGCGCGATAGCAGACGCCATACAATCCTCTTACAGCCTACGCCATCACAAACCAACATTTGTTTTGATTTTTATTTTTGTGCACGATTAGACCCGTAGTATATAATAATATGATGTTTCAGAAACTGATTCACTTATATTATGACGCCGGTTGCTTCACATGTTTTAGCATCTATTTTTCCTCTATTTTCTGTTTTATGTGTGTGTGAATGTGAATCAATAAAGAGTTTATCTATCTATCTATCCGAAACATTGTTGCGCAGTGAATATATGGCTTAAGTATAGGTAAGTCTTTGTGCTGGCAAGATCGGCAAAAACAGTGTAATTGTACACTGTTTTTTTGTCAACCAACGATCTGATCAAGACCACAGGATCATGCTGGATGAAAACCATTTTTACCTTGTCTTATTGGAAATTCATAGGAAAGGCCTATGTCCATCAGTGGACGTCCTATGGCTGATACAATAATGAAGTTTATGTACAAGATCGATAGAATCAGATCTGATAACAGATTTATATACAATATTCGGATAATTTTCGGTGAGTGCGCCCAGGAGTTCAACACAATCTGGTCCCACCTGCCCCGTTCTTCTATCGTACGGCTAGACAGACGCGACCAAAGCGCCACCCTTCTATGGTGGACATCCCACGCGTTAGAACCAAGCGTTTCGAGTCCACATTCCTCATACGAACTGCCAGAATGTGGAACGCTTTGCCTGGGTCTGTCTTTCCGCTAAAGTACAATGTAGGTGTCTTCAAATCTCGAGTAAATAGGTATCTTCTAGGTAAGCGTGCTACATCCTAGACGGCATATCTGATTAACATCAGGCAGTGTGTAGTCAAACGCAAACCTATTTAAAATAAAAAAAAGTTTAAGTTTGCCTGAAGTCCTCTAATATGTCTAAAATGTTGTAACAGAGGTCTATGATTACGCATCTGACCGTCGATTGTTTTATCAGGATTAAGATCGATTTTATTTCAATCAGCTACACATGTATAACCAATTAATTTCAATTTAAATTACTACAAATGTATAACAAATCTACATGATAAAATCTATCTGATACTGTGACTTCCATGCCGACCATGGGCAAAGTCTGAAATAATATTTGTTTTTGCTCTATTCAGCGAAGCTTGGTAATCCTAAGTAATCTTGAGATTATTTCCCTTCATAGCTTTGCCAATGTCAATATGAAAAAGACATGCATAGATTTCTCTTTAAAAGAAAAAGACTCAAATTATATCTTTATGGAAACAAGATCACTGAAAATTTGTTGCATTCTCTGTCTGTACTAATCAGAAATGTTGAGTCAAACTGCTTCAACAAACTAAGGCTTAACATATTTTCTATTATTGAATGTTGTTTGGAGTCTATTCTGCTTATAAATGTTAAATAATCGGCCAAGTGCGAGTCGAACTCGCGCACGAAGGGTTCCGTACCGTATGGAAGCCCCCCTTGATATATTTTACTTTAATTTATTTAATTATGAATGGAATATGCAACTTAATGTTATGTGAGTATTTCAAGCATCTTCCTTTTGCCTTTATTAATATGAATTATTCCAGATTCTCTGTCCAGAGTTCTCTATCCCCCCGGGGACAGAGAACGGAAGAAAAAACGAGCAAAAAAAATACGACTAAAAATATTTATTTTATTTTTTAAAGTGCATCTATAATTAAAAATTCAGTGAATATTTGAAGTATCTACCGGTCGCCGTTATTAATATCGAGCAAAAATGGGTAAAAATTCAGATTTGTTGTATGAGCCCCGCTTTAATATTTAATTTTTCTATTTTTAGTATTTGTTGTTATAGCGGCAACAGAAATACGTCATCTGTGAAAATTTCAACGTTCTAGCTATTACGGTTCATGAGATAGAGCCTGGTGACAGACAAACCGACAGACGGACAGCGGAGCCTTAGTAATAGGGTCCCGTTTTTACCCTTTGGGTATGGAACTGTACAAAAAAAGAAGAAATACAAGACAAAAGTACCAGGCGCCCATAACAGGGTAGAGCTTACCTACCTTTTCAACTAAATAGTGTAGGCTATGTTCTCATCGATAGGTCTTAAGTTTCCTCAATGAAGTTAATTGCCTCGCTTTATTTGAGAAAAATACTACACAAGCCTACTAATTTTGACTGTCTCGGTGGCTCAGTGGTTAGTGACCCTGACTTCTGGAACAAAGAGGCGTGGGTTCGATCCCCACCCAGGCCAAGCATTTATGTGGTGAACATGGGTGTTTGCTCTGTGTCTGGGGGTTATTTAGGTACTTAAGTATGTATTTCAAATATTATGTATATGTAGTATATCAGTCTCTGGCAGCCATATCACAAGCTTTGCTTAGCGTGGGGTCAGAGACAGTGTGTAAGATGTCCCACAATATTTATTTATTTACAAGCCTTGGGCACTACTAGGCTTTGATGGGCTCACGTATGGTGCGCCTCTGTTTATCTCGGCCCCCATTTTACGCAAGTCCATCAATGCCTTTGTTGCTGGCCGCTGCATAATGTACTATTAATGCCAAGAGATTTATACGAATGGTTGTCTTCCAGCCTGGCGCCGCTAGTGGAGCCTCCAGCGGTGCTCCGCTCGCTGGACTGGAGCGGGCGCGTGTGGCCGGCGGCGGAGGGCCGCCCGCCGCGCCCCGCCGTGCAGAAGTACTGCCTCATCTCCGCCGCCGGCTCTTATACTGACTTCCATGTTGATTTCGGTGGCACAACCGTGTGGTACCACGTCATGCACGGACGGAAGGTAGATATAGCTTTGTTTCCACAGCTGTAAACGTATCGCCATAGCGACGAATGTGTCGTCATAGTCACAGACGCGTCACTACTGCCACAAACGTCGCTGTAGTTACAAATGTGTTACTACAGGCTCCAAGGTGTCGTCACAGCCACCAACGTGTCGCTCCAGTCATAAACGTGTCACCACAGCCTTAAAAGTGTCACTATAGCCAGAAACGTGTCATCACATCCATAAGCGTGTCAATACAGCCTGAAATGTGTCATTACAGCCAGAAACGTATCACCACAGCCATAAACGTGTCACCACATACATAAATGTCTCACTACAACCATAAATGTATCTTTACAGCCATAAATGTGTCACTACAGCTAGAAACCTATCACCACAGCCATAAGCGTGTAACTACATACGTGTCATTACAGCCACCAACGAGTCACTACAACCATAAGTGTTTCACTACAGCCACAGACGTGTTGCTACAGTGACAAACGTGTCGCTACAGCCACCAAGTGTCGGTCACAGCCACAAACGTGTCTCTACAGCCACAAACATGTCACTAAAACCTCACGTGTCACTGCCAAACCACGTGACACTAGCCATAAACGTATATAACATAACACTCATAATATTTAAGTATATACTGTAGATAGAACATACTCAAATATTATCAAAATCATCGACTTCTCCGCTTTGCGTAGAATACCCCTACAGCTATATAGATACTCCCGCAAATAACAATAACAAGGAACTAAGATACAAAAACAGTATAACAACGGGCGGCCATATACAGGAAATGTTTATTTTGTTAATTTGTCTTTGTTGTTTCAGATATTCTACCTGATCCCGCCCACGTCCACCAATCTCGCTTTGTACCAGCAGTGGAGCGCATCTCCTACTCAGTCGGAACAGTTCTTCGGGGATTTGGTGAGTGACGCTCGTACACAGAGCCTTACGGTATATATTTACCTTTTTGGAATTGTCGTTCGTCGTTTCAGCCATTGCACGTCCACTGCTGGACATAGACCTTACCTATAGATCTCCAATAAGACAGGTTAGAAGCGGCTCGCATCCAGCGCGAACCTGCGGTCTTGAAGAGGTCATCCGTCCACCTTGTGGGTGGACATCCTTCGCTGCGCTTGTCGGTACGCGGTCTCCACTCGAGAACTTTCCGACCCCATCGGTCAACAGTCCGCCTTGCTGTGTCGCCATTTCAAATTGCCAATCCGCTGGACTATGTCGGTAACTTTGGTTCTTCTACGGATCTCCTCATTTCAGATTCGATCTCGCAGAGAGACTCCGAGCATAGCCCTCTCTATAGTTTGTTGTGTTACTTGGAGCTTATTCAAGGCCCAAAGTAGAGAACACGTTTCCTGGCAACACACACTGGTCGAAACCTTTTTTTGGAATGAGCATCTAGAATAGACGCACTCTCGTTGATTTTTGAACCATCAATTTTTTTTTAAATAGCAAAAGTATGTACATCGATTCGAGAAAACTATTCAAATTTTGTACGTACATTGTAATTATGAAGTAGGTTGTGCTATTTTCTGCAAAAAAATATTATTGAAAGTAGAGAAAATTATAAAAAAAAATAATTCGTGAAGTCCCTCCGCGGGGAAGAAGTGAAACTTCGAAACGTTGAACGTTTAACGCACCAGTGCTTTCATAGGGGGTATGAAAGCACTGTTGCGTTAAACGTTCAACGTTAGTTGGTCAACGTAACATGGTATCGTTAAACGTTTTACGCAACCTTGTTGGAAGTCGCATTAGAAGTGTCACTTCGAAAAATAGTGCATGAAGTCCCTCCTCGAAGAAGTGAAACTTCGACGTATCAGTGCATTCATACCCCCTCCATGGTACCGTTAAACGTTTAACGCAACCATGTGCACGTAAACGCAATCTATGACTGCCTCATGGTAGCGTTAAACGTTTAACGCAACCATGTGCACGCAAACGCAATCTATGACTGCCTCATGGTAGCGTTAAACGTTTAACGCAACCATGTGCACGCAAACGCAATCTATGACTGCCTCATGGTAGCGTTAAACGTTTAACGCAACCATGTGCACGCAATCGCAATCTATGACTGCCTCATGGTAGCGTTAAACGTTTAACGCAACCATGTGCACGCAATCGCAATCTATGACTGCCTCATGGTAGCGTTAAACGTTTAACGCAACCATGTGCACGCAATCGCAATCTATGACTGCCTCATGGTAGCGTTAAACGTTTAACGCAACCATGTGCACGCAATCGCAATCTATGACTGCCTCATGGTAGCGTTAAACGTTTAACGCAACCATGTGCACGCAAACGCAATCTATGACTGCCTCATGGTAGCGTTAAACGTTTAACGCAACCATGTGCACGCAATCGCAATCTATGACTGCCTCATGGTAGCGTTAAACGTTTAACGCAACCATGTGCACGCAAACGCAATCTATGACTGCCTCATGGTAGCGTTAAACGTTTAACGCAACCATGTGCACGCAAACGCAATCTATGACTGCCTCATGGTAGCGTTAAACGTTTAACGTAACCATGTGCACGCAAACGCAATCTATGAATGCCTCATGGTAGCGTTAAACGTTTAACGTAACCATGTGCACGCAAACGCAATCTATGACTGCCTCGGTGGCTCAGTGGTTAGTGACCCTAACTTCTGGTTCAAAGATTCGTGGGTTCGATTCCCACCCAGGGCAAGTATTTATGTGATGAACATAGGTGTTTGCTCTGTGTCTGGGTGTTATTTAGTTACTATCTGTATAAATATGTATTTAAAAATATGTATATGTAGTATATCAGTCTCCGGCAGCCATATCACAAGCTTTGTTTAGTTTGGGGTCAGAGGCCGTGTGTAAGATGACACACAATATTTATTTATTTTATTTATTTAACTGTAATTACACAAAAAAAACATTGAATAGAGTAGTATTTCATTTTAGTAGTAGAGGCTGAGCCACCGAGGCAGTTAAATACAACTGTACTGTACTGTACCAACCTTTTTAATAGTCCACTGCAGGACGTAGGCCTACCCACGAAGGATGTTTGGGCCATATCCACCACGCTGGCCCAGTGCAGGTTGGTGGATTCACATACGCCATCGAATTTCTTCTACAGACGTAAGCAGCCCCCCGACCGCCTAAGCAATAGCAATCGTTTATGACTTCATTTTAGTCATTTGGCACCGCCTATGTGACGTTAGCCATCAATTGCTTTGCGCGGATTGCGAAAGCAATCGTTGAATGAACAACTTTGATGGCTAACGTCACATAGGCGGTGCCAAATGACTAAATTGAAGTCATAAACGATTGCTATTACGATTGCTATTGCTTTAGGCGGTAGGGGGGCTGGTTGCCTCACGATGTTTTCCTTCAGCGAAAAGCCAGTGGTGTGGAATTCCGTACATAAATTCCAAAGAACTCATTGGTACGGGACCGGGGACTTGAACCCACGACCTCACGGTTGTAAGGCGGGTGTCACTACCTCTAGATCACCACTACTTTAATTTAATATAACAATATAACATGAATATAAAATATCATAATATATTTGTGTCCTTCCAGGTGGAATGGTACGGCACAGCTGAGCTGTGCGCGGGGCAGACGCTGTTCATCCCGAGCGGCTGGATCCACGCGGTGCTGACGCCGCGGGACGCGCTCGTGTTCGGCGGGAACCTGCTGCACTCGTACGCTGTCGAGATGCAACTGCAGTCAGTATAGACAAACATTTTTCACTAAAAACGAGCTACTAACGAGCTTTATTATCAATTCTTTCTATACACTTCAATATTCTCGTCTCGGGTCTGGACGTAAGTAGGCTATATACAATGTGTTTGTATACCGGTGTCGGAGCCTTAAGCGGTGGCATCTATGGCAACTTTTACTGTGGGGGTCAACTCTGCAAATACAAAAAACAGTTATTCCATACTTTTTGTCGAAAGTCTATAAAAATCGTATGGAACAGCAGTTTTTTTACGTTTTATTTTGATTTTCCTGAGCTTCGGATTACTAAACTAAGCTTAGCTTGAACCTTAGAAATCCGCGCTCCCCTCAAAAATTTACTAAGATCGACAATGCACTGTTGCTATACGCCGCGCCACATAAGTCGGCGGATGTGAAGTTAGCTATAATCGGCAATATAAATATCCAATCCTGGCTGAAGCTCGCATAAAGCCGCACGTTGATTGGATATTGCGCAGCTTGTAGCTAACTTCACATCCGCCGACTTGTGTGGCGCGGCGTATGCTACGTTATGACAATCTAGCCCATCTCCAAGAATATCTAAAAATAAATTCTCGTAAATTCTAGTTATTTGGCGCGAGCAGTAATAACACATTAAACCAAAGATTGCTCTGCAATATTTAGACCAAGAATAACATATATTTGCAGTCAAAAATGATGATTTCTAATGTTATATTAACCTTTTCCTTTTCTATCAGGGTGTACGAGATCGAGCGTCGCGTGGAAACTCCACTGATGCTGCGGTACCCCCTGTTCGAACATATGAACTGGTACGCCGGCGCGCATCTACTCACTATTCTTAGAAGGCACAATGAAGAGATACAGGTAAATAATACTCATTATTACTAGGGAAGTCATTTTATAACAGAGAGTACGAGATCGAGCGTCGTGTAGAAGCTCCACTGATGCTGCGGTACCCCCTGTTCGAACATATGAACTGGTACGCCGGCGCGCATCTGCTCACTATTCTTAGAAGGCACAATGAAGAGATACAGGTAAATAATACTCATTATTACTAGGGAAGTCATTTTATAACAGAGAGTACGAGATCGAGCGTCGTGTAGAAACTCCACTGATGCTGCGGTACCCCCTGTTCGAACATATGAACTGGTACGCCGGCGCGCATCTGCTCACTATTCTTAGAAGGCACAATGAAGAGATACAGGTAAATAATACTCATTATTACTAGGGAAGTCATTTTATAACAGAGAGTACGAGATCGAGCGTCGTGTAGAAACTCCACTGATGCTGCGGTACCCCCTGTTCGAACATATGAACTGGTACGCCGGCGCGCATCTGCTCACTATTCTCAGAAGGCACAATGAAGAGATACAGGTAAATAATACTCACTATTACTAGGGAAGTCATTTTAAACCAGGGTGTACGAGATCCAGCGTCGCGTGGAAACTCCGCTGATGCTGCGTCTAACATATGAACTGGTACGCCGACGCGCATCTGCTCACTATTCTTAGAAGGCATAATGAAGAGATACAGGTAAATAATACTCATTATTACTAGGGAAGTCATTTTATAACAGAGAGTACGAGATCGAGCGTCGCATGGAAACTCCACTGATGCTGCGGTACCCCCTGTTCGAACATATGAACTGGTACGCCGGCGCGCATCTGCTCACTATTCTTAGAAGGCACAATGAAGAGATACAGGTAAATAATACTCATTAATATTAGGGAAGTCATTTTATAACAGAGAGTACGAGATCGAGCGTCGTGTAGAAGCTCCACTGATGCTGCGGTACCCCCTGTTCGAACATATGAACTGGTACGCCGGCGCGCATCTGCTCACTATTCTTAGAAGGCACAATGAGGAAATGCAAGTAAATAATACTAGGCATCATTATCTCCACCATATCAACTGTGGGATGTCAACTTCAAGGGTCTGTGGATGATCCAATTGCTTTCTATGTAGTAGTAGTGTAAGTAGTTTTAGCATATAAAGTAGTATTGTATCTTATTGTAATTAATAAAGGCACTTTTTGTATCTTGTTGTAATTAATAAAGGAACTTTTGCCCACTTAAAAAAACTACTAGATATAAACCTTACCTGTACCTTGACACCGAGATTATATTTTCTACTTTAGGACGCTTCTAGTGTCTTTCATTATTTAAGAGCGGTTTCGCACTACGTCCGATCCGAATCCGTGAACAAAATTCTTTACTTCTTCTGCGCGTCGTTCGTACAATAGTATTGCCAGAAGTCGACGTCGATTGAAAGGACTCATGATCAACGATGAACACTCTAGTGAGCCTTCGGTCCGAGTTTTCTAGATCCATGTTTTAGCCGAATCCAACTCGGCTGGGCAGCGTTCGGAAAATTGCGTAGCGTCTTCTCGTCCGACATACCTCAGTGCCTCAAGTCGAAAGTTTTCGACCAGTGTGTGTTGCCAGTGATGACTTATGGCACCGAAACGTGGTCTCTCACTATGAGCATTATTAGTAAGCTCCAAGTAGCCCAACGAGCTATGGAGAGGGCTATGCTCTGCGGGATCGAATCAGGAATGAGGAGATCCGTAGAAGAACCAAAGTTACCGACATAGCCCAACGGATTGGCAAGTTGAAATGGCAATGGGCAGAGCACAGCGTGGGGGGCTGATGACCTATGGGGTCGAAAAGTTCTCTAGTGAAGACCACGTACCGGCAAGCGCAGCGTAGGACGTCAACCCACAAGGTGGACGGATGAACTCATTAAGACCGCAGGATCGCGCTGGATGCAAGCCGCTTCCAACCTTATTCTCTTCTTATTGGAGATTCATAGGGGAGGCATATGTTCAGCAGTGGACTGCTTATGGCTGATGGATGGATATTTTCACGGGTTCGGATCGGATTCGGATCGGACGTAGTGCGAAACAGCTCTAAGGGTCCCTACTCAACTAATTGGGACAATTAGCACTGGGCATCAACTTTGAACAGGCCACTGCGACAGGCAGAATAACGACATTTATCTGTGTGGAGAAAATATCTGAGTAAATTTTCCAAAGGGTTTGAACGGAGAAGCAACACATTTCACTCAGAATCGATTATGTTTTCTTTATTTTTTGGGTACATGAGACTGTGAAACCTATCTAATTATACATTGAATAGTCAGTTAAAACATGAATAGAGTATTACAGTCATTTTTGAAAAGTATCTCAGTTATATTCTGTTGGTATAATAAACCACTAAAAATACAAAAAAAAATCAATCGTTAAGTGCTTTAAAAATGCATTTTAAATTTACAGTTTCAAAATTTCGCGCGTAATTTACGAAAACGATGGATGATATTTTACTGTGGTCATGAATGACGTCACTAGGCTATGTAAACAATGCGTGTAAATATTTTTCACGATGGTGTCTTTTGTTTGTAAGTTTGAGATCTAAGTTGAAAAAGAGTATTCGCAGTCCATAAATGGCTAATAGTTATCGTTGATGTGTTGTTTCTCAAATAGTAGTGTACAAACACCGGACAAACTATTCAATGTTTACATAGCCGGATGACGTCATAAAATAGCGGCGACTATTTTATGCACAGATTAAAAAAGGCCGAAGTATTTTGTATTGATTTTTAAAATGTATTTTATGATCTAAAACGCACATTTTCCGATTGCTTTAGCCTAAGCTATCTCTCAAAAATACATTTAAAGATTTTATCTCGTTCATATTAAAATACCCTTTTTCTTGTTTCAGGATGAAGAGTTCACGCTATCAGAGCCCGCGTTGCCGCACGAGCCGGCGCAGTTGCCGCCATTACTGCTCAGGGGGGTGAAAATATTAGCCACTGCACTTAAAGAATGGCACGCCTTGAAAAGCGTAAGTTCACCACATTAAGTACATTATAATTAAAGTTTGTCTAACAACTTAGATTAATTGTGTTGTGATAAATTATTATATTCGTAATTTAAAGATATAAAACATGTGAGGTTTTCAGTATTTTATCATATTTTTTACTATGTCGACTTCGGTTGAAATCGGCTGTTCAAGAACGAGCAACACCAGACATCGGAGATATCGCTCTCGGGCGGATGAGTTTTGTTTTTTTTGGGCAGAGCAAGGGGTTTTGACTATTGATTAGTAGGATGTCTAAATTGTAATAATGAAGAATAATAGTCACAAAGCCAACCACGCCACAAATGCGGAGATATTGGATTTGAGGTAGATAGAGCATATAAACATAATCATCGCAACCACATTCTGCAAGCAAGCATATACAATGTGTTTGTCTACCGGTGTCGGAGCCTTAAGCGGTGACATCTATGGCAAATTTTGAATGGCTTTTACTGTGGGATCAACTATGAAAACGCAAAAAAAACAGCTTTTCCATACTTTTTGTCGAAAGTCTATAGAAAATCGCATGGAACAGCAGTTTTTTTACGTTTTCAGAGTTGGTCCGATAGTAAAAGTTGTTCAAAATTAGCCATAGATGTCACCGCTTGAGGCTCCGACACCGGTAGACAAACACATTGTATAACCCTGTATCATCCATCCATAAGCTATAGGACGTCCACTGCTGGACACAGGGCTCCCAATGAGACTTGCCTTATAAGGTAGGTAGCGGCTTGCATCCAGCTTGATCCTGCGGTCTTAAGTCATCCGACCACCTTGTAGATGGACGTCCTACACTGCGCTTTCTGGTACGTGGTCACCAGTCGAGAACT
This sequence comes from Hypomecis punctinalis, assembly GCA_949316475.1. Lineage (NCBI taxonomy): Eukaryota > Metazoa > Arthropoda > Insecta > Lepidoptera > Geometridae > Hypomecis > Hypomecis punctinalis. Next base: position 1,699,164 of record OX438819.1, on the reverse strand, counting down.
TTTCGAGCTGATATTTATTAGAATCTGGCTAACGAAAATTGATACTGACAAAGCGGCAAATTTAAAAAATATCAGTATGGCAGCCCTAAACTGAGAGGGAAACACTTTTCTCACTCACACGATGTTACCATAATGCGATTTTGATTCTTCCAAATCTTTGGGTTAATTGCAAAAAAATAATTTGTTTTTCAAGCTTTAACTTGTCGTGTAGGAGTTTTATATTCATTACGTTAGTTATTTTCTGTTTTTTGACGTTACCATTATGCCAAACTGAGGCTTTGCATTGCTCTCCAAATGATCCAGATGATTTTAATGCGTACCTATATACCTCATTACGATGAAGACTATAATAATACAATGAATCATTTTGTTCAGTTTAGTATACGACGTAGGTTTGAAAAATGTTTTTAATACAAGGTAAAATACCCCAATTTAAAGTTAAATCCGCGAAGGTAGTAGCACCGTGTGTTTCATTTAAAAAGTGTGCGAAAAATTCCAGTATCAACTTTCGTTAGCCAGACTCTAACCCTGTATATTTATTTATATTTTGTTGACAGTCGGACCCGGTGAAACGCGACAACGTGCCCAAATGTCTGAACTCGGGCCAGTTAGTCCGCGAGCTGTGCAAAGAGCTGAGGACTTTGGAGAAACGTTCCGCCAGCACCGCTAATAAAGATAAGGTATGTGTTGCGGTTAGTGGCTGGCCCTGGTGTCAGACATTTTTACGTTGCGTGTTTTTTTATATTTTTGGGACTTCTTACACCGGCCTCTGACCCCAAACCAAAGATATAATAATACTACGTATAGAACGGTCACTCGTTACCCCCCACCTGTTTGAGTTTTCCTCACTTCCACCCCGCGTTTCAAGGACCGATCGCGTACTCTGCGCGCGGGCTGCACTGGCCGGTAGATTTTGTAATAAAAAATACCTAGACTGTAACAATAGGAAAGAATTGTGCTGTGTATGGTTGAATATCAATAATAGGTAACAAAACAATACACTTTAATGTTTATCTAAGTATATCTCAAAGAGTTATCTTTGTGATAAACATTTCAAAAATCTGAAGCGAACGCAGGATTTGAACCTTGCCCCTTCGGATCACTAGCCCGACGCTCTAACCAACTGAGCTAGCTCGCCTCCTACGCAAGCTTCAAATTTCTGAAGTGCTTACATTTCCCAACTTATATCTAAGTATAAGTAAAAGGAACTTATTTTACATTATTTGATAACTTTCTCTTCATATTTTCTTTCAAATAAAGTAGATCGGTTACTTATTGCTAAAATGCTTCCAAATTAAGTATTTGTTATACTTTTATAGGCATTAGATTTATATTCATTTTTGCAAAATTGAATACGCAACTGTCTCACTCACGCGGCATGTCGTGACGTCGTGATCGCTGACAGCCATAGACCTTCCGCACACAAATGCACGTGTAGCGTTCGTGCGTATGTGTGTTGTCAGTGAGTAAGTACTGTGTAGTGTGCGTAAGAGCACATTTTGTATGAAAAATCGAGGAGTGTCCGGGCTGTGCGCAAACTAAGCAAAGCTTGTGATATGGCTGCCAGAGACAGATATACTACATATACTTATTTTTAAATAAATATTAAATTATATTTTTTTTTGTTTTTTTTTATAGATAGTAACTAAATAACACCCAGACACAGCAGACATTTATGTTCATCACATAAATATTTGCCCTGGGTGGGGATCGAACACACGCCTCCTTGATCCAGAAGTTAGGGTCACTAACCACTGAGCCACCGAGGCAGTCAGATTGGCCACGCCTTTGTTGTGGTAAAGCGGTTAAAAGAACCAAAACCTAGAATTCAACGTGTTATCCGAATTACGGCAGTGATTTGTTGTATAAGCTGTAATTGGCAGCCTCGGTCACCCCTGGGGAGGTTATGTGTGTCGACGGTGTTTCACTTCGATGATACACGAAATAAACTCTACTAAGAATTTGTATTAGAAGTTGCATCAATTTTTATAGCGGCTGTGAAGTGCGCTATATACTGCTTAAAAATAACCCCCCACCCCGGCTAGGCCATAGATTTGTTTCATTCAAATACTGAGAATTCCTTGTCGATGTATAATATGTAAGATTCCACACTAGTTTCCTTTACCAAAGAGGCCAGAAGTGTGAAAATCCGTAAAGAAATTTAAAAAAACATTTCGGTACGAGATCTAGTTTTTTTTATTAATTTGTCTAAGGTGACTGTTTCCCTACATGTTATATTGCGTTTCAAACTTTTTGACGGCTGTGAAACTAGCTACAAGCTGCGCACATCCCCTCTCTTACATTGCTTTCGTACTAATATTATAAACGCGAAAGTTTATATGAATGGATGTTTGTTGACGCAAAAACTACTGAACAGATTGAGATGAAACTTTGCAATAGTTGTTATTATACCAGAATGTTATCAGAATAACACGTAGGCTATAATTTATAAAGATATTGCGTGAAACGGAGTTCACCGGATCAGCTAGTATGTGAATATATTGTTACTGCACCATCACTCGCCTTGTCTTCACATGCGCCCTTTAGTTTGATTCGGCCTATACTTATATCTACTACTAGTTTTTACCCGCGGCTTCAACCGCATGATATTTTGATTTTTGTGCTATCCCATGGGAACCCTTTATTTATCCGGGATAAAAAGTAGACTATGTCACTTTCCATCTCTCAAACCCGAGGCCCTACCTTACCACCCTTAATAAAGGTGGAAAAAAAAAACGATTTGACGGTTGTTCGTTTCGACAGTTGTTTTTTTAAACAACAAGTTGTTTTTTTTTGACATATCACATAACATTTACACATATAAGCGCTCTCTAGAATAGCTCGCAGATAGCAGAATTTTTCCTACTTAACACTTATCGTTATATTATGGAACATTTACTCAGTATCATTATAATTTATAGCCTATGTGTTATTCTGATATATAAGCTATATTACTGCAAAGTTTCATCTCAATTCGTTCAGTAGTTTTTGCGTGAAAGAGTAACAAACAGCCATCAATCAAAAAAAAATCATTGTAAAAGTTAAAAGTCTAGCCATTGACACGAAATGAATGAATGAATCCATCCATCCATCCACACAAACTTTCGCGTTTATAATATTAGTAGGATTTACTAAAATTATCCATGTTCGTTCTCTAATAAACATAATATTTCATTCTATTCACAGGACTTCAAGATCAAAAACCACGGATCACCGACCAAGCAAGCCAAAAAACAACCCGCCCCCGCCAAAAAATCCCTAAAACTAACCCTACCAAAGCCTATCATGCACATGGGACAAAATGGAGAATTTACTGAAGAAAAAATATACGCAGACAAATTCTATATCGACGATAAAGAAGTTTTCCCAGACAGATATATACAAGAGATGAAATATACGGACGAAAAATATATAGTCGACGATAAATATATACAGGATAATAAGTATTTAGTCGATATTAATGGGAAATATTTGGTAGATTCCGATGGGAAGTATTTGGAAGACAATAGTGGGAAGTATGTGGTCAATAATACTAAGTATGTGGTGAATAATGGGAAGTATGTCGTCGATAAGGATGTGGGAAAGGATTTTGTTTATCAGACTTATGAGGAGGTGCCGTATCAGAGCGATTTTGTGGAGAGGGATAAGAAGTCTACGGTTTTGAAGATTAAGTTAAAGTAAGTTGTGATTTCATTAAGTACTAGGCTTAAGAAAACTATTTAATTTTTCATTATTTTATAATTTTGAATATCTACTCGGCTAGATTAGCCAGGCTGTGAAACGCAAAACTATCCGAGAAATATAGCCAAACAGTCTATTAATCCAGTATTCAGTTTTTTTGAGTGATTGTTAATATTTTTTAAAGAGTTTTGTCTGTCTGTTTAATCTGAAAAATTGGTAGAACTTTTCTGAATAACCCTAAATAGTTTTTGAAAAATTACATCTTCTGATCCTTGTTTTTTTCCATTTTTGGAGACTCATCGTACCTACACATTTATACAATAAAGAATTCTATTCTATTACACATATATGTGCAAGAATTTTTTTAATTAAGGATTTAAGGAATAGGTCCTTCTCTCTTCTTCTTCGTCTCTGTATTCTACAAAGCACTACATCCCGATTTTTAGCTTTGGAATCTGACCTTAATTTATCTGCCCCCCTACCGCCTAAGCAATAGCAATCGTAATAGCAATCGTTTATGACTTCATTTTAGTCATTTGGCACCGCCTATGTGACGTTAGCCATCAATTGCTTTGCGCGGATTGCGAAAGCAATCGTTGAATGAACAAGTTTGATGGCTAACGTCACATAGGCGGTGCCAAATGACTAAAATGAAGTCATAAACGATTGCTATTGCTTTAGGCGGTAGGGGGGCGGGTCTGGTTCCTTGATTAGTCAATGATATTTTTTTTTCTTCTTTTGTTTGGCGTCGCATTGTTGTGCATTTACCAGTGTCAAGTATTGAGTTTTAATAATTTTTTACTTTCAAAAACTGCAAATAATGACTTTTCCTTCGATGTATATCCATGAGGCGGCTCTGCTTGTACGGAATAATTTGGATAACTTTGAGACTTTGAAGTCGAAACGGCACAAAAATACGCTACGAGTGGCTAAAGTTAGGAAAGCTCGATATAGTAAAATTATTTTAGTTAAAATAATAGATATCTATAATAACCTACCTAAGAATATAAAAGAATCAGAATGTGACATGACATTTAAATTTAGACTAAAGAAATTTTTGATTGAAAAAGCATATTACACTATTAATGAATTTTTAAATGAAAAAGCATGATACAATGATAAATGAATAATAAATAAATATTGAAATTATTAAATTATTAACAATTGGGATATATGTACCAATTTTAAAATAAATTGTTATTGTAACTTTTTTTTTGAAATTATTCATAGAATGAAAATTGTAACTAATTGTAACTTTTAAAGATGACTCATAATTGTGTAAAGGTGACGTCCACGAGTGGAATATTGTTACGAGATGCGGGTTCTTGGATAGTCAGTTAAAACGCCGATTATTCACTTTGCACTTTATTGCACACAATCACTTCACAAAAGTCACAAAAACACACGACACAACGGGTTTGCACAAACACTTTACACTGGCACTGATATTCACACAAGCTAGTCACTTCACAATCACTGGTATCGCACTCTAACCCGAGTAGTTATCGCTTCGACGGTAAACGAATAAACACTGATCCCCAAGGGTCGGCCGGCGTATTTATATCCGTTATTTCCTACAGTCTCGAACCTACGAGATATTTCGCAACATTACTCGATCTCAATAAACGCCATTGTGTTAACAAGTAAACAACTTGAAAGTTCGAGAATCCCTATTGTTTTTCAAATACGTAAACACCAAACAAATAAACTCGAGTCATAAAGCCATAAAACTGAATACAAAAGGCACCAATAAAAATACAATAAAGCTTCACAGAACAATAGAGCTTCCCAGAACCGGATCCATACCTACAACGGGCGTCTACTGCGTTACACTACCCCCTCCTAAGACATGCTCGTCCCGAGCATCGTTGCACCCGTAATATCGCGCCAATCGATCCACATGAACTATCTTGGGAGCACCTCGATGTCCCTTCTGTATGCGGAACGTCACGTCGTTGATCTTGGTCACCACACGGTATGGTCCATCCCATTTGGCTTGTAGCTTTGGAGATTTCCCTTTTTTGCGTATAGGGTTGTGTAGCCATACTAGCGAGCCTTCCTCGAACCCAGGGTTGTTAGTCCTTCTGTCGTATCTAGTCTTCATTCTTTCTGATGTTTGCTGGCCATACTCTCTAATGTGCTCATAGATGTCGTTCATCTTGTTCCGAAGGTCACTGGCGTACTCAGTTATGGGTTGTGGAGAATCCGGTGGGACACCAGTTATTAAGTCGGCGGGTAGCCGTAATTCACGTCCAAAATTGGCAAAAGCAAGAGTGACATTGGTGCTCTCATGAACAGCACTTCGGTATGACAGCAAAAATGGCTGGATATGCTTGTCCCAATCCCGTTGTTTGCTTTCGACTACTTTTGCCAGGTATCTCTCCAGAGTTTGGTTGAATCGCTCCACCATTCCATCTGATTGCGGGTGGTATGACGTTGTCCTTGTTTTGTGTGCACCCATAAGCCGACACGTCTCTTGAAACAGTTGAGATTCAAAATTTCTTCCTTGGTCACTATGGATTTCCAATGGTACTCCAAAACGACAGAATACTTCATGGACCAATTTGTCTGCTATCGTCGATGCCTCTTGGTTTGGAATTGCGAAGACTTCCGGCCACTTGGTGAAGTAATCCATGACGACAAGGAAGTACTTGTTGCCACTTTCGCTCACAAGAAATGGTCCGGCCACATCCAGTGCGATTCGCTCCTATGGTGCTCCAACAGTATACAGCTTTAGTGCTCCTCTGCTGCGGGTATGCGGACCTTTCACTGATGTACAGCTCGTGCATTTCCGTACCCAGTCTTCTACATCATCTCTGCAGTTGATCCAGTAAAACCTTTCTCGAATCTTCAACAGTGTCCGTTTCACACCCAGATGTCCTCCCGAAAACCCTTCGTGGTACAGCTTCAAAACTTCGGGAACTTTTGCTTTGGGTACAACCATTTGGAGATGGCACTGGTAGCCTCGAGCATTTTCCCATTTTCGGCACAGCACTCCCTCTTGAAGCACCAGGCTATCCCATTGCGCCCAATAGCTCTTTGTCGTAGCACTCAGTGAAGCAATAGCACTCCAGTCAGGCTTACGGGCTTCTGATTCCACCCATTCAAGAATCGGCTTGATGTCAACGTCTTCTTTTTGTGCAGCCTGAAGGGTTTCTTTCCATTCGTCGCCGATGTCAGCTTTGAGCATTCTGACAGGTACTGGATCTTTCGACTCTTGTCTTGAGCAATGCTTGCAGTCCTCTGAGCATGGCCTTCTTGACAGTGCATCTGCGTTGCCATGAGATTTTCCACTGCGATGCTCCGTGGTGAAGTCGAACTCTTGTAGTTGCTCAATCCATCTTGCCACTTGGCCTTCGGGATCCTTAAACTGCAGTAGCCACTTTAGAGCAGCGTGGTCGGTCCTCAGATGGAATTTTCGCCCGAGCAGGTATTTGCTAAAATGACGCAATGTCTTCACCACTGCAAGTAGCTCCTTTCTTGTCACACAGTAGTTCCTTTCTGGCTTGGACAGGGATTTGCTGAAATACGCAATCACCACTTCTTGGTCTCCTTTTCTTTGCGACAATACTCCTCCAATGCCGGTGTTGCTGGCGTCAGTGTCCACGATAAACTCGTTCTCGGTGTCCGGAAAGCCGAGAATAGGCGTATTACACGGCGTGTCACGGCGCCAACGGTCGAAGCTCTGGAGAGGAGATTGAACGACACGGCCCTCCAGCTATCTGAGTGGTTCCACACGAACGGTCTCGCTCTGAATATATCAAAGACTCATTTTGTCCAATTTAGTCTGTCGGGTAAGGCCGTGAGACCTTTATCTGTACTGGTGGATGGAGTGAGAATTGAGGAGCGGAGTACGACTACGTTCCTAGGGTATGAGATCGACCAAGGCCTGAAGTGGGACGCTCATTTAGATAAAGTCTGTGGTAGGCTGGGGAGCGCTTGCTTCGCTTTAAGCCGGGTGGCAAAAGTAGTTCCACAAGATGTAGCACGAGCGTGCTACTTCGCCACAGTGCACTCGCAGCTGCAGTATGGAGCAGAAATATGGGCTAGAGCCGCGGATTGGGAGCGAGCGTTTATTATGCAAAAACGTGCAGTGCGGTGCATCGCACGCGTAGCATGGGACACTCCAGCTCGCCCATATTTCAAGAAGCTAGGAATACTGACACTGACCGGTATCGTGATTTATCAGGTAGCGGTGTATGCTAGAACGAATCTGGCTACGTATCCAGAGCGGGGCTCCGCGCACAGGTACCCCACCCGGGACAGGCACAAGCTGCAGGCCGTCCCCCACTCCCTCGGAAAGTCCTCTAAGTTGACTCATGTCATGGCTCCTACCGTGTACAATAACTTACCTTTGGAAGTAACATCAGCGGTAAGCCTACTGTCTTTTAAGGGTAAATTAAAAAAATGGCTTGTCGAGCAATCTTTTTATAGATACGATGAATTTTATAAGTGTTTGACATGATTATTTTAATTTTATTCGCATTTTCTTTAGTTCATTTTGACAATCGTATTTTTATTATCAATTTCCACTTATTGATTTTTTATGACATTTTTTTGCATTATTATTATTTGATTTTCAATTTTTATTGAAGCTTTTGCTAATAATTATTGTAATTTAAATTTATTACATAATTGTATTCAATGTTCATTATGTATACATATAACTATAATTTATGACGTGTAAATTGACTTTTTATCAATAAATAACTTATGACTTATAACTTATGACTTACAAAGTCGCTCCTTTAGTCCTCGAAAAGCTGCGTCGCAATTTTCATCCCAGAGAAAGGGCCGTTTTTCCTCAGTCAGTCTATGCAACGGCTTAGCGATGTCAGCAAAGTTCTTCACGAATCGCCTGTAATAGGAGCATAATCCCAGGAATGCTCTGACTTCCGTCTTGTCTTTTGGCACAGGCCAATCCTTCACAGCACTGACTTTACCTGGATCCGTCTGTACACCAGCTTCGGAAATCACATGTCCCAAGAAACTCACTTGCCTCTTGAAGAAGGAACATTTCTTCGGACTCAGCTTAAGATTGGCAGCACGTATTTTTGTTAGGACTCGTTCCAGGTTTTGCAGGTGGTCTTCGAAGGTTTTTCCCACAATTATGATGTCGTCTAAGTAGACAAGGCATGCGTCACCAATTAGTCCCGCAAGAACTAACTCCATTAACCTTTCGAACGTAGCGGGGGCGTTGCACAACCCAAACGGCATCACTTTAAATTGCCACAGGCCTTTTCCCGTAGAAAATGCGGTCTTCTCCTTATCTTTAGGGTCTATTTCCACTTGCCAGTACCCGCTCTTCAAGTCCAGCGTAGTGAACCACTTCATGCCCGTCAGTGTATCCAACGTGTCATCAATCCTCGGCAAAGGGTAGCTGTCCTTCTTCGTTACGTCGTTGAGTCGTCGATAATCAACACAAAACCGCATACTGCCGTCCTTCTTTTTCACTAGAACCACTGGCGAACACCACGGACTGGATGAAGGTTCTATCACACCATTTAGCGCCATGTCTTCAATCATTGACTCAACTTCTTTTTCTCGAGCCACTGGTATCCTTCTTGGCCGCTGTCGTATCGGTGGCACGTTTCCTGTATTTATCGTGTGCTTCACTAAGCCAGTCTTCCCGTTGACGGCATCATCGAGGGCAAATATGTCGGTAAAGCGCTGTAGCATCTTCTTCGCCATCAGAAGTTCTTTTTCAGAGAGATCTTTCCGGGAATCTTCCAATAGTGTTGACACGTTGCAACTCCCAGCACAGTTGTATTCCTCCTTTGGTTGTTCTTGGCATCTGCGCATCCAGTCTACTTCTTCGCATGTACCAATCGGGGTTCCTCCTTTGATGAGTTGTTCCTCGTTACTTGTGTTGAGCACATGCACCACAGCAGTATTAGTAGTCCTCACCAAAGTTCGGGCCACTAACCATGGTTGATCACCTTCCGATTGTTCTATTAGAACACATCGTTGTTGATGTCCCAACTTTGGCGGTAATCTAACTGCCACAATGGTTTCCGATCTAGGTGGAAGGACTATTCTCTGCAGACAATAAACCTTTCCTGATATGGCGCCTTCCATAAAGATTTCTTCTCTTCCACACTTCAAGATTCCTTGGTTGACGTCAATCTCACAATGATGTTCTCGCATGAAGTCAAGACCCAGAATGCAATCGTCAACTATATCTGCCACAATGACTTTATGTTGGAAGGTTTTCTCACCCAACTTTAACTCCACCAGCTGCTCTCCTTGGACGGATATGTGCTGACCGGTCGCTGTCAGAAGTTGAACTGTTTTGCAGCTTTCGAAGTTCGGAAGAAAGCGCTTAGCCAAACGGGAACTGATGATAGTGCGAGAAGCTCCAGTATCCAATGTCAGCTTGCACGAAGTTCCGTTGATGGCACCATTGATGATCAGGCTGTTCCCATCGTGAGCTTGTGATATCAAAATCTTTGGCTTTTCTGACCCGGTTAACACTCGCCAATTTCTGCTTTCTTCAGCAGGTCGTTTATTCCTCCATAGTGAATGCGTCGCCTCACGATCCGTCCGTTCTTCCAATAGTCGATCGTCCCTGGTTCGGCATCATCATCATCATCATCATCATTTCAGCCATAGGACGTCCACTGCTGGACATAGGCCTCCCCTAATGATTTCCAATAAGACCGGTTGATAGCGGCTTGCATCCAGCGCGATCCTGCGGTCCTAATAAGGTCATCCGTCCACCTCGTGGGTGGACGACCTACACTGCGCTTGCCGGTACGTGGTCTCCACTCGAGAACTTTTCGACCCCATCGGTCATCAGTTCTCCGCGCTATGTGCCCTGCCCATTGCCACTTCAACTTGCCAATCCGCTGGGCTATGTCGGTAACCTTGGTTCTTCTACGGATCTCCTCATTCCTGATTCGATCTCGCAGAGAAACTCCGAGCATAGCCCTCTCCATGGCTCGTTGGGCTACTTGGAGCTTACTAATAAGGCCCATAGTGAGAGACCACGTTTCTGTGCCATAAGTCATCACTGGCAACACACACTGGTCGAAAACTTTCGACTTGAGGCACTGAGGTATGTCGGATGAGAAGACGTTACGCAATTTTCCAAACGCTGCCCAACCGAGTTGGATTCGGCGATTGGCCTCTTTCTTGAAGTCGGACCTACCTAACTGGACTACTTGTCCTAGGTAGACGTACGAGTCAACGACTTCAAGAACCGAGTTCCCAACTGAAATAGGGGTGGGTACAACATGAGAATTACACATGACCTTTGTCTTGTCCATGTTCATTTTAAGACCCACCTGTTGAGAGACTCGATTAAGGCCTTCGAGCATCGTGCTTAGTTCTTCCATCGACTTTGCCATGACCACGATATCGTCGGCAAATCGAAGGTGAGTGATGTATTCGCCATTGATGTTGATGCCGAGTCCTTTCCATTCCAAGAGCTTAAAGGCGTTCTCCAGAGTAGTAGTAAACAGTTTCGGAGATATTACGTCTCCCTGTCTTACGCCTCTCTTCAAAGGGATCGCCTTGGAGCTCTCTTCCTGTACTCGAACTGACATAGTGGCGTTATTATACAAACACTTCAGCACTTCAATGTACCTATAGTCAATACGGCATCGTTGGAGAGACTCAAGCACAGCCCATGTCTCGACCGAATCAAAGGCTTTCTCATAGTCCACAAACGCCAAGCAAAGTGGCAGGTTATACTCCTCGGTCTTCTGTATAACCTGCCGCAGCGTATGTATGTGGTCCATGGTGCCAAAGCCCTTCCGGAAACCGGCTTGTTCGGGAGGCTGGAAGTCATCAAGCCTACGTTCGAGACGATTCGTAATGACCCTTGAAAACAACTTATAAACATGGCTCAGAAGCGAGATGGGTCTGTAGTTTTTCAACAAGGTGTTGTCACCTTTTTTGAAGAACAACACCACCACGCTTCTGTTCCACGGTTCGGCATGGCTTTAGGCAATTCCGCCATAAATGGCCTCTTTCGTCGCAGTTGTAGCATCTAGGGCCAAACCTTGTACGAAGTGATGCGTCCTTTACCTCCCTTATATGTTGGATACCCTTCGCTGGATTTCGTACAGCCTCGACTTCTAAGGCTTGAGCCAAAGCTTCCTTTAGTGTCTTATGATGCCCGAGTTTCACTGCAGTTCGTACTTCGAAGTCTGCTATCCCGTTAGCAAACGCTTCCACTAGATGTTCGTCGTTGGGTAATGGCGCGGACTGATAAGCCTTCCGGAATAGTTTCTCCACCTCGAAGGCCCACTGTTGAAGACTTTCATTACGACGTTGCATCCTGTTCTTCAACTGCGCTCGGTACACACGTTCCAGGTGCTCATCACCATAGCGACTTTCCAGCGTTTCCATTAATTTATCGTAGGTCACTTCCTTACCCACGGCATCCAGAATACTCAGGGCTTCGTCACGAAGGCTCATGATGAGGGCGTTCTTGGCTTGGTCCTTGTTCCATCCATTGGTTTGAACGGCGGCGTCAAATTGAATTTTGTAGGCTGACCATGATGATGTCCCGTCGTAAGGCGTCACTTTGATCTTCTGTGAGGCTGGCGAGAAGGTTGTAGATGCAGCGGTTCCGCCTCCTAACTTGATAACGTTGAGGGCTTTCCTCACATCGGCGATTTGTGCTTCCGCATCGACAATACGGGACAATATATCGACAATATGCTTCTTTATGCTGGCGTCGTGCTGATCGACCGTGTCCTTGACCTCTTTAATCTCTTTGCCCAAGGTCGTATGCAGGCTTGAAAGCAGATCTTCTTTTTGTCGGGCCTGTTCTTCTCTGTTGCGGTCCAATTTTTCTTCAAGCTGCCGAGCCTGTTCTCTGTTGCGGTCCAATTTTTCTTCCAGCTGGCGAGTCTGCTTCTCGTTGTTTCGGGCCTGATCTTCTAGCTGCCGCGTCATGGACTGCATCATCGACATCAAAGCAGCCATATCTAATGCCACAGGGACAGCTGGTGCTGCAGCAAGTGCCGCAGCAGGTACTACAGTAGGTGCTGCAGAAAGTGCCGCAGCAGGTGCTTCCGGATTCCTCGAGTCGTCGTTGGTTGCTCCGAACTCACTGGCTTCCATTAACAGCGAATTGTTTCCGATGCGTCTTTGGTCGACCTCCTCCTGGCGGCGTTCCTGCTCCTCTAGGCGGCGCGCTTCCTCTTGTCGGCGCTGACTTCGTGTGCGAGGCGTCTCATCGTCGTATGGTGTTACCGGCATTTTCAGATATCCACCCTTCTGACACCAAATGTTACGAGATGCGGGTTCTTGGATAGTCAGTTAAAACGCCGATTATTCACTTTGCACTTTATTGCACACAATCACTTCACAAAAGTCACAAAAACACACGACACAACGGGTTTGCACAAACACTTTACACTGGCACTGATATTCACACAAGCTAGTCACTTCACAATCACTGGTATCGCACTCTAACCCGAGTAGTTATCGCTTCGACGGTAAACGAATAAACACTGATCCCCAAGGGTCGGCCGGCGTATTTATATCCGTTATTTCCTACAGTCTCGAACCTACGAGATATTTCGCAACATTACTCGATCTCAATAAACGCCATTGTGTTAACAAGTAAACAACTTGAAAGTTCGAGAATCCCTATTGTTTTTCAAATACGTAAACACCAAACAAATAAACTCGAGTCATAAAGCCATAAAACTGAATACAAAAGGCACCAATAAAAATACAATAAAGCTTCACAGAACAATAGAGCTTCCCAGAACCGGATCCATACCTACAACGGGCGTCTACTGCGTTACAATATTATTCAGAGAAAAATCGAACCAAGATGATATAATTATACATTATTTGAAAGCTTGTTATATGGGCTTCCCAAAAATATTTAATTTAGATTTTTTCACCCCTCCAATTTTTTTAAATGTGAAAAATAATTTGTAAAAAAATAACAATACTGCTTATTATTTTTTGTAGTTTAGCTATGATAAAGTGCTTCTATCGTTATTTTAATTGCATTCGCAGCTGATTCTTCCACATTCATCACTTAATTTGCTAAAATTAAAAATTATAACCTACCAGTGTGACCAGTTAGTAGGTACAATGTGATAAACACTTCAAAAGTGTGTCTAATTGGTATAAATGCTTTTATTTAACAATTTTTCAAGTTAATTAATCAGGGTTGCTAGAGATAAACTACCTATTGAGCCAAATATATTTATTTAACCTAAAAAATTCAAAATTAATTAAAAAAAATCGGAGGGCTCTTTTTTGTTTTTAACTGTTGTAATAGACTCAGAAAAATATGAACATTCTCGAAATGTAACTAGTGTTGTGGTTACAATTTTTGATTATTATTATACCAGCCTCCATACATTTTGTGGACATGTCCTTTGCCACACCCTTATAGGGTCATATGTAAATGACTGTCTAAAACATGTCACTTGTGAACTGCATGTAATATCTACATATGTTGCAAATAAATGATTGAAATTGAAATTATATTTTATCAAAATAGTCAGTGTCGTAGTCACGTCATAGTCCAATAAAGTCGCGGTCAAGTCCAAACGTAGTCTAAGTCATACCTCAGTAAAGCAGTGGAGACTTTTCTAGAGGCGTCTATGGAGTTTTGGTAACAACACGGAACAACATGATATACCACACATTATATCACTTGCCTACCTTCTACGTAAATCAGCTCATAATCAACGAAATACCACAACTTTTCACTAATTATCACTGATAGAAACACAAGTTTAGCAAAATAATACAATGAGGCCACATGACTTATCCGCGTTCCCGCCAAAACTTAGGTAATTCTCTTCTTTGATTATATTAGGAGTTATATGGATATAAATTGTCATTTGTTCCAGTAACTCCCCCTCCTCGTCACGCGCGCCTCCCCCCTACCCTTTGGGCGAGCACTCGATACTGAAGTCACATTTGGTGCGCGCGCGCCCGCCCGCCCAACAGTGGACTATATCTAAGAAAGAAGGAGAATATCAACAGGTAAGTATATATTAATCTTAATCCATATAAATTACGTTTAGTCCGCGATGGACTCCTAAACTACTTAACCGTTTTAAACCAAATTTTGCACACTACGTGCAGTTTGATACAACTTGAGAGATAGGTTAGTAATTTTATTTACAATAGGTATAATTGACAAATTATGTACACTAATTTTATATTTGGCATTTTATATTTCAAATACCTTACTTATACAGATTATATCTACATTAATTACAATCTAAAATGAAATATTCTTAAGGTTAGCAATTATATCTCAATTTGTAATCGCATTTGTTTATTATACTTTTAAAATCTGTCCGTACCGGGGCGAAGCCGGGATAGGCAGCTAGTTTTATATAAAACATCAATTTAAATTCCCATATAAAATGTTCCTACATGTAAAAGTTGCCGTATCTGGTCGTTGGTGGCGGTAAGCGTCATTGAAAGTAGTTTGACAGAAGATGGTGATATGAAGTTCACCGGATTAGCTAGTTTTATTATATTTTTTGTCATTTTGTAATGCCATGGATATTTATATGTTGTGAGATAAATAAGTGTCAGGGTTGATTGGCGGTGGCAAGAAGATCGCATTCACAGGTTCACATTGTGGAGAGAGGCCTATGTCCGACAGTGGGATAAAGAACGATGTGGATAATTGGGTTCTCTGCCTTTTCGCTCTACCAAAAATAAAGAAATTAGACTTGAAGAAAGAATCAACAGAATTCTTGAACACAAATCAACATACTATACAGGGTTATTTCTAATCAATTGGCATCCTTTTAGGGGATTATTCTGTACATCAAAACTAACAACTTTTGTTCTGCGACTAAATCTCGAAAAAAGAATTGGTGTTCCATAGAGAAATATTGTTCACCTGCGACCAAATGTATGGAACAGCCGATTTTTTTTGAGTTTTGACAAAAGTCGCAGAACAAATGTTAGTTTTGATGTACAAAATAAGCCCCTAAAAGGATTCTAATTGATTAGAAATAACCCTGTATAAATGTGCATTGCTGCAAATTGAAAGCTTTAAGTTTTTTTTTTTGAGATTCATAAATTAAAAATGTTTTAACAGTACGTTTTTCTTCTCAATGTATGAAAAGAGAACTGTGACACTGACAAAACGTTATTCGTCTAATAGTTGTTTGGCTTAGTGAAAGATTTGACAAATGATAAATGTCCCAAACTTTCTAACTAATAATTCGTATAATTCGTAATACCCATTGAGGAAGGAATCAAATGGAGTTGCCCTAACGACGAGAAAAACCTGCATACCCACCGCACATAATACGGCGGATTATCGATAAAACTATCGACACAAATTAATTTTAGCCGAATCAAACATAATGGCAAACTTTTATTTAAAAAATTACAGATGTCAAGGTTGCACTTGTCATATTCAAGAATCCACACTAGAATGACAGGACGAGTTTTTTGGCGGGAACGCGGAAAAGACATGTCGCCTCATTGTATTATTTTGTTAAAGTTGTGTTTTTATCAGTGATAATTAGTGAAAAATTGTGGTATTTCATTGATTATGAGCTGAATTACGTGCATGAGTGTGGGCAAGTGATATAATGTGACGTATCATATCGTTCGGTGTTGTTACCAAAACTCCATAGACACCTCTAGACTGAGGTATGACTTAGAATTAAAGTGATAGGATTTAATAAGAACTACATATCGGATGACAGCTGTCAAACTTAAAAGTGGAATATCTCCATAACTATCTATTATAGACCATTGCTTTCTTCACTAAACTGATATGAGATCTACATTTCAGATGACAGCTGTCAAACTTAAAAGTAGATTATCTCCGTCACTGTCGATGCTAGACCATTGCTGTCTTCACAAAAGTGATAAAGCTCAAAGAGGGATATGATATCTTTCAGATGACAGCTATCAATATTACGGAAATAATCAACTTTTAAGTTTGAGCTGTCACATCAAATGTAGATCTTTTGAAGCTCTATCACTTTTGTAAACGCAGCAATGGTCTAGGGTCAATAGACACAGATTTTTCACTTTAAAGTTTGACAGCTGTCATCTGAAATGTAGGTCTCGTTGAGTTCTATCACTTGTGTCAAGTCAGCAATAGTCTAGCTTTAATAGTTACGGATATATTCCACTTTTAAGTTTGACAGCTGTCATCCGTAATGTAGGTCTCGTTGAGCTCTATCACTTGTATCAAGACAGCAATAGTCTAGCTTTAATAGTTACCACAGATATCTGTAAAATACAGATCTGTAATGCTGTTGTCGAATCAATATTTCACTATGTATTGCCTTTGTTGTAAACTCCCGATAATTAGGGAAATTGTGTGATTGACATCGTTACCTTATTTCATAGTTGTACAATAGATGCCAAATCAAATATTGTACAATTTAGTTGACGTGAAAGTAATAAAACTTTAAATTGCCAAGGTTCTTTTTATGGGTAACGCCCATTAGTAAATATTTAAATTTATAAGTATCAAAATTTAAGGGTATACTAGATATTTGATTTATTTATTTATTTACATTTTCAATAAATAACATTACAGTCTCAGTTATTAATTTTGTTATAAATTACTTAAAAAACAACTTAGGCAGGTTACGTCCGTACATCTTCATTATTCAAACATTTTATTGGTAGGTATAGCGAATATTATTGAACGCTTTACTGTTCCTGTACCCACTAATTGTATTTTCAACCGCGTCGAAATATAATGAACATATTTGTGAGTACTTGGTATCCAATTCGCTTGCCCTGTGGTGTAGCAGTCCATTTATCCCTCAACTCAACATGATCAGACGGAATCCTGCAGAATTTCAACAAGGGTTAGACTTAGATTTTTATAATTATAATATTACGGTTATATGAAAGACTACATAACTATTCAGAGGCGTTATGTTAATTTATGGCTTCTCCTAAAATAGAAAGAATTTATAATATTTTAATATTGTACGCTCGGCTCAGGCGGAATGTGACAATGAGTCATGCTTTTTTCGCGCGTGCCGCCGGCGTTAACAGATTTATAAGACGTTATAATGTCAAAATACCTTTTACCTTCAAAAAACCATCGAAAAATTTTTTTTTTTGTTTTACATGAGATTGAGATTAATCATTTTTTTTATCTGGTATAAAGGCATGGTTATCTACCAAATATGCGATTAATTTACC
Organism: Hypomecis punctinalis; assembly: GCA_949316475.1. Classification (NCBI taxonomy): domain Eukaryota; kingdom Metazoa; phylum Arthropoda; class Insecta; order Lepidoptera; family Geometridae; genus Hypomecis; species Hypomecis punctinalis. The sequence goes on along the minus strand of OX438819.1, from coordinate 1,681,347 downwards.
TACATACTCTGGATTTTTTAAAGCGTTGCTCAGTGTAATTATGCCAAATCGTAAATGGGCAAATAATAATAAATATCATAGGTAAATATGTACATTTCATTTTTTTGGTATTCATGCCCGAAAAAGAAGAACTCCTTTATAAAACTTAAATTAAACGCGACGAATTAGGTAATTATATTTTAACATATTTCTCTATAATTTTACAGTTCATTACACAAAAACCTAAGTTTGATTTTATATTATCGAGAATAAAATTTCTGAATTAAAAAAATCTATATCTCTTACCATTTTTACACAAGATAAAAGCTTTAATAGTAATCTTACATAATTTACGATATTACATACTTTTCCAAAAATAATGACATAGCGACTAGTTTAAAAAAATAGGGAAATTTTTGGGGAGATTTATTGTAATGGCACCACAGATGTTTTGAAATTCATATTATACATTAAAATTACAATAAAACTTGAAAAAATACAGCTTGGGAATCAGAATACCATTGTGTAGTGATTGATCTGAACAAAAAGATATAAAATGTGATATCTACAGTGTAATTCAATTGCGATTATGGTGAAAATGCGACTACTTACGAATGAAATGATATTGCTCATTTATCTCGTACGCCGTTGCTTTTGCAGCCAATTACGCTGCAGTAGTTCATCGTATATTGAACGCTTATCACGGTAAGAGTGAGTTTTTACGAGAACTTATGCTCAAAACTTTATTTTAAATAAATATGCTTATTTTCCAAGTGATCAAATAAAAACCGCAGCTGTTTGTTATTGAAGATACTGTCAAAAGTGACATGATCTTCAGAAAAAAACGCCAACCACCACCGAATCGAGATATCTCTTTCTAACTCATGCCGCCTTAAATCAACGCATCTCTTTCTGGCTCCGCATTATACCTCTGGTAGTAATAGCTCTATGATAGTTACGGAGATATTCCACTTTTAAGTTTGACAGCTGTCATCTGAAATGTAGGTCTCGTTGAGCTCTATCACTTTTGTGAAGACAGCAATAGTCTAGCTTTAATAGTTACGAAGGTATTCCACTTTTTGGTTTGACAGCTGTCATCCGAAATGTGTCTATGGAGTTTTGGTAACAACACGGAACGACACACACTCATGCACGTAATTCAGCTCATAATCAATGAAATACCACAATTTTTCACTAATTATCACTGATAAAAATACAACTTTAACAAAATAATACAATGAGGCGACATGTCTTTTCCGCGTTCCCGCCAAAAAACTCGTCCTGCCATTCTAGTGTGGATTCTTGAATATGACAGCTGCAACCTTGACATCTGTAATTTTTAGGGTTCCGTACCTCAAAAGGAAAAAACGGAACCCTTATAGGATCACTTCGTTGTCCGTCTGTCCGTCTGTGTGTCTGTCAAGACTCCTTATCTAGAGAACGCGTAAAGATATCGAGTTGAAATTTAAACTGTATACGTATATCAATGAACTCTTGCTGTTGTGTAAAAGAAAAACTTCCCAATTGTCGTTTAAAAAAGTTAGAGTCGAAATATGCTGTTTTTTACGACATAAACGTAAAAAACAGCATATTTCGACACTCACAAAAATCAAAACCTACAGGGTACTTCCCGTTGACATAGAACTATGAAATTTGGCGAAAAGCAATGTCTCAGAGTGCACATATAGGATTAAATCAGAAAACTGCACATTTTTATTTACATCACAAAAAAATAGGGCCTCAAAATTCACAAAATATGGGCTTAAAATTCAAAGTGAGTAAATCGTATCATGAAAGGTGTCATATAAAAGAACTTCATTAGCACATGCTAAAACAGGTTTTTAATTATTTCAACAATGTGTTTGTACGGAACCCTCGATGTGCGAGTATGACTCGCACTTGTCCGGTTTTTTAAATAAAAGTTTGCCATTATGTTTGATTCGGCTAAAATTAATTTGTGTCGATAGTTTTATCGTTAAGTACGGGGAAATCGATAAGTGTAGTGCGGTAGTAACAACACTAATCCGCCGTATTATGTGCGGTGGGTATGCAGGTTTTTCTCGTCGTTAGGGCAACTCGCATTTGATTCCTTCCTATTCTCTTTGGTTGTCAAAGTGAAACAGGCGAAACGTTGGTTGGCAAGTGATAATCGGCCAAATAATTATCCGCGAAAAGGCAGGATACTGGATAATTGTTTTAAAAGTACAGATAGTTACTATTCCTTGTTTTCTTCCAGGTTTTGTATACGAATGAACATTTGCAAGGAGTGAGAACCGACGACCCAGCTTACGGACCCGGTACGTTATCATATTTATATAAATACATACTAGGTGTCCTTAGTGTTGAATTGAAACGGTAAAGTGAATTAACCAATTAAAGCTTTCTCTAAAAGGAGGAGGCCAGCCCAAAACCAAACAATCTATTTTTTTCATTTTGATTTCTTTGATTGGTCGAACATTGTGCTGTATTTTTCTAGTTGAGTGCCTTTATCTTCGCGGGTTTTCTTCTTTTGACGTGACAACGTCTTATAAATTGGTTTGCCGGGTGACACTTCAAGAAACTGCGTTACGCTCCGCTCACGTTATGCGCTCACAATGAGAGCGAGTGAGAGGCACGCGTCATGGTTAGCCCGCCTAAGAGCGAGAGAGACAGACATTTACATCCTTCTTCCTACTATACGAATGAATATTCACATTAAAATTATTTTACCACTCAAAGTCGTTGTCACGTAAAACTTTCGCCCGTATACCGACTTTACAGGCAACCAATTTTTTTAAAATATTATTTCGTCCATTACTACGACATTACGAAAAATAATAACGTATGTGACTAAGTTTTATTAGTTCCATTCATCCATCCATCGTTCACCGCTGGACATAGGCCTCCCCCATGGATTTCCAATAAGGCCGGTTGGAAGCGGCCTACATCAATCGCGTTGCTGCGATCTTTATAATAACATCAGTCCACCTAGTCGATGAACCTGCTACGCTGCGTTTGCTGCTCTGTGGTCTCCATTCGAGAACTTTACAGCTCCATCGGCCATTCGTTCTTCGAACTTTGTGCCTATCCTATTGCCACTTTTATTGGCTAATCCGCTGGGCAATGTCGGTAACTTTGGTTCGTCTGCGGATCTCCTCATTTCTGATTCGATCCCGCAGAGAGACACCGAGCATAGCCCTCTCCATAGCTCGTTGGGCTATCTAGAATTAATCAAAAGGCATACAGTTAAACACCACGTTTCAGTTCCATATGTCATCCTTGGCAACACACAACTATTGAAAACTCGCTTTGAGGCACTGAGGTAAATCGGATGAAAAGAAGTCACGCAATTTTCCGAATATGAAGTTATAATAGACTAAATTATACATATATGTTAATTTATAGTAATCTATAAAAATTTCCAGGAATGTATTCAGCGGAAGATATCCAACAAGACTACCAGTACTCGGAAACAGCTAAACCTGGTTCTTACCAACCGGAGTATGGATACCAACCGGCAGACATGTCTTATACTTACACTAGATTTGAAGAAACACCCGCTACGATACATCAGGTAATTATTACTAGTGGGCATAGGCCTCCATATAAATCTCTAATCAGTCGGAAGCGGTTGCTGGACGCTGCTGTGGCCTTAATCGAATCGTCTAATGTCCTACGCTGCACTTGCTGGTATGCGGTCTCCATTATGCCGGTTGCAGAAGAGCTAAGATAGTTTAGCTTAGCTCGCATACCTGACGCAGTTTTCCATAGATCGTGCATAGCTCGCAGTCTGCACAGATATATGGAAAGCTGCGTCAGCTATGCGAGCTAACCCCGGATTAACTTAGCTTAGCTCTTGGTCTGCAACTCGCATTATGTAAGAGAAAGTGTAAAGCTTCTGCCATAGTGCAACTCTCAACTGTGACTTTTATATTTTAAGCCCAATTAGCCTCAAAAAAACTTGGTGTTCTCTCTAGGGTGAGACGGTATTTCACACCTGAGCAACTGCTTAGTCTTTATAAAGCGCAAGTCAGGTCTTGCATGGAATACTGCTCTCACCTTTGGGATGGCTCTGCCAAATACCAGTTGGAGGCTTTGGAGTCCATTGAAAGGCGAGCCAGGAGGCTGATAGGCAACGAAACCTTGACTGAGTCGAAGCTGCAAAGTCTCGAGCATCGACGTAGGGTGGCGTGTCTGTCTGCCTACTATCGGATACACTGCGGTGAGTGCGCCCAGGAGTTGCACGATCTGGTCCCCCCTGCCCCTTTCTTCCATCGTACGGCTAGACAGACGCGACCAAAGCGCCACCCTTCTATGGTGGACATCCCACGTGTTAGAATCAAGCGTTTTGAGTCCACATTCCTCATACGAACTGCCAGAATGTGGAACGCTTCTCTTGAGTCTGTCTTTCCGCTAAAGTACAATGTAGGTGTCTTCAAATCTCGAGTAAATAGGTATCTTCTAGGTAAGCGTTCTACATCCTAGACCGCATATCTGCTTAACATCAGGCAGTGTGTAGGCAAACGCAAACCTATTTGAAATAAAAATAAAAAAAATAGTGCGCTCTTTGTCTAGCAAGAAAATAAATAGTGCGCTCTTTGTCTAGCAAGAAAATAAATAGTGCGCTCTTTGTCTAGCAAGAAAATAAATAGTGCGCTCTTTGTCTAGCAAGAAAATAAAATGCTTGTAACTTATTTATTTCTAAGTTGATTTTATTTTTGTTTTCGTTAATCGGCTCTGTTAATGGTTAGCTGTTATAAGAGGACATAAAAAAAATGTCAACTAGTCTATTGAATGTGTTTGCGTCTTATTGATTTGGTAGATATTACTAAATATTATACCTCTATCCTCAGGGAGCGAGCTACACCAACACTCCGGTACAAGAAACAGTTATAAACGGCGCTTACCATCACAACCAACTGCCCACCTACGACGCTGCCATCGCACAACAATACGCCACTACCACCAACACTACCGGATATGTAAGTATTATAATGCTTCTGAAAAAACCCAGGGGTTGAAACGTTCTCGAGTGGAGACCACGTAACGGTAAGCGCCGTAATGCGGGTTTCACGATCTTTTATAATATTTCTTACGAACGGTTTACAGCTGTAATTTATACGTAGCCGGGCTGGGAACTTAGTATACTGGGTGGTAGGTATAACATAGTTATCCTTTTAATGTCTTGTTCAGTATCATTTATAGATGCCAAAAACAATGTAAAAAATTGGGTTATTTTTTTTAAATGTCCCCCTATTTACAAATACTGTGTAAACTCTATAACGACACTGAAGGGACTGTCCATTTTATGGCGTTATAGAGAGTTGTCGTTAAGTGGAGATAAGAAAAATCATAATTAGAAAAAGAAAAGTTTATTTCAAAATAGTGTTAGTAGTTATCTAGTAGTTAAGTATATAAAAAAATCTCCTACTTATTAGTCATGGTCAATAACAATCTACACGTGCAAGCAATCCCAATTTGTAAACAAAAGAACGAATTTCTTAGAAAGTTCGGTATACATGATGCCGACAGACGAATTTATTGCAGGCTAGGATAGTAAAGCGACAAAAGAACGTACACAGCTGCGCAGTTTTTACTAATTTTAGCAACTTAAAAGGTACTTTTTAATACTCAATTGTGGTCGTTATGAAGAGTGGATGTAATGCTATGTAGAGTGTATTATTGTATGGAAGACAAGCTAAACCAACCAAAGCCAATTGATTTCGACGCTTTAGGGAATTTGTCGTTAAATCGAGGGACGATACGTGGAGTTTACACTGTAGTTTCGACTCCTTAGCGCTACGTGATAACTATTACTTAATCTACGCTACCCAGCGTCTCGGTAACCGGTAGGTATAAGTAACAGCTGTGAGCCGCGCGTGCGGGGCGAGGTGCGGGGGGCAGGTGAAGGCAAGCGCAGGCCGCAGTCATTCTCGATCGGATGCACTGGTTACCATAGTTCAATGCTTTATTTGGATAAAATGAATCTTCGAAAAACTCAACAAGCTATTATCGGAATTTTACAAAAACTCTTAAGTAATTCAGAAATTAATATAATTTTCCACAGTTTTTTTTGGTGACGCTGGAGTTTGGAGTGGCCCTTACTCCCTGTATAGCTGTTTGAAGCTATCTCGATTTCATCAGTTTTCGTACAAAAAATATTCAAAATTTATCCATTCCTTTGGATATTGCCACAAACAAAGATACTTGTAAATCAGTGGCCCATGAGTGTCTGCAGCAATATATTTTTAGCGAAGCTTCGCTACGCCCAAGACTGATCAGTTCTTGCCAATAAATGTGACGATTTTGTAAAGGGTTCAAGTGGTTTGGTAGGCACGACCTGATGTGCCCTACCTTTCTGACCCGGACGTCGAAAAAGGAATCAATTTTGAAGGCATTTGAAAGTAATTGTTATTATGTTATTATTTTATATGTAGCCATTAATTTTAAAGCCATTTTAGAAGAAGGCCATTTGAATAAGAAATGGATGGACAAACACACATACACACAAACTTTCGCATCAGTGTGATTCATCTGTCATTTTCACCAAATTTTGGCGTAACATAAAATATTGGCAACAATGGAAACGATAGTAGCGACGTCGCTATTGGATCAGAAACGTTTGTGGCAACTGTAAATAATTTTAGTCTATTTAAATCTCTTTCTTCCCCCCAGGTAATAGAAGAGCCAAGTCCGCCCCAAACAGTAACTCCCCCCACCCCGGTCCGGCGGTCCGAGCGTCCGGTCCGGCGGAGAGTATCCAACACGTACGACTACGAAGACTCGGATCTGTACATAGACGATACTCCAGCGCCGCGCCGCAGGAAACAAGCCAGCAAACACAAGCATAACAATTATAGGCAGAATCAAAATAATAGTGCAGGTGAGTGGTAAAAAAATGACAAAAATGTAAGAGACCCTACCTTATCCTGCCTACAGACCCTATCGTATCCTACTTACATACCCTACCTTATCCTATCTACAGACCCTACCTTATCTTACCTATAGACCCTACCTTATAGTGGTAGAGTGGTAAAACAAATGACAATAAAGTTTTCTAGCCAATTCAATTCAAAATTAAATGCTTGTTATTTACTTACATAATTATTTTTTGCAAAAAAATAGCATGACCGACTTCACCCGTGTACAGAAATTGCGAATATTTCGCACGGATCGATGTATCATTTTTGAAATTATTGTTGATTTATCAAAAATGTCTCAGCCGATTTCGATAAAATTTAAATGGGACCAATTTCGAAGTATACTCTTTCCAATAAAAAAAAAAATTAAAATCGGACTACTATGAAAAAAGTTATGCGTGGTTATACTTAAAAAAAATATACGAGTCGAATTGAGTACCTCCTCCGGTGGTTCGTCGGTCAAAAAGTAAGTTAAGTGACTACAGAATCCATCCCCTATCTACAGACTTCACCTTACTTACGAGTATAGGCTGTGAATAACAGAGTTGTGTTGTTACAGCGTCGAGCAGTAATAGTGGTGCGATAGCGAGCACGTACCGCGCGCCGCCGCCCGCCAACGGGATCGAGTCCCTCATACAGGCGTCTGTTTTAGCTGACGAGGTTCCCGACAATGACACGTAAGTTATACCATAGACAAACCTACTCAAGGTTATACTCAAGATCGAATCAGGTATGAGGACATCATCAGGAGCCGCTTGATATTCTAAGAAGCTATTTATGACCCCGGTAAGTCATTTAAGATAAGCACTCAGTTATTGGTTAAGTACTAGTATCAATCATATGGAGGAGCTTCTCGGTAAGATGGAGCGTGTCAGCTTTGAATTTGGCCTGAAAATTAACCGCAGCAAGACGAAAATTATGATTGTCGACCGTGCCAACAACAACTCGCCAGAAGTCACGAGAATTGCGAACTGTGATGTCGTTCAATCATACATCTACTTAGGTGCACTCATTTCGAACAATGGAGGGTGTGTCGATGAGATCAAACGTCGCATGGCTATCTCAAGGTCAGCTATGGACAAATTGAAGAAAATATGGGGAAATCGGAATATAACTAAGACCACGAAAATCCGACTTGTAAGGGCCCTTGTTTTTTCCATTTTTCTTTACGCTGCTGAGACGTGGACCTTGAGAGAGAGTGAGAAAAAGAGGATAGATGCTCTCGATATATGGTGCTGGAGAAGAATGCTGAAGATATCGTGGACCGAATTTAGAACGAACCAGTCTATTCTACAAGAACTCGGCATCAAGCAGCGTCTATCTTCAATTGTCCAAAATCGCATTCTCACCTACTTCGGGCACGTATCGCGACGCGACAACACCTCTGTGGAGCGCCTTGTGGTGCAGGGAAGGATGGATGGTACAAGACCGCGAGGTAGATCTCCATTACGTTGGACCGACCAAATAAAGGCTGCACTAAACGGTCCCGTCAATATGTGCACGAGAAAGGCGTCCATACGAGAGGAATGGCGACGTATTGTAAAGCGAGCCACCACCGGAACTGATGACCACGACCACTCTGTCAAGAGTGTATACGACTAAGAAGATTGGTTAAGTAGTAAACATGCATTTTGATTTTTTAATGGTGCCTAATACTTTTGGCCAAGGCTGTATGTTGGCTTGGATATCTCTGCAGATTTATATGTTTTGAAGTCCACAGTTTCTGATTACATTTATGAAATTGCTGAATAGGGTTGTTTACTAAAATAATATAATTAGTCCGTCAAACAGATAGTCAAAAAATATTAGACACGTATTTTTTTCTTTTGTCAATTTAACAAATATTGATAAAGATATAGCTCTTTAAAGTTCCGCGTGACGTCATTAACCGCTATCAAATGTACCGGCTAGCGCCGTCACGAGCCCCCACTCTCAAACTTTGACAAGGTCTATCTTAGTCACTAATTGTTTGATTGACAAAAGAATAAATATGTGTCCAATATTTTTCAATAATCTAACTGACGGACTAATTATAATAATGATTTTTATGCTCAGTAAACATCCCTATTGGCTCTGTTTTTTGTGACTTAAGGATTCTATTTTTAATATGGTGATATTTTGAAACAAAATTCTTCTGATTGGTGTATATTAAATAGTAGGTAGTGTTGCACCATTTCAAAATCTTATCTTTTGGTGTAACTTGCCGAGGGAAGTACAGTACATTTTTATTTTTTTACTAGCGGACCCGGCGAACTTCGTTTCGCTTTCCGTAAGAACCTTGTACAGAGTTTTAGAAAACTACAAAAAAAAATAAGCCAAATCGGTCAATCCGGTTTCATGTTATGTCGTGACAACGGAAAACGGGTTTTTAATTTTTATATATATAGAGTCAAAGTCAGAGTCAAAGTTCGGTGATATTATTTTTTTAATTATGGCTTGAAGAAACTATGCTTATTTTAACTAACTTAGTCATATTTCATGCTTGATTTGTGATTGCGGTTCATTAGTTCGCTTATTAAGGATCGTGTTAATGAATAAAATCACCGTAAAATTGTGAAATTTGTGGTCATAGTACATTCTTAAAAATATAGTCAAGGTATTGATTTTACTCTTTTTTTATTTTCACTGGTAAAATTCAAATAAACGATTGGGTTTTTTTTATATTTTTCCTTGGACTGGTGTGACCTCCCCCCTCACCCAGTAACGGATTGACGTTGAGTTCTGGGACAACCCTATATATCACATTTTCTAATTGTATTTTTATATTATGGTTTTGTTAATACTCTTGAATTGTTACAGGGAAGACGCGGCGGTGGCCGGTATGCTGAGTATAGGCTCGGCTCGGTTCACGCCGCGACGGTTCGTGCGCACCTCGCCCGCGCCTCACAGGGAACCCACGCAGGAACCCGCCGACAAAGACAGGTATGGACATAGGCCCGCCCGTGTAGAATGTAGGTTCACGCCGCGACGGTTCGTGCGCACCTCGCCCGCGCCGCACAGGGAACCCACGCAGGAACCCGCCGACAAAGACAGGTATGGACATAGGCCCGCCCGTGTAGAATGTAGGTTCACGCCGCGACGGTTCGTGCGCACCTCGCCCGCGCCGCACAGGGAACCCACGCAGGAACCCGCCGACAAAGACAGGTATGGACATAGGCCCGCCCGTGTAGAATGTAGGTTCACGCCGCGACGGTTCGTGCGCACCTCGCCCGCGCCGCACAGGGAACCCACGCAGGAACCCGCCGACAAAGACAGGTATGGACATAGGCCCGCCCGTGTAGAATGTAGGTTCACGCCGCGACGGTTCGTGCGCACCTCGCCCGCGCCGCACAGGGAACCCACGCAGGAACCCGCCGACAAAGACAGGTATGGACATAGGCCCGCCCGTGTAGAGTGTAGGTTCACGCCGCGACGGTTCGTGCGCACCTCGCCCGCGCCGCACAGGGAACCCACGCAGGAACCCGCCGACAAAGACAGGTATGGACATAGGCCCGCCCGTGTAGAGTGTAGGTTCACGCCGCGACGGTTCGTGCGCACCTCGCCCGCGCCGCACAGGGAACCCACGCAGGAACCCGCCGACAAAGACAGGTATGGACATAGGCCCGCCCGTGTAGAGTGTAGGTTCACGCCGCGACGGTTCGTGCGCACCTCGCCCGCGCCGCACAGGGAACCCACGCAGGAACCCGCCGACAAAGACAGGTATGGACATAGGCCCGCCCGTGTAGAATGTAGGTTCACGCCGCGACGGTTCGTGCGCACCTCGCCCGCGCCGCACAGGGAACCCACGCAGGAACCCGCCGACAAAGACAGGTATGGACATAGGCCCGCCCGTGTAGAATGTAGGTTCACGCCGCGACGGTTCGTGCGCACCTCGCCCGCGCCGCACAGGGAACCCACGCAGGAACCCGCCGACAAAGACAGGTATGGACATAGGCCCGCCCGTGTAGAATGTAGGTTCACGCCGCGACGGTTCGTGCGCACCTCGCCCGCGCCGCACAGGGAACCCACGCAGGAACCCGCCGACAAAGACAGGTATGGACATAGGCCCGCCCGTGTAGAATGTAGGTTCACGCCGCGACGGTTCGTGCGCACCTCGCCCGCGCCGCACAGGGAACCCACGCAGGAACCCGCCGACAAAGACAGGTATGGACATAGGCCCGCCCGTGTAGAGTGTAGGTTCACGCCGCGACGGTTCGTGCGCACCTCGCCCGCGCCGCACAGGGAACCCACGCAGGAACCCGCCGACAAAGACAGGTATGGACATAGGCCCGCCCGTGTAGAGTGTAGGTTCACGCCGCGACGGTTCGTGCGCACCTCGCCCGCGCCGCACAGGGAACCCACGCAGGAACCCGCCGACAAAGACAGGTATGGACATAGGCCCGCCCGTGTAGAATGTAGGTTCACGCCGCGACGGTTCGTGCGCACCTCGCCCGCGCCGCACAGGGAACCCACGCAGGAACCCGCCGACAAAGACAGGTATGGACATAGGCCCGCCCGTGTAGAATGTAGGTTCACGCCGCGACGGTTCGTGCGCACCTCGCCCGCGCCGCACAGGGAACCCACGCAGGAACCCGCCGACAAAGACAGGTATGGACATAGGCCCGCCCGTGTAGAATGTAGGTTCACGCCGCGACGGTTCGTGCGCACCTCGCCCGCGCCGCACAGGGAACCCACGCAGGAACCCGCCGACAAAGACAGGTATGGACATAGGCCCGCCCGTGTAGAATGTAGGTTCACGCCGCGACGGTTCGTGCGCACCTCGCCCGCGCCGCACAGGGAACCCACGCAGGAACCCGCCGACAAAGACAGGTATGGACATAGGCCCGCCCGTGTAGAGTGTAGGTTCACGCCGCGACGGTTCGTGCGCACCTCGCCCGCGCCGCACAGGGAACCCACGCAGGAACCCGCCGACAAAGACAGGTATGGACATAGGCCCGCCCGTGTAGAGTGTAGGTTCACGCCGCGACGGTTCGTGCGCACCTCGCCCGCGCCGCACAGGGAACCCACGCAGGAACCCGCCGACAAAGACAGGTATGGACATAGGCCCGCCCGTGTAGAGTGTAGGTTCACGCCGCGACGGTTCGTGCGCACCTCGCCCGCGCCGCACAGGGAACCCACGCAGGAACCCGCCGACAAAGACAGGTATGGACATAGGCCCGCCCGTGTAGAATGTAGGTTCACGCCGCGACGGTTCGTGCGCACCTCGCCCGCGCCGCACAGGGAACCCACGCAGGAACCCGCCGACAAAGACAGGTATGGACATAGGCCCGCCCGTGTAGAATGTAGGTTCACGCCGCGACGGTTCGTGCGCACCTCGCCCGCGCCGCACAGGGAACCCACGCAGGAACCCGCCGACAAAGACAGGTATGGACATAGGCCCGCCCGTGTAGAGTGTAGGTTCACGCCGCGACGGTTCGTGCGCACCTCGCCCGCGCCGCACAGGGAACCCACGCAGGAACCCGCCGACAAAGACAGGTATGGACATAGGCCCGCCCGTGTAGAGTGTAGGTTCACGCCGCGACGGTTCGTGCGCACCTCGCCCGCGCCGCACAGGGAACCCACGCAGGAACCCGCCGACAAAGACAGGTATGGACATAGGCCCGCCCGTGTAGAGTGTAGGTTCACGCCGCGACGGTTCGTGCGCACCTCGCCCGCGCCGCACAGGGAACCCACGCAGGAACCCGCCGACAAAGACAGGTATGGACATAGGCCCGCCCGTGTAGAGTGTAGGTTCACGCCGCGACGGTTCGTGCGCACCTCGCCCGCGCCGCACAGGGAACCCACGCAGGAACCCGCCGACAAAGACAGGTATGGACATAGGCCCGCCCGTGTAGAGTGTAGGTTCACACCGCGACGGTTCGTGCGCACCTCGCCCGCGCCGCACAGGGAACCCACGCAGGAACCCGCCGACAAAGACAGGTATGGACATAGGCCCGCCCGTGTAGAGTGTAGGTTCACGCCGCGACGGTTCGTGCGCACCTCGCCCGCGCCTCACAGGGAACCCACGCAGGAACCCGCCGACAAAGACAGGTATGGACATAGGCCCGCCCGTGTAGAGTGTAGGTACACGCCGCGACGGTTCGTGCGCACCTCGCCCGCGCCGCACAGGGAACCCACGCAGGAACCCGCCGACAAAGACAGGTATGGACATAGGCCCGCCCGTGTAGAGTGTAGGTTCACGCCGCGACGGTTCGTGCGCACCTCGCCCGCGCCGCACAGGGAACCCACGCAGGAACCCGCCGACAAAGACAGGTATGGACATAGGCCCGCCCGTGTAGAGTGTAGGTTCACGCCGCGACGGTTCGTGCGCACCTCGCCCGCGCCGCACAGGGAACCCACGCAGGAACCCGTCGACAAAGACAGGTATGGACATAGGCCCGCCCGTGTAGAGTGTAGGTTCACGCCGCGACGGTTCGTGCGCACCTCGCCCGCGCCGCACAGGGAACCCACGCAGGAACCCGCCGACAAAGACAGGTATGGACATAGGCGTGCCCGTGTAGAGTGTAGGTTCACGCCGCGACGGTTCGTGCGCACCTCGCCCGCGCCGCACAGGGAACCCACGCAGGAACCCGCCGACAAAGACAGGTATGGACATAGGCCCGCCCGTGTAGAGTGTAGGTTCACGCCGCGACGGTTCGTGCGCACCTCGCCCGCGCCGCACAGGGAACCCACGCAGGAACCCGCCGACAAAGACAGGTATGGACATAGGCCCGCCCGTGTAGAGTGTAGGTTCACGCCGCGACGGTTCGTGCGCACCTCGCCCGCGCCGCACAGGGAACCCACGCAGGAACCCGCCGACAAAGACAGGTATGGACATAGGCCCGCCCGTGTAGAGTGTAGGTTCACACCGCGACGGTTCGTGCGCACCTCGCCCGCGCCGCACAGGGAACCCACGCAGGAACCCGCCGACAAAGACAGGTATGGACATAGGCCCGCCCGTGTAGAGTGTAGGTTCACACCGCGACGGTTCGTGCGCACCTCGCCCGCGCCGCACAGGGAACCCACGCAGGAACCCGCCGACAAAGACAGGTATGGACATAGGCCCGCCCGTGTAGAGTGTAGGTTCACACCGCGACGGTTCGTGCGCACCTCGCCCGCGCCGCACAGGGAACCCACGCAGGAACCCGCCGACAAAGACAGGTATGGACATAGGCCCGCCCGTGTAGAGTGTAGGTTCACACCCGCCCGTTTTGCCCGAGGTTTTGCCGGCGTTACATTTTAATTTTTATGCTATCCCATAAAAATATTTTATTTTTGCTGGATAAATAGCCTTTGTCACTTTTGAACTTCCTATATCCTTTCCAAAAAATGAAGTTTATCCGTAGCTCTGTTGCTGCGTAAAAGAGTAATAAATCAAACATATTTTCGGATTTTTAATATTAGTAAGGGTAATGTCAGGAAATCCAGTTAACAAGGAAGCATATTTATGCAATAATTTTGACACGAAATGGCCAAAACCGGGACAGTGGCCGCAACCGCTACATCCGCTATACATTAATTTGTTGTTCGTTGTTATAGAAGTACGAGTGAAACTCCGGAGAGCAGCAAGCGAGCGCGCGCGCGCGTGTCGGCGCCGCCGCCAGAACCCGATGACGATTACGATGATGAGGAGGACGTCATCAAGGAGGTGCACCGGGACGAGGAGTACGGTAAGACGTCCTACTCCATTGGTATATTAGTGCGAGATGCAAGCTTGCGTAGGACGTCATCAACGACGTCCACCGAGACGAGGAATACGGTAAGACGTCTACTCGGTGTTTGAGATAGTAGTGTGCGCCGCCCGAACCCGATGACGATTACGATGATGAGGAGGACGTCATCAAGGAGGTGCACCGGGACGAGGAGGACGGTAAGACGTCCTACTCGGTTGTTTGGCATAGTAGTGTGCGCCGCCAGAACCCGATGATGATTACGATGATGAGGAGGACGTCATCTAGGATGTGCACCGGGACGAGGAGTACGGTAAGACGTCCTACTCGGTTGTTTGGCATAGTGGTGTGCGCCGCCAGAACCCGATGATGATTACGATGATGAGGAGGACGTCATCAAGGAAGTGCGCCGGGACGAGGAGTACGGTAAGACGTCCTACTTGGTTGGTATAGTAGTGCGAGCAGCATGCGTGTCGGTTTGTACTGTACTGTACTGTATCAGTCTTTTTAATAGTCCATTGCAGGACGTAGCTCTACCCACGAAGGGTGGTTAGGCCATATCCACCACGCTGGCCCAGTGCGGGCTGGCGGATTCACATACGCCATCGAATTTCTTCTACTGACATATACAGATTGCTTCACGATGTTTTCCTTCACCGACAAACCAGTGGTGTTAAATTCCGTAGTACATACTATTACTTATTCTGTGATACCAAAACATGTATAGGTACTTATAGTTTTAAATCTATTTATAGGTATAGGTTTCTATTAATTTATATTTCTATTTAATATTTTGAGAAACTGAAAAGACTATGGTCGAAAATGAAACGAATTTTATCACTATTTTGCACTGCACTTTATTATTTCTTAGATGTAAAACAAAAATACACACTGCATTGGTAATTTTTCATCCAATTTATGTAGAAGAGCCGGTCATCTCGGATGACGTTGAATTTATATTGAAGTATGTTACTGAAGACACTAGATGCACACGCAGGAAGAAGATTAATCGAGGATGTCAATATAATGACTTTTCGAAGTTTTCAAGGCGTGAAATTACTATTGTTTATTAATATTTTCCGTAAAACTGTAAAACAAGAGAAAATATGGTGGATGGCGAGGGCAATGAATGAAGTAATGAACAACACATGCAGCTTGTTCATTCATTTTAAAGGACATTTTCGGAGATTTGGCGGGATCGCGGAAAAGGTCATGTCGCCTCATTGTATTATTTTTTTAAACTTGTGTTTTTATCAGTGATAATTAGTGAAAAATTGTGGTATTTCGTTGATTTGTTGAGGTATCAGCTGAATTACGTGCATGAGTGTAGGCAAGTGATAAAATGTGACGTATCATGTCGTTCTGTGTTGTTACCAATACTCCATGGACGCCTCTAGTAAAGTCTCCACTGCTTTGCTGAGGTATGACTTTGACTAAGTTTGGACTTGACCGTGACTTTATTGGACTATGACGTGACTACGACAGTGACTAATTTGATAAATTATTAAAACTTAATACTTGACACTGGCAAATGCACAATAATGCGACGCCAAAACTAAGAAGAAGAAAAAGGATATTTTCATTTAATTTTGATTCCCGTTGTATGGAAAGTTTTTTTTGTATGAGAGTGGTGGTCGGTGTCGGTCAAATTAATTCTTTTTTTATTTAATTTTATTTTTCTGTTCTGTTTCTTTTTATGTAAGACGTACAGACAAACTGTGTGTGTTTCAGTGTATCCATCGTTAGAGATGAGTTCAGATGAAGATGAGGAGTGGACGGCGACGCGACGGCCGCGGAACACGCGCACGCGGGTCGACAGGGGCCGCCAGGACAAGTGAGTTATCATTCTATCTTCCATTTATTATAATGTTATCTAGATTATCGTTAAAAAAATCGTCTAATGTGTAATAACATTTCGATAATAGGATAATTTTATCTGTTTTATGAAACAGTTTTCTCTTTCAATATCTTTTAAATTCTTTGGCAATTTATTGAATATATTTATAGCCATAGAATTTGGGCTTGAACTGTGCATTGCTAGGTTAGACTTTTGTTCCACGAAATATATTGTGATCAAATTTTGGGCGTTTTATCAGACGCTTTTTTAAAATAGTCAGGGTGCTTTTTGACAAATTTGCATATCCTACTAATATTATAAACGCGAAAGTTTGTGAGGATAGATGGATGTTTGTTACTCTTTCACGCAAAAACTACTAAACGGATTGAGATGAAACTTTGCAGTAATATAGCCTATATATCAGAATAACACATAGGCTATAAATTATAATGATATTGCGTCAAAAATCAAAATATTATGCGGACGAAGCCGCGGGTAAAAACTAGTTTCAAATATATGTATAGATAGATAATACACATAATTTCAAGTTTTATATAGTATTGTTTATGGAATTTTGGGGTAGTAATGTCGGGAGTTTTTATATTTACGAGAATACGAATACATTTTTTTTGTATTATGAATACTTCATGCGCGTTTAATTTTTTGATTCCATTTACGTTATTTGTTTACTATTGTTTCTGAACATTTTGTATTTATAAGGGAGTAATATAACTTTTTGGCTTACGTATTAGCATTTAGTCTGATCGTATTGCGTTTGTTAGGAAACCGTTTGTTTTTCATGCAATTTAAAAATATAATAACGCAATTTTTTAACGCCGAAGATGAAAAGCTTTTTGAAGAGTGAACTGAGTTAAGTTCGAACGCCTAGATATTGATAGTAATCGTTGAATTCCCAGGGATGAGTCGTGGTCCCCGCGCGCGCGGCTGGGCCGGCTGGTGCCGCGGCTGCGCGGGCCGGCGCGCGCGGGCGTGCGGCGCGAGTGCGTGCGCGCCGCACTGCACGCCGCCGCGGCCGCGCGCCCGCACGCCCCGCCGCACCCGCACCCGCACCCCGCACAGGTAACTATAAATACTGTACTGTATCAGCCTTTTAATACAGTCCACTGTAAGACGTAGGCCTACCCACGCGCCAACTCAACTCATGGCAGTTAATTTAGAATGGGCCACCAAGAGACCGGCTTAGCCGAGTTTGGGGGCCCGCTGTTATCCAACTGATGTGAATGAATCTAACGATTATTATTATAAATGTTGTTTCGTGAACAATTTGTACCGATTAAATTTCCTTACTCAGTTAATAAATAAACTTTCTTCCTTCTTCTTCTTTATGTTTTCCTTCAACGAAAACCCAGTGGTGTGAAATTCTATACATAAATTCTTAGGAACTCATTAGTACGGGACCGGGATTTAAACCCACGACCTCACGGTTGTAAGGCGGGTGTCACTGCCTCTAGACCACCACGGCTGTACACAGGTAACTATACACGTGAGGAAAGCTAAAACCAAAGGAAAGAAGACAACGATGTAGCCACGAGCAAACAACTTCGCTACATACAGCTCGGCCGCTCTACACACCGCCGCGTCCGCGCGAGCGCAGCGCGCTCCAGGCGCGGATCCAGTCGCCCGGTCCCGTGTCGATCTTACTGCCCACCTCTTCCCTTCAAATTGGCTCTGTGTTAAAAAATACATAGGAAAATTTTCGCGCTGGCTTCGCTCGCGCAATTAACCGTGTCTTCAACTTTTTTGATGATACCTTTTTAAATTTTTCTAATAACTGACAAATCTTTGCGCTCCTCTATTTTTAGGTTAGTGAAAAAAAAATTTTTTTCGCGCTCGCTATGCTCATGCATAGTATCAATAGAATACACTACTCCTCATTGCGCATATTAGCAGGGCAAGGTAGTTTCCTTCATCTACGATAACTTGATGACCTCCCCCCGAATCAATAGCTGGATCCGGGAGACCGCGGGTGGCATTTACAACTGAATGCTACCAGTTAATTTGACATGTATGTATTGTTTCAGAATGCAAAGCGAGCAGTGCTTGCGACTAAAAGCAAGCGGCCGCCGCCCCCTGTACAGAATACGCCAAAAAACCAGAGTAAGTATCTATTATATGAAACACCAGATATTTATTAGCCCATAGCTAGATATAATATTTTTTTTAAGAAAAGATCGTCAGCGTTGCTTAAGTAAAATAAAATCCGTTCTTACTAATATTGTTTGTAAGTTTGTTGTCTCTGTCACTGAGCAACGGATTGATTTGAATTTCGGCAAGAACATAGTTTGAAAGACGTTAGTAGAAGTGATATAGGCTACTTTTTATTCCGAAAAAAAAAATAAAAGATAAGAAGTTGTAAAATAAAAATCTTATAGCCTTTGCAAAAATGGTGCATATAGCACGATGGCTTTTCAAGTGCAGATTTAACCCAATACTGCCTTCTCCGTACCCGTGGGTGCACAGCTTTTTAATAGGTGATTGAATTTTTTAGATTATATTTAAATTAAAATCACCTATTAAAACGCACGCACGGGTACAGTAGACGGTAATAGGTTAAAAGTTGATACGAATAATCGAATTAAATATTAAATATATATTGCTGTCCTCATGTAATACACTATAATGAAAAGATAGACGTTTTTCGTTAGTTTGAGACGTCAACAAACGACGTTTTTTTTTAATTTGATCTAATTATTGTGAGATGAATGTTTGTAAAATCGTTTTTATGTCAATTAAATAATTTAATTTAACAAAAGATTGGAAATTTAACCAGTCGTTTCCGTCATAGGTACTTAAAACGTCCACTGCTATACATAAGCCTCCATCATATAGATATTTATAAAATGTGGCCTTAAATTTTAAATCTAAAATGCTATTCACCATTTCAGATAACTCAAGACTGAAAAAAGGTATGAAGACGGCGAAACAGCGTCTCGGTAAAATATTGAAAATACACAAAATGATATATTGATTAATTTACTCTAGTTCTGTATGTATATCTCGTAGCTTTGTCACTGCAGTGGGCTGGCAGTATGGGCATTATAAAATAAATAAATACGCCTAGATAAATACTCAGCGCAAATTATAAATAAATATCTTTTTATACCGAGTTTATTATTTTCTAAAACCAAAAAAAAAACTTTAATTTTCCTTCTGGTTAAGGAAATTATGAAAATTTAGATTTCTCATAAAGATTATGAGAAAATGTTTACTCATAAATATTATGAGAAATAATATTGAATTTATACAGTGTTTTTTGTTATATGTTAGCGTTATTGTCCATACTGCAAGCTACAGCGTGGCGTACGTACGTTTTTACGTATATTTTGTATATGTATTTAGCTCGGACCAATGTGTGTGGACGGCTATGCCTGCTCTATGTTTTAAGTCTACGGTTAGGGCGGGTGCATACTTTAGCAATTTGACATAATCATAACTTTACATAATTATGACACACATCAACATTGCACAATCTCTGAATTTATGACAAATTGTGTTGATTTATAAGTAGGTGATTGTTGCTTTTAATTAAACGAAGTGACGTAATATTTGTAAATCGTAGTGTAATGCAGTTTATAAGTCATAATTTATGTGAACAGAGTAGTCACCCCTTAGAAACGTAAATAGAGTATTTATGAGACAAAAAGTTTAGTTTTGAAAGTATAGAAATATTGCTAAGGGATGCACTGTTTATTAAAAAATAATGATAATATGAAAGTTTCCTTCAGGAATTGCCTTATAATCTTACCCAGTGATAATTTATTAGTTGTAATCTATCGCACTATCACAATTTCTCCGATATTTTGTAGAGAAATATTTCGCAGCAAAATATTTTATGTACAAACTGAACTTAAATTCTCATGTGTTTTTGAATAATATGGAGGCTAGTGTTGTCAACATTTTGAACCTTATGCTCTTGGTTATAGATGTTAAAATGCTATAAATGTGGTTTTAAATGTTCACCCCACATGCCAATTGTAAGAAGTGTAAACAATCGTAAGATTTTCGTGATTGAGCTTACAAAAGATTTGTCGTTTTCAGGAATGAAAAAAAAATGCAATTTATGATTTCATTTCTCATAAATTTATCACCAAGTGTGTACCTAACTCTATTTGGCATAATTTTTAATTGTAAGAAATATTCACGAGTTTTTGTATTTGTAATAAATAAGTGAGTTGATTTATTTGTCTAAAACTGATTGATGATTGGCTTTCAACAACCATACTTAATATTATAAATCCGAAAGTGTTTTTGTTGGTTTTTACTCTTTCACGTAGCAACTGAGCAATTAATTGATTGATTTTTGGCATGGATATAGTTCAAAGGTTGTCGAGATACATTTTAGCTACTTTTTATGTATAAATTTTTTTTCCCATGTAAGCACAATAGTCCAAATATCACGGAAGCGAAACCGCAGGTAAAAGCTAGTGTAGAAATAAAATTAGCTTTAAAATAAAGGGTCCCACACACTGAGGCAGTTGGCGCTTCTGGCCCATGTGATGGGTAGTTGGTTACGCGGTAATCGTGGGAGCATGCTTCAGTGTGAGCGACGCTTAAGGACATTTTTATTTTTCGATACGTAAATCTTACGTCTCGTCGCGCAATCCCAAATTAATTAAGTAAAAAAGTCATGTGCGAGTTTAAAAAAAATGTATGAAGATTTTGTTTATAATACACACGTTAAAATTACATACGTTTTGTAGTATTTTCTGTCTTGAAATCTTCAGAAAAGAACCAAAAAAGGCAAATAACAGTTTTTCGATATCTTCTGTGAGATAAAAAGATATCAAAACTAGCTATTTTTGCTATAGTGATCATTAAATACTTAACCCTTTATTTTGTAATGTATGTTTAAGCATACAACTGGTTTAAAAAAATGGGCTTTGGAAAGTTAAAATATACTCGTTGTAACGATTTATTTTAGTCTTATTTTTAGTTCAATACGTAGCGTTATTAATTAAAGTGGAATAACTGTGTTCTACAAAATTGTTGAAAGCCATTCAAATAATAAAAATTGCGCTGCTGTATCTGACGGATCTGATTATCTTATGTTCGATTAAGATTAATTATTGTTAGGCGTAAAATTAACTTTGTTTAATACGCGTCTGCCCTGAATCGATACTAAAATATACAGTATTTAAGTTTAAACATCCTTGGTCCCTCGCTACGCTCAGGGTCCAGTATTTGGGCCGTTACACAAGACAACTTCGTTCTCTAGATGTATAATCTACTACAAAGGTATGTAATGTATGTATTTTGCAAGGAAGCGGAGTCATTGACTGTTTCAAAAGTTTTTCAATACCAGGCATCTTTAGTGATTTGTACGGAACCGTTCGTAGGCGAGCCTGACTCGCACTTGTCCAGTTTTTTTTCTTTATGCGTTCACGGTGCCTCGTGCCCGTGCCTGGGCCCCCTAGTCGATGCGGGGCCCGTAGGAAATTGCCTTATCTGCCTTTGGGATAATCCGGCAATGAACACAATCGCCTATTAAATAACTGTACTCGCACGGGTGCAGTTAACAAATTAGAGATATATAAATAATGTTAAGATTTTTGAGAGCTTTGTTAATTTAGGGTTTGAATTGTACGATAAAAAAGATGGTATGAAATAAAATGTTGAAATAAATATTTGATATTACTTAAGTACACAGAACGGCTTATAAATACGGATACCAAAATGCCGAAGGCTTATGCATATAATACTTTTTATATGTTGTGAAAATATACCTACTGCAGGCACCACGTAAATCACTGATGGATGATTATTTTTTTATAAGAGAAAGTGATATAACGTAATTGGTAAATACCGTGTTATACTGAGCGCCACACAAATTGAAAGATGAAAAGTTTTGCGCAGCGTTCTGCGCAAAAGCCGAAATATGGGTACGCGCGGAAGGCAGAGAGACGAAACGCCGGGGCACACCCGCCGGCTACCTCATGCCTCCCGCGCGCTCCCTACGCCCGAGCTCACTACTTCGCCATTTGTATAGGCATTGTGCACACATGCGCAATAATTAGCGAATCACGGCGAAGTGTCATCTGCGGCTAACTTCTCATCCTTCAATTTGTGGAGCGCTCAGTATACCGTGATAATGGTATGAGCTGGTAGTTATTTTAAATGAGTTGAGTTAGGTTGACAAAAGTAGGGATTCAGTATAATTGAAATAAATAAATTGAAATTGAAATATTTTCTATTGATTTAGGGCAGACTCACTTCAGGTCATTCTAAAAGACATTATTTTTTCATATAACTCTAAAATAATAAAACCCACCTTCTGTCAAATTGTAAATAGTATAAAACTGCAAAAATTTTACAAAAAAAATGTCTAAAAATATCGCGTTAGTTCTATCATATTTTTGCTACGAATAAATAATAAGTCAGGAACTCTAACTCACAAAAAAAAAACACGTGTAAAGCTGGAAACATACTATCGGACGCGGCTGACGGACGCGACTGACAGCCGCGACTTAGCAATGTGCATTTCGGCGACAGGAACCTAAATAATACAAATAGAAACCATTAATTACAGTTTATTGATTAAATACTAAAAATGGAACGATTACAACCAAAAATAAGAAATTATTTTTCAAGCTCAAGACTATAATCTGACATTCCTCTTTTTTTTTTAAAATTAATTTTACAATCAGCTTATGTTTCAACTTACGCAATATTTTGGCGATGATGAAGACCTTGTCTTGTCATTAGCTCATGTAATTATTATTTTCACACAAGTTTCACCTAAAATAAATTAATACTAATGTTTTATTTCAATAAGTTATTTACCACTTCAAAGTTCTATAGGTTTAATTATTATTTTTTAAATGAGATTGTAATTTAAATTGTTTTATGAATGTACGTCGACAGGAACGACAAAGCAAAGTTACTTATCACTAGCACTACTTTGAACTAGTTTATAATTTAAATATTTGGCGCTAAAATTCAAACGACCGTCTTATAATAGATTGATTAATTTATTAGATTATGTCTAATAATATATTGATAAAAGTAAGTAAGTAAGTAAGTTCATGTAGGCCGGGAGGCTAGCCCTGGTGTCAGAGTATTTAGGCCACCTGAAGGCCTCTGACATGGCTAAACGGTTAAAACAACCGGGACCTACAATTTAACGTGTCATCCGAGCTACGGCAGCGCTCAGTTAGAAAATGCCACCTAGTAAAATACAGTAAATCGTCCGTGACGACCAAATGCACAGTCTTAAAACATCCGGTGTGCCAGATCGCTCTCGGACGTCCGAACGCTCAAGGTCAGCCCAAGGTGACGTCCGCGACTTGTGTCCGATAGTGTGCACGGCTCAGTATACTTTCATAGTCTAGATACCTATCAGTCGCGGCTGTCAGTCGCGTCCGTAAGCCGCGTCCGATAGTATGCGGCTTAAGTGGTCCTACTTGAAACCTAAACAATGTTTTATTGAAATAGGAATCACTTTCGAGGTTACCAATAGACATGCTTGGTGCTTGGTTTGAATTCATAACGAAAGCAGGAATCGGTTCGCGCGCGTACTCGCAAGAAAAATGTACTATACCTTTTTCTTCTTCTTTTGTTTGGCGTCGCATTGTTGTGCATTTGCCAGTGTTAAGTATTAAGTTTTAATAATTTTTGATATTTTATCAAAATAGTCACTGTCGTAGTCACGTCATATTCCAATAAAGTCGCGGTCAAGTCCAAACGTAATCTAAGTCATACCTCAGTAAAGCAGTGAACACTTTACTAGAGGTGTCTATGGAGTTTTGGTAACAACACGGAAGGACATGATACGTCACATTATATCACTTGCCCACACTCATACACGTAATTCAGCTCATAATCAACGCAATACCACAATTTTTCATTAATTAACACTGAAAAAAACACAAGTTTAACAAAATAATACAATAAGGCGACATGACTTTTCCGCGTTCCCACCAAAACTAGTCCTTACTATACCTTGTAAAAAATACAGCTTGATACGCGAGACATTGACATTCGCGTAATCGCGCACATCATGTATCGTAGTTTTATAGTCAAAATGTTCGATACACAATGCTATTATACTTCATGGTCGAGATGCACGAGCATGAAGTACAACATTGTGAACGGAACATTTTGACTATAAAAAATATGGTACTTAATGTGCGTTAGTCATTACGCGTGTGTCAATGTCTCGCGTATCAAGCTATTTTTTACAAGGTATAATGACGCGCTGGACACGATTTTTAACCCCATTTGCCGGGCTTGGATGCGCACCACGAAATATTTTTTTTCCTTCAATACAATACAATAACACTTTATTGACACCACAAGTAGTAAAACATAACTGAAGAAGAAAAAAAGACAGAAGAAAAGGTACAAAAGGCGGTTTTATCGCTACAAGCGATTTCTTCCAGACAACCTTTAATGTGTGGAATTTAATTGACATGGAAAGTGGTGTAAACATAAATGAATTCTAAAATGGATTCTAATGAATTTTCCTTCGTGTCATAACGAGTTATGGCGAAGTATATACTTTTATCTGTTACTTTTTAACACATCGAAAAGAGTTCTTATCGTGGTCGCATGCTAAGCTACCTTGAAACGACTTTAGTCGAGTCATTTTATAACGCAGCTACATTTTCTGACTTATTATTTGTTCTTAGTATTTTTGTTATGTTTTTAGTGATAATAGATGTAAGTACCTACGGCGTCTTTTTCTAAATGTTATATTTTTTGTTGCGACTTGGCGTGAATTTGTGAGGGTAATATGATAATTTTAAGGTTTTTTATGCATTAAATTTTATATGTAATGATACACTCGGTATAAATAGATCTCCGTGTTTTCATTCTTTTGTTATCACTTAAGTTTCGTACAGTTATCTAATAATATTGTATCAAAATAAGTTGGCGTATTTATTATTACAGGCGTGCGCAGAAAAAAAATGAAATTTCTTTATTATTATTAAGACAGACCCTAAAGATTAAAACCTCATCCATCCATCAGCCATATGACGTCCATTCCCGGACATAGGCCTTCCCTATAGATCCGATACTAATATTATAAACGCGAAGTTTGTGAGGATGGATGGATGTTTGTTACTCTTACACGCAAAAACTAGTGAACGGATTGAGATGAAACTTTGCAATAATTTAGCTTATATATCAGAATAACAGGCTATAAATTATAATGATATTGCGTCAAAAATCAAAATATCATGCGGGCGAAGCCGCGGGTAAAAACTAGTCTCCAATAAATTTAGTTAATAAAAAACACTTAGGAGTCATCAATTTTTTTTCTTTATAAATGCATTGTCATCGGTCTTTGATAGGTGTGCAAAGTTTAAAGAAAGTCTGATCTCTCAAAGTAAGTTAAAATCGAGCTCAAAGGGGTGGGTGACAAGCAAGCAAGCAAACAAACATACGGGTGAAACTAATAAAAGCGTGTTAATAATATCAGTTGGAAGCGGCTTGCATCCAAAGTGATACCTACTGCAGTCTTGATGAGATCATCTGTCCACTTTGTAGCTGGACGTCCTACGCTACGCTTGCCGTTACGTGGCCTCCACTCGAAAACTTTTTGATCTCATCGGCCATCAGTCCTCCGAGCTGTGTGCCCTGCCCACTGCCACTTCAACTTGCCAATCAGCTGGGCTATGTCGGTAACTTTGGTCCTTACAAATACGGGTCTCCTCATTCCTAAATTGATCTCGCAGAGAGTCTCGACTCGGGTGTACACCCACCCGCCAACCTGATACCTCCCGCGCCGGTGCTCACCACTACGACACGCGGCGTTGGAATTGTGCACACATGCGCAATAATTAGCGAATCACGGCGAAGTGTCATCCACGGCTAACGTCTTATCCGCCGATTTGTGTGGCGCATAGTATACATTCTGTTTTGTCGCCCGGCTTTGCCGAAAGTGCCGGCTCGCGGCCGCCCGACGGACGCGGCGACGGCTGGCGAAAGCCGATCGACTCTTCCGGAACATTCATCTCCACGAACTTATTCGGTGTTGCCGCCGTGCCGATCGATGACGGCCCGGATATATGTGTAGCAAGTCTTTGAGAGATCTTCTCCATCTACCATGGCCACCATATCTGGCCAAGCGTCTTCCGTTAGGGATAGCGTCTGTGATGATAATTGGCCTAGAGAGACCAAACGAGGCGATTGACTTCTTTCTTGAAGTTGGACTTGCCTAACTGGACTACTTGTCCTGCGTAGACGTACGAGTCAACAACTTCAAGTACCGAGCTCCCGACAGATATTGGGGTGGGAACAACATGGGCATTACCTACACATGACCTTTGTTTTGTCCATGTTCATCCAGACCCACCTGTTAGGAAACTCGATTGAGGCCTTCGAGCATCGTGCTGAGCTCTTCCATCGACTTCGCCATGACCACGATATCCTCGGCAAATCGAAGTTGAGTGATGTATTCGCCATTGGTTGAAAACATGAACAATGTGTTAGGTATTTTTAAACTTTCGCGATTTGACCACATTATCCTTAAACGGGACTTACGTGCAAGAAAACATGAGATAATTAAATAGGTACTTCTTTTTCCCGACGTTTCGACCAAGTTGCATCGAGGAATTCCTCGTGTACCAACTGCTTTCGTACAACTAGTTGTGCCATCAGTCGTAGTCACGGGCAGACTGATTGCGCGATAGTCCCGTAGCCGTAGCAGGTATAAGGATAACAAACATGTACAATACTTAGAAATCTATCTATCCATCAACCATATGACGTCCACTGCTGGACATAGGCCTCTCCTATGGATCTCCAATAAGATCGGTTGGAAGCGGCTTGCATCCAGCGTGATCCTGCAGTCTTGATGAGATCATCTGCCCACTTCGTGGGTGGACGTCCTACGCTGCGCTTGCCGGTACGTGGTCTTCACTCGATACCTAAAATACTTAGAAATATAACATGTGTTTTGTTAAGACCTTCCACTGCGGCTACCTAATACCAATGTTTCTATCTAATCTAAAGCGACGATTTGCATACAAACGATATATTATAATGTATTTACGTTAGTAAATACGTTAAATAATGCCATTTCGAGTGTTGGCCAGAACCACCACTCAGCGCAGTTGATAAGCGAGGCACTGTTCATTTTGTTCGTACTAATTTTATTTTTTTATTTAAAGGATTTTTAAGAAAATCTGTTATATTCGTGATCAGGGTTTATTGAGACAATAATTTTATTATAGTAAGACTAGATACCTGCGGCCTTATTTTGTAAGCGCTTTGACGATCGGCTTCCCTTTTTTCCTGCTCGCGCCAGTTACTCACGCCGCGAGAGCAAGCGGGAGGAAAAGCGAAGCCGAACGCCAGAGCGCTTACAAAATAAGGCCCCTGTCCCAACTTTGACTCGCTACGAAAAAATTATAACTCTAAATCTTCCTCAAAAAATATAGTGAAAACCGCATTGTAATCTTTTATATGGTAGGTATATAATATTTGAAGATTAAACTCAAAATCTCTCTAAGATGCAAAGTAAACGTGAATTTTTTTTTATAATGTGTAGTGATTACCTAAGTAAGATCCCACTTTATAAAATCAAGTTCCTAGACTGGAAGATTTTAGTGCCTTACGCAAAATTCTGCCTTTCACTAGCATAGGTCCATAGTTGGATTGTACCAGCTATCGCACATGTGTTAAAAATCATTGGTATTTTTGTTTTAAACAGGGTACATCATCAGGGATCATCTATATTTTAAGGTTTCGCTTTTCATATGCAATGGGTAGCGAAGGTTCCAGAGTGTCACCACTTTTAAAACAGGTACGTATTTTTTTAGTATTGTACCTATCCATGAACACCGGGATTCGTAAAAATCAGAAGATTAGAGAATCTGAGCGTTTCAAGTAGGCGCATGTTATTCTGGATAAAATATGGGAACTATTACAGATATGGACAGTGGCAGGCGTGCTGCTTTGCACCGCTGCTGCGGGCATGGCGCAGGGTTACATGTCGGTGCTGCTGGATGCCCTGAGGAAGCCAGACTCTCCCATCGAACTAGACGTCCATATGGCTTCCTGGCTCGGTTCGTACCACTTTACCTACTACCTATTTTTAAAATGAGCTATGATCGTACTTCGTAACCATTACGAGTATTTGTGCCTTATATTTATCGTAGGACGACACGTATTGACTGCCTCAGCGGATCTGTAGTTAGTAACCCTGACTTCTTCGTCAAAGAGGCGTGGATCCCCACCCAGGGCAAACATTTATGTGATGAACATTGGTGTTTGCTCTGTCTGGGTGTTATTTAGGTACTATCTATATAAGCATGTATTTAAAAATATGTTTATGTAGTATATCAGTCTCTAGCAGCCATATCGTCAGCTTTTCTTTTAAGAGCTTTTGGTTAAGAGACCGTGTGTAAGATGTCCCTTAATATTTGATATTTTTAATCTATGGCCTCTGATCTAAATTTCTGATCAGTTATAAGTTTACCTAAACTCACAAACAATGATCTAAACTTCATTTTTTTCCAGCATCAGCCATGCCAATGTCAACGATGTTAGGAACCATATCATGCGTCGTCTTCATGGAAATGTTCGGTCGGAAGATAGCTTACATTCTCGAAGTCCTGCCCGGAGTCACCGCCATGTTTTTAATTTACTCAGCTTCCGATTATGGCACATTAATGGCTGCTAGAATCATCGACGGCATCACAGCAGGAGGCGCTGTAATGTTGGGAGCTGTGGTAATAGGAGAATACACGAGCCCAGCTCACAGAGGAATATTCCTGAACCTGAAAACTGCTTGTTTAAGCCTCGGTAGCACAACAGTCCACAGTCTTGGGCACTTTCTTCATTGGAAGACGGTCGCGCTGATCGTCTTAATTCCGTATGCAGCAGCTTTGATCATAGTTTTGACGTGGCCAGAAAGCCCGGCGTGGTTGGCGTCTAAGAAGAAATTTAAGGAAGCTGAACGAGCTTTTATTTGGCTGAGAGGAGATTCTGCAGAAACAAGAGCAGAGCTAAACAATTTAATCAAGGCGCAGGAGGAAACAACCTCTCAGTTTAAATTAAATATCTCGGTTAAAATCAAGATCTTTTTTAGCATATTGAGAAGAAAAGACTTCGTCTATCCCTTGTTCATTATGATTTGCAGCTGTGCGCTGTTTGAAGTCTCTGGAAGACATCTGATTCCCGCATACTCATCAGATATCATTGGAGGCATTGTGGGAAATCCTGCTCAATCATTCTACTACACATTGGCTGTAGATTTGATCGTTACTATTAGCTGTGCGTGCTCTTCTATCTTCATAAAATTGTTGAAAACTAGAACTCTGCTATTCAGCAGTGGAATTTCCTCGCTTGTAGTGTTAACTATCGCTTGTTTGTATCTTTTCTTGGCGTCTAATAGCTTAATACCAAACGACAGACCCTGGGTACCGCTGTCGATGTTCATCGTATATTTTATTTTAGTAAACTTAGGTTGTACTCCAATACCGTTAGCGTTGGGAGGTGAAATAATTCCTTTAGAACACAAATCGTACTGTATATTAGCTTACAGTGTTTTTGCTTCTGCTTTTATGATATTTACGTTAAAATTTTTCCCTTATATGTTGTTGAGTTTACATATCTACGGCACGTTTGCTGTTTTGGGGCTACTCATGGCTACAATATTGACTGTGCTCTACTTTACTCTGCCAGAGACTAAAAACAGAACTCTACAAGATATTGAGGACTGCTTCAAGGTTCGAAACAAAGATTGTAGAGATGAGGAATGTACTAAAATGCTGCAATTGAATGTGTAGAACATAGTAGACGTTTCAGGCAGATTATTTATTTGTTATTTAGTAGTAGGTAGGAGTAAAAGTAATTATTTTGATCAATATATTTTTTAGCTTGTAATTACTAATTACCTACTATTGACGTCCTACTTAGTCAAGACTTACCTACCTCGAAAGTTTTATTAAAAATAAATTTTAATACAATACTTCTGTTGTTTTAAATTTAATAGTCCTTAGGCTCCACTTGGATCCACAGTTAAGCTCCACTTGTGGATCCGCGGATACCTTTTTCTCCTCTTAAATCCACCGTGGGTTCATGGATAGGTACTTTTTTCCACTTAAATCTATTATAAGTGGATTCATGGATACTTTTTTTTCCATCTAAATCAACACGTGGATTCACGGATTTTTTTCTGCTACGATATCCACCAGGTGGATCCGTGGACAGTTTTATTCAATTTCTTTGAGAAGCACTTGAGCAAAAATCTTCAACCTTGAGCACTTGAGAAAGTCTTGTGGATTTAGATGGAAAAAGAAGTATCCATGAATCCACTTGTAGATTTAAGTGGAAAAAAAAGTATCCATGAATCCACGGTGGATTTAAGAGGACAAAAAGGTATCTGCGGATCCACAAGTGGAGCCTAGCTGTGGATCCAAGTGGAGGGAGCCGTCCTTAAGTCTGCCACGAGCTTTAAGGGGTGTATCTAAAGTTGTAGAGGAAATACTCATATTATAGGCTGAATCATTCTTAATGGCTTCTTAGCAACTGTAAAGTAAGCTACAAGATGAAGTTAGCTACAAGATGCTTAAAACCCAATCCTGACTAAGAATAATTTATGTGAATAAAAGCTGAGGCTATACCAAAGTGCAAATGTAGAATCACATAATGGGAGAAACACATCCATCCATCAGCCATAGGACGTCCATTGCTGGACATAGGCCTCCCCTATGGATCTCCAATAAGACCGGTTAAAAGCGGCTCGCATCCAGCGCGATCCTGCGGTCTTAATGAGGTCATCCGTCCACCTTGTGGGTTGACGTCCTACGCTGCGCTTGCTGATACGTGGTCTCCACTCGAGAACTTTTCGACCCCATCGGTCATCAGTCCTCCGCGCTATGTGCCCTGCCCACTGCCATTTCAACTTGCCAATCTGCTGGGCTATGCCGCCAATAACTGGTTCTTCCACGGATATCCTCATTTCTGATTCGATCTGGCAAAGAGAACCACAACATTATTTTATAATTTGCCGAAACTTTAGTGTCATAGTCGTGTAAGTTTTTATTAGTCCATTAGTCACTGCTGAACATAAGGTCTACTTTTTACTCCAAGGACGATTTGGTCGATTCCCGCCAGCTGTTTCAGTTGTTAATTAGTGGAATAGTCGATTGTAGTAGGTATTGAAAATACATATGATTTTGGTAGTATATTTTTATTTAAAAAACTTACTTAATACTTAGTAGCTATTTACTAATAGTTAATAATAAATATTAACAAATTAAAGGAATATTATAGTCCTTATTATCACGTTTGCAAAATGTAGGTATACTGTGCCAGCCTTTTTCAATAGTCCACTGCAGGACGTAGGTCTTCCCACGAAAGGTGGTTGGGCCAATCACGCTGGCCCAGTGCGGGCTGGTGGATTCACATACGCCATCAAATTTCTTCTACTGCATATGCAGGTTGCCTCACGATGTTTTGCTTCACCGAAAAGCCATTGGTATTACTCTACTAAACATAATAATATCTGTAATATTATATTTGTTCTAAATATCAGAATGTAACATTTTGGCACTTTCGTCATTCCTACGATCTCTGTTTTGAACTTTACCAAACTTCAAGCAATCTTCAATGTCTTGCAGAGTCCTGTTTTTAGTCTCAGGCAAAGTAAAATACAGCAAAGTTAACACTGTACCCATGACTATCCCCAGCACAGCAAACGTGCCATAAATATGTAAACTTAACATCATGTAGGGGAAGATTTTTATAGTAATAACAACTAGAAGACAACCTACCACACTAAAAGCAAATATCCCATAAGACTTATGCTCTAAGGGCATTATTTCACCTATCAATGCTAGAGGTATTGGAGTACAACCTAAGTTTACTAATATAAAATAAACAATGAACATAGACTGTGGTACCCATGGTCTATCATTTGATATTATGCTGTTAGACGCCAAAAAAAGATACAAACAAGCGCTGGCTAGCACCACGAGTGAAGAAACTCCACTACAGAACAGTAAAGTCCTAGTTTTCATCAACTTTATCAGGATAGAAGAACATGTAGCGCTTATAGTAACAATTAAATCTATGGCCAATGTGTAATATAATGACTTAGAAGGATTTCCCACGATTCCTCCCACAATATCAGCTGCGTAAGCGGGAACCAGATGTCTTCCAGAGACTTCTAGCAACGCGCAACTACATATCAAAATAAACACAGGATGCAGGAAGTCTTTCCTTTTTAATTTGTAGAAAAAGATCTTAAATTTACTCCAAAAATTTGTATTCAATCGAGAAGTAGCTTGCTCTTCTTGTGCTTTTATTAAATTGGTCAATTCTGCTCTTGTTTCTGAAGAATTTCCTCTCAGCCAGAGAAAAGATCGTTCCGCTTCCTTAAATCTTTTCCTCGCCGCTAACCAGGCAGGGCTTTCTTTCCACGTGATAATTATGATCATAGCCACAGCATACGGTATCAGAGCTATCAACGCAACAGTTTTCCAATGAAGGAGGTGTCCTAAACTGTGAACTATCGTGCTTCCAAGACATATGCAAGCAGTTTTCAGGTTCAGGAAGGTGCCTCTGTAAGCTGGGCTCGTGTATTCTCCTATTACGACAGCTCCGAGTATCACGGTGCCTCCTGCCGTGATGCCGTCAAGGATTCTGGCAGCCACTAGGGTGGCAAAGTCGGAAGCGAAGTAGATGAGAAGCATGGCAGTGATCCCTGGTAAAACTAGAAGGATGTAAGCTATCTTACGGCCGAAAATCTCCATGAGGATTGTGCACAATAAGTTACCGAGGATGACGGACATTGCCATGGCTGAGGCTGGAAGGAAAAATAAACTAAGTTTATTTATGCTGCTTATAATGTCTAGGACAAGTGTCATAAGTTTAAAGCTGCTAAATGAGCATGAGTTAGTAGTTCCCCAAGCGAACTAATTGAATATTAGGTAGGTACCTACAAGGTCTTAAGACGCTCCAACAGTAAACTTTTAGGTATTTTACAATAATGTCTTGCAGTATACAAATAGAGTCTAAAATCGCGTGTCGTTTGTCTTTAGACGAAACTCGAGATGAGAATTCGATAATTTAACGCAGTTTTTCGTTTAAAAAGAAATGAAGCCGTGTTTGCATTAAAATATATAGATATGCCTTTAGTTTATTAAATTTCCTATTTTATGATTACAAAAAATATAGTAGTTATCGATGTAAATATTGAGAAACGCGAAACGAAAGATTTTTTTCTAAAGCTTTTTTTTAATTTTTTTTCTAGATACCAGATAATTTTTTGCAATATTATTGAAAAAGTCTCTCCTGTGAACTATTATTGTGTGCTCTGTATTTTTTCCAAGTTTGTATCAGTAACAGTTACGCCTAACTGTGCGACGAAAAACATGACGTTTTACGGATTTTTGTCTTTGGGCAGCGCCTTAAGAAACCTAATAGCCGATAGAGTTAAGGTGGGCACACACGGTCAGTTAAACTGATCAGTTTTTCGCGTCACTCCAACTGGGAGCTCATTCAGTTAATGAAAAGGTGGGAATTGGTGGTTCCATATTTGAAGACAGTGGATCCATGATATTACTTCGATAAATAGTGTTGAGTGTTTCAATTTTTCATGAGAAATTATTGGAACCAAAGTTGTTTGAAATTTGATTGTGTATGGCCACCTTTAAGGTGGGCACACACGGTCAGTTAAACTGATCAGTTTTTCGCGTCACTCCAACTGGGTGCTCATTCAGTTAATGAAAAGATTGGAATTGGTGGTTCCATATTTGAAGAGCCATGATATTTCTTCGATAACTTGTGTTAAGTGTTTCAATTTTTCATGAGAAATTATTGGAACCAAAGTTGTTTGAAATTAGATTTTTCACAACTTTGATTCCTATCAACTTTTTCTAGGATCGATATTTTTTTTAATAAGTTAGTGGTTCTAATTTGTTTCTTCCATAACTTGTTATTTCAATTTTTCATGAGAAATTATCGAATCCGAAGTTGCTTGAAATTTGATTTCCTACAACTTTGATTATCATCAACTTTTTCTAGGATCGATATTTTTTTAATAAACCAGTGGTGCCATGATGTTTCTTCGATAACTTGTGTTATTTCAATTTTTTATGAGAAATTATCGGAAGCAAAGTGGTTTGAAATTTGATTTCCTACAACTTTGATTCCCATCAACTTTTTCCAGGATCGATATTTTTTTTAATAAGTTAGTGGTTCTAATTTGTTTCTTCCATAACTTGTTATTTCAATTTTTCATGAGAAATTATCGAAGCCAAAGTTGCTTGAAATTTGATTTCCTACAACTTTGATTATCATCAACTTTTTCTAGGATCGATATTTTTTTAATAAACCAGTGGTGCCATGATGTTTCTTCGATAACTTGTGTTATTTCAATTTTTTATGAGAAATTATTGGAACCAAAATTGTTTGAAATTTGATTCCCATCAACTTTTTCCAGGATAGATATTTTTTTAATAAGTTAGTGGTTCTAATTTGTTTCTTCCATAACTTGTTATTTCAATTTTTCATGAGAAATCATCGAAGCCAAAGTTGCTTAAAATTTGATTTCCTACAACTTTGAGTAATATCAACTTTTTCTAGGATCGATATTTTTTTTAATAAACCAGTGGTGCCATGATGTTTCTTCGATAACTTGTGTTATATCAATTTTTCATGAGAAATTATCGGAACCAAAGTTGTTTGAAATTTGATTTTCCATAACTTTGATTCCTATCAACTTTTTCTAGGATCGATATTTTTGAATAAGCCGGTGATGCCATGATGTTTCTTCGATAACTTGTGTTATTTCAATTTTTCATGAGTAATTATCAGAACCCAAGTTGTTTGAAATTTGATTTCCTATAACTTTGATTCCTATCAACTTTTTCCAGGATCGATATTTTTTTAATAAGACAGTGGTGCCATTTTGTTTCTTCTATAACATTTCAATTTTTCATGAGAAATTATCGGAACCAAAGTTGGTTGAAACTCGATTTTCCACAACTGTGATTTATCAACTTTTTCTAGGATCGATATTTTTTTAATAAGCCGGTGGTGCCATGATGTTTCTTCGATAACTTGTGTTATTTCAATTTTTCATGAGAAATTATTGGAACCAAAGATGTTTGAAATTTGATTTCCTACAACTTTGATTCTCATCAACTTTTTATAGGATCGATATTTTTTTTAATAAGACAGTGGTGCCGTTTTGTTTCTTCTATAACTTGTGTTATTTCAATATTTCATGATAAGTTATCGGAACCAAAAATGTTTAAAATTTAATTTCCTACAACTTTGATTCCCATCAAATTTTTCTAGGATCGATATTTTTTTTGATAAGACGGTGGTGCCATATTGTTACAATGGCACCATTGTGATATTCGAATAATATCGATCCTACAAAAGTTGATATGAATTAAAGTTGTAGTAAATCAAATTCCAAACAAGTTTGGTTCAAATATTTTTTAATAAAAAATTGAAATTACGTGAGTTACTGAAGATTCAGTTAATCATCGAAGTGGTAAAAACATGCAAACCATCGCAGTACCTATCGGCAATAGTTGACTACATTAAGACCCCGCTGCAATTATTTGATGAACTGATGCAATCATTTCATCATGTGTGCCCAGCTTCTGGTAGTGGTTTATACATGGAGCCACCAATTCCCACCTTTTAATTTACTGAATGAGCCCCAATTGGAGTGACGCGAAAAACTGATCAGTTGAACTGACCGTGTATGCCCACCTTTAATTCAGACAGATTACGGAATGTTGATTGGCAAGGCCGGCTATACACATGAGTATCAGAACGAACAGGTAATATGATATCTTTATGAGAATCTTGTAACAAATATTTTGAAACATTTTGAAAATTTTACAGGTGTAATTATGACTTCGGAAGTACCCACTTCCGAAGCTATCATATAAGCTATCATCCGTCTACCAGCCTCTCGCTCAGGCTCGGGAGTACCTATAGGTACTTTTCGATCTAAAACAGGTTTTTTTTAAATAGGCCAAAGTATCGATGATCATACACAAAAAATACATACAAACGAACATTGAACTTCCTTTTTTGGAAGTCGGTTAAAAGGTACAGTTGTACAACTTCACATACCAAGCCAAGAAGCCAAATGGACGTCCACCGTGATGGGAGAGTCTGGCTTTTTCAGCGCCACCAGCAGCACCGACATGAAGCCCTGCGCCATGCCCTGAGCGGTGATGCTGAGCAGCACTCCTGACACTGTCCATATCTGTAAACACAGTACTATTTTATTGCGGAAACTAACGTTTTCGCCCATTTTTTTTCTTTTGGTACAGAACCCTATGAATCGTTTGGAAAACAAAATCATCTGGTATCCAGAGCGACCCTCCTGTCTCAATGAGGTCATCCATCCGTCTTGTGGGTGGATGTCCTACGCTGCGCTTGCCGGTACGTGGTGTACCTTATACTTAGTGCTAAGTTGTCCAGCTACTTCAAGATGTGGTGTTAGGCACTTGGCGTATAATAATTAATTTTTTTTTTTTAATTGGTATAACGGGAAACTTTCGTATTTTAATACTTAGTTTGACTGCCATGCACAATGGCCCAGTGTTTAGTGGCCGTAACTCCTCGATCAAAGATGCGTGGATTTGATTCCCACCAAGTATCTTGATGAACATAAGTATTACCTTTTTGTCTGTTATTATCTATACCTATAAGTATGTATTTAAAAATATGTAGGTATGATTGTATATGTAGTATATCGGCCTCTGGCAGCCATATTATTATACAGCTAATTTTGTTGTCAGACACCGTGTGTAAGAATAGGTAAGTAAATGTCCCTTAGTATTTATTTAGTCATACTTAGATAGCAATCGCGACTAGACCAGAATTATCTCCCGTTATACAAAATTAAAAAAAAACCGGACAAGTGCGAGTCAGACCGGCATACCGAGGGTTCCGTACAAATCCAGAAAAAATTACAAAATTGGGAAGTAAGTTGTTAAAATCTACAATAATCATCGACAATTTTTTTTTCACTTTAATCGTCATTCATAAAAATATTACACACTAGCTGCCCGTCCCGGCTTTGCCCGGGTATGATTGGCTATACATATACTTACCACGTAATGTAGGTATGCGCCACACACATGCTAGACATACCGGATGAACCATTATGATGAGTTAAAACCTACCCAAATCGCGAGAGTTTCCGTAGTCTTAAACTGTTCCAAGTTTATGAAAAAGAGATAGTAGGTATTGGCATATCTAAATAAAAGTGAGTTCGTATGTGTTGGGTGGCTGTACATAATATATAGCCCTGATTTCAGAAAATGACAATGATGAGAATGAAAGCGACGTTAAAATATTACAGACCCACAGTCTATACATTCTACCCATGTAAGTTAGTTTCTTGATCTTGTCTTCACTCGAGAACTTTGAAAAACATTGGACATCAGTTCTACTTCTACGAATTGTGTGCCCTACCTAAGGCCTCTTCAACTTGCTAACCCAAAGAGCTGTGATGGAAGGAATCGAAGCGCTGGCATCCAACGTGTTCCGGACGTCACGACCAGATCTTAGATTCACGTGAAGACCTTCGCTACACTTGCCAATACATTGTCTACATTCGAGAACTTTAAGGTCGACAATTCGTTTCACATACTATGTGTAGGGGCGTAGCTACCGCAGTATCAGCCGTGTCAATAATGCGGGGCTCCCGGGCTACAGGGGCTTTAACGTGTGTAAGCAAAACCTAGTAAAATGTTATCCACAATGTCACTTAATCTCGTGCTTCCCGAAAAAAAATCATCTCTTTTTTTCCCGGGTTAAGCATTCTCCCAAAAGTTGTCCTAAGAGGCAGAAATTTTATAACAACTGAAATCGTCTTCAGCTAGACTTACTTAGCTGATATAGGTAATTATATTCTATTCATTATCAATTATCAAATTCCTGAAAAAAAGGCAAGAAAAGTGTATATTTCATTTGAATTGTTTGGCTAGCTCAATTTCTAGGAGGAAGTGACAACTTATAAATAACCGTCTTACCACTAAAGTTTTAACAGTACAAATTGTACGGCTAAACAGTGTTTAAATCTTTTGCGGTAAGGCGGTATATATTTATTTCAATTTAATGCAAGCATATTTGTTTCTTCTGTGAGAAATGAGTGATTTGGGCTCCCCAACTATGTTTGATTCTGGGCTCCTCCAAGGCACGCTACGCCACTGCATACCTATTTACTACCAATAAAACATAAATCGACACACTAATGGCGGAGATATATAACTTTAGTGGTCTAGTGGTAGTAACGCCTGTCCTACAATCGTGAGGTGGTGGGTTCAAATCCCGATCCTGTATCAATGAGTTTCTTTGGAACTTATGTACGGAATTTCAAATCATTGGCTTTTCGGCGAAGGAAAATATTGTGTGGCAATCTGCACCAACCCACACTCGGCCCTGGCACTGGTGGTGGATATGGCCCAAGCACCCTTCTCAATTCTCAATGACCCGTTTCCTCGAATCTCGACGTTATGTCACCTAATAAGTGCCTGTAACCGAGCACTTTGGCATCGCGCGGCGTTGTAGTCGGCTTGGAATCGCCTTACGACCAACTAAAAAGCCTGCCCACTACGTAGCTTGGGCAGGATTTTGGCTCGGACACTTTTTTCACGATTGTGATTCTATAGATATTTGCTCGAAGTGAATTTTGTATTATGTACATTGTACAAAGTACATGAATTGCCAAGCGGAGTGAGCGGCGAAACGAAACTTTTATAATACTTACATTTTTAAACTCGTAATATCTTTGTAATAAAATGTCTGAATTAAATAATTTAAAAAGTTGCATAAAGCTATTGAAACAGTCTTGAATATGAAACAATTTATTTTGATTAGGATTAATACCAAGATACAAATTAAGATCCTTTTCCTGCGACGGTATTTCAATTATTTTTTAAGAATAAAAGAACAGTTATTACGGCTTAACTATAATAGTTAGATATATGCTGTCGCGACATTTTTTGTAAATTATGGTGTGTTCTATAAAGTCGTAGTACATTATTTTATTCCATCATCAATAGTTTTCGCAGCGCACGCGACGTAAGGAATTTTTCAGGTCTTTTTTTACACCTTATGTTACATTATTGGAGTTTTAGTAAGGATCCCTAATTTTTTTTTAAATATAATATAGCCTATGTTACTCGGGGATAATGTAGCTTTCCAAAGGTGAAAGAATTTTTGAAATCGGTCCAGTAGTTTCGGAGCCTATTCATTACAAACAAACAAACAAACAAACAAACAAACAAATCTTTCCTCTTTATAATATTAGTATAGATAATTAAAAGCATGTTTATGAAGTTCTTTTACATGATACCTTACATGATACGATTTACTCACTTTGAATTTTGAACCCATAGGTATTGTGTGAATCTAGGCCCTATTTTTTATGTTTTAAATAAAAATGTACGGTTTTCAGATTTATTCATGTATGTGTAGGTACTCTGAGACAATGCTTTTCGCCAAACAGAGTTATATGACAATGGGAAGTACCCTGTAGGTTTTGGTTTTTGTGAGTGTCGAATTTGCGGTTTTTACGATGCAAACGGCTCTAACTTTTATATACGATAACTGAAAAGCTTTTCTTAATTTTACACAACTGGAAGAGATCATAAATATACGTATATAATTTAAATTTCATCTCGATATCTTTACGCGTTCCCGAGATAAAGAGTCTTGACATACGGACAACAAAGTCATCCTATAAGGGTTCTAAAAAGCTTTATTATTATTTTTAACAAGCAATTACTGTATGCCCATTCCGTTACTACATTTTGAAGTCAGCTAAACAACTTAGCACTAAATAGGTATTGGATAAACATGATTAGGCTCTAACACGATTTTTAGAGTTCCGTACCTCAAACGGGAATAAACGGCACCCTTATAAGATCACTTTGTTGTCCGTCTGTCCGCACTATTAGTGCTGTGAAAGTTGCTGAAACTTACCTGATTTATAAGTGGTGAAACTATTCTCTCATCTTCAACCATTGTTTACCATAAGCAGGGAATCTTAAAAAAAGGTAGGTGTATGTATTATATACTAGTTTTTACCCGCGGCTTCGCCCGCATGATATTTTGATTTTTGACGCAATATCATTATAATTTATAGTCTTTGTGTTATTCTGATATATAAGCTATATTATTGCAAAGTTTCATCTCAATCCGTTCAGTAGTTTTTGCGTGAAAGAGTAACAAACATCCATCCATCCATCCTCACAAACTTTCGCGTTTATAATATTAGTAGGATACAGGGTTATTTCTAATCAATTAGCATCCTTTTAGGGGCTTATTCTGTACATCAAAATTAACAACTTTTGTTCTACAACTTTCGTCAAAACTAAAAAAAAGTCAGCTGTTTCATACATTTTGTCGCGGGTGAACGATATTTTTCCATGGAAAAACTAAATTTTTTTTTGAGTTTTGACAAAAGTCGCAGAACAAAAGTTGTTAGTTTTGATATACAGCATAAGCCCCTTAGAGGATGCCAATTGATTAGAAATAACCCTGTATATACCTATTTGTGTTATTATCGTCATACACAATTATGTATTACAATACCAAATATTAAGTTATTCATTGTATACCCATCGCTATAATATCCCTTCATACGTACTTTTGATTACCTTTTATTTTTGATTTATCGGTACCTACTTTAAGGTAGGTACCTACCGATAAAACAAAATCAGTTCATCCGTTTCGGAGCTACACCAAAATAGATACCTACAGGAACGCAAACACAGACCATTGACCTAGATCTAGAGATTTTTACTACGGAGACAGACTACTTTTACTAAGGAAACAAGAGAGAAATATTAGATGACCCGGTGAACTACGTATCACCTTTATCAATCTGTCATACTAATTTCGATGGCGTCTTGAGCCACGATACGACCAGCCCCCCGACCGCCTAAGCAATTGCAATCGTAACAGCAATCGTTTATGACTTCATTTTAGTCATTTGGCACCGCCTATGTGACGTTAGCCATCAAAGTTGTTCATTCAACGATTGCTTTCGCAATCCGCGCAAAGCAATTAATGACTAATGTCACATAGGCGGTGCCAGATGACTAAAATGAAGTCATAAACGATTGCTATTGCTTAGGCGGTCGGGGGGCAGGTGCACCAGGTGCAGCAACTTTTACATGTAGTAAGTATCATTTTGTATGGGAAAATTAGATTGATGTTTTTATTATTATATCGCAATTTTAATTTTTTTTTCACAAGGACCTTTTCCTGTCAGCACAAATACCCACAAAAAGAATTAGCGAAATCGGTCCAGCCGTTCGCGTGATGATTGACCAAGGAAATAGCGATTCATTAAAAGCAATAATGTCAAGTCGATGTTTTTGTACAATAGATACCTACACTACCTACAGATTTGACTTTCAAGTTTTCTGGAATGGGCTAAGACGTTTCTAGGGTGAGCAACTGAGCACCTCCCACTAGAATAGACCGCGTCACACAAGTTGGCGGGGATGAAGCTAGCCTACAAGCTGCACAATAAGCCCGATTACAGAGGCGCCAGCGTAAATTTAATAGCAACGTAAAAGCGTTCTCTCTATCGAATGCCTAACGTGAAAAAGAAATAGAACTATGCTATTTAGCTATTATAATTACGATGATAATATCCAATCGTGACTAAAGCTCACAGAAAGCCGCGCGTTGATTGGATATTGCGCAGCTTGTAGCTAACTTCATTTCCGCCAACTTGTGTGACGCGACCTGTAGGTACTCTAGCTTCACCCATGACACAGATCTAGTCGCGCGTCGAGGAGTAAAAATAATTGAAACACTTCTTCTTTTATGAAAAAATAGATAAATAGCAAGAATAGATAAGCACATACTTACCGCCAACAAGCGCGCTACCCGGTAGTACTCAACCAACTCTTGTATTTTAGCATAATTTACCTACCAGAGGTACAGAAAACTGGCCCCATTCGCCATTGATATGCAGATTAGTAAGTTCAGATAACAACAATCGGTAAAGACATCTACATAAAATTAACTAATTTGTTAAAGAAATTGCTAATTGAGGGGCAAGAGGGGCAATTTAGTCTCTGGTGTGAGTATTTCCAGCTAAAATTTATTTTAAAAACCAACATTACGATATCTAATTTTATATA
Source organism: Hypomecis punctinalis (assembly GCA_949316475.1). Classification (NCBI taxonomy): domain Eukaryota; kingdom Metazoa; phylum Arthropoda; class Insecta; order Lepidoptera; family Geometridae; genus Hypomecis; species Hypomecis punctinalis. Next base: position 1,638,866 of record OX438819.1, on the reverse strand, counting down.
TTAACACTTTACTCAAGTCGAAAGTTTTCGTGTGTGTTGCCAGTGATGACTTATGGCACAGAAACGTAGCCCAATGAGCCATGGAGAGGGCTATGCTCGCAATTACTCTGCGAGATTAGATCAGGAATGAGTAGAAGAACCAAGGTTAGCGACATAGCCCAGCGGATTGGCAGGTTGAAGTGGCAATGGGCAGGGCACATAGCGCGGATGATTGATGACCGATGGAGTCGAAAAGTTCTCGAGTGGCGACCACGCACCGGCAAGCGCAGCGTAAGACGTCCACCCACAATCTCGGGATTTTAAATAAAATACCTAGGTCAGATTTACCCCGCGATGCGCCAATTACAATTCCATTGAAATTTTTGTATAAAAAACAGGTTTTATTGATGAAGTAGGTGTTTTTGTACGCAATTAGTTATTAAAATTTGTGACATTATCAAAGACGGGTGCCCTGTCTTCAGAGCCTGTTTATTGATGTATGTACTAGCAATTTACCCGCGGCTTCGCCAGCGACATAATTTATGTTTATATCGTTACCTACCAAATTAATTTAGTACAATAATGTGTTGTCAAAAAATATGGTAACAAAAATATTAAGTGCGCCACAAAATATTAGCCCCAATTCAATGTGAAACGGTACACAAATATTGTAGCAAATAATCATTTCATACCCAAAAAACAGCCAATCTCAACTAATTTGATTCGTCATCGTTATCATCCGCAGCTTTCTTTGTCAAACTGTTGGGTATAGGCCTCTCTCTTGCAGTCCCATCTGCCTCGGCTCTTTGCTAGTCGTGCGGTATTGATGATATCGTCGAGATAGTCGACTTACCTTGCTGCCGCGCCGCACATAGCTGAGCGCTCTCACCTATTCAAGTACCCTAGTTGACCAGCTTGGTCACCACCGTCTTTCTTGGTCAAGAAGCGCTGGTCGAATTGGTTGCCACGCCATTGTGAACGATGTCATACGCAGGGCTTTTGCGACCGCCAATATCGCAGCCGTACTCGAACCGAATGGGTTTGTGCGTGGTGATGGCAAAAGGCCTGACGGTATGAAGCTGCTCCCATGGAAGTGTAGACGGCCCTTAGGATGGGACGCGACTTGCGTCGATACTTTGGCGCCGTCAGATCTTTCTGAGACTCAGAGTAGGGCTGGAGCGGTGGCCGATTCGGCGGAGCAGCACAAACGGCGCAAATATGCTAACCTCGGCAGTGGTTACATACTTGAGCCGTTTAAAATTGAGACATTGTGCGCGTGTTGGCCGGGAGCTCATCTTGTTTTCAAAAGTCTTTCTGAGCGCCTGGTGTACCCGCCGCGTGACCAAAATGCTGGTGTTTATTTGGCTCAACGTATAAGCAGCATTGCCAAGCTGATTGGCAATGCTGCCAGCATGCTGGGCACGCTGCTAACTGGCAGTGGGCTTAAGCATTAGGAATATTTTTAGACCTTCGAGGGTCTGTGGATGATCCAATTGCTTGTTGTGTAGTAGTAGTTTATGAAGTTTTACATTATAAGTATTGTATTTAGTGGTAGTTAATAAAGGCACTTGCTCTGTAAAAAAATCAAGTACATTGCACCTTGTTGTCACTGTTCAGACCTAACCCGCCATCAAAATACCTTACACTTATAAATGCTTTTGTTGATTAAGATAAGGTTAGAGTGTACCCGCCCATGGGTTCCCGCCTTGTCGTGGCGGGGGAACTTAGTAGCCGAGGCTTATGAGCGGCGCGGGAATCTCAGGTAGAGCCGCTTCTCTGGATTTCTTCTGAGACAGCTGAGAAGGCGGCGCTCGAGGTCTCCCGATTTATTTTGATCTTTTTGGTCTATAGCAGCTGAGAGGCTGGCCGGCAAGTTGCGTGCCTCATGAGGAGTGCCGCAACTGAGCCGGGCTGCACTTTTATCACTGTTTAATCCTAACCAAACCAACAGAAATTTATGTTCGTGTTAAAATCACAATTCAGAATCAAGGTTAGTAACCTTAGAGTCAAGACGCTCATACTCATGCCATACTACTTCTAAAAATCAAGTCGATCCGTTTTGTGATCGTTTCTTCGTATATTAGCATGGATTCTTTACTATAAAGGTAGAATAAAGAATTATGTTTAACCTCTAATGGTGGTAAGTATATTAAAAAATATTTTTAATGTCAGACAAAATGACGGCCCAGTATTAAACGTCATTGTAATATGTAGCATGGCAAAGGGAAAACTATTTTGTCCAATTTTAATGTCAGTTGTCATTGTCAATCCATAGTTTATTTCATCTTCGAGGAGCTATAATGGTGGAAAGACAATTTGTCCCATTGCTATGCTAAGAGAGACATTTATAAAAGTCTGCAGTCAATGTATGTCACGCTCTCATCTAATTACGTTTTGTCAATCCATTCAATTAGCCTCCAAAAAACTTGGTGTTCTCTCTAAGGTGAGACGGTATTTCACACCTGAGCAACTGCTTAGTCTTTATAAAGCACAAGTCAGGTCTTGCATGGAATACTGCTCTCACCTTTGGAATGGCTCTGCCAAATATCAACTGGAGGCTCTCGAGTCGATTGAGAGGCGAGCCAGGAGGCTGATTGACAACGACACCTTGACTAAGACGCAGCTGCAAAGTCTTGAGCATCGTCGCAAGGTGGCGTGTTTGTCGGCCTTTTACCGGATACACTTCGGAGAGTGCGCCCAGGAGTTGCACAATCTGGTCCCCCCTGCCCCTTTCTTCTATCGTGCGGCTAGACGGACGCGACCAAAGCCACCCTTTTATGGTGGACATTCCGCGCGTTAGAACCAAGCTTTTCGAATCCTCATTCCTCATACGAGCAGCCGGAATGTGGAATGCTTTGCCTGGGTCTGTCTTCCCGTTAAAGTACAACGTGAGTGTCTTCAGATCCCGAGTAAATAGGTATCTTCTAGGTAAGCGTGCTACACCCTAGACCGCACATCTGCTTAACATCAGGTAGTGTGTAGTCAAACGCGAACCTAATCGAAATAAAAAAAAAACCCAATTATAAACGCGCCATCGTAAATTTAATAGCAATGTAAAAAGTGTTCTCTCTATCGAATTCTTAAAGTGAAAAAGAAACAGAAATAGTCTAATTAGCTGTTATAATTACGATGGTGCCTTCAAAATTGGGCCTATTAGCGTCGTTGTGATACTTAGGTGACAGTTTCGCTAACGATAGTTTTTGTTTTATCCTACGGGAATTATGCAATTTTCGGGATAAAATGTAGCCTATGTTCTTTCTCAGGCTCTAGACTATATGTGTACCAAACATTAAAATCGGTTCAGTAGTTTTGGTGTGAAAGCGCGACAGACAGACATATAGAGTTACTTTCGCGTTTATAAATATAAATAAATAAATAAATTATAAATATAGTAAGGAAGTAAGGATTGTGTCTACAATATTTAGCGTTTTTTAAACTAGATATTTATTTGCGCAATTATAACTGGTTTCTTTTTTTTTGCACTTAGATTTTGTGCAAAAAAAGAACCATCGTGGCTTTACGTTGAACTGACAATAAGATTTTAATCAGCAGCCAAGGTACCGACTAGGTAGGTACTTGGTGAAAATCGAATTGTTGTCTACCAAGCATCAAACACTTTTAGTGGTACTAGCAATGACAGAGCAGTGTTGTCAACGTAACAAAATTAGTAAAATGGCACACGGGCGACCTCACCTACGACGCTTCTCTTTTTGCACCAAGTCCATAAAAATAATTTCCAGATTTTTCGTTCGTTGCTTTGGCCATAAGACGTCCTCAGCCTGGGGCTCCTCTATAGATCTTCAATAAGGCCGTTTGGAAGAGGCTTGCATCCAGCGCGACCCTGCGGTCTTAATGAAGTCGTCATTCCAGCTTGTGAGTGGGCGTCCTACGCTGCAATAGCCGATATGTTAATCACTTGACTACATTTCGTCCCCATTGGTCATCAGTCCTCCGTGTTATGTGCCTTCTGCCAATTCAACTTGCTAATCCGCTGGGCTATTTCGGTTAATTTGGATTTTCTATTGATCTCTTCATTACTATGAATGAATATACTTCTCCATAGCTTGTAAACTCTGGTCACACAGAGGCGGGAGCCGCGAGAAAGCGATCCGATAGCGGTCCGTACCATGTCACACGGGCTACCGCCCACAGCCCGCGGCGGGTAGGTGGCGAGAACACAGCAGCCGTGTGACACAAAAAGCGATTTAGTAATAATAATTAAAATATGTACCTAGTTATAAAGAACTCACGGCTTTGATTAAGTTCCTTGGCTATCTTTTCCCAAAGAATATCCATTTTTAAAGGGTTTTTATAATTCCTGTCATTAGTATGATATAGACATGGGTGTTGTCTGACTAATTTAATCAGTTTTTCTGTTCGATTCATAATTAAATAGCAACTATCGAATAATAAAGTTGTAAAAAAAATACAATTCGTGAGATCGGACCGCGACCGCTTCGCGATCGCTTTGCCCTGTATGACAGCCACAGATGAGGATGACAGCTTATACTGACTACCGTAGAATACAGCGCCCGCGCCGGCCGCCCGTCCCTCTCCCCGGCGCGTCCTTCCCGCGAAGCGATCTCCTGTTTGTCGTCCCGACCGTGTCGCGCGGGATCGCGCCGGATCGCGCCTGCTTGTTATGTGTGCTTGGTTGCATACAAATTCGAATATTACAAAAAATCCCGTCCCGGATCGCGATCGCTTTCTCGCACTTCCCGCCTCTGTGTGACGAGAGCTTTGGCTATAATATTGAACAATCATAAGGCCCATAGTGAGATAATTATATTTTCATTAAATAAGTACGACATATTAATTTAACATTTCCCACGACACATGATTGCCTCAATATACCTTACTTGTTTTAAAAATAAAGCATACGAACTAAAATTTAACACAATGATAAAATTTGCTAGTGCATCTAGCCAGTGACAAATCTGAGCGGTTTTGACTGCGTGTCCAAATATAGATATTTGAAGTCCTATTACCTAAATCCTATCCACCCATCCGTAATGGGACCTCAACTGCTGGTCATAGGCCTCTCCTAAATATATCCAATACGACATGTAGCGGCTTGCATCCAGCGCAAGCCTGCGGTCTTAATGAGTTCAACCCACAAGGTGGACGTCCTACGCTGTGCCTGCGTGGTCTCCACGTGCCGGCACGTGGCTCAAAATGTCATTGACTGTCTATGGTGCATTTGGAAGTTGTAGGTAGGGTGAAATGGCCAGTTCGCCGACCACCACCGGTTCACGACCACTTTTCCATAAAACCACTATAAATAGTTAAATAAAAGCGCGCCAAAGTTTGTTTTGGTTTTTGAACGATACTTTAGTATATCACTTCCCCTGCGCAACACTGTGATTTGTCTTCTGATACGTGATGCACTACAATGAGCCTATGAACCAGACCAATAGTGGACGTGTCGGAATTGGTTGAACAAATTTACGAAAAAAAATAGTGAGAGGACACTTTTTCAACCGCAAGTAAAACAAGTTTTTGTCGAGATTCACGCATCCAAATGTAGCTTGGAATGTTTAGGAAAACCCGTTTTTACCCCTAAAGGATCATTTTAATGTAAAATAAAATTAAAATAATAGGTGTTCGGCAAACTAACCTACTAAAATTGTGTATCATCATGTGTGCATCATTTCACGACCACATGGTCGGCAAATGACTGTTTCCCATCTATCTTGTTCATACATTTTCTAACTGATACTTCATGGTACGGCATTTTAGGCTTTGTCAGTTTGATCTTTAGGGCGTGGTTTATGTACACTTCAGAATACGACCAGCAAAATGTGTTGATTACCATTAAAATATAAAGCACTAGCTGCCCGTCCCGGCTTTGCCCGGGTATGATTGGCTATACATATACTTACCACGTAATGTAGGTATGCGCCACACACATGCTAGACATACCGGATGAACCATTATGATGAGTTAAAACCTACCCAAATCGCGAGAGTTTCCGTAGTCTTAAACTGTTCCAAGTTTATGAAAAAGAGATAGTAGGTATTGGCATATCTAAATAAAAGTGAGTTCGTATGTGTTGGGTGGCTGTACATAATATATAGCCCTGATTTCAGAAAATGACAATGATGAGAATGAAAGCGACGTTAAAATATTACAGACCCACAGTCTATACATTCTACCCATGTAAGTTAGTTTCTTGATCTTGTCTTCACTCGAGAACTTTGAAAAACATTGGACATCAGTTCTACTTCTACGAATTGTGTGCCCTACCTAAGGCCTCTTCAACTTGCTAACCCAAAGAGCTGTGATGGAAGGAATCGAAGCGCTGGCATCCAACGTGTTCCGGACGTCACGACCAGATCTTAGATTCACGTGAAGACCTTCGCTACACTTGCCAATACATTGTCTACATTCGAGAACTTTAAGGTCGACAATTCGTTTCACATACTATGTGTAGGGGCGTAGCTACCGCAGTATCAGCCGTGTCAATAATGCGGGGCTCCCGGGCTACAGGGGCTTTAACGTGTGTAAGCAAAACCTAGTAAAATGTTATCCACAATGTCACTTAATCTCGTGCTTCCCGAAAAAAAATCATCTCTTTTTTTCCCGGGTTAAGCATTCTCCCAAAAGTTGTCCTAAGAGGCAGAAATTTTATAACAACTGAAATCGTCTTCAGCTAGACTTACTTAGCTGATATAGGTAATTATATTCTATTCATTATCAATTATCAAATTCCTGAAAAAAAGGCAAGAAAAGTGTATATTTCATTTGAATTGTTTGGCTAGCTCAATTTCTAGGAGGAAGTGACAACTTATAAATAACCGTCTTACCACTAAAGTTTTAACAGTACAAATTGTACGGCTAAACAGTGTTTAAATCTTTTGCGGTAAGGCGGTATATATTTATTTCAATTTAATGCAAGCATATTTGTTTCTTCTGTGAGAAATGAGTGATTTGGGCTCCCCAACTATGTTTGATTCTGGGCTCCTCCAAGGCACGCTACGCCACTGCATACCTATTTACTACCAATAAAACATAAATCGACACACTAATGGCGGAGATATATAACTTTAGTGGTCTAGTGGTAGTAACGCCTGTCCTACAATCGTGAGGTGGTGGGTTCAAATCCCGATCCTGTATCAATGAGTTTCTTTGGAACTTATGTACGGAATTTCAAATCATTGGCTTTTCGGCGAAGGAAAATATTGTGTGGCAATCTGCACCAACCCACACTCGGCCCTGGCACTGGTGGTGGATATGGCCCAAGCACCCTTCTCAATTCTCAATGACCCGTTTCCTCGAATCTCGACGTTATGTCACCTAATAAGTGCCTGTAACCGAGCACTTTGGCATCGCGCGGCGTTGTAGTCGGCTTGGAATCGCCTTACGACCAACTAAAAAGCCTGCCCACTACGTAGCTTGGGCAGGATTTTGGCTCGGACACTTTTTTCACGATTGTGATTCTATAGATATTTGCTCGAAGTGAATTTTGTATTATGTACATTGTACAAAGTACATGAATTGCCAAGCGGAGTGAGCGGCGAAACGAAACTTTTATAATACTTACATTTTTAAACTCGTAATATCTTTGTAATAAAATGTCTGAATTAAATAATTTAAAAAGTTGCATAAAGCTATTGAAACAGTCTTGAATATGAAACAATTTATTTTGATTAGGATTAATACCAAGATACAAATTAAGATCCTTTTCCTGCGACGGTATTTCAATTATTTTTTAAGAATAAAAGAACAGTTATTACGGCTTAACTATAATAGTTAGATATATGCTGTCGCGACATTTTTTGTAAATTATGGTGTGTTCTATAAAGTCGTAGTACATTATTTTATTCCATCATCAATAGTTTTCGCAGCGCACGCGACGTAAGGAATTTTTCAGGTCTTTTTTTACACCTTATGTTACATTATTGGAGTTTTAGTAAGGATCCCTAATTTTTTTTTAAATATAATATAGCCTATGTTACTCGGGGATAATGTAGCTTTCCAAAGGTGAAAGAATTTTTGAAATCGGTCCAGTAGTTTCGGAGCCTATTCATTACAAACAAACAAACAAACAAACAAACAAACAAATCTTTCCTCTTTATAATATTAGTATAGATAAAACATAAATCGACACACTAATGGCGGAGATATATAACTTTAGTGGTCTAGTGGTAGTAACGCCTGTCCTACAATCGTGAGGTGGTGGGTTCAAATCCCGATCCTGTATCAATGAGTTTCTTTGGAACTTATGTACGGAATTTCAAATCATTGGCTTTTCGGCGAAGGAAAATATTGTGTGGCAATCTGCACCAACCCACACTCGGCCCTGGCACTGGTGGTGGATATGGCCCAAGCACCCTTCTCAATTCTCAATGACCCGTTTCCTCGAATCTCGACGTTATGTCACCTAATAAGTGCCTGTAACCGAGCACTTTGGCATCGCGCGGCGTTGTAGTCGGCTTGGAATCGCCTTACGACCAACTAAAAAGCCTGCCCACTACGTAGCTTGGGCAGGATTTTGGCTCGGACACTTTTTTCACGATTGTGATTCTATAGATATTTGCTCGAAGTGAATTTTGTATTATGTACATTGTACAAAGTACATGAATTGCCAAGCGGAGTGAGCGGCGAAACGAAACTTTTATAATACTTACATTTTTAAACTCGTAATATCTTTGTAATAAAATGTCTGAATTAAATAATTTAAAAAGTTGCATAAAGCTATTGAAACAGTCTTGAATATGAAACAATTTATTTTGATTAGGATTAATACCAAGATACAAATTAAGATCCTTTTCCTGCGACGGTATTTCAATTATTTTTTAAGAATAAAAGAACAGTTATTACGGCTTAACTATAATAGTTAGATATATGCTGTCGCGACATTTTTTGTAAATTATGGTGTGTTCTATAAAGTCGTAGTACATTATTTTATTCCATCATCAATAGTTTTCGCAGCGCACGCGACGTAAGGAATTTTTCAGGTCTTTTTTTACACCTTATGTTACATTATTGGAGTTTTAGTAAGGATCCCTAATTTTTTTTTAAATATAATATAGCCTATGTTACTCGGGGATAATGTAGCTTTCCAAAGGTGAAAGAATTTTTGAAATCGGTCCAGTAGTTTCGGAGCCTATTCATTACAAACAAACAAACAAACAAACAAACAAACAAATCTTTCCTCTTTATAATATTAGTATAGATTATTTCGGTGATCGACAATCGGTCAGCTAACGACCACGTATCTTATGCCAAAGAACTATTATTACTGAATAAGTGTGAATAGATGATAAATAAATATTATTAAAATAATTGAATAAATACGATTAGATAACTAAAATTAAATGTCATTCAAACATGATTATTTGATGCTGTTATTATTTACGACCCTAAGAACATGACCTAAAGCTCATTTTTCAATGGCTTTAGAGTGGACGTCAACTAACGAAAATGTCGGACGCAAACTGGCCACATGTGGTCGGCAACTAAAAAAATAGCACATTTTGATAAATCATTATTTATTTATTTAAGTATACATTGCCTTATAATGTCCAGTTACAGTCATAATTATGAAAATGTAACGTTATACACATTATAACCCTTGTTAATAGGGTATTGCAAATAGTACATTACAAGTTAGATATACTAAGTAAGTAAGTAAGTTCGTATAGGCCGGGTGGCTAGCCCTGGTGTCAGAGTTTTTAGGCCGCCTGAAGGCCTCTGACAAATAGATATACTAAAATATAAATACATAGTAATTTTGGAGATAGTTCTTAAATTAGGTACTTACAGATATATAATTATAAATGTTATGGTAATTCATACTCACTTACTAATATAAAATGCAAAAAAACTTACGTTTTTTCAATTATTTAAGGTTTTTTCTAAACTTCTGAGTATTATTTGATTTAGAACATTATCATTACAGTGAATAATGTCACTTCAAAGATTACTAGTCCACTAAGTGGTCGTGAACTGGCTGTTTCACTAAGCCAGAAAAAAACACATGGGAATTTCCAAAAACTAGAAGTAGCATTTGTTATATTATTATTTTTAGCAAATATACTAGGGATTTAGGAACTTAAGAAAATGGTGTCCATCATTATGAACAACTTTTACTATGGGGTCAAACTGAAATTCGAGAAAAAAAACTGCTGTTGCATACATTTTGTCGATTCCGAGTTGTAATTTTGTATGGAACAATTGGAATAGATGATTTTCTTCCCGAAGTTTTGGTTCAGGCTTAGTACAAGGCAAGCATTTAACCCTGTACATTTCACAAAAGTTACCCACACCTATTAAAACTAATAATACAAAATAGTGAGTAACGGCCGTAATGAGTGATCGATTAGGCCCCTTTACACCGAGAAACCAAGATTAAAACAAAAGATACAAAACAGAAGGTAGAGAATAAATGAGTGATTAGGTTGCGCGGGGTCGGATTTAGACGTGTCGAGGCCCCGGGGAAACAAATGGAAGGGCCTCCATTTGTTGCCCCGGTTCATGGTCTCCCGAATTCACAATCCCTTGGGGGGCGTACCAGCGCGGAGCCGTCTTCGCCAAATGTCACGCCTGTTCATCTGCTAGGTACATTAGGTACTTAAAATTATTTTATCATGTACTTTCTTTAGAGTAGCTATTGTAGAGGCCCCGGGCAGCCCGGTTGCCCACCCCCAAATCCGGCCCTGAGATAGCATGTGGTGGCTCAGTCGCTCGACAGTTTATATTATTTATTCGTTGTGGGTCCCCCCAAACGCTTAGGTTTGGCCGAAACTACTTAAACTCGTTAGAACCAAGCGTTTCGAATCCTCATTCCTCATACGAACAGCCGGAATGTGGAATGCTTTGCCTGGGTCTGTCTTTCCGTTAAAGTACAACGTGAGTGTCTTCAAATCCCGAGTAAATAGGTATCTTCTAGGTAAGCGTGCTACACCCTAGACCGCACATCTGCTTAACATCAGGCAGTGTGTAGTCAAACGCAAACCTATACGAAATAAAGAAATAAAGAAAGAAAAAGGCTTTTATACAGTTTCAACTATATAAATATATCTAACGATGCATGGAGAAACGATTCGTTCCACGTTTTTTCCTATCTTGTTAGGCACGATACCATATTTATCTTAATTCAGTGCTATATTTCACAATAGCTAAAAATCTCTGTATAGTGATCTTTGTAAAGTTCTTTTTTTTATTATTTCGGATAGGTTTGCGTTTGACTACACACTGCCTGATGTTAAGCAGATATGCGGTCTAGGTTTTAGCACGCTTACCTAAAAGATACTATTTACTCGAGATTTGAAGACACCTACATTGTACTTTGACGGAAAGACAGACTCAGACCAAACGTTCCACATTCTGGCAGTTCGTATGAGGAATGTGGACTCAAAACGCTTGGTTCTAACGCGTGGAAGAGAGTTCATGGAAGAATGGAGTCTACGTATAGTGCCCCGGCTGACACTGAACCAATCTACTTCAGATAAAAGTAATTAACTAATTTGATCCTGGTTTGACAATAGATAACATCTCTAGTAGGTAAAGACACTATTCTATCAATTTTCTGGATATATTTTATTGAAACAAACAATAAAGTTGAAACAAAGAAAATCTAGAACTAATCCGCAAAGTTATTTAACCTTATTTTTTGTTTTTAGGATAAGGGTAAGGTTTATTAAAACTTTCAGAAGATTATTTTTAAAAAAGCTCTAAAGAACCACCTCTAATAACAGCAGCTTCAAAAAAAAGCACCCTGACTATTTCAACAAAGCGTCTGATAAATCGCACAAAATTAGATCACAATATAGACATAAACTCTTAGAACCAAAGTCTAACTTAGCAATGCATAGTTCTAGCCCAAAATCTATGGCTATAAAATATGAAATAAATTGATAAACAATCTAAAAGATATCGAAGGAGAAAACTGTTTCATAAAACAACTAAAAATAATCCTTTTACCGAAATGCTATTACACATTAGACGAATTTTTTAACGATAATCTAGAAAACATAATAATAAATCATTCAAATACAAATAATAAAATTGCCATACCCTTATAGGGTTATATACATGTATCTTTATACAAAACATGTTAACTAAGAACCCCATGTAAATTTCGTATGTTACAATAAATGATTTGACTTTGACTTTGAATCGAATCAAAATGGTTATTTTCCATTAATTATAATTTACTACAAGTAGTATGTAATGGCAGAAGGTAAGTAAGTATAATGTACAAAGGAATGAGAAAATAGAAACTAAGACAATAAATGTTATCAGGTAATAAAGATTAACTCTGATTAAACTGGGTAGGAAAACACTAAACCACGATATAATTATTTTTGAATATCTTATTGATAGCCCAGGTTAATTACGCATTATCGACTTAGCAAACAATTCAGGATTTCGTTTATCTATTATGGATAAATGCAGTGGCCTCATCAATATCTACTCATAAATCTTTTTAATTTCTTTAGTACCGTTATCAAACAAAGAAAACCATGTAGCATAACAAACATAAATTTTATTGTTTTAACTTTATCAGAACTGAATCTCTCAAAACTTTTTACATCTTAACATCACACTGAAACGAGAACCTTTTTATTCTCTTTTGTACGTCCCTCTATCATAAAATTCACTGTTTCCAACTACTTTCGTAGAATTTAAGTCTGAAAGAAATCAGTCATCAGACTAGACGTCTAGAGATATCTTAGACTAGAGTATAAAAATATCAAACGAATCACTCTCGTTCTACTTCACTGTTACGTTATCATCTTAATTTTTGCATCTTCATCTTCATTGACCCTTTCTTTGAAAGACCCATAGTTGAAATAATCCTCGATCTCTTGTAAGGTCCTGTCTTTCGTCTCCGGAAGCATAAAGTATAGGATCAGTAGACTAATTCCCATTAAGGATCCATACAAAGCAAACGTACCATATACCTTTATGTTTATTAGTAAATGAGGGGTCAATTGAAGCCCCAACATAACCCCTAAACACATAATGATTCCAGATACGGCAGAGCCTACTCCTCTATGTGCCAAAGGATATAACTCTCCTAATAAAGCTAAAGGTATCGGAGTACAGCCCAAATTGGCTAAAATAAAGTACAAAATAAACAGAACAATGGGTACTGTTGTGTCTTTGGGGATTATGTCTCTAGTACCTAAGAAAATATAAGTGCAAACGGTCATAAGGACAATGAAGCCTGAGAAACCGGTCGAGAAGAGAAGAGTCCGTCTCTTCATCATTCTGATGAGCACTGAAGAGAACGTGGCACTAGCGACGATGATCAGATCAATGCACAAAGTAAAGTAAAAGGACTGCGCTTTGCTACCAGTTATTTCTTCAATAATTTGCAACGCATACGCTGGGAAAATGTGCCTCCCACAAAACTCTAATAAAACCGTCGCAAATAAAATAATGATAAAAGGTTTGAGAAAATCTTTCTGCGTAAATTTCTTCAGAAATGCCATCACTTTTTCTGAAAACGTCGAATCGTCCGGAGAGCTATTGATTCTGTTCATCTGAGCTTGTATCAGATCATCCAGCTCTTTAAAGGAGGTGTCATCTTTGCCCCTGAGCCAGTAGAAGGCCGCTTCGCATTTTTCGAACTCTTGCCTGCCAGCAAGCCAATATGGACTTTCCGGCCAAGTCAAGATGATCAAAATGGCAACAACATGAGGTATTACGGCACATAATGCGACGGTTCTATAGGTGAAGTAATTTCCGAGGATATGGACTATCATTCCTCCGAAGCAAACAGCTGCAGTCTTGAGGTTTAGGAACATCCCTCTGTATTTTGGGCTGGTGTACTCTCCGATAGCGATAGCTCCTAAGGAAACAGTGGCGCCAGCTGTGAAGCCTCCGAGGAATCTGCCAGCCATCAGCATGGGGACGTTGACTGCGTAGAAAACAAGGATCCAGCCGATGAGACCGGGAATGATAACGAGACCATGAGCAATTTTTCTTCCAAAGAGGTCCATGAAAAGCGACGAAATGAAGAAGCCCGGTATCCCTGCCGGACCCACGATTGATGCTGGAAAAAAAAACAGGACATTTATAATCAAAACGGTATGTCAATCATATTAGTACTTAGATGTACGTATGTATATTCCCAAATAGACTACACGAAACCTTATTGGACTAACTTCCGCTATTAAGCACTGTACTGTACTGTACTGTACCAGCCTTTTTTAATAGTCCACTGCAGGACATAGGCCTACCCACGAAGGGTGATTGGGCCATATCCACCACGCTGGCCCAGTGCGGGTTGGTGGATTCACATACGCCATCGAATTTCTTCTACGGACGTATGCAGGTTGCCTCACGATGTTTTCCTTCACCGAAAAGCCAATGATGTGAAATTCCGTACATAAGTTCCAAAGAAACTCATTGGTACGGGATCGGGATTTGAACCCACGACCTCACGATTGCAGGTCGGGTGGTCGGTATTAAGCACAATAAGCCTGTATTCTTTACAAGAAGTATTAGGAGATAGGCGTAGACAAATGTGTGACGACATAGATTTTTAGTAATATTTCTGAACATCTGAGAATTCGTAGACTTACAAATTCCCATTACGACGTTTCTCTTTGTAGTTTAAAGCTGTTAGTAATAATTTATTACTTTATAACAATATGCATATATTTTCTTAAAGACGAGGGTGACTTGAACCGAGAAGTTTCGAATTGAAAATTCCATGGGACTTAAAAGTCATGACACTGTTTGTAAGAGCCGTCTCTACTACTAGCACTGAGGTTTTTACAATTAAAAGATCCTCCAATGGAACAGCCTGTCCAGTATTAGTTTTGCCATCGAGCCATAGGTTTTTATTTTTTACTTACAAAGGTAAGAGGCTGTAGTGAGATCAGCCTGGATGGAAGAGCGAGGGTCGGCGAGAGCCGGCATCAGCACCGTGGTGAAGCTGAGCAGCATGCCTTGCCCCAGCATGTTGATCAGAATTGCTGACACCGTCCATGACTGGAACAGACATCCATAGTTGAACTCAAATCAAATAACATCAGAATTTACAAACGAGTTGAGAGAAAGGATATGAATACTAACGTTAGTAAGGAAAACCTGGCTGTTAAAGAATAAAATCTACTTACTCAATAAAATAAACAAATATTGATTTTTGTCCATATGATTGTCTAATATTGAATTTAATTTTAACTTAATTGAATTATTATTTAACGTAGCTTTTAATTATTATTATTTAACGTAGCTTTTAATATTACTGTAACGCTGCATGCGGGCGCAGTAACTACGGGGAGTTCTTTACACACAGAGCGCGAGTATTAACTATGCCTTAAGCTGTAGTTTTATGACGTTTGCCTGATCGCTCTTTTTTACGTTCTATTATGTTAGTTTTTTTTTAGTGTTTTAAATCAATCAATCATTTATTTTTGACACATAATTATGAACTAGTCTAAGACTGTGTTTCAGGAGCCAATGATTTTTCTATAGTAACAATTTTATACATTATGTCAAAATGAATCGTGTTTTTACTTAATTTTTAAAACAATTTTGTAATATAAAAAAAATAATAATTAATTTTGAAAAACAGAAAAAAAATATAATCTAGTTAATCGAAATCTCAGATATTATTTAACAATATTAAATCAATCTACTACAGATACTTAATCATTTTCTAAAGTTGCCAAAATAAAACAAAAGTGAGTAATAACAAAATTGAGGTACCTACCTTGATACTAACATAATTTATCTTAATAACTTACCAAATGTTATTATTATTTATCACATTTACAATATAATTAAATTTTTACGCAAACTGTTAAATACTATATTTGCTAGATAAATCAGATGTACAAACTTTCAAGCAAAACTTTGACTCATCATCAATCAGTACTTTGATAGTCGAACTTATTTAACCACGCTAGTATTACTTTTTTAAATTCCCTATTACTGTATTGTTTTGTGTGACAATCGTTATTCAGTTTAGTATAGAGACGCGCAGCGCAGCAGTATTGATATACTTTTTCTGAGAAAATCTGTTTTAGATCGCGTAATTGGAAAGAGCTCACGTCTTTTGTTTTGTAAAAGAGGCAATTTCGGTACTGTATTTCTGTTATATCTCCTCAAACACTCGTAAATGAATAAGTTCCTAACACTGAGAACACCAGCCTTATCATCATCTGTACCTAGTAGGGTATCTAAAAGGTAGGTGTAGAAGCACTTTCAGAATCGCACGCTGTGCACGCTCTGCATGTATGAGGTGCGTCTTGGCTGCTGTGCCCCATGCACAGATGCAATATCTGACAATGCATTCACACAAGGCCTTATATGTATTTAGTAATAATTTTGGTTCTGCTACTGTTCTCAGTGCTTTGAATATATACATCAGTTTTCTAATTCTTAATTTTAATTCATTAATGTGTATAATCCACCGTAATTTGTCATCAATATGAACCCCAAGGTATTTTATTGACTCGACTCTGGACAATTCAGTGCCAGAGCAATGTGTAGGTTGAGGGCTACGATTACAAGGATATGTGTATTTTCACACTTGTTTATCTTATCTCCTTGCTTTCCTAAAGACTTTGTGCTATAACACACATACTTGTCTTTCCGATGTTTAATGACAACAGATTATCCTCTAGCCACTTAGTTATTACCGAAAGGCAACTTTCAGCTAGTTTTGTAACCTTTGGCTATGTCTTGTCGTGGAGAATCAAAACCGTATCGTCAGCAAACATCAGCAGGTCCAGCCCAATTAGTGCGGTACTGCAAAGATCGTTAATATATATGAGAAATAACAAAGGTCCCAGTGTGCTACCTTGTGGTACGCCATAAGCGCAATTTGAATTGTTGTTCTCATAACCATCTATTCGCAATTTTTGAGTTCTTCCAAAAAGGTAGTCACTGAACTAATTTAGTGCCATGCCTCTGATTCCTATGTTTTCTAGTTTAACTAATAGAATAGGAATGGACATCGTATCAAATGCCTTTTGTAAATCTAAAAAAAATCTAATGCATTTGTTACCATTATCTAAGTAATCTTTGTGATAAGCATTTCAAAAATATGAAGCGAACGCAGGATTCGAACCATGCCCCTTCGGATCACTAGCCCGACGCTCTAACCACTGAGCTAGCTCGCCTCCTACGCAGGCTTCAAATTTCTGAAGTGACGCGTATTGCCAAACTGCATACTGACCCAGACATAGTCTGTACTGAACTACGTCGTGCTCATTGAAATCACAAACAAATTGAAGCAAAGTACATACGAGCTCAGAGCAATCTGAGATGGTATGCATTTTGCTCGCTTGTATGTTAAGCAAACTGTGACACGCTTATAACTAACTTTAAATATCTATACAACGTGGTTCATAATTTCTCGTAATTTTTGTTATGCTGTTGCGGTTGTTATACCTATCTATGAAACTAAACAAAAAACATACATATTGTGAGTTCATTTAAGTTTTAAATATAGAAAACTGTGTAAGTATGACTAAAAATAATTGATTATTAATTTGAACTGTAACAACTACATAATTATACAGTATGTTAAAAAAACTACACCTATACATATATGTTTTTCCAATTACTGAATTTATTAATTTTTCAAAAGAAAAATGTATGTACTGACACGATACATTGTACCTATTTGTAATTTCGGTGTAGGTAATAATCCAATTAAGTCGATATGGTAAGTGATTGATAACAAAGTCAATTAATGAATCAAAATAAAAACCCTAATAGCAAGAGATAGCGGCACAACACGCCTTTTGTCGAAAATTATATATAATAGCACAAATATAAAAACGGCAAAATAAAGAGAAACTAAAACTGACTTGGCAAATAACTAATTTTTGAAAAAAGAAATGGTAAAACCGACTTCCATCCTCAGCCGATTTCGATAAAATATAAATTAATAAATGGGACCACCTCGGAAGTAGGTGTGCGCTTTTGAACTAAAAATTTGATTTGTTTCACAGTTGGCGAAAATATCGATAAACATACACATTTTTTTTGTGTACCGAATAATACTGATCTTGTAAAGTCTAAAAGTGTGCTTATTTATTTATAGTAAAAAAATAATTAATTAGAACTTTTAAAAATTGTAACCAGACGATTCCAAGTACCTGTATTGTGTCCACGGAATAGAGAAATTTTGACTTTGACTTTGAAAAAAATAACAGGTTGGAAGTCTTAGAAGACAATGCTGGCATGATAGCGCGCCGCGCGGGTATAAAAGAGGTAAAACATGTTTGCATTCGCATCAATTTTGCTCTAAATTATCGATACCATAATATCGTCTGGACTCGTATGTATTTTGCTCTAGTATTTTAAGCAAAATGTATTTTGATTCAGACACTCTAATAGGTATACAGTTTGCTCTACAACTACAAAGGCAAACTGCGATCGAACTCAGAGCAACCCCAGTCTGGGTCAGTATACAGTTTGGCAATGCCGGGGCACTATGGCCTATGGCTTTTGAGAGTCATTGCTACATTTCTGACTTCGACAGGGTCATTGGGGAACAAGGACATAGATTTAAGGGGACCATTAGTAGTTTTAGCCATGGAAGCTAATTTAGATTCGGTAGTACACATTTTCTCTAGTGTAGAATTTGCCAGCGTTTTACCTATACACGTGAAATATGTATTAACCTCGCTAAGTACTTCAATGGGATTCTCTTTATGTTTAATAAATTAAGAGATGCTGTTTTTGTTTGATCAATATTACAAACATCTTTAATAATTTTGCAAGTTTCTTTAACATTATTTTTGTTAGTTTCTAATTTGTAGGTATGATGTTCTTTTTTTAGATCTTTAATTATTTTGTTGCATATCTTTCTGCATCTTGCATATTTTTCCATATTTTGTTTTGTTTTCAGGTGCTTTTTTAGCTTCAGCATGTAATTTGTCTCTTTTTCTAATGCTAAAACGTAGTAAGATACGTTTTTGGTGATCCAAGGTTTCAGAGGTTGATTCTTTCGAGTTACCGTTTTTAATTGTGTATTTTCTTCAATAATTTTAATAATTTTATTTGTAAATATTTTTGCCGCAGCATTCAAATCATTTTTTATCGCATACAAATCTTGCCAGGATTCTTTTAACAAACATTCTTCTATGTTTTTATCATCCAGAATAACTTTTGTAAACTTGGATTTATTTTTAGAAATTTTTGCATATTCAATGTACAGTAAAATAGGCCAGTGGTCTGTTACACACTGCTCAAATACAAATGTTATCCTTTGATCCGTTGACACATTTTACCATGAAGACTCGTGGTTACACCGCTTTGTTACACCAGTGTGACTACGAGGAAACTTTTTTCCTCGTGGTTACACCGACTGGTGTAACCACGAGTAAACTAATAAAACGTAGGACTCGTGGTCACACTGCTAGTGTAGGGAAATAAAAAAAATCTGTAGGTACTATATAAGATGACCTTGTAAACCAAAAAATGGAGAATTAGGTTTGTACCGTTTTAATTCTGGTTAATATTCAATCGGTTTCAAGCCTTGGATGTAGGATTTGGCTTATACTTACATGTAGGTAAGTCTACCCTTTAAGTAAATAAGTTCGTATAAGCCGGGTGGCTAGCCCTGGTGTCAGAGTTTTTAGGCCGCCTGAAGGCCTCTGACATGGCTAAACGGTTAAAACAACCGGGACTTACAATTTAACGTGTCATCCGAGCCACGGTAGCGCTCAGTTGGAAAATGCCACCCGCGGTCACCCATCCAAATACTGACCGAGCGGAACGTTGCTTAGTTACAGTCTACCCTTTATACTACGGACATAGCAGTAAAATATTTTTAAATAACAATATGCAACATTTTATCGATTCGTTCAATGGCGTTTCGTTTATACAGCTGTCATCTGAAATGTGTATATTTATCGTATGAAATAGATCTTGTTGAGCTCTATCACTTTTGTGAAGACAGCAATGGTCTAAAATCCATAGTTACGGAGATAAACAACTTTAAAGTTTGACAGCTGTCATCCGAAATGTAGATCTTGTTGAGCTCTATCACTTTTGTGAAGACAGCAATGGTCTAAAATTGATAGTTACAGAGATAAACAACATTTTGAAGTTTGACAGCTGTCATCCGAAATGTACATCTTGTTGAGCTCTATCACTTTTGTGAAGACAGCAATGGTCTAAAATCCATAGTTACGGAGATAAACAACTTTAAAGTTTGACAGCTGTCATCCGAAATGTAGATCTTGTTGAGCTCTATCACTTTTGTGAAGACAGCAATGGTCTAAAATCGATAGTTACAGAGATAAACAACTTTAAAGTTTGACAGCTGTCATGCTACTTTAGTATGAATTCTAGAATATGACAGCTGTCACTTTGACACATGTCTTTTTTGAAACGTAAAATTATAATTATTTTTACCATTTGTTGTTGGTCACTTAGTTTTCTTTGAAAAGGAGCTAAAACACTAAAAATTACTTTACGACTTTGTTATACATAGTGGATATATTTTATTTTCCATGACATTACTAAACAGTTTGCAACAACATATCTTGACCTCAATCATATTTTCAACTATCCCACACATCACTACTGACCTAATATTTAGTCAAGCACGATCCTTTTAGAGTAGTGTAACCACGAGGAAAAAAGTTTCCTTGTAGTCACACTGGTGTAACAAAGCGGTGTAACCACGAGTCTGGACCCGAAATTATCAAGGCACGTATTAATAGTCTAGTAGGCCTATTAATAACATTCCTTAGTCAGTGTAGAGTCATTTAGTTTAGATAGTATTCAATGTTATATGTTACGTTACAGGCCAAAGTATCGATATTAATGTCACCGGTTAAAATCACGTTTTTCCAGAGAATGTCATTTAGATCTTTATCAAGAGACTCTAGATATAGTTTTGAGTTATTTTAGTACGGTGGTCTATATGTACAAACGGAATGCTCAGGTGCAACAGAAACTACCAAGCAATTACCTTCAATAATTTCTTGTAAGTTTCAATAGTTTTTGGTGACTTTGTAGAGATTGTGTGCAATAAAGTGCAAAAATTAATAATCGGCGTTTTAACTGATTATCCAAGATCCCGTCTCGTAACATTACTATATTGCATGTCTGTTAAGACAAAACTGTATTCATTACAAATTTTGAATATCTTATTGCACCCAGTTATAAGAATTGCGACTCCATTGGCATCGAAACATTGGGAAAATGATCTGTAACACCATGATACAATCATAATATTTATTTAATTAAGTACCTGTACGTTCACAGAAGAAATTCGTGAATTTTGTGAATACTTATTGTGTCAGTCAGTTGCGTAGTCAGGATGATGAATATAGCCAGTCACCATTCGTGGATAGGTTTATTTTCAGCAATGATTAATTATTATTAAAGGGCTGATATCGTACCGTATAATTTTTTTCACAAGTTGAAGTTATCGAACTGATTGAAAACGAACTGGATCGATAAATAATACCTAATTTTATTACAAATCTGTCATGTTTTGTTATTTCAATATATAAGTTATGTTATTTCAATATGTAATATTATCTAATAATATTACAAATCTGTCATGTTTTGTTATTTCAATTTTACGGTAGTAACACGAGTATTTTTTTTTTTACTGTTCTAACAACTTTCAACTGTAGTAGTAAGACGAGTAATTCGTTTACCGTTCTTACTACTGGTAGTAAGAATGGTAGTAACACTGGGAACAAACCAATTATTTAAAATCTGACAGTTTGTCAAAAATCAAAATTTCTAAGGTTGTGTGTGTGTTAAGGTTTAAGTAAACGTTTTTGAATGTATTGTTTAAAATAAACCAAGACATTAAAAGAGTGATTAAGAGATTAGACTACAGAAGTATCCAGCAAGCACCCAATCCAGATGCAAGCCGTCTTCAAAAGCCTCCAGAATTTAATAAATTACCTGTTTAAAAGCAGGGGACACCATCTCTACTCCTATTCAGATCCGTGTACTCCACACCATCGTCGTCCAAAGACTGACTTCCTGTAATCCGATAGACCTGATATCGCTGATAGATTGCTACAGCGACCGTCAGTTGCATCTTTATTGGCGCAATAATTATAAAGATAACTCTCTAATCACACCGAGAAATAGGAATATTTTTCAGCAGAACAGCGGCTAGCTCGCGTAGGTACATGCTTTTTGTTTGCGATGGTTGAAGGGATAAGAGACATATTAGAAAAATGTAAGTAAGTATGGACTTGGGCCATGACCTTGAACTGTATCTAAATATGTTTTTTTTTATTGGAAAATTATTAACAAAGGGCACAGACCCTGAAGTCTGTGTCTGTGTCTTTGTTAACTAAAATGTACAATTATTTGATTTTATTGTAGTTTATTGAATCAGGCGTTATTTTGCGGAAGTTCATCTTCAAATCCTTGTTTTGAGAATCTCTTGGTTGCCTGGAAGAAATCGCTTAAAGCGATAAGGCCGCCAGTTAGAAACCTATAAATTGTACTGTTTTGTCCCTGTAATTTATTTTTTATGTAATGTGGTTGTCTAATAAAGTGTTATTGTTTGTTTGTTTTGAATAAATACTTAGTGTATTTCCGCTCTGTCTTAGGCATACAAGTTAAGGGTACCATTCAACAAACCAAATTAAATCACAAGCAAAATTAGTAAATAATCATCAAACTGTATCATGCTTCGGCTATAGTTAGGTTAAGGTTAGGTCAGGAAAAAAAGGTTAGGTACATTTTTAAACATTTTTTAAGCGTTTTTTTTATAGCTAGGGGAAATCTTAAACTAACCTATCTTTTTTTTGCTGACCTAACCTTAACCTAACTATAGCCGAAGCATGATACAGTTTGATGATTATTTACTAATTTTGCTTGTGATTTAATTTGGTTTGTAGAATGGTACCCTTAACTTATATGCCTACGACAGAGCGGAAGTACACTAAGTATTTATTCAAAACAAGGATTTGATTTTATTGTACAAAAAATAGTTAGTACCTACAATAGAGATGGGTTAGTTTAAATCTTAGCCTAAGTAAACCCTTTCCAGACGGATGAAATCCAGCGTCCCAACAGTGGTGACCTTGCTTGTTGCCATCCATGTAGACTGCAGATTTAATCCAAATTATAACATGACCTTCATCGTCCTTGGTGGACGGGCGCGTGTTTCCATTAGCAGGCGCGGTTGGAACGCACTGATTACATCTGTGTAGCCGGCAGTGATTACATCCAGCCAAGGACGCTGGCGCTGTGACAGGCAGCGAGTGCGTGGCGAATGCGCACGTATGCGAGAGTGCAAAATGTCGTCCGAGGCCCAGATCCAAAAGTTTGTAAGGAATAAGTTTGAATGGCTGAGAATCGATCGTTCTTTTAAACGATGCTTCATCCACTTTCTCGTTTTTTTGGTTTTTCGTCGTAAATTGTGGACAAAACTGCTAAAGCAAGGCCCACTTTTTGAAAATTCGACAATGTTGGAATCATTTCACAGTACGATAAGTTGTCAAATTATATCAAGAAAATTAAATATTTCAAGGTGAAAAATGTTCTTGTAAGCTATTTAATCGCGCAAAAATAACAAGATAAATACAAATAGAATTAAAAAATACCAACGTTTCCGTTGATGAAATAGTACCTTTGTACCATGAATTTTAATATTTTTGTTGATTATTGTATATCTAATACAAAAACCGGATAAGTGATCAATCAACCGAAATCGAGACTTACAATATTTTGACGAGGAAATGAAAAAGATAAATTAACTGAATACAAGATCAGTCTGTCAGTAGTTTTCAAGTGAGATTTTGGGAGTGTAGTGTTTTATAATTCTATTTGAAATTGAAATTAATTGAAAATAATGAATTTAATATAAATTTTTATACATGGTTTTAAAAAAGTTTGTAATAAAAAAAGTCAGTGTTTAAATTGTTTTTAGATTTTTAGTTCCGTACCTCAAAAGAAAAAACGGAACCCTTATAGGATCACTTTGTTGTCCGTCTGTCCGTCTGTCCGTCTGTCCGTCTGTCCGTCTGTCCGTCTGTCCGTCTGTCCGTCTGTCCGTCTGTCCGTCTGTCCGTCTGTCCGTCTGTGTGTATGTCAAGACTCTTTATCTCGGGTCCGTAAAGATATCGAGTTGAAATTTAAACTGTATACGTATATCTATGGTATCTTGCAGTTGTGTAAAAGAATAACTTCTCCGTTATCATTTAAAAAAGTTAGAGCCGTTTATGTCGAAAAAAACCGCATATTTTGATACTCACAAAAATCAAATCTATTTTTAATTTAAATCACAAAAAAATAGGGCCTCAAAATTCACAAAATATGGGTTCAAAATTCAAAGTGAATAAATCGTATCATGTAAGGTATCATATAAAAGAACTTCATTAGCACATGCTAAACCAGGTTTTTAATTATTTTAACAATGTGTAATTTTAGACGTATGACGAGAAAAGTGAAAAAAAAAAACTTTTTTGTCGATGGTTATAGTACCTATAGAAATTTTAACAACTTACTTCCCAATTTTGTGAAATTATATAGCTGCAAAGTTTTATTTGTAACGTCCCAATTACATTTTGCAACAATGTTAATTATTTACATTTAGGTATGTTTGGAAAGCTATATCGCTGCAAAGTTGAAATGTAGACTTTCATGCGAAATATAACAGTAACATAACTAAATAACTTTTATTAAGTTTTAACCTAACAATAACAACTTTGTTACAGGAACATGTCAGTTAATGTTCCTGCAACATGATGTTTAAAATTTGCAAATGTGCCATATACAAACTTACTACAACTTATTACAAGTTTCATGCTTAGTGGGTTAGTTCAGTGTCTCAAGTCAAAAATGTTCATCAATGTAAGTTACTAGTAATGACTTTTGAAACGTAGTCTTTGAGCTTTGTAACTAAGCTAAGCTCAAAATAGCCTACCAAGCATGGAAATAATAATATTTGGGATCCCTTTTCTTGATCAAATGTTAATATTTTTTTTACAGTTAATATGAATGACAATGAGTCTTCTTAAATAAATAAAATTGTAATTGATTGAGAAACAATGATGTTCAAAGGGTGAAATAAATATTATAAAATTATAGCATATTGAATCCAGATTCTTTTTGGGTTATAAATTATTTGTTCCTGTAGGTATAATTATCACGATAGTAAAATATTGCGCATCGATATTATGATGATGAGGTCATAAAGAAATTGATACATTTATTTACCAAAGTATTGATATCCCATCACTATTTTTAATGTCAACGCGTACGTCAATGTGTTATACCGCTAAAAATAAAGCTTTTTAGGTTACAACCGTACTATAAGTACAATCTTACAAATACCTATACTTATTCGGATAAAACTTCATTACCCCGCAAACTTCTTTTACACCCCCAAGCGGCGGCTTCACCGGTTCCCATACAAAACGGCCTTTAGAGCCTGTCTATTTAGAACAGAAAAAATCCCAAGGCGTTAATGCCACGAGCAAACCGGCGCGCGGCGCGGTGGCGGCGGCGACCCGCATGCAGGACCCGATTACGAGTGTGACGCATGTGCCATTTCTGAATAATAGTATTTAAGATCGATAAGATTTTTCGATAGATCGATAAGGTTTATTTTTAGAAGATTTTAGGTGCATTGCGTGAATATCCACGAGCAAACAGTTAGTTTATTTCCAATAAGGCCGGTTGGAAGCGACCTGCGATCTTTATTATATCGTCAGTCCACCTAGTCGGTGGACGTCCTACGCTGCGCTTGCTGAACCGTGGTCTTTCACCAATCACAAATCTTAAACGGGCTTTGTGATTTTGATGACTAGTTCGCAGCCGCGCCCGCACACTGTCCGCTGCTGTCTATCGGCCGCTTATGCATATATCAGCCATTGCCTCCTCGATCATAATTATCATAATAATTATTGGCATTATTTTGAACTAGTTTTTACCCGCGGCTTCGCCCGCATGATATTTCGATTTTTGTCCTATCCCATGGGAACCCTTTATTTATCTGTAATAAAACGTATACTATGTCACTTTCCGTCTTTCAAACCCGAGGCCCTACCTTATCACCCTTAATAAAGGAGGTGGAAAATCCAAAAAATAAAACCAAAAACAATTTGACGGTTGTTCGATTCGAGAGTTGATTTTTTTTTACATTTCTTGAAGCGCACTCTAAAATAGCTTCTCAGAGTTTTCACTCATCGTTATATTATGAAATATTTACGCAATACTATTATTTTTTCATCAAAGTTTCATCTCAATACGTTCAGTAGTTTTTGCGTGAAATAGTAACAAACATCCATCCATCCATCCATTCTCACAAACTCACAAACTTTCGCGTTTATAATATTAGTAGGATTAAAACAATTGTTTTTGATGTGATAGCTACAAGCACTTATCTTTTAATCGTAATATTGCCCCCGATAACGTTACCTCCTAGGACGCGGCTTCAGAAAACATTTCCTGTGATTACCATGATGTGTATAAGTGATTAAGGTTAATAACCACTAGATTTTCCTATGTTTATTTGTTTCTCTTGGAATAGCTGACATCGAAGTTTACTGTATCTTAGATTAGATACATCTAGTAAATTATAGTTAGGTACTAATTCTATACCATGTTGAGGAAAAAATACTATATTAAGTACACTATTTTTTTTCTCCTAAACCTGTCGTGTTGGTTTTGGATAGAGTCTAAGCTGACTTTTAGAGAAACGTAATCCTGCTTGATGGGCTCTAGGTTTATTTCACTTTGAGTCTTATGGGTGTTTTCTTTAAAGTTTTTATTTCGCTACTTAGATTGCTCATCATTTGCGAGATTTCATTAATTCGCTGATTTGGCTCTCTCATCTCGAAGCTTAGCCAGTCTCTTACGGCTTTTGTTTCCGTGAGACTAGCCGATATATATTATCAGCTCTAGCAAGTGAAATTTCTTAATTTATATTACACTATGAGTCTAATAAGCAAGTAGTAGTCAAACGAGCTATGAAGAGGGCTATGCTCGGAATCATTTAGAAATAAGATATATAGCTGATATACATATAGACTACGTATAGGCCGCGCCACATAAGTTGGAGGATGTGAAGTTAGCTACAACAATAATTAATAAATAAAATAAAAATGCTCAGCGTAGAATTTCCACCAACAATATGGACCTGGAGGACTTCAAGCCGCTTACAAACGATCTTATTGGAGATCCACAAGAGAAGCCTATATCCAGCAGTGTATATCCTATGGCTGATGGAAGAAGGAAGGAGGATAGTGAATCCACCCCCATCTCAAGTTTTCGACGATCGCAATTAAATCTCCATTAACGTAGGACCTGTTGGTAGGGAAACCATACCTAAGGGTAAGGTCGTCAAAAATTGTAAGTTGAATTCACGACTGTTACCCTGAATTAACACACCGCTAATGTGCGTTCCCGAATGTTACGTAAAATGTATGGAAATGTGGTAACATTCGTGAATTAAAATAACCGTAGACATAAGTTAAAAAAAATCTATTGGTGTTCGTTTTGAAGTTATACACGCAGCACAAAGTTTGAAATATAGCAAAAAGATATATCTAAGCATACAATTATAAATTATAAAAAAAAATTACAATCTTAGCATGTATATCGTCGATTGAAAATATTGAAACATGGAGGAGACTGGAGAGCGCATGGGCCCCGTTTTTGTTGAAACAATAGGTCACCGATTTTAAGCGGGGGGAGAGGTAAGCTCCCCTGGCTTTAATTGGCTGACGCCAAAATGACGCAATGACAACATTTCTTGTAGTGGTGCCAAAAATGTTACTAGCAAAATATAGATATTTTTGACTTGGTTCTACTTTGAATAAAATATCGTATCGCAATAACTCATATTTTTTATTGAAGCGATACTGGATCAAATACCGTATCGAAACCACACAATCGTATCGTCTCAACAAAGAGCGGCTTTACAAAATATTATTTCTGTGTACTTTGCCACTTACAGGTTGGCCGACGTAAATAAGTATTGTTTATGTACCTACCTAAAACAATAAACTTTGATGGTATAAAAGACAATATGTTCTATTTTTTAAAAAACGATACCGGATCGATCTAAAATATCGTATCGAAACAAGCGGATCGATACACTGCCATGCAATCCATTGCAATCCAAAGTATCGATACAAACACCTGGATCGAGCATCCCTAGTCGGTAGTCATCTAAAGCGCCTATTGATGGTGAGCGAGGCCGCCCCGCGCACTTTCTCCACTGGTTAATATGCTCCTTGTATTAAAAACTTGCGGGACACAAGCACCTTGAAGTTCACTTTGTCAAAAAACCAAATGGAAACTGCCTATTCTAAAATAGCTAACTTGGAGGAGGTCATGTAATGACGGAAAAACATACCTGGGAACTGGGAATTTAGTTATACATCACAGTCATTTTCCGGTAATATGAGTTTACTTCACGTATATACGATATATCTAAGCATACAATTATAAATTATATAATAAATTTACAATCTTAGCATGTATATCGTCGATGGAAAATATTGAAAACTTGCGGGACACAAGCACCTTAAAGTTTACTTTGTCAAAAAACCAAATGGAAACTGCCTATCCTAAAATAGCTAACCTGGAGGAGGTCATGTAATGACTCAAAAACATACATGGAAACTGGGAATTTAGTTATACATCACCGTCATTTTCCGGTAACATACGTGAAGTAACAACCGGGAAGAAAAAGTGGACACTATTTATTTAGTTCGTATTTATATATTACTAGCTTAAAACCTGCGGCTTCGCCCGCGTTGTCTTATTACATAAGTACTTACTTAAAATGAAAATAACCCACGGTTTGATCTACGTTGTCTTTGTACATGCTTATAATCATATCTAATAGTCCGCGATTTGGCCCGCGTTGTCTCAATACTTGCTTAAAATTACTTGCAAGGATATTGCCCACGGCTTGGTCAAAATTGTAACAGTATTTGCCTATAATCATAATAGGTCACGGTTTGGCCCGCGTATTGTCAGTACTTGCTTAAAATTTAAAATGGTTGATGGTCTGGCCCGTGTTGTCTTAATAAATCCTTAAAATTATAATAGCATGCCGTTAGCCTGCGTTTTTGTATTACTTGTAATGATAATAGCCCACGGTCTGGCCCGCGTTATTTTCGTAACTGCTTAAAATGATAAAAACCCACAGTTTGGCCCGCGTTTTCTTGGCACTTACTTAAAATAATAGTAGCTCGTGGTTAAGCCCGCATTAGGCTCGATTATGAAGGCGCCATCGTAATTATAATAGCTAATTATCATAATTATATCTGTTTCATTTTCACTTTAAGCATTCGATAGAGAGAACACTTTTTGTGTTGTTATTATATTTACTATGGCGTCTTCATAACTGAGCCTATTATTGTATTACTTGCAAAATAATGCCTACGGTTTAGCCTGAATTGTCTCAGTATTTGGTTATTTAATTTACTTGTATCTAAAGCTTATTACGGAGTACATACGTGAATTTTTGGATGATAAATTGCCGAATTTCTGAAATTAACTCAATAATAAATAAATATATAAAATAAATATTGGGGGACATCTCACACACGGTCTCTGATCCCAAACTAAGCAAAGTTTGTGATTTGGCTGGCAGAGACTGATATACCACATATACATGTAGGTTGACTGGCAGATAATGCTGTTTAGCGTTAAGTCCTCCTTTTGTACAAATAGTGTGCAAGAAAGTGTTAAATAAATAAATAAAAATACATTAATAACACCCAGGCACAGAGCAAACACATATGAACATCACATAAATATTTGCCCTGGGAATCGAACCCACGCCTTTTTGACCCCAGGAGTCAGGGTCAACCACTTAGCCACCGAGAGAGCCAACTATAATAATTGTATGAGTAACTATGTAAGAAATTTCACTTTTCATTGCTGGAAAACATTGAGGCAACCTGTACGAACGAAGAAAAAATCAATGTCGTATGTGAATTCAGCAACCCGTGCTCGGCCGGCGTGATGGATATGGCCCAATTACCCTTCGCGGATAGGCCTATTTTCAGTCATCCATCAGCCGCAGGACGTCTACTGCTGGACATAGGTCTCCCCTATGGATCTCCAATAAGACCGGTTGGAAGCGGCTTGCATCCAGCGCGATCCTGCGGTCTTAATGAGGTCATCCGTCCACCTTGTGGGTGGACGTCCTACGCTGCGCTTGCCGGTACATGGTCACCACTCGAGAACTTTTCGACCCCAACGGTCATCAGCTCTCCGCGCTATGTGCCCTGCCCATTGCCATTTCAACTTGCACATCCGTTGGGCTATGTCGGTAACTTTGGTTCTTCTACGGATCTCCTCATTAATGATTCCATCTCGCAGAGAGACTCCAAGCATAGCCCTCTCCATAGCTCGTTGGGCTACTTGAATTCGGCGATTGGCCTCTTTGTTGAAGTCGGACCTACCTAACTGGACGGACTACTTGTCCTAGGTAGACGTACGAGTCAACGACTTCAAGAACCGAGTTTCCAACAGAAATCGGGTGTAGGTAAAACATGGGAATTACACATGACTTTCGTCTTGTCCATGTTCATCTTAAGACCCACCTGTTTCTATTATCCGTAGTGCTATCCGTAGTACCTATTTTCAGTAGTGCACTATTAATTAAGGACGGTACAGGTATTCGACATGTTTAATTAAATTATTAGATATTTAATTTTCCAGGCAAATGAAAAAATGGCACAAAAGTCGTAAATCCTCGTAAATCGAAAAATCAATGTCGTATATAGATTCCGCAACCCGCGCTGGGCCGGCGTGATGGATATGGCCGATGGCCTAATCACCCTTCGCGGGTAGGCCTACGTTCAGTACGTTCAGCACTATTAATTAAGGCCGGTATATGTATTCGACATCTTTCATTCAGTCATTAGAAGTTTAATTTCGATTATTCTGAACTCATTTTTCCCGAGAAATATTGTGACAATCTCGCCCAAAACCGTACACCCAGTTAAAAGTGATCGAGACACTTGTAGGACTTTCAGACGTTGTCTGACCCCAGGCAGATGAAAAAAAATATTTTATTGCTGTCGAGAAACACATAGTGTATATCTAGACAGTCAGTCAGTTCAAGAATGCTATTATACTCATCATTTGACAAACTTTTACTATGGTACCAACCCCGAAATCACGTAAATAAAATCAACTGTTCAACACAAAAAGTTCATCGACCCGCGACAACATCTATGGAATGGGTAGGTAATCTTCGCTTTTTAGGGTTGATCCCCTAGTAAAGTACATAATGTATTGACCCGTATGTACCCTAAGCTTAAGATTATTGACTCACAAATAGAAAAAAATCGTCAACTATTAGGGACCCATTTTGCCCCATATAAGGATAAATCATTATCTTAATTCTATTTTAGATATTTCACTATGTTATTAAAAAAAAGCTTTGTGATTATTTTTTACGCTTATTCAGGGTTACGATTGGTCTAGCGCACAAGGAATACGGGACTTTTCCCAAAACGTCAATAGTTAGTAATTTATTAGTTAAAATGATGGCTATTTTTTTTTAACATAAAATTGAATTCATTGAGATTTTCAAACAGTTTTTAGAGGTTTTTTTTTTAAATCGACATCCCTTGTCTAGCTTCGTTCCAAATTTCGTTAGAATTCATTTAACCATTTTAACTTAGCTTTAAATTATAATTATAACTGATTAATTTTGGCTATCCCTAAGAAACCTGAAGATTTTTCGGGATAATAATAGTTCCAGTAATAAAACATGTCGTGTGCTTTCTACATACCCGTTTCCATTCGTAACCTTTCAGGTCCTTGGCTGTAATCGATGCTTTTTCACCAACTTTATTATTCCTTTATCTGACCCCTAAGAAAGTTTTTTATGGAAAATTCAGAATAACAGGAAGAACCATATTTTTTATTTAGTATCAAAAGCATCTTTACAAAGTTTCATGTCAATCGGTAGGTACAGGAAATAAAAAGTTACATGCAAACGAAAAGGGCCCATTTTACCCCGTAAGAGGACGATTTATCAAAATTTTCATCCTTTGTGCTTCATGATGTTGTACGACGTACGTATATTCTGAATTTCAAGTTTATTTCATCGACGGTTTGGGCTGTAGCCTAAACTGATTAATATTGGCTATCCCTCAGGAACCCTACAGATTTTCCTGGATATTATTAGTTCCTGTATTGAAACCTGCTGTGTGCTTTCTTCATACCAGATTTCAACCATAACCGTTCAGCTGGTTGGATGTAATAGACGCTTTTTTCACCAACTTTGGGACCTTATTTGACCCCTTAGATAAGGAAAATTCGGAAAAACAGGAAAAAACGTAACTTTTATTTTGTTTGAAAAGCATGTATACGAAGTTTCAAGTCAATCGGAACAGGGAATAAAAAGTTACATACAAACACATAAAAAGTTACAATAAGAATCGGAACAAATACAAATACAATCGGAACAGGGAATAAAAAGTTACATAGAAAAGGGCCCGTTTTACCCCCTTAGAGGTCGAAAGTTCAAAATTTTCGTCCTTAGTGCTCCATTACGTAGTACAATGTACCTATATTCCAAATTTCAACGTTATATCTTTAGCGGTTTGGGCTGTAGGCTGTCTGTCAGTCAGTCACTCAGGGAAGCCTTTTATATAATAGATTAGTGCAATTTATTTGAAACTTTTATAGAATTATAGCTATTTTTCATTCAATTAAATAAAATAAAATTTTACTGGATTTGAAATAATTTTGTGTACTTTCTGTGACTTTGAAGGAAGCGATGTCTTCGAGTGACACATGATTTTTGTATGGAGAGCAAAACTAGCTCCAAATATAAAAATATAAAATTAATATGCTAAAGGAAGCTAAAAGAGCCGACTCGTTTAAGTAGTCAAACATGTATCGATAATATAGCGCATGACTTTAAAAATCATTGTAAAGTAGAGGTCATTGAATACGCATTATTTGACCACACAGCACAACTGATCAAGTGTCCTGTAGATAGGAAACCACTTATTAAGAGTTGGAAAGTAAGACGCCGCGATTACAGCGAAGACAATATTATGAAATTTTTATTATGTATTAAAAATCTTTCATTTTGTGACTTGTATAATATTGACGACCCTAATGATGCTTATAATTATTTTATTGACTTGTTTAAATTATTTTACGACCTTAGCTTTCCTGTCATAGAGAAAACAATAAACTCTACAATGAAAATTAAGTGGATATTGTTCAACAAATCGCCGACTCGTAGGCGTTCTCGCGAGCAGCAGCAGTAGTTCAGGCCGCGATGAGGGTGCGTCAAAACATCTGGAAAGGTTGTAATTTAGAAGAAAATTCAAGCATTGTGTAAGCTGCGAATTCGGACCATGCCGACTTTAAAAGGGGGGCCGGCGTAGGCACTTCCCCAGAAGAAGAAAAATATTCAAATCCAACAAAACACAAAACCATCCATCATGGACTAAAGATGGCTCTAGACTGTGTCGGTCAAAAATAAAAATATTACCAACTGACTCAGAATCGTAAAACGAATCAAAGATGAGAAATCGTTAAACGAGGTTTCAATTGAAAACGTAGGAAAAGGTTAGTTTTCCTACAATATCCCGTGGGGTAAAACAATGTAGCAAAAGGAAACGTGCTCTCCTTTGCAAATATAGGCTAAACCGGAATGTCACCAACAAAAATAACTTAGTT
Source organism: Hypomecis punctinalis (assembly GCA_949316475.1). Classification (NCBI taxonomy): domain Eukaryota; kingdom Metazoa; phylum Arthropoda; class Insecta; order Lepidoptera; family Geometridae; genus Hypomecis; species Hypomecis punctinalis. The sequence goes on along the minus strand of OX438819.1, from coordinate 1,605,296 downwards.
AACTATACAAAAAGATACAAAAAATTGTTAAGCTAACTCAAAGAGCACAAAATGACTATGCTTTAAAACAGCAACAAATAAATCAAAGTGTGCGTGGGATATAATAAATAGCTCAAAATGTAAGATTCCCAAAGAATTTGTTGGCCATATAAAGATTGGTAACGAAATCATTACTGATCCAAATGAGATATGTAACTTATGTAATGATAATTTTGTAGATAAAATTAAACCTTCCACAAACAATATCCAACGCATTAAATCGCTGATTGAAAGTAGATTAGAATCGTTCTTTTTTGCTCCGATTACATCTTATGATATGCTTAAAATAATTAAATCACTAAACACACAAATAGCGTAGGATATGATGGCATTGCCACTAGTGTTGTTAAACGAGTGGCGGATTATATATGCGGACATTTAATCATCATATTAAACCTGTTTATAAGTACCGGTACTTATCCCGAACCACTAAAAATATCCATTAACAAGCCGATATTTAAAAAAATGTATAGAATGCATTGATAATTACAGACCTATTTCTCTAATCCCGATCTTTTCAAAGGTCTTTGAGAAATATATTTGTTCACAACTCTACGGCTACTTGGAGAAGAAAAATAACTTGTGTAATGAACAGAAAGGCTTTAAAGAAAATAGGACCCTAAATATGGCCATATATGACTTCTTACTAAATGTAATGTCAAACGTAGATAAAACCAAGCCAGTTTGCGCCATATTCTGCGATATGGCGCAAGCTTTTGACTAAGTCCAGCACAGCGTACTCTTTAAAAAAATGGAAAAATATGGCATTAGAGGAATAGCGTTGGAATTAATACAACCTTGCTTAACTAATAGGAAACAATTCACGGAAATTACAAAAATAGACATAAATAAGAAACAAGAAGTTACTTACCGATCACAAGAACGATCTCCCAAATTTGGAGTTCCACAAGGTAGCGTAGTTAGTCTTATATTATTTACTTTGTATATAAATGACTTCCCGAAAGCTATATCTCACCCGACGATTCTCTTTGCAGATGATAGTACCGTGACTATTGCATGTGACTACAAAATGACATTTTAATTTGACATTAATAGTGCCTTAGTATCAATAATTGAGTAGTTAAATGATAATAATTTAAAAATCAACTTGGATAAGACAAATATAACGCATTTTAGGCAGCTTACAGTACCAGATAAAATTAGAATACATTATAATGAAATTGACGTGAAAGAAGTAGAATCTACCAAATTTCTAGGTCTAACGATTGATAGCAGGTTATATTGGAAAATGTAGGTTGATGTGTTGAGTAAAAGAGTCAATCAATTCTTCGGCATATGCATTGCGCCCCAACAGGGGTGACTTTGCTTGTTGCCATCCATGTAGACTGCAGATTTAATCCAAATTATAACATGACCTTCATCCTCCTTGGTGGACGGGCGCGTGTTTCCATTAGCAGGCGCGGTTGGAACGCACTGATTACATCTGTGTAGCCGGTAGTGATTACATCTGTGTAGCCGGTAGTGATTACATCCAACCAAGGACGCTGGCGCTGTGACAGGCAGCGAGTGCGTGGCGAATGCGCAGTCGCACGTATGCGAGAGTGCAAAATGTCGTCCGAGGCCCAGATCCAAAAGTTTGTAAGAAATAAGTTTGAATGGCTGAGAATCGATCGTTCTTTTAAACGACGCTTCATCCACTTTCTCGTTTTTTTTTTTGTTTTTCGTCGTAAATTGTAGACAAAACTGCTATTTAAAGCAAGGCCCACTTTTTGAAAATTCGACAATGTTGGAGTCATTTCACAGTACGATACGACTGACGAGTAGATTCCACGACGGGAGTCGACTCGCGACTGATTCGTGAGCGTGTTGGCGAGTGGATGAAATCCGTATAGCCGAAAGAATGGAAACCAAGTTCCCACCAAGGTCACCCCTGTTGGAACGCTGGATTACATCCGTCTGGAACGTGCCTAGTTTCGGTGCATTGCGTTAATGCATCAATATGGAACTTAAGTAGATATGTTCTAAAAGTACCACATGGGGAACAGCTACTATATACAACGATTTCTTATTATTAGAATTATGCTTTGACTAATGTCAAATGATTAGGCCTTTAGCACACTAAGACTTGCGGTTACAGATCCTAACTTTCTCGAAAAACTTATCCGTTTTTCGTTTATTGCTTACTAGCTTTTGCTCGTGGCTCCATCCGCGTTATATTTTGTTTTTTTGTGCTATCCCATGGGAAACTTTATACATATATCCGGGATAAAAGTAGTCTAGGTATGTCACTTTCCATCTTTCAAAACTATGCTCATGCCAAAAAACAAATTAATCCGTTGCTCCGTTGCTGCGTAAAAGAGTTGCGGTCACGAGTGTGACGCATGTGCCATATCTGAATATTAGTATTTCAGATCGATAAGATAGGTTTATTTTTAGGAGATTTTTGGTGCATTGCGTAAATATCCACGAGCAAACAAGTTAGTAATTAGTTGGTTTATTTCCAATAAGGCCGGTTGGAAGCGGTCTGCGATCTTTATTAAATCGTCAGTCCACCTAGTCGGTGGACGTCCTACGCTGCGCTTGAACTATGGTCTTTCACCAATCACAAATCTTTAACGGGCTTTGTGATTTTGATGACTAGTTCGTAGCCGCGCCCGCACATTGTCCGCTGCTGTCTATCGGCCGCTTATGCATATATCAGCCATCGCCTCCTCGATCATAAATATCATAATAAACATTGGCATTATTTTGAACTAGTTTTTACCCGCGGCTTCGCCCGCATGATATTTTGATTTTTGTCCTATCCCATGGGAACCCTTTATTTATCTGTGATAAAAAGTAGACTATGTCACGTCCCGTCTTTCAAACCCGAGGCCCTACCTTACCACCTTAAAGGAGGTGGAAAATCCAAAAAATAAAACCAAAAACGATTTGACAGTTGATTTTTTTTACATTTCTTGAAGCGCACTCTAGAATAGCTTCTCAGAGTTCTCACTTATTGTTATATTATGAAAAAATTACGCTATGTGTTACTCTGATATATAAGCTATATTATTTCAAAGTTTCATCTCAATCCGTTCAGTAGTGTTTGCGTGAAAGAGTAACAAACATCCATCCATCCATCCATTCTCACAAACTCACAAACTTTCGCGTTTATAATATTAGTAGGATTGAAACAATTGTTTTTGATGTGATAGCTACAAGCACTTATCTTTTAATCGTAATATTGCCCCCGATAAAGTTACCTCCTAGGACGCGGCTTCAGAAAACGTTTCCTGTGATTACGAGGGTGTGTGTACGTGATTAAGGTTGATAACCACTAGATTTTCTTGTTTCTTTGTTTCTCTTGGAATAGCTGACATCGAAGTTTACTGTATCTTAGATTAGATACATCTAATTATAGTTAGGTACTAATTCTATACAATATTGAGAAAAAAATACTACATTACACTATGGGTATGAAGAGGGCTATGCTCGGAATCATTTAGAAATAAGATCTATAGCTGAACCAAAGTATAGGCCGCGCTACACAAGTTGGCGGATGTGAAGTTAGCTACAAGTGCTACAACAATAATAAATAAATCAAATAAAAATGCGCAGCGTAGAATTTCCACCAACAATATGGACCTGGAGGACTGCAAGCCGCTTACAAACGATCTTATTGGAGATCCACAGGAGTGTATATCCTATGGCTGATGTAAAGAAGGAAGGAGGAAAGTGAAGAAACAGTCGGGCAATTTATTTGACACTTTTATAAAATGATAGCTTATTTATCATTCGATTATATAATATAAAATTTTACTGGATTTGAAACAATTTTGTATACTTTCTGCGACTTAGAAGGAAGCGATGTCTTCGAATGACACATGATTTTGTATGGAGAGCAAAACTAGCTCCAAATATAAAAATATTAAATTAATATGCTAAAGGAAAATATACTTAATCTAAAGCATTGACATTATTAAATGTATCCCTGTGAACCAGAATCCCTACAAACATATGACTATGTTAAAGAACAAAAATATAGATTTTTAAATTTAATATGACATGGACACATGTTTTTTCCTAAGCTTACATTTTTTGGCGACCTCATAACTCAACGCGGTTGGTATTTACAACTGAGCGTTGCCGTGACTCGAATGGCACGTCAAATCGATGATCTCGGATGTTATAATAATAAAAATAACAAATCAGAGTTTGCATCAAAGCGCGATCCCATATCTAAATAAGAATACCTACATAGGAGCGCACGTGATTTTCGTGACATCATATTTACTTATAAATAAAGAACCTTTGTCCAAAATTAACTTTCAGATATACAGGGTTATTCAAACCAGTGGTACAATTTGGTATTTTTTATCATTTACCTACCTACCTACCTATTACCACGGTAAAGTTAGATATCATTACAATGCTAACCTACCGGTTGACCCTTAGGGACTGGTAGTAAGATTATGGTAGGAACATTGGTCAGGTTGCCTGGAAGAAATCGCTCCAAGCGATAAGGCCGCCGGTTGTCGCACTATTTTAATTATATTGTATTCTTTTATTGTTATATTGTAAATTGTGTGAACAATAAAGCGTTTTCTATTCTATTCTATTGGTAATGTTACGAGATGGGTTTCTGGATAATCAGTTAAAACGCCGATTATTCACTTTGCACTTTATTGCACAAAATCACAATACACACGACACAACTGTTCGCACAAACACTTCACACTGGCACTTATATTCACACTAACTAGTCACTTCACAACCACTGGTACAGCATTTGAACAAGAGATGTTTTCGCTTCGACGGTAAACGAAAAACTGACCCCCAAGGGTCGGCCGGTGTATTTATATCCGTTATTTCTCACAGTCTCGAACCTATGAGATAATTCGCAACATTACTCGATCTTAATAAACGCTATTGTGTTAACAAGTAAACAACTTGAAAGTTCGAGAATTCCCTATTGTTTTCAAATACGTAAACACCCAAAAAAAACTAAACAATAGACGGCAGACAAAGACTGATCCCGCTCGAGTCATAAAACCATAAATCTCGCACATAGGTGTAAACAACTTGCCGTCATTACCCTGGCCTACTGCGTCACAGTCATAAACCGGCTGAACCACCCGTTTTCAACCCTTCTTAGGCCACTATATCTTGTTGTTATCAGCTCATATCCATGCAAGGTTGCCTGGAAGCTTCGATCAGACATACACTTCCTGATCAAGGCCTGGAAAAAATCGCCATGGTGGTCATAAAGCCACTTAATAATCATATTTTTGTCGTATATGTGTAAATAGTGATTATTTTTAAATTGTGGTTGTAAATAAAGAGTTTTGTCTGTATGTCAGTCTGTCTTCCTGAATAATTCTGTAAGTATACTGTACCGTGGAGAAGCACTTATTGTATGTTCAACGAGTGAAATGATGATTATGATATGGTGGCTCGTGGTTTCAAAATGTGTTGAACAAAAAACTTTTTTAAACTACATAATAATAATAATAACCCACTGCCAGTTGGCAGCGTGCCCAGCATGCTGGCAGCATTGCCACGCTGAATGGCAATGCTTATACGTTGAGCCAAATAAACACCAGCATTTTGGTCACGCGTCGCGTCCACCAGACGCTCAGAAAGACTTTTGAAAGCAAGATGAGCTCCCGGCCCCCACGGACCCAAAGTAGCGCTTGAGCACTTGGATTATCTTTAGACCTTCAAGGGTCTGTGGATGATCCAATTGCTTTCTATGTAGTAGTAGTGTAGGTAGTTTTAGCTTAAATAAAGTAGTATTGTATCATATTGTAGTTAATAAAGGCACGTATGCCCGTTCGAAAAAAAAATAACCCTGTATTTGATGATGATAATTTACAATGATTATGATAAAAAGTTATTGGAGCAATTAATTTCCTTAACAATAAGCGCTAAAGTGTTTTGATTTATATTATTCATGGTGACACTTTGTAAATGCTACTGCAGTACTCAGGCCAAATAATCGACCAAGTGCGAGTTGGACTCGCGCACGAAGTGTTCCGTATCATATGCAAGCCCCCTTAATATAATTTATTTTAATTTAACTATTTATTTTTGAAGGGAATATATAACTTAATATTTTGTGAATATTTCAAGGGTATTCCTGTCACCGTTATTAATATCGAGCAAAAAACGGCAGATACCCCAGCTACGGATGTTTCGCAGGCGGCCAGTGTCAACCAACCTGCGACCACCAAAGCTGGAAAACCCAGAGTGCGCATGAAGTGGGATGACGATATAAATCTATTTATCATGCGCACATATTTAGAAGTCACAAAATTAGAAACAGACCGGACAATGTACTGTAAGAAGCTCTTTGATAAATTCAAACTCAAATATCCAAATTTAAAGGTCTCCGCGCAACGTATTGCAGATCAAAGAAGAGTAATTATTAGAAATAAACTTTTAGCAGACAATATTATAGAAGATCTTAAAAAGGAAGTACAAATGCGACTCAATCAGGACGATACTTCATTTATAGCTACACAAACGTCTGTTACTGAAACACAAATTGAGTCACATAGTATACCTTTACCTCAATCTAATCATTCGACCCAAGAAACACCTCACGCACTTCCGCTGACTGAAAGAATAGTATCAACGCTGACGTCTGATGCCTCCACACAGACCCAGACAGTAATCAACACTCATACCACTACTATTCATATTCAAAACCAACCATTATCAGAAACAACAAAACAAAACCTCGTACATCAGATACAGACTAAACTTACATTATATACAGGAACGGACCCTACGACAAGACCAAAACTACCAAGGCTGAAAGAGAACAAAAAATTATACCAGTTTGTTGATATTTTTAACAAAGAAATACTAGGAAAATTTTACTCAATTAACTCGGACTCTACATACATACTCTGATATATTGCAGTGCAATGGTGATTTGCGAAAATTTAGGCTATAAAATAGAAAATATAACAAACAACAGGCACAAAAATAAACCAGATACTCCGGCTTGGCAAATCAGGATTGAAAAAGACATCAAATCATTAAGAGCAGACATTGGTAGATTAACTCAGTACATCAATAATAATAGGTCAAGAAAAACAGTAAAACACGTCGAAAGAATATTCAAACTTACAAAATCACATTCCACGTATGATAAAGATAACATCAGACCAGAAGAACATTTAGATACGCTGAAACAAAAATTAGCACTTAAATCACAAAGACTGGCAAGATACAAAAAAGCACTACAGCGGAAAAACGACAATAAATTATTCTCAAATAACGAAAAAGGGTTCTATAGGTCTTTGCGTGATGAAGTTGCAAACAAAAATTACGACTTGCCAAACCCAGGTGATCTTGAAAGCTACTGGACTGATCTCTGGAAGAAACAAAAAGAACATAACGAGAGTGCAGACTGGATCAGAAACGAAGAAAATAGGTGGAACCACATAGAAGAAATGGAATTTACAGATATTACGGGGGAAGACATTGATATGATCACGAAAAAGACAAAGAACTGGAAAGCTACAGGAATTGATGGAGTTCACAATTTTTGGTACAAGAAATTTTTTACATTACACGATGCCTTAGCACGGATAATTTCTGATCTTTTAACAGGAACTGCTGAACTGCCCAAGTTTGTTTCTAAAGGAATAACATACATGTTACCAAAAAGCAATGATACAACCAACCCATCTCAATATAGACCTATCACATGTTTACCAACTATTTACAAAATCATTACCTCCTGCATAACGCACAAAATAAATAACCATCTAACTCAACACAACATAATTTCTGAAGAGCAGAAAGGGTGCAGGCAATATCACAGAGGATGCAAAGAACAGCTAATAATAGATTCCACTGTACTCAAACACGCACAAACTCATAACAGAAACATACACATCTCGTATATAGATTACAAAAAAGCTTTCGACAGTGTACCCCACTCTTGGCTTATTCGCATACTACAGATCTACAAAATTAACCCAACAATCATTACATTCTTGGAAAATACCATGGCAGAGTGGAAGACCACACTAAAATTAACGAACTCTACTCAATCCATTACCACTGATGAGATCCCCATTGAAAATGGTATTTTCCAAGGAGACTCTTTTAGTCCTCTGTGGTTTTGTCTCGCCCTAAATCCTTTGTCTCATTTGCTCAATAGTGAAAATAGTGGATACAGACTTACAACGGAAACAGAAATTAGTCATCTTATTTATATGGATGACATAAAACTATTCTCTAAATCTGAAAAATCTTTAAACAAACTTATACTACAAACAACACAGTTCAGTAACGACATTAATATGTCTTTTGGCTTAGATAAATGCAGAAAACTCCATATACACAAGGGTAAAATCATAAATACAGACGATGAAAATGATAATAGTGAATCTAATTTTATGCAAATGAACACAACAGACACCTACAAATATTTAGGAATCCTTCAGTCAAAAAGTATTAATCACACTCAAATCAAAAATAAATTGAGACAAGAATACATGCGAAGACTTAATCTAATCTGCAAAAAGTCATTAGTCTCCAAAAATCTCTTCAAAGCGATTAACACTTATGCGATTCCAGTGTTAACTTATTCCTTTGGAGTTATTAAGTGGTCGCGTACAGACATAAACCAGTTAGAAATAAAAACCAGAACGACACTTACAAGACACAACAAATTACACCCAAAGTCAGCCATTGAACGAGTATCTGTTAAGCGAATGAAAGGGGGTAGAGGGCTAATAGATCTAAAAGTGCTCTGGGAAGGACAGGTAAACAATTTACGTAAGTTCTTTTACGATAAATCCGCAAGTAGTATTATCCATTCAGCCACAGTAGAATCAGATAAAAACTTTACACCTCTTAACCTAAAAAGCAAAGACGACCAGTTCACACCACCAAAAAATGCTGAAACTGATAAAATTAACAAATGGCGTAGGAAAGAGTTACATGGTCGACATTTACACGATCTTGAACAAGAGCATATCGATCTCGAAGCCTCCAATAAATGGCTAAAGCTTGGATCTCTGTTCCCGGAAACGGAAGGCTTCATGATCGCGATTCAGGATCAGGTGATTAACACTAAAAACTACAGAAAGTACATAATCAAGGACTCTAATCTACACAACGATAGTTGCAGAAAATGCCACCGACAACCTGAGACAATACAACACATAACTAGCGCCTGTCCAACTCTAGCACCTACAGACTACACACATCGTCACAATCAAGTTACAAACATCATCCATCAGAAAATAGCTCTTAAACACAAACTCATACCTGAAAAAACCACACCTTATTATCAATATGAACCAAAACCTGTACTAGAGAGCACCAGATACAAACTATATTACGATAGAGCCATATTAACCGATAAAACTATTCATAACAACAGACCAGATATAACATTGATTGACAAACAGGATAAAGTAGTATTCATAATTGATATAGCTGTACCCAACACTCACAATCTCCACAAAACTATCACAGAAAAAATCAACAAATATACTGAATTAAAAGAAGAAATTTTAAGAATTTGGAAAATGAATAAAGCTTACATTGTGCCACTGGTGCTGTCCAGTACAGGCGTAATACCGAAACACCTTCTTCAATCTCTAAAAATAATAGAAATATCTCCGAACACGTACATGACAATGCAGAAAGCCGTAATTCTCAATACTTGCCGCATTGTCCGGAAATTTTTACAAGAAGACCTAAATACTGACATTGTTGACAATGATGCTCACTTGGCTTAGACCCGTGAGCATCATTATACCGAAATATCTTCAATATTTCGAGAAGTACAGCGTATAGGAAATAATAATAATAATCTCATCTTGCCAACGGCGAGTACTTACACAGGCATAACAAAGTAGCCAGGATTATCCATCAGCAACTTGCTCTTCGATACGGCCTTGTCGAGTCTGAGGTGCCGTACTATAAGTACGCACCGGCGCCAGTTCTCGAAAATGGTCGTGCGTTGCTCTATTGGGACCGCTCTATCATCACGGACAGGACTATTGTCGCCAATAGGCCTGATATCGTGGTGGTCGACCGGTCCCAGCGCCGGGCAGTGCTCGTCGACGTCACCATCCCACATGACGAGAACCTCGTGAAGGCCGAGAAGGACAAGCTCAGCAAGTACCTTGACTTGGCTCACGAGGTCACCGCCATGTGGGATGTGGACTCTACGATCATTGTCCCGATAGTCGTTTCGGTAAACGGCTTAATAGCGAAGAGTCTCGACCACCATCTTAAGAGGCTCTCGCTAGACGGTTGGGTCAAGGGTCAGATAGAGAAGGCGGTCGTCCTGGACACAGCGCGCATTGTCAGGAGGTTCCTCTCTCTGTAGACCCAACCACCGGTAGCTTGGGCCTCGCCCCGCTGCCGGCGGCACTCTAGGTTTAGGTTTTTTTATAGTATTTTGTTTTTTATTATTTAAATATTGTAAAAAAACTTAAATTTAAGACAATAAATAAATATGTGTATAATAATAATAAATAATATCGCAGGGGCGACTTTGTGGCGAGTCGTCGGTGAGTGGCGACACCGCGAACCCTGATTCCCTGGGGCTAAATGAGACCCCTGACTCCTCTCTTGCCTTAACCGGCCGGTTTGGAGTGGAAACCGCAAGAGCTAAGAACCTAAGCTCCAGGGTGGAAGTGTTAAAGGGCATAACGCCGCGAGTAGCGTCTAGTGAAAGCGCAGCACACCTCTCGACACCCTAAGCCGTCCACACCAATGTTGCCCCTCCGGTGCCAACTTACGGTAGCCTTTATGGGGGCCCATTTAGTGGACGGCAAGTCACCACCCGCTACGAAATTTTGAAATGGGGCATATTTAGCGGGTGCCGTACCTCATTCCGTAGTCTAATTTTACAAAACATTTAAAATTTCACCAAAATAGCCCAGTTACAATATTTCAAGTCATTTTATATGCCATAGTTTCCATTTCACGCTATCTTTTTTATACCTACCACTGTTTTTATATTTCTTAATAAAATTGTAAAAGGGGCCTCTCAATGTTGGCTTAGGCTCCATTGATGCCTAATAAAGGACCAGGCTAAGCCTGTGATTTCAGTTGAATAAAGAGGAATAATAATAATAATAATAAACATTATTTCAGACAACTTGGTCCGTATCAAAATTACACAGAAATGCACAAAAGATCTTAAATCATTACCTACAAACTAATATTATACTATACATAATTATACGAGTACATGAGATTGACACACAAAAACATAGACTAAAATAAAATATAATATTTGACATGCAAAAACAACTTATTACCTTAAATATAGGGAACTATTACTCTTTGGTATAATGGTTTTTACCCAATGTTTTATTATGGGACAATCATATTTATAGCTAATTGTGTTCAGAATAATGTTGTGGCCGCCTCTCACTCTGTTAAGTAAAGATGTTATTTTCTTTCGAATAATGGCTGGAAACCCACCCACCCTGGCTTCGGCGAACATGCCAGATGCGCTACAATGCCTAGGTAGCCCTAACAGTATTCTGAAAATATTATTATATTGTACTCGGAGGGCGTTAAATGTCTTCTGTGTGTATTTAACCCATAAGTTACTTGTATAAAAGCACTGACAGAATGCCCTGAAAAGTGTGAGTTTAACAGGGATGGAGCACCGAGAAAACCTACGAGCAATCATGTTGCCCCTTACCGCTAATGCTCTCCTTTCTCTCTCAATGTCATTATCATCCTTTAAATCGGATGTAACTATATGCCCCAGATATTTAAATTTATTTACTATATTGAGGGCGACGCCGTTCCTAAATATCGGAGGTACGTGACCTGGCGCCTTGTTTCCTGCTGTAAATACCAGAATTTCGCTCTTTTTACAATTATATTGAAGGCCATGTCCTTCAGCATACAATTCACATGTACGGACAAGCTTTCTCAATCCACTAATTGATGGACTCATCAGCACCATATCATCGGCATAGCTTAAATTGTTAACTTGCAGTCCATCAATAGAGCACCCTACATGCATGCTGCTGAGTTCAACAATCAGTTTGTTCATGTATAAGTTAAACAATTTTGGAGATGTTATCCCCCCTTGTCTAACTCCACATTCTAATTTATACATTTGAGATTCCCCATTCGACCATTTAACGTAGTTTAATTGATTAGAATACCAGAATTTAAATAAGTCTACTAGTTCTGGAGGTAAGGTATCCTGTAGTTTGTCCCACAAGAGATCATATGAAACACGGTCAAACGCCTTAGAAAGGTCTAAAAAACAAGCGTAAATGGGGGTTTTTCTATCGGTATAATACCTGACAGTATGCTTCAAGCTCAAAATAGCTGACTCCGTCGAAACACCTGCCCGAAACCCAAATTGAGCATCGTGGAAATGCAACGCCCCGCTAAGATGTGCATCAATCAGACTGTCAAGTACCTTTGCAGTTATTGTTGCTAAAGAAACCGGCCTGTAATTATTTCTGTTTGAAACATCTCCCGTCTTGTTTTTTAGAATGGGTACCACAATCGTCTTCATTAGTTCTTGTGGGAGGTAGGAATGCCCTATGCAAAAAGTATACAACATAGCAAGAACTCTAGGTAAGTGGTTCCCGCCATATAGAAAATGCTTGATACTAAGCCCATCATGACCCGGCGACTTCCCTTTCTTCATATTTTTAATAGCCTGTGCTACCTCCTTAGGCGTAAATCGTACACGATTGTTTTCAATATTGGGCTTAATATTGGGGCCTTCACTTTCATTTTCATGAACATACTTGGTGTTGGTCACGGGTAGCGCCGCAACCTTAAAGTGGTTCATAAAGAGTTGGGCAATATGTGTATCTCCTGATATCCCATCTACGCTCTCTGGCAAACCAGGCCTAGTATTCAGACTGTTTGTATTTTTCCAAAAGCTTTTGAAATCTTTGTCCTTATGAAGTTCAGCTAGTTTGTCCATCTTGATTTGGTCCTCGTTATTCTTACACCACTTTAGCCTTGCCTTGAAAATTTTCCGGTCTCTACTCATATGTTCAAATATATCCCCACTATTGGGCTTGTTATTTTCGATCCATGTCTGAAAACTAAGCCTAGCTTGTGCATGAGCTTTTTTCACATGGTCACTCCACCCCACTAAGTTCTTTTTCCGTTTACGAGCATAATTATTACTACGTCTAGCAGCATTACTAAGAATAGTTACAATTTTTTGATACATTTTATCTATTATTAACCTATGATCTAGGTTATCACATTTCTTGTCACAACATATTGTAAACTCCGTCGGGAAATCTACCTTTTTAAGTTGCTCATTACAGTAATCAAAATAAATATTACATTGTTTTAGATCTCTATTACCCCATATTACTTTATTGTTTCTTATCTGTTTGGACTCTATTTTAGATTTAATTATGCTCAAGTGACATTCTATCTCTAACGGAAAATGATCGGAAGGGTTTACATCATAAATTACCCTTATGTTCGAAATTGTTTGCATGGCTGACTCGGTTACAATGCAATGGTCGAGCCAGCGTTTACTACCATGCGCATCACTAATATATGTAAAAGTTTGTGGCTCTAACTTAACTATGTCTGCGCATATCCATTGGTTTTCGTTACAGAAACCACAAAGCTCATTGCCAAAAAGCTCTCCTAGCTGTGCATTATAGTCGCCTACCATATACACCACTTCCGCGTTTGCATTTTCTATTATTGTTCTAAGATCACATAAACAGTCCGTGAAGTTTGCTAAATTATCGAACGAATTAGTTGGCATATAAACATTACAAACTACGAAAGATCGGTCCCCGTTCTTCACTTTGATAGCAACTATCCTATTATTATCACATTTTAGAATGGTGACATCACGAAACAAGGCTTTTTTCCACAGCAACGCCACTCCTCCGTACGGCCTTCCACGAAGAATATCAGCACCCGCGTCTACCATGGATACTCCCGCGGAAGCAAATTCGCTGTCTACCTCGCTCAATAACGGCAGATCATGCGGCATGAACCATGTTTCTTGCAATGCTACCAAGTCAGCAGATTTGCACAATGTTCTCACATATTCCATAGAATTTTTCAATGATCTACAGTTATAGCTAATAAATTTGCAGATACTATTAAAATCATCAGTTGTACTATCCATTGTGAGGTCCATTAATTTCTGTCTCTGTCTGATTAATTTCTCTTCTCGCGTGGAAATTAACAAATTTCCTGAAGGATATGCCTTCTGGCCATAGTTTTTTATCCAAAAACAGAGCAAGATTCTTGCTTGAAACCCACAGTTTGAATGCATTGTGCCCTTTTTCTCTCTTAGCATGCATTTTGACCAAAGTGACTCGTTCCTGGGTTTTGTGGAAAACATAGTCCGTTATGTCCTTTTCTATAGTATCTTTGTGTACGTTGGAAATAAATAATTGTACTTTTGGATCAGCGGCCTTAAATTTATTTTCCGGGTTACTTGCTGTCCCAATGCTTCCCACCAACTTGTTCCTAAGACGCTTTCGATTCACTTCTATCCACTCGTTTGAAGGTTTTGTTTCCTCCCATTCCAAGTTACTTTTAACTACATCCGCCATAGAAGGTTTAAGATGAAGAGAGCTTTCCATACAGTTGGTGTCGACAGTCTGTGCGGTTTTAATTTTTGGCGCGCATTTCGCAGTGCAACCACTTTCGCTGAATGGCAACATCTCGTTTGCAACGGCTGAATCAGGAAGTTCACTCCGCCCGCAGCTTGGATCCGCGAGCGAGACAACACTATTGCTTGACTGCGTTGGAGAGAGAGGGCGGATCATCTGTGTTTCTTCGTAGTTCAAGCGCTTAGATGAGCGTTTTGTCCTTTTTTTTGACCTCTGCACTTGTGGTGTTTTCCAGGAATCGCTGTGGATAGCGTCATCTGCACAATTCAAACTTTTAACAGAATTATTTGAATTTAGCGAAATTTGAGTGTTAGTTGGCTGTATTCTTTCAAAATCCGCCTTTGTTAGGAAAGAATTTTTTATTTCAATAATGTCATTCTGGAGAGTTATAATATCTTTTAATAGCCGAGTCGGGTCCAAATGGTCGAAAGTAAGTGGCGGCAACTTGTTCAGATCTCGAGCTACAAATATTGGAATTATTTCGGGTTCGGTATCCTTGAATAAGCTGATGATGTCTCCTAAGTCTTTCTGTACTTTTCCCTCTATTCTCTTACGTACTATTCTGCGTTTCTTCGTCGGGATAGATTCAAACAACAACTCTTTCGCTCTATCTACGTCTTCCGAGGAAAAAGTTGTGCTGCATATTCTTATTAGGCTATCATTGTCCATTACCTCGATCTTATTTTGGATGAAACAAAGAGTCTCATTAATAACTATGTCACACGATTTGCACTTTATCACGTTAGTCGGCATTTTGGCCAACGCACTTCAAGATTCCCGCTGAGCACGCCCGAACGGTTGCCCGTTTTAGCGCAGACTGACGATTTATGCCACACATTATAGGGTTTACGTCCCGGTAGACAAAACATTATTCAGGTCACCGAATGCACATGTGCGGAAATAGTTTTAATACAAAAAAAATATACTTTTTGGAAGTTGCATTGTGTAATTCCCCAAGTTCATAACTTCTTGTTTTAGGATATTTTACGATATACCCTGTTATCGATAACAATGAACTTCGCTCAAAATTGTGTTTCTTTTGTACCTCAAGTTATGAGTGTATTTGAGAGGTTTATACGTTGACAGTTTCAAATGAAACTGTCATTGGTTCTCCGAGAACGGAAGTTAGGTACTTACTCCGTCACTCTTATCAAAATTAGTGCAGCAGCTAAATCTGCGTAGGAAGAGGTATTAAGCGTAATTGATACTACTTACCTATACCTACGTTTCTACAATAATATGTAATTACATTTTCGCCTCTGAATGTATGATAGAATAGTAAAAACGCTTAGAAGTGCTGCGTCAGAATATGCTAAACAGTGCAATACAGGATTTAAAAAGACCAGACCTATTGTAGGTTGGACAAAGCATTGTAGGGAATGATCGGCTTAGTTTTCAAGAATGGGTTTCTTATGGCAAGCCCACCACTGGTTCGAACGAAAGAGTACCGAAATGAGTTTAATAAAAAACTGAAATAGTGTAAAACTAACGAAACAGAAAAAATGGACATTCTCGCGACTGAATATACGAGTACCTAAGTCCAAAATTTTTTGTAAATTTTGGAAAGAGACTAATAAGTTGAATCCAAAGCCGAGTGTTCCTGTGAGTGTTGAGGGTGTTAGTGACACTGACCAGATTGCCAATCTTTTTAAGGAGCACTTCCGGGTACAGTATCCATTGGGGCCGGAGCAAAAAGGAGTCGACATTTCTGAGATTAGAGTCAGAGATTCGATTAACCGAATCACCGCAAAACAAGTAGCGCGGGTGGTGAACAGGGTTGCCAGGTCTTTTTCGAAAAAATACCGAACAGTGAGCAAAAAAAAAAAAACAAGGTTTAGTAATTTATTCATATTATTGACTTAAAATACAAAGTATTATAGTAGCTAACCTAACTTATAAAAAGTATATTTTTTCGCACGCTTTCAGCAATGTCTGATTTGCTTTAACCGCCCCATGCATTTCGTGACATGTCAGACTGAAATTACATCGTATACATAATTCAGCCTTCACCATGTCCACACTTAATTTATTGCGGCTGTCCGTTCGAAAACGCTCGAAAACCATGAGCGCGTGCACGAAGCGGCAACATCGCATCGATTGTCGATTGCGTTTGACAACAACAAAATATGACAGTTGAATCATATAAGAGGGAGAAAAAATTATCAGAAAAAATACCGAACCGCCCATACTTCGGTATTTTTGTCATACCGAACACCGAACACAGTGCTAAAATACCGAACGGTTCGGTAGAATACCGTACACCTGGCAAGCCTGGTGGTGAAGGACATGAAGCGAGGAAAATCTCTCGGCCATGACTGTCTGAGCATTGAACACCTACATCATGCTGGTGTTTATCTGCCGAGGGTGCTCGCTATCTTGTTTTTAAACTTTCGCGATTTGAACACATTATTATTATATACTATGGGACTAATCGCGCACTAAAATTACGAGATAAATAAATACCTCCTCATCCAGACAGCTATGATCAATGGTTTTTTACCTTCGCACTTTTGATATTTTTCTTAGTAACTATTTTTTTATTCCAACTGATAATTTTCAATATAGAGAATAATAATGTATTGTCTTGGTACCTACGTTTGCTTACTTCTTTGGTTCATGGCAAACAGGTATGAAACATTATAAACATTCATACTAATGGTAATGTACTTATGTACGAGTACCACACCGATCTGAAAACCAGTCAAAATTGGTAACAAGGAAGATAATTTGATTTATAACTGATCATATAGGCTTGCCTGCAAAAAACTGTTCAGAAAACATTTTATATTCAATAAAAAAATACTCGTCCGACATACTTCAGTGCCTCAAGTCGAAAGTTATCGACCAGTGTCTGTTGCCAGTGATGACTTATGGCACAGAAACGTGGTCTCTCACTATGGGCCTTATTAGTAAGCTCCAAGTAGCCCAACGAGCTATGGAGAGGGCTATGCTCGGAGTCTCTCTGCGAGATCGAATCAGAAATGAGATCTGTGGAAGAACCAATATTACCGACATAGTCCAACGGATTGACAAGTTGAAATGGCAATGGGCAGGACACATAGCGCGGAGGACTAATGACTGATGGGGTCGAAAAGTTCTCGAGAGGAGACCAAGTACCGGCAAGCGCAGCGTAGGACGTCCACCCACAAGGTGGACGGATGACCTCATTAAGACCGCAGGATCGCGCTGGATGCAAGCCGCTTCCAACCGGTCTCATTGGAGATCCATAGGGGAGGCCTATGTCCAGCAGTGGACTTCTTATGTCTGATGGATGGATGGAATAAAAAATAGCGATGAACACTTTCCGATACGCAACCTATCATAGGCGGGTTTGTAAATAAATAGTAAATTAATAGTTTAAAAAACACTAGAAAAACACGCTTTTCGAGGCCTTTCTCACAAGTGAAGACACGGCTATGTTACGATATTCCATCATGAAATACCAGTGCCTATCTTCCGGCTTCATCATCAGACCTTGAAACCTAATCGTGGTCAAAGTTCAATACAAAACTTTTCTAAGAAATCCAAAACAGCTATGATACAATTTTCCATCATGAAGTTCCAGTTCATATCTTCCGGCTCCATCAGTTCGTCAGTACCATATTATCGTATTGTCACCAGAACTACATACAGCTGCCTATTTTCATTACGCTACGACCCTTGAAGATGGTTAAATTACATTAGATTCCATTACATTCTAGTTACATACAGGACGACCTAATAAAAGCGTGTTAAAATACCTATGTCTCATGTGGTCATGTCATTGGTGAAAGTCGATCTCCAGCGGCTACAAATTAAGTAATCTATTTTTTTCTGTAGCTTGACATTTTGAGCCAAGCCAATTTTAGTACAATTATGACAAGTAGAATTTCGAATTTCAGGCGTTGAAGTGCCTGAAACTTTTCAGGTGTCGATGGTATGAACATTTTGTAAGGAGTCAGATAATTTATTTATTTGTTTATAGGCGAGCAGTGTATACTGATGTGCCTATATCAAGCAGAATCAAATAAAATTAGTATTTATCTGTTTAAGAATTTTTTTCCTTCTTTATCCAAAGGTCCAGTCTATTCTTAAATGTGTTTACAGTTCTTGCCGAGATTACATTCTCAGGCAACCTATTCCAGTTGTAGACAACTCTATTGCATATGATGTGGTGTGCAGTGTTGGTTTGTGATGGTGTAGGCTGCAAGATTTACAGATATCTGTGGCGTCAGACCACATCATTCAGTGACATTGAAAAATGTCGGCCTGATTAAAAAACGGTCGCTACCGCAGGTCCTGTACAAGCCTTTTTAATAGTCCACTGCTGAATATTCCTAAGCTTCCCACGGGTAATAGTGCCATACCTATCCACCACACTGGCTCAGTGCGGACACCATGCGGAATTACTTTTACATACCTATGCAAGCCGTGACGATGACCGTGACCGTGATGACGCCGTGGTGGTCTAGTGGTAATGAGACCCACCTTACAATCGTTAGGTCGTGGGTTCTAACCCCGGTACCAGTGATTTCCTTGGTACGGAATTTCACACCACTGGCTTTTCGGTGAAGGAAAACATCGTGAGGCAACCTGCATATGTCCGTAGAAGAAATTCGATGCCGTATGTGAATCCACCAACTCGCACTGGGCCAGCGTGGTGGATATGGCCCAATCACCCTTCGTGGGTAGGCCTACGTCCGGCAGTGGACTAATAAAAAGGCTGGTACAGTACAGTACCTATGCAAGAATCAAAATATTAATTTATTGCTTGAACAGTTTAAGCAATAAATAATATTTTGGTGCTGATGTATGTACAATATTAAGGTGTTACATTTGAATTAAAGTATAGCACAGGTGTTACTTACGCGTAATAGTGTGTAACGCGTGTTACATTTTACTGATACACACAATCTACACACAGTTGTCTCATGATGTTTTTCTTCAAGAAAAAGCCAGTAGTGTGCACTGTGCATGTTTCAAAGAACCCCTAGGTTCTGGGGTTCTGGTCCGGATTTGAACCGATGATTGCCGCCGCCACGGAACGCAATGATTGGATTGAGATGAATAATGGCGGGAAAAACTCCAAATGTTTTTAGTTCCTGTTATTTAATAAACGTCGAGCAAGACCTATGACGCTAGAGAGGGCACTTGGGTGTGAATTACATTCACAAGATCCGAGAGTTGTGCCAAATCACATGCCGAATTCCAATTTCGTGTTAACTGTTAGATAATAAACACCTAGTCGTCACACTTATCCCATTTTCACGTGACATAGGGCGGTAAAGAACAATAATGATCAAACTTAAACCTTGCCGAATCCCAATTTTGTGTTAACTGTTAGATAATAAATACTCGTATTTATAGTTATAGGTGCTCGTTACGAGGCTCCCACTTTATATGACACAGGACGGTAAAGACCAATGATGCTCAAACTTAAACCTAAACGTCCTACTATCCTACTTCCTACTAATAGTATAAACGCGATATTTGTGAGAATAGATGGATGGATGTATGGATGTTTGTTACTCTTTCACGCAAAAACTACTGAACGGATTGAGATGAAACTTTGCAATAATATAGCTTATATATCAGAATAACACATAGGCTATAAATTATAATGATGTTACGTCAAAAATCTAAATATCATGCGGGCGAAGCCGCGGGTAAAAACTAGTTAATAATATAAACCAGAAGAAGCAGCCCGCAACGAACTATGGAAAGGATTATGATCTGATTCTCTCTGTTACTTCGAATGAGAAATGAGAGGATTCGCGGAAGAATCCACGTCACCGAAATAGCCCATCGTATTTATAAGTTGAAATGACAGTTGGCAGGGCTGATAGCACGAAGGACTGATGTGATGTCGAAAAGTTCTCTAGTCACGAACCACGAACCGACAAGCGTCCACCCGCAAGGTGGACAGATGACCTCATCAAGACAGCAGGATCGCGCTGGAGGTCGCAAGCCGCTTCCAACATATCATTTTGTTAGTATAATTAAACAAGTAGTCGTTTGGTTTTTAATGGAGATTATGTAAGGTCATAGATCATTAGCGATACCCGGCATCTAAATAGCACTGCCTCGCCACTCGGTGTCCACTTGCCGCCCGCGCGTGATCAGCCCGTGCCCCGCAGGCACGGCGTTGATGTAGTGAGAGTTTTGGAGTTGGTTTAGTGAGCTATAAGCTCACTACATCAAGTACGTAGTTGCCCATACAAAGAACACTGGCCGCTCAAAGCGAGACGGTGCGGTGCTGGTCAGGTGGCGGTAGATCTAATGAGCTATGGGCCTTTGCAGAGAGGAGCTAAGGTCGCGGAACAGACCGCAGCGCTCAAAAGGGGCATTATATTACAATTTGAAAAATACTGATCCAGACTAAAAAACCTCACGACGCGACACAGTGTGTCATTTCAAAAATAAGTATGAACAATATGAGTATGTTACAGGTACCTGAGCAAATAGTATCTAGATTTTTCTAGATAGGAGCTAAAAACCTAATAGATCGTGCAGTGTCAAATGCTATCTTCATTTCATTTTTTTATTCAACAAATGGGTGTCAGAGACACAGTTTTGAGAAGTCAATAAAATCTACACAATGGTAAATAGTTACTTAACAAAAAAAATCAATTGCTTACATAAATAAATCATCTTTTTACACTTATCAACCTTTTTTTAAATAGTCCACTGCAGGACATAGGCCTACCCACGAAGGGTGATTGGGCCATATCCACCACGCTGGCCCAGTGCGGGTTGGTGGATTCACATCCGCCATCGAATTTCTTCTACGGACGTATGCAGGTTGCCTCACGATGTTTTCCTTCACCGAAAAGCCAGTGGTGTGAAATTCCGTACATAAATTCCAAAGAACTCATTGGTACGGGACCGGGGATTTGAACCCACGACCTCACGATTGTAAAGCGGGTGTCACTACCTCTTGACCACCACGGCTGTAAAAGCAAATAAAAATCTACACAATGGTAAATAGTTACATAACAAAAAAAATCAATTGCTTACATAAATAAATCATCCATTTACACTTGTACTGTACTGTACTGTATCAGCCTTTTTTTAAATAGTCCACTGCAGGACATAGGCAAAGAAGATATAATAATACATAGGCCTACCCACGAAGGGTGATTGGGCCATATCCACCACGCTGGCCCAGAGCGGGTTGGTGGATTCACATCCGCCATCGAATTTCTTCTACGGACGTATGCAGGTTGCGTCACGATGTTTTCCTTCACCGAAAAGCCAGTGGTGTGAAATTCCGTACATAAATTCCAAAGAACGCATCGGTACGGGACCGGGATTTGAACCCACGACCTCACAATTGTAAGGCGGGTGTCACTACCTCTAAGCCACTACGACTTTTACACATTTACATTTATTTTTACATTTACACTTAATCCACATTAATTAATTAAACATTACAATTAGGTACCTACATCATATCTACATTAAAAACAAGTAAACACAACACGGTGCCAGTAGTATGAATTCGTCTTGAACGACTTCAATATGGCCTGTTTTGTGTAAAAATAACAATTAATAAAATAATTATGTTTATCACTTTACTAACTAGGTACTTAATACAAAATGTGAGTGGACACCTGTAGGGATCGGAAACGATATTTTTGGTGATTTAGACTATTGAGATTTACCTCCTAATAGGACCAAGCTTATCGTGTATAATTAAATCACAACAGAAATATGCACTAAATATTTATTCAAAACAAAGATATGAAGAAGAACTTCCGCAAAATAGCGCCTGTATTAATTAAATAACGTTACCGTTACAGCCATCATGGGATTGCTTCCATGATGGCAAGCAATTTAACAGGCTCAATGTGGCCAATTATGAAGACGCCATCCTAAATTAAATAGCAATTTTGAATATAGTTCTCTTTTTCAAATAGTGAAAAAGAAACAGCAACATGTATTCTAAATTGCTATTAGGATGGCGCCTTCATAATTGACCACAATGTATCTCTATCAGTAATATTTTTGTTTTCATATTATCTCTATGAAGTACAATTTGGAGTACGTATTCTTATTGAGATTCTTGAGATTTTTATCTGTCTATAAATACGAGTAAGTAGTTGTTGCATTGTATAGTACAATTCCGTATGAAAACATAGCAGTGGCAGCGTGCCAAAATGGTGACCTTTTGTCGGCAGACGATCTTGACTTTGTCGATTCTCAAAACACAAATAAATGTTATGCTTAGATTCTCCAATAAAGACCTGCCTTAGGGTCGTGTACGTGGCCCGGACTTATTCCATGATACTTTTTGTGTAGGTACTGTATAAATCAACTTTTAAAACTTAGATTAACTGCGTAGAGTTTGTATGCAAAAATAGAAGCGTCGTAGGTGAGGTCGCCCGTGTGCCATTTTACTTATTTTGTTACGTTGACAACACTGCTTTGGCATTGCTAGTATAACTAAAAGTGTTTGATACTTGGTAGACACCAATTCGGTTTTCATCAGTACTCGCGTCTACCAAGTATAGTCGGTACCTTGGCTGTTGATTAATATCTTATTGTTAATTCATCGTAACGCCAGGTCACGGCGACGGTTCTCTTTTTGCACAAACTCTAGTAAGCAGAAAGAGTATAACTGCATACATCTAACGAAAGGTGGCGCCAGTGGTCTCGAAATACAAAATGGTACATTAGTAGAACTGCCAAAAATATCGGTGTCGGTGTCAGATCGTTGAAAACTTGAAAATTGTTAGAAATTCGGAAAAATTTCTCCCAATATAGGACTTTTTTCTATTGAATACTTTAAATTCGGTGGAAAAGTGGCAGTTTTCTAATAATTTAAGAAATCGTTGAAAAATTACCTACAATCATTAAGTACCTACAAAAGGAGTCGACACTGCAAAGCGTACCCCTCTGCCAAAAGTACGCGACCGGCGGTCATGCTCTTTATGCATATATATATATATGCATATATCTATATGCATATATTGGTCTGGTTGCGCTTGTGATGCGTTAATTTTCAGCTAGTGTTAGTTAATTACATTTGTGTGCGTGTAAACTTGCTTATATTTTAATTTGTGTGCGTTTCTTCACCCTCACTGACTTCGGAGCGTGTAAAACTACGCCTCGCCATGTACAGACAATACACACACATCCAGGTAACTATGAAACTACGTCTTGGCTTGTCAGTCAAACTATGGCGGCACAACAGCGACGCACTCACACATGTATAAAAAACCGGCTTCACTTGACTGTTCAACGACGTTCCCTCTGGATTTTTTTATTTGTTCTGATCCTACAATACATCATATCAGTGTTTCGGTAAGACAGTACTAAGACAGACACTGGGTGGCGTATGTTGCACCAATTTGCAACTGAGGCCAGCGTGCAGGCACATCGCCCTCCTAAGGATTCTTAATTTATTTAAAACAGCGCACTCCACACAGCTCCATTTTTAAAACGCGAATAAGTCCGCGCTTGACCACCAACTCGCCAGATGGTAAGCGACGTTGTGGTCGTAGACGAAGCACGCAGACTTAAAAGATACCTATTTACTCTGATCTTGAAAAGCTTTAGATTATATCTCTTAGGAAACAGGAAAACAGGAAGACTGTTCCATTCCCTGGCGGTACGAATCTGAAATGTTGAGTCAAACCGCTTCGTACGTATCGAAAGATAATCGGCAGTGTAGGGGTGGTAGAGAGACGTCTTTCTACTTGTCCTGTTATAAACAGGGCATCCATATCTGCGAATTGCGAAGTCTGTAAAGCAAAAGAAACATAAGTCTGTCAATTCAATACCCAACAAGCAAAATAGTCGAATAAGGATATATTTACTCGACTAAACATCGAATAGTTGTTGAATAGTAGTACAAAACTAGTACCACATAAGTACAAAATTGTGCAGTAAAAGTATTTATGTTATGTCATTTAGTGCAAATCGTATAGAAGTGCCCGTATCTGGCTTATGTCACAAATAAATGCTATACAAGGGCAATAATAGTGATTGATTTACTATTTAATGTGTAAAAAAAGTTTTTATACGACAATTACCTGACATACTTTTTATTTAGCAAATTTGTCGAATACTAGCTACCTGGTGATTAAATAGCAACGTAGTTTCTTTTATAACACGGTAAAAACACAAGTCGAATAATAGTTTTCCAATTACAGTTACAGAACCTCAAGTTTAACAATTTCATTAAAGCACTTTTATTCGATAAAATATTGAGTAAAAGAGTTTTTGGTACTTTTATTGCTCAAAAATCCAAAACATGGCTGCATATGAATGCAACGCAGTCTCATTTATTCGACGAATAGTCGAGTTAGTATGATATAACAGCAACAAATTTACTAGTGTTCGCGTAATGGCTTCCTAGTAGCATATTAATAAAATTAAATAGAATTTATAACATATATCTACAAAATTATTGCAAAAGACGCGTGGCCCACACATATATGTTAAATAATGCATTACAGTTTATCGACAAAGTTAAATTGCCAGTAATTTTCCTATATAATTATGTAGATATACATTTAGATATAGAAACTGTATTCTTTTTAATAATTACTAAATTGACATGACACCTCTGTCTTTTATAATATTTTAAGTGACAAACACACAAAGACTGGTGCATTTCCATAACGGCACAAAATACGCAATCGTTCTAATTTAAAATGGAATAACAGTGCAAATTGGAAAATATATTTTCCAGCTTGGCGGACCATGGCACAAACCTTCATGGAGCCTGGGGACCGATAATCTCTAGCTAAGTCAATGTGGTCAAATCGAATGTAAAAATAAGAATTTGTAGAGTAAGATAGAGTAGCTAGGCTTAAGTTCAGCAGTAGAATTCATAAAGGTTGATACAAAGGTAAAATGGTAATATTGTTTACAAAAATGAGAATTATTTAGCTACAAACAAATTGTTAATTCCTGCTGATTATGTGCGAATTTGATCTGATTTTGTGAAACCCGATCCGTTACAAATAAACAAAATAAGTTTCTTGACCCGATTTTGGTACTTAATTCAATAATAATGTGGATCAAACGACGACAAACAAAGATAAAACATTACTAGTATTATAAATAATGAGCGAGCGATAATTTAAAGGTTTGTTGGTACCTACTTATTTTCATGTACCTATCCGGTTATGGTTACAAAAAAAAGGTGTCAAAATAAAAAAAAACAATGGGTTGTGCTTCGAGAGTGCCGGCAGAAGTGAAAACTTGAACTTATAAAGTACTATCATTTATGTACCTAGTAAAATACAATATCATGTGCGCCCTGCGCCACTTAACGAAACAGCAGATACATTTTCGCCGAACGGTAGAAAGAGAGGGGGATATTACTTCCTCTCTACGCCGCGCCTGCGGTCTACTCTCCAACCCAAAAAGTGCACAAAGTGATTTCTATGGAAATGCCACAGCGCCACCTTGTGTCACGTAAAGAAAACTGAATAGCTGGGTGTGAGTTTTATTTACGGTTATGTAACGAGCGCCAACGCAGACATAATTGTCAACAGACAAAAACTTGAATATGTCGAGGAATATGTATATCTGGGTCAGATCATTTCTACAAGCGATCAAATGTCCAAAGAAATTGACAAAAGAATAGCTATCGGGTCGAAAAAGTTTTGGGCCTTGAAAGAAATAATGAAAAGCAAGGAACTCAGTATCAAGATCAAGAAGAAAACTTTTGATACATGCATTCTTCCTTGCATCACATATCTACGGCTGTGAAACTTGGGCTTTGACAAAAAATCAAAGGGAAAAGCTTGCAAAATGTCAACGAGCCATGGAAAGGAGCGTATCTACTGAAGCTACGAGTAAAGTTAAAGGATAGAGTCAGGAGTGTGGATATTAGACGCAAAACTAAACTCACAGACATCCTCACACATATTGACCAACTAAAATGGAGATGGACAGGGCATATGCTCCGTTGTAAGCATGAAAAATGGATCAAGCATGTAACTGTCTGGTATCCAAGAGTCGGGTCAAGATGCAGAGGTCGCAAAGTGAGAAGATGGAAAGATGATCTGAAGTTGGCTCTGAGTCCCCTTTGTCTAAGAATTGTAACCGATAGGAAACAGTGGAAGACGTTGGAGGAGGTCTATGCCGTAAGGCACACCGAAAGTAGGGACTTATTGGTGATTATTTAGTAGAACGAAAAATTGTAAAAGTTTCGGAATAATATTGTTATATTCAAGTAAAAATCACAAACACATACGAGTAGCTTGGTTCTTTGGCAGGCATCAGTGGAGCCGCAGCCAACACTGATAGGCCCTTTTACATAAAATGTTATAAAATTAACTGTTAAGTGCATAAAGTAGGATGATAATAACTGCTGCTAGATATGATTTACAGTATTTTGGGTTATTGTGATGTGGTGATAGATGACTTACAAAGATGGGCTATAAAATGAGGTGCGGCACCCGCCAAATAATGCCTCATTTCGCAATTTAGGCGGGTGGCGACTTGCCATTCACTAAATGGGCCCCCCATAAAGGCTGCCGTAACTTGGCGCCGGAGGAGCAACATCGGTGTGGTCGGCTTAGGGTGTCGAGAGGTGTGCTGCGATTTCACTAGACGCTACTCGTGGCGTTATGCCCTTTAACACTTCCACCCTGGAACTTAGGTTTTTAGCTCTTGCGATTTCCACTCCAAGCTGGCCGGTAAAGGCAAGAGAGGAGTCAGGGTTCGCGGTGTCGCCATATTCTTATTATTATTATAACGAGCGCCAAACCGATCGAACACAAGCGGGGTAACATCTGTGTCTCAGACCCAATATTTTTATTTGTAGGTCTGTGTGTGCTCGACGCCTTCGGTCAACGCGACGTAAACGTGATTCGATTTGATTTGCAAAACTCCCACTTGGCACTCAGTACTGTCAGTCTTCGGATAGACGACCGCGGGTGTATTTACAACTGAACGCTACCGTGGCTCGGATGACACGTTAAATCCAGATTGTTTCAACCGTTTAGCCATGTGAGGCGACTTCAAAACTCTAACACCAGGGCTAGCCACCCAGTCTGTTAGATCTTACTTAATTGTTTGACCCGGACGAAGTCAGGGGATCAACTATAGTCTATAAAAAGATCTCAATGGAACGGAAAAAATTAAACCGGCTCTACCATTTGCATATCTTGATTTTCAATAAGTTTTTGGCCTGACAATACATATTGACCTAATTATTACAAAATATATTTTTGAAACAAATGCCTTAAACCTGAAACCTCATTGGTAGGGTCGCACGGAAAGCAAATAATTAATTATCATAAACTTTATATTTGAAACAAAATTCATGAATTCAAAACTATAGCAAAATTCATGAATTCAAAACTATAGCAAAAATTAAGTATTTTTCGTTACACTCATATCTAGTCCTTATATTTTTTATTTCTATCCAGATCTAGTAACAGCATGCAGAAACGATGATCAATGCAGGGGATAATAGTGCCCGTATCAGTTCAATTTTATGGAATAAAACCTCTTTTCAATGCCTGTGTTAAGGTGGCCATACACGGTCAGTTAAACTGATCAGTTTTTCGCGTCACTCCAAATGGGGCTCATTCAGTAAATTAAAAGGTGGAAATTGGTGGCTCCATGTATAAACCACTACCAGAAGCTGGGCACACATGATGAAAT
Source organism: Hypomecis punctinalis (assembly GCA_949316475.1). NCBI lineage: Eukaryota > Metazoa > Arthropoda > Insecta > Lepidoptera > Geometridae > Hypomecis > Hypomecis punctinalis. The sequence continues at coordinate 1,577,070 of OX438819.1, read as the reverse complement.
GATCGCATCAGTTCATCAAATAATTGCAGCGGGGTTCTAATGTAGTCAACTATTGCCGATAGGTACTGCGATGGTTTGCATGTTTGTACTACTTCGATGATTAACTGAATCTTCAGTAACTCACATAATTTCATTTTTTTTATAAAAAAATATCTGAACCAAATTTGTTTGGAATTTGATTTACTACAACTTTAATTCACGTCAACTTTTGTAGGATTGATATTTTTCGAATAGTGTGCCAGTGGTGCCATTGTAAACTATATGGCACCACCGTCTTATCAAAAAAAATATCGATCCTAGAAAAAATTGATGGGAATCAAAGTTGTAGGAAATCAAATTTCGAAATTTCTGGTCTCCAAAACTTCTCATGAAAAATTGAAATAACACAAGTTATGGAAGAAGCAAAATGGCACCGCTGCCTTATTAAAAAAAATATCGATCCTATAAAAAGCTGATAGGAATCAAAGTTGTAGGAAATCAAATTTAAAACATTTTTGGTTCCGATAATTTCTCATGAAAAATTGAAATAACACAAGTTATCGAAGAAACATTATGGCACCACTGGCTTATTAAAAAAATATCGATCCTAGAAAAAGTTAATGAGAATCAAAGTTGCAGGAAATCAAATTTAAAGCAACTTCGGCTTCGATAATTTCTCATGAAAAATTGAAATAACAAATAATGGAAGAAACAAAATAGAACCACTAACTTATTAAAAAAAATATCGATCCTGGAAAAAGTTGATGGGAATCAAAGTTGTAGGAAATCAAATTTCAAACAATTTTGGTTCCGATAATTTCTCATGAAAAATTGAAAAATCACAAGTTATCGAAGAAACATCATGGCACCACCGGCTTATTAAAAAAATATCGATCTTAGAAAAAGTTGATGAGAATCAAAGTTGCAGGAAATCAAATTTAAAGCAACTTCGGCTTCGATAATTTCTCATGAAAAATTGAAATAACAAGTTATGGAAGAAGCAAAATGGAACCACTAACTTATTAAAAAAAATATCGATCCTGGAAAAAGTTGATGGGAATCAAAGTTGTAGGAAATCAAATTTCAAACAGCTTTGGTTCCAATAATTTCTCATGTAAAATTGAAAAATCACAAGTTATCGAAGAAACATCATGGCATCACCGGCTTATTAAAAAATATCGATACTAGAAAAAGTTGATAGGAATCAAAGTTGTGGAAAATCAAATTTCAAACAACTTTGGTTCCAATAATTTCTCATGAAACATTGAAACACTTAACACAAGTTATCGAAGAAATATCATGGCTCCACTGTCTTCAAATATGGAACCACCAATTCCCACCTGTTCATTAACTGAATGAGCACCCAGTTGGAGTGACGCGAAAAACTGATCAGTTTAACTGACCGTGTGTGCCCACCTTTAGGCCATGATAATCGAGCTGGACATGGTTTTATGTTGTTACTTAGTATTTACATTCTCTGTTTTATTATGGATTGTGTGCGATTTTATGAAAATTCGTATTCATTCTAATTTGTTTTTATTTCATTGTGAGCAATACCGAGTTGCCTAGTGAGTACCAACACTTTTTAGGGTTCCGTACCTCAAACGGAAAAAACGGAACCCTTACAGGATCACTTAGTTGGAAAACTAACTGATCCTATAAGGGTTCCGTTAGGGGCCTGTCTGTCGGTCTGTGTGTATGTCAAGACTCTTTATCTCGGGAACGTGTAAAGATATCGTATTGAAATTTAAATTATATACGTATATCTATGGTCTCTTGCAGTTGTGTAAAAGAAAAACTTCTTGGTTATCGTTTAAACACAGGGTTTGAAATTTGGCGAGAAGCATTGTCTCAAAAACACATATAAAAATAAATCTGAAAACTGTACCTACATTATTATTTAATACACAAAAAACCGTTTTTTTTAATTTATGATGTAAGTATTATTCATATTCCTGGGGTTTTATTTTAGGGGCAGGAGGTATGAAAAGTAGAGTATGCACCACTAGAGACTTGGTTCTAGTGCTCTTTATCTTGGGAGACTAGAACCCCTCGCTGCGCTCGGGAGTTAACTATAGAGTCCCTCGCTATGCTCAGGGTCCAATTGTCGCGTGATGCAAGACACCACTTGGTTCTCTTTGTACATAATTTACTATTATTGTCTTGTGAAAAAGTGACAGAAAAATACTTCACCATAACTCTGTCTCGATCTGACACGTCGAAAGAATTATGTCGTGGTGCGTATACTATACAGCCCGGCATGGCAGGGCGTGGTGTAGGGGCGGGGGCAATGCTAGGCCGCTACTTACCTTTTACAAGCTTTGCACACACACACTCACACACACTCACACACACACACACACACACACACACACACACACGCCCCCACACACACACACACACTCACACACACACGCCCCCCCCCCCCCCCACACACACACACACACACACAAGCGCGCATGTTCAATTGATTGTTCAAAAATGGTAGTTGGTCTACGAGGAACTCCTCAATAAATCTTGTAAGTAAATTAAAATCGACTTACCGGTTATCGATTGAGCTGAAATTTTACATACAACACGTGTAAATAGCGTGAAAATGACAACTTATATTAGGACTAGCTGCACCCTACGACGTTACCCGCTTTACCCCTAGATAAAAAGTAGCCTATATATTAATCCAAGGTCTAAGCTACCTCCATACCTAATTTCATCTAAATCGATGCTGTCGTTTGTTCGTGAAAGAGTAACAAACATCCATAGTACTCATAAACTTTCGCGTTTATAATATCAAATATGACGTGGTGTTGATCTGATGATGGAGCTGGAAGGTGGTCATAGGCACTCTGTAATGCAACGACGCAACCTCATCGAGTTTTAATTTATATAAACAAGGTATTTTTGTAAAGTATTATTAATATTGTTTGTTAGCCTGTAACACAATTAAAAAAATTACAATACTGATTAATATGAAATTATTTTTTATATACCTACCTACAAAATTTTGAAGCCGTGGTGGCCTAGTGGTAATGACACCCGCCTTGCAATCGTGAGGTCGTGGGTTCAAATCCCAGTAACCATCGAACCAAATCATTGGTAGGTACGGACCAATGAATTCCTTGGAATTTATGTACGGAATTTCACACCACTGGCTTTTCGGTGAAGGAAAACATCGTGAGGCAACCTGCATACGTCCGTAGATTTCGATGGCGTGTGTGAATCCACCAACCCGCACTGGGCCAGCGTGGTCGATATGGCCCAATCACCCTTTGTGGGTAGGCCTACGTCCTACAGTGGGCTATTAAAAAGGCTGGTACAGTACAGTACTACAACATTTTAAAAATAATTTTACAAATTTTTGCGCAATCAAATGAGGGTGTTTAAAAATATGTGGGGTCGATGCTAAGGCTTAATATAATATTATAATAAGCAACATTTTTAGAGAGAGGGTGAATTTTTGCAGTGCAGTGGAGATTTATATTAATAAAGAAATACATATTATATTCATTTTTGTAGTTTGCATGAATGCTCAATTTTCAGGCTCAATTTATATTTGTTTTTCTAAATATCACATTTTTTTCTTACGGTAAAACACTTCGGAAATCGTCTCTATCATTGATCCAAAAAATAAAAATGCTTGATCATACGACATGTTAAGCACTCTTTAACCGAGTCTTCACTTCTAAGAGTATTTATTTTAAATAAAATATTGACACATTTTAAGTAGCGTCCATTGTTTTAGTTAATTGTAGTTTAATGTCAGTTTTGAGATTTTTCCATACTTAATTCTTACTTTAAGGTACCTATATAATTTTTACCCTCGTTACGAGTAGTTTGACGAGGTGTTTGTCAGCGATCACCGAAATTAAGCAACGTTCCGCACGGTCAGTATTTGGATGGGTGACCGCGGGTGGCATTTTCCAACTGAGCGCTACCGTGGCTCGGATGACACGTTAAATTGTAGGTCCCGGTTGTTTTAACCGCTTAGCCATGTCAGAGGCCTTCAGGCGGCCTAAAAACTCTGACACCAGGGCTAGCCACCCGGCCTATACGAACTTACTTACTTACTTACCCTCTTTACAAGTTCTAGCGCCGTCCCCTGCCACCCATTCTTACCCAACATACAATCGAATCTCTATCGATACGGATAATACAATACTATTCACAGTTACGCGAATTACGTCCCAATAGCCCGGGAGGTGAGCGACAAAAATTGCAAGTATTTACTAAAAGATGAATTTTTGGTCTTACGTTAACCGTGGCGGTGTACAACAATACCCCCGAGTCGGTAAGCTGAGTACCTTGGAGTTTGGCGCAGGAACCCGTTTGAATTTGCGAAAAAGTAAGTAACTTTAATAACTCTAATATTAGTGAGGAAGTAAGCAAAATTCTTTACATGCCTATATGTTTTATGTTTTTTAGACTTAAGCTTAGAAAGTAGATATATTCACGATGCAATGCACCACTGAATGACTCGCCCTAGTACAGGTTCCAAATTGTCACGTGAGGACAACCGAGGACTCGATGCAGTAAAAACAACATTATTTCAACAACTCTTTGTAGATTTATTTCTTCCAATACATTGTTCCTTAAGAGCTGAGGTGGTCTGTAATTTTCCATACAAACGTATTGCGCTGTTTTCTTGCTGGAAAATGCTTTTAGAGTTACAATTTTTTGCCATAAAATTAAATTTAGCTGTTTAAACTACCCTGTCTTTTCATTTTTTTGATAAATTAATTATCAGGCAAAATATGATCCTTCAAAGTCTCAAAAAAATTCACCATTTTTACCGACGTCTTTAAAGACCCACCAGAATAAACTTATTAATTTCTAACAAAATATGAAATGACATAATCATGAACACATATTTTTTGTAAATTTTGACATAAAAAAAAACTTGATTAATTTAGTTTTTGATGAAGAAAACAGCGTAATACGAAACGTTGTTTTGCCAAGATTTTTGTAGGTATAAATTGCTCTAAGCTGCAATTGTCCCTATCGCACGATGCGGAGGTAGGGTTGAGGTGAGGGAGGTTCAAACCTATACGTACACATGCACTAGGGATGTAGTAATAGACGATATTTTTGTCGATGCTCTAGTGATGTCCATCGATATCGATGTTTATTAAAAATATTAGTTAATTTTTCAAATCTTGTAATTTTACTGATGTATCTTTATTACTTTTGAAGAAAAAGATCTTATGTATGGAATATATGCGTTTAGTTACCTCGACTTATTGCAGCGACTACACAAATCTGTGTAGTATTTTTTTAGTTTATATATATAGTGTTGTATCGGCAGACATCTAAATGGTTTAGGTGCAGAATGATCAATTCTCATAATGCCCAACTAATCCGGGAATGATCAATTCTGCGAATGCCTAATTTTATTTAATTTAATTTTATGGCAACATAATTTCAATTAAGAATTTCTTAAAAAAAACTTACTTTAAGAGATTTGTGTATTTGTTTAAAATAACCAAAACTACTTTTTTGATAATAAATCAGCTAGATCGCAAATTTTGCGTCCTCAACATAAATTCAATATTCGTGAGTACAGGTAAATAATACTTTGTATCATCGAAGTTCATCTAATACAGCCATAAAAGTGTACAATAGTCTACCTCTTCACATAAAATTTTTAGATGCAAACAAATTTAAACATAGCTTAAAAATGGCTCGCTGAAAATACCTTATATAGCATGAAATAATATAATGAATGTACAAATTCTGACTGATAATAATTATGATCTCATGTGTTACGGTATATAGGTCTTTATGTCATACTTAGTTATGATAATATAATACATATAATATGTTAGTTGCTTCAATAGTAATACTTGCCTAGAAATTGTGCTTTAATTACCGGTGATTTTTTATAAGAAAATGTGATTTTCCCATTGGAAATTATTTTGTCATTTTGAGAATTGAGCATTTTTAGAATTGACCATTCATAAAATTGGGCATTCGTAAAATTGAGCATTCTTGGCATAGTTCCATTGCCATTATTCTTACTACTTCATTCATTACATTATAATACTGCGTCTAAGCCGAAATAATAGTTCTAATTAGGAAAATCACGTGCTCTTTAAAAATGTATTATAACTGTAACATATAAATCTATCCTTAGTCCACCTAAGCAAAAAACGTTCTATGCTTGCCAGTACGTGAGATCCATTCGAGAAAACAGCCCCATCGGCTATCCGTTCATTGAACTATGTGCCTTGCCAGCTGTCATTTTAACTTGCCAATCCGCTGAGTTTTGCTAAAAAGTTCAATTAGAAGTGCTTTCAATGCTTTAATCTAATAATAATTGTGGATGTTCTATCCTGTATTACTATTATATGTGCCCTACCCACTGCTGCTTTAATTAGCTAATTGTTTCAATTTTTTAAACGTCTTTAAAGTAGAACCAAAGTATGACAAGCTGTTCTCTAAACAGTAAACCTCGCATTTGTTTAATTGAATCCTCATTTATTTTTATACTATGGGACTAATTTCGGAATGCAAATACGGCTGTAGGTACCCACAATATAAAAGCCAAGAAGTTTTAGATTAACGAGACCCTATTACTAAGACTCCTCTGTCCCTTGGTCACTAGGCTGTATATCACGAACCGTAAAATCTAAACAGTTACAATTTACACAGATGATGTATTTGTTCCCACTATAACAACAAAACTAAAAATAGAGTAAAATAAATATCTACTTCAACCGTGTAGGTACAGAATTCGCGAATAGTGCACACGGATCGATTATTGTTGATTTATCAAAAATGGCTCAGCCCATTTCAATAAAATTTAAATGGGATCATTTTCGAAGTATATTCTTTGCAATGAAAAACATTCTAACAAAGAATTATCAAAATCGGACTACTGTGTAAAAAGTTACGCTTGGTTATAAATAAAAAATATACGCGTCAAATTGAGTACCTCCTTCGTCGGTCAAAAAATAGAATGAAATAAATATTTTTTCATGCCATACAACAGACGTGATTTTTTGCACGATTTTTATTAATGTACACAAAAGGTAGACGCTTGAAATATTCTCAGAATATTTAGTAATTTAATATATCATGTAAATAAATGTATCAATTTAAAAAATATATAATTGAATCGAAATAATTGGCTCTCATAAGGTATGAAACCTTTCGAGCGCGAGACCGTAGAAGAACGACGTAATGTAAGATATTTCCATAAAAAAATAATTAATTTATACTTCAAAAGAAGTAATTTCAGTAAAAATATATTATGTAAACTGCAGCGCCTACAGATATCAAATATCCAATTGTATATGATGTTAGTTAGGTACATTTTACGTTTTTGTCAAACAATAATAATTTGAAAGAAAATAAATAAGCATATAAAGAAAAATTAACCCATGTCACAAATAATGTAGCTTCCTAATGGCAGAAAAATAAATAATCTTTAAAATAATTAATCTTTTATCTTTTTGTTTGCTATCGATCGCCTATCTACCATACCTACTAGGTAACCAGAGCATACGTAGAATACGCGCAAGATAGCTCTACGTACGGCCAAAATCAGGAACTAACTCAATGCTGCCAGGGAATACAGAATACTAGTGATAAAACGTACGTGGCGCCACGACTCGCGCGCAGAGTTATCTTGCGCGCACCCTACGTAATATCATATTTTGCTACAATTCAAAATAAAATATCGGTCGGCCAGCGAGTTCGTTGGGGCGCAGGTAGGGTGCGGGGAGAGTTCAAGCGCAATACGCACACAAATACAATTGCATCACCACACACATTGAAGCTCCCTGGTTTGGGCGCATCGCGACGGCAATAGTTTAGTCCAAATACCTATTTCTCAATTTCCTCGTCACTAGTATTTCGCCTTAAGCTTTAATCTAGACTTGTTCTTCGCTCCGACGGCTCGATCAGAATGGTCCTCAAAACCTCGTGTGAGTTCCAGACCATGATTCATAGTAAATGTATTTATTACTTTTACGACTTCCTCTGCAATAGCCAACCACAGCTCGTTTCCTGTTGCATTTACTTTTTAAAAGTCTGTGGTTGACTACCACCCTCGAACTATCGTGTCCGTTCAAAAACCGTACATTATTTTAAAATATGCAATTTTTGCCCAAAACCCAACATTTCTCTATCCGTATACTAATTTGCAGCTTTTAGAGAGTAGTTACTCACTTATTTTGTAACAATTCAAACAGATCCAGCGTACGCTAAGGTACTCAGCTGAATAACTCTGGAGTAATGTTGTAGACCGCCATGCTAACCGAATATCAAAAAATCAGCTTTCAGGAAATGGTTACATTTTTGTCGCTCGCCTCCCGGACTACAATTCACGCTCGATACGATACTTGCGTACAAACTTCAGTCAGACGCGTTCCGTGGAAGTGGGTGCACGATATTTTTAGTTTAGTCCGTATTTTAGTATAGTTTGTTTGTAAATATGGGGAAGAGATCGGGATGGCTTACGCCGTTCAAAAAACAGGTGAGTTTAATTTATGAAAACTAGATTTAATATACCTATGTATAAGCAGCATGTGTGATTTTCTTGTAGCTCAGTAGTTAAAGATGTTAAATGCAATGAAATATGAGCTCATTTTAATGTTTTCAGTGTTCGTGCAGATTTCTTCCTTTCTTTAGATTGAAAATTAAAACAGTAGGTAGGTAGTAGGTATATGTCTACAGTTTGTGTGTTAAAACACTGTTGTGTAGATAAGTGTAGATAATCTTTGTATTATGATATTATGTAAAATAGTAGTAGATCATAATAAGAGTACAAAGACAAAGTGCTTGCAGATTTATCAAAGTTATTTTGTATTTCGATAATTTCGTATAAGTACCTACGTTACTTTACGAGGTTACTGCGTGAATACTTATAATACTTAAGTACCTACGAGTACCTACTGTAGGGCGTATACGTAGGTACTCTTTAACAATCTTTACTATGAGACTAATTTGAAATCACCAAAAATTGGCTGGTCCTTACACTTCTTACAAGTTTCTGGAACTAACAAATTGTATAGGACAGCTATTTAATCGTGATCTTTGGTGCCATAGTGAAAGTTCATTACAATGATATCACAGAGTAGGTATTGAAAGAGTTCCATCAGTAGGTATGCCTATTAATTTATATTATATTATTTATATTATAATTAACTACAAGATGTTGTTATGCAAAGAGAAGGGGTTTCAAGACAAATACCTGTACTGTACCAGCCTTTTTTAAACAGCCCACTGCGGAAAGTAGGCTAACCCACGAAGGGTAATAGGGCCATACCTATCCACCACGCTGGCCAGTGCGACTTGGCGGATTCGCATACGCCTTCGAATTTCTTTTACGGACGATTGCAGGTTGCCTCACGATGTTTTCCTTCACCGAAAATCAAGTACAAAATTCCAAAGAGCTAATTGGTACGGGAGCGGGATTTGAACCCACGACCTCACGATTATAAGGCGGGTGTCACTACCTCTAGGCCACCACGGCTTACGGCTGGATAAATACCTACCTATTACTAATCATTTATTATGATTAACTTTTACTACGGGACCTACAGTAAAATCACGAAAAAAAATCACCTCCATAATTTTTTTCGAAAGTCAAAGAACTTTTTGTATGAAACACCTGACTTATACCTAGTTCATAATGATAAGCGTTTGAACAGCCTGTACATAGGTAAATGTAACAAAAAGTGGAGTGCTAAAAATTGTATAGAGCACGACTTTTAGAAAGTGCTTTCTGATTCTGACTGAAAATTCTATAGAGCCCGACTTTTAGAAAGTGCTTTCTGATTCTGACTAAAACTTCTATAGAGCATGAGTTCTAGAAAGTGAGAGCACGACTTTTAGAAAGTGCTTTCTAATTCTGACTAAAAATTCTATAGAGCACGACTTTTAGAAAGTGTTTTCTGATTCTGACTAAAAATTCTATAGAGCCGGACTTTTAGAAAGTGCTTTCTGATTCTGACTAAAACTTCTATAGAGCATGAGTTCTAGAAAGTGAGAGCACGACTTTTAGAAAGTGCTTTCTAATTCTGACTAAAAATTCTATAGAGCACGACTTTTAGAAAGTGCTTTCTGATTTTGACTAAAAATTCTATAGAGCCCGACTTTTAGTAAGTGCTTTCTGAGTCTGACTAAAACTTCTATAGAGCATGAGTTCTAGAAAGTGAGAGCACGACTTTTAGAAAGTGCTTTCTAATTCTATTCTATTCTATTAGCGCGCGCGCTCGCATCGGTGCGGACGTGTTTACTTTTTGTCGCAGCAATTATTTCTATTTTGTTCGATCGCAATGTTTACGTGTTGCCGGGCTTGTAATAAAGACGTTATCGGTGAACTTATAATGAAGTGTACACTATCAAACTGTGAAAAAGTGTATCATATATTGTGTCTCGGGATTAAAGGACGAGATTTCGAGTCTTTTTCTACGGACTATGTGCGCCAATGGATTTGCCCGGAGTGTGACAGTACAAAAAGAAAACGTGCTGGGAATGACACACCGGTTCGCACTCCAGAACATAGGAAGTTACCAACAACAGCGAGCCCAAATTATGTAAATAACCAACGGGGTAGCAAGTGCAGTCAAATGGAAGTCTCCGTGCTGGAGGATGACGGCGGTTTGTTATCAGAATTCCAAGAATTTCGTCGGGAACTTAGAAAAAGATTAGATACGCAAGACCAACATATTGTACAAATTCAAAAAGTATGTTCAGCTACTAATGACGAAATTCAGGTACTAAAGACCGTTATAAAAGATAGGCAATGTTCGTGCGATTTGACCTCAATAGATACTTACTTAAAAATGCTTTGCGACCGCAACCAGCGCATCGAGTCATTGTTATGTAATGCACAAACAAATCAAATAACTTCGGATGATAAGAGTGTCAGCAAAAGTCCGATGCAGGTGCAGAAACAAGTTAACACCAACCTGATTAGTGATAACAGTGCATTAGTAATTACTCCGAGCGTATCTACCCCCAACTCAGAATCGAAGAAAAATTACGGTTCGGCCACTAAATCGCCGAATACCAGCGAAAATGTAATAAGTCGAAATACCGTAGTTGGAATTATTTCTGAGCCTGATGAATCAAATAAACCATCAGAAAATGATAAAAATGACTGGATTGAGGTGCGTAATAAAAAGACAGGTAGTTGCAGCAAAACCAAATCGCAGGGTAGGCTACCTGAAAAGCGGCGAAGGTATTCGAGTCGGCCGTGCAGAGCAGCGTGCAGCGGCAGGTTAACTCCCAGCTCGCGGACGCGCAGCACGGGTTCCGGCCGGCGCGCAGCACCACCTCCAACCTGCTCGAGGCGGTGGCTTACATTACTCCCCACGTCGACGCGGGTGGACAGGTCGATGTTGCTTATTTTGATTACAAAAAAGCATTCGATTTGGTCGACAATGATGTCTTATTGTCAAATATGGCCGGCATAGGATTCACCAATAAGCTGCTACAATTGTTTGCTAGTTCCTTGAGCGAAAGAAAGCAGTATGTTGAATATGCGGGGCAAAAATCGGAGCCATATTTCACAAAAACGGGAGTAAGCCAAGGATCGAATCTCGGACCCCTGGAATTTATTATTATGATAAATAAACTACCGGAAGTGATCCAGGCAGCGCGCTGTATTTTGTTTGCGGATGACCTCAAATTACTGCTGGCGGTTACAGACGCGAATGATTGCCAAACCTTGCAGGATGATATCGATAGAGTGGTCAATTGGAGTAAAAACAATAAGTTGCAATTCAATATCTCAAAATGCATGGTAGTGTCCTTCAGTAAGTCAAATAACCCCCTCCATTTTCACTACAATGTCGATGGTGAAACTTTAAAGCGGGAAGTGACAGTGAAGGATCTCGGGGTGAACATGAACAGCGAACTATCGTTTAGAAAACATATAGTTCAAGTCTGCAGAAAGTCTTACAGAACATTAGGTTTCGTGTTGCGGCAAGCCGCGGGGTTCAGCAACATTAGGGCGATAGCGACTCTGTACAACGCGCTTGTCCGAAGCCAGCTGGAATATAACTCTGCCGTTTGGGCTCCGCACGAGGCTAAGTACACATTGATGTTGGAAAGAATACAGAATAAATTTACGAGGTTCTTATACTTGCGGTTGTATGGTATTTATCCGTACTATCCCCTCATGTATCCGACGTTGTTTGTATTGGGCATGGTCGGATATAACAAGCTAGAGGTGAGAAGGGACGTGGCGCTCGCATATTATATGTTAAGAGTATTCCGGGGTCTCTTGTCAAATGCGGCCGTATTGGGTGTGATGGGCCTGAGCGTGCCGGACGAGTACGTGTCGCGTCGCCGGCGGCCGCGGCTGTTCGCGGTGCCGCGCGCCAGGACCAACTTACTCGCTAAGTCACCGATGGTTCGGACTTTGCACGCGCTAAATCGAGTTGCACAGAAAATTGACATATTTGCATGCTCTGTTCTTGAATTTAAGAGGGCGGTGTTGTTTGATGCCTGCTATAGAGATGTAACTGAATTTTGACGCTGTTATTTTTAGGTTGTAAATTTATTATTTGATGGAATTAGTTGTTATGACATTATTAACTAGATTTTTGTAACATTAATTATTATTATTACTTTTAATTGACATTATGAATTCATTGTATTTTAATGACATTATTATTATTCAGATTTATGTGATGAATTAATTGTTATCAAATGACTTTAATATTCAGTTGGACATTTTATGACTCATCATTATTATGAATCGAATATTGTATAATTTATTTTGGAAGTAACTTTTTTCTTACACTATCGAATTAGTTTTTAACTGTAATGGTAGATGTAATTTATGAAATAAATAAATAAATAAATAAATAAATAAATAAATAAATAAATTCTGACTAAAAATTCTATAGAGTTAGAAAGTGCTTTCTGATTTTGACTAAAAATTCTATAGAGCACGACTTTTAGAAAGTGCTTTCTGATTCTGACTAAAAATTCTATAGAGCACGACTTTCAGACAGAGCTTTCTGATTCTGACTAAAAATTGTATCGAGTACGACTTTTAGAAATTGCTTTTTGATTCTGACTTTAAGTCTGATATTACCTGATACAAAGTAAAAGCACGTTCGTATAGGTTGAATGGCTACTGACCCTGGTGTCTTTTTTAAGCCACTTTAAGGCTTTTGACATGGTTAGCATCAATGTTACCCGAGCCACGAAACGTTCTGTTGTATTTTTCTGACATAAGTTAAGTATATTCATATTCCTCAAGAGTTGCGACAGTTTTGATCTAAGATTATGTTGTTACTGAGGATTTTACACTTCACAGATATACCTAGATTATAAACAAAGATATATCGAATTCACCAAAATGATAAATTGCAGTAGTAGCCTTGAAAGTACACACGCAATATTTAGGGTTCCGTGTTCGAAGCGTGAAACGGGAGAGAAAGGAAGTGTTTACGAAACTTTACTTACCTAATCTTGACTCTATCAAGCGCGTACCTAATTCAAAACTTTTTTGTTGTCTATGGCAAAAATAAGACTATTACATAGTTAATAATTATGTTACATAAGTCTAATCTTACTGTGACTAAATACTACTATAAGATTTATTTATCACTACACTGTCATTGTACCTACGGAATTATTCGCAAATAAGTTTTCAAACTTAAGTACATTCGACTACAAACGAAATATTAAATAAATAAATTAATAATGAAATAAAGGTACCAAATCAGTGACGGACAAATATTAACATATCCAAAAAAAACATCTGCAGCGTTTTTTAAAGCTACAGAATTCTCTGAACTCGTATCTAGCACGTATTTGCCAGCACTTTATTTAATCAACTTTTTACTATTGCTAAATAAATGAATTGGCGTAACAATGCAGGAAAAATAATTCATATTAAAAGTAGGTAAGTGTATTCTCCAAGAATACTGATTAGTTAAATTGTTAGTGGACTTTAGACCTAAATTCTTACAGATTGTTGTTAATTTACGCTTTTGTTTTTCAATTTAAGTCGTATACCATTTAATTAAAACACATTAAAACTGTTATACTCGTACTATCTATAACAATTCCTTGATTCGTTTTTTGTACTTTCATGATATTTTGCAAGTACTGTACTAGTACAATTAGTTCTAGATGTTACACGAAAATAGGTACTAGCTTATTTACTCAACATGTTGTGCACAAATAATCATAATCTAACTTAATCTATCTATATAGAAATACAAATAAATAAAATTGGAGTGTCTGTTTGTAATATTGAAATAACCGTTTTTTTACTAGATGCATATGAATATATATATACTAGTTTTTATATATATACTAGTTTTTACCCGCGGCTTCGCCCGCATACGCAATACATATATCATTGTAATTTATAGCCTATGTGTTATTCTGACAATTTGACAACAGTTGAAAATAGAAGGGGAAAGATGTTTGGCCACCTTGTACGACATGACAATCTAATGAAAACCATAATAGAAGGAAAAGTAGAAGGAAAGAGAGGGAGAGGAAGACCACGGAGAGCGTTTCTAGATCAGATCAAAGAGAAGGTAGAGGTCATGTCGTACAGGGAGGTGAAGACACTGGCGGATGACCGCAAGAAGTGGAAGTTGCTCCACCGACAAGAGCAGTGCTCTTAAATCCGAATGAATGAATGTGTTATTCTGATATATAAGCTATATTATTGCAAAGTTTCATCTCAATCCGTTCAGTAGTTTTTGCGTGAGAGAGTAACAAACATCCATAAATCCATACATCCATCCATTCATCCATCCATCCTCACAAACTTTCGCGTTTATAATATTAGTAGGAAGTAGGATGGTACATACACCAAAATAACATTTTTTTAAATTTTTGTCTGTCTGTTTGTTCTGGCTAATCTCTTAAATGGCTGGACTGATTTTGACGGGACTTTTATTGGCAGGTAGCTGATGTAATAAGTAGTAACTTAGGCTACGTTAATCGACTGTTAGGTGGAACGAAGTTCGCCGGGTCAGCTAGTCATACTAATATTATAAATCCGAAAAGTTTGTTAGTTTCTTCCTCGTTCACGCAGCAACGGAGCAACGGGTTGACTTGATTTTTGGCGTGGATATAGTTCAAGGCCCGGAAAGTGGCCTATGTCACTTTCCGGCCTTTTTTATCCAAAAAAACTAAGAGGTTCCTGTGGAATAAGCGCAAAAGACAAAATACCACGCGGGCGAAGCCGCGGGCAAAAGCTAGTATCATATAGCTTGGAAAAATCTCGCTGAAAAAGAAAATCGTTGCGTAGTTTAAAAGATTAAAACAAAGCAGGCTAAAAGATTCGACAGCAACAGGCTGCCTGTAATTTTTACGAGTTAAGTATTTACGTTTGGTTTAGTTTTAGTGATAATAAGTAATTATTATGATAATTTTTATTATGTCTATTAAGGCTGCTGGCCTAATGGAGTCATCATTATCTCCGGAGATTCATGCCTACGTACTCGTTACTAGCAGAATTTATGTAGATAAAAGTAAACACCAATATTTTAATAAACTAAAGACAGGAACCGTGGGGAGCCGTGGTGGTCTAGAGGTAGTGACACCCGCCTTACAATCGTGAGGTCGTGGGTTCGAATCCCTGTCCCGTACCAATGAGTTCTTTGGAATTTATGTACGGAATTTTACACCACTGGCTTTTCGGTGAAGGAAAAACATCGTGAGGCAACCTGCATGCGTCCGTAGAAGAAATTCGATGGCGTATGTGAATCCACCAACCCGCACTGGGCCAGCGTGGTGGATATGGCCCAATCACCCTCCGTGGGTAGGTTACCTCCTGCAGTGGACTATTTATAAAGGCTGGTACAGTACAGTACAGTAAATACAGGATGTGGAACTTAAACCCAGTGTAACAACTGGCAGCTATAGCTAAAGAGCAATCTCTTCTAGACACCTGTTGGATGGAAAAAAAGGATATAAGTAGATGACGGATATACTCTTATGCTTCATTCATATTTCTCTTAATAAGTGATACCTTTGATTTATCTTGTCTATCCTTATATTTTCTCTATCTCTATCGTTATCTTAAGTATCCATTTGATTTATCTTCTCTATGTAGAGCAGTATCAGCAGGCCTCTATATAGTAGTAGTAATTATTTTTTATTAGAAAGTTATTTAAGTATTTTTTCGTGATTTAAATGTATGTATTTAGAATAACATAACTGCAAACCTCGACCAAAGGATTCCATTATAAGGATTCTAGTTTTTCTTTTTAATTAATAAAGTAAACAAGAATTTGTACCAAAGTAGTCAAAGGGGTGTCCATGATTATAGCTCCAGTCATGAGTTATTTAATTAATGTATGTATGGAATGTGGATGTTTTCCCTTTATACTGAAAACGTCTGTAGTTATTCCAATCTACAAAAAAGATGATAGATTAGACGTTCGCAACTACCGGCCAATTGCCCTAATACCTATAATGGATAAAGTGTTTGAAAGGGTAATTTACAACAACCTTAGTAAATATATGAAAAAATAAAATAATTGTTAACAATCAGTATGGATTTCAGAGTGCAAGTCTATAGATATGGCAATGCATCAATTATTACATACTGTCCTATCAGGTTTAGAAAATAAAAAGCAAGTAACGGCTTTGTTTATGGATATGACGAAGGCATTCGATCAAGTAAGCCATGTGATAATTTTTCAAAAACTTGAAAAATATGGTGTGCGTCACAAGGCTTTAGAGATGATTAAATCATACCTCACAGGCAGACAGCAATACACGGAAATTACAAGAATATGCCCTAAAACAAGAACGGAGCAAAAATGTCTGTCTGATCCTCAGATTGTTAATAAGGGAGTACCACAAGGTAGGATATTGGGTCCTTTCCTATTTGCAGATTATGTCAATGATTTCCCTACATCAATAACCCATTCCATGATTTTATTTGCTGGTGATAGCACAGCCCTTTTTACAAACAACGACAATTATCATGAAGAGGAAATCAACAAGTCCCTGTGTAACATAATAAGTTAGCTAAGCGATAACAATCTCAAAATAAATTGAAAAAAAAATAGTATACTCCTATATGACATTTAGGACTAAAAATTCGGAAGTAAAGCCTATAACAGTACAGTATGGTGGAACTACTATAGCTGAAACAGATTGTGCTAAATTTCTAGGTATTTATCTGGACTCAGGTTTAACTTGGCGACCGCATGTTGAGCATGTAGTGTCTAAATTACATCAGTTTGCATATGCTCTGTACAAGCTTAGGAAAGTGGCTAACCATGATACCTTAGTTTCTGATTCAAATTAAATCAATGCATCTCTTTCGGATTTTCTCAATCGATCACATTATCCCTCGGGTTGTAACAGCTATATGTTCCCCATACCAATCAGTCTGTCATAATGATTCTTAGTGCCTCTTGATTATAGTTTATTTATCATCAGCTGAAGCGCTCATTCGTACAAGATATCAAGGCTATTTTCATCACGGGTACGTTAACCTCCTCGCAATTTATTTCATTGTAAAAGCTTCCATAAGCCAGTCGTGTGTTAACAGTGCCAAAGAGTTTAAAAGAGCTTTTGCTACACGTATCGACAGAAGCTTTTTGTGTTATTTAGCTACGATTACTGAATGCTTACAATAATTTAACATATTAATAACGGCAGCCGTGGTGGCCTAGAGGTATTGACACTCGCCTTGCAATCGTGAGGTCGTGGGTTCAAATCCTGGTCCCATACCAATGAGTTCTTTGGAATTTATGTACTGAATTTAACACCACTGGCTTTTCGGTGAAGGAAAACATCGTGAGGCTACCTGCATGCGTCCGTAGAAGAAATTCGATGGCGTAATGTGAATCCACCAACCCGCACTGGGCCAGCGTGGTGGATATGGCCCAATCACCCCTTCGTGGGTAGGCCTACGTCCTGCAGTGGACTATTAAAAAAGGCTGGTACAGTACAGTACTGTTTCAAGACAGAAATTAAAAAAACCGGACAAGTGCGAGTCAGGCTCGCACACCGAGGATTCCGTACAAATCCAGAAAATTTCACAAAATTGGGAAGGAAATTGTTAAAATCTCTATTTAAATAACCATCGACAAAAATGTTTTTTTTCACTTTTCTCGTCATACATCGAAAATTACACATTGTTAAAATAATTAAAAACCGGTGTCAGCATGTGCTAATGAAGTTCTTTTATATGATACCTTACATGATACGATTTATTCACTTTGAATTTTGAACCCATATTTTGTGATTTTTGAGGCCTTATTTTTTGTGATTTAAATAAAAATGTACAGTTTTTATATTTATTCCTATATGTGTACTCTGAGACAATGCTTCTCGTCAAATTTTATAGTTCTATGTCAATGGGAAGTACCCTGTAGGTTTTTAATTTGTGAGTGTCGAAATATGCGATGTTTTATGACAAACGGCTCCAACTTTTTTAAACGAAAACTGACAAGTTTTTTTTACACGACTGCAAGAGACCATAAATAGTATACAGACACACGATGTTTTATGACAAACGGCTCCAACTTTTTTAAACGAAAACTGACAAGTTTTTTTTTTACACGACTGCAAGAGACCATAAATAGTATAAGTATACAGACAAGAGTATACAGATAAAATTTCAACTCGATATCTTTACGCGTTCCCGAGAGAAAGAGTCTTGACATACACATAGACAGACAGACGGACAACAAAGTGATCCTATAAGGGTTCCGTTTTTTCCATTTGATACGGAACCCTAAAACAATACAATTAGTACCTACTAGCCCTAGTTGAACAAGCGGCGGCCTTATCGGTGGAAACGATTTCTTCTGCTTTCTGTTTATAGCGATTTCTTCGACAATATGTTAGAAAGACTTATGTGTGCAATTTTCTATTTAATTTACTAAAAAACTAGCGGGCACAGCTAGTTTTTTAGTAAATTAAATAGAAAATTCGCTATAAACAGAAAGCAGAAGAAATCGTTTTCACCGATAAGGCCGCCGCTTGTTCAACTAGGGTTAGTAGTAGCTTCTTTCCATAAACAAAAAATAGGTATTATCCTATGTATGCAAACCCCAAACTTTGAACTAGGTACATAGTATATCCATTTTATGGAAATCTGTGATCAAAATCAAGTCGTTCCTTTGCTATGTTGTTGCGTGAACAACAAACTATAAAAATGTAACACACAAACCAACAAACAAACTTTCGATTTATAAATATTAGCATGGATAACATAATCTAACATCTTCATGTCCTACAAGGATGATAACACTAGCAGAATACCGCAACACGTTAAAATTACTCAATTGGCACAGAGCACCTTGACTTTGAATGAGTTAATGCATCATTCATTTAAATATGTATACCTATCGCAATATTTCATCATTATGTCAACCGACTTACCTCGCATAAAACACACAATTATTATAAATCAGGCCAGTAAATTATAGCCGTGGTGGTCAAGAGGTAGTGACACCCGCCTTACAATTGTGAGGTCTTGGAAATGTTCAATATGTTACTGCACTACTCTGTACACGTTAGGTTTGTAGAAGCCTCATAGAGGTAAGCGCAAATAATGCAAGTATTTTTTAAAAGCTGTAAATTTGGTATTTAGGTACTTTGTCATGGCGGTGTTCTACAATACGCCTGATACTGTCAGCTGGGTTCCTTATCATTTAGTCGGTCCCCATCAAACGCTAAGGAACCCAGCTGACTGTACCCATAATACCCGTTTGAATTTTTAAAATAAAAAGAAGAAAAACTAATTATTTTTGTACCCCAATTTTCAGCTTTTAGAAGTAGTCGCAAGATACTCATTTATTTATTTTTAATTCAAACGTATATTTTTGTGCTTACCTCCCGGGTTATTAAGGCTTTTAGTTTATGCGTCCGACTGTACGTGATCTGTTACATAACACAAATCGAAAGTAGAGGCGATTAATTCATCATTCAAATTCTAATAATACGTTAACTGTTATACACGACACACCTCAATGCCTCAAGTCGAAAGTTTTTGACCAGTGTGTGTTGCCAGTGATTATTTATGGCACAGAAACGTGGTCTCTCACTATGGGCCTTATTAGTAAGCTCCAAGTAGCCCAACGAGCTATGGAGAGGGCTATGCTCGGAGTCTCTCTGCGAGATCGAATCAGAAATGAGGAGATCCGTAGACGAACCAAAGTTACCGACATAGCCCAACGGATTGGCAAGTTGAAGTGGCAATGGGCAGGGCACCTAGCGCGGAGGCCTGATGACCGATAGGGTCGAAAAGTTCTCGAGTGGAGACCACCTACCGGCAAGCGCAACGTCGGACGTCCACCCACAAGGTGGACGGATGACCGCATTAAGACCGCAGGATCGCGCTGGATGCAAGCCGCTTCCAACCGGTCTTATTGGAGATCCATAGGGGACGCCTATGTCCAGCAGTGGACGTCCTTCGGCTGATGGATGGATGGTTAACTGTTACAGAAGAAGTATTTAGAGTTTAAAATGTTTCGTATCCAAAGAACAAAACGATATGCACCTTCAAGCACAATGCACATACTCTATGTTATGGGTCAGTGAAGATCATTGACTCTACTGTGTGGCCAAGCTTCTATTTTTTACAACTACTTGATGTTAAGACGAGTGTGAGGCGCCAACTTGTTCATACAAAAACAATTATCTACCTCTAAATATTATCCGATTTGAGTGATTTTTAGCTAGGTTTATACATACGTCTTAGTTTTTACAGTTTTTTAAGTGACCTTAATGTTATAAGCCTCTAAAACTCATATTTTTACATAAAACTTTGGCTGAGAAGTATACAGAACCTAATCTTTTCTGATACAAGATTGTTTTTTGCAAAAATTAGCATGACCGACTTCACCCGTGTACAGAATTCGCGAATATTTCGCACGGATCGATGTAGCATTTTTCACATTATTGTTGATTTATCAAAAATGGCTCAGCCGATTTCGATAAAATTTAAATCGGACCAATTTCTAAGTATACTCATTCTAATAAAAAAAGAATTATTGAAATCGGACAACTACGAAAAAAGTTATGCGTGGTTATACATAAAAAAAATATATATACGCATTGAATTGTATAACTCCTCCGGTGGTTCGTCGGTCAAAAAAAAACTTTTCTGATAAAAATAAGAAGTTGATACGTGCAATATTTTTTACTCAATCGATTGACACTAAAAACATAACATTTTGTTACAACTAAACGGGTGAAGAAGCGTTTTTAACCGACGAACCGGAGGAGGTACTGAATTTGATGCGTATATTTTTTATGTATAACCACGCATAACTTTTTTCATAGTAGTCCGATTTCAATAACACTTTTTTATTGGAAAGAGTATACTTCGAAATTGGTCACATATAATTTTTTTCTAAATCGGCTGAGCCATTTTTGATATATCAAAAACAATATGAAAAACGCTACATCGATCCGTGCGAATTCTGTACACGGGTGAAGTCGGTCATCTTTTTTTTTGCAAAGAAATAATTATCTCTCGGAAGGTAAATTTTATAAAAAAATTAAGTACTGAGAATGTTCTCAATATTCTACAGAAAACGCGAAAACAGGGGTCACCTCACACTCTTCTTAAGTATTTTTTCTTACCATGCAATATTTTTATGTCATATGACACCACTAGCTTTCCATAAAGATTTTCCTGAGCTTCGATAGCCAATATATGTCGGGGTCTGAGAGTGATCGTCTAAATCACCCGCCATCGTTATTTGTGGGTCATTCATTGGTACAGCTCGCCGGCGGTCTCTAGTTGTCCATCTCACCAAAATAAACACTCTGTACTACTGCAACGGATGGTTTTATTGACCTAGTATCACTTGGTAATCAATTTAACAAGAATTATCGAGGATGAAAACAGATTTCAAAGTCAATGGATTTGCACGGGTGTAATCCGCCTTGCGCTCGGAATGGCATGACGTTTTTCTGTCATCTGTCAAAGTTATTTCATTCCGACACAAGCATGCAGTGTTGCCACGTGCGACCCCATTCGGGTGATACCCACTTTAAAATCATCACTATTGCTTTCAACTAAAACCAGCTATGCTGTCTCCCTCCGTCATATAAATTACAGGCCGAATCAATCTTCTTGGCGGATGTGTGTGTTCTACAATCTACGCAAAACCCGATCGGTGAAGCTCACTTAACAGCTGCGTCAGGATTGGGTTTCGCGCAGCTTGTGGCTAACTTCATACCCGCCAAGAACTTTGGTCCGGGCTATGGCAGATCTTACCTTAAATTCGATACTTTCTTGGGATATGGCTCAATAGCCCATCAAGTGTAGGCATTCGTTCCCACTGGGCTTCTACGGCTTCACCTATAACTTAAAAGCTTAAAAAAGTCACCGAAGGCTAAATCGGGGGCCTTATTGTGTAAGCGCACTGGCGTTCGAAATCGCTTTTCCTCCCGCTCGCTCTCGTGGCGTGAGTAACTGGCGCGAGCAAGAGAAAAAGCGAAGCCGAACGTCAGAGCGCTTACACATTAAGGCCCTGTAGGAAGGATATACAGAGTTATTTCTAATCAATTAGCATCCTTCTAGGGGCGTATTCTGTACAACAAAACTAGCAACTTTAGTTCTACGACTTTTGTCAAAACTCAAAAAAAAATTTGTTGTTCCAGAAAAATAGTATACAACCGCGACAAATTGTATGGAACAGCTGATATTTTTTTTTAGTTTTGACGAAAGTCGTAGAACAAAAGTTGTTAGTTTTGATGTACAGAATAAGCCCCTAGAAGGATGCCAATTGATTAAAAATAACCCTGTATACACTAACACTCGTATACCTACCTAAGTTGTACTGTAGTATAAAAATAATAATATATCCAAAATTAGACCGCATTTCTACCAAGATGTGGTCACACCAAATCCTCTATACCTACTATCAAATGCAATATCTCGAGGAACGGGATCCTAAGATTCAGATTCAGATCATTTATTGGCCATTTATAACATGTCAGTCATACAAGGCAAGTCAGTTTACAAAATTAAAATATAGAAACTATGTAATTTAAAAATTCTTAATCATAAACATTAATAATCAATAGTAAATAAAATAATAACAAAAGTCAAATTATACATCAGCGATACGTCATAGGAAATCACAAAAATAAAATTACATATTAGTCATAAAATTTGTTTTGTAGTGGAACTTTTCTAAATGTATGGAGTTGCATGCAAATATATAAATATAGAATCAATGTCAAATATCAAATATTATTTTATTAATCATCAAAAGAATCATCATTTAATTTCATCGCTAAAAACTCACCCAGCTTATAAAACACATTATTCGTTAAAAAATATTTAATTTTTCTTTTAAAATCAGAATAAGGTAGGTCAGTAATCGATTTTGGTAATTTATTGTACATAAAAATTTTATTGTACACTCCATGTCTTTGCGTTTTTGTTAATTTCGTTTTGGGCAAGCATAGTCTTTCCTTAAATCTTGTATTGTAATTATGTGTGTCAGAAATTTTTAGGTACTTATTCTTATCTACATGAATATCCAATAAACATTTAAAAATGTATAATGATATTACTGACATTATTTGGTTCTCTAAAAAGTATTTTCTGGCCGAAGTTCTTTTCCTGATCCCACTTATAATTCTGATAGACCGTTTTTGACATTTTAATAATTGCTCAATGTCTGCACCATTACCCCAGGTAGTTATTGCGTAACTTATAACCGAATGAACATATGCGTAATATACTGTTATCAAAGATTTTTTGTCAAGTAGTGATTTTAACTTAAACAGAGCATAATTTGCGCTAGATACTTTTTTACAAATATTGTCAATGTGACAACGGTGTGTTAAAGTGTAATCTATATAATACCCGAGAAATACGTGTTCCGAATTCGTAATCGTGTCGTTTTTACTTTTTTTAGCATGGTATTTCATGACTACAGTTTTATCGGCATTTAATATTATTCCATTAGCCTCAAACCATTCTCGCAAAATAGACATTACAGATTCTATTTTGTTGTCCAAGCGTTCCCTATCTTTATCTTTTAAGCCTACATGTGTATCGTCTGCAAACAAGTTGACTGAAGACCAATCTGGTAAACAACTAGCGAGGTCATTGATATAAATAAGGAACAAAAAGGGTCCCAGAACTGATCCTTGGGGTACCCCAATATCAATTTCACCTGCCTTTGATTTATTTTCATTAATATAAACCCGCTGTGTTCTATTTGAAAGATATGACTTCATCATTTGAAATTCTTTGCCATCAAAACCATAGTGCTCAAATTTCATCGTCAAAATATCGTGCCGCAAACAATCAAAAGCTTTGGACAAATCGCAGTATATACTGGCACATTTTTTTGATTCGTCCATCCCTTTTAAAATATAATACACAACTTCTTTAATAGCCAATTCGGTAGACCTGTTCTTTCGAAATCCAAATTGTGCTGGCGTAAATAATGAATTGGCTTCAAAATGTTTAACTATTTTTTTCTTTAAAATTGCTTCTAATATTTTAGATAAGGTAGGTAGTATACAAATTGGCCTGTAATTACTTAACTCACAATGTTTTCCTTTTTTGTACAGTGGAACCACACGGCCATTTTTAAGACAATCAGGAAAAACACCTTCTTTCAAGCATACATTAAATGTTTCAAGGAGTAATTTCAGTAACATGTCATTGTTAAGAATTAGTTGTTTAACTGTTTTTGCGCTCATTTCGTATATATCTAAGGACTTTGTATCCTTCATTTCTCTTACTATAATTTTTAATTCATTTTTAGTTATAGGGTCAAATTTAATTTTATTATCTGAAGTTTTTACGTTTTTTAAATATTTTTTACATTCTTCCTTATTAATTTTTGTATTTCTAGTGAGTTTGTGTGCAATATTTAGAAAAAAACTCATTAAACAAATTAGCCATTGTTTTTTCGTCTTGTACTATATTACAGTTGTTATTTATTTTACTTATATGTGGTTTGTTTATGTTTTTCTTTTTCCTATTACTTGTTGAACGGTTTATGCAACACGTGAGCCCTAGGCCTAATAAGTTAAAAGCCACTCACGAGTAGCTCAGGTATCAATGATAAAACATTGATACGGAGATAAATTTATCAACAACGTTATTGAAAACTAATTAATAAATAATTAAATCGGTTTGGATCGGATATGACTCGATTTTTGTAGGCATAAATAATATTGCTAAGTCACTGTGTTAAAAGCTAAGATCCTGTTTACACGATGTTTTAATTTATTTATTTATTTCATTAGTACGGCATTATACCAATTACACTAATTACTATGCATTAGTTAACAGTAAGTTTAAAGTAATAACATTTCATGCACAATTAAAAATAAAATAAAAAAGATTAATGTCACATAATTGTTAATGACGCTACGTGGCTCGGATGACACGTTAAATTGTAGGTACCGTTTGTTACGATCGTTTAGCCACACCAAAGGCTTTCAAGCGCCTTAAAACCTCTGACTCCAGGGCTAGCCGCCCGGCATAGACGAACTTACTTTTTTATCTAAGAGCCACTCTAGTTGGTACTTTTTTGTCAGGACAGCTTATGTATAATTTTTGCTCTTTGGCATACAAAAAATGCTACCTCAACATTTTCCTCAACCAAAAAAAAACTTTAATCAAGTGATCGTTTCAAGTTTTCCTGTAACATAAGGAAAAGTAAAAGTAACTTAGTCACTGAAGGCCAGTGGGACGTAAGGACCTTATTATTAAGCTGGGTCCTCACATAGCTATTCGGTATTCGTGTAATTTGTTTTTAACAAGTGCGAGTCAGGTTCGCACACCGAGGGTTCCGTACAAATCCAGAAAATTTCACAAAATTGGGAAGTACGAGTACGTTGTTAAAATTTCTATACCATGACTATCGACAAAAAGTTTTTTTTTTCACTTTTCTCGTCATACATCGAAAATTACATATTGTTAAAATAATTAAAAACTGTTTTAGCATGAGCTAATGAAGCTCTTTTATATGATAACTTACATGATACGATTTACTCACTTAGAATTTTGAACCCATATTTTGAGAATCTAGACTCTACTTTTTTGTGATTAAATAAAAATGTACAATTTTTAGATTTATTCCTATATGTGTGAGACAACGCTTCTCGCCAAATTTCATAGTTCTATGTTAACGGGAAGTACCCTGTAGGTTTTGATTTTTATGAGTGTCGAACTATGCGGTTTTTTACGACATAAACGCCTAACCTAACTTTTTTATACGATAACTGAGAAGTATTTCTTTTACACAACTACAAGAGATCATACTCGTAGTATATACGTATATAGTTTAAATTTCAACTCGATATCTTTACGCGTTCCCGAGATAAAGATTCTTGACATACGGACAGACGGACAACAAAGTGATCCTATAAGACTATAAGGGTTCCGTTTTATTCTTTTGACGTACGGAACCCTAAAAAGAATGAAAACCCCGCATAAATCGCAGGTCCGGCCAAGGCACCGGGGCAAAAAAAAATGCTAAATAATGTAGGTTTAATCTTTTTACGATTATTCATATCTTCAATCCTTCTGCCTCAAGTCGAAAAATTTCGACTAGTCGGTAAGTTAGGTCACGTAAACTTATGAGTCAGTCAAAGTAGTATTCGAAAGCGAATCAGGAATCGTATAATTTTTTTTTTTACACATATAAGGCATTGTATTTTAGTTTGTAAGTAATTATTTTTTCTTTCCACATTTTACTATTATTATACACCACCAACCAAATATTTGTACTCTTGATTTTCTGTCCATCCAAAGGTAGCCTGGAAGAAATCGCTTAAGGCGATAAGGCCGCCGTTGTACCACCTAATTTTAAGCAAATTTATACTTTGTTATTTAAGCTGTTTTTCTGGTGTACAATAAAGTTATATTGTATTGTAAAAGGCACTTTATGAAAAGCTTATAAATAGATATATTTTCGCGAAAATCGTGTCGACAAGCCTTGAACAAAGCTGCGGCAGGCTCTCAAGGAAAATATCATTTATCTACAGTGCGTTAATCAAGATAAATATGAAATATCTCCTTATCCAGTGGACTGTCAACATTTTCCTTATCGGAAATCTATCGGTGACTTACAAATAGGTAGTTACTTATCACATCGCTGTGAAAACTCATTTTAACGTAAGGTTTCTTCGAAATGGTAGCATCATTGATGGCAGTTACATTGTTTAGACAAAAATATATGGGATAGAAACTGACTGTTACCATACAATCAATCGTGACCTTACCATCGTAAAACCGTGTGTTCAAATCCCGGTCCCGTATCAATGAATGCCTTGGAATTTATGTACCTACAGATACCTGCAACCTGCATACTTCCGTAGAAGAAATACGATGGAGTATGTGAATCCACCAACCCGCACTGGTCCAGCGTGGTGGATATGGCCCAATCACTCTTCGTGGATAGGCCTACGTCCTGCTGTGGACTATTAAAAAGCTGATACAGTAAATTCATAGAATGCAGTACATTCATAGAATGGACATTGGACACTGTTTGACCTGGCCTCGTCTATAGATCGCCAATAAGACTGGTTGGAAGCGGCTTGCATCCAGCGTGATCCTGCTGTTTTAATGAGGTCATCATGTAGGAGAATGTCCTACTCTACGCTTTATCGGCACATGGTCTCCACTCGAGAACTTTACGACCTCGTCGATCATCAGTCATACGAGCTAAGTGCTCTATCTATAGTCCACAGGGCTTAATCGGTATGTGAAGCAAATAAGCGGTCTAGGGTGTAACACGCTAACACACCTTGTTCCTCCCTCGGATTTCCATCATTTCTATTTTATCTCGCAGAAAACTCCGAGCGTAGCACTCTCCAAAGCTCGTTGAGCTATTTGGAGCGTATTACTAAGGTTTATAGTAAGAAAGGGACCACGTTTATGTGCCGTAAGTCATTACTAGTACACATGGTTAAACATACACACTATTCGAAAACTTTAGACTTGAGACCTCAAAGCAAATAAAAAAATCAAGAGGGAACGTCGTTGAACAGTCAAGTGAAGCCGGTTTGTTATACATGTGTGAGTGCGTCACTGCTACACCGCCATAGTTCGACTGACAAGCCAAGACGTAGTTTCCTTGTACGTTGATGTGTGTGTGATTGTCTTTACACGGCGAGGCGTAGTTTCGCACGGCCTCACTTGTTTGTTCACAACATTCTCTCTTGATTTTTTTATTTGCTCTGAGCTTGAGACACAGATATGTCAGACGAAAAGACTAAGACATATAATTATGTACGTCAATTATATTAGACGGTCCCGGACGGGACCCGTACGACGCACGTGCGTTGCTCGTTCCACAAATTTTGTGTAAAAAGCCCGGACGAGCCCCGTCCGTGGGTTAAATGAGCGTAGTACGTGCGTGGTCCGGGCCCGTCCAGTGCACGGCCCGGTCTAGTACAAGCCATTCCTAAAGCATTCCGTTTTTTGGTAGAGTTAAAAAGGAAAAATTGCACTAAAAGTTGCCTTATAACAGCCATGAAGTTCATAAGATAAATATCTACATAAAATTAACCTTGTTCGTTCAGTGTATTGCGACCAGCTCCATAAATATTCAGAGAGGCCAGCAGGACATGGAGTGGCCAACGCCACGTTTGGATCAGGGAAATCATAGTGAGACAATATGTGATCACACAGGTCAGAGCTAACTTTTTCCTTCCTTATCGCGTACTTTTTACTAAACTTCTATGTACACTTTTTACCGACTTCCAAAAAGGAGGAGGTACTAAGTTCGTCTGTACGTTTTTTTTTGTGTAAGTTCAACGATATTCTCGTCAATTTCGAACCGATTTAAAAAAAATATTTTAGTTTGAAAGGGTATACTCCTGCGGTGGCGGTAAATTTCACTGAAATCGCCTGAGCCGTTTCTGATCAATCAACAATAATGTACTTGGATATCAAATTCATTCATGAAATTTCATGCAAACCGTAGGGGCGGTGTTTGAATTGCCATGACATTATTACTATGCGTTGAACCCTAATTCAAAATAAAAGGTTCGCCTAAGAGACGTTTGAAGTTTATCCACCATTACTGTGAAACCGATTTTGACATTTGATCACTAGTTCAAGTGTCACTTGTGTCAAGATTACATAGCAGTTTCTATGCGTTTTCGCCGCCATGTTTCTGAGATCATGCATCACAACTTTTTCACTTTATGCCACTTCTACTATTTTTCGTTATTCTGATATGCAAACTATTCAAATTCTGCACAATAAACACACGGTGAAAGTCAGTGTTGCTACTTTTGCGAAAAATAATTATATAACCAGAAACTCATCAACACTAACTGCTACTGTAATGTTACACTATCATTACGAAATAATGAGTACGTATGTACGTATGGGTTTATTATAATTTGTTCCTAGCATATTAGATTTGACCTGTGGGCCGATGACCGCAGCACTTTTTGTTTAATGAAAAAAGATTTAGGTATCTACTTTTGTATGTGTAATGTGTATTAATCATCGACCGTGTATGTAGGGTTCATGGGCCACGTGCGATCCGCGATATTTTCACTTCTTTTGTCAGTCGGTTCACTTGCTTCTGTTTTCAATCTACCGGGTTACTAGTAACTTTTGATACCAGTATGAAAAAGTTTTACTATAGGGCTAACTCCAAAAGAGAACAATATTATATACTAAGGCCTCCGTTTGATTTGGCGTGACTCAGGGCTCTATATTTGGGCTCGATAGTTTAAAAACGTATGTTTTTGCTACCAAAA
The DNA here is from genome assembly GCA_949316475.1 of Hypomecis punctinalis. Taxonomy (NCBI): domain Eukaryota; kingdom Metazoa; phylum Arthropoda; class Insecta; order Lepidoptera; family Geometridae; genus Hypomecis; species Hypomecis punctinalis. The sequence continues at coordinate 1,547,427 of OX438819.1, read as the reverse complement.
AGTTGACTATTTGTAAAATAATTTAGCTAAATTATGACCCCCCGTGACGGGAAGCGCAGTCCCTTACAACGGTGGCGTGATGACATCCAAAAGTTTTGCGGCAACACCTGGATGGACTGGCACAGGACAGGGATAGTTGGCGTAAGGTGGAGGAGACTTATGCCCTGCAGTGGGCCGAAATAAGCTGATGATGATGATGATGAATAATTAATTAATAGTTATAACATGCGAAATAAATGTTGGAGGTACGGAATCCACAACACGGAAATCCGGCTCCCACTTGTCCGGCTTTTTACCTAGATACGAGTATTACACTAGCTACAGCTAGGTACTCATAATACGGTAACGATTTACGCTATTAGATAGTAGGTGCGGTCGTCAACAGACAGAAGTACGAGTATCTCTATTCTATTGGCATTGATACAAAAAATCTTAGATAATTGTACCAACATTATATCTACTCTACGTTATATAATGATACCTACTTATTTGTATTGTATCTAATAGAGTAGTTTTGATGCTTCTTAGCGATCACCGCAGTTAAGTAACGTTCGGCACGGTTAGACAACGGATGGGTGACCCCGGGCCGCGTTTACACCTGAGCGCTGTCGTGATTCGGATTGCTCGTAAAACTGTGGGACCGGTTGTTTTATCAGATTTTGCGAGATGTCAGAGGCCTTCAGGCAGCTTAGAAACTTAACACTAGGGCTAGCAACCCAGCCTATACGAACTTATTTATTATACCTACTTATTCTTGTCACCAATTCACCATATAGAAAGTATTTTCCAATCAATTATACCTTTGTAATATTAAATGCCTTGACTAAGGCAATTAGTGTAAGAAACCTAATGAGTTACGCAGAGGGCTACACACAATAGAACAGGAGAACATACATATACAAATATACAACTACTTAGTCCATCATTATCTTCAACTGTATCGACCCACTGGACTGGTTGGATGCATGTATAATTGTATAGCCTCCTCTCCCTAGTGCCATTTTTCCAAGTTTTCATACCAATCTCTTCCACGCATGGCCCGCGATGGTTCCGTCATCGTCGACCCATCAGGCTGGTGGTCTACGGTCATTGAGGTCGATTTAAGAATTTGTGGGGAATAATTTTCCCCGATTTGTGGAATGGACTTCTGTTTTTGGGGAACTAGGGAAATGTTATTTGACAACGCTGTCTACGGAGCGGTTGCCCGCTATTCAAAGCTAGTCAGTCAGGGATCTACTCTCTGCCATCACCTTGCCTGGCTACGTGTCCTGCCCAGCGCCAATTGACTCACTTGTCTATTAGGTAGGTTACAAATGTTAACCTTCGTTCTTAAGATAGTAATTATATTTTAATTCGTTTGAATAGTTTGCGTGGTCGTGAATGGTCAGATAAAAAGGGGGCGGAAGTAATATAAACGAGCACAGATTCCCCGAAATGTACCTAACTGATAAAATAACTAGTCATACCGTTTATCATCAACAAAAACCTAGTAGGTACTTACATTAACTGGAATCCCAATTATGTATTCATCGTCTAAGCTATAGATAGGACGTTCACTGCTGGACATAGGATTCTCCTATAGATCTACAATAAGACCCGTAGCATCCAGCGCGATCCTGTAATCTTTATGAGGACGTTAGCTCACCTGGTAGGTCGACATCTCACGCTGTGCTCACTAGTACGTGGTCTCCACTCGAGTACTTTTCGACCCCATCGGTCGTCAAACCTCTGTACTATGAATCATGCCCACTGCCTTATCAACTTTTCAATCTTCTGGGATATATCGATCATTTTGGTTTTTCCACGGGTCTCTTCAAATCTCGCAAAGAGGCTTCGAGGTTAGCCCTCTCCACAGCTCGTTGACTTGGAGTTTACTAATAAGCAGCCGTACTGTGCACGAGTTCTGACGTTCTGAGCTTCGATTTTCCTTCCGCTCTCTCTCGTGGCGCGAAGCCAAACGTCAGACCGCGTACACAATACGTCCCAAGGTCCACAAATTCATCGTAATTAGCTCGCAATCAAATAATTTCAATCACTAATAGAATAAGTGAAAAAGTTTTTAATAGACCGCAGAGTAACCTCAAATAGAGTCAAATGTCATTTACCTCCAACAAAATTAACAGACAGAGTATTTGTTTATAAATTAGCAAATATGTGGATCCTATCGCTAAGAGAAATCTCTTGAAGGCAACGTTTGGATGGAGACGAACGAAGATAATGTAATAATATGACAGGAAGTTATCAGAACTCTTCAATCAAACTGCAAATTGATAATCTAATCTGCTATTTATTGATAAAATAGCAAGATAGGTATGGTTAGTAGCCCTTGGATTGTAGACAATGTTACGTTCATCAATACTATGACTGGAATCGTCTTGACTCGTTGGCTTATTTTATCACAAAGCCCGACGATAATGATTTTTTTGATAAATCATCTTTGCTTGCTTACATTTTTCCATTCGCCGTGTTTATTTCACATCGTAACTTCTTCTTTTGTGTGACATTCAGATTCTCGGCGAAGTCATTGGAAAGCACGGTGAAACCGTCGCAGCCTCTTTAGACCTTTCAAAAGCTTTCGATAAGGTTTGTCACGACAATATTATCAATAAGTTCCCATTCTTCGGCTTACCTGAAAAGGTTTCTCTCTGCGTTTGGATTGCCAATTTTTAGAGTGAACTATCCGCGTGGTTATCAATGATTGCTCATGTGACTGAGAGTGAGACTGCCTCGGTGGCTCAGTGGTTAGTGACCCTGACTTCTGAATCAAAGAGGCGTGGGTTCGATCCCCACCAGGGCAAGCATTTTTGTGATGAACATAGGTGTTTGCTCTGTGTCTGGGTGTTATTTAGGTACTATCTATATAAGTATGTATTTAAAATGTATATGTAGTATATCAGTCTCTGGCAGCCTTATCACAAGCTTTGCTTAGTTTGGGGTCAGAGACCGTGTGTGAGATGTCCCCCAATATTTATTTGTTTATTATTTATGTAATATTTCGAGCTCTGCAGTTCTCACATTAATTCATAAGGCAAAGCCTTGTTTTGTTTGAAATAAAGTAATTTTGGAAATGAATTTTTGAAGATTGATTGTTCTGCTATCTAGCCTAAAATCACCAAGTTTGCCCACTGCGGGTTGATAGATTTCACATGTTTCGGAGACTCATGAAGATCAGATACTCGTAGACAGGTATTTTTCCGCTGCTCTACATTATCGTTTAAAGCTTCCTCATAACTTCGCAACGTCTTGGTAAGACCTTGTGACTTGGGACAGCAAGCCAAGTACCTACTTCAGATTAGAAAACCCATAGTCTCAAAGTTAAATAACCCTAATTTTTTAGGATATTTCTCAGATATACCATGAAGGTGATTCAAATTAATGTAGGTAAATCCTATTTGGCAAGCGCTAAACAAACAAACTTGCCAAACCGAGGCGTTAGTGATCTAAAATTAGGCACCAAGACGGAAACCGCGACTCAAATCTAGATAAATATCAGATCTGACCAATTTTGAAAACCACAGATTTTCCTAAGTCGTAAATCTGTAGTATTTTTATTTCACTTTCATCAACATGTCGTTATATCTGCCGTAGGAAGTTCACTGATGGACATAGGCCTCCCCGATATATTTACGATTCGATCAGATACAAACATTTTGCAACTTGCGTTGGAGTTCTCATATCAGACCTTTTGTGTATATACAACGTATTTATTAAAAAATCATGGCTTATTCTCAAAAGGACAGATTCTGAAAAAGACAGATTCTCAAAAGGACAGATTGTCAAAAAACCAGAAATGGTACAGGTAAATACACAACAATAAATTACAAATTTAAAAAACTAGACAAGTGCGATTGTTAGTTACGATTATGTACAACTTTCACTATGAGACTAATCTCGAAATCAGCTGCTCTAAGCTTACTGTAGTTGGAAGCTGATGAGTTTCTTTTCTATATAAATGGGTATGTACTTGTACGTCCTTGTTATGATTTTATTTTGAGTGCTTTCCACACTAGATTTTATCTCAAAGAGTTGTCTTTGTGATAAGCATTTCAAAACTCTCCTCTCTTCTCTATTCTTTCTTAAAAATCTTGTACGTCCTTAGCTTTGTTTAAATATTTTCTTTGCTCCCGCCAAAATGTACTTTATTGCACACCAAAAGTAATAATTAACTACAATCTACTTACAAATAACTTAAAATTAGGTGGCGGGTCTTATAAGAGATTTCGATCCGGCAACCTCTAGATGGACAAAAAATAATTCAATAAAGTTTGTACTTCGTATCACTTTACCCTAATTTTATGAATACAAAAGTAAGTTTTCTTGTTTCTTATTTTTGACGCCACAAAGTTGCTAATCAAATGGGTCCAGTAAGTCAATAAAAAAGTTAATAATCCAGTAAGTCAATAAAAAAGTTAATAATCCAGTAAGTCAATAAAAAAGTTAATAATCCAGTAAGTCAATAAAAAAGTTAATAATTCAGTAAGTCTATAAAAAAGTTAAAAGTGGCAATGGGCAGGACACATTGTTCGAAGAACGGATGGTCGATAGGGCCGGAAAGTTCTCGAATGGAGACCACGTACCAGCAAGCGCAGCGTAGGACGTCCACCGACTAGGTGGACTGACGACATAATAAAAATCGCAGGAACGCGCTGGATGCAGGCCGCTTCCAACCGGCCTTATTGGAAATCCATGGGGGAGGCCTATGTCCAACAGTGGACATCCTACGGCTGATAGATAGATAGTCAATAAGGGCTTTATTTTTATGAGACCCACTTTTTAGGATTTAGAGGATCATGCCCTCACTTTCGTTCTAAATCTGGAATCGCAAGACATTCAACATTTTGCATGGATTAACTTTTATTTGTCTGTTTGTGAGTTTTTCCTTGAATTCTCAACTTGCGAGCATTATCGACCAATTAAAATAAATAAACCTTGTACATTATATACATCGCTTTGTTTTATATTAAAACTAGTTTTTACCCGCGGCTTCGCCCGCACGATATTTTGATTTTTGTGCTATCCCATGGGAACCCTTTATTATCCGGGATAAATAAAAAAAAAACGATTTGACGGTTGTTCGATTCGACAGTTTTTTTTTGACATTTCAAAGCACACTCTAGAATAGCTTGCAGATAGCAGAATTTTTCCTACTTACTTAACACTTATCGTTATATTATGGAACATTTACGCAATATCATTATAATTTATAGCCTATGTGTTATTCTGAAATATAAGCTATATTATTGCAAAGTTTCATCTCAATCAGATCAGTAGTTTTTGCGTGAAAGAGTAACAAACATCCATCCATCCATCCATCTATCCTCATAAACTCACAAACTTTCGCGTTTATAATATTAGTAGGATATAATATGACCTTCAACTTTGAGAGCAGCTGTTCATTTTCGGTAGATACAACCGAACACAGTTAATTAAGGAGTTTACTTACACATTTACAAGTTTTGAGTATGTAAATAAACATTTTAATTTTATAAAAAAAAAACATTAAGTGATTGAGTTCGTATTTAAGCCGGGTAACTCTAACCCTGGTATCAGTGCTTTAAAGCCGCCTGAAGGCCTCTGACACGGCTAAACGGTTAAAACAACCGGGCCCTACAATTTAACGTATCATCCGAACCACGATAGCGCTCAGTCGTAAATGCCACCCGCGATCACCCATCCGAAGATTGACTATGCTGAATATTGTTTAACTTTGATGATCGCTAACAAACACTACGATATAAGCGCTAAAAAAACTTTAATCATAACACGTATGTAATCCCACAAAAACCATTTTCATGTAAAATATTGCCAAGACAGCTCGACTACACTATCAAAGAGTTATCAGATGTAGAGCCAAGTTTCTAACCCGGGACCAACCCGGAATGTGTCAAAAACAGTTGTTCCGTACAATATGCAACTCGTCATCGGCAAAATGTATGAAACAGAAGATTCCTTCCTCGAATTTCGGGTTTCAATTTTTTCTATCTCAAAGGTGAAGTCCACAAGTGGTATATTATTCAGAGAAAAATCGAACCAAGATGATATATATACATAATTTGAAAGCTTGATTTATGGGCTTCACAAATATATTTCATTTAGATTTTTTTATCCCTCCATTTTTTTTAAATGTGAAAAATAAATTGTATGAAAAATAATAATACAGCTATGTATTTTTTCTAGTTTAGCAATAATAAAGTGCTCCTAACGTTATTTTACTTGCATTCTTAGCCGATTATTTCACATCCATCTCTTAATTTGCTAAAATTAAAAATTATAACCGACCAGTGTGACCAGTTAGTAGGTACAATGTGACAAATAAACACTTAAAAACTGTGTCTAATTAGTAAACATACTTCTATTTAACAATTTGGAGGTTACTTAATCAGGGTTGCTAGAGATAAACTACCTATTGAGCCAAATATATTTATTTATCTTAATAGATTCAAAATTAATTTTAAAAAAAACGGAGGGCTCTTTTTTGGTTTTAACTGATGTAATAGACTCAGAAAAATATGAACTTTCTCGAAATGTAACGAGTGTTGTGGTTAGAATTTTTGATTATTATTATACCAGCCTCCATACATTTTGTGGACATGTCCTTTCCATTTTTTTCCGCAAGATCTTTTTATCAAATTTCTGGTTGTGTGGTTACAGTTATACTATTATAAATATAGTTTTTGCAAATTCACATATGATTTCTATCTTTATTTATATGTTTCTCGAGCGAAATGGAATTTGGCGTACCTATGTAATCCCTTTCTTAAAATAAAGCCAGAGAATATGACTACCCATAAAACGTCAAGCTGCCTACCAGATTATCGCATCTCTATGATAAGTTAATATTTATCGTTAGTGCGATTGTACGTAATACTTACATACGTACACTTCGTAGATTTATGGCGCCAAAGCATTAATTTGCAATCTTAATTTCCTCCCCTGTTTTAATAGGGTACCGTAGCTGGTAAACATTTAAGCTATGAAATTGGTAAAAAAATCATTATAATAAATAATTAGTCGGTAAGTTAGATTATCAAAAAAAATTGGATACGTATTTCTTCTTCTTCTCAGTCGTGCTCTTCATTACTGAAGGTCGTGTCTAAATTGGAGCATTATGATCCCGGATCACCCTTTGGACAATACTCCTCCACTCGGATCTGTCTGTAGCGGATCTAATGCCGATCAAAGATTTTATTTGATCAGTCCATCTTGTAGGAGATCGACCGCGTGGTCTTTTCCCTTCGACCTTTCCTACTACCATTAACTTCTCCAGGTTGTCTGGGTCTCTGCGAGCAATGTGGCCAAAGTAGTTGAGAATGCGCTGAAGGCAAGTCGTCGAAAGTCGTGTTGTTATGCGGAGCTCCTTAAAAATGGATACGTTAGTACGGCGCGCGGTCCAAGGTATACGAAGCATTCGCCTCCAACACCACATTTCAAATGCGTTTATCTTCTATTGCCAATGAAACAACAAATGACAAAGATAAACCTTGTCAAAGTTCGGGAGTGGGGGTCGTGACGTCACTTCTCTGGCGGATCTTTGACGGGCTATATCTTCATCAATGTTTGTTTAATTGGCAAAAGAAAAATACGTGCCCAATATTTTTTGACCGACAAACCACTGGAGGAGGTACTCAATTCGACGCGTATATATGTACTAGTTTTTACCCGCCGCTTCGCCGGCATACGCAATATGTCAGTATAATTCATAGCCTATATGTTATTCTGATATATAAGCTATTTTATTGTAAAGTTTCATCTCAATCCGTTCAGTAGTTTTTGCGTGAAAGAGTAACAAACATCTATCCATCCTCACAAATTTTCACGTTTGTAATATTAATAGGATATTTATCTTTTTTTCGAGACGAGGTAGCCAGTCCTTAGAGCGTCCAGTCGTCCAGGGCAAAGTGGAAGGCACAAGACCGCGCGGAAGGTCGCCCATGCTATGGACCGACCAAATCAAATCTGCTATGGGAGGGCCGGTGCATGAGTGTTCCAGATTGACATCTAATAGAGAGAGATGGCGTATTACATCTGCCTCTACCACCACAAATACTACGTGATGACCACGACCGCTCTGTCAAGAGCGTAACGACTAAGAAGAAGCAAACGAGCAAGATATCTTTTTTTATGTATAACCATGAATAACTTTTTTCAAAGTAGTCCGATTTCAATAATTCTTTTTTGATTGGAAAGAGTATACTTCGATATTGGTCCCATTTAAATTGTATCGAAATCGCCTGAGTCATTTTTGATAAATCAACAATAATGTCAAAAATGCTACATCGATCCGTGCAAAATATTCGCGAATTCTGTACACGGGTGAAGTCGTTCTGCTATTTTTGTCATGCTATTTTTTAAAACAAAAAAACTATTAATAATTAAGTAAGTATGTTATTTTAGTCATCATGCCTATTGGTAGCTCGGTTCCAAATGAAACTTATAGCCGTTTTCCCTTAGATGATTTTGATGCGGAACCCTTCATATCGGCATGTTATAAACTTTAGTAATATCATTGTCACATATCGTAAGGATCCTTATCCCCCGCTGCCAATCTTCAAGGCTACTTCTGCACGTGAATTGCTCGATATTGGCGATAAAGGAAGATATCGTATCAGATAAACTCATTAAACTGCCGCGTTCTGAAGTACACTTTCCGTAACTATTGTTTATTTGCGTATTTATTGACCTTGGTTTAAGGTTTACAATGTTTGAAGATTGTCATATTCAAGGGGATAATGGGGGTTTTATTTATTTATTTTTATTTATTTATTTATGCAAGATATACGTACAATACAATTAGTACTTAGAATATTAAGACTAATAATACTTATTGCTAATTTAGTAGGTACATAGTTGTACATATTCACCCTGTTTCATAAGACGTAGCATAATAACTTTAGAATAATATAGACTGTCTATTAAATTTAACAAAAGGAATTATGATTATTTTCAGCAATATTCTAGTTCGAAATAGGTACATTAGTATAGTAGTAATGATGTATTAAATTAAAATTAAATATAATGTTAACATTATATTTTAATTATATTTTTATTATATTTTACACTTTATTGAATACTCATTAATAATTAATATATCTAATTAGAACTACAATACAGTAACTATTATGGCTGACCTTATTTATTCGAGCTTTATTATAGGTCTTTAAGTATAAATTATATCTATAAGTAGGTACAATTATATCTAGTGTTAATTACGCCACCTCCTAACGCAAAAATGCTATTATACCCTAGACGACTTCTTCGAAGATGGCGAGGTGGCGTAATTTGTTTTTGAATGCTTTGTCTGAAGTTTCGTCTTTTAAAGAGTCGGGGATTTTGTTATATATGTTTACTAGCTGACCCAGCCACGCGTCGCTGTGGCTAAATAAATTAAAATTGCGACTATAATTTGAGATTTAAACTATCCTATCTCTCAAGTTGGATCGAACTGCACATGGTGTGCGAATTTTATTATAATCGGTTAAGTGGTTTAGGAGTCCATTGAGGACAAACATTGTGACACGAGATTTATATATATTAAGATTGACATGTATTCGGGGCCTTTTTTAAATATCTTCATTATATATATCTTAGAAACGGCAACTTTTGTAAGAACACATAGTCCTCCCTGAATTGGGTTCAGGGAGGACTAGTTTATTTTTTCCTCGCGGGTTGTTAGTTTTGTTATAAGGATTTATGTGTGTTCTTACAAAAGTTGCCGTTTCTAAGATATATATAATGATATACAGGGTGTTAGGTAGAGGGTCCGACAAACCAAACGGACGTATTCGGGAAGCCATTAGGAGAATACAAGTTGGCCAAAAAAATTCCCTGACCGCCCATTTTTTTTTCAAGATTTTTTTTGATAATTTTCCTTTCGTCACCAAAATTGTACTTATTTACCTCTATAACATTTCTTAAATCTATTTTATACTGGATATTATTATTTTAATTTGGTGTCTGATACATTTTCAGGTCACGCAAAGCAAAATTAGATGAAAACCATAGCTAACTAACTGATTTAGAGCTCATAGAGCGAAAAAATGACATGAATTTTACATCAAAGTTCAAATTTGACAATGATCTAGAAAAAAAACCACTAGCAATTCTGGAGGTAACATGCATTTAAAAACTTCACTATCTATTACTTATTACAACGGCATACTAAATTGGTATAATACTTATCAACTTGTTGAATAAATGAGGTAGAAGAGAAAATTCAAACAGCAGAAATAAATACAAAATTATTATTATTTTAAATCTTGTTCGAACACAGCTCCTTGGTTACGAATACACGTCCGGCATCTACGGCGTATTTCTTTTGTAGAAGTGTTTAGTGTCATTTCTGCCTTCATTTTTGAAAAAGTGTCCCTTAGCCGTCGTAGTCGTAGGTACCCTAATTTGCAAATATTCATAATAATAAAAATATAGCTAAGCTAGGCTAAGAGAATTCGAGCTAGGCCCATTGTAGGTAACAATTTAGTGGTGTTTCTAGAGCTCGCTCAACATACAATAATAATAATTGCCGTACAATTTGCTCATCTCATGTTCTGAAACGGTTGGTTTTTGTTTAAGGTTTAGTAGAAGGGGACCAAGAGCGGCGTTTACAGTTCTGCCGATTTCTTCTTCATTCGGAAGTAGATAACAACGAATTTCTGAAGACGATTCTCTGGACGGATGAATCTAAATTCACGAGAGATGGGATTTTTAACCAACATAATCTACACAGATGGGAATCACAGAACCCTCGCGCGATCAGAGAGACCTCAAACCCACGTAGACAAAAACTATGTCGGCGTATTTTTCGTTACTAAACTCCGTCATGTCAGCACAGAAAGAATCCACTTAGCAACAGCAACAACAGTCAACGTCAATAAAAACAACAGTTAACAACAATAACAGCCATTAACGTTAACAGTTAAACAAATCAAAAGAATAACAAAACATAAAAAACATTTAAGAATCACGATTACTCGTACACGCGTCAAACAGTGATAGCAGTCAAAGCTTGACTGATTACTTACATATTTTATTGGTTTTGACAACCGGAAGCTTAGTCTTAGCATGCCGTCTCGGCGTTCTTTGAGTGACAGAGAAAGAGGAACTGATAACAATGGTTTTATACCTACTAGTCGTACTAGGTCCTTTGTTTTACGTAGATGGCACATTTTTTATTGTTATCGTTGTTATTTTGAATCCTTTTTTACTCAATAAGTTGGTGAGTATTATACCAATTTTTATACTGTTGTATTATGTGATAAATAGAGAACATTTTGAACGCATATTACCTCCAGAATTGCTTGTGGTTTATTTTTAGATCATTGTCAAAGTTGAACTTTGATGTAAAATAATATTTAATTTTTTCACTCTAAAAGCTCTAAATTAGTTAGTTAGCTTTGATTTGTATCTAATTTTCCTTCGCGTGGCCTGAAAATGTATCAGAAACCAAACCAAAGTAATAAAATCCAGTATAAAACCGATTTCACAAAGGTTATAGAGGTAAATAGGTACAATTTTGGTGAAAACCGCAAAATTAACAAAAACAATCTTTAAAAAAAAATAGGGGGTCAGGGATTTTTTTCGGCCAACTTGTATTCTCCAAATGTATCCCCGAACATGCCTGTTTGGTTTGTCGGACCCTCTACCAAACACCCTGTATAAAGAACATATGCAATGTTTGGTAATACGGATTATTACTATACTTTCTATACTAGGTAGTTTTATGGGAGAAGGAGTAGGTAGTGCCAACCCTAGAACCTACTTTGCCCTCCCAAGAAAATTAAACTTCGTCGCCTTTTAGTCCCATTGACAGTTCCATTATGGAACTACTGTTAAAAATTTACAACACTAGTTCCATTTGAAATGGATCTCGGAATAATGGAATTAGTGTGAATTTTGAGTTTGCTTTAATACCATACACAGTTCCTAGATGGAACTTACTGATAATGATTTTTAACACCAGTACCATCCTTATAGTTAAATGGAGGAACAGCTATTTTTGCAGCTAAATCTAAACCTTGATTCTTTATATGAACCAAGCTCCGCTTATGAATCCTAGGACAGGTTAATTGCCCTGAGCAGTTTCTTGGCAGGCTTTTTCTGTTTGAAAATCTATGATATTTTGAGTTTGGTATGGCTCATAATTTTCCTTGTGTAGTTTTTGTGGTACTAGTGGCGGCCAACCAAAATTAAGACTTTTAACTTTCTATATTTACAAGGTGGGCAAAAGTGGGCAGCTCTCTCCCCTTCCTAGAGAAAATATCTACATAGGTACTTAGCTACGGTAGTTTTTGCTAGGTGCTAAAATTTAAAACCAGGCTGAATTCTAAAATCTAAACGCCCATGTGGCGTGATGAATTGAATTTGCATAACAAGCGGCTGCCAAAATTGGAAATATATCAATACGTAATAAACATATTACAAAATTTCAAAGCCGTCGACAATAAGGCCCAAACTACCGGTGGCGAGATCTACAGAGACAGAGAAAAAAAAAAAGAGATACAGAGACCGGAACCTTTTGAAAATATATACCGCATTCTGCAAGCAAATATCTACAACGTGTAACGGAAAGGCTGTATACATAAAAAGTGGGTTGATACTATACCTTATATAGATGCTGTATTCGAAATTCCGAGCCAAAATAACAACATTCACTTTAAAAAAAAATTAAATATGACTGACTAGAAAACAAAAAACAGGACAGCAGTTCAAGGAGGTGTGGTCTGATTTTGATGGGCAAGGTTGTGTTATTTACCTCACAGCTGTTTAGTGTGATAGTGCTGTGCAAATGTGAATAAGTCATAAAAATGACTAGTTTTTCAAAAAAAGATTAAAAATTAGCAAACTAATTTACACGGCTAAACATGCCCCCATCTACTTTGTTACCGTTATCTGATTTGGTACTTTCAATATGTATACAGTCTTTCCGTTACACGTTGTATAGAGTCACAACCGTGCAAAAAAGTGTCCGAGCCAAAACCCTGCCCAAGTGACGTAGTGGGCAGTTTTTAGTTAGTCGTAAGGCGATTGTAAGCCGACTACAACGCCGCGCGATGCTAAAGTGCTCGGTTACAAGCACTAATTAGGTGACATAAAGTCGAGATTCGAGAAAACGGGTCATTGTGAATTATTTAATGTAAATATATGTCGGTATGTATGACGGCGCTCGGACATTTTTTACTACTTTTACTTAGGGACTGTACTCTGTAGATATTTGCTCGAAGACCGCATCAGATCTAGAAGATACAGACCAGACTTTGTGCCTTATGAATCGGACACTCATTTCACTGGAATTATAAACATTTATAACCCCCATCGAACCCGCATCAACAAGGTTTATCAATGATCAAGACTGTGCCGCAGGATCACATAGGATGCAAACCGCTTCGAACTGGTCTTATTGAATATCGTATCAAGGAAGCCTATAATTATGTCCAGCAATCGGCATCACCAAAGACTGAAAATAACGATCATAAAAACTACTCCAGATATATTCCTTAGCTAGGTTAATATTGGATTATAATCTGATAAGTTTTGTTGTTCTCAAAGTACAGCATGCATCATATTATTTTCCCCTCCATTTCAGTGCTTCGTTTCATCCGGAGTATGCCTCAACATGGCGCAGCACGGTTTGGTGATGGGGTTTGCCGCCATCCTGCTGCCGCAGCTCCGGAAACCTGACTCTCTCATCCCTATAGACGACACTTCGGGATCTTGGATAGGTGAGACTCTATATTTTGTTATCTTCTCTAATATATTCATTTGAGATTTTTAATTCGAGGTGGGGCTTATTCTTAGTAGTCCTGCTCCAGTCCCATTTGGAATGTTTTGTGAAATGCCCTGTTTGCCGGCCTATACTCAAACCAGCCGAGCTTCTTAAAATAAAGGAACACGGCTTTGGGTTGCTGGCACAACTGGTCCATCTCTATTCCTAGGGGTGAACCAGACCCAAACGGAGATCAAAATCAATCTACTCAAGTCTCAAGTCAAGACTTGAGTAGTGTCTTCAAGAAGATCCACCTTGTGTCTTCTATGGCCTTGCAATGATGTTCATAAGATTTCTAAGAGGACATAAAATAATATATATTCCAGTGTCTCTGGTGTAGGGTTACCACTCGTCCGGATTAGTCTGGACATGTACGGACTTTTAGACTCTAGTTTTTTCTTTCCCCGGCTCTTCAATTTGTACGGATTTTTATTTTGGAATGCAAACATTACCCACTTAACTAAGTGGGTAATTTTTGCATTTTGTAACTAAGAAATCCGGACTTTTCAGTCAGGCTTTTTGTCAGGAATTTTTGAATTCCTAAATGGTAACCCTTTTCTGGTGTTACAGTTATTCATAGTCAACAGTGATCTTTTACAATCAGGACCGTCAGCCTGTTTGCCGATTTGTCATTAATGACAAATCGGCAAACAGGCTACAATTGTAGAGTGTTTAAAGAAAGAAAAGGAGGGGGTTAAGCGTAGTTAGACCAAGCTAATTGTCTAATAACCATTACAAAATAGAATAACACAAGTTTAGGGTCTTTCGATATCCAATGAGACGTGTTACCACAACTCTATCTATGATAGTCAAATATGTCTATTTGCAGTTCCTATTATAATTGGTGAAACAGAAATAAACAACCAACAGGAGCGCTTTCGCAATATTCTGAAGCCGCCATTATGGTAGTAACAAATCACCTTCGGGCAGGACTGCAGTTTGCTGTTACAATGACAGCGCAAAGTACGCATAGAAACAACAGTACACTTGTCATAGCAGAGACCATTTTAATGTACATTTATCACTGTACCTGTCTGTACGAACAGTCGTAATTTATTTACTCAATTGCATTTTGCAACGTGTCATTCGTAACCTACACGTAGACAATTTCTTACCAACGACCTATATCTTGAGTGACCAGTATTGGTGCAATTACCCTAATCGGATAGCAACTATCTTATGTCAACACGGCTATCTGTGTCAATATAATTGACATTGCTTTAACCAGATATACTATAATAGAGCTAATAGTAGATATATTGGATTGCTTTTATAAAAAAACAATGCCGTAATGTATCATATTAAAACCTTAATTGCTTTTACCGAACTAAAGATAATTAAAATCTAGAGCCAGCTTGAATATAAGTAAAAAACTATACGAATATACTATTGACTATAAGCCAAATTAATTTATTTTAGGGATGATCCCAATCCTGATTGAAGCTCACCATGGATTCCCAACCGCCAACAAGTTTCGTTCGTCGGGTCATTTTGGGTCAGGAATAATAATTTTAAAGATTCAAATTCAAAATAATTTATTGTCACAAGACACAAACTATACTACTTCTATGAAGACACTATTCCCCAAACTGGGTACAACAAAGCACCCGTATCTTGGGGCCTAGCCATTCTCGCTATGTGCATGTAACAACAGAATTTATTAAAATAAACATTTGGTTAAAAAAAACATTGGAATCAACATTAACTAACAAAATTAGAAAAACTTCCGAATAATGTAGAAATTCACAAAATTTCAACTAAAATGTCAAACATGAAATTAAACTATTAGTTGGAAATAAATTATGTCAATTTATTGTGTATGTGTGTGCGTGTGTGTATCTGTCTGTGGTTGTGCAGTTAATTTTAAATAAACGTTTAGAGATCACAGCCACTCAATTATTTTAAAAAGTGCTTCTGTGTCATCGTATGTCAAAGCCTTCAACCATATGTTGACTAGCTTTTTGCACTTTTTCAGGGGGAGACTATAGATATTTAGGATTTTATTTGCTTTGTTATACAAACGTGAGCTGATGTCATAAAAATGATGTTTCGCGAGAGTTGTTCTACATCGAACAGTGGCACATACTTTAAAACATCTGCGTTTCTTATTTGCAACATATATCAACGATGAGTGTTTCCGTAGAAGTACCTGTTGCATATATAGCTGACGTACTGTGAGTAAAGAACATCCTTCTTTAATATTATAAACGCGAAAGTTTGTGAGGATGGATGGATGGATGGATGTTTGTTACTCTTTCACGCAAAAACTACCGAACGGCTTGAGATGAAACTTTGCAATAATATAGCTTATATATCAGAATAACACATAGGCTATAAATTATAATGATATATTGCGTATGCGGGCGAAGCCGCGGGTAAAAACTAGTTCTTAATAAAGTTTTACAGTAGACTATCTTCGTGGCACATGACTTTTAGAACAGCTCTTTGAGCTTTTTCTAGTGGTAGCAAGTTAGTTGCATATGTGCCACCCCAGGTTGTAATGCAATAACTCAGTACTGATTGCGCCAAACACGTATACACCGTACTGAGTAGTTCGGGAGAGGCAACGCTCTTCAACTTCTTGAACACGTACATTATTTTTCTTGTACGAGGTATAAGAGTGCGCAAGTGGAGAAAACTATGGAGGAAACTATTGACGACACGCTGAACTGGAATCTCGGGGTTCAGCGTGTCGTCAATAGTTATTCCTAAATACTTAGTATGAGTGGTGCGGGAGATTTCTGGACAAGAACATCCACTATATGAGAGATCACACATGTGTGCCTTAATTTTAATAGAATCTATAGGGGACGGTTTGATTTTTAAATTAACACTACCCATAAACCTACCCTTTGACATGGTGTATGCATTTTTGGGCAAAATATTCCACAGGTGTTAATCACGTGAGGTTTTTATCGCAAACAGTAAGTGTATTATAGTTTAGTCCGCATTTGGTGTTTTTTTGTGCAAAAACCACACTAGTTTCCATAGGTAGTCAAATGGCGTATACAACTGTGTCTATTACCTATCAAAAAGTTAGGAAGTCAATCTACGAGCAAGTACTCATCACACAGCTGGAAGTGATCATTTTAAAAGTATTTTAGAGTTGGGCTAAACTTTTAAGGTTTCTAAATCTTCTTTTATTTTTATTCGTTTATTGCACAATGCACAGTTACAACAAAAGTTCTTACAAACTAGTCTTAACTTAGTGATATTGACCCCGTAAAGGCGTCGCAATTTATGGAGAGATAATTAGCTAGATAGTTATTAAGAATCTGTGAAATACTTACTTCTAGTTGCCTGACTAGAAACTGTGTGGACTCTTACATAAATAAATTTATTTATTATAAGTACACTTTATACAAATTCTATTACTTATTCTAAAATCTGTATAAACTACAATACTATCAGATAGATAAGTAATTTGTTAGTCTCATCACTTAGTAATATAAGAAGGTCAACATTCAACTTGATGGTCAAAGTAACCATAGTTTGCTAGATGAGTCCAATATTGACAGTAGCCTCCCACACGTGGGTCAACAGGACGAAGTTAGCCACATAAATGATGTTGGAAGTTCACAAGCAAACAAAAAATATTATCATTAGCAGGATGGACTTTCGTAAAAATATTATGAACTAGTTTTTACCCGAGGCTTCGCCCGCATGATATTGTGATTTTTGACACAATATCATTATAATTTATAGCCTATGGGTTCTTCCGATATATAAGCTATATTATTGCAAAGTTTCAGCTCAATCCATTCAGTAGTTTTTGCGTGAAAGAGTAATAAACATCCATCAATGCATCCATCCATCCACCCATCCATCCTCACAAACTTTCGCGTTTATAATATTAGTAGGATATAATGGTTAGGTTTAGTCTTTCTGAGCGTCTGGTGGACGCGATGCGTGACCAGAATGCTGGTGATTATTTGGCTCAACGTATAAGCATTGCCATTCAGCGTGGCAATGGCAATGCTGGGCACGCTGCCAACTGGCAGTGGGCTTGAACATTTGGATTATCTTTAGACATTCAAGGGTCTGTGGCTGATCCAATTGCTTTCTATGTAGTAGTAGTGTAGGTAGTTTTAGCAGTATATTGTTGTAGTTAATTATGGTTAGGTACATGTTCTTGGTTACATGATCATGATGTTGCTGGATACAAGAATCTTACTTAGATTTTACCCACGCGTCTATTTGCCTATCATAATTTGAAATTGCTGTAATTGTTTTTTATAATGCCAAGTGCCTTTATTAACTACAACAAAATACAACACCACGTAACATAAGCTAAAACATTGGGTTGAGACATTGGGTTCGTGGGGACCGGGAGCTCATCTAGTTTTCAAAAGTCTGAGCGTCTGGTGGACACGACGCGTGACCAAAATGCTGGTGATTTTTTGGCTCAACGTATAAGCATCGCCGTTCAGCGTGGCAATGCTGCCAGCATTCTGGACACGCTGCCAGCATTCTGCGCACGCTGCCAGCATGCTGGGCACGCTGCCAACTAGCAGTGGGCATGAGCATTTGGATTTTCTTTAGACCTTCAAGGGTCTAATGATCATTGGTCATTGGATCATCTACCAATCGCTTATTATGTAGTAGTAGTTTATGTAGTTTTAGATTGTGTAAGTCTTCTATTTAGTGGTAGTTAATAAAGGCATTTGCCCTTTTTTATAAAGCAAAAACTACATAGGTACTACATAAAAAACAATTGGATCATCTACAGCAGATCCTTGAAGGTCTAAAGATACCTAATCAAGAATGATAATCAAGGTAATCTAAGAATATTCAAATTGAACTAGATGAAGTGATATTATGTTTCTACTTTTACATACATACATACACTGGGTGGCTGGCCCGTTTTTAGAAGAAAGATTTATTTTCCCGCCTTTATGAGGGGGAAATCTTCGGAAGATACCCGATTGAATTGGGTGGCTATATAGCCCTCGTCTCAGAATTTTTAAGCCACCTGTAGGGCTCTGACTCGGTCAACCGGGTAGTTTAACGTGTCACCCGAGCCAAGGTAAAGCTCGGTTGGAAATGCCACCTGATCAAGCATCCGAAAACTGACCGCGCTGAAGGTTGCATAACTTCGGTGATCGTTAAGAAACCTCGCCTAGTAAACTTACGCATCGCTAAAATAGTAGATTGTATCATTTGGGAGCAAAATAATATTTTTACGGCGGGGGCGCTTTTTTGAATCCAGAGCGAAGTGAGGGATTCTTTAGTAGAATCCTGAACGTAGCAAGGGATTCAAAGTACTTTGCCTGAGCCAAAAATATATTTTGCGCCCGAGTGGTACACTCATCACCTCTAAGAGAAAATAAAAGGCGCCTCATATTTTATTTTAATGTTATTATTTAACAAAACGTAGAGTAACAACTAAATTGAAATTAAATGGTATCTAATAATAAAACATACGAAAACTTATATTTACATTCTTTTCATTCATTTTCTTAGCGCTGAACACTAACATAACAAATACTTCCAAATTCAAAAAGTGCGCGGCAAAGATAATTCCGGCGCACTTATAAAGTTCCTTATAGAAAACACCACCTTTGGGCGCACTTAAAGGCGAACCAAGTAGTCTTTTTCGAATAGACGTGATGAAAAAGTTAATTATAACACGATTTCTAGCTTGTTCATACTTATACCACCATATTTATCTTAAAATTGTATCCCCCTTTTTAGTGTCATTAAATTTACATCAGAAAACCATATTACGATGGTGTGCTTAGAATTTTTCTTTGTTACTGCACCACTGCACCAAAATGAATATTTTAATAACAAACAGAAGCTAGAAAAAATAACAATGGATTTGTTAAAATAACTATTCTATTATATGCATTATTCGTTGCTTTGTATTTTATTTGAACCACTTTAACTACCTACCTAAAGTTATTATAATATTAAGCCAAAGTTGTTTTATGCCACGTAAATTCGACCTCTTTATCCAATAAATAAAATTGTATTTTTCTGATTCCAGCATCGATCCTGGGCTTTGCTCTCGTCGCGGGAAACTTCATCGTGCCTACCATCATGGCCAACTATGGCCGGCGCACGGCCAACATTGCCTCCATCATCCCCGTCATCGTCGGTTGGTTCTGCATCATCACCGCTTCCAGCATCACAGCCCTCCTCATCGCCAGGTTCCTCCAAGGAGTCTCCATGGGCATGAGCGCTTCTTTAGGGCCTGTTCTTATTGGTGAATACACCAGCCCCAAGAACCGAGGAGCGTTTCTCACAACTATATCATTAACAATTGCAACTGGAGTGCTGTGCGTGCATACCATGGGGTCCTATTTGACGTGGCAAGTGACTGCACTGGTCTGTGCTTGCATATCATTTGTTGATCTCTTAATTGTGATATACTCTCCGGAATCTCCCAGCTTTCTGGCAGATCACGGAAGATTCGATGAGTCGAGGAGGGTATTTAGATGGCTAAGAGAAGAGGATGAAGAAGAAGAACTGCGAAAGATGATAGAAGCAGCCGTCATTGTTAAGGAAGGCAAAATGGACGCAAACATTTCAGAATCGTTCTCACAAAAGTTCAGACGAAACATGGCGTATTTCGCCGTTACTATTAAGAAGAAAGAGTTTTATAAGCCTATTTTTATTATGATGCATATTTATACTTTAGGACAGTGGGCTGGAGCGAACATCCTAGCTGCGTATACCATGGATATCTTCACTCATGTTATTGGAACTGATATCAATATAGCTCTTCTAGTCATTACTCTAGACGCTCAAAGAATCGTCTCTAACACCATGGCAGTGTTTGTCATTAAGAAAATCAATAGGAGAACCATGTTGTTTTCAACGGTTGGTCTAAACATAATTGCTTTCTTAAGCACAGCAGCTTACACGTATGCTAAAGGACACAACATGCTACCATTTGATCATCCAATGATTGGAGTAGCTTTGATCCATATCCATATGTTCACCATCGCCACTGGAACTGTTCCTCTACCCTTCATCATTGCTGGAGAGCTGTTCCCGTTAGAATATAGAAGTTTAGCTGGAGGTATCAGTGTATTGTTCCTATCTTCTAATCTCTTCATCACAGTGAAAACTGTGCCATTCTTCTTTAAAACTTTGGGGATTCACGGTGCTTATGTGATTTACTCGATAGTTGTAGGCTATTGTCTGCTGATAGCTTACTTCTTCCTGCCAGAAACCAAGGACAGGACTCTACAGGATATAGAGAACGAGTTTAGAGGCAGACCGCTCACTCTTGAAGAATTGAAGTCAACACAGAGTTTGACGTCGTTGAAGCATTTCAATAGAGACAGAAGATGCAGCAGTCCGGTTGTTTAAAAAGCTGTTGGATTTTGTTGTTGGAAGACAAATACAAGACATTTAAAGACGGTAAAAAAGGAGATGGAAATAATAAGGGATGACAGAAAGAAAAAAGAAGTCACATTCGAATTATACTCGTATTCTTTACCCTAAATTATTGGAACACTTAGAGTTATTCAAGATATTATGTAAACATGGACCGGCAAGCGGACCTACTTGGATCTCATTGAGACGGGAGGAACGAGCTAGATGCAAGCCGATACCGGTCTTATTGGAGATCAGTAAAGGAGGCCTATGTCCAGTCCAGCAGTGGACGTCCTATGGCTGATGCATGGATGGATGGACAATACCCATAAATGCTGTGTATTTAAGCGGCGTTGATATACCTATTAGTTTTTGATACCTACTCTAGGTACACGAAAATGTTATACTGTAACTACACATACCTACTTACCGTAAGGAAAAAAACTGGACTAACCAGTCAAAACGCCTACCTATGAATAGTACCAAGGTACCAATAAATACAGGGTTATTTCTAATCTATTAGCATCCTTTTAGGGACGTTCCTTTTGGGCGACTTTTGTCAAAACTAAAAAAAAAAATGGTGTTCCATAGAAATATCATTCACCTGCAACCAAATGTATGGAACAGCTTTTGACAAAAGTCATAGAGCAAAAGTTGTTAGTTTTGATGTACAGAATAAGCCCCTAAAAGGATGCTAATTGATTAGAAATAGCCCTGTATAATATTATTTGATAGTAGGCTAACACTCTAAAACTATAACAACATTAAACTTATCGAAAGCTGTTTAACTACTACTGGGCCTTACCATAAGGTGGCCAGTGGCCTGCGTCCTATAAGTGGAATCACACAACTTGCCGGCTGTGATTTTAAGCTGCGGATAACCCAATCCTGATTGAAGCTCCCTTAACAGCTGCGCGTTGATTGGGTTCCGCGCATTACAGCTAACTTCACAGCCGCCAAGAAGTTTGATTCAGCATATACTATAAGTATAAAAATATGAATATACATAATAATTGTATGTATATATGTCGCAGCCAACTAACTTAATTAGCCGTTCAATTAACAGCCTAACTTCTTTACTAAACAGCGCCGTTCGACTATAGTCTGTTCCATTAGCACTGAGAACGCACACGCTAGAGTACTTCGAGTCGGAATTGGTCCATGCGGTATGACTCTGGTCAAAATATGTTCGTAACCCCTAATCCTCTGCCGAGAAACGTGGCAACTGCGTTATTGACACGAAAGCGATACATATTGAATAGAAAACGATACTTTGGTTTTCATTTCGCCAAAACGAGTGCTAACATAATACTGTCGAAAGTTCTCAGCGCTAATGTCTAGCAGACTATAGCAGCCTGAATGATATTCAGACATTTGATCGAACAGAGTGTCAAGTGGGAGATTTGCAAATCATATGAATTACTTTTACGTCGCGTTGACCGAGCGCGCCGTGCACACACACGAGCACATTGACACACACGCTTGAATTAGCCAATCACAGACGTTGCCGCGCTCGTGTTCGATCGGTTTGGCGCTCGTTACATTACCGTAAAAAATACTCACACTTAGCTATTCAGTTTTCTGTACGTGACACTAGATGGCGCTGTGCCATTTCCATACAAATCACATCAAACGTTAACGCGATCGAGCTCGAGCGAAAATCTCGCACTTAGCCCTCAGCTTGGCAGATGACTTGGATCGATGACATTTCACTACTTGGCTAGCCTATTCATTTCAATTTAGTTCCACTTTCTGTCAATATGGCGCCGGCAAACAATAAATTTGATGGTGTTTTGCAAATATTAATGGAAAAAAGTACAATGGAAGAGTGTGGTGACAATAATAATGTAAATTTAGCTTTGCCTGACTCGAGCAATTTAATTTTTAAAGCAAATTTCGATCGAAATCTTGTTGAATTTGAATGGCCTCAGCATTAGCCAGCCAGTTTATTAAATGTTGTAACAAAAGGTACGGCTGAATATCATTCAGGCCGCGAGTTGGACGGCGTAAAGAGTAGGCTAAAAAAAGAGGCTAGTAAAGAGTAAAGAGGCTAGGCTGTTAATTGAACTGCTAATTAAGCTATTTGGTTGCGACGTGTATACAATTAAGAGTATTGTCAATTTCATATGTGATTAATTTCATCGCAACAGATGAAGAAAAACTAGTGGATATTGATGGATTCTAGACAATGATAACAGGGTACTTATTATTCTAGAAAACGTGTCACTAACTAGGTTAATAATAATTATTAGAATAAACCTAAGCTCCAGGGTGGAAGTGTTAAAGGGCCGAGTAGCGTCTAGTGAAAGCGCAGCACACCTTTCGATACCCTAAGCCGTCCACACCAATGTTGCCCCTCCGGCGCCAACTTACGGTAGCCTTTATGGGGGCCCATTTAGTGGACGGCAAGTCACCACCCGCGACGAAATTTTGAAATAGGGCATATTTAGCGGGTGCCGTACCTCATTCCGTAGTTTAATTTTGCAAAACATTTAAAATTTCACCAAAATAGCCCAGTTACGATATTTCAAGTCATTTTATATGCCATAGTTTCCATTTCACGTAATCCTTTTTATACCTACTGCTGTTTTTATATTTCATAATTGTTAAAGGGGCCTCTCAATGTTGGCTTAGGCTCCATTGATGCCTAATAAAGGACCAGGCTACGCCTGTGAATTGAATTGAATTATTAGAATTATTTATTGTTCTAATAATATTTACAGCCTTATAAAAGGGGCCTTCGTTCATTCTTATATACAGTAGGTAAATAATACCATAAAATTACAGGGTTGTAAAATTATTTTGCACATAATTTGCAATAATAGTAAATACTTTTAACCTGAGATATTCCTTGTAGTCAACATCTATGCCTTGGATGTATTACTTATTGCTAGTTTATTATGTTTAAAAATATTTTCAAATAACCCTGTAAAAGTATTGTCAATTTCATATGTTAAGTACCTATAATAGTAAAATAATAATAGGTAAGTATACATTTAGAAAAGCAAGACAGTACCTAGGCCCAATTATGAAGGCAACATCGTAATTATAATAGCTATTTAGGCTTTTCCTGTTTCATTTTCACTTTCGGCATTCGATAAAGAGAACACTTTTTACGTTGATATTAAATTTCCGATGGCGCCTTCATAATTGGGCCTAGTTTGTGAATATTTTCGACTTCATTATTTTTATTGAATTAAGGTGCTATTAAATTATTATGCACTACGATATATGAAAATAATTAATGTAACATGTTATAGCATAACATCAAATCATAAAATTTATTATTGTTTTAATTTATTTCTTGGAAAATGTGATAGTTGCATTGTGATTATTAATAAGAAGTACTTAACGACTAGATGTTTGATAAGTTAGTCAGTATTATTGATTATTTTATTTATTTTCAGGTTTTAGAATTTATTTATTGCCTATTTAACTTTATTTAAGTGAAAACGCCAGAGTTATGCGTGCTGGTATGATTAAATTAAAATATTTGATATTAATTAGTTCTATAAATATGAATACAATAAGTATTCCATATTATAAACTATGATTTCATGAGGTACAGTTTTTTTTTTACTTGATAAGTATAATTGAACATAACTTTAAGGCGGTTTTTTCTGATTACTTTTCTTGATAAGTAAATTTACATGTACATATTTTAATATCGTTCATATTGGAATAGTCCAAAAAATGTATCTAAAAATACCGACATTAACACACAGAAAAAAATGAGAACCGTTTCCTTTTGGAAATCGAATGACAAAAATAAGCTTAAAAATCATTTCAAAAATAATGAAACTGAGGCATGACTCTGTGCCGTACTTGATGTTTACCTTTATTTGTTTTGTAAAATGATTTTGCAACTTTTTTCTTACAGCGGCCTACAATTTACATAGATAAATATTTTCCTATCGTAAATCTCCAAAAATATAGCTTATAAACATAAATATAGTAGGTGTACCGATTGTAGCCACTGACTCGTTTGTGGCCATTTAGTGACATAATTATTGCATAGGTGAAAAAATGATAATGATAAACAATGTAATACCATAAATATTAGTTGTGTGAATCTAAATGGTTAAAATGGTTTCTTTCAAAATATTATTTAAACATAAAATTGTCTTTTTGACAATTGGTCCCTAAATCAAACTGGGTCCCTAAATGACAAAGATAAACCTTGCCAAAGTTTAAGAGTGGGGGGTTCTCCTATTTTTTTTGTATGACTGAGTGAATTCTAGCATAGCCCTCTTCATAACTCTTTGGGCTACTTGGAGTAGAGCAGATCTAAATATAAAAAAAAATACTTTGGTTTCGTATTCGTAGCAGTTTCAGTAGTCGAAAATTTCAGCGCCTAAGGAAACCAAATAGCAAGAAAAGTGTTTGTAGCTAAAGTAGTTTTGTTCATAGGTCTTGAGTTCGACGGATGAAGTCCATTGTTACCCTAAGTCAATAAATCATGGCTTCATTTAGCCCCTTCTGGAGGTAGGTACCGGCGTCGCGCCGGGTCGTCTGTTTCCGGATCCCGCGCGTACCTCCAACGGGAGGACACGCGGCAGGCTCGACGAGGTACAGTTTTCCTTCAGGATACAACGACGGTGATGTGGTCTGCCAGTCAAGCATACGACCACGAAAAGCCACGAAATGAACTCATTTCGACGTGTGAAAAAGTCACAGATAACTTTGCCATATCGCTGTCTCGTTCTGACACTACGAACGAAATAACTCGTGGCGCGCATACTAGCCCGACTGGAGTGACTCACAGGCCGGCAGGTAGAGGTGCATTGCTCGTGGGGAAGAGCCGAGGGTGCTTCGAGGCGCACACAGCTCTCGCGGCGAAGCGTAGGTCCATGTTGATCGGCGCCGGCGCTTGGGCTGAAGAGGGTGGTTTTTAAGGCCACCCTTTTCTGTTGACTGCTTCGCTGGGAGCATCGGACCAGACCAGACCAGAGTGTCAAGTGGGAGATTTGCAAATCAAATCGAATTACTTTTACGTATCGTTGACCGAGCGCGCCGTGCACAAACGCGAGCACATTGACACACACGCTTGAATTAGACAATCAGAGACGTTGCCGCGCTCGTGTTGGATCGGTTTGGCGCTCGTTACATTACCGTAAAAAATACTCACACTTAGCTATTCAGTTTTCTGTACGTGACACAAGATGGCGCTGTACCATTTCCATAGAAATCACATCAAACGTTAACGCGGTCGAGCTCGAGCGCAAATCTCGCACTTAGCCCTCAGATCAAGAGAGTCCATTACCTAAGTATTTGTCAAATAATAAGTTTCTAAATAAGGCGTTACTTTGCATAAGGTTGTTTTCTTAATTCAATCTACAATGAATTCTAGAGACAAAAAGAAGATTCTTGCTATAGAACTCGGAGATTCACATGTCCTGGTGATACCTCATTAGAGTAGGTAAGCGTGGGTGGAGAAGAGCACCGTGAGAATAAGACCTAATTAATTATTTTATTTAATTAAAATAGGTTTCCGTTTGAGATCATACTGATGTTAAGCAGATATAGGTGGTCTAGGGTGTAGCACGCTTACACCTATTTACACAAGTTTAGTAGAAAAACAGACTTAGGCAAAATTTTGCATAAGTCTTGCCACAAACAATTCCACATTCTTGCTTTTATGACAAACAAGAGGAAATATATTAAATATTTATTCAAATCAACGAAAAAAGCTCCATATTTTTACCCGACTGCCTAAGAAGGTTTTTGTTTTGATAAGTGTGATGATTCCGCTACACAAATGTCTAAAAACATGATGAACACTAATTTTAGAAGGTAGGTAAGTTATAGATAATACAGTTTGTCCACAAAACAGGACAGATAGGACAGACCGGAGTATAGTAACTTAGACTTAAACTTCTAACAGTACCTAGGTACTGTTAGAAGTTTAACTTCGATCTTTTACATAGTGTACCTACTTCTATGTATAGATTCTTCTCCGACGGATATATTCTTCTACTACGGATATATTCTTTTACTACGAATATATTCTTCTCCGACGGATATATTCTTCTACTACGGATATACTCGTATTCTTCTCCGACGGATATATTCTTTTACTACGGGTATATTCTTTTCCGATGGATATATTCTTCTACTACGGATAAATTGTACTCAACCTTGTCGTCGTCATCATTTACTATGACATCAAACCTGAAATCGCCATAGTAGATTCTTAGAAATCAGCTGTTTATATTTACCATACATTTTGTCGAGAGCCTATTGTACTCGTATAATATAAGTAGGTACCTAGTGTCGAGCGCACCGCTGCACCGAAGACAGGTTTTTTATCAGGATGGTCTGGATCAAGGATGCTAATTGATTAGAAATAACCCTGTATATTAAAGAAAATCTGGAATATGTCCGTCGTCTTTACATACGTATACCTACGTCGTATTTCCGTATATCTAATAAAAAGTAAACAGTGATAAAACATTTTATTTGGTTGACCTGATATCACACAAGGCTATTTTTGTACAAATCTTAATTAGAAACAGTTGTTTACACTATTTTATGCCCAAATTAACCTCTTTCAAAACATAATTTTACGCTAAAGTACCTATCTACAAAAATAACCTAAAGTAAAAGAAACGCAGAGAAAACACGTGCGTGACGATTGAATTAGTTATGCGAATTTTGTATGTAATGAAAGAAGTAAATTTAAAATACAATCAGTCTTTAATATTGGTTCTAGTGTTCTTACCGTCTCAACTAGCTAGGTATTGTTGTACCATTAACCATATAAAAGTCAAACTAAGCAAAAGCATTTCGAAAAATTGTTATTTTTATCTCACAAAGTTAGTCTCTCTAGAACTCTGTGATGTTAAATTAGTTTAGCTTAATCAGTCACAAGAATATCGCTAATATCATTAACTAGATTTTTCCATATCACTCCTTGTGTTTCTTCACCACTAATCAATGTACATCTACTCCTTTCAATTTTGCCAAAGGTTCAGCTGCTGTCAAATCTTCATCCACAATTTTTCCTTTAAACTCATCTTCTATATCTTGTAACGTCCTATCTTTGGTTTCTGGAAGCGTAAACCAAATCACTATCAGACAGTATACCATTATACCAGCGTATAAACAATACGCACCATGCAGACCGAAATTCTTCACTAAATACGAAAATGTCTTCGTCGGAAGAAATATATTAATAGAACAGAATAAAGAACTGAATCCGCTTGATAAGCTCTTATATTTTAGAGCAAATATCTCTCCAGCTATCGTAAAAGGCATTGGTAGAGAGCCCATAGCAACCGTCATCATCAATGCATGAATTAACAGAATGCCTATAACTGGTTGATCGAACAATATATTCTTTGTCTTCGCGTATAAATACGCAGCAGTCACCAAGTAAACTATCACATTTATTCCACAAACTGTGAAAAGCATAGTTCGTCTTCTAAGCCTTCTAATGACGAAGACAGCAAGGACACAAGATACGACTCTTTGTACGTCAACTGATATAACCATCAACTTTGTATCGTAAATTCTACCTACAGACTCGTGCACTATATCAACTATATATGGAGCTAGAATATTAATACCACCCCATTGCCCCATGGTGTATAAGTGTATCATTATAATTATGGGTTTATGGAATTCCTTTTTCTTCAATGTAGATATATAGCCCTTGAAATTTGGAGAAGTGGCACGGGACTGTCGACTGTCTATGCTAGATTGGATTAGTTTATGTAGTTCAGATGCTTCGTCATCGCCTCGTAGCCATTTGAAGACTCTTTCGCATTCTTCGTATCTAGCTTGGTCTGCTAACCAGCTTGGAGTTTCTGGAGACAGTAGCACTATTACAAAATCTACAGCAGCAATGATGGTGATGACTAAAGCCGTCACCTTCCAAGTAAAGTAAGATCCTAAGGTATGGACGGTTAATGTAGCAGTAGCCATGATTAGAGACATTAGAATCGTAAATGCTCCTCGATTCTTTGGGCTGGTGTATTCTCCTATGAGTAGGGGAGTAAGGCAGGAGCTCATGCCGCAAGACAAGCCTTGGAGAAGCCTGGCTATGATCAGCCAAGTGATGTTCCTAGCAGCCAGGATGCAGAGCCATCCGCAGATGACGATGGCGATGCTGATGAGATTGGCTTGCTTCCGTCCCAGTTTTGCCATTAGGGTAGGAACGGTGAGGTTTCCAATCAATAGTGCGAAGCCAGGAAGTGCAGCTGAAATGAACCAAGAAATATAAATTATAGTCTATTGCTGAAACAAATATTGTTTATTTACCCAACTCTGTGACTATATGATTTTAATTTTGTATTACCTTTACAGGATTGAAAAATCTCGAAAAGTATGCAGCAGAAAATTGCTCTTCTGACCTAGGTTATCTAGCTAGGTTTATTATAATGTCGGATTTAAATAATAATGATAACTTAATTTTTCATAGGCTCATTAGGAGTTGCCAAGCAGGATTTAACATGTTGCCAAGAAGAGACTGCTTGAACTATCAAAAGGTTATCAGATTTCATGTAGTCAATATTTCTAACTCTACACCTTGTACTGTACTGTACTGTATCAGCCTTTGAATAGTCCACTGCAGGACGTAGGCCTACCCACGAAGGGTGATTGGGCCATATCCACCACTCTGGCCCAGTGCGGGTTGGTGGATTCACATACGCCATCGAATTTCTTCTAAGGACGTACGCAGGTTGCCTCACGATGTTTTCCTTCACCGAAAAGCCAGTGGTGTGAAATTCCGTACATAAATTCCAAAGAACTCATTGGTATGGGACCGGGATTTGAACCCACGACCTCACGATTGTAAGACGGGTGTCATACCTCTAGGCCACCACTGCTTAGTCTCTAATATATTATATGTCTACACCTTAGTCACTAATATATTATGTGGCTTGACGTTTCTATTACCTTTTTTTCAAACATCTTGGCAGCTGTGACGTTAGCTACAATTGGCTGAAAATCCAATCCTGACTGAAGACACTTAACAGCAGCGCGAGGACTAGGTTTCGCGAAGCTTGTAGTTAACTTCACAGCCGTCAGAAAGGTTAATTCAGTCTATAAAAAATAGCATCTTACCCACCCAGGAACCCGACGAGTTTCGTCCTCAGGGATGGTTCTACCCTTAAACCCTGCAGCAGCAGAACTGCCGCGAAACCCATCTCTAAGCCAATCTAAGCCATGTTTCTCGACACTGATTCATCGACAATATGGGCTATGTTCATCGAAGATCTCTTATTTTATTATTCTTATTCGGTGTGGGAGCGATAAGTCCTGCACTGTCGTCCCGCATGGGGTGTTTTGTGCATTTCCCTCTCCAGCGTCTACCCGAGCCAGCTCCTTAAAGTAACGGAGCGTGGCTCTAGGCCTCTGGCACAAATGCTCCAGTGGCTTGGTGAATGAATGAATTCACCATCAACGATCTCAGTTTTGTTGTTCGACGATCTGAAGTTAGATTCTAAGCTATGTTTATCGGTACATAAGGAAGTATCTTACCGACCCAGGAGCTCGAGGAGTCGTCCACAGGGATGGAGGAGTTTTCAGCCTGGAGCTGCGGCAACAGGACAGCCGCAAACCCCATCACTAAACCAATCTGAGCCATGTTCATGGACGCACCAACCACCACGAAACACTGGAAATCAAAAACATTGTAGGTATCTGTATTCCAATTTACATGTACTTAAACATAATAAAATATGTAAGTATAAATAAAATATTATTTCTTACATTTTTCATTACATAGTTCCATTAATTGTCATAGGATTCAATAATGGTATAAATAGACAACAGAACCACTTGGCAAGCGCAGCGTAGTATAGCAGGTGTCCCGGTTGGGGCCAATGACCCGGTTGTGTCCATTTTGGTGTCAAAATTATTGCATAAATGGTAATTATAAACATTGTTTGTGTGAATCTTAAATTATAATATTTTTTCACCATGTTATTTGAACGGTTCAATGTTAAAATTCAAATTGGCTCCAAGTGATACTAAGATGGCCACAACCGGGGCACCTGCCCCATGTCCATTGTCCACCTAAATAATGGCCGAACGATCTCAATCTCATCAAGACCCCAGGATCGGCTGGATGCGAGCCGCTTCCATCAGGAGAATTGGAGATCTATAGGGGAGGCCTATGTCTAGCAGTGGACTTCCAGTGGCTGAAACAACGACAACGACGGTGAAGTGTTGTGTAACTATTTTACTACTGTATTATATATGCCTCCAGTGATAAGACCGCCATTTATTAGATACGATAAATTTGTTTATGCCGGCCGGTTAGGTTAGGTACGCTCAAATCATTTATTGCAACATATGACATTTACATGCGATTCTTAGCTAACATGTTTTATATTTAGTTATACATATGATCCTATAAGGATATCGCAATATTATTATTTGAATTGGAACGATTTGTTATTATGTTTTCTAGATTATCGTTAAAAAATTCGTCTAATGTGTAATACCTACCATTTCGATAATAGGATAATTTTGAGTTGTTTTATGAAACAGTCAATTGTTTGGCAATTTACTGAATATTTTTATAGCCATAGAATTTGGGCTAGAACTGTGCATTGCTAAGTTAGACTATGGTTCCAGTTCCACGAGTAGGTTTATTGCGATCTAATTTTGTGCGTAGACTTGATGTCAACTCGCATGTAAACCTCCGAATTGTCTTTATGATCAAATTGTACCTATATTATTCTCTATTTCGATGTGAAACTAACTGTTATTTTATCTTTATTCAATGAACATCTCACTGGCTAGGTCTGGTTTTTTGGGGGCCATCAGTAGAGCCGAGGCCAACACTGAGAGCCTTTAAACATTTAAAATACAACTTATCTATAAGACGTAAGGTTGGCACGGTAATGATATCTATTATACTGAGAGCCACGCAAATTGAAAGATGGGAAGTTATGCGCAGCGTTCTGTGCAAAAGCCGAAATATGGGTACGCGCGGAAGCCAGAGAGACGAAATGCCGGGGAACACCTGCCCGCCAATCATCCTCCCGCGCGCTCCCTACGCCCGATCTCACTACTTCGCCATTTGTAGCATTGTGCACACATGCGCAATAATTAGCGAATCACGGCGAAGTATCATCTGCGGCTTCCACTTCCTATCTTTTAATTTGTGTGGCGCCGTGATAATGGTATGAGCATGGTATGAGTTGAGTCAGGTTGACAAAAGTAGGGGGTATTGCGATAATCTTGTAAGTCTTTGATATTATTACTAGTAGCTATCCGAACAGTAGACCTCGCATCTGTACCCTAGCTCACTAACCTTATTTTCGAGTAACGCTACTCGTATCGACTCTCAGACTACGGAATGAAAAATCGATAAAAAATAATCAGTGATTTTTAGAATAATTGATTTTAATATTTTAAAGTCTTATTAACGAGGTAATCAAGTGACAATAATTATTAGACAATTAACTAATCAGAATAGTAACTACACATAGAAACAGCATGTTCTTCGTAAATCGCCTTTTTGCAACCCTTGCAAGAATATTTCGTCATGCACCGTTTATTTGAAGGACGAAGACTATAATTTTTTCGACTTTTCGGATATTCTTCAGTGGAGCTTTGCTGTTAATCATCAGTATGCAGGATTGCAGCGATGATTTGCTTCAGATTCCTTTGCAAACTTGCCGCGCCATATCGTTCTCGTTACCAAGGCCTATTAAGTAGGTCCGCCGTTTTTAAGGCAAATATACGTCTTTTTTTAATTCATATATAATTAGATTTAGACACATATATAATGTGTAACATATTACAAACATTATCATGTGTACGTATATTTCGAGATCTTGTGGATTCGTGTCTGGTTTTGCCGTACCTACAAGCTGTTCTGGTTCGGTGGGAATATTGCTGAATGAGACTACTGATGTTGAAGTTAGTCATGTCCAGCTTCTATCTGAGTGTAAGAAGGTGGTAATTGTAACATGTTATCGTCAATGTCTATGACTAGCCTTTGTCCTTGGCCGCAACATGGAACAAAGAAGTCATCATCAGACGAAACCCTTCATCGATTTTAATATGTACGAGTATTTCTGTTTCCAAGTTATCTTTTTCAGAACCTGATAATTGGGGCTGAACATCCAATAGAGATTCAGTATTAAACTGAGCAAATAACTGAATAATTTTCTATTTTGAATGTCAATTAATTAACCGTTAAAACAAAATAAATTTCAAACACATAACAAACTGTTTTACAGTGCATTTATTAGCGCTGTTATGCTGTGTCTAAAGCATTCTTAAACCTTTTGTGGTAAGATGGTAGGCAATAATCTGCGAGGAATTCCTTGTGAACCAGCTTTCACACAACTAGTTGTGCGATCACTCTAGTATTTCTTTTTTTCTCATAATCATACCGCAATTTTGAGTAAAATATAATATTAGTCAGAATAAAATATTTCACTCTGTATAAGTGGTGTTTTACACGTTTGTTGTCCGTAGTAGTTTGTAAAGGGTGTTCTTAGAACCTATATTTTTTCTGGACATGATCTTCAGTTTCAAACATGACAGGTGCCAAAGTGACAGCTGTCATATTCAAAAATTATTAGTACCAAATGTTGTCAAAGTGACAGCTGTCAAACTTCAAAATAACCCATATCCGTAACTATCGACTCAAGACCATTGCTGTGTTCATAAAAGTGATAGAGCTCTATTATGAGGTCTATGTTTTAAATGACAGCTGTCAAACTTAAAAGTGGATTATCTTCGTAACTATAGAAGCTACAATGGTTCTTCGTTTTGCTATGGAACTCTAAAAACTAGACTAGACTTACTTCAAAGTCATTTACAATGTAAATTGCGATGCTCTCGTATGTAAAATCGTATACAGCCGGAAGTCTAGCTCTACTGAAAAGAGTTTTCAAGCCGCCTGAAGGCCATTTGATGGCATTTGATGTTTATGTGGAAAATAAAATATGTTGCAAAAAATGGCATTTGATGCTTTTTTGTAGAATAAATATGATGCTAAAAACGGCATTTGATGCTTGTCTAGTTCATTCGTTCGTTCGTTTCAGCCATAGAACGTCCACTGCTGGACATAGGCCTCCCCTAATGATTTCCAATAAGACCGGTTGGTAGTGGCTCGCATCCAGCGCGATCCTGCGGTCCTATTGAGGTCATCCGTCCACCTTGTGACTCGACCGAATCAAAGGCTTTCTCATAGTCCACAAACGCCAAGCAAAGGTTGCTTGTTTGGTTATTTGTAGAAAAATCTTTTCTAAATTGATTTAGATTGATTGATTCAGTCGAAATCGAGGGTCATCGAACCTGCATCAACCTAAGCATGCGACCACGAAAAGCCACGAAAAAAACTCTTATCGACGTGTGTAACAGTCACAGATATTTATACTATACATATACTGTATAATATACTTCGCCATAACTGTCTCGTTCTGACACGTCGAAAGAAATATTTCGTGGTGCGCATCCTAGCCCGGGATACGATTGGCACAGGACCGAGACAGATGGCACAGTAAGAGAGAGGCCTATGCCCAGCAGTGGGATAAAGAAGCCATAAATGTTCTTCTATAATTTTCGCTCCGCTGAAGTGGAGTGAGGATCTTGTACTGTACCAGCGTTTTTAATAGTCCACTGCAGAACGTAGGCTTACCCACGAAGTGTGATTGGGTCATATCCGCCACGCTGGCCCAATGCGGGTTGGTGGATTCACATTAGCCCATCGAATTTCTTCTACGGACGCATGCAGGTTGCCTCACGATGTTTTCCTTCACCGAAAAGCAATTCCATGCATAAATTCCAAAGAACTCATTGGTACGGGTCCGGGATATGAACCTACGACCTCACGATTGCAAGGCGGGTGGGTGTCACTACCTTCAGGCCACCACGGCTTACGTTACGTCTGGACCTTACTTACTTTTAATCTGAAAAAAAAATAGTAGAAAAAAAAAACAATGTTTAATGATAACTTATTTTTTTTTTCATCACGAAAGAATCCGCGCTTGGCCACCAACTCGCCTGATGGTAAGCGATGTTGTGGTCAAAGATGAAGCACGCAGACCTAGAAGATACCTATTCACTCTGATCTTGAAAAGCTATAGATTATATCTCTCAGGAAACAGGAAAGCAGGAAGACTGTTCCATTCCCTGGCGGTACGAATCAGAAATGTAACTTATAAAATAAAACATAATACAAAGTGACCTTTGACTTGTAGCGTCATATTTATAATTTATAGGTAAACTTTACTTAAGGTCAGTGTTTGTTATCGAACTACTCCGAAACGGTTTGACCGATGTTATGTTCAATTTTTCTGTATTTATTTTTGACCGACGAACCACAGGAGGAGGTATACAATTCGACGCGTATATATATATATTTTTGTATATTTTATGTATAACCGCACGGATTTGCATTTGATTCGCACGGATCGATGTAGCATTTTTCACATTATTGTTGATTTATCAAAAATGGCTCAGCCGATTTCGATAAAATTTGAATGGGACCAATTTAGAAGTATACTCTTTCCAATACTAATATTTCGGACTACTAGGAAAAAAGTTATGCGTGGTTACACATAAAAAAAATATACGCGTCGAATTGTACATGGTTCGTCGGTCAAAAATCAGTTTACATACTTAAACATACCTGTTTTTTGAAAGGAGTAATCCATTTCCGCCAGCACCGAGCCATCTTGAGCGAATTACAAATAAAACAATTCAATTTAAATACATTTTTCACACGAGCACGTCATGGCAGTTTTCACGGCCGACTGCTGGTACAATTTGTGCTTGCTATCATCTGAAACCAAAATAAACAATAGGTCACTACGGTCTCGCGTTTGATGAGATTTGCATAAACACACTCTATGATAGCGATAATGAGTTATTATTATTCACTAGCCATTACGCACGGCTTCCCAGAGATATCTAATTTTACACGCTTTTATTAGTTTCACTTGTATGTTTGCTTGCTTGCTTGTAACCAACTCCCATGAGCTTGATTTCGACCTACTTTGAGCTACTTTTCTTTAAACTTTGCACACCTATCAAAGACCGATGACAAAGAATTTGTAAAAAAAATTGATGAATCCTAAGCGTAATCCTTTTTAGTTTTTTTTAACTATATTATTAATTTGTTTTTCGGGTGTAAAGTAGTGTAATGAACTTTCTGATCTTTTAATTATCCATGTAGGTGTTGTACCTACATCACAGACATACAATATAAGTACTAGGTATGATGTTATAATGACATAATATACTATAGTATATTGTAAGTCTGTGATGTAGGTACAAAATCGAGTTGACCGATTGCTCCGTTGCTTGCGTGAAAGAGTAACAAACAAACCAACAAACACGCATTTGGATTTACATGTAATGTTATTTGTGTCCATAAATCGCACGAGGCATTTTTCATAATTTTTTATTAATTAATAACAATACATAATAATTTACCTATCTGAAACTAATAATAATATGCTGAACATAGTATTTTAGTCTAAACCAATGTAACAATTTTAAGAAACAAAAAACTGAATTTGATTTTATACAATACTAGCTTTTGCCCGCGGCTCCGCCCGCGTGGTATTTTGACTTTTGTGCTATCCCACAGGAACCTATTATTTTTTCGGGATAAAAAGTAGTCTATGACACTTTCCGGCCCTTGAACTTTATAATTATCTATGCCAAAAATCAAGTCAATCAGTTGCTCCGTTGCTGCGTGAAAGATACCAACATATTTTATACATAATATTAATATGATAACAAATTTAAAATCTGTCTTTTATAAAATACTAGCTGACCCGGCGAACTTCGTTTCACGCAATATCTTTATAAATTATAGCTTATGTGTTATTCTGATTTAAAGCATTATTATTAGAAAGTTTCATTTCAATCCGTTCAGTAGTTTTTGCGTGAAAGATGTACAAACATCCACACATACAAACTTTCGCGTAACTTATAATATTATAGTAGGATTATGGAGATTGCGACATTCTTCTCGTTTTTTAATAGCATAACATAAAATCGGAATAAGATAACATTCAAAGTTATATTTTGTTACAGAAACATTAAATATTAACATGCATTGCTAATATTATCTGCGAAGGAAGTAAAGCGCTACAATCGTATTTCCAAAGCAAACTTTGAGTTATGTGTAAACAAACATTTTGACCCATAGTTTTTCCAGTTGTGTACGTAAGTTTGTCTGTTAGTAGACCTTCAATCATAATGTTTATAAATTATAGCTTAAAACAGTGGTTTGTTCATTTCAATGGATGACAGAACTTAGGCTGGTGCCACACGGGCGTTGCCCCGCGACGCTTTTACGCAGTGTCGGCGGCGGTGCAGCCGTGGTCACGCGCCGTGGCGTCAACGACCGTGTGGCACCTCCCTAAGACGACCTTATAGCTGACTCTACGCTTATACGTGGTTAAGATGATAATTTGTACTACCTACCGGCCATTTAATCGATCACGCACATTATGTCGGGCTGCATCGCACAAATCCACTCAAATTCTCTATACCTATTTTAGAACTAACGCACACTATGCCGGGGCCCAGTGGGCCGCATTTTCCTGCGCTGTGACCCGCTCCGCCCCGCTGCGGCCCGACATAATGTGCGCGAACCTTAATAGTCAGGTGTTAAACATATGTCCACCCATGAACGGCAATTAGGCCGTGTCCGTCACGTTCGAATGCCTTACGATGTTTTTCTTCACTGGTGAGAAAACCCTAACGTAAGTTTCGAAGAATGATTTGGTTCGGGACGGGGATTTGCTTCGGGGCCAACTCTGAATTCGATAAAAAAGTATCTATTAGGTACATACATTTTGTGGATTTCGGGAAGCCATTTCGAATCCGAATTTCGTAGATACAAGTAAATATATAATTATGTAAATTAAAGTAAACATATATACATATTTAGGTATACAGATTTATTTTTAAAAGAGGAAGCTGAAAGGGTAATCATATTATATCGTATTTTTTTTTCATTGATACATATTAAGTAAGAATTTTAATTTTGTATGAGACAGCTGTTTTTTCTAGGATTAGCACCATAGTAGAAGTTGTTCACACTGATGAGTACCTATATACAGTAATATACAGCTCTGAAAGTCTGTGAATTTTTCAAAACAATACCTTGTACACATAGACGTATATATTACTGCTTGTACACCTTGTATAATACAAGAATTTCTCGAAGGTAGAGGATAATGTCGACTTGAAATATTATGATGATATACGTACCTAAACTACCTGTACTGTACTGTACCAGCCTTTTTAATAGTCCACTGCAGGACGTAGGCTTACCCACGAAGGGTGATTGGGTCATATCCACCACGCTGGCCCAATGCGGGTTGGTGGATTCACATTACGCCATCCAATTTATTCTACGGACGCACGCAGGTTGCCTCACGATGTTTTCCTACACCGAAAAGCCAGTGGTGTGAAATTCCGCACATAAATTCCGAAGAACTCATTGGTACGGGACCGAGATTTGAACCCACAACCTCGCGATTGTAAGGCGGGTGACATTACCTCTAGACCACCACGGTTTTTTCCTCTAGACCACCACGGCTTTTTTTACGTGTAAACCTGGCCTAAACTACCTACTTACTTATAAAAAACTCTACACAAACTTAATTCACACTTACCAAATACATTTCTGTACAGTCACAACACGAAGTATAAAAATAACTTTTGATAATAAAAAATAAAATCAACAAGCGTCCGTGTATATTCGACAGAATTTATAAATCGAGCGGCGACTGCCTCGGTCCGAATATGGGCAAATACTGAACAGGTTTTTACTTCATAATCATATACCTACCTTTACCAACTCGATCTAATAGTGGTATTAGTTTATGAATGTGACTGTTTGCAAGTTTGTAAATATTAACTACTAAGCTACTGTGCGAATATTAGCTTAAATATGGGCTTTATTAAATAAGCTCCAAGTAGCGCAACGAGCTATGGAGAGGGCTATGCACGGAGTCTCTTTGCAAGATCGAATCAGAAATGAGGAGATCCGTAGAACCTAAGTTACCGACATAGCTAAACGGATTGGCATGTTGAAATGGCAGTGGGCAGGGCATATAGCGCGGAGGACCGACAACCCATAGGGATCACGTACCGGCAAGCGCAGTGAAGGACGTCCACATACAAGGTGGACGGTGGACGGATGACCTCAGACACGGATCCGGTCTTACCGCAGGATCGCGCTGGATACAAGCCGCTTCCGACCGGTCATATTGGAGATCCTTAGGGGAGGCTTCGTCCAACAGTAGACGTCATATGCCTATGGCTGATAGATGGATGTAAATTTTAGCCAGAGCCGCCTTTCGTAGCTAGACCTATGTTCTGTACTGTACTGTACCAGCCTTTTTAATAGTCCACTGCAGGACATAGGCCTACTCACGAAGGGTGATTGGGCCATATCCACCACACTGGCCCAGAGCGGGTTGGTGGATTCACATACGCCATCGAATTTCTTCTACGGACGTATGCAGGTTGCCTCACGATGTTTTCCTTCACCGAAAAGCCAGTGGTGTGAAATTCCTTACATAAATTCCAAAGAACTCATTGGTACGGGACCGGGGATTTGAACCCACGACCTCACGATTGTAAGGCGGGTGTCACTACCTCTTGACCACCACGGCTATCGACCTATGTTCAGCAGTGGAGTATTAAAAGTCCGGTACAGTACGGTACAGTTACAAAAACGGTTAGTACAGGTTTACACGTAACTTGAAACTACGGCTGTTTCCGTATGGCTCTACATTTTTGTACAGCGCCCCTGGCGGAAACGAGGAAAATCTCAAAGTCAAAGTACATTTATTGTTGAACTGTGTTACATTTAGATCTAATCACAAAAATATTGAATCAACAGTTAAGTCCAATATGACCATACAATAATTATTAGTAATTAGAACATGGAAAATCATACAATTTATTATTATTTAATTAATTTCAAAGATTCTGCAATTTATCATCTAAAAATTCACGTATACTCCGTAATAAGCTAGACACAAGCAAATTAAATAATTTTCTTTTGAAAACAGGTACACATTCTGATTCCAGTATTGATTTTGGTAGGTGGTTGTAAATAATCGGACCCATACCACAAACACCCTTACCAAAACATGCAGTTTTATGCGCTAACATACATATTTTTTTATTATTACGTAGGTACACTTTTGAGATGCTTATACATGTGCAGATTCATCTTAACAAATAATGCAATCTCATATAATGTATAGACATGGATAAGTCAATATCAACTAAACAAAATAGGTATATGGAGCCACACGTGAACGCGTTGAACGCGAAAGTCATACATCCATTCAATATTTTTCACTGTGATGACGGTTCGGTGCCGGCACTGTGACGGATCGGTGGCTTCACTGAATTGTGTGAATCGGCCTCTCGACAAAAGGTGGAACAGGCACTTACTGCAGAAGACATTTTATAGTATTTATTTTAATTAGGTATGTACTCATATTTTTTTACCGAAGAAACGGATTACCTACTCAATTCGACGCGTATAATATACTCGTATATTTTTACATACATAA
The DNA here is from genome assembly GCA_949316475.1 of Hypomecis punctinalis. Lineage (NCBI taxonomy): Eukaryota > Metazoa > Arthropoda > Insecta > Lepidoptera > Geometridae > Hypomecis > Hypomecis punctinalis. The sequence goes on along the minus strand of OX438819.1, from coordinate 1,506,810 downwards.
CGACGCATAACTTTTTCCATAGTAGGTAGTCCGATTTCGATATTTGTTTTTATTGAAACATAATATACTTCGAAATTAGTCCCATTTGAAATCGGCTGAGCCGATTTTGATAAATCAACAATAATGTGAAAACTGCTACATCGATCCGTGCGAACAATTCGCGAATTCTGTACACGGCTGAAGTCGGTCATGCTGTTTTTTGCGAAAAATAATGTATGGAACGGCTTATTTAGTACCTAAGAGTGTAGCGAATTTGGTAGCGAACAAAGGTCTTTGGTAGCGAAATAATGATTGAATTGAAATGAAACTGAATATGAAGTTTTTATTTTGTAGTAAATTCATAGGTACTCGTATACGCGTGTGACGTACCTACCTACCTACGAGTAGGTATTTTAAAAATGTCATGCACATAATATTGTAAATATTGTTTTCTCAACGACGACGAACTGTTATTTAAATTTTTTTATAGTTAGTAGTGTTCTCATAGAAGCGATGTATATCTTATAATGAGAATAAATATATTTAAACCTAAACCTAAGTAAAAAAGGTGTTGTTTTGAAGTCGTGTGCAGAAGCTAGTCAGCACACAATACTATAAGTGTTTACATTTTAGAAGAGCATTGCACTGAATAGTATCAAGTGGTTTCACACGAGCGAATGGGCAAAACGTAAATTCTGTTAAAAATAATTTCTGCCAATACATATTATAATTAATTTATTATAATGTATGTACCTAAGTAAATAATTATAATTGCATTAAATTAAAATATAAAAAAATGCCAGTTAAAAGCATGGCGGATTCAACAGGCATTTTTAATTTTTTGACCGACGAAACAGAGGAGGCACCTACTCAATTTGACGCGTATATCTTTTTAAGAATAACCACGCATAACTTTTTACGTAGTAGTCCTATTTAGATATTTTTTCATTGAAAAGAGTATATATACTTCAAAATTGGGCTCATTTAAATTTTATCGAAATCGTCTGAGCCAGTTTTGATAAATCTAAAATAGTGTGAAAAATGCTACATCGTGAAATATTCGCGAATTCTGTATGCGGTTGAAGTAGGTCATGCCATTTTATTCAAAAAATAATTTTGTTGGACCATTTTACTATACCTAGGCAATATTAAGCATAATAATATTGGGAAAATATCGTCAGGTCAATTGTCAAAAGATTTTGGACACCAATTTTTTATTTTGTAAATTAGATAAGAACTGAAAAAGAAAGCGTCAAAGAAAGTTAGGGAGTGGGGGCTATTCAAGTTGTTGTATAGGCTATTTATTTGATACTAGCCGCGCCCCGCGGTGTTACCCGCGTTAGCCCGAGATAAAAAGTAGCTTATGTGTTAATCCAAGGTCTAAGCTACCTTCATACCGAATCTCATCCAAATCGGTTCAGCCGTTTGTTTGTGAAAGAGTAACAATCATCCATACATACTCACAAACTTTCGCGTTTATAATATTAGTAGGATGATTGTTAAGTACCTACATTTATAAAAAGTGTAATGTATATACGTGACATCAAACGGAACTTCATCCTTTCTTTACTTAAAATTATTAAGAATACATTGAAGCCACCAGCTATGTAGGCCACAAGAAAACGACGTGACGCTTCTCTATGATAATAAATTACGACACCCTGTATCCATAGTATTAAGTTAGTTCAGTAGACATATTTAATTTCATCGAGACGCTTTCCTCTAATATTAGATTACGACACCTTTATTATTCATAGTTTTAAGTTAGTTTAGTAACGCATTTAATTTTATCTAAGTACCTTATTGATAAGAAGCGCCATAGCGCCATAAAACATTTGCAATGCCCGGAAAGGGCGACTAAGTTTGTAAGTGCAATTTTTAATATAAGACCTCTGTATGTGGCAAATAAATGAATATGAAAATAAAACCGAAAAGGTATTTGTTGGTTTGTTCGTCTTTCACAGACCAACGGATTGACTTGATTTTTGGCATGGACATAGGGTAGTTTTTATCCCGAAAAAATAAAGGGCTCCTATGGGATAGAACAAAAAATAACGAAGGTGAAGCCTGAGCAAAAACTATTTAGTCAGAACGTAATTTTAACTAAATAAAAACATATTCTTTTTTTTAAACGTCAGTAGTTGGATTTGTACCACTGATGGTACAACTCACGTACTTACTCACGTATTTCGCGATTTGAACACATTATTATTTTCGCGTTTCGACCGTGGACACGGGTCAGTCTACCCGTGACCACGGTCGATGCAATTCGGCCGAAACGTCGGGATGAAAAGGTATTTATTTATCTCGTAATTTTAGTGTGCGATTAGTCCCGTAGAATAAAATAATAATGTCACATAGGCGGTGCCAAATGACTAAAATGAAGCCATAAACGATTGCTATTACGATTGCTATTGCTTAGGCGGTCGGGGGGCTGGTGGGTGATTCTGTATGAAAACAAGCGTGTAACGCGCTCTAACGTACTCATTATTTTTAAGAAATTCTTATTTTTTATGGAATATTTATTTTTTCAAATATCATAACTTAAACTCAGTTTTTTATTCATTTTAACGTAATTTTATATTTATCAAATATTTCTCCAAACGAAATTCACGGAAATAAAAAAAATACTTACCGCGTTACGTTACGTTTTGTCGATAGAGAATCAGGCCCCAGGTATCTACCTGATATCCTTTTGTACTTAACTTAACAGTCTTACACAAATTCAGTAAAATGTCTCTTGAAATGTAATTCTTGAATTAATATCTCAAGTTTTAGTAGATAGTTAAAATGCAAATTCTACCGCAACAAAATAGTGGCTAGATATTTTGTAATTAGGTAGGTATAATTGAATTTTATCCAAATGTAGGTAGTTTACGCTAATTATATCGAAATGCGTAAAACACTTAACTCATACCGAAGATCCTAAAGTTCGTATAGGGCGGGTGCTGGCCCTGGTGTCAGAGTTTTTAAGCCGTCTGAAGGCCTCTGAGATGGCTAAACGGTTAAAACAACCGGGACTTATAATTTAACGTATTATCCGAGCCACGGTAGCGCTCAATTGTAAATGCCTCCCACTGTCACCCATCCGAAGACTGACAGTGCTAAACGTTGCTTAACTTCGATGATCGCTCACGAACACCTAGTCAAACTACGCTATGAGCGTTACTGAGGGATCTGAAGCCGCTGCCGCTGAACCACCGATATTAGCCAGTAGCAATCCATCCATCAATGAAAAGACGTTTACTGCTGGACTTAGGCCTCCCCTATTCATCTTCATTTCTATACCTACATCCGATTGGAAGCGGCCAGTGGTAATGGTCCCACACAAATAAAATATCCCAAACTTTGTACCAAAAGAAAATAGTACCTATGTTTTTATGGCCGCCATATTTTTCAGCGGTTAAACGTGGTCTCTTACTACGGGCCTTATTAGTAAGCTCCAAGTAGCCCAACGAGCTATGGAAAGGGCTATGCTCGGAGTCTCTCTGCGGGATCGAATCAGGAATGAGGAGATCCGTAGAAGAACCAAAGTTACCGACATAGCCCAACGGATTAGCAAGTTGAAATGGCAATGGGCAGGGCATAGCGCGGAGGACTGATGACCGGTGGAGTCGAAAAATTCTCGAGTGGAGACCACGTATCGGTAAGCGCAGCTTAGGACGTCCAGTCGTCCACCCACAAGGTGGACGGATGACCTCATTAAGACTGCAGGATCGCGCTGGATGCAAGCCGCTTCCAACTGGTCTTATTGGAGATCCATAGGGGAGGCCTACGTCCAGCAGTGGACGTCCTTTGGCTGATGGATGGATGGATGGATAATTTTCAGCTTTGTTGTAATTATACTGTCGGAAAATATTTTCCTACCCGAACGAAGGAATACATTTACCTATCGAAAAATAACAGCTGCGCAACGATTGGGTTTTGCGCAGCTAGTTGCTTCCTTCTCATCCGCCAGGAACTTTGATTCGGCCTAGCTTGAACCAGTTAAGTTTATGACAACAAATTATTAGGTACTGTTCAAATAATGAATTCTATTATTTGTAAGCAAAGGTGGAACACGGTATAAATAAAATAAGCCATTAACAATTTGGTCTCTTTCCCTAAGGGTTCCGTAGTTAATATTATTAATTATTATTGACAAAATTCTAGGTCTGATATGGAAACCATGTGCCAGCAAGCGCGGCATAAGACGTCCACCCACTAGGCGAACTGATGAGAAAGCCTATGTCCAACAGTGGATGTTCGACGGCTGGAATGATGATAAAAATAGAAATCAAAAGAACCATGAATATATTTTATCACTGAGTCTAGACTTATCATCATCATCAGCTTATTTCGGCCCACTACAAGACATAAGCCTCTTCCTCCTTACGCCAATTATACCTGTATTGTTATAAGCTAGTCTCATCCAGGTGTTGCTGCAAAACTTTTGGATGTCATCACGCCACCGTTGTATGGGTCTACTCGCCATCTCACTTTAGTAACCTTGCCATCTCACTTTAGTAACTTCGCCATCTCACTTTAGTAACCTCGCCATCTCACTTTAGAAACCTCGCCATCTCACTTTAGTTATTGCATTCCACCCGCTGCTTAGCTTTGCTTTCGCTTTCGCTTCCAGCACAATAACTTCAGTGCGGTGCCGATCCCAAGACCGGACAAAGAGCGAGGGCACTAGGGGGAGTGGAGTGAACGGTATTTCAAATCATCCCTTGGTATACCGAGCATACCACTTCCTCTGCGGCAGCCCGTGGCCGGGCGTGTTGTGCAGAGGGGTGCAGTCTCCCCTGTGTTTCTTGGGTTGACTCGCTCACTATTTACGCACGAAATACCGGGGGGAGAGTAGCTTGGGCAACTGCTTTCACCCATTGCTCATTGCCCACTAACAAAATCTTGGTTCCCACAGAACAACTATAAAATCGTAAATATGCAGGAGAATAAGATTGTGTCAGTTTTGCCGTGCGAACCGGCTAGCACCCGGCGCCCTTCGGTGCCCGGGCCGGAGGGTGTGAAGTTGGCGACCGAAGGCGACGATGGGGTGGAGGCCCAGGCCTCGCCGGCTGCTGCTACTACTGGGGCCGCGACGAGGGTGGAACCTGGACCAGTGCAGAAGAAGGACGAGCAAAATGGGCGCCCCAATGCTGGAAAAAGGCAGGCCCTGCGCGAACGAGAAGCCTTTTCTGGCGCTGTACTAGGCACGACAGGTATCGTGCAGGGCGACGGGACGGCCTCCGGGTCCAAACCGTCTTGCCACTCAAACCGGTGGCAAAAAAAGCAGCGGGAATTCCTAAAGAAAGAGGCGGATAGGGTCGACGCCATAAACCGCCAAACTCGGGAGGGTGTCCTGCAGCTGCCAGGTTTGTTGGCTTTCCCACCAGCAGTAGTGGCTTGCATGGCCCGCCTTCCTGCAAACACTGTCGAAACGACAGTGCTCTAGTTCCCTGTCTAACAGCCTCGCCCTCCCGTGCAGTCCTTCCCGAAAGGGACAGTGTGCCGAGCGGCGAAGTGGCAACTCTCGCTGGGGGCTGGGATAGGAGCCGCTCGGACGACCGTCAGGGACCGATACGGCTCACGCAGAAATAAATAGAAACCTCGCAACGGGGATAATACGGAACGATAAACCACCTGTAGCAGAGATTGCGAAAGGTCAGGGCGTGGTCCTGCCTCGAAGTGCGCTGCGGCCCTATGCGGGCCCTCCGGGGCCGCGCGTGAGAGCTGGGGCCCAATGGAGGAATTGTGTGCCGCAGCCGGACCAATTAGGGCCTCAGCCTGCTTGGAGGCGAGACAAAGTGAAGGAACGACGATGGAAACTACTATGGGTGCCAAACGTCAGCCGAGCTCAGATCACCTGTCGCCGGGTTCACTCGCGGTCGACAAAAAGGTATGCTTGGAGAGCCAGACCGCTACGTTTGCGACCGGACCTAGCGAGACGGTTGAACCTGCACACCAGTCGGAAGGGGAGCGATCATTATATGCCGACGCCGTCAAGCTGTACCGTGTGGTCGTACAGGATAAGGGCGGCATTATGATGGACGAGCTACGGGCGACACTTCTCCGAAAAATGATACATAAAGTGCAATACCAGTTCTTAAAAGACAAAGCAAGCGTGACAAAGCAAGACAAGAAAGCGTGTTTGTCGGTCTTTTACCGGATACACTTCGGAGAGTGCGCCCAGGAGTTGCACAATCTGGTCCCCCCTGCCCCTTTCTTCTATCGTACGGCTAGACGGACGCGACCAAAGCGTCACCCTTTTATGGTGGACATTCCGCGCGTTAGAACCAAGCGTTTCGAATCATCATTCCTCATACGAACAGCCGGAATGTGGAATGCTTTGCCTGGGTCTGTCTTCCCGTTAAAGTACAACGTGAGTGTCTTCAAATCCCGAGTAAATAGGTATCTTCTAGGTAAGCGTGCTACACCCTAGACCGCACATCTGCTTAACATCAGGCAGTGTGTAGTCCAACGCAAACCAATTCGAAATAAAAAAAAAAAAAAGACAACGGCGGCAATCCAAAAGAGGAGCGCAGGCTGCCGCTATTCTGGCAACTGCCTAGGTTGACTCGCGGCTGCCTCAGAGTGACCCCACGTGACTACTACACAATGGCCTGGCTAGTATTGACAGTGAAACAGCTACCGTGTCTGTGGGAAGGCTCCGGGGGTTTCCGGTTCATACCTGAAAGCGAGTTGCCTAGGTATCACACTGGTGTTATATATGTTCCCGATTTTAGCGAAGACAGGGACGATACCGAAATATGGCTGTTCATCTTAAGGGAGTTTCTGGCTGAGCTTAAGAACGTAAATGTGGAAGACTGGCCGATCTTTAAACCTATAGTGCATCAGAAGGGCAAGATTTTTAACCACATTTTGGTGATGGGTGTTCTGGCGGAGGATGTGGTTAACTTAAAACGCGTAGAGTTCAGACTGCACTATACTACGTGATCGGTCCTTGTGAGAATCAAGGGTGACAAAGCCCGAGAAACAAGGATCGCAAAGACAGGAGTGGCAGAACTTGTCAACGCTGCATCCAGCAGCTCGAAGACATTGACTCTCGCTGTCCCTGGCGCTGAAGCTGTACCCCCAGAAGACAGGGAGTGGACGAGGGAAGAGGTAGACCGTCTCCTGGAAGTGGACAGCGGGAGCGAGGGGGATATTTCAGGTGATATTATGGGCCTGACTATTTTCTCGCCCCTGACGTTCATTGACGTGGAACGGTGTGGCGGCTCCTCCGTCCACTCTTTAGACGAGTTGGGTAAAGAAGGGGAGTAGGTAGTAGAAAATAAAACAAAAATGGATAGCACGCAAACGTAAAACCCAAAAAACAAAACAACAATACTAATACCACTACATCGGGAATATTAAAGATAGGAATAATACAATCCAATGTCCAGCATAGCGTCACAGGGTATGTCTTCACTAGGTACATAGTATAAAACAAAGTCGCATCCCGCTGTCTATCTGTGCCTATGTATGCTTATATCTTTAAAACTACGCACCGGATTTTGATACGGTTTTTTCAATAGATAGAGTGATTTAAGAGGAAGGTAGAAGGAGAAGGTTTATATGTATAATACACCTGTGCAAAGCCGGGGCGGGTCGCTAGTAAGAAATAATCTAAAAGATCTGAAAAACCTTACTGCAATCTGTTATTTGTATAAGGAGACAGACAGATACACAAATAAGGCGACCTTTCTTCATAATATGTAGAGATTAGTATGATGGTTTATATCGACAGCGTAGAGTATTTATATCGATTGTAAAGATGGTTCAAGGTTATCTTATGGGTGTCCCATGGCAGGAACTGAACTTATGTCATCTGTATCACGCTCCATTGCCCACTTATGGGCATTTCATCAAGCGCCATGTCAACCAGTTAACTGTAAAGACGCATTCACAATACAAAATTTCTTATAGGTACCACAAGATATTATAATAAAAGAAATTTTAGTTTATGTTAGTTTTGTCTTATTGGATTACAGATTATTATAGGTAGGTGAAGGCCTATATCCAGCAGAAGACGTTCTATGGCTAATGTGATTGATGATGGTGCCACATTGTCATAGTCGTAGCATCATGGCATCGTGATCTCAAAATTCATTCTTCAAATTCATTTCGTCAGTTCAATTTAAAGTCGAGGTTTGTAAAACAAAAAAAAAGTGTTTAGTGCAAACCCTTACTCCAATTTTTTGCAAACTATATTGAAAATCAAAAAACTTAATTAAATCTTAGATTTTAATGTTATTTCTACTAATGAATAAACTGTAACATACTTGCCAAGTTATTAAAATAAATGGCTCCGTTTTCACAGTTAGGGCACAGATCCCTAAAAAGCCCGAATCAAATTGGTCTACGTTTCTTATGGATGCAAATCCCTTTAGGATAAATCACCGTCAAATGTTACATTTGTTCCATAAACAAACGAGTTGACTTTATAAGTACTAAGCTTGTTTCTCATATTCAGATCGTAGTCATCATCATCACCTGTTTTCTGTATCCCACTATTGGGATTAGGCCTGCAGTCTGTATTTTATTTAGTATGTAAAAAGTGTAACAAACAACTATACAGGAACCATAAATAATGTACTTATGTTATTTTTTTTTCTAAATAAATGAACTTGAATTTCTAATTTTGAATCGGTACTATCCGCCTCGCTGTATCCTGGCTCACCTTCAAGACTTCATCCAGTTTCATCCAAGACGTTCATTCCTGGACCTAGGGGTCCATTTATTGGGGAGGCCCAATAAATCTCTAATAAAACGATTGGAAACGACTAGCATCCAGCGCGAAACCTGCGGTCTTGATGTGGTCATCCCACAAGGTGGACGTCGTGCGCTACGATCATTGCCGCTATGTGGTCTCCACTCGAGAATTTTTCGATCGCATTGGACATCAGTCCTTCATACTAGGTATAAGTAACTTAAAGCTTTTTAAGTGAATTAGACGAATGAAATAGAATCGGATTGGATAATTAGAATGGAAATTGGTAAGACCAACTTTTACTATGAGGGTAATCGTAGAATCCCAATTGTTTTAACCGCTAAGCCATGTCAGAGGCCTTCAAGCGGCCTAAAAGCTCTGACACCAGGCTTAGGTACTAGGCCAATATGAACTTATCGTAGAATTGCGAATAAATCAGCAAGATTATAGTAACATTGTTTGATACATTAAGGTTATACAGGTTTTTGAGTTTGAGTTTTTCCTTCACCAAAAAGCCAGTGGTACATAAATTTCAAAGAACTAATTGGTACGGGAGCGGGATTTGAACCCACGACCTCACGATTATAAGGTGGGTGTCACTACCCCTTAACCACCACGGCTATTAGGCAGAGGACTTCAGATGGCTTAAAAACTTATATACTGGCAAACCAACCGCCCAATAATAATAATATGAACATACTTAAGTTCTATAAACTAATGTCGCCAATTTTTTTTGCACAGTATCGAAGTGCTCTATTGTAAACAGAGCCTAAACTTCGACCTACAGATCAACATCTCGGTAATGTTTCTTACAGCATAGTTCCTGTAATAAAAATTGTCAAAAACTGTGGAGTAGCTCTTGCTGCTATTTTTATTTTTTTAGTTTGCCGCAGAACGAATTTATAAATCAAAAAACTAATTAAAAAATATCATAATGAAATATAGTTATGTTTCTATGAAAATTATAATATAACTCTAGTACTATAAAAATAACTAGGTACTTAGTTAATTTGATAAATAAAGTTGTAATGCAAATTCTTCAAAGTCAGCGCATAATGCACTGCGGTTCTTACTCTAAAACTTCGTTAGAAATATTGCTCTTCATTTTGCAAAATACTAACCCACTTAAATTTGAACACCAATAAACCAATCACAAATCATCCACTCTTTTATAAACTTTTGACAGGGGTAGTTATGTCAGATTAATAAATAAATCCAAAGCAGATACATATTGCTGAAATATTTCCTGTAGAGGAAATTAAACACTGAGTCTTTTCTTTCTCTTGGCTCTGAAATCAGGCAACTGCTTCTGGCATACGGCATACTTATACCAGAAGCAGTTTGCAGCAGGTCTGAACTGCACTAAAAGAGTCGTCTAACCAAACCTAAGCTCCAAACTTTAAACACCAACGCGACTCCACAGCACCTATAGTCCGACCACACCTAGGTGCGTCTCCACGGCTCGCTACTCACAGTCCTTAACGAAAACCCGGCGCAGTAGTGGTTCACAGCCAGTCGCAATATGTCCCTAGCGGAAGGAGCCTCCGACACCGAACAGACCAGATCCCAGAGCCAGGAGGAAGAAAGGACTGAAGACCAGGGCGCGAAGAAAAAGCTTGCAGATAAGAGGCAGGTGAGTGCCTTCCACATTCCTGCTCCTGTGGGAATCGGGATAGACCTTTTCATTTTGATTGAAACCTCTTAAATTGTACTGTTTTGTGAGTGCATCAGTTTAATATCTTTGGGGGTTGTTTGTGAGTGCATTTTGTATTCATGGTTTATTTAGGGTGGTCGTTGATAACTGGTTTGAGTTTTGCAGAATATTGCGCGGTAAGTATTTCGCATTCTCTGTATTTTTTTAATTGTTTTTTCGCCATATTTTGTTTTTCTAACATTTCAAAATTTTGTGTATGTATTTTTAAATTTTTTGTTCAGTCACTTTTTATAGTTTCTCTGCTCACCGAGGTTTTTGAACAAAAATATTAGAATTAGTGAAAGTAAAAACAAGAAATAATTTGGATATAAGTTCATCATTGATTTTATTAAAATCAACGAGTTTACCAATTACCTACTAATTAATTCAATAAAATGTGCTCGATACAATTTCAAGACAAATAAAAAATAGGAAAACATGAATGAAATTTGAAATTTCATTCATACGATGAGTGTGATTTACACACGATGTGTGTAATTTTCAAAGAGAATGTAATCTCACAAAAGTACAAAAGATATTTTGTAACGTAGTAATCATAGCCGTGGCTCGGATGACACGTTAAATTGTAGGTCCCGGTTGTTTCAACCGTTTAGCCATGTCAGAGGCCTTCAGGCGGCCTAAAAACTCTGACACCAGGGCTAGCCACCCGGCCTATACGAACTTACTTACTTATAGCCACCGCTATGATTTGTTCAATTTTCAATCGAGTTCGTTACAAATGTTTTTTGTACAGAATTTCCTTCATTTAACTCTTAATTAACTAAAACTACAAAGTCTATTCTGGTGGTATCTTTAGGACATCCATTAAATTCTTCTTATTGAACAGTATTACTTACTTACCTGTACTGTAGGGCTAACTTTTATATTTTGCCTTTTACATCGATGGGTTGTTTTTACATAATTTTAGGGTTCTAGATCTCAAAACATGAAAACAGGAACTTTTGATGAGAGATTCGTAGCTTTTTGCTACGGCAGTTTGACACGCACCTACGTTTGTGGTCTACGTGATGCTAATTTTAAAAAGCAATTTGTAAAAATTTCTGTTATTGGAATTATAATGCAGAAATAGTACATTATGGTACAAGTGTGTAATGTTGGTGATGTCCGCTGAGGCGCCATTGACAGTCGAGGACGGTAATCATCAATACATACGTGTAGCATACGACGTTTTTCAACACACTTGTGAATAAAATAATACAAAAAAATATTTTCAACAGTGAAAACGAATTGTGAAAAATGTTTTGAAATGGCGGGAAAAACTAATCAGTTTTCCTATACTCGCGCAATAGCAATCGGCCAATAGACTAAAAGAATGAGGTAAATTCCATTTACTTGTACCTACAGTTGAACACGATCTTTTTGTATCGAAACTTTTTTGAAAAACAAAGCAACTCAATCAATAAAATAAAAACTCTATAACTCACTTATGAATAATAGCAATGAAAAAGACACAGTTTGATTACAGGTGTCATTATGTGCCTAATTGCGGTGAAATTAGAACAACTTTATGAGCAAGAGAGAGTGTTGAAAAATATATTTTAACTCAGCTAGTAGCAAACCAAACTTTGTTAGACCAGTAAATATATTACTAGTCTATAGATAGATTTTTTTAAATTATGTATTTACAAAATTGGCTTCGACATAGCGTTCGCTTCAAAAGTTCACACAATCACCAAAAATGTTTTTATTAAAAATAAAAAATAATATAAATAAATAGAACTTACATCAATACCATCGACGATATCGTCGTTCGTATAAGTTTTGTTTCAAATCGATACGAAAAGAATAAATAGGTAAAAAATACTAACAGTAAAGACTCATTAACAGTATTCTCAAAACATCAAAAAGCAATCAATAAAAAACATCAGAAAACGCCGCCAAAAGTTTTAAGTTCAATTAACTTAAACACCGTCAACCTTGAAAATCCCATTCGAATCCTACTCAATTACAACAACTAGTACACATCAAACCAATAAATTTTCCCAAAATGTCCATGAAATTGGTCCAATTTACCACCTTATGGTCACTATCATTAACCAATTAATCTATTTGTGACCATATACAGTTTAGATGTTTTTAATTCTGTCTCAATTGCCGCCGACCAGTAGTTCCTGTTCTCCCACTTTGGTTTAGATTAATGATCTATAGCGATATTAGATCTTCTTCAATCGTCTGCGCCTACGCAGGTTCGGCTTCACTTTGTTTAGATGTTTTGACATCCCTTTCCAGTGTTGTTCCTTTTTCAAATAAATCATGAGCTTCATTAATTTTGTTAGCATTTAACTTAGCTTTAGCTTCTTCATCATTTAGTATTTTGCTTTTGACAAAATTTTAATCTAGTTTCAAAGATATGTAAACTTTTTTCAATACTTACTTCAGTTTCAAAGATGATGGACGTACACTTATGTATTTTGATAATTTTGTTTGTTATATTCTTTACTTATTTCCTTATGTTGGTGATTTTTAGTTTATGCCGAATGCAAACAAATGTTTGATTTTATTTTGTGTAAGCTTTAATTGGTAAGTTATGATAACTACAATAAATTTTATGATAAGATATCAACTCACTGTTTAGTCCGAATTTAGACAAAATTTCCATGTTCAACCTGCCAACAATTTATAAAACCATTGACAGCCAATCAGCAAAACTCTCAAGCAAAAAAAATATGTTAAATCAACCACAATAAAATGAGAATTAGCTTATTTACCTCCTAGTACCAAAGATTGCAATACGAGTATATTATATTTCAGATAATAAAAAAATCAATAAAGAAATAAATGAGTAGGCAATTAAATGCAATGGCAATTAAATTTTTAATCTTTTTACGTGAAACGATAGATAGTTTATTTATTGGTCTATACAACCTTCGAGTACTTACGCTTATTGTTTGAGGAGATATAATTTTTGAAAATAATGATGATGAAGCGTCTCTATAAAAACAAAGCATAATCCCATCAAAAAAATAGGTCATCGCAATATTTCCACTCTCCGACAGCCGGAAGCTCCAAAACAATGAACCGATTAAGGAGCATGACATTTCTTGCGCGTGCGCACTCGTTTGCCGATCGAGTGTGACGAGATCGTTGGTAATAGCTGCTATTGTATTCTTATTAGTTTTTCTTGGGCTTAATAATTCAATAGGTTGGGTTAATGGTTTTGTTTATAAGCACATTTAAATTAGATTAGAGTACATTGTCTTGCGGCATGGTAGAATCGAACTACTATGCGGCACTATGGATCGCAAGTACAATGAGCGTTGAGATAAAGAAGTCCTAGAACACTCCCTTGTGTAACCCTTCGTATGTAAATTGTTTTACTTTTAGTGTGTGCGCAGGGAACTTTGGTGATTCAGAAAGCTTGATTTAAACCGCAAAATATCTTACCGATATTGTAATTTATTTATTCGCAAATATCTTTTCAGAATCATTGAACTTTAATTCGTAATTCATAGTAACAAATTTCAGTCTCTGGCAGCCATATTACAAGCTTGAGACTATGTGTAAGATGTCCCTAACATATTTATTTATTTAACCTTAAACAAATTTATCGCAAATTTGTCAGATGTCCGACTCATACATGTGGAAGGAACAAATTCACACTCTGATGAAGGGCGGAGAGAGTGAGTCCGACATCTCGGACTCGGAGCACTTCCTGACCAAAGGCGCCTTCCTCCTGACCCCCTCTCACGGCCTCAGCATGGAGAAAGCTTCAGCCATCTGCGAGAAGATGGAGTTCAAGGGCTGCTTCTCGCTCACGAAGACTGCTACTGGAATCCTCTTCAAGTTCTCCAGCGTCGAAGATTACCAGATGGTCTTTAAGAAAGGCTTCCATAAAGTGACTGGCTCCAGATTCTACAGGAAGGTAATTGGCTAACACGGGATGGTTTTAAATTTCTGAGATTTCTAAGTACATCTAAATTGATCTAACTGTAATTAGAAGCTTTCTCTATAGTACATTTTTCTACATGCTTTGTATTTTCTTTTTCATGTGTAGTTTGTTTTTAATCTTAGCTCTCTTCGCCTTTTGTTTGTTGTGCTTTGTTCCTTCTCCGTTTTGCCTATTTTTATTTATGTATTTTTATCGTTTCTCACAGATAGACTACCTCTAGATATTCTACTATTTACTTTTTAATCTATCAGACGATAAAATTTTCTTCTTATTTTCAAACTAATTTTTAAGATACAACTTCCCTAAAATAATCGATTTTATTCTTGATTTGGCTAATTAAAAGAGGAAACGCAAATAAACGAGAACATTACAGGTTTCTGCGCCTTGTTATAAAGTGTCAATCGTAACTTGGGCGTTTTGTGATAGCTTTTGCATACCTAAGTTGCAATAATGCATACATTTCACAATCGTTCTAGAGTATCGCTTTTGATTACCTGAGTCAATCTGCAGAAGAGTGAATGGATAATCAAAGACGATCTGCAGAATAATGTATATCGAAAATTATTATATTACAATTAATATTCACTTCACTATCCTTCAAGCCGAAATATTTCTCTCCAGCCACAGTAACGCGTTTACAATATTTGCTACTTACTTATCACTACATCTTTCCAGATTGCGATTCCCTGCCGGCCCCAGAAGACTTTTACCATCTACGTGTACGACATTCCCGACGAGGTCCCGGAAGAGGATGTTCGTCACGCCCTTTACAAGTTCACGTCGGTGGTGGAAGTCGTTCGTCTGCATTTTGCCGGGTCTCCCCGGGAGGGTAATACAGTCCCCTTGTTATATTTGCGTTATAGCAATCGGCTTCCGCTTTTGTTCTCGCTTGCGCCAGTTACTCTTACCACGAGAACGAGTGGGAGGAAAAGCGAACCAGAACGCTAAAGCAGAATGCGTATGCAATACTGCCGCTAGTTTATAAATATGTTACATGTCGCAAAGCTATTGGAACCATCAAAAACAACATACCTACTTGTGTGGTGGATAAAGCCCAATATGTAGGCTAGGATAGGTCTGATCAGTAGTAGACAATCATAAAAGCTAGTACAGTACAGAAACACTACTTAAAGAGCGTGGTGTGTAACGCCTGTGAAAACCGTAGCTGCATGGCACTAGTAAGTTAACGTTGTAAAAATATAATATAACTATGAAACTGACACGCATAATGTAGAGAGTCCATGCAAAGTGGACGTATGATCAAATAAACTCTGCAGTAAAATGGTAAACAAAATCCGCTCTCCGATCCTTCTTGAAATTGATAGAAGGCGGTGTATAACCAAAAAAATATCCTGCGGCAGAGATAGCAATGAAAAATTTAAAATTATTGGTAACATCAAGTTAGTTATGATTTAAAATATTTGTTCCGAAATGTTGGAATCTAAAATTAATTTTAACGGTATTTAAACAGTTTTAAAGGATGCAATGAAAATAAAAATAACTTTAATTGGTAATACTTTTGGAAACACAATTTTGTGGGCGTTTATTCATTGTGGCAGGTAGGTATTTAGAATTTGTTGGGGGCAAAATAAGATCATTTTTGGTACCCATAACAAAATAAAATAAGATTCTCAATGTATTTGTAGCATGTTCCCAATTCTGCATCCCCAGGGACCTCAACTCCAAAGCCTTTGGAGAAGACCCCTTCCCGCGCACTTACCACCGTGGACGGCGAGATGGTTTCCAGCATGGTACCCAAGGAAGCCAGCAGCGTCATCCGCGTGACCCTCGCGAACATCGAGGAAGCCAACATTCTGCTGCAGAATGGCCTGGACTTCTATGGAGCTACGTACTTCCCCACGGAGCTGGCTACGCCCGCCCAGGCTGCCAAGCTTATCAAGCCCAGCAGGTTTGAATTTTTATGTCAAATAATCGTAAGAAAGGATTATTTTATCAGTAACCGAGAAAAGAAGATGAAAGAAGTTTGGCCACCTTGTACGTCATGACAATGTAATGAAAACCTTAATAGGAGGAAAGGTAGAAAAAAAGAGAGAAAGGGTAGACTACGGAGAACTTTTTTAGACCAAATTAAAGGTAGATGTTATGTCGCACAGAGAGGCAAAAATGCTAGCAGAAGACTGCGAGACGTGGAAGTAGCTCCACCGACAAGAGCTTTGCTCTTAAGTTATGATGATGGTGAATCGTAAAGAATACAAACTTCTGTATGTCAACTTGTTCTGTGGATGTGGATATGTTTTTTGTAGATGAAGAAGACATTAGGTACCGTGAAAGTTATCATTAAAATATATATTTTACTGTCTAGATCTGGTTATATAGTTTGGCAAACTTATGAGAATAAATAATCTATTTAATGTAAAAAATAATGTAGCGGTTATGCAGTCTATATGGTTATATTTAGATATCCCAGATCAAAAACAGAGTCAAAAGGAGGAAAATTCATCATCATCATTTTTTTCCGTAGGGTGACTGGAGGTACAGTGTCTGCCCGAGTGCGTGATCTGCTCCCGGTGTTTGACCAACAAGGGTTCGCCAAGTTCGCTCCCCCCGCGTCTCGCCTTGTCAAGCCCAGATCCAAGTGAACTGATTACCACCACCCCTGCTCCATCAGTTCTGCTGGAGGCTCCTTAAAGACATGGACTGGCGAAAACGACATCATCTACAGTTGAACCAGAAATATCCGCCTCTGAAACCTTATCACTGTCCAATTTTTAGGAATTCTCATTTGTGAGTTTTGTGACACGTGGTTAGTTTTACTGCGATACTGGTTTTCAGTGTTCGTATATTTTTGTCAACTGTTGTAACATTCATCTGGCATCAAACTAATATTGCAAAAATCATTGAGATAAGGTTATTTAGTACTTATCCGTTTGTGTGCAGTACCGGAATGCATTTACTAGTTAAAATACTAATCATCATTATCATCATGTGCCATCATTCTATAGTACTTAAATCTGTTTTATAATACTTTGTTCCTTTTTGTTACCAATTAAATTATTATTTGCTAGAATTTATTTACGCTGTTTTATTTTCTCACCTTCTTTATCATATTAGGAGCTAGATATGTAAATGTAAATCAAATCCACATTTTTGTAAGAATTACATTTTAATATTGTATACACCTAAAACTACTTAGATATCACAGATTACAATAAAAACGCTTTCAGCGAGTATATAAGTACTTAAGTACTAAACACAAAAAAGTAAAAAACATATCAAAAATAAGTTCGTATATAACTACGCTTTGTTTTTACTACTACTCCTTTTTCCGTTTCTGAATCTCTCTTCAATCTCTTGCAAACTTCTTCCTTTCGTTTCTGGCAATATAAAATACAAAATGGCGGTTCCTATTAATGAAATGATTCCATAAATAAGGAATGTAATAACTTCTCCAAAATTCGACATCATTCCTGGTGCAGTTTTGACTACAACAAAGAATGCTGTGAATGTCAAAGCCGAGCTGATTCCTGAGCCTAACCCTCGAGCTTTTAGAGGGAATACTTCACCACACATGATCCATGGCAACGGAACCAATCCTATTGAAATCGCTGATATGTAAATCATCAGGCATGTTAATGGCAACCAGACCATGTTTTCCGGCTTCCAATATAAGAACATTGATAGTCCTACCATGGATATAGCAGTCCAAATTCCACTGATCATACACAACGGCCGCCTCCCAAATTGCTTGCAAACAACACAAGCTACTATAGACATAACTACTCTCAAAGCGTCGATGAGCAGCATTGCTAAGTAGTGGTCTATACCTTTCCCTACCGCCTTCTCAACAATTTCTATAGAATAGAAAGCAACAGCATTCACTCCTGAAAACTGGCATGTTATGAAGAAAATAATCATTATAAGAAGGGGCTTTATTAGTTCTGGGCTTCTCAGATTGGCCATCTTCTCCCTCCAAGTTGGTATAGGTTCGGAATCTAAAGCCTTTTTGCTGTCAATAATTCCTTTCAATTCTATTTTTGCATCGATGCCGTAACCCCGTAACCAATAAAATGCTTTCACGCCATCTTCAATTTTTCCCTTTGATATCAACCAAGAAGGGCTTTCAGGAACCATTGTCAGCAAAACTACGGATAAAATTGGGAAGAGGCAGGATATCGTTGCAGTCCATTGCCACGTCATAAATGTCCCAATTAGATGAGCTACGAAGATTCCTAAAGCTATTGCTAAGGATACTCCTGCAAGGAAGAATCCTCTCAATCTTGGTTCTGAAGTTTCGGCGATGTAGACAGGTCCTAGTGGGCCGAGTAGTCCAACGCACATGCCGGTGAAAAATCTTCCAGCCAGCATGTAAGTTAAGTTGCTGGCGCAAGCGATGAGGATCCAGCCGAGAAGAAATGGTGCAGAAATTATATAGTGGGAGTTTCGTCTGCCAAATTTTTCCATGATGTACCCCGATATAAGACATCCTGGTGCCATTGGAAGTGCGGCCATTGACGCTGAAATTAAAAATGAAAAGAGATTGTAACATAATTTCAAATATAGTAACAGAGTTAAGACGTTTTGTTATGCCATCTTCGTGGTTTCAAACGTATAAGCAGTTAATAAATAGTTTTGTCAGGCGTTGATTCTTTATTTGCCAGCTAATTCAGATTCGTTTTATTTTCATTCGTCAATATTATCACAGTCATTATTTCAACATTATGTTCGCATGAACTGAAATAAATAACTATTATTAGCATTTATTACATCAAAGATAACAATACTGCAAAGCAAATAATATTCCAAATAAAATGAAAAACAAAGGTGCCAATTGCCTGATTTCTTAACACTTGCGTGCCAAATGTAATTGTGGCGACCTTGTGTTCAGATTTCCGTGTGCAAGAACAAAATGATCAGTACCTAGTACCTACGTGTGTTCTGGTAACTGACATTCTCCTGAAGCGTGGCAAGTCTACTGCTGAGTCATTCCTGACTAATGAAGAACTTGAACTTAATGAGTACCTAAAGTACGATCATGTGACTGAAGAATTCTGGTAAATTCAGAATCTGATTCTCCAGATTATGAAAGTCATTGCATAGCAACTAAAGAACTGTTGATCTGATTAATGCAAATATTGCATTTGAGACTTTGGTTCACAACTCTTAGACTAAATGGACAAACAGGAGGTAGATAAAATAACAATAATACATTTCAAAAGTTGAAATACTCATGAAGACAAATAAAATTTATTTATGGGCACTCACAACACAAGTCAACACATATTGGAGTATTACACGAGCACAAAAGTAAATTAAGATAAAACCAAAAAAAACCTTTATAATCTTTAAGTTAATTTTGACTAAGTAGTACAGGGAACATTAGAAATTTATGGGATATTGCCACTTGAACAGCAATATTCTGTAGAAGATCTTCCTACCTAAAATACATACCATATTTTTTTAAGTTCTGTTTTCAATAATAATATGTCACAGCCATGAGAAAAAAAAAATTATATCAACATTGCAATCAAAATTAATTTGATAAATAGTTTACAAATGATGTCGTCATAATTACTAAGACACCAGAAGTATCTAAGTAGCTAGGCATAAAAAACAAACCTGTGCCTAAATATAATGCTAATCAATAATATATGATATGAACTAAAATAGTTAATATATGCCATGACTTAAAATTCATCATACATAGCTTCCGGCTTTTTGACAGCCTGATAAGCGAGAAATATCAAACTAATCGTGGACTGTCAAATTATAATCAGGCGCTATTGAAGACAGCTGAATGAAGCGTATGACTTGAACTTTGATTATTATTTTGATAACTGGTAAAACTGTGTAAAAACGTTGTCAGCTGTTTTTAAAGATAGACGACATAATATTATCAACATTATCAGATGTAAGACGTTCATTGTGGTGGAAAGGTACCAGGCATAGGCTTCGTATATGGATTTCTAATAAGATCAGTTGAAAGCGTCTTACAACCATCATTTTCTTTGCTTAGTCCTCTTTCGTTATTTACTTTTTGACATTTTCATATTATATAGTTTTGTTTTGCTTTGATAATTTCTGTTGCTTTGGGGTGTAATTTAATATTTTCTGTACCGAAACTAGCCACCTAAAAGTCGTTTTTACCATGATTTATATCAGAAAACCAGTATAGAGTAAAACTTAAGATGGGCGCGGAGCCTGGCATCGCCAACAAATAGTTTACTAAAGGAAATGTCCACAAAATTTATGGAGGCTGGTATAATAATCAAAAAATCTAACCACAACACTCATTATATTTCGAGATAGCTCATATTTTTCTAAGTCTATTACATCAGTTGAAAACAAAAAAGAGCCCAGCAATTTTTTTAAAATTAATTTTGAATTTATTGGGATAAATAAATATATTTGTCTGAATAGGTAGTTTATCTGTATCAACCCTAATTAAGTAATCCCCAAATTGTTAAAATAAAGCATATTTACCAATTAGATGCACTTTTTAAGTGTCTTTTTGACACTTTGAACCTACTAACTGGTCACACTGGTAGGCTAAAAAATTTAATTTTAGCAAATTATGAGATGATTCTGGAAGAATCAGCTACAAATGCAAGTAAAATAACGAGAGAAGCACTTTATTATTGTTAAACTAGAAAAAATAAAAAGCTGTATTTTTATTTTTCATACAATATATTTTTCACATTTAAAAAAAAATGCAGGGATGAAAATATCGAAATTAGATATTTTTGAGAAGCCCATAAAACAAGCTTTCAAATGATGTACATATCATCTTGGCTAGATTTTTCTCTGAATAATATACCACTTGTGGACGTCTCCTTTGGTGTTTAGCTTCACCAAATTACCTCATTAGGTAGGTACCTAATGAGGTAATTTGGTGAATAGGCTGTGATTTGGCTCTAGCATTTATTTGGACCTGAAATAGTTTTACCCTAAAAAAACCATAAATCCCATAAAAACCATAAAACCATAAGTTCCAATAAGAAATAATCCTATCAAACATGAAATATGCACTTTCGTCGAAAATAAGGCGCAACCCGAAATCCTCTTGTGGAAACATTGGATCTTGGACAAGGAGTGAAATCTTACTGACCTATCCAGGAAGCGGTGGGCTCGTCGTAGTGTATGGGGCCGTTGGTGTCATTCTTCAGCTGAGGCAGCAGCACCGCCGAGTAGCCTGATGTCAAGCCAGCCGTGAACGTGAGCAGGATCGGCCCTGAAGCCGCTAGCGTCTGAAATTTTAGCAATATTGCTTTTAGATTCTGTGGCAACTTCTATTCATGTTATTACTGTTTTTCGTGATGATTAATTTTTTTTAAACTACTCAGAAGTAACTTCGCGTTTATTAATAAGACAGAGAATGTTTTGAATAACCGCTGCACTAATATGCAGTATCTTGCACGCAATTGACGCAATATACGTCATCGATCGGTTAGAAATTGATAGATGATTGTATAACATGCAACAGTGAATAGCTTGATAACAGTCTTTGAATAAGTAGGTTAAGATGATTACAACAGGCATAATGACTAAAAAAAAAATTAAAAAATATTAGACACGTAGTTTTTTCTTTGGTCAATGAAACAAAAATTTATGAAGATAATTATATCCCGTCAAAGTTCAGCGTGGCATCACACGTGCCATACAAATGTATAGACTTCTGTAAGAGAGGTGACGTCAGGACCGCCACTCCCAAACTTTGACAAGGTTTATCTTTGCCATTTGTAGTTTGATTGACGAAAGAAAAAATACGTGTCTAATATTTTTTGATAATCAAAGTCACGGACTTATTATATTATTGATTTTTTCACCCAGTGATCATGCCTACTGTAAATATTTAAACATAAGTAGCACTAATCATGCAAAGAAATTGTTCTAAACGTCCTGCGAGTACAATTATGTCTGCCATTCAAAATGGAAATAAGTTTCCTTAGACTAAGCCTAGGTTGCCTGTAGTTTGCTTTAAGCCCCTCCCGTGACTATGCGTGCTATGCGTGACCGTAACCGGCGCTGTCCGTGGCCGTGACTATTACCGTGCTATGAACGTACTTACTCGTACTATGCATGGAAACAACACGATTCTATGCCCAGTAAAACGTACCATCGACGTACCTACGTCAACAATAGTCGTCGAGAATATTTTGCCGGCGCCAAAACGTTCCGTGCATGGCACGCGACGGCGCTGATCGGCGACGGAACGGTTTAATAGCTAATGGACAGAGTTTGATACTTTTTAATACAAAAAAGTATTTTTTCCTGTCACTTTCATAGCACGGTGGCAGCACGGTAATGCTATCTATGAAGTATTGTGACTCGGCACTGTCTTTGAAATAAATAACTACAGCCTCGTGTGGCTACGCAGTAAGAACGCAATACGCACTAGGGCTGCCCGCCTGGTAGGTAAATCGCACGCTTCCTGATTATAAACCCACACGTTCGTTCGTCACTACGTTGCGCCCCTGCGACTGTCGTGTACCGAACTCCGAGGCGCGTAGGTATGATTCGCGTTCCAATCTTTTGTATGAAGACGGAATACTCCATAGATACCATACCCGTGACCATAGTATCGTTAAAGTGGGTTAACACTATAAATAATTGAAAATAAAAATTTTAAATACCTGTTTCCATACTGGTGAAAATCTCACAACAGTGTTTGAGTCACTCAACAGATTATCTTCTTTGTTCTCTTTCCCATCTTTCAAAGAAAGTCCAGCACTTGAACTCGATATCTTCAAGTTTTCCGAATAATTTGAAAATCTGCTTGGCTGTGATTGTAGCTTTATAAATCTAGTACTTTGAGGTAACTCATTTTCTTTCATTTCATTTCTAATATTTTGTGTATTTTCTGTTTGTGTGTTTTCTTCATTTTTTTCATCGTTGTTACTGTCTGTATTTTCTATCCTATTTTCTTTGTTTTCGGAGGTTTCAGTATTTTCAATATTTTTATTGGTTTCTGTTGATTTGTTTTCGTCATTTGTATTATTTTCACTTGTTGAACTATTTTCTTCACTATATTTTTGATCGACTGCAGGATTTTCTTTTTCATTTGAACTTTTGGTTTCTTCTGTGGGTTCTGTGTTGGAGTTTTCTTCTTTGACGTCTTTTTCTACGCTCGGTTCGTCTGAATTTTCCTTAGAAGTTTCTTCTTGACTCTGGTTGTCATCTGCCATTTCTTGATAATCTGTAAAGATAATACGATATTTTTATTGCACATGTTGTTGAAGTAAAAATGCATTCATCATTGTACCAGACCTTATGTGTCTTGGACTTCACATCAGCTGCATAGGTATAGATTGGGACTATTTAGAGGAGGATGTACATTTCACGTGATTTATTAACTTTTAGTATTAAAAATTAATTTCCAGAGCTTATGTTCTTATTTTCTTTAAGGTACATTAATGATTCAAATATCTTCAGATCTACTTGTTAAATAACAATAGGAATCTGAGACACCTCTGGGTTCAGGGAAGATTTATGTATGTTTTTTCAATATCTGGAATAGAAAGAAGAAATATTTAACTTTTGATTTATTTTCTTTGATCAATAAATTGGGAGGATCCTTTCGACAGACTGCTGATTGTTTATAACATTCAAAGTTTTAAAGGAAAATAGTATCTAAATACGTTGAGAAAAGAGAAATAATAAATATTTGGCTTATTTTGATTTCGGATTGAATTAAATATGTTATTTTGGGCTGTAAGGAGTTGCATTTGATAGAAGTAGTTTCATGTCGTTTAATTTTCATCCTTAATCTATGTAATTGGTATTTTTGAACATGACGTGAGGGTGGTTTAGAGAATGATCTTGTCATCTGTCATAAATGTCTAGTTGAATGTGACGCAAAAGAAATCAATATTATGAACTAAATGTGTTCTATAGTGAAAAAATATTTTTAATATTAGATAAGGGAGTATTTAGCTAAATCTTGTTAGAAAAGAGCTCTCGGAGCTTCTTGTATGAATTGATAAAAACTAAAATAACAGAATTATTTCAAAATATGAGAGGAAATCGAAATGTCTAGATCCTACTAATATTATAAACGCGAAAGTTTGTGAGGATGGATGGATGGATGGATGGATGTATGGATGTTTGTTACTCTTTCACGCAAAAACTACTGAACGGATTAAGATGAAACTTTGCAATAATATAGCTTATATATCAGAATAACATATAGGCTATAAATTATAATGATATATTGCGTATGCGGGCGAAGCCGCGGGTAAAAACTAGTATTATTATAAAAGGCTTCTAAAACTAAGATTCGGGTTAGTTCGTTTAGGGATATCCTATTGTAAGGTTGCCACGGCTAGTTCAAGTAAAATATCAAAAGGCGAACCTCTGCCCGATTACGGTCGGTATTTGGTTAATTTGAAGCCATTTCCTTTTAGAATTTATAAAATATGAATGGCCGAGGTGATAAACTTATAATTGAGTATCACCCACGCGTTGAGCGTGTCTTATAAATATCAGTGTTTAACCTTCTGTGCTACTCAATATGAAGCTTCTAAATTTTACTCAATGAGTTCAGAGAGAGAATCCGGACCATGAGTATTTACGGTGGTTATTGTGAGATTGTCTTTGTGTTCTGTTTGAACTTAATGCGATGCATTTTTGTTCATGCGGGGTGATCGGTATGCTCTTAATTGTAGCAGTCTATCCGAGAGTCTCAACAGTTCATTTGGATATATTTCTAAATAATACCTATGTTTATTTTATGAAAGAGGGCCAGAAGTTTACTCACTGCAGCAAGGATCATGGTACCTAAGTTACTAAAGATCCGGGTCGTAGGCCACCTCACGGAGTCTACCAAGGATACGACCTTTTCCCTGGGGTTTATATTAGGCTGTTGACCTGAGACGGTTGGCAGGTGAGCCTGTTTGCCCCTTCAGTGCGGGATGGCTCATTTTCGGTCTCCTTTAGACGCAGTCTTGTTCTTTTCGGCACCGGGATAAACGATTCTCCACGGGAGGCGGCTTATCACGCAGCATACTGCTCCGGTGTATCTGAGTTCAAGGTCTTGTGTTCTGAAGCCCCGGGTCGGTTTAGGTAAATGTCTGCAAACGCAGGGCGATGAGCAGTTGCAGATATTTTCAGGGTGATAGGGGCTGAAAGGTTCATG
The DNA here is from genome assembly GCA_949316475.1 of Hypomecis punctinalis. Lineage (NCBI taxonomy): Eukaryota > Metazoa > Arthropoda > Insecta > Lepidoptera > Geometridae > Hypomecis > Hypomecis punctinalis. The sequence goes on along the minus strand of OX438819.1, from coordinate 1,481,441 downwards.
GAGCTCGCCACTTCAAACTATAGGGCAGCGTAGTAGCGAAATTAGCTGAGCGTGGTGAAATCGCTAAATAGGAGGGCTTGGGGAATGAGATTATCCTCGGGGAGAGGAATTCTCAGGGGTAGTGGGAACCCTAGCAGCTCAGGGCCGTCTTTAAGAGCAGGAGGTTTTAGGAAGGAAATAGGTACTCTTACAAATAGGTCAGTACACTTACACCCCACACCACAAATACTAATGATTCTCTTGAATCGTGACATTCACAAACGAAGAAGTAACACTTCGTTTAAAACTATATAAATTGTCTGTGTAAGTCGATGGTCAGGAAGGTAAAAAAATAGGAAGTTAAGATAACATAGGAATGTTACAATGTAGGAAGGTAGGGAAAATAAATAGGAAAACTATATTAGGGTAGGTAGGCAGAATAAGGTTCCAGAAGTTCAACATGAGTTGATTTCATCGGATGTCTGGAATACACTAGGACGTCTGAATCGAGATTAGGATTATAGGGTACAATTCTAGTTGTGATAAAGATTAGGTATTTATCACGAAACTAGAATACTGGGTAACATTATAAGGTAATTTAATTTAGGTTCTAGGATGAAGTAAAATTTATTTATGGTTGTAGGTCCTATTAAACAGTAAGTACTTATTTTATCAGGATACTGAAAAGTCTAGGTTAGGAATAAATGTAGCGAAACGAAGTTTTATATGATAAGATAACGTGTAGGGTTTAGGTAGGACAAATCGGGCGTACGTACGTTCAAGGAGATTTTGTTAGAAACTGAATTATTATTTCAATATCTTTCCTCGTTAAAATGTAAACAGTAATATATTTTTTTGAGATGATTCCATAGTTATTTTTAAATAAACCTTAAGAATGATTGTTTTGCGTCACATCTAACGATATAAATTAATCACTTAGTTAAGTATCAATATACTGTTAAGTATAGTCAGTAAATACAGTCGTTATTTCAAGTGTTCATTAAAGTGGATTGAGTTGTAATATTCACTTAGTAAAGTTTAAAGTAAGTTAATAGATTGACTTGCTTAACAATCTAATATGTCGCTTATTTACAAAATCCTTCGATGAAGAGTACATCTTGTTTCAAGTGGGTAGAACTCCCTTGGCCAAGCAATGCAGTGCCAGGAATTGGTTTCTCTAACCATATGGAAGAGATCCATTCCATTAGAGGAGTATAAACTTTACTTACTTAGAAACTCTGTTTTAATGCACTGAACCGAGCAAATTCACTTATGGGAAATAAGTCATTCTATAACTGAAGTTATAAATAAAATAGAGAATTTTATCTACTTTTGTGAACATATTGATCTAGTTGATCGGGTCTAAATCTCGAGACTCAATTGATTATGTAGATTTCTCAAGTGGAAGTTACACCATATTAAGAGAGTTATTTTGAGGTCGATAAGCTTTATCTGATATAGATTGGTAATGAATTATAATATTTTCAAGTAGGATTTCGTGAGAAGTAGGATTAGTAGGAAATTATATATTATTTATGTATCCTTTAGAGGTCCTTTTGGTTTCTAAATTGAGAATCCAAGGGAACTTCGCATGTTAACCTAATCCATATATCACCATATGGATGTGGGGGGGGCCTCATCTCCGCAATTGAGGATTGGGATTTGCAAAAAAAACCCTCTTTCCCTTTTTAGCTGACATACGACAGACAATTGAAACAATGGTGTCACTAGGGATCTCTGGCCGAGGATAAGGCCTAATCATGGCGGAGGATTGTGGTCCAAGTCAGGATAGTCGACACAAACTGTACGGGGCGGGGAGGTGCCTCGTACCTATGCCGCCGATTCTCCATTTGTTTACCTATTATTCTTATACAATTAAAGTTCTTGTAATGGAAAGAGGTATTCATATTTTGAGTTAATTCCCATCTTTTAAATTTTGCATACTCCTTAAATTTCTAGGTCATAGTAAGTTTCCAAATCCTATCTCTGGTTTATTGCGGTTCATATTGTAAGGTTTCTTTAGACGATCATTTGGCCATTTCAAACTAGTTTAGATATAGTATCATATAGAATTCGCTATAGTAAGAATCGCGGAAGACAACTGAATTCAGAATATAAGAAAATCAAATAATTCGCTATTCTTTATTATAATAAGGTTTAGATTTATAGAAAAGTTTTAGGAAACATTAGATTTATTCCTTAACAATGATTTAGGGTTTCTAATTTACAATAGGGTAGGCTGGACTTGGTTAGGGTAGGCAGGCTAGGCAGGGTCTGTTACATCATGAATGCGTGAATGTTATTTTTTTATTTATATTAATTTGTGTATTGACCAGCCTGTAGACGAAGAACTCTTGCCTAAAAAATGTTTCATATTTTAATACATATTTTCTGCAGAAGAGAGATAATACTGTAATAGACCGAATCATACAATTCGGTGGATGTGAAGTTAGCTACGAGCTGCGCAATATCCAATCCTGACTGAAGCTCACATAAAGCTGCGTGTTGATTGGGTTTCGCACAGCTTGTAGCTAACTTCACATCCACTGACTTGTGTGATTCGGCCTATACCTAGTATGTATTGTATCTATGGCAATGTTTAATTATTTATTTATCGGACTATGTATAAGACGGAATAATAATTTTTAGTTAATTTCTTTAAATTTCTAATTAATGGATAGGTGTTAGACCTATCCATCCGACGTGATACAATAAGTAGGTGTACTTGTACGAGTTGTACATAGTCGTCTAATGCTCGTACTTGCTGCCTTATCAAATATTTATCTATTATCTGTCCGCCTTGAAAGCAGAAAAATGAGGAAGATAATACATGTTCAGATGCAGATACATAATATACCTATGCAATATACGTATTCGAAGGAAACAGAAAAAATCTTATCTCTTTAAAACTACGGGTTTTCTTATGATGGTAGTATTTATCATAGCAACTATGTAGGACATCCATAGATCTCACGGGGTGAGTCATATTCATTCTCAATCCATTCATCCATCAGCTCTCCTGAAGATCTCCAATAAGACCGGTTGGTACGGTCGGTTTTCAATACGAAGAATATTTTTTGACTGACACCTTTCTAACATGGTCAATGATTATGTTAAGTTATATTGAGTAAACAATGCTATTATTTGCTTATTAAGTGAGTATTTGCTTCATGTAAGTGTCTACAATCTCGAGTGGTATAGGTCTTTCCTTAGATCTTTATGGTCATACCCCTATGTCGACGATATTATATACTCCCCTATACCAACATTACTCGTATAATCCAAGATAATGATTATGTTCTTATATCATCGATGGATGACAATGGATGTACACAACACAATTAGTATGATGACGAGGTAAAAGAAATCCTCACTAATATTTTAAATCCTGCAGTGTGTTTGTTGGTTTGTTACTCTTTTACGCAGCAACAGAGCAACGGATAGACTTATTTTTTAGGATGGATGATATAGTTAAAAAATTGGAGAGTGACAAAAATTGATGGTTCCTATGGGATAGTCTAAAAATCAAAATATAGCGCAGGTGAATTCGAGAGAAAAAACTAGTATTTGTCCCTTAGTCAGTTAAAAAAATGCATTTGGGGGCGGGCTCGCGACGTTACCTCCATATTTAAAAAAGTACTTTTGTACTTTCAGCTAGTCGTTCCGTTACGAGGAACTTTTACGTACTATATCTTTTCTTCATCATCAATTGACAAAATAAAAAATAGGCGTTTAAAATTTTTTTCATCCCTCCATATCGGAAAGTTTATAGATAGTATATGAAAGTTTATTTATGCTCTTCGAAATCTGAGTGAAGAAGCCGTTTTTATCCGCTAGAGTGGAAAGTAAAATGAAATTTAGAACATCGTGTGAACTAAGTTTGTGAATACAAAACACTATTAAACCTATTTACTTCTACCTCCATGGTGCCGAATTTAACATACATTTTTTTTATTTTGTTCAAAACTCAGACAGGAAACCTTCTTACTGTATTTTTTTAAGTTGCTTTGCGCGCGCCATTTTCTTATCATGCGTGTCGTATTGGTAAAAGTTTTAAAAATAAGAATCTTGAAAACAAGTGAAAACCTAATTAATAGGTACGAGTATGAGTGATTTTAGCGACGAGGAAGTTTATTTGATGCTAACCGAAGTGACTGAAACTGTTAATAATGCGCAAATTAGCTTTCTCCCTCAATAATCACGCGAGAAGTATTTGAAACAGTGCGGTATGTAGACGATTTCAATTTCCTTGCTGAGGTGGGATGAAAAGTTACGTGTTGCACTCGAGTGCAAACATATTTTACATTGTGCTCTTTTGGTTCCCTCGCTAACGCTCAGGATTCTAAAGATCGATTCACACATATCAGTGAACCCACAGTTCCGGCACAGGACCGCATCAGTGATAATTATTCTTTCATATATTCTCTATGGATGTATTCACACTTGTCAGTGTCAGTGTCGTCTCAGTACCGTCAGTGTCAGTGCCGGCACCGGCCATCACGGACGTGATGACCCGCAGAGAACTGTACTGTGCCTGATATGTGTGAATTGAAGCACTGACGCACCACTGTAGCACGGATACGGAACTGTTACGGTACTGTGCCGGAACTGTGGGTTCACTGATATGTGTGAACCGACCTTAAAGGTCGATTCACACATATCAGTGAACCCACAGTTCCGGCACAGGACCGCATCAGTGATAATTATTCTTTCATATATTCTCTATGGATGTATTCACACTTGTCAGTGTCAGTGTCGTCTCAGTACCGTCAGTGTCAGTGCCGGCACCGGCCATCACGGACGTGATGACCCGCAGAGAACTGTACTGTGCCTGATATGTGTGAATTGAAGCACTGACGCACCACTGTAGCACGGATACGGAACTGTTACGGTACTGTGCCGGAACTGTGGGTTCACTGATATGTGTGAACCGACCTTAAAGGTCGATTCACACATATCAGTGAACCCACAGTTCCGGCACAGGACCGCATCAGTGATAATTATTCTTTCATATATTCTCTATGGATGTATTCACACTTGTCAGTGTCAGTGTCGTCTCAGTACCGTCAGTGTCAGTGCCGGCACCGGCCATCACGGACGTGATGACCCGCAGAGAACTGTACTGTGCCTGATATGTGTGAATTGAAGCACTGACGCACCACTGTAGCACGGATACGGAACTGTTACGGTACTGTGCCGGAACTGTGGGTTCACTGATATGTGTGAACCGACCTTAATTGTTGAATCCTTCGCTCGCTCGGTCATCAAAATTGAGCACGCGATTAAAAATTAACTTTGCACTCTTGTATAACAAATAACTATTGACCGACGAAACGGAGGAAGTACCTACTCAATTCGACGCGTATATATATTTTGTTATGTATAACCAGTTAACCATGCATAATTTTTTACATAGTATTCCGATTTCAACTCACTGTATAAAGAGTGAAATACTTCGACATTGGTCCCGTTTAAATTTTATTGAAATCGGCTTAGACATTTTTGATAAAATCAACAATAATGTGAAAAATCGATCCGTGCGAACTATTCGCGAATTCTGTAAGTACAAGGTTTTTTTTGAAAAAAAAATTTATTGATAATATGTCGGACTAATTATATTTTTTTAGTTATCTAATGTATTATGCTGTTATACCATCGATGAGTGACAATGGATGTCGCAATACAATCAGCTGAAGGTCAAGCCTTTAGCGGCAGGGTACAGGTTAGGTAACAGTCTCTATGATGACCCAGACTAAACGGCACTAGTGAAGATGACCTAGATTAATTTATGAAGGGTGCTATTTAAATTGGCAGCATCGAAAACGGGATAATGTAATGGTACCTAACACGTTTCGCTAAATCATTTCTGGTTGGCCTTAACAAAGTTACAGCTAAAGCTAACTCGCGGTTATCAAAAAAAAATTAGATACTTGGTGAGAGCACCGGTTGTGGCCACTGTCCCGGTTTTGGCCATGTGATGTCAAAATTGTTGCATAAATAGATAATAAACAATAGAACACCATAAATATTGTTTATGTGAATACAAAGTTTAAAAAATTATTTAAAAATATTATTTTAACATTAAATAACAGGTATTTTGAGTGCGTGGATAGTAGCAGCACTGTCAACCGTGAACAAGTTAAGGGTACAAGTGCTTTTGAGGCTAGTAATAGGCCCATGGCCTCGGACGGAAAGGACGGCTTATTGCAAAAGCATTTTTCTACCAGTATAGTAGTTCTTATAATATTTCAATCACACCTACCGATATAATTTGAAAATCATAATTCTATAACCTTGAATACCAAAAAGCCTAAAACCTAAATATAATACTATGATATCATAAATCCGAAAGTGGGTTTGTTGATTTGTTCCTCTTTCAAGCAGCAACGGAGCGACGGATTGACTCGATTTTTGGCATAGGCATAGTTTAAAAGACGGAAAGTGATACAGGCTTTTTTTGCCCCAGAAAAATATAAGGTTCCCATTGCAAAGACAGACAGACAGACAAACTAAACTAATTAAACACTATGTACACATTTAAGACTAGAGATGGTTATAAACCGGCGGCCCCATCACCCATGGCGATTTCTTCCAGGCAACCATGATGATGATGGCAAAGCACAAAAATCTAAATATTACGCGGGCGGAGCCGCGAGCAAAGGCTAGTAATAAATAAAGTCCAAATAGATCAAGTCTGTATTTTGATCTAGATCTAGATATCAAGATCTGTTTTGGTCGGGTAATTATTTTGCTGACCGCAAGAGCATGACAGAAGGTTTATAGCGAATCAATTAAACAACTCTCCTTAATTGTTTATGGTTACGAATAGTAACGACGACACACAGACAATGGTCGCGTGAGTTGCATCCGAGGCGCAAAATGTAGTGGAAAATCTTATAATAGTGTATGGTAATGTTGTTAAAGAAAATTATTACGAATGGTAGAACAATCTTTTATTTTCCCAGGGAAAACTTTTTTTTTTGGATACCACCATACCCCAGGGGAGGCAAGGTGGTTATGAGGGAGTCCCGCCGCAGGTCGGTGTACCCACTAAAACCCTGAGGTGTTTCTGCCTGACGCCCATGCGCTGGAGCTGCGGGGACGCACTCGTCCTCGGCTCCAGCGGCACTGGGGACCTATTTTTGAATTTCGAACGCCCGAGAACGTATACGAACTTTGACAGTGACAGCTCTAAAACCATTTACCATATTTTTTTATTATGTTTCCTTCTTAAGGTCGATTCACACATATCAGTGAACCCACAGTTCCGGCACAGTACCGTTACAGTTCCGTATCCGTGCTACAGTGGTGCATCTGTGCTTCAATTCACACATATCAGGCACAGTACAGTTCTCTGCGGGTCTTCGTGCAAGACGTTCCCTTCAGACTAGCGTTGATGTCGATTGTTTTGATGGCACTCTTCAATAACACAGAATAAATCATACAAAACAGTATTCTCACGAACTAATTCAATCAACATCTCGTCCTCCATTTTGTTTTTGATGCAGCGGCGTCAGTGATCCGTGATAAAATATCGTCGTCGCCGATCACGTCCGTGATGGCCGGTGCCGGCACTGACACTGACGGTACTGAGACGACACTGACACTGACAAGTGTGAATACATCCATAGAGAATATATGAAAGAATAATTATCACTGATGCGGTACTGTGCCGGAACTGTGGGTTCACTGATATGTGTGAATCGACCTTTAATTTTACGATGTTTCCCTTTGCTATCTATAGTTACTTTTAAAATTGCCATGTTAAGTACTGCAGTTTTACGTGAAATGGATAATCTATACATAAATAAATTTGGAGTGTCTGTTTGTAATATTGAAATAACCGTTTTTTACTACATGCATATGAATATATACAGGGTTATTTCTAATCAATTAGCATCCTTTTAGGGGCTTATTTTGTACAAAACTAACAACTTTTGTTCTACGACTTTTAACAATACTCAAAAAAAATAGCTGTTCCATACATTTCGTCGCGGGTGAACGATATTTTTCTATGGAACAACAATTTTTTTTTTAATTTTGACCAAAGTCGTAGAACAAAAGTTGTTAGTTTTGATGCACAGAATAAGCCCCTAAAAGGATGCTAATTGATTAGAAATAATCCTGTATACGGTACATACACCAAAATAACATATTTTACAATTTTTGTCTGTCTGTCTGTTTGTTCCGGTTAATCTCTGAAATGGCTTGACCGATTTTGACGGGACTTTTATTGGCAGGAAGCTAATGTAATAAGGAGTAACTTAGGCCATGTTAATCGACTGTTTGGCGGAGCGAAGTTTGCCGGGTCAGCTAGTTTCAAATAAATTTCGAGAAAATAAAAGATGTCCGTATAGATAAGTATACGTTCCCAAGCGTGCGAATTTAAAAAATGAGTCCCCTGATCCCTAAGACCCGGCGCTGTTTAGTGGTGGAGCATCTCCACTCTACTTTCCTTGAAAGGAGTGCGGAAACACCGCGCGCGCCACCAGGGGGGCTACGCTTGTCGGGCACCGGACACCCGAGTCCATGGTAGAACAAACTGTAGTATCAAAACCAACCCTAAACCCTGGGGTGGTGTAATAAAAATATACGCACTGCTGGCGCCTGGTACGGTTGCGATTACCTTGGGCTGTTAGGATGAGGCCACACGGGCGATATTTTCGAACTGTTTGTGGCGTAATTTTGGTACAAAAGTCATAAAATGAATCGATTTTTAGTATCTTCGGTCGCTATGTGGTACAAAAAGGACTTCCCCAGATCCAATAAACAAAAACATTTTTCGCAAAAAAATCGCAACACCGACTTCCGCTGAGTACAGAATTCGAATAATTTGCACGAATGGATGTGACATCAGCATATACATTTTTGTTGATTTATCAAAAATGCTTTAGCCGATTTCGATAAAATTTTAATGGGATCACTTCGCAAGTATCCTATTTCGAACTAAAAAATATTATTAAATCGGTTCACAATTGGTGAAAATGTCGATGGACATAGACAAAAAAATAACATACAGACGAACATACTTCCTCCTCTTTGGAAGTCGGTAAAAATGCGTTAATTTGGTCTCGCCCATAAGGCACATTTGAACAGATCGCTGATCTGTGAAAGCTCTCATACAAATTCCGATTTAGTTGGAACCATCAAATCGGACCATGTGTTGTGCAAAATAAGGCTACATTTGGCCACCAACTCTCCTGATGGAAAGCGATGTTGTAGCCGAAGATGAAATAGGTATATAGACTATTGTACTTTTCGACATCCTACCGATGATCTCTATAAAAAATGCAATGTATTGACGGTTAGAAAATTATTTATTTACCAATGTATTCTTCGATATCACAGATACACTATACCTAACCAAAAGGTAACTAACAGAAGGCTGGACTTATGTCCTGTTCCTACTTACCGCAGTGAAGTCGCCTGGAGAAGCTATGTTCACTTGGCTCCGAAACTGTACAATGTATTTAATGCTAAAGAAAACATGAAGCCATTATTACTCTACAAACTTAAAAGAGAAATTTTTAACTGGCTATCAATGTTTAACTACAATGAGACTAAAAATCTACTTATAAAAATATATTAACACTAACTACATTCATGCAAATAAACACTGCAAGCCCTGACTCTTAAGAGATCTTGAGTATTGCAGTGTTTCATGCTCACCGCACGTAAGAATATGCACACGCACTCATACACCATCACACGCGCACATACACACACACACACTAATGTGCGCGCGCACACACACTCACACACACACACACACACACACACACGCACACACACACACGAATGCAAACGCTCATTCTTGTATTGTATAGTGACTTGGTTTGTTTGTACTTGCAAAATCACTTGATCCATCTGGAAGACATTGCCTTTTGCAACACAGTTTTAAACTAACGCAAAAGGCAGAGCTACTTAAAATTGTGTACCTAGTGTAAGTTTTTGCAAAAAAATTTATCTTTATCTTTATTGTAAACCTAGAAGATAGTTTTAAAGATACTAAAACGTGTGTAATGCAATGCACTAACGAGGTGGTAGGGTTCAACCAGTGAAGGTTCTGTAGGTTTATCGGCAAATTTTCGGGACGTGTAGCAATTATGTACCAACCAAGTTTTGGTTGATTTTGAAAATTTTGATCGGATATGATGGGATTAGATGAGACAGCTGATTTTATTTATCAAATTATGGTTTGGCTCCATAATGAAAATTGTTCGTAACGATATACGTCTGACTGAATGTCTCCTTTTCGACCTTTTTGTACCTATTCAGAGAGGTTGTGTAATAAAAGTAAGTTCATATAGGCCGGGAGGCTGGCCGGTGTACTGTATCAGCCTTTTTTTTAATAGTCCACTGCAGGACGTAGGCCTACTCTCGAAGGGTGATTGGGCCATACCACGCTGGCCCGGTGCGGGTAGGTGGATTCACATACGCCATCGAATTTTTTCTACGGACATATGCAGGTTGCCTCACGATGTTTTTCTTCACCGCAAAGCCAGTGGTGTGAAATTCTGTACATAAATTCCAGAGAACTCATTGGTACGGGACCGGGATTTGAATCCACGACCTCACGATTGTAAGGCGGGTGTCACTACCTCTTAGCCACCACGGCCGGTGTGCTATAACCTAATAATCCTGCATAAACAAAAAAATCGTTCTTACTATTATGTATCAAAACGAAATCATTTCTTTCATTAGGTTAGTTTCAACTAAAAGTAACAGCAGGTAAGTAGCACTTCAATATAACAGTCCCAGTTTACAAACAAAAATAAACCCAATCTAAACTCTAATCTATCTCTTATTTTAACTTAACTACAGAGATGAAACAAAAAGGCGAAAAAATCGGCTTTCACCAGCTTCGCCCTTGACTTGAGTTAAGTTACCTAACTAAGTTACTTGTAAGTTAAAATTGTAAACCAGTTGTAATCGTTTAGCGGATTTTAAATACAGTGACCTGAATATTTTGGCGCGCCTAGGCATTCAGCAGCGACCTGTAGGTATTAAGTTACTATGTAACTTAAGTAATAACACACTATGGAACAAAATGAAGCATTACATAGCATAGCGTTGTGAAGCGCTCATAGTGCAGTTTGACTATGTGTTTTAGCGATCAACGAAGTTAAACAACGTTAGGCACGGTCAGTATTCGGATGGGTGACCGCGGGTGGCATTAACAACTCAGCGCTGACGTAGCTCGGATAAAACAATTAATTGTGGGCTTGGTTTTTCTAACCGATTATACTCTATAAAATTTAACTTGATCTCTGCGGTGACAGTGACATTGACATAGAAGATTGACATTTTTAGAGTTGAGATAGTGGTATAAAAAATCGATTTTCAAACAATGTTGTAATGAAATCGAATGAGTAGTTGAAGGTAAGAAATTGGATTTTATTTACTTACTATTATTTAAGATCAAGTATGTACACATGTAAATAATGTTATGATATTAATTACATACTCATAATAATGTAACGGTAGTATATATCAAAGTTTTTCACTATTATCGATGTCAATGTAACATATAATTGGGTTTAATTTAAATACACAAGTAAAAAATGTTATGATATTAAAATATACAATAAAATTAATGATAAATTAAGTTTTATTTAAAATATCGTTAGTATAAACTATCGATATTTGAAATAAAACTCTATCAAAAACTCTGTGGTCACGATCATTCGTCACCCATCACTAATTGGCATGCCCATAAAGTATGACATTGACAGGTACTGTCTGTACTATTAAGAAATTCAGGATTTCATAGGCGTGATTTTTCTGACAGCTGTCGCAGAGATCAAGTTAAATTTTATGGAGTATAGAGCGGAAAAAAGAGTTATCAGAAATATAGTAATTTTCGCAAAAAAAATCGCGACACCGACCACCGAACAGAATTCGAATCATTTGCACGAATCGATGTGACATCCATGTATACTTTTGATGATATATCAAAAACGGCTTAATCGATTTCGATAAAATTTAAATGAGACCATTTCGGAAGCATATTCTTTTAAACTATTTTTTTTTAAATCGGTTCACTATTGGCGAAAATATCGATGAACATACACAAAAAAAATACAGACGAACATAGTACCTCTCCCTTTTTGGAAGTTGGTAAAAATCGGACTACTCCTTGAAAAGTTGCGCATGCTCTTTCATACATTGAAATATATATATACCTATACCTACGCGTCAACTTGATAACCTCCTCCATTTTGTCGGTTAAAAAGTGTATAAAAAAATGTTCGGAAGGAAAACACGTCAAATTTAAAACAAAATAAAGAACTTTAAAACAAGTATTAATTCTCAAAAATAAAGTAAAACTGATAATAGGTTCTCGACAAACATACCTATTTTATTTAATCTTTTAAACTGGTATACAGGAAACGCTATACATACCTACTCTAGGACAGCGGTTCTCAAACTTTTGAACCCTTTTGGAAAATGAAATGTTTGACGGAGTTAATAATAAACAAAAAAAATGTTCATACATTCTATATAGCATATAATTATGATAAAAAAGGGCAAGTGCCTTTATTAACTACCACTAAATACAAGATTTACATAATCTAAAACTACATAAACTACTACTACATAACAAGCAATTGGATCATCCACAGACCCTTGAAGGTCTAAAGATAATCCAAATGCTCAATCCCACTGCCAGTTGGCAGCGTTCCCAGCATGCTGCCAGCATTGCCTCGCTGAATGGCAAAAAATTAAATGGTACCATTTGATTTTTAAAATTTAAATGGGTCCATTAAAATTTTTGCCATTAAGGGGGTGCCTTATGCCAAAATCAAGCGAAAAGTGTGTTTTTAAAGACGTGGTGTAGAGGTAACGAACATAAATTGGATATTTATTCAAAAAATACTATAGGAAAGGAAAAAACCTATAGTAGCCGAGTAATCGCGTAGAATTTTGGAAAATAATATGGTTTATCGTTTACCTTAGAAAAAAATAAAAACTTCGCATCATAAAAAAGGCATTTTATTTCAAATGCTCGAAACTATCAGCGACAACACCACATTATTTTTGACAAATTACGTACTCGTAGCTGGACTAATGTTCTAGTCAAGTAATCAGTTAGTTTTTTTATTACATCCTTCAATTTTGAATAAATAAATAAAATCCCACCTAAAAATGTAAGTTGGAGCTATCGAGCTCGACTCTAAACAAAGCAGCATAGACGATAGCGGACGATGCAAGAAGCGCGGGTGAAATAGAATGATTTTTTTCATGGCTAATGCCATGAAAAAATTAAGATCGGCGCACTCTTAAGCCAAATATACACCAGAATTTTGGTCATCGTCGCGTCCACCAGACGCTCAGATAGACGCTGTAACAGTTGTATAATAATTAAATATCTAATGGGTAGGAAATTGTGTTGGAGGTTTTTCAAATTTTAAATTAAACCTTCCTGGAAATTTGGTCTATTGAGACAAATTTTTCACTTACTTCTAAAATAGAGGTTCTCAATTGGATCGTTTCTTCTATCGCGTGCTTGACCACCAACTCGCCTGATGGTAAGCGACGTTGTGGTCGAAGATGAAGCACGCAGACTTAGAAAAAAAAACCGGACAAGTGCAAGTCAGGCTCGCACATTGAGGGTTCCGTACAAACACATTGCTAAAATAATTAAAAACCTGTTTTAGCATGTGCTAATGAAGTTCATTTATTTTTATACGATACCTTACATGATACGATTTACTCACTTTGAATTTTGAACCCATATTTTGTGAATATTGAGGCCCTATTTTTTGTGATTTAAATAAAAATGTACAGTTTTCAGATTTATTCCTATATGTGTACTCTGAAAATGAAAAAAAAAAATGAAAATGAAATTTATTGGCTGTTACAAACATTTCTTATCAATAATTATCTTATTAACACTAGTCATGAAAACTCAGTAATTAATCAAGTTGAGAAACATTGCCATCCAAGCTAGGAACTAACCTGTGTTTTGGAATAGCAATGCCCTCCGCCGGATAACAGTAGGAACTAATAATAATAATACAATCAAAGGAAGAAAAAAAAATAGTAATAAAATACAAAGCCAATTTAAAATTTTGAAATAACTAATACATTTTGTTATGGATGTGAATGAAAGTGTGTAGTGTGATTGAGTGCGTAAGTGTATTAGAGTGCGTAAGTGTCTGAGACAATGCTTCTCGTCAAATTTCATAGTTCTATGCCAACGGGAAGTACCCTGTCGGTTTTGATTTTTGTGAGTGCGAAACATGCGTTTTTTTACGACATAAACGGCTCTAACTTTTTTAAAAAGATAACTGAGAAGTTTTTCTTTTACACAACTGCAAGAGACTATAGGTATACAGTTTAAATTTCAATTCGATATCTTTACGCGCTCCCGAGAAAAGAGTCTTGACATACACACTGACGGACAGACGGACAGACGGACAAACGGACAACAAAGTGATCCTATAAGAGTTCCGTTTTTTCCGTTTCAGGTACGGAACCCTAAAAACCTAGCAAAATATATTACCCTTATATTTTTCATTGCTGAGGAGTATCTACATACTCGTAATTGTTATGTATCAAGGATTTTATTCTCAAATAATTTATTGATCGATCGAACGAAGTGAGAGAGATCTTCGTTTTAACACGGCGATTTTCATTGTTCACATCTGGATAGCCGAAAGTATCCAGATGTTGGTTTCCATCTACAGGTCGAATTTTTAACGAATATTGACGAAACTTGGTACACAGGTTTATCCATTAATATAAAAAACCCGTGTACCAATTTTTTTGTCGAAAAGGGAGGAAAAATTGCTATCGCGCTATTCATGAAACCCGATTTTGCTACGAGTAATACTTGGCGAGAAAATCCCAACAAGATTTGTGATTATGAACCAAATAGATCAAGAGCGAGTCGCGAGATCTACTGTCTCTAGAACTACTAGCATAAAAGACTTGAACTATAAAAGACAAAGCATTACACTTAGGTACCGAGTGCTGGTAGGCCACAAGTAAGTACCTAAGTATTTACTTTATTTTATTTTTGCTTCTTTTTCCGAGACGGGGGCGAGGGCCTATGCTGTGGCCTTGACGGGTCTGCAGAGTCACTGTAAAGCTTTATTAGGTTATACCGAACAGTGGTAACCTGAAAGGAGGTAGGTCACTAGTTATCGCCTTTTAGAAAGAGCTGCCGTCTGAAGTAAAAGAGATATTATTGCAAAAATATATAGAGCTAAATACAAATATAAATTACCTTAATCACTACATAGTATAAAACAAAGTCGCTTCCCGCTATCTGTCCCTATGTATGCAAACTACGCAACGGATTTTGATGCAGTTTTTTAATAGATAGAGTAATTCAAGAGGAAGGTTTATGTGTTTAATACTCCTGTGCGAAGCCGGGGCGGGTTGCTTGTTGTTAAATTTTTAACATTTGCTATAATTGTGTTAGTAAATGATTTCCTTTTTTTTAAATTCATAACAGCCTCAACATAAAGTGATTTCATATTTTCTATTAAAATACTAGCTGACCCGGCCACGCGTTGCTGTGGCTAAATAAATTAAAATTGCGACTATAATTTGAGATTTAAACTATCCTATCTCTCAAGTTGGATCGAACTGCACATGGTGTGCGAATTTTATTATAATCGGTTAAGTGGTTTAGGAGTCCATTGAGGACAAACATTGTGACACGAGATTTATATATATTAAGATTTGTTATCTTATTATTTATGACGTTTCTTGTAAAATAAAGCGGCGCGGGCGGCGTGATGGTGGCCTTGAACAAAAAATGGAAAAAATGTAATTATAAAATAATTATAGCTTTAACTCCGTTCTGCGTAACCCTGAATATGTGTTTTAACCAGATCGAATAACTTTGAATAAATGACATTTATCAGTCTGTCATGTCACTGTGTCTGAAAATAGCAGGGAGAAAAAATACCGTCTATTTTTTGTGTTCCATATCTACATATTATGTATTATATTATACATTATTATGTATACTTGTAACGCTTACAGAGTAGTTTGACTAGGTGTATGTCATGTCAGTAATCACCCAAGTTAAGCAACGTTCGGCACGGTCAGTCTTCGGATGGGTGAGCGCTACCGTGGCTCGGATAACACGTTAAATTGTAAGCCCGCTTGTATTAACCGTTTAGCAATGTCATAGGCCTTCAGGTGGCTTAAAAACTCTGACACTAAGGCTACCCACCCAGCCTATAAGTACAAACTTACTTTTTATATATGTAGGTATACTTGTATATTGGCCAAATAGTCTCCTTCCAGGGTAGACAAGACCAAGAAATCTCTAGACGAACAGAAAATGCCTGGAAGAGCTATTGGGCCATGAAAAAATTCATGAAGGGCGACCTACCAATGTCACTGAAAAGAAAAATAATGGACATGTGCATTCTTCCCGTCCTAACTTATGGTGCACAGACTTGGTCTTTGACTAAAGTCCAAAAGTCCAAACTCAATGTCTGCCAGAGAGCAATGGAGCGCAGTATCCTCGGTGTTAGGTTAATCGACCACATGCGAAATACGGAACTGCGCTCCAGAACGCAGATAACGGATGTAGCTCTTAAAGCCGCTAAGCTAAAATGGAACTGGGCCGGCCTTGTGAGCCGCATGCCCGAAGAACTATGGGCCAAAATCACCACCAAGTGGCATCCCAACTCAGTCCGGCCAATTGGCAGGCCCCGAAAGAGATGGCGCGACGACCTTGACACCTTTGATAGGAACTGGTACACTATAGCACAAAACCGTCAAATCCGGAAAGATCGGGAAAAGGCCTTTGCCCAGCAGTGGCACACGACAGGCTAGCAACAACAATAACAACAACTTGCATATTATTTTGTACTACACTGAATCGACCTTTTAACATAGACCTCGAAAGGCTATAGGACGGACCCACCACGCTGGCCCAGTTCAGATTGGTGTCTTAGCATATCATGCCCCTTTCTTCTACAGGTGTAAGAAGGTTGCCTTACAATGTTTTCTTTCAGTTTTGTTCAGTAATGTGAAAATTCTGTACATAAGTTCCGAAGAACTCATTGGTGTGAGGCCAAGATTTTAACAACTGAGTTCTTTGATACGGGTTCTCACACCACTGGCTTTTCGGTGAAAGAAAACATTATGAGGAAACCTGTATATATACGTCCGTTGAAGAAATTCGATAGCGTATACTTATGTGAATCTACTCGTACCAACCCACCAACCAAAGCGTAGTGGATACGGCCGCCCGTCGTCCTTTTTTATAGGCCTGTATTCAGCAGTGGACTATTAAAATGCCGGTACGGAACAAAAAAGCCCTGCTATTCAACCTGTACCAGTCTTTCAAGCTGTAATTTAAAAGAAGTGTTAGCTATTACATAAAATATAGACAGAGAACCAGTGTGACCAGATCAAATTTCATAAAAAACTGAACCACCTTAAAAATAGTATACTGATTCGGTATATTTCAGTAATTTTCGCCATTTTCTCGCTGATACCTATCGCAAATCGCAATCGGGACTCCGCGTGGAACCAGATTTCACCAAAAGTAGATAACTACCCTCAAACTAACCAAATCTATTGAAAAATACCATTTTATATCCAAAATATACTCAAAAATACCTTATCACGAAAAAAAGTATCCAAAATAATATAGTAATTATTTCTCGCAAACAATCGCAACACCGACTTCCACAGTGTACAGAATTCGAATAATTTGCACGAGTCGATGTGACACCATCTACATCATTAATGTTTTATCAAAAACTGTTAAGCCTATTTCCCAGAAATTTAAATGAGACCATTTTGTAGGGTACACTTCCAAAGTGGTCTCATTTAAATTTTTAACTTCAACCAAAAAAATTTTTTTTAAATCGGCTTAAATGAACATAGGTAGGTACACAAATAAATACATACAGACGAACAACGAGGTACTAACCTCCTCCTTTTTGGAAGTCCTCCTCAAATTCCTTTACATACAAAAATATTGATATTCAAAAAAGTTAATAATATATACGAAAATAGTATTAAAATACTGATTCTGGTCACACTGCAGACAACTAGACCAGCCATAATAGGGTGTTACACCGTTCAATCAAGTAAAAAGTAGTAGTAAGTATTACTTACCCGTTTAAGTACCGTATCAAGGTTCGCTTGAAATAAACTCGTCGTAGATATTCAATACGATAGATGTCGCAAATTAACTTTGCCTTTTAAAGGTTATTCTTATCCTTACTATGTAATATTATAAATTCGAATTCGAAAGGTTGTTTGTTGGTCTGTTATACTCTATCATTCAGCAACAGGAAGTAATATCGACTTTATTTTTTTGCATAGGTTAACATACCTAATAATTGATGAATAAATAAATTAATATAATTGAAAGGTCAGAAAGTACCATAGATTTTACTATCCCCGAATAATAAGAAGCTCCTATGGGACAGCACAAAAACGAAAAGATCACGCGGACAAAGCCGAGGGCAAAAGCTACTTTGTACGACAAAATTAAAAATAAATCTGAATCCTGTGTGATAAAGACTTTATTTATAGTTTATATCCTTGTTTTTAATAAATATTTAGTGTATTTCCCCATTGTCGTAGGCATATAAGTTAAGGGTGCCATTCAACAAACCAAATTAAATCACAAACAATCAGTGTGGTACTGCAGTTGACCAGCTCGGTCACCACGGTCTCTCTTGCTCAAGAAGCGCTGGTCGGATTGGACGCCACGCCAGCCTTAACGATGTCATACGCAGGGCTTTTGTCACCGCCAATATCGCAGCCGTACTCGAACCGAGTGGGTTGGCGCGTGGTGATTGCATAAGGCATGACGGTATGACGCTGGTCCCATGGAAGTGTGGACGGCCCTTAGTATGGGACGCAACTTGCGTCGATACTTTGGCACCGTCACATCTTCCTGAGACTCAGAGTAGGGCTGGAGCGGCGGCCAATTCGGCTGAGCAGCACAAGCGGCGCAAATATGCTAACCTCGGTAGTGGTTACATATTTGAGCCATTTGGAGTTGAGACTTTGGGTCCGTGGGGGCCGGGAGCTCATCTCGTTTTCAAAAGTCTTTCTGAGCGTCTGGTGGACGCGACGCGTGACCAAAATGCTGGTGTTTATTTGGCTCAACGTATAAGCATTGCCATTCAGCGTGGCAATGCTGCCAGCATGCTGGGCACGCTGCCAACTGGCAGTGGGCTTGAGCACTTGGATCATCTTTAGACCTTCAAGGGTCTGTGGATGATCCAATTGCTTTGTATGTAGTAGTAGTGTAGTATTGTCATTAAGACTTAAGTATATCAAACAAAATTAGTAAATAATCATCAAACTGTATCATGGTTCGGCTATAGTTAGGTTAGGCTTAGGTATGTTTAAAAAAATAATGAACCTGAAACAAAATTAGAATTAATCCGTTAAAAATTACAGAAAAAATACTAAATATCTATTCAAAACAAGGATTTGAAGATGAACTTCCGCAAAGTAACGCCTGCTTCAATAAACTATCTTACAGTTTATACGCAACTTTTGTGATATTAATTCTGTACTTACCTACATGTTTCAAAATTTTTAGTGAGTTATGTTACTGAGACGCAAATAATTCACTAATTAACGAGAAAATATATTTTAAACCGGATTATACCGAACCGAAAATCTTATATTTTGTCGTCTTCGTGGTATTTAGGCAGTCCCCGGTACTTTTATACAGGGCGACTGCCTAACATACCACGCACACGCATACATAAGCATATTAGAGTTTATTTCAATAATCGGCCAAGTACGAATCGGACTCGCGCACTAAGGGTTCCGTACTGTATGGGAGCCCCTCTTTAATTGACCGAGCGTAAGTCCTCACTTACGCTCGGTACTTACTCTGAGACCTCTCTCAGAGTCTACTGAGACGAGCCGGTACTTGGGTGTATGTTTGTATGTATATTTGTTCGACGATAACTCAAGTACCTACAGTGGTACAGCATGAAATTTAGCATGAACGTAGTTTATATTTATAGAATTTTTAAGTTCGAATATGAGCATCTTCTGTTCAGTGGTTGCGAAGATACGAGGGCCGTGGTAATAAGAGGCAAAACGGCGCCACTTTCTGCGGGAGTTGCGGATGACTATTTTAAATATTTCACCGAATGTTATCTATATCTTTCAACATAACTTTCATACAAATATTGTTATATTTTTTTAAATCCCGGTAGGTATTTATGATATAAAATAGGAATAGCGCGACGTCCAAGTCCAGGGCGGACTACTAGTAAATTTGATTATGATATTGTGCGCACATCAACATAAACATTATTTGTGATATTTAACAGTTAATGTTTTCTATGTCTTTCAAAATTTGACTAAAATAAAGCGCTAATTTTCATACAAATATTGTATTTTTTTTTGAATCCCAGTAAGTATTTATGATGTAAAATAGGAATAGCGCAAGGTCCAAGTCCAGGGCGAACTACTGGTATTTATTTTATTTTAATTATTTATTATTGAATTGAATATACAAGTAGATATTCTGTGAATATTTCAAGCATCTAGGTACCTTTTATCTTTATTAATATCGAGCGGAAAACGGCAAAAAAATCAAGTTTGTTGTATGGGAGCCCCTTTAATTATAATTTTATTGTGTTTTTAGTATGTTTGTTGTTATAGCGGCAACAGAAATACATCAGCTGTGAAAATTTCAGCTTTCTAGCTTTATCGTTTCATAAGATACAGCCTGATACACAGGTAGACAGACAGACAGACAGACGGACAGCGGAGTCTTAGTAATAGGGTCCCGTTTTTACCCTTTCGGTACGGAACCCTAAAAATGCTATAATTTCTTGGTGATGCCGTATTTCTGCTTCACTCCGCACATAAATTACTCTGCTTTGACTCTAGGTACATACCGTCTTACCAAAAGTTTTACGCACGATTTAGACATTATTTAACAGAACAAATTTCAAGGCTAAACATTGTTTAGAGCGTGTTTATAACTTTTGTGGTAAAGCGGTTAAAAACCAAATTCAAAATCTCCACAAAAACTACAATCTTTTATCATTAAAATAACGCGTTTGAGGAGTCTATGCTATTAACAGTCTAAGTAACGCAGTATTCCTAAGGAGATCGTTGGAAAATGCTTTACCCGAGTAATTTAAATCCATAAATAGAGAGTTAATTAGTTGAGACTGAATTTTTCGACTGACGAAACGGAGGAGATACTCAATACGACGTGTATTTATATATACTTTTGTAATTTAAATATATTTATAAATAGATTTATGTATAACCACGCATAACTTTTTACATAATATATAATAATAATATATACTATATTGTACACCAAAGAAAATCAATTACAATCAATCTTAGAATTAAATATGTATGAGTATCACAAGGGAGTACAAGGGCGACCTTATCGCTCATAGCGATTTCTTCCAGACAACCCGTGGAGGAAAACATTACGGATCAGCAGAATTGTCGGTGGTGCAATAATGAATAAATATAATAAAACATAATAATTGTAACTTCACCCCTACAACATAGCTAAATGATGTTTAAAAAGGGCCTCTCAGCGTTGGCTTCGGCTCCACTGATGCCCATCAAAAAACCGGGCTTGGCCCGAGAGATGTATATCATATACACATGGTATTTATAATACATATTATACAATATTATACATACACAATAATATATATACATATATACCAAAATGTAAATAAATACATAAGTACCAAAGTAATTAACACATATATAGATAGTACTTAAGTACAATATAAGTATATTATTAATACTACCTATGTACCTACGATATATACCGACTTGTAACTAACGTTATCAATAAATTGATTATGATTATATGTGTAGATAAGATTTTTGAAAAACAGTGAAAGATTTAGTGTAGGACAGATTGACGTGGGAAGAGGTGTGGATTTTAAGTTTGAGAGCTCATGAGGGTCGCAAGGAACCAGAATGACCAATGATAAATTCGAATTATATTCAAATTCGTTATACATAAAAAAAATATAATTATATACGCGTCGAAATTGTATACCTCCTCTGGTGGTTCGTCGGTCGAAAAAGATTCAAAGGATTTTTTACATAGTGGTCTAAAGGACATGTCCACAAAATGTATGGAGGCTGGTATAATAATAATCAAAAATTCTAACCACAACACTCGTTACATTTCGAGAAAGTTCATATTTTTCCGAGTCTATTACAATAGTTAAAAACAAAAAAGAGCCCTCCGATTTTTTAAAAATTAATTTTGAATTTATTTGAAAAAATAAATATATTTCGCTTAATAAGTAGATTATCTCTAGCAGCCCTGATTAAGTAACCTCCAAATTGTTGAATAAAACCATTTTTACCAATTAGACACACTTTTTAAGTGATTTTTTGTCACATTGCACTTACTAACTGGTCACACTGGTAGGTTATAATTTTTAATTTTAGCAAATTAAGATATGAATGTGGAAGAATCAGCTACGAATGCAAGTAAAATAACGATAGAAGCACTTTATTATTGCTAAACTAGAAAAAATAATAAGCTATATTGTTATTTTTCATACCATTTAATTTTCTTATTTAAAAAAAATTGGAGGGGTGAAAAAATCTAAATTAAATATTTTTGGGAAGCCCATATACTCGTAACAAGCTTTTAAATGATGTATATATCATCTTGGTTTGATTTTTCTCTGAATAATATACCACTTGTGGACGTCACCTTTTGATGATTCTTTTTGTACTGCAAAGATTAGTTTTGACCAAAGTCGCAGAACAAAAGTTGTTAGTAAGCCCCTAAAAGGATGCTAATTGACTAGAAATAACCCTGTATAAACAAAACATTACAATTCCATTTATAGGCACAAATAGGTACCAGCTAAACCACTAGTTAAAGTAAATAAAATAAGTAAATTACCTACGCATTGTCTCGCGGTAATATAAGCATTATTGGTAATTCACAACGTGAACGTCAGACCTTGAACTTGGTTCCACATTCAACCAACATATTACAGGTACTTTGTACTTTGGCTATGTATCTGGTGTCTGGTACGGACTTAATTATAAATTTTACGCCAGATTTCCACTTCCTCCTTCCTTCAATCATCGAAATTATGTGTATAGGCCTTCGAGCAAATATCTATAGAGCCACAATCGTGCAAAAAAAGTGTCCCAGCCAAAATCCTGCCCAAGCTACGTAGTGGGCAGGCTTTTTAGATTGTTAGGCATTTGCAAGCCGACTACGACGCCGCGCGATGCCAAAGTGCTCGGTTAGATGACATAACGTCGAGATTCGAGAAAACGGGTCATTGTGAATCGGTGTGTATGACGGCGGCGCTCGGATATTTGATTACTACTTTCATTTAGGGACAGTGGCTCTGTAAATATTTGCGCGAAGGTCTGCCGAATCATACAAGTCGGCAGATGTGAAGTTAGCCACAAGCTACGAATACATACATTGTTCTACTGTTCGTAGAACTACTGGTTTACAACTTTTACCCCTTTGTCAAGGTATGTGGAGTGACATAATTTATTTTTAGCAAAAAAAGAACATGACCGACTTCAACCGTGTACAGGATTCGCGAAAATTTGGCACGGATCGATGTAGCATTTTTCACATTATTGTTGATTTATCAAAAATGGCTCAACTGATTTCAATAAAATTTAAATGGGACCAATTTCTAAGCGTATTCTTCTCAATAAAAACAAGAACAAGTAAAAAGTTACGCGTGGTTATTCATAAAAAAAAATAGCAGGTACGTGGAGTCCCTCCGCGCGGAAAAAGTAAAACTTCGTAACGTTGAAAGTTTAACGCAACAGTGCTTTCATACCCCCTCCATGGTAGCGATAAACGTTGAACGCAACCTTGTTGAAAGTCGCATTAGAAGATTCACTTCAAAAATACATAATTATATACACGCGTCAAATTGGGTACCTCCTCCATTTCGTCGGTCAATCAAAAATTGTAAAAAATATTTGAGCGTGGTATTTAACCCCTTCCCGCCTGAATGAGTATGGGTACGTTTCGTAATAAATGTGAGAGAATCAATATTTTTCGAATCGAAGGGCGGTAAATTCCATTAATAAAATCAAAATAATCATTTCAGACAATTGTAAATTTGTAAAAAGATTTCAGAGATAAATATGAAGACTGACAACGTATTTATCTTAGTACTTTTATCGAAACCTTCAAATGTTCTTTTTATCTTATAAGCTGACGAAAATATACTTATCTCCATGTACGTAAAGAGTAAATATACATATTTGTGTCATTTTGACTAGCAACAATATTTACATACATTAAAAATAACTTCTGTTACTCTTCAAGCTTTTACCGCAATGCAAAATATAAAATAAAAACATACATATACAACACATTGTTATAAGGCTAATAGTTATAAAGGACTCTATTAAGATTTCATTTTACCCAGATCTTTTTAACTCCCAAGAAACACAATAAAGGTGACGTCCACAAGTGGTATATTAGTCAGAGAAAAATCGAACCAACATGATTTCTACATCACTTTAAAGCTTGTTTTATGGGCTTTTCAAAAATATTTAATTTAGATTTTTTTATCCCTCCATTTCTTTTTTAAATGTGAAAAATAAATTGTATGAAAAAAAAACAATACGGCTTCTTATTTTTACTAGTTTAGCAATAATAAAGTGCTTCTATCGTTATTTTACTTCCATTCGTAACTGATTTTTCCACACTCATCTATTAATTTACTAAAATTAAAAATTATAACCTACCAGTGTGGCCAGTTAATAGGTACAATGTGACAAAAAACAGTTAAAAAGTGTGTAAGATTGGTAAAAATGCTTTTATTTAATAATTTGGAGGTTACTATATCAGGGTTGATAGAGAAAAACTACCTATTGAGCCAAATATATTTATTTATCTTATTAAATTGAAAATTAATTTAAAAAAAATCGGAGGGCTCCTTATATATTTTTAACTGATGTAATAGACTCAAAAAATATGAACTTTCTCGAAATGTACCGAGTGTTTAGAATTTTTTAATAATTATTATTATACCAGCCGCCATACATTTTGTGGACATGTCCTTTACAGCTGCTACTACAGTAAAAACAATTGTATTACCCAGAGGCAACCGAAGGTCTGCAGATAATCCTAATGCTCGTTATACCTACTGCCAGCTGGTAGCGGGTCCAGCATAGGTGCCCAATATGTTGGAAGCATAACCTCACTGATGAAGAGTCAAATAAACACCAGGGGCTCTATTTTTCAACATCGTCATCCATCCATCCATCAGCCATAGGACGTCCACTGCTGGACATAGGCCTCCCCTATAGATCTCTAATAAGACCGGTTGGTAGCGGCTTGCATGTCTTTATGTCGTGGTCTCAAGTCGAGGACTTTTCGACCCCATCGGTCATCAGTCCTCCGCGCTATGTGCCCTGCCCATTGTTACTTCAACTAGCCAATTAGCAGGGCTATGTCGGTAACTTTAGTTCTTCTACGTATCTCCTCATTCCTGATTCGATCTCGCAGAGAGACTCCGAGCATAGCCCTCTCCATGGCTCGATGGGCTACTTGGAGCTTATTAATAAGGCCCATCTACGTCGACGTTTCAATTCGTACGGGAAGGAATTAATATGGAACTTTGACAGATTGTATGAAAACAATCTATATTGTCTATGGAACGAAGTTGAAAAATCAGGCTCAACGGGCTCTATTTTTGAAGTTCGAACGGCTTGGACTTATACGAAACTTTGACAGATTGTATGTTCATATACGTTTCGTATACGTCCTAGACATCTCCATACAAGTTCCTTGAACTTCCGAACCGTTCGAAAATCAAAAATAAAGCCCCAGCATTTTAGTCACCAAACCGTCCATCAAACGCTGTGATATTATTAATTAGGTAAATTATGATCCGGCTACAAATAATAGGATTAAATCAAATTTTTAAATGATACCTATCATTGAAATAAAGATTTCAAATTCATTTTTTTTTTTTTTATATAATGACAATACTACATTACTACTACATAGAAAGCAATTGGATCATCCACAGACCCTTGAAGGTCTAAAGATAATCCAAGTGCTCAAGCCCACTGCCAGTTGGCAGCGTGCCCAGCATGCTGGCAGCATTGCCACGCTGAATGGCAATGCTTATACGTTGAGCCAAATAAACACCAGCATTTTGGTCACGCGTCGCGTCCACCAGACGCTCAGAAAGACTTTTGAAAACGAGATGAGCTCCCGGCCCCCACGGACCCAAAGTCTCAACTCCAAATTCATTGATTAAAGTAGTATTTTTTGAAATTTAAATATGAAGCAATCAGTCGATACAGTCACTACATAGCAGGTATAAAACAAAGTCGCTTACCAGTCTGTCTGACCCTATGTATCTTTAAAACTACGCAACGGATTTTTATGCGGTCTTTTTTAGTAGATAGAGTAATTCAAGAGGAAGTTTTATATGTATAATACGCCTGTGCAAATCCGGGGCGGGTCGCTAGTATAATGATAATGACGTAAACTGCCGTAGTTATAACATAGTTACTAATGTAGTTTTAACACTTGACACTTTATCAGTGAAAATTGGAACAACAACGTGCGTACCTACTATTCTACAATTCTACATAATATATTATGATAATAAACAAAGAACGGATAGAGATACGTCATAGTAATTGACCACAGAAGAAGAACCAAAGTTACCGACGGCTGATTGGCAAGTTGAAATGGCAGAGAGTTGTACACATTATTCGGACTGATGACCGACGGGTTTGAACAGTTTTCGAGTCGACTACCACGTCCTACCGGCAAGCGCAGCGTAGGACATCTTTCAACACACTTTCGGTGGACATCTTTCGCTGCGCTACCCAGCACGTGGTCTCCATCAAAGTAAGCTAGTATCTAGATGATTAAAAAATATAACTAGACCGTTTGATAGATTATCAAAAAATTATAGACACGTATTTTGTATTTTCTCAATTAAACAAAAATTAAAAAGTAGGTGTAGTTAGTTCCACGTAACGTTACGAACCCCCACTCCCGAACTTAGACAAGGTTTAGGTTTTTGATTGATTATTTAACTAACAAAAAAAAAACACGTATCCAATTAGTTTTTATTATCTTACTAACAGAATAATTATAATAATATTTTTTGTACCAGTCATCATGCCTGTTCCTAAAATAATGAACACAGAACGGAGTAACTCAAGGCACACTACTCGGCCCCTAGCCATTCACTATATGTCTATGAAATTAACCTACATGATAAAACGTTATCACATCTGTCTACAATGTGAATAGGCGTCATATACCTACCTACTTATTTATTTAGAAAATGCAAACCTAGTTCAAACAGACACATTACCTAATCTCAACAGGAAAAAAATAACAATTAACTTAAAAAAATAATGATGTCACGTTATTTTTAACATCTATTGGCTATGTATATTAAATAGAAATATTTTTAGCAATATTAGGTTTTTATTAGTTACCTTTTTGAAGATGACTCACAGCTTGTACCTACTATGAGACTAACTCCGGAAATTACAAAAAATAACAGTCCTAAATTTGTCAAAGTCAATAAACTCTCTGTATTTATTGAGAATTTTCTAAATCCGAAAGAAGTATTTTCTATTTTTTATATTTTTATCTATATCACGGCTGGGCAAAGCTTTTCTTCAATATAATCTACCCCTGCGGGCTTAGCATATGGACCATAAAATAATTCTATCGATGTGTCAGAACGTGACAGAATTATGATAAAGCATATTCTGTCACCTTTGCACACGTCGGTAAACTCTTGTCGTGGTCTTGCTATGCTAAGCAGGCGGAAGTATTTTTTTTGTATGTTCCTTGATATTTTCGCCAATTGTGAATCGATTTAAAAATATTTTTTAGATCAAAATTAAATTTTTTCGAAATTGGCTGAGCCGTTTTCGATAAATCGACAAAATCACATCGATTCGTGCAAATTATTCAAATTCTGTAAATAAGACTTTTTCCCACGGCGGAAGTCGGTGTTGCGAATTTTAGCGAAAAATTATTTAACAATATTCTCTGTAACCCGACTGCCAAGGAAGGGTATTTTTTTGACTTATAGAATGTGTTTGTTTACCGGTGTGGGAGCCTTTAGCGGTGACATCTATGGCAAATTTTGAACAACTTTTACTATAGTACGAACTCTGAAAACGCGAAAAAATAGAGATAGATTCTTCTGGAAAATATTCAGGCAAATAGCTTTCTTCCAAGGTTGAAGAGACGAGTCAAGCGAGACGAGCATGCTCGGTTGAATTTTGAAAGAATTGCATCGACTGTGTTGCACTCAGAACAAAACACTCAAGAACTCATATATATATGTCTAGAACTCTAGGTTATCAAATAACATTCCACTTATTGCAATCTAAAAGTAGTGTTACCTATTAGGTAAATAGCAAATATTGTTTTGTATTAAACCTATTATAACTTATATTTTCCATACTTCAGTTCAAATTAAAAAATAGCTACTTTGACTCTTTACTTAGCCCCCTCTTAAATTCACCTTCTGGATGGTCTTGAATTTCATATAAATTTATTAAGTGTAACAAATCGTAATACTTGCTATGTATCTAAAAAGATTTGTTTTCCTTTGTTAAACATTTACAATTTATTATTATGTGCATTCTGTTTGCTCTGAGAAGGTTGTTCAGCCTCACATGTTAATATTTAGAATTAAGTTGTTTAAATTATGTACGTACTGCTTCAACCCGTTTGCAAACCTGTTAAAAAAGATACAGAGGCTCTTCAGTACGCCTTTCGTGGGCAGCTTATGTTCATCAGTGGACTATTAAAAAGGCT
Source organism: Hypomecis punctinalis (assembly GCA_949316475.1). NCBI lineage: Eukaryota > Metazoa > Arthropoda > Insecta > Lepidoptera > Geometridae > Hypomecis > Hypomecis punctinalis. The sequence continues at coordinate 1,452,676 of OX438819.1, read as the reverse complement.
AATACAGTGCAGATTGCACTCGTAACTTTCATTTTGTTTTTGAAATAAGTGACCTACTTTACCAACTTACTTGTAACTAACCTTCGCATTCAAATTCCTCCGAAATCAGATACTTATTGCAGTGAGCAAAGTAAAATGCACTTTTTTTTTTTTATTTAAAATTTACTAACCACAGACTCCAGGGTATGTGCCCTTTGTCAACTAAGATTTACAATTATTTTATTATAGTTACTGTACAAAGAGTAGGTACTAGAAATATTAGCCCAAGTCAGTTAATGCACTGCGTGAATGCCACGAGCAGACCGGCGACCCGCAAGCAGCCCCCGACCACGAGTGTGACACATGTGCCAGCCATCGCTCTCCTCGACCATATTTGAGGGAGGAGAACGACCCGACACATGATGCCGCCGCAAGAAGGAGCCTTCGATGGCGAGCATGAATGCTTGGGGCATGCACACAATGCTTATTTCTTATAAATTCGAATACACCTTTCTCACGCCTTATGCCAATTTAGTTGCCTTCTCCCGGCCCGAAGCCTCCATCACCGCCTCGTTCCGATCTCTGACATTGCAACACTACATGACTCTCTGACAAAATGCACTTTCGAATTGATTTCATTAATCCGACTTATTACTCCATATTCGACTTCTATATTACTAAAATGTAAAGTTCTCAGTAAATAGGTAGGTAGCTGTACCAATGCCTTGGTGGTCTAGTGGTTATGACCCCGGCTTTACAATCGTGGAGTCGTGGTTTCAAATCCCGGTACCGTACCAATGAGTTCTTCGGAATTTATGAACTTCACACCACTGGCTTTTGCGGTGAAGGAAAACATCGTGAGGCAATCTGCATATGTCCGTAAAAGAAATTCGATGGCGTTTGTGAACCCAACAACCCGCACTCGGCCAGCATGGTGGATATAGCCCAATCACCCTTCGTGGATTTAGACCTACGTCCTGTAGTGGACTATTAAAAAGGCTGGTACAATAAGTAAAAAAAAACATCCTTCCATAGAAAAATATCGTTCATCCGCGACAAAATGTATGGATGTTTTGACAAAAATCGCAGAACAAAAGTAGTTAGTTTTGATGTTCAGAATAAGTCCCTAAAAGGATGCTAATTGATTAGGTATAACCTTGTATAAAATACATATTACTTGAAGGCCTAGGAATGGTGACAACTTACTGGTAAGCGAAGAGTCGAACATCCTCCAACAACATGACCAGATTATTTTCTCATTTAAACCATCACACTGGATGCAAACCTCTTCCGATCAATTGTATTAGAGATCTATAAGGAGCAGTGGATCTCCTTAAGTCTTATGGTTGAAAGAATTTTAACCAATTAAAATGTATTGTTGTAAATACAATTTTTTTTTTTTGCAAAAAATAGTGTGACCTTTTTCACCCGTGTACAGAATTCGCGAAAATTTCGCACTGATCGATGTAGCATTTTTCACATTATTGCTGATTTATCAAAAACGGCTCAGCCGATTTCGATAAAATTTAAACGGGACCAATTTCTAAGTATACTCTTTCCAATAAAAAAAGAATTATTGAAATCGGTCGACTATGAAAAAAGTTGTGCGTGGTTATACATAAACAAAAATATACACGCGTCGAATTGAGTAACTCCTCCGGTTCGTCGGTCAAAAATAAAAAATCAGTAAAAATAAAAAAATGTCTAAGATCGTTTCTTAAAAGCTTTTACTACGTACAAAAATTAAACCGTAGTAAAAATATCTATGAATTCATTCATGACTTGTCAAAATTCAACCTCTACGTAAATCTCGCGTAACTGCGCGCGTTAATTACTTCACTTAATATTCACTGAGTTTCGCGAAAACCTTGACAAAAAATTTCACAATAATTCACGAAGCAAATTCCCTACAATACCAATTTTTTTCCGAGCTCCGGTATAAGAAATAAAATAAATATTCACGTGTTAATTCTATTATTAAACTTTGTACATATTCACTGATAAAGCTTACGGTTACGGTGTTAGGTGTTGCATAAATTATACCTACGTAAAACAATAACATTTTAGAGGCGCCATCGTAATTAAAATAGCTAAATAGACTATTTCTGTTTCTTTTTCATTTGCCTAGTTCAATGTGGGGCATAGTGTTAAATAATTATTTATTTGTAATTACACAAGCGTTACCTATTAATTATTATTTATTATTATTCTCGTAATAGTATTTTTGTATATTTTTAAATTGTACCGAGATAGAGATAGAGAATAAAATGAGTTTTAATTTAAAAATAAGGCTTGAATAATTAGTAGCAAATATTCTATACATTTTTAACGCATAATATGTAATTAATTTAAAAAATCGTATTTCATAGTAAAATCCGCTAAAAACAATACCTGTTCTATGTTCAAACACCGCGCGTCCGTCTGTCACAACACTGTCAACAAGGTAGTGATGCGAAATTACGTAACATTCGCTAATATCGATATTATTAGAAACGCGGCGAGCGTGCTGCGCGAACCCGCACCGTCTTTGCACTGAAGCCCTGCGCCTCTCGCCGTCTGCTAGTGTTGGAAAGGTACTATCGATAAAGATTATTAAATAAATCTCTAGTTAAACAGTGCTGTGACTTTGACGATTGAAGAGTGATATGAGATTGTTTGTTCGGTAAACCTATAACTTTCTACAAACAATATGACACGACTGTGAAGAGGCATATACGCGTTTGAATCTTGGCGGTTGAGCTTTTTATTTATATCAGAAAATTTACTGAACGGAACATGTATTTGATGTAGTATACCGGCCACGTTATTCTTTGCCAAGGGGTTTTTGGATTAGGTTTTTAAGTGTTTTAATTTATTTTTTTCTTTATATTTTAAGTTTGTTAATTAGTTTTAAGTTTTGTTTAGTAATAAACTTAGTTATATTTTTTGTTCTAAATAGGTATAAATAGTAAATTCCAAATAATATACCATTTCAATTACATTACAGCGGTTTCGACGTTTTCTTATATTAATAACAGACTTTTACTCGTACTTACCTATTGTCAGTAATAATCCCGTAATGTTTATATTAAAATAATCGCAAAACAATAGAGATGTTGCACTTCTAGAGCTGTCTCAATGAGTTTATCAAAGAAAGGCTTAAAGTTACATTTCGTTATGCTGCGAGATCAACTCACGAAAATTTTTGGGTCTGCGTGGCAGTCACTGTCAGTTTTAAGAAATACTTTCATATTTATTAAATTAATCCACCATCCCATATGGAATCATAATGTTTCTACATTTTAAAATATGTAGCTTATTTAAAATAAAAATAAACTTACATATTTTGTCTTTTTATTTGTAATTTATTGTTAAGTATAGTTTTAATAAATTATCAATTAAGTTACAGCGTGAAAGTAGGTCAGAAAATAATATTAGTAAAATATTTAGATTGAAGTTATTGTAAAAAACCGTGAATGAACTGTGCCGAATTAGCTATATATTATTTATACGAATATTTTGAGTGATTTGAACAACAATACATTTGCAAACAAATTAATTACCTTCTAAAAGGTTCATAAAAGTAATTCATTATCAGTATCAAGATGAACAAATATAAATATACAATTGCAAATAATTGTATAATAACAACATGTTACCATTTAAACATAATTCTGTTTCTTTACCTTATAACAATAAACAATTTAAGGTCATGCAATAAAATTCTTGTTATAAATCAATCCCTAGAAATAGCTCGTTTATAGGTAAGTGCCTGTATGGTACTTTGTTTAATGCCTCATACATTTACACCACATTTATAAATCCTTTGTTTATTTATGTGTTACCTATATCAATATAAATCTGCTATAATCAGGATGTTTAACCCTTAATTACTCGCATGAAGAAAATCCCGTAATTAATCACATTGGGTCTCTACAGACCCCAAACAAAAAATTTAATATGAAGTAGAAGAAATAAAAAAAAATATAAATATGTAATGAAATATACTAGAATACTATATTGTAAGTAATGTTAAAATTAAAACATAGCACTGCCTCTAAATAACTGAAAAATTAAAACAACTTCTATTCTGACTCAAATGTTCTTAATTTGTGTAAGGCCGAGATAAATTGTAATATTATTCAGGCTTATCACCAAATTTATATGTTTGCATCCAAATTAGTAGGTCTTAAAATGTTACTCACAAAAGAATTTAAATTTTTTGGGATTTACTGAACAATTTGTAGGCAACAAAAAAGTAATTACTCGCATACGATGAGTGCAGCGACATACCCAGATACTCCCGGGACTTGGTCGCTACTGGATTACAAACTTCAACAAGAATACGAAACTGCTTTGTCCCCATGCGAGTAATTGAGGGTTAACAATGACAACGTACGTTGCTTATCAATTTATCTAGGTATAAGAATCAAACAATAGCATCAACGCAGAAGAAACGGCAATAAAATAAAAAATGCATTGTCGATGAACTAAAAATAAATACGAATCAAAAAAACGAAAAATCAATTTTAACAAACAGACAATCAAAAATAATGAGGCGCTGAAAAAAGAATACAAAATAAAACCTTACTTTTTCATTGACAATAATTTTGTATAATCAAATTTATCATTGGAAACAATGTTTACAATTATAAAATTGTCCCTAAGAACGAGAAAATCAGCTGATTTTCTATCAATATCCCGCTCATAAAGATATAAAAATTACTCATCTCTCTAAAAAATGTATGGAGCATATTCTGATTGATAGGGTTATTTCACTAGTAAAAGTTTTTTGTTTGTAATAATTAGACCCCTTAAAACATTAATAAGTATATAAATACCTACATCAGAAACTGACAATAGTAGAACCAGACTGATCTTAGTGACATTTTTTTCAACATTAGTGACCTATTAACTACAAAAAAAGTTACCTATTGCATGTTTTGAAATAGATACACGAAACACAGAGAGAGGCCTACGAGTATACCCAGCAGAGGGATAAAGAATGCTGTGAATGATGATCATGATGACATTATTTATTATTTACAGTAAAATATAGCTTTACAGATTATACAAAATCCAATATGCTACATTTTATACTTTACCTAAAATACTATATACATAACAGGTACTTAAAAATTATGAAACACTAACGGTGTTCTTACCAATGGTACCAAAAATGTCACTTAGATCTCTCTGGTTCTGCTATCATCAACTATGGTTAGCAAGATTTGGTTTGCTACAATTAAAACGATAATAAAGTAACTTTGTGTAATCTAACGGCACATTTGCAGCCGGGCAATGGTCACACATGTGTCCTGATTTTTTATCGATAAAATAAGTACCTCATATCTATACTGTGCGTGCGCATGCAAGTAACTATTTTATTTAGTGTTTGTTTCGAGAAACTTTCGTCGACCCCTGATAACTTAGTCTGTATAGTTACAGTATTATATGTACGTAAATGTAAAAGCGCTGAGGAAATAATAGTACTTACTATAATAGATGTGTTAGTTACAATGGTCCAAAAAAGCCCGTTTTGAGCAAAAATTCAACACAATAATTACTTATCAAGTCAGTTACGGTATACATTAGTTAAAGAAGGGTTCATTTTTTTTTTTGAAAACGTAATAGGTACCTTTGAAAATATAAGAATTTAACTTTGCACAAAATTTCTGATCCAGTTTTTTTTTTAATAAGGTTTAGAATCTCTTACTGAGCGTAGCTGAGCATGAAAAAGTTTTTTGGTCAATATCTCAGAAACAATGCACTTTAGGGCAAAAGTCAAAAAAATTGTCAAATATTATTGTAGAAAATAAAATTTAGCATCTTTTGTTGCTTGTAAACTTTTTTTAAAACTTACCGTTTTCGATTTATGGTCCATTTAATGAATCGGTTTTTCTTTCGCTGCCTATACATATTACCTTATTTAAAAAAATTGGATAGGATATTTGGTGCAAAGTTAGCAAAAAAAACGTCTTTTTTCCTGATGTATAAGTAATTATTGTATTTCACGCAATCAACGTCGATTAGTCCAAAAGTAGCGAGCGAGAGAAACGATTTTGTTTTTGATAATTTTTCCGAAATTACTTCAAAACATCTGAACCGAACTAACACTACATTACATTATGCAATGTAGTTTCGTAAACATTTTGCGGTACATGAGTATTTACTACGTATAACTGTCTCACGCGGCGGGTAAATAGAAGCCCTGTCTCTAGATCTCTGTGGCCGCGATTAATCTCACAATTTCTCACGTAGAGAAGAGACTCCTTCGTGAGATTGAGTGAGATTTGACTAGACATTTCCCAATTCCCATCCCTAATCAAATACCATGAGCATTAAATACTTGAGGTATTTTTTAAAATGAATGTATTGTACTATTTGTACTTATAGAACAGTACCAGCCTTTTTAATAGTCCACTGCAGGACGTAGGCCTACTAATGAAGAGCGATTGGGCCATATCCACCACGCTGGCCCAGTGCTGGTTGGTGGATTCACATACGCCATCGAATTTCTTCTACGGACATATGCAGGTTGCCTCACGATGTTTTCCTTCACCGAAAAGCCAGTGGTGTGAAATTCCGTACATAAATTCCAAAGAAATTGGTACGGGATCGGGATTTGAACTCACGACCTCACGATTTGTAAGGCGGGTGTCACTACCTCTAAGCCACCACGGCTTCATAATAAGAAGTAAGTAGGTACAATTTGACGGGAGTGATGTTAGCTATAATCTGCGGACTGTCCAATCCTGACTGAAGATCACCTAACTGCTGCGCAAGGATTGGGTTATCCGTAGCCTGTGGCTTACGTCACAGCCGCCAAGTAGTTTGATTCGACCTATACGCCCCCTTGGGTATGTGACACGTCTCAGCGATTGTCTAAATAGTCATGTGATGAATGTTTACTGTTTTTATCGGTAACTAAATAACCCGTTCGTTCTCTAATTTTTATCTATTAAGTGCAATTGAACCGGAATACATCTTGAAATTTTTGTAACTGTTGCATCATACCTTCAGAGCAAATAAAAAAATCAAGAGATAATGTTGTGAACAAACAAGTAAAGCCAACCAAAACTACGCCTCGCCGTGTACAGATAATTACACACACATCCAGGTAACTATGAAACTACGCCTTGGCTTGTCAGTCAAACTATGGCGGCGCAATAGCGACGCACTCACACATGTATACAAAACCGGCTTCACTTGACTATTCAACGATGTTCCCTCTGGATTTTTTATTTGCTCTGAGATCATACCACGTGTTGGTAGGTATATAACAGTATTGTGACTCGGCCCTGTCTTTGAAATATCTACCTACAGCGCCACGTGGCCACGCAGAACGTCTCACGCGCCAGGGCTGCCTGCCTTCAGTATTTTAATTTCATCTACTTACTATTTACCTACTTGAGTTTCTTTCTAGTTTCTATCTGTTATGATGTAAAATTATTATATGCATTACATGAAAGAGCTGTAAATGAAAAAGAAGCGTTTAATAAAAAAACATATTGTGTTTTTTAATGTTTTTACGATTCCGTAGTAAAACGAGAAACCTTAAAAACATAAATCGCACCCATAAAATATTCCTACCCGCCGGGGACCCGCCGCCAGCACCTGTCTCAGTCCCCTTTGACATCGCCCCTGTACCGCGCAGGCGTGGACTAAGTTAAGGGGGCGCCTAATGCCAAAATCAAGCGAAAGGTGTATTTTTAAAGACGTGGTGTAAAGGTAACAAACATAAATATCCATATTAAAAAAATACTATAGGAAAGGAAAAAACCTATAGTAGCAGAGTAATCGCGTAGAATTTTGGAAAATAATATGGTTACATTAGAAAAAAAATAAAAACTTCGGTTTCTAAAAAAATCCTTTTTTTTTCAAATGCTAGAAACTATCAGCGACTACGCCACATTATTTTTGACAAATCACGTAGAGGAATCGATTAGTTTTTTTAATATATGCTTAAATTTTGAATAAATAAATAAAATGTCACCTAAAAAATATAAGCTGGCGCTCGAAGCCAAAATCATCGTAAACTGTGTCATGCGATTTTCGACTCTAAACATAGCAGCATAGATGATAGCGAGCGATGCAAGAAGCGCGGGTGAAATCTGTTTTTTTCATGGCATTAGGCGCACTCTTAAGCGGTAGGATTATAGTTACAAATTAGTGTCAGTAGTTCCATTGATTTGTTCCATTGATGGTACAAGTGACACAACTTTGTAGCCTTAGTACCATTAAAGAAAAATGAGGATATTCCCACGTAATTTCATTTATGTCATGCATTTATTTTGTACCGTCACAAAAATATAAAATAATAAAAAAATAAACTTCTAAAAGCAAATAAAATAAAGTAACACAACTACCGGTGTAGTTTTTCTAGAAATAGTGGCACATTAATTTCACCATTATATGCTGCAATTTTGAACATGCTGTATATATGCACTTCGCTCAATGACGAGTTTTGACCGTTTTTAAACGGCATTGTTGTTATCGCTCTTACAGCGGTGAATGCTGGATCTTCCTTAAGCGTTTTCAAAAGAAAGCCTATTGTTGTGGGTCTTGTCTTAACTTTTATTAAATTGCCCATTCCGCCCTTCGCATACGTTATATTTGTTCTATGTCTTTCGCCAAAACAACACCATGTTGCTTTCTTCGGCATTCAATGGTTTTAAAAATAACACAAGCATGGTCTAAGGTTCCCGTGCGTACCAATAACTTGACTTTCTGCAAACACATAATTCCACCCTTCCTCAATATCTCGTTCAGGCAGAAGTGGTAGCACAATGCACAACTCAATAATTTTGTTCAAATTTGTATCATTGTTTTATGGTTGAATGTTTAGCTTCTTTGCTTTTCCGGTCAACGTATCCTGGAAATGAAAATAGCGTTCCACTTGCGCTAATTTCCTCTTTCTCTAATACATCAATATTTATGATGGTACTACTGATCCTAAATAGTTGTCACTCCATTAATGGTACTAGGGATACAAAGTTGTGTCACTTGTACCATCAATGGAACAAATCAATGGAACTACTGACACTAAGGCCAAATTCACAGGTTCATTCGTCACTACGACGCGCCGCGACTGACTAGCATACCACTTACCAGAGTATACCGAAGTCCGAGGCGCGTAGGCATGATTGATTCGCTTTCCGACCGATTGTATGAAGACGGAACACTGTTAGATATCCTTACCGTGATCATACCTTCTTGATACATGTTATCACACAACTTTTCCCATATGCTAAAGTTTGGGTATTAGCAAAGAAGATATAATAATACTACGTATAGAACGGCCACTCGTTACCCCCCACCCGTTTGAGTCTTCCTCACTTCCACCCCGCGTCAGGATTCGTCAAATTCACTCTGCGCGCGGGTTGCACAGGCCGGTGATTTCAACTACAAAAAATACAGACTTACAATGGGGAAGACGTGTGCTGTTTGTGGCTGTTCTACAACAATTCGCGACAAGATATCATTTCATTATTTCCCTAAAGATAAAATAAGGTACCTTATTTACTTTTAGTAGGTAGATAATATTGTTATAAAAATTATGTCATTTCTCTTGATAATTTGTTTCAAATAAAATAAATCGCTTACTTTTAGTTACAGTGCTGTCAAATTATTATGAATTCATTATACTTTATAAGCACTAGAATGATATTCATTTTTGTAAATTTATTTCGCATCTAGCTCACTTCCGCATGAAAGTATGGCGGATCGGTCGTAAAGTACGCCAAGATAATTCTGCGCGCGGCCAAAATTGGGAACTAATTCAATGCAGATAGAGAATTCGTAATGCTACCAACATAACGTACGTAGCGCCGCTACTCGCGCGCATAATCTCTCGTTCGCTCGTCGTGCTGAGGGCTAAGTGCGAGATTTTCGCTCGAGCTCGACCGCGTTAACGTTTGATGTGATTTCTATGGAAATGGCACAGCGCCATCTTGTGTCACGTACAGAAAACTGAATAGCTAAGTGTGAGTATTTTTTACGGTAATGTAACGAGCGCCAAACCGATCGAACACGAGCGCGGCAACGTCTGTGATTGGCTAATTCAAGCGTGTGTGTCAATGTGCTCGCGTGTGTGCGCGGCGCGCTCGGTCAACGCGACGTAAAAGTAATTCGATTTGATTTGCAAATCTCCCACTTGACACTCTGATCACAGATAGAGTTGCCATGGGCGTGAAAATACTAGTTATCATCGTAACGCAACTGTTACAGAATATCGGTATCGATATGCAATGTATTGTTTCGCGTTAACACATACATACCTAGTAGATAAGTGCTAATTTGTATTTGTATATTTTCTGTAAATAAACGAACATGTATATAACATTGAGTTAATATGTACAGTCCTATAATTTGTAGTTATTTTTTCTATATAAATACTAATACTAAATATTTTTTCATACATAAAGAATTAGATTTTGTTAATCTCACAATAAATGACAAAGATAAACCTTGTCAAAGTTCGGGAGTAGGGAGTTATACTTTTCTTTTTTATTTTTGCTTTTCGCGGAGATGATTTACATAAGACAAAATGTTTGGAACGTGCGTTGTACGGGCCCACGTCCGTGCCCGTCCTGAGCCCGCCCTGTTCTTAATCATACCTCAACGAGCTATATCATTAACAATTTTTAAATCATTGTTTTGAATAAATATTTAGTGCTACTTAATTGACATCAGAAAAAAATCGTGTCAAATATTATTTAATAATTATTTATCTAACGGACTAATTATATTTTTTGTCATCAAGCCAATTATACCTTTTACAAAAAAATCTTCTAGACATTCTCAAAAAATCTTTTTACTAAGATTTTTCCCAAAATATCAATATTTATTGAAAAAAACAACCTCTGCAAATATGCCTAAAATTCTGATATTATATTCTAAAAAGTCGACAGAGACACCGAAAAAATACCGTTTAAAATTCTGGATTCTCATCACACTGGCACAAGACATGTACTGTACGTAGTATTATTATATCTTCTTCGATACATGTTAAGCTACTAAGAATATTGTGATAAACTTTTAGAGCCTCCTTTTTTGCGTCAAGGGTTAAAAATATTTTTTTGCAATTATTCGGAAACATTGCCAGAAACAGTTATAAAAACCAGCAACGATCCCGCAACCGCTATATAACCAGTGAGGGGCCTCACTAGCGTAGGTGTATGAAATATGAAATTAGGGACTTCCCTCAGTTGGCCATCGGTCGGTGCGTTTAGCGCGTGATTGATTTACTTAATCGTTAATTACTAGGTATATCTTTTGTTTAAATTATGGGATGATTTTACAAATATACATAATCGTGTGTGTGCGTGTTCATATTACTGGATACTTCAACAATATGTGAGAAAATTAAGGGAATTTCGTAACAGTGCCGTGTTTTGGTTATGTTCTACGTAGGTAAATGAGTGATTTCATTGAAATAAGTGTATGTACGATTGTATGTGAAACCTGCAGCGGGTAGTACATCGTATCAGTACTCACAAAACTTCTTGGTAAGTCAGAATTACAATTCATACGGTCGACATGGGACGTTGACAACCATAGGCGTTCTACACACAAATACCCGTGTAGCGTTCGTGCGTATGTGTAGTGTCTGTGAGTAAAATGTACTGTTGTGTGCGTAAGACAGCAGATTTTGTATGAAGAATCGCGGAGTGTCCGGGCTGTGGTATTAGGTAGATACACCGGCAGTCCGGGAAGCGCAGCGTAGGACATCAAATTGAACATAAGATCGGTAGTGGTCGGAGTCGTGGCTTCGGACTCTGCGGATGATCGCTTTCACAAAATAAATCATAACAAGTGTGTAATATCTAGAGTTTAGCATTGCGTGCATGCCTTGAGCATTAATTTTCGCCATCGATGGCTCCGTCTTGCGGCGGCGTCGTGTGTCGGGTCGTTCTCTTCTCTAAAATATGGTCGAGGAGAGCGATGGCTGGCACATGCGTCACACTCGTGATCGGGTGCTGCATGCGGGTCGCCGGTTTGCTCGTGGCATTCACGCAATGCACCGAAACTACTAACTTAGGCTACAATTTAAACTAACCCATCTCTATTGTACTAACTCTTTTTGTACAGCAAAATCGAATAATTTAATATTTTAGTAAACAAAAGGCACAGACCCTGGAATCTGTGGTTTGTAATTTTCCAATGAAAAAAAAAAAAAAAAAAAAAAAAAAACATAACATCGGTTGGGATCGGGTGGAGAGTGCTATGCGCGGAGTTTCTCTGCATGCGTGATCGAACCAGGAGGAGATACGCAGACGAACCAAAGTAACCGACATAGTCCAACAAATCAGCAAGCTGAAATGACAGTGCATGGTTAGGGCACACATAACGGATGGCCGATGGGGCCGTAAAGTTCTCGAATGGAGACCACGAACCAAAAGATCCAAATTCAAATAGTTCGCTCGGATCGATGTAAACAAATTTTCGATTAATTTATTATAATTGTTGATGTTGACACCAGAGCTTGTCACCCGACCTATACAAACAGTTAAAACAGAGAAAGACCTCATCAAAAAAATTGTACGTAATAACATAGGTACGTAGATGTAAAAAAATCACATAATAACACATATAAAAACCGGCAGTGGAATTGAGAACCTCCTTCTTTTTGTGAAGTTGGTTAAAACAAAGAGATTGTCTGTAAGCGTACATAGCTATTGAACATTAAGTGATAATTTAAGTTGTTTTTATTTTCATTCAATTTGAAGTATCAATGAGTTTGATAAAAAACTGATTGTTAGCAATCAGGAAGTCTATTTGCGTCGATTCCCAGAAATCGTGCTTTAATTAGATATTTATTTACACGATCAAATAAAATCAATAACTTAAATGTAACAAAAAATATTTAAGTTCGTGCTTACTCATAGGTTGTACCTGTACAGGGTAGGTACTTACCTAAGTTAGTTAGATTCTTCTCGATTTTTAATATCAGGGGACATCTTACACGCGGTCTCTGACCCCAAACTAAGCAAAGCTTGTGATATGGCTGCCAGATACTGATTACTACATATACATATTTTAAATACATACTTGATAGTACCTAAATAACACCCAGTCACAGAGCAAACACCAATGTTCATCACATAAATGCTTGCCCTGGGTGGGGATCGAAACCACGCCTCTTTGATCCAGAAGTCAGGGTCACTAACCACTGAGCCACCGAGGCAGTCAGAGGTTCCAATCAGATGAGAAGATCCGTAGAAGAAATAAAGTTACCGACATAACCCAGCGGGTTGGCAAGTCGAACTGGCAGTGGGCAAGACACGTAGCTTGGAGAACTGATGACCGAAAGGGTTGAAAAGTTCTCGAGTGGAGACCACCTACCGGCAAGCATAACATACGAGTGGTACCTCCTTTTTAGGGTTCCGTAACCAAAGGGTAAAAACGGGACCCCATTACTAAGACTCCGCTGTCCGTCTGTATGTCTGACTCCAGGCTGTATCTCATAAACCAGCTAGAAAGCTGATTTTCAGTGATGATGCATTTCTGTTGCCGCTATTATAACAAATACTAAAAACATAATAAAATTAATATATAGGTAAGGGAGGCTCCCATACAACAAACATGATTTTAACCGTTTTTCGCTCGATATTAATAATGGTAACAGGTAGATGCTTGAAATATTCACAGAATGTTTAGTTGTACATACGATTCAATAATAAATAATTAAATAAAAAAATATAAAATGTAATTTAAAAAAAAAAATAGTACGAAACCCTGCGAGCGCGAGTCCTATTTGTACTTGGCCGATTTTTGAAGTCGGTTAAAAATCAGCCGCGCTGCTTTATATATCCATAAGTATACCTATACAGAGTTACAGGGTAAGTCGACCCATTCCCGTTAAGGGTGTGTACTTTACTTTGTTTCTGACTAATTTGTCTATGAAATACAATATCCTAAATATAAAAAAAAACATATTTATATTCGAAATTGGTATTTATAAAATTCCCAATTTTCGGCTATCAGCTCAGATATTTTGAAACGTGTAAGTCGTATTTGTATTTTTATTGTTTTATGACCTCACTATCCAATATTGTCAGTAAAATTACCCTTTTATAAAAAGTATTTGAATTCAAATATCTCGAAAACTGTGAGATTTAGGATATGGTGTTTCATAGTCTAATCAGTCAGAAACGTAGTAAACTACACACGCTTAACGGGAATAGGTCGACTTAGCCTGCAACCCTGTATAAACTTTTGTGCTATCCCACAGGAACCTTTTATTTTTTCGAGATAAAAAGTAGCCTATGTCATTCTCCGGCTCTTTAACTATTATCCATGCTAAAAATCAAGTCAATCCGTTGCTCCGTTACTGCGTGAAAAAGGAACAAACCCACAAACTTTTCGGATTTACAATATTACTAGCTGACCCGGCGAACTTCGTTCCGCCTAACAGTCGATTAACGTAGCCTTAGTTATTCCTTATTACATCAGCTACCTTCCAATAAAAGTCCCGTCAAAATCGGTCCAGCCATTTCAGATATTAGCCGGAACAAACAGACAGACAAAAATAACCATATTATATATATTCATAATTTTGTTATGCATGTAGTAAAAAACGGTTACTTCAATATTACAAACAGACACTCCAATTTTAATTTATTTGTATGTATGTATAGATATAGTATGATTGTTTGCAATCCCTAGGTCCATATAACCCTGTACATTGCTTATTATAACAAACAATATATTTCGTCTTCAAATATCTCTCTTATGAACACGGTAGTCACTTAATTTCAATCTAATAGGTATTTTATTTCCTCTTGTACGCACAGTACAATAACTCTAATAATAACTATTTCATTTAGTTTATTTTTATTGCCAGTACTTCCTAGAAAACGTATCTATTTGATGTTATAAGTATTCATTAAATTGTTATAGTTAGTGCGAGTCACAAAGGAGCTCTATTTTTAAAATTCGAATGCCTATAGGAACGTATACGGAACTTTGACAATGACAGTTCGAAACCCATCCGCCAATTTTTTTCTTTCCAATTAACGTCATTTCACGACATCCCCCTTTGCAGTCTTCGGATGGGCGACCGAAGGTGGCTGATTTATCACTGAGCTCTGCCGTGGTTTGGATGACACGTAAATTTGTAGGTCCCGTAACCGTTTAGCAGCAAAACTCTGACACCAGGGCGAGCCACCCGAGCTATACGAACTTACTACAGCTAGGAAGCAATTTTCAGTATCTTCAGCTTATAACCCCTTCTTACATCCCCTCTATTTTTCCTCTTATATCCATGTAGGTACCTACTTAAAACTTATCCCCTTTAATTTCATACATCCATGTACGACACTGTAGTCCCACTATTTTGACGATGCTATTGCAGACATTTTAAAATTATAATTACAGTATCTTAATTTTTTTTTCATTCCTTTATTATTTATCCAGGGTTTTTTAAGACATGACCTTATACACTTAACAATGGTTTTTAAATTAACAGTTGATTGCGTTCTGCAAGAGCTGCACGGTATGCGTCGCACAGCCCTCTGGCGTCCTTTGAATCCGGTGTAGATAACACGCTATTACAGCTTCCCACTTGCCAGATAACATGATTACTATCAAAGAGTTGACGACGCAGTCATATTTAATCTTTTAATATTTTTTATTTTGTATTTTTAATTTAATGTAATGTACCGAATTTTTAATAAATTTATTGTAATATTATGCCTAAGAATTCTGTTGACTACATGATTAATGATTGTAATAATTGTTATTTTGACGATTCGTAGGGTGTTGCTCGAAGTATGTTTTTGTATGTAATTTTTATACTAATCAATGTAATTTTCCTTACTGAAAATAAATGACTATCTATCTATACAGGGTTATTGATAATCAATTAGCATCCTTTTAAAGGCTTATTCTGAACATCACTAACAACTTTTTTTCATAAACTTTTATCAAATCTCAAAAACAGAAATGGTTGTTCCATAGAAAAATATTGTGTCGAGGGTGACAAAATGTGTGAAACAAATGTTTCTTTTTTTTGAGTTTTGACTAATTTCGCAGAACAAAAGTTGTTAGTTTTGATCTACAGAATAAGTACCTAAAAGAATGCAAATTTATTACCAATAACCCTGTTCAGGTTTCTGCCTACTAAAGTACAATTTATTACTATAACTGCACTAGGACCGTCAGGTAACTTGACTCAAACTTTTCGTAGACCGTTGCGTCACCGACTAGCACCGTCGGCACATGCCACGGAAAGAGCGTTTCATCCATCTATCCATCCATTCATCAACCAAAAGTACGTCTACTGCTGGATATAGGCCTTCTCTATGGATCACCGAAAAGACCAGTTGGAAGCGGCTTGCATCTAGCGTGATCCTGCTGTCTTGATGAGGTCATCTGTCCACCGCGTAGGTGGGCGTTCTACGCTGCGCTATTATATATACGCTATTAATGTGAAATCGCTCGAGCGAGATGGAATTTGGAGTCTAAAATTCCCTTAAGTAGATTAGCATAAATTCGCGGAAAAAATCTGTTAAATTAATCATTTGTATAATCAATGTAAACAGATATACATGAGTAACATCACGCGGTGAAACGATCATAAAATTGTTTGCGTATCGTTTTGCAAATTATCTGGAGCAAGTGATGTCAGTAGGAAATGATAGCTACATTTTAAATATGGCTGCCCAATATGAGGTACATACCATCCTAGGAACGAATCAGGCATGAAAGGTAACACGAAAAGCTCTACTATGTCCAATAACCATACCACAACAAACTATATCAACGTATACTTACCTACGTGAACAATATTTTGCTGGAGCTAAAACGCTCCAAGTAACCTAACGTACTAAGGACAGGGCTATGCTCGAAGTTCCTCTGCGTGATCGAATCAGGAATGATTCGTAGAAGAACCAAAGTTACTGACGTATCTCAACGGATTGGCAAGTTAAAGTGGCAGTGGGCAGGACACATAGCTCGGAGAACTGCTGACCGATGGGGTCGAAAATTCCACGAGTAGAGACGTACCGGCAAGCGTAGCGTAGGACGTCCACTTACAAGGTGGACGGATGACCTTATTAAGACCGCAGGATCGCGATAGATGCAAGCCACTATACGAACAGGTTTTATTGGAGATCTTTAGGGAAGCCTATGTCCAGCAGTGGACGTCCTATGGCTGAAACGAACGAACGAACGATCGCAACAGTATCATTCTGAGGATGAGGTTCAAAGTATAACCAGTGTTGCTTGACATTGGAGTGTATAGTTCGTCTGAGACCCCGCGACCCCCGTATCTTTACAGCCTGACATCTGATCCGCCTCAATATATCAGTTCTACGCAGTTTATCAAGCTGTTATACACGAGAACAAGCACTGATTTGTTCACATAGAATATACAGGGTTATTCTTAATCAATTAGTATACTTTTAGGGGCTTATTTTTAATCAGCTGTTCCATATATTTTGTCGCGGGTGAACGATATTTTTCTATGGAATAACTTTTTTTTTTTGAGTTTTGATAAAAGTTGCAGAACAAAAGTTGTTAGTTTTGATGTACAGAATAAGCCCCTAAAAAGATGCTAATTGATTAGGAATAACCCTGTATATGTAAATAGTGTTATGTTTTTTATTAGTAGTTGTAAATGAAGAGTGTTGTCTGTCTGTCTACTCTTACTGCGCTAACTGCCCAATTTATTAGCAAACATATGCATATTGTAACATTTAACTTAATAAAACAACAATATAGGTAAATTGCCAGTTTAAATCAGTGCCATAACTATTTCCACCAAGTTGGGCGGGTAGCAAGCCGCTTGCAACCGGTCTTACTGGAGATCCAGATCCATAGGGGATGCCTGTGTCCAGCAGTGGACTTCTTCAATTCAATTCAATTCAATTCATTTATTTCGCAAAACATGGGTGTTACAATGTTCATGGGTTGTAGTCAATAAATATAAAGATCGCCATGTCTTAACCAGTATGGTATGCAAAATTTCAAAATGTAGGTACATTGTTAATAATTCATTAAATTAGTAATATCAAAACTATTTGGTTATGAAAAAATAAATGGAGTCACATAATTATTATTTCTTACACTAAAATTATTACAAAAAAAAAAAAAATCTTATGGTAGATGGATGGATGGGCGGGTGGATGGACGATCACAAATGCCATTGAATTTCTTCCACAGACGTACACAGACTGCTTCACGAATTCACAATGTTTTCCTTTATAGAAAAGCCACCAACTTGCAACAATAGGTAAATGAACAAATTACATACCGTCTACGAAAAATCCATTGTTATGTCACACACTCACTTCCTCACACTTATTTTGTTAATATCCCGCACAATCACGTAATAAAAACCGTGTACTATAATCGGTACACGACAAAATAATAGGAAATAGCGTCGGCCTCCACACACACAGCAATGTTCGCCACACACACAAATAGATGGTAAAACTGCAGTGTAACGCACCTAAATTTATTATTAGAACTAGTGCCAAAGCTATCATAGAATGTGTAATACTGCATTGCGGTAGGTTTAGTATTTCAGATAGAGCTAATATTTAAGAAATCGGCCTCAGTTTCCCGCGATACAGGCTAACCCTAGTGCGGGTATTGTCAATCTGGTATCTGTACATATTTTAAGACAAATAAATATTTTTGTATTTTGTAACTTCCTCTTGAACAGGCTCTACAGTAGGCACGATGACTAAAAAATATAAATAGTCTGTCAGATCATCCATCATCCATCCATCAGCCAAAGGACGTCCACTGCTGGACATAGGCCTCCCCTATGGATCTCCAATAAGACCGGTTGGAAGCGACTTGCATCCAGTGCGATCCTGCGGTCTTAATGAGGTCATCCGTCCACCTTGTGGGTGGACGTCCTACGCTGCGCTTGCCGGTACGTGGTCTCCACTCGAGAACTTTTCGACTCCACCAGTCATCTGTCCTCCGCGCTATGTGCCCTGCCCATTGCCATTTCAACTTGCTAATCCGTTGGGCTATGTCGGTAACCTTCTTCTTCTACGGATCTCCTCATTCCTGATTCGATCCCGCAAAAAGACTCCGAGCATAGCCCTCTCCATAGCTCGTTGGGCTACTTGGAGCTTACTGATAAGGCCCATAGTGAGAGACCACGTCAGATGGACTATCAAAATATATCAGACACGTATTTTTTCTTTTGGAAATTAAACAAAAAATTGATGAAGATATAGCCCGTCAAAGTTCCGCGTGACGTCACAAGTGCCATACAAATGTATAGACTTCTGTAAGAGAAGTGACGTCACGACCCCCACTCCCAAACTTTGGCAAGGTTTATCTTTGTCATTTGTTGTTTGATTGACAAAAGAAAAAATGCATGTCTAATATTTTTGGATAATCTAACCCACGGACTAATTTTATCAATGATATTTTTTTGCCTATTGTTGATTGCCTCGGTGGCGCAGTGGTTAGTTAACCTAAACACTGGATCAAAGAGGCCTGGTTCGATCCCCACCCACTCCACCCAGAGCAAGTATTTATGTGATGAACATAGGTGTTTGCTCTGTGTCTGGGTGTTATTTAGTTATTATCTATATAAGTATGTATTTAAAAATATGTATAAGTAGTTTATCAGTCTCTGGCAGCCATATCACAAGCTTGGCTCAGTTTTGGGTCAGAGGCCGTGTGTAAATTGTCCCCAAATATTTATATTTATATTAGTGAAGGTTGGCAGTCAGGTCGGTAGGAGTCATATGGTTCCAAAGCAACAGTTTTTCGTTTTAATTTTAGATACGTTCGCGTTCCTGAGTATTGCGAATGAGGGCCTTCAAAAAGAGTCATGGGCGATTCGCCCCGCGGGCCAAACCGCTTGCGGGGCGAAACGCCGCAATACTCGCGTTCCTGCCTGATCTGAAGGTCATAAAACATCTGGTGACCGAAAACAAAGGATTTGGTTTTCCTTCGGTCTTATCAGTCAATGTTTGGTCACTTGTTTTCTGGACTCTAACAAGTAAACAAGCTTTCATTTCTGTTGATGTGATTACATTGACACCGAATTTTGTTAAAAATACCAAAAAGGAGTTTAGAACATAGAGTGAAAATACAGGATGCCTAATACTTTTCGCCAAGGCTGTATATTATAATCATGTAGGTAATATTTACATGTGGTTCTGAAGTACCTAAGTAATTTGTTCTGTTTAGATAATATTATTATCTAAAGCCATATTACATATGCATAATTATTATTATGACCCTATGGCTACATATCTGGCTTTACTTACTTACTTTTTTAGGGTTCCGTGTCTTAAGGGTAAAAACGGCTAGTACTAAGACTCCGCTGTCTGACCGTCTGTCTGTCACCAGGCTGTATCTCATGAACGGTGATAGCTAGAACGTTGAAATTTTGTAGATGATGTATATTTCTGTTGCCGCTATAACAACAAATACTACAGTCCATCAAATCTAAGAGGTACCGTTTGACGTTTCATATTTTTTCATCCCATCCCTTTCATTCAATTGTCAGAACTGTCAAACGGTACTTCTTAGATTTGACGGACTGCGTCAAATCTAAGAAGTACCGTTTGACAGTTCTGACAATTGAATGAAAGGGATGGGATGAAAAAATATGAAACGTCAAACGGTACTTCTTAGATTTGACGGACTGTAAAAACTATAAAAAAATACTAAAAATATTTAAGGGGAGCTCCCATAGAACAAACCTGATTTTTTAGCCATTTTCGCTCGATATTAATAACGGTGACAGGTAGATGCTTGATATGTTCACAGAATATTTAATTAAATATTTTTTTAAATAAATAATGAAATTAAAATAGTGTAAATATTTAAGGGGGCTCCCATACAAGAAATGTGATTTTTGTTCGATATTAATAACGGCAACATGTTTGAAATATTCACAGAATATCAAGTTGTATATTCTCTTCAAAAATAAATTTTCAAATTAAAATAAAATATATTAAGGGCTTACGTGTGTTACGGAACCCTTCGTGCGCGAGTCCGACTCGCACTTGGCCGATTGTTATGGTCCTATGAGTGGTAAAGTAATTTCATTATTTGTATTAGAACGGTTTAGTAATACGTTTTCTAAATTATCAGTAAAATTTCCATTCCATTTTGGTTAGTAAGATATTTTCAGTTGCTTTTACACCAGTCCGCCTGCTTGCTTCTTTTACCACCAGTCCGCCTGCTTGCTTCTTTTACCACCAGTCCGCCTGCTTGCTTCTTTTACCACCAGTCCGCCTGCTTGCTTCTTTTACCACCAGTCCGCCTGCTTGCTTCTTTTACCACCAGTCCGCCTGCTTGCTTCTTTTACCACCAGTCCGCCTGCTTGCTTCTTTTACCACCAGGCCGCCTGCTTGCTTCTTTTCCCACCAGTCCGCCTGCTTGCTTCTTTTACCACCAGTCCGCCTGCTTGCTTCTTTTACCACCAATCCGCCTGCTTGCTTCTTTTACCACCAGTCCGCCTGCTTGCTTTTTTTACCACCAGTCCGCCTGCTTGCTTCTTTTACCACCAGTCCGCCTGCTTGCTTCTTTTACCACCAGTCTGCCTGCTTGCTTCTTATACCACCAGTCCGCCTGCTTGCTTCTTTTACCACCAGTCCGCCTGCTTGCTTCTTTTACCACCAGTCCGCCTGCTTGCTTCTTTTACCACCAGTCAGCCTGCTTGCTTCTTTTACCACCAGTCCGCCTGCTTGCTTCTTTTCCGCCAGTCCGTTTATTTATATTTATATGCGTATGAAGGCTAATATGAAAGCAAACCCCGCGACGTAGGCCTTGACACTCGCGGCGCGACAGTGTCTCGAACCCATTGACTTATGTTCATTACCTCGTAAAGACAGGGCTAGCTATTTAACGATGAAAACTAGTAAACAACGCTGAAAATGTAAATCTCAAATAAAAACAAACTGCCATGATCCCAGTGCAACAGGTCGATTTTAGTTTTTTAGTGCCACATCGTATGCAGAGGACAGGGAGAGCGACGCGTCGCTATTCGGAAATCAGAACCTTCATTAACTGATTATTATTATCTATACAGGGTTATTGTTAATCAATCAGCATCATTTAAGGGGGTTATTCTGAACATCAAAACTAACAACTTTTGTTAAAACTAAAAAAAACAGCTGTTCCATTCATTTTGTCGAGGATGGCGATATTTTTCTATGGAACACCGTTTTTTTTTGATTTGATAAAAGTCGTTGAACAAAAGTTGTTAGTATTGATGTACAGAATAAGCCCCTAAAAGGATGCTAACAACTTCCAATAACCATGTATAAGTACCTACCTTTTAAAGTAAATAAAACTTTTTTGAATTGATTTAGGAGAAGGTAGCAACGACACAACAACAATCTTCTCCCAAACGACTAGGACACCTGCCTCTAACGCCTTACAAACCCAATGTTGCTATAATTATCTTCGTCAACGTATCTTCTCATTTCTGGTTCATTCTCACAGAGCATACCCAATGGGTATGAGAGATTACCCAATCTGCAATATTCGAACCACCGTCTCTTGAGCTATAAATCTATGGGTAGTACCTAATTACGAGTAGGTCGGCTAATTTTTGGCACCAACTACGCTTCCTATTTACCCACTGTCATGTTACGCACGGTCTCACCACGAAATTTGATTAGCTCAATTTGTGAGCTGCAAATTGGATATTTTAGGAATTTAAGAGCTTATTAACAGCTCTTCAACTACCTGATTTGGTTTGCGTCAACTGCAGACTAATGAATAAGAAATATATTGTATTTAATTTGGTTTTACAAGGTTTGATGACATCAGACTCAATTATCTTCGGATACTAGAAGAAGGCTGATGATGATGATGATAAGTAGGTAGGTATAATTATGTATTTTTAAGTTTATAGCTAATATTATTGAGTAGCTCTCGTAGCGTAGTTTGACTAGGTGTTTGTCAGCAACTACCGAAATTAAGCAACGTTGCGCACGGTCAGTATTTGGATGGGTGACCGCGGATGGCATTTTACAATTGAGCGCTACCGTGGCTCGGATGACACGTTAAATTGTAGGTCTCGGTTGTTTTAACCGTTTAACCATTTCACATCCGAAGCAAGAACCAGCGGGCTACAAATCGAGTCACTGAGAGAGGCTATGGTCGAACGGTTCAAATTGAGTCTGGAAGCGGTATCTGACTGGGGTGTTGCTAACCTTGTCAAGTTTAATGTCACGAAGATTCAAGGCTGTTTGTTTACGGCCAAAAAGAGACCCTTCCAATTGTCTCCGCGGTGTCTCCGTTCCGGTAACAGACAGCTTGGAACTATAAGGCGTTTCACTCTCATCGACTCTTAACTTTGGCTCCTACATAGAGTCAAAGGCCCAATTAGCTCTCAAAAAACTTGGTGCTTTCTCAAAGGTGAGACGGTATTTCACACCTGAGCAACTGCTTAGTCTTTATAAAGCACAATTCAGATATTGCATGGAATACTGCTCTCACCTTTGGGATGGCTCTGCTAAATATTAACTGGAAGCCGATTGAGAGGCGAGCTAGGAGGCTGATTGACGACACCTTGACTAAGTCACAGTCTCGAGCATCGACTTAGGGTTGCGTGTTTGTCTGCCTTTTAACGGATACACTTCGGGAGAGTGCGTTTAGGAATTGCACAATCTGGTCCCACCTGCCCCTTTCTGCTATCGTACGGCTAGACAGACGCGACCAAAGCGCCACACTTTTATGGTGGACATTCCGCCCGTTAGAACTAAGCGTTTCGAATCCTCATTCCTCATACGAACAGCCAGAATGTGGAACGCTTTGCCTGGGTCTGTCTTCCCGCTAAAATACAACGTGGGTGTCTTCAAGTCCCGAGTAAATAGGTATCTTCTAGGTAAGCGTGCTAAACCCTAGACCGCATATCTGCTAAACATCAGGCAGTATATAGTCAAACGCAAACATATAGAGGCCTTTAGCTGTCTAAAAACTCTGACACCAGGGCTATTCACCTGGCCTATACGAACTTACTTACCTACTTTATTGAGGTTATTTTAAGATTTGCCTATTTCGAATTTTCTAAGATTATTTCTAAGAGAAATGTTAATATGTACCTACTACAGAAAGCGTCCTGTATTTGCAATGCCCAACAAGGCAACTACGTTTTTGTATACCTGTAAAATATATATAAAAGATCTATTTTGTACAACACTTAGCAACAAATAAAAAATATTAATATGAATATCAACCTATCTATGGTAGCATCCTTACTAATATTATAAATCCGAAAGTGTGTTTGTTGGTTTGTTTGTAATTCTAACACACAGAATGATGCGCGAGAAGCCGTGGGCAAAAGCCAGTTCAGTAGAAACATATTGTTTATAATATTTTTTAGAACTCTGCTAGCAGTGGTAGCGGCCAGTATCTCAGTTAGATTTTAAACATAATCTGATAGAAATTTATTATTAACGCCTGCCACAAAGTGACTAATTCTATAAACTATATTTATACAACCGATGCCAATTTATACAAGGCGCAATAGTATACTGAAAGTAAAACACTATGTGTAGTAGGGAGTTGAGACTTATTATAGTTTCTAATTCTATATTTAGTAAGACAAAAGTATAGGTAAAGTTAGGATTGAAACGAAAGCTACGTTCAAATTCTCTTTGAAAACAAACCAGTTTAAAAGCCCGTTTAATTCCATCATTTATTTACCTAATTTACTTTCCCAAGACAAATGTTACTTAATCAAATAATATGATTTTGAGTCTGTCTGACAATCACAACAAACAAAAAACCATGATATTAAATATACAAGGGTTATTTCTAAACAATTAGCATCCTTTTAGGTGCTTATTCTATACACATCAAAACTAACAACTTTTGTTCTACAACTTTTGACAAAACTCCAAAAATAAATTCGTTCTTCCATAGAAAAGTATCGTACCCGCGACAAAATGTATGGAAGCTGTTTTTTTTTTAGTTTTGATAAAAATCGCAGAACTGAAGTTGTTAGTTTTGGTGTACAGAATAAGGCCCTAAAAGAATGCTAATTGATTAGATAGGCTACATAGGTAGGTATACTTAATAAAAACCAACCCATGAAAAATTAATGAATGTAAAGTAAAAAGTGTAAAACCACAAAAAAATTGTTTAAAGATCTTAATCTTAGAAGACCATATCTATAGTAAATAGTGCGTTATATCCAATATCTATGTAAGAAGTCAAATAGCGGTTGGTCCTCTCCCAGAAATGATTTCCTCTCCTTTATCTATCATCCCTGAAGATTATTCGTATGAAGAAGCTCCGTCAGCATCTAATGATGCACTGCCAAGCCCTCCAGTACCCAGCAATTTTGACTCGAGTCCTTCTCCTGGCGTTTTCGAAACATCTTTAGGTAAAGTTTTTGGGTCTACTGCAGCCGGGAGACCTGTTTTATTTAATCCTCCGTCACTTGTAAGTTTTGTTTTGTCATTCAGTACTGCATCTGGTGACTTCGTAAGTTTTCCATCACCTATCAGTCCTAACGGTAATGGTAAACTAAACAAACATATCGACTTGCCTGGAAGTTTCCTTTTATCAGTTTTAAGTGCTCTCAAAGGCTTTCTTTGTATAAGAGAAGTTAGAGGTGCGAAGAAACGTGGTATTCCTGCTCCTGAAGCTACTCCAGTGTTTAGTAAATTCGATACTTCTCCTACATTTGCTACATTCGATACATCTTCCAATCCTTGTATTGTAGATAAAAAATCTTGAGCTAAGTTCTGATTAAGCAAAGAAAGGAAAGGTATGCAAAAAGCGTTTGTCCTGCTCAGTAGAGGTAATAGTAGAATTGTGGTCGCAACGTAGAGGATGGCTGAACGGATGATCATCTCGAAGATTCTGTAAAATATTATTCTTTTATAGTTAATTGATCTAAACTGATCCAGAAATATGTTTTACAAACAAATGTAAAAGTAAATATGCCGAGAACCCTTAACCCTTTTATCGATGAAGATAAATTAACTGCCAAAGAAAAAAGTAAGTATCGAAATAATATCACACGCTACATATACACTATATGTCTAATTTTAGATTGCCTCGGTGGCTCAGTGGTTAGTGACCCTGACTTCTGGATCAAAGAGGCGTGGGTTCGATCCCCAGGGTAAATATTTATGTGATGAAAGTAAGTGTTTGCTCTGTGTCTGGGTGCTATTTAGGTACTATCTATATAAGTATGTATTTAAAATATGTATATGTAGTATATCAGTCTCTGGCAGCCTTGCTTAGTTTGGGGTCAGAGACCGTGTGTAAAAAAAAATAAAAAAAACAAGAAAACAATTTATTAAAATGCTGGTGTTTATTTGGCTCAACGTATAAGCATTGCCATTCAGCGTGGCAATGCTGCCAGCATGCTGGGCACGCTGCCAACTGGCAGTGGGCTTGAGCACTTGGATTATCTTTAGACCTTCAAGGGTCTGTTGATGATCCAATTGCTTTCTATGTAGTAGTAGTGTAGGTAGTTTATAAAGATAAAAAAAGCCTATGTGTTATTCTGATTATTCTGATATATAAGCTATATTATTGCAAACATCTCAATCAGTTCGATTTATTAAAAGTGGTATTTAACATTTGACAGTTTTGAGACATACTCGTAAGAATGGCTTGACTTGAAAGCGTTTTCAAAAGATTTAGTACAAAATTTGAAACTACAAGAAACACGGCTCAAGGAAAAATTTCGCATGATCCTCACAGTAAATAAAATTAAACTTACATCGAGTCCTCTAGATTTCAAATTAAAAATATTCCACAATTATTTTCACGATTTCATTCGACGTCAATAACTGAGGGTGGAAATTTTTCGAGTTTTCATCATCGTCGAGTAGACAAATTAAAAAATATATTGGCCTGCATAATTGTACAGTAAGTATATAATTTTAGTATCTTTATTTTGGACTGAAATACGGAAAAATTAAAACACCTGTATCATTATTTACCTGAATAATTAAATGACGTTACAGTGAATTCATTATCAATACTTTAGGATGTAGTTGTGCTAGTCGCTATGACCAACTTTTACTATGGGGCCAACTGCAAAATCGTCCCATACATTTTGATGAAATCCGACGGACTTTTTGTAAAGAATAACTGATTTTTTTGCGATCCAGGGTTTGGTCCCATAGTGAAAGTGGTCATTATGAGGATCACACAACTAAAGTCAAAGTCAAATCATTTATTGCAACATATGAAATTTACATGCAGTTCTTAGTTAACATGTTAATTTGTATAGTGATACATATGGCCCTATAAGGGTATGGCAATTTTATTATTTGTATTGGGACGATTTATTATGATGTTTTCTAGATTATCGTTAAAAAATTCGTCTAATGTGTAATATCATTTCGATAACAGGATTATTTTTAGTTGTTTTATGAAATAGTTTTCTCTTTCGATATCTTTTAGATTGTTTGGCAATTTACTGAATATATAGCCATAGAATTTGGGATAGAACTGTGCATTGCTAAGTTAGACTTTGTTTCTAAGAGTTTATGTCTTTATTGTGATCTAATTTGTGCGATTTATCAGACGCTTTGTTGAAATAGTCAGGGTGCTTTTTTACAAATTTGCATATTTCAAATACAGGGACATGATTTCAAATTTTATAAAGTAACCATACTTAATTTTTATGGAATTTTGGTTTGGTAATATCGGGAGTTTTTATATTTACGAGAATACGAATACATTTTTTTTTTGTATTATGAATACTTCATGCGCGTTTACACTATTCCCCCATAAAATAATTCTATACTAGAGCCACGAGGACGCGAACGCATGATAAGCACTTTTAGCTGTCGGTAAATCTCTAGCAGGTCTGAATTGGTGACGCATTGATAAACTATAGTTTCAAAATCGAGTACCGCGCCCCTTCACTCGGACAAAATTTTACGCGGTCTCACTTGACAGGATCACGCCAGAGCGGCGGGCGGCAACGCTGGGCTAGCGTACGTGGCGCTGCTAACGGCGCGGCGGCGGCACGCGTCAACTCAATTTGCCTAGAGCATAGATAATCATGGAGTCGCCTTGTCCTTAATCAACAATTTAAAAAAAAGGCAAAAATTATTTTGATCTTTTTAATGTTTTTTTTTTTCATACAATACAGGGTTATTTCAACTGCTGTTTTTAAACTTTCGCGATTTGAACACATTATTATTATATACTACGGGACTTATCGCGCTCTGAAATTACGAGATAAATAAATAACTCATCATCCCGACGTTTCGTCCGAGTTGCATCAACCGTGGTCAAGGGTAGACACTCCGTAGAATAGTGAGTCTACCCGTGACCCGCAACAAAATGTATGGAACAGCTTTTTTTTTTTAATTTTGAGAAATGTTGCAGAACAAAAGTTGTTAGTTTTGAGAAATGTTGCAGAACAAAAGTTGTTAGTTTTGATGTACATATACAGAATAAACCTCTAAAAGGATGCTAATTGATTAGAAATAACCCTGTATACAAATTAATGTTGATTATGTACAGGTATCATAATCAATGAACTTATTTTTATCGTGCTTCACACACTTAGAAAAGGGTTTGGATGCCAGAAATAAAATATTTAGTTAATCGGTTTAAAATATAAATCATTTATTTACCGATATTTGGTAGGATAGGTGCGAGTGCGGTCTAGCACAGCTCTATAAGAACAGTGGTGAGGAATTCATAATAAGCATTAAAGTTGTAGAACAAAGGGGTATTTTACTATAATGTAAACGTCGTGAAGGAAAGAGAAACACTCACATACATTACATGTTAGAGTGAGATAGATTAGTTTTTGTATCATATTCCAACACGCCCCCTCAAAAATTAATCTATTTAAAAATCAATTCCTATTTTGATAACGAAATTTTATACAATTAAAATAACACAACACACCTTCCTACCTTGTCTGGGGATACATTCAAATTGGTTCAACATTTGTTGCGCAGGATTGGGGAAAACCCAGAAAAACCCAATCAAACCAATTATTCATCTTAAATATACTGTTTCAGTAACTCTACAATTTAAATATCAAAATGTTATTTATTTATGCATACAGTGAGTTACATAGGCTTCAGTAATTGAAACTACCTTTTCAATAAGGTATAGTATTGTACTCTGATTCATATTGTTCAAAGAATTCAAACAAATAGTGTGCTTTGATGATTGTTCTAATACACTACCACTATAAATATCATAACAACATTACTTCTCGTGACATAAATATTTGGCTCAGTTCTCAAATGTCCTTTTTAAATTAAATCTGTGGTCCCTTTCAACTCTTTCAAGTATCGTACGAGTAGGTCCCTTTTTAAAATGTATCAAATGATTGTTATTGTTATCAAATCTGCTGGATGTTTACAACATTATGTCGGTTGATTCTACAACGGGCTTTTGTATTATCGTTAGAACTTCTATACTATCTATTCTACTATCGTTATCGCTAGATCGTAACGATCTACCAGATAAGAGCTAATTGTCTCTCATCTATTTCCTGGTTCTATAGAGTTCACTCTATTGACCACTGGCTTTATAAACCTTTCGTTTACCACATCTCACACCTTGTATTAATTCGGTTCATACTAATTTAGTGAACTTACTTACAATATCTCTTGACTTCAATAAATTAATAAAAATAAATTCATTAAACTTAATAAATTAGTAATTTAAACAAAAAAAAATAGTCTTCAATAGAATAGAAGTCAAGATTAAAGTACATTATTTTATGATTACATTTTTTTTTTTTGTGTATACCTGGTTACATATACCAATAAAGTCATTGTATCATTGCACCACTAATAAAATTAGCATCAACAATAACAACAACGAAATCGATACCAATAAACCATAGAATAACACCAATAAAGTCTATGTACCATTGCACCACTAATAAAATTAGCATCAACAGTAACGACAATATTGTTAACAATAAATCAAAGTAATCGGCCAAGATAACTTTCACTGATTTTTCATCAAACTTGGTTCCATCGTTAAAATTTTAATTTTGAACCGAATAATACTGCCGCCAGATGCGACTAAATTTATAATTTATTGGTGTGTTAGCGACGCACAAAATGCGTTATTCAGTGCTTTGTAGGGCTCAACATCTTAGGTTTCAGAAGCAGTTGTCACTGACTTCACCTAGATTATTTTCCGAGACCTTACTTCTGAACGTTTCATACAATACGTTCTTTATTCTCCGTACGTAATACGTACTATTTATCATACCATTTATTTGTCAATATGATGCACTGTTTAGTGGTAGCCAAATACCCGCTATAATATTGCAAACAGAACTCCTTCAAAGTTTTTATAACAGACATGTTCTTTGGGACTTTCTTTTTTGTTTTGAGCTCGGGCACAAATACAACAATACTTATTTTTGACACACATGTACAAAACTTGGCCAAAACGTCTGCCAATTATGGCTGCAGCACCCGATAATGCAGCATAGTTTGTTCTGTATGAGCGTTTGCTCCAACACCCATCTACAATGACATCAATCATGGGAATGCCATCTTTTGTAACCCTGCCTTCAATAACAGCTGCTTCTTTCTCTTTTTCTCCGGCTATTTTCATTTCCTCCCAGGCAGTTTCTTCCCAATCGTCACAAACATCGTCCTGCATTTTATTGTAAGTGTGTTCAGACATAATGGGTAATCCTACTGCTGCGGAAAACTGCTTCAGTTGCGCGTGACCACAACCTGCTGCCATTATTCCTGCAACAACATCTTTGTTTACATCAGCCAAAGATGATTTTATTTTGTTTTTATAATTACACATAGAGCAGACAAATGTAAATTCCGATTGTAATCCAATTCGATGTTCAGAAACTAATTTCATTGAGGCTAATCCGCAGTCAAACAGAGATTCATGTTGAGAGAGTTGTATTAGTTGTGATGTAAAATGATTAACATCTATTACTCGATGCCCCAAGTCGGGTATTTCTGTATGAATCTGAAATTTAAGCACATATTTTAGTATTTATTTAGTTTGAATTTCTTATTATGTAAACATGCCTTAGCTATAACAAAATCCTTACTGTAGTTTCAGAGGTACTTTCGAATATGTATGGAATATCTTCATTTTCAGGGTTTTGTTCATTTAACTGAAACAAAATTACACAAGTTCAACTTGCAGACGAAGTAAAAAACGACATTTTCAAAATATAACCAAATCGACAACATCCTCTTTTTTGAAGTCGGTAAAAAGACAAGACAATAATCGCGATAGTTTAAAAAGGTACTTAAGTTTACCGTTTCCACCGAATCCTCTGATGTGGGCAACACATTTTGTAACTCTTCATTTTCAGGATTTGGTTCTTTTAACTGAAATTAAATTACTTACATTACTATTAAAGGAATTAGACATGTACAAAATGGAGTACAGTGGCGGAGGTATAGGTACTAACTACTCACTAAATACCTGGAAAATCTTTGTGATAAAGCAGGGAGAATAATTTTAATTTCGTTTATTTAAAAGAAGATAAAATAATAACCCTATCGACAACTTCCTCTTTTTTGAAGTCGGTAAAAGACAATACTATAACCGTGATAATTTAAAAAAAGTGTTTAAATTTACCGTTTCCTCTGAATCCCCAGATGTCGGCAACACGTTGTGTAACTCTGCGTATGTTGGTGATATTTCTGGGTGGCTACAAAATAAAATGATGTAATTATATAATTATTAAAAAGTTAAAGCTAACACAATTATTTAGGTGATAGAACATCACCTAATAAATATCATTATTTTAGATAGGTTTCTAAAATATCAAGAGACGACTCCATAGCTTTTTGTTCTGATATTTGTTTCCTACAGTATGGTTAGTTTGTACAGACAAATCTTAGTAGGTACACACTTGAAAATAAAGAATAGACGGAGTATTATTACTAGATACTTTAAATTGATTGCTGACATGATAGATAGGTACTTGGCATGGACTCACTCTCTATCTACTGGCCCTGTTGAGGATGTGGATTGACAATCGTCAGGTTGCAGTTTCCGTTTTTTTGACCTAAAAAAATTGTAAATATAGGTAAATGCAGAAAAATTGAAGTACCTAGGTAGTAAGAATGTGATAATCCATAATCTGTAGACGAATGTGTATTTGCCAAATATAGACTTTATTATTAGGGCATTAGAGTGCAACTATTTATTGCAAGTTTATTATATATGTAATTCGACTTACCCAAACATTCCGTCATTTTTTTTAGGTTTTCTTTTTCGTTTTTGTAAAAACAATTCTTTCCGCTTATTTTTCCTCCCCATTTTCTATGCACACTTGTTCACTACTATTTACACACTACCAAATAAAAATACTAAGTACCTAACTTACTACCTACTATAATAATGTTCTAAAGCTACAATATAATATAGTACACTAAAGTCTAACTTATAATTTTGAAAATAATTCTGAAGTAAATTACTCGGTTGTCGTCGCACAGAGTACCTAGAAGACAATAACCAAAAACAAACAGCACGCATCTCGCGCCGTCCGTACTTTGCGGCGTTGCCAGCCCGACGCTGAGCGAATCATGCGCTCGTCGGAGTCGCAACGTCGCACCGGTACGGCGGCGGCGGCCCAGATAGTGCCGGATCAAATATTCTGAGCAAACACTGTAGAGTAAAAGCTAAACTAGAGTAGGCGCGAAGAGATTTGATTGAGTTTTTAATTAATTACTCATAATATACAATTTAAAAAAAAAAAATTCTCGGTTTATAATAAAGAAAAGGGATCTGGCTATTTTATTCGTAAAAAATAATGGGGTGTTGTCGCTGATAATTCTGAGCATTCGAATTACTAAAATTTTTTTGGTGAGCAATTTGTTTTATTTTTTTTTTAATAAAGCCGGTTACTTTTCAAAATTTTGTCCGGTTCATTCAATTTATTAAGATTTTCCCTTATCTATGACATTTTTTAAATTTGAATCGATATCATTCATCCTCTCACATCGCGCATTCAAAAGTACTCGTTTTTGCCGTTTTCGTGTTTCTCGGCCCGGTGCCTCGTCTTAAGGGCGTAAGTGGAGCTGCTTAGTTTGGTCTTGCAACTATAATATGTATATTATACATACAGAGTATTGCAAATCATATTCACATTTCATATTCATTTATTAATCAATTCATTAGTCTGGCTAACGAAAGTTGATACTGGAATTTTTCGCAAACTTTTTCAGAATCAGAATCAGAAATCATTTATTGCAACACTATGTACAATGTTCTTAGTAATAAATAAAATAGTTCCAATAGTGGACCCTAACGGAATAGTAAACATAAGTAGAACCCTGTTACTCGAATTCCTACACGAAATATATCACAATTTTTTTTTAAATTACTTATATATATTCGACATTATAAATCTACTTTAATGTACCTTAATTTTTCATTTATAAAACTAAAACATACATTTTTTTAAATTACTCAAGTGCCTAGAAAGAGGATCCTTAAGATTAATAATAAATTACTACTAGTTATTTACATTGGAATGCATTAAAAAAGTTATCAGAAATACATTAAATATATATCTTCACCATCGTTGAAATATTCTTTCAAATTATAAAAAGCTTTAGAGAGTAACCATTTCCTAAGATTTCTATTAAAAATTTGACCATTTAAAGATTTCAGAGCGGTGGGTAAATTATTATAAACTTTTATAGCAGTAAAATATGCATTTTTGTGGTACAGGGAGTTATTTGCTTGAGGAATATAAATGTTACCACAGTATTTAGGCCGTAGAATGTCAGCTCTGTTTGAAGAGCAGAAAAAATCATTACGATTGTTTTTAACGAATACACAAGTCTCGTAAATAAATATACTAGTTAGCGTCATAAATTGATGCTCTACAAATATTTTACGAAGAGAATCAACGTTTCTTAGATTGAATATTGCACGGAGGCATTTTTTTTGTAATAAGAATGTTGATTCCACTTCAACGGAGTTTCCCCAAAATATAACCCCATAGCTTAAAAGAGGATAAATGTAGCCATGATAAGCGTTTATTGCAATTTTTGTAGATGATACATTTGTTAGTATGTACAACGCGTGATTATATTTATTGATTCTACTGTTTATTTTACTAATTTGAGCTTTCCAGTTTAAATTTGCATCTATTGTCACACCAAGGAAATTTGTTTTATTTACAATCTCTACCTCTGTGCTTCTATTTTTTATATTTAACTGTAACGGTTTTCTTTTGTGATTTCTAAATTCTATTAATTTAGTTTTATGAATATTTACTGTTAAATTTAGGTGTTCTAGCCAACTTGTAACCTTTTCTAGCGTATCTGATATTTTTTTGTCAAATAGCTCATCACTGTCATTTTCTTTCGGTATATATATATAGTTGCATCGTCAGCAAACATAACACATAGCTCATCAGTAATAAGAGGAAGCTCATTGATGTATATGAGAAACAATAAAGGGCCGAGAATGCTTCCTTGTGGAATGCCAAGCACAATATTTTTAAACATGGAATAGACATTTTCAACAGTTTTTGTATTTTTATTATAGGTTTCTATCATAGTTGCCTGCGTTCTATTTTGTAAATATGATTTTAGTAGTTTAAGTGCAATCCCCCGTATCCCAACACGTTCTAGCTTTGCTAGCAATATAGGGTATACAACGCAATCAAACGCTTTAGATATATCTAACATCAAAGCCACGCCTGTCTTTTTTTTATTTATTTGCTCCCACACTCGATTCAACATTTTAAGTATTTTTGCCTTTTAAAAATCCATACTATAAGTAACAATTTATAATATTTTGCAAGTCAAAAAATGAAATTAGCCTGTTGTATATTACTTTTTCTAAAATTTTTGAGAAACTTGGTAGAATCGCTATCGGACGGTAGTTGTTTAAATCGTCTTTGTTTCCTTTTTTATGTATGGGTTTAATTATTGCTTTTTTTAGATCGTCCGGGAAATAACCGGTTGATAGAGTTAGATTTATTATATGAACAAGAGAGTCAGCTATAATATTTATGCTTTCTTTGATGACTTGCATTGATATTCTATCGTGACCTGATGTTTTCTTATTTTTTAGGCCTTTTACAATCTTGATTACTTCTTCTCTGTCAACAGGTGACACAAAAAGTGAATTGCAATTTGGATTTGTGAGATGATTTATGGTTAAATGTGTATTTGTAGTCGATTTTTTTGACTAGCATTAATAAAATGACTATTGAAGGCTTCTGTAATGTTTGAAGGATCTACAATGTCTTGATTATTGATTTTTAGTGTTTGTATACCAGTTCGTATGTTGCATGTAGTATGTAGTGTGCATGTAGTATTATGTTTTATTACGCCCCAAATAGCCTTCGTTTTATTAGTGCTTTTATTAATATATCGTATATTCGAAGCTTTCTTTGAATGCTTGATTACTTTTTTAAATGTCTTACAATATTTATTATATTTATCCAACATTTTTTGGCATTTATTTTTTTGAATTTCATGATATATACTCCTTTTATTTTTACTGGCTAATTTTATCCCTGTTGTCTTCCAATTTGGTTTTTTTAGATGGAACATTTTTATTTTCTTTATAGGAAAGCATAAATTATGTATTAGATAAAATAGTTCGATAAACGTTTTGTACGCTTGGTTTGACTCGTTTTGTTTGTACACTTCACTAAAATTTACTTGACCTATGTATTTTAGAAAAACGTCCATGAACTCATTTATGAATCGTTTTTTCACGTACCAAAATTTCTCTTTGAAGCTTAGGCTGGTTGGTATTTCTATTTGTTGAGCTGTATGATCAGACCCGACAATAAGCCCTAAATCTAAGACTTTAGATTTATTTTTTTGTGTTGGTAAGGATATTGTCTATGCAAGTCTGGGAATGAGATGTTGATCGGGTAGCTTCAGAAATTGATGCCTGTATGTTAAAAGCAGCTAGTGTGTCCTTAAATATTTTGGTACGGTTATCGTTTGTAAATAAATTTATATTAAAGTCCCCAAGGATAAATACCTTTTTTTTGTTGTATCTGGACCTAATATAATTATATTCTGTGTAAAAGAGTTTCTAGGCATTCAATGAAAAGATTAAAGTTACCTTTTGGCGTTCTATACAAACAAACTACAATGGAGTTTAACTCTGGTATGTTTCTCTTTTAAATGACAACACACGGTGCTACTATCATCGCGGATTTAACTTTAAATTGGGATATTTTACCTTGTATTAAAAACATTTTTCAAACCTACGTCATGTACTAAATTGAACATAATTATTCATTATTTATTATTATAGCCTTCATCGTGATGAAGTAGATAAGTACGCGTTGAATCATTTGGATCATTTTAAGAGCAATGCAAAGCCTCAGTTTGGCATTATCTACCACCCCATTTGTAACTTTATGAACTTCAGATACTTATTAAGATTATTTTAGTTTAGTACTATAAAATAATAATTATTTTTATAAATAATAATTATTATTTTTTGCAAAAAATAGCATGACCGAATTCACCCGTGTACAGAATCATTACATAGTATAAAACAAAGTCGCTTTCCGCTGTCTGTCCCCATGTATGCTTATATCTTTAAAACTACGCAACGGATTTTTATGCAGTTTGTTTTAATAGATAGAGTAATTCAAGAGAAATGTTCATATGTATAATACACTTGTGCGAAGCCGAGGCGCATCGCTAGAACGCAAATATTATGCACGGATCGATGTAGCATTTTTCACATTATTGTTGATTTATCAAAGATGGCTAAGCCAATTTCGATAAAATTTAAATGGGACCAATTTCAAAGTAGGGTATACTAATTACTTCCAATAAAAAAAGAATTATTGAAATCGGACTACTATGAAAAAAGTTATGCGTGGTTATACAGAAAAAAATATATACGCGTCGAATTGTATACCTCCTCCGGTGGTTCATCTGTCAATAATAAATAACATGCATCATTTTATACAAAAAAAACTGGTTGTCTATAAAATTGGGTTACGGACGATGATTTTACGTGATAACGTCATAAGAAAACATTGTTGAATCAACTACTGAAACAAGCCGAACGATTAGGCTGATCGTGCCTCTCTATCGCTTGTTCAGCGCTCTCGCTTGCACGCTCGGTTCAGACGGATCATGACACTTTTTCGTGCGCGCATCCGGCGTTCATCGATTTATAAAACGTTATCCATATGCCAAAATATATTCTGAACCTGGTTTTTATGGGGGAATGTAGAGTCTTCATTGGACACCGCTATCACAAACTACAACAAAACACAAAAGACTTTTTCGTTTTCCTAGAAGAGCGGTGTCCGTTATTTAGCGACCGTAATACGAAGCAAGCCGTTGCTTGTAATGATGTACGTCGCTAGAGCCTGCCAATGTTGCCTGTTTCAATAAACAAATTGATGCAATTTCCTTGCGAGCGGTAATTAACGCGAGAGAGCGAATGGGAACTTATAATTTTTCTACAAGGGTGTCACTTATAAAAACTCTGTTTAAATAATAAAATAATTAATCCTTGAATAAAACTAAATGCATAAAAAATATCTTTATAATAAACAATTCAAAGAAGTCTTACAAACTGCCGTAAGGTCTTGAAAATATCTAAATTAAAACTAAAATAAAAATTACTTAAGCATAGTAACATCTATAAATGTATTTACTCTACATAAAGATATTTGAAAATGTTTAAATGTTAGTTGCTAAAAGAGTAACATTTCTAGCTATTTTACAAAGCGCAGATAGTAGAAGAAGACAGTTGCCCCATGTTTTGTTGTGAAACCCTTATATGGAACAGCTGATATTTTTTCGCGATTTCGTGGTTGCTCCGATAGCCAAAGTTCATAAGTATAATGGTGATGAATAGTTCCGATAGTTCTTGCATTTTACAAAACGGTGACCTCTATATTATTGTATACAGGGTTATCTGCTTACCCTTATCTGCCTAGTACATAACAACCGGGAATCCGAGAATAAAATCAGCTGGTCCAAAAAAAATTACAACTTAGAATCGACAAAAAGTACGAAACAGCTGTTTTCTCTCAAATTCTGGGTTGGCCCTATAGTAAACGTTACTCTTATTGATGGATTGAATCACCTTTTTTCGGTTTAGTACATGAGTTCTGGATAACCCTCTATACCCAGCCCAGAAAAAAACAATATATTGACTTTCAAGTATTCTGGGGAGGGCAAAAAAGTTTCCAGGGTTGGCTTGGCACCGATAGCTACGCTTGTGCCTCAAACTTCAGCCATCATTACCCTAGAAAACTCCCACCAAACAAGTCAAAAGAAGGTCCTTTATTTGGCGTATAACTTGCTCCCAGTTTTCCTGAATACGACGGTTGTTGTGCCTTTCCTCCGAAGAAGCTTGAAATCTCGCCTATTAGACCGGAAAGTGTAGGAGAGACAGTGGTAGATTTCTCCGATGTTTTTGGAGCGATTGGAGAACTTCCCGGCATCGCAGGGGGAGCAATAGGAGAGCTTCCAGGTAACTCAGGGGGAGCAATAGGAGGGCTTCCCGGTAACGTAGGGGGAGCAATAGGAGAGCTTCCAGGTAAGGCAGGGGGAGCAATAGGGGAGCTTCCAAGTAAGGCAGGGGGTGCCATCGGAGAGCTTCCCGGTAAAGTAGGGGGAGCAATTGGAGAGCTTCCCGGTAACATAGGGGGAGCCATAGGAGAGCTACCCGGTAAGGCAGGGGGAGCTTTAGGAGAGCTTCCCGGTAACGTAGGGGGAGCAATAGGAGAGCTTCCAGGTAAGGCAGGTGGAGCAATAGGAGAACTTCCATCAGCAGGAGGTTTACTGGGTACCGCAGGGACGTCAGCAGGAGGTTTACTGGGTACCGTAGGGGTAACAACAGGAGGTTTTGTTGGTACCGTGGTGGCATCAGCAGGAGGCTTTGTGGGTAACGTAGAGGCATTAGCAGGAGGCGTAGGGGCACCAGCAGGAGGTTTTGTGGGTGACGTAGAGGCATCAGCAGGAGGTTTTGTGGGTAAAGCTGGGGCACCAGCAGGAAGTTTTGTAGATAACGTAGGGGTATCAGCAGGAGATTTTGTGGGTAACGTAGAGGGATCAGCAGGAGGTTTTGTAGGTAAAGTTGAGGCATCAGCAGGAGGTTTTGTGGTTAGCGTAGGGGCATCAGTAGGTGGTTTTGCGGGTAACGTAGAGGCATCAGCAGGAGGTTTTGTGGGTAGCGTAAGAGCATCAGCAGGAGGCTTTGTGGGTAGCGTAGGGGCATCAGCAGGTGGTTTTGCGGGTAACGTAGAGGCATCAGCAGGAAGTTTTGTGGGTAACGTAGAGGCATCAGCAGGAGGCTTTGTAGGTAGCGTAGGGGCATCAGCAGATGGTTTTGCGGGTAACGTAGGGGCATCAGCAGGAGGTTTTGTGGGTAAACTTGCAGCATCTGATAATGATTTTGCAGGAGAGTTAGCACCTGCAGCAGGCAATACTTCGGATAAGTTTGCGGCACCCGACGGTGCTGGTAAACCTGTTAATTAAAATATGTAATTAAGTCATACATTCAGTTTTCTAATATGACGAAATGATAAGACAAACCAAAGTTACCAATAGCGAATTAAGCATCAACTTTCTGCGGTTATAACATGTAGAACTAATGGCTGTTAGGGGTTGTAAAATTAATTGATGAAGACATCGGATTAGACGATGCGTATTACTAGGCTTCCATAAAAGGATTTACGGATTAATGTGACCTTTGGCTCGACTTGGCGCTTTACCATAAACCAAGATTATGATGACCCTGTCACCTTTTATTAGCAATTTGTCACTTCTTATCATGATCTACAATTGTGGTGTCTTTCCTCCGAAAAAGCTTTAGACCAGAATGTGTAGTAGAGACATTGGAATATTTCTCCGGCGTTTTTGTAGCAATTGAAGAATTTTTTTTACGCGGGGGGTAAATAAAATTTCACTTAAAAAAAAACATTCTCTCACCTGATAAAGTAAGCAATGCTTCGGGCTTACTGGGGTCTAAGGATAGTTGCAACTTTATCGCGGGCATGCGACAACCGCAAGTTTCCTTCAAAGATAACAGCACCAGAATCGTGATAGTCATTTTGGTTGACCATTTTATCATATTGACAAACAACCTAAAAACATAATATATAGTGTGAATCTCTGTCTCTACGTATAGTAGAGCCTCTAGTCTCTAATTTCTATCTCTATTGATTATCACAAAGTCACTCTTCTTACAAATATTAGTCGCTTCTGACAATCACAATATCCATTTCTCGATTCTCACTAACTCTCGCCGATTTTCGTCATTGGCATAGTCAGAGAGATTATGAGGATGCTTTATTTGCATAGCACCATTATAAAGTACGAGTATTATGGTAGAGAACAGTGTTGGGTCGTAAATGGAACGTAGATCAAAATCTATCCATCCATTTGGGAGCTATGATGTTTCAGACTGACATACACACAGAGATAGAAAGCTGTGGCACCTCTTCTTCTTTCGTCAGGAATGAAACAGAAAATACTCACCTCGAAATATGATCCTTTTATTATTGCTAAAGATGTTTTCAAGATCTTTCGTTCGTTGCAAGACACATAGTGAATATGGAATATTTTCCACATTACTATTTTTGCGAATTCAAAGAACCGATTGCATTACAAAATACAATAAGAATGTCGCAATAATTTTGGCAAAAGGAACACACAAAATCAATATCAAAGCACCTGTATCGACATTCAATTGCGTTTTTATTGACAATTAATTAAGTTATGCGAAAATATTGTATGAAACTATTTAAAATAAGTAGGTAGCCTCATCATCATCATTTCAGCCATAGGACGTCCACTGCTGGACATAGGCCTCCCCTAATGATTTCCAATAAGACCGGTTGATAGCGGCTTACATCCAGCGCGATCCTGCTGTCCTAATAAGGTCATCCGTCCACCTAGTGGGTGGACGTCCTACGCTGCCCTTGCCGGTACGTGGTCTCCACTTGAGAACTTTTCGATTCCACCGGTCATCAGCCTATACGCCTATAAATGTAATGTATTGTACATTTTAAAATATGGGGAGATTGACGTCATCAGCTCGTGTCGACCCACTGCTGGGTAGGTATAGGCCTCGTCTCTCTAGTGCCATTGTTCCCTATCTCGGGCTACTCATCCACGCATGGCCTGCGATGGGGCTGATGTCAACCCATCGGGCTGGTGGTCTGCCTATGGAATCTGCTATTGAGAGTCACTCAGTCAGATCAGTCGTCTACTCTATAGACTGAATCATACAAGTCAGCGGACGTGAAGTTAGCTGCAACCTATGCAATATCCAATCCTGACTGGAGCTCACACATAGAGCTACGCGTTGATTGGATATCGCACAGCTTGTAGCTAACTTCTTTAATAATAGGGTATTTGACTAGTTTTTGGAAATCGTTTTAAATTATTCGTTAGTACATCATAAGCTCACTACATTTATATTTCCGAAAGATCTACTGTATTAACAATGAAAATCAGTGTTAAAGAACAGA
This sequence comes from Hypomecis punctinalis, assembly GCA_949316475.1. Lineage (NCBI taxonomy): Eukaryota > Metazoa > Arthropoda > Insecta > Lepidoptera > Geometridae > Hypomecis > Hypomecis punctinalis. The sequence goes on along the minus strand of OX438819.1, from coordinate 1,411,332 downwards.
TATTTAAGATTCCGCCAAAAACGACATTCTGTAATGGCGCTAGTCTTTGACGTCACACACTAGTAAATAACGTTAGTTAATACTAGTAAATACGCTAGTCTGCATCTAAAAATTCACAAAAAATACTTTAAAAGTAACTTACAGATCCAATAATATTACTCCGAGATCACAAAACACAAATAACACAAACAACAGCCAATCGAGAAATTCTTGTTTACTATCATGTGACGTCACCAGAGTTGCCGCCCTTCTTAGAGCGTTCACGTCACAGATAAAAGATCAAAAAATATCGTATTTTATTTCGTGCGATTTACGAAACTTAGACATATTTTAGTTTAATTAAAATGAAATATGTCTTTTTCAGGCTATTTTTTTTTTTAACTAAGCCTACTCATGACCATGGATACAGAGTCCTTCAGTCGAAGTCTTAAATAATGCTTTTTTTTCAACTTCTTCTTCTCAGTAAAGCAGTGGAGACTTTACTAGAGGCGTCTATGGAGTTTTGGTAACAACACGGAAGAACATGATACGTCACATTATATCACTTGCCTACACTCATGCACGTAAATCAGCTCATAATCAACGAAATACTACCATTTTACACTAATTATCACTGATAAAAACACAAGTTTAACAAAATAATACAATGAGGCGACATGATTTTTCCGCGTTCCCGCCAAAACTCCTTTTTCAGGCTATTATCTTTAAAGATTGCCACAATCAATAGTATATTTTCAATGTTGTCAAATAGCCAATTCGGCCTATATGTACCTGGCATCACCAAGCCTAGCCACTTGTCCTGCCTAGCGCCACTTGAGTCTCGTAATACGGTTTCCAACATTCAGTGACTTTTATCCTTCGTCGGATTTTCGTATCACAAACTCTGTCTTGCTGTTTATTCCTTCGTCCCCACCCTATCTCCGAGAGCGTTTTCGTTTTCGACACTCTCTATTGAGCCGTTACCTAAAATCTTCAGATAATCTCACACTTAGTTTCCCTCGTCACAAAACATCTTTCTACGATTCTTCTTTCTCTGTGGAGGCAGTCAGACTTTGGAATGACTTACCTTTAGATATTAAGCGTTCACCTTCATTGAACGTTTTCAAACAACTTGTGAAAGCTCACTATCTGAAATCATAATGCTACTTGTTCCTTTCGCTACTATTTTATAACGTATGTAGGTATGTATATATGTAGGTATATGTATAATTATATTTATATATTATATCGTATATATGTAAGTATATTTAAAACTTAGATTGAATAAGTATATTTAGTTTATTATTTATAGGTGTTTTCTTTATTAATATCTATTTAAGGCCACTATTATTGTTCTTGTCGGTTCATATTCGTGCAAGGTTGCCTGGAAGAAATCGCCATGGGTGATAAGGCCGCCACTTTATAATCATATTTTTGTTGTATCTGTGTAAATAGTGTTTATTTTTTCTTATTGTGGTTGTAAATAAAGAGTTTTGTCTGTCTGTCTGTCTGTCTGTCTTGACGTAGCTAGAAAATTTCTATCGCAGGAGAAGCTGCCTTTTAAGTTTTCTGGGGTGTTCAAAACAAAATCCAGGATAGGCACCGCCTATAAACCCGTGACTAAAAAAAAATGAAAACCCAGCATGACAAATAGTGGGGATAGGGGCCAGCCTAAGCACCGGGGTAAAAAATCACCGTGACATGAAGAAGGCATCTGACCCGTGGTTGGTTGGAGTTGGAGCTCTAGCCATTCACTCTAGCGGGTAACTGTGTAACCACGTTGTCGTCAGTGACTGTGAGGTAAACGCAGCATACCAATTGTAAACAGCTGCCAGCTCCCTTGGAGACCCTGGAGCTCCCAAGGTTATAGAGGGGATTTAAGTGGGTGCTCATAGCCCGGCTCTACCCCGAAATAGCCGGTTATCTAGTGAAGGTTTCGTAAAAAAGACACTATCATTAGAACGATTTATTTATTGATGTTCATCATAATTATTATTTTACTCCTTTTTTCCGCCACTTATAATATCAGTAATTGGGCTAAAAAGCTTCTTAAAAAAAGAGGTAGGGTCGGAGTCTTCAGCAGCTGATGATGGAGCCAGGACCGCCAGCAGAGTCACCAGCATCAGGGAAATGAAGAGTATGGAGAGGCAGTTGACCATGATTGATGATGACTGCGATGGAAAAGCGTAGTTAAAACATTTATTACTTTTTGATAAAAATTCGATCTCAAACTCTTCACTGCATAATATAAAGCAAAACCGCTATTTCTGTATGTCTGTCGGCCCGTCGTGTATCCGCGTCCTACATTACGACACTTCCTAATACAAAAATGTTTATATGACATAGCTGACTTTTTAGATGATAAATTTTGAGTTGTCTGTACCTGTACCTGTATCAGCCTTTTAATCAGCTTTTAATAGTCCACTGCAGGACGTAGGCTTACCCACTAAGGGTGATTGGGCAATATCCACCACGCTGGCCCAGTGCGGGTTAGTGGATTCGCATACGCCATCGAATTTCTTCTACGGACGTATGCAGATTGCCTCACGATGTTTTCCTTCACCGAAAAGCCAGTGGTATGGAATTCCGTACATAAATTCCAAAGAACTAATTGGTACGGGACCGGGATTTGAACCCACGACCTCACGATTGCAAGGCGGGTGTCACTACCTCTAGGCCACCACGGCTTTGAGTTGTCTACTAAGAAGTAAAACACAACTACCTAAGCATAAAAAACAATTCAAATAACTATAACTATTTAGCCCTACTTAAATTAAAAACTCATACTAAAAAAACTTACACTAAAACTTCTACTAAAATAAAAAAAACTCATCTAAAAAACCTGCGGCAGAGGGTAACGTTGGCCAGAATGCTGGCGGCGTTGCCTCGCTGTATAGCAACACTAATTTTTTGGCCAAAGTAGATGCCAGCATGTGGTCGCCATACGTCCTTATACAATAAATAGATCTCTTTAGAAATTTTGATCCCAGCGTAGGTCTAACTTAGTTTAATCTAACCTAGTTTTAAATAAATTACTCAAATATAGATTTTTACCTGTCATTTAAAAAAAACTGAATGGTTCATAATTATTTAGACAATAGGCCCAATAATGAAGGCACCATCGTAATTATAATAGCTAATTCGACTATTTCTGTTTCTTTTCACTTTAGGTATTCGATAGAAAGAACACTTTTTACGTTGCTATTAAATTTATGATGGCGTTTTCATAATTGGGCCTTTTGTTGAATAATCCTAGCCTTACATTATAATTGCTAACTATTTATTAGAATACTACTAATTACACTATTCTCAATTATTAAAATCAGCCATGCCCTATTTTATTATTATATCTTCTTACTACATGTAATTAATTAGATATACGCTCTAATTGTATGTATTTTTGCTGAAATAAATAATGGACTGCCCTGTCCACTGCGTGGACGCGACGCGTGACCAAAATGTTGGTGATTATTTGGCTCAACGTATAAGCATTGCCATCCAGCGTGGCAATGCTGCCAGCATGTTGGTCACGCTGCCAACTGGCAGTGGGCTTGAGCACTTGGATTATCTTTAGACCTTCAAGGGTCTGTGGATGATCCAATTGCTTTTTATGTAGTAGGTAGGTAGTTTTAGTAAACGTTAAAGTAGTATTGTATCTTAATGTATAAAGGCACTTTTGACCGTTAAAAAAATATGAGTACTACTCATAATAAAGTTAAAAATCATACTGTTTTGAATACTTTCTCCATTTTAGAAATCGGAAAAATTACTGACATCGCACTTATTTTTCATCGTATCTTTCTCTTTTTTCTTTTCTTTTTCACCGATTTTCAAAAAAGATGAAGTTATTTGTTCGTCTGTGTGATTTATTTGTATATGTTCATCGATATGTTCGCCAATCGCGAACCGATTTAAAAAATATTTTAGTTCGAAAGAGTATAACTATAATCTCAAGGTATAATTTAAATTTTATCGAAATTGGCTGAGCGGTTTATGAAAAATCAACAACATTTAACATTGTACGAAGGTCGAATTTTGCACGTACGCGATTGAAATCGGTTGTGCCATTTTTTGGGGCTCCCTCCACTTGGATCCACAGCTAGGCTCCACTTGTGGATCCGCGGATACCTTTTTCTCCTCTTAAATCCACCGCGGATTCATGGATACTTTTTTTTTCACTTAAATCTACAAGTGGATTCATGGATACTTCTTTTTCCATCTAAATCCACAGGTGGATTCACGGATTTTTTTTTCTACTGCGATATCCACCAGGTGGATCCGTGGACAGTTTTCTTCTTATTCTTTGAGAAGCACTTGTGCAAAAATCCTCAACCTGAGCACTTGAGAAAGTTATGTCGCGGGTGAACGATATTTTTCTATGGAACAACATTTTTTTTCGAGTTTGGACAAAAGTCGCTGAACAAAAGTTGTTAGTTTTAATGTACAGAATACGCTCCTAAAACGATTCTTATTGATTAGGAATAACCATAGAACAGGGTTCATCGTTCACCCGCGACAAGACTTTCTCAAGTGCTCAAGTTGAGGATTTTTGCACAAGTGCTTCTCAAGGAATAGGAATAAAACTGTCCACGGATCCACCTGGTGGATATCGCAGCAGAAAAAAAAATCCGAGAATTCACCTGTGGATTTAGATGGAACAAGAAGTATCCATGAATCCACTTGTAGATTTAAGTGGAAAAAAAAGTATCCATGAATCCGCGGTGGATTTAAGAGGAGAAAAAGGTATCCGCGGATCCACAAGTGGAGCCTAGCTGTGGATCCAAGTGGAGGGAGCCATTTTTTGCGATTTTATTAATGATTTTAATGTGATGAACATTATATTAAGTTAATGTTCTTAATTACCTACCACAGATGAAATCTTAGGTAAACAAACACACAAAATTAACTTTTATCGCCGTATCATCGTATACTGTTTGCTATTAGTAGAAACTTAGAATTAGCTTTTTGTTGGTTTATACAAATTTTTAAGAAAATATTTGGTTGGAGGGATAAAAACAATCGTTATAAGTAGGTTTAGCAATAATTTTTTACTTACGTGAAGTGAGGTGTACGAATCCAAGTCTCAAATCGACTATGTCTAAATGCAGTGTTTACGATTAATTTATATATACCTAGGTATTGGTACAGCTAGAACTTAAATTACTTATCTTCATAACTAGTTACTTTTAGCTAAATTAGGTTTAATTAACTAGATAAATTACTTATTTTGCAACATTTTGTTCAATACTTACCTACCAATGATTCTCAAAATGCAAAAAAGAATTGAAGTTATCTTGAACTAGTTTTCAAAGTTTAAAATTATGTTAATACGTAGATGAATTAGAGTAACAACTCATTCTAGAATGTCTAGAAATTCCAAGATCCCATTTTTATTTTGGCCCGTCGAAACAACGGAAAAGGTTTTCAAGTCGACGCGTACCTATAGATAGATAGATAAACTCTTTATTGCACACCAAGAAATAAACAAAAAGAAGAAACAAATAAACATAAACAGTGTAACAATGGGCGGCCTTATCTCTGATAGCGATCTCTGCCAGGCAACCTTAGGATGGAGAGGACAGAACGCGTATAAATAATGGACGGGGTGCGCATTAAATAAAAAATAAATTAGATTATACATCATAAACATACATACTAATAAAAAATGATAAAAATACTTAATATATAATAAATAAAATTAAAAAATAATAATGATAAAAGAAACCTATGATAAAATAATAAACTGATACATAATATAAATTAAAATATACTACTTACATAAAACAACATAAATAACAACAACAATAGTTACAAAGTCAAAGGATCAACATTTTCTGCAGGTAATGGCTTTTAACCTGATCTTTAAAAATGTTAATTGATCGAGCTTTTCTGACAGTAACGGGCAAGGCATTCCATAGCTGGACTGCCTGAAACGCAAACGACCTGCCGTAAAAAGTTTCACACCGTGCGGTAGGGGTCATATAGGAAAGGTTATCCTTGAATCGGAGGGGAAGGGAATGTGCATCATGCCAGAAGGAAAAAGAGTCTTTAAGATAGCATGGAGTAGAAGGGTTGAAGAGGATGTTATAAAGAAGATTAAGGATGATGTCTTCCTAGCCGATTTCGGCTACGGCGACCCTTTTCTGTACATGGGTATGGTTACTGATGGGTCCTCACATGGCTGATGTACCCAATTTTAGCGGTGAATGTCCTAGGACAGTGGCTACACGTGAGGACTCCATTTATGTAATTGTAAGTAATGTTGGACGGCGGTTTATTTTTGAGATGGTCTCTTTTTAGGTCTAAATCACGCCTCCTTTGGTCTTCAAATGCGTACACGTTGGTATGTACTTGTTGTCTCCATGACGTACGGTCGACAGCCTGAGATTCCCATGATGAGGGCTCGATGCCACACCCCTTCATATGCCTTTTCAGGACATCTTTATATCGGAGAAACTGGCCTCCGCTTTTACGCTTCCCTTTTTCAAGTTCTGAGTAGAATATGCGTTTTGCAATCCTTTCATTGGGCATTCTGAACACGTGCCCACACCATCTCAGCTGCCGTCTCATCAAGTAAGCCTCTACTCCGCACACATTCGCACGCCTGAGAACATCTGTGTTCCTGACGCGGTCAAACCACTTGATGTTCAGAATATCACGTAGACATTTTAGGTGGAATCGATCAAGAGCGCGAATATGACGTCGATACAAGCACCAAGTTTCTGCCGCGTATAAGATGTTAGGCAGAACAATGGCCATGTACACCTTGATTTTTGTTTCTAGTTTAATGTCATGTGATCGAAACACTTTGATGCGTAATTTGCCAAATGCAGCTGAAGCGGCACCAATTCTGCTGTTAATCTCACAGTCGAGTTCACCTTTAGATGTCACGGTGCTACCCAGATATTTAAACTTTTCCACGCATTTCAAATTTTGTCCGTTAAGCTGTATATTTGATTAAGGATACCTATATAATATAATAATGTATGACCTCAGATCATGTATTATTTGGTTTGAGTGTATGACCCTCAGAAGAATGAATTAAAGAATGACAATCTTCTGAGGTAGGTATAACTTTTACAGAGTAGTTTGATTTCAATAATTATTTTTTTGCTTCAAAAATCATACTTGCAAGTCCTCTTTAAATTTTATCGAAATCGGCTGAGCCATTTTTGATAAATTAACAATAATGTGAAAATTACTACATCGATTCGTGCGAACTACTTATTCACATTCTGTACACGATTGAAGTCGGTTAAATGCCATTTTTGGGGCAAAAATAATTATCAGTAGTAAAATGAATCGAATCCAATTGGTAAAGTAAGTAAATTCGTATAATCCGGGTAAGGCCCTGGGGCCTTATTGCGTAAGTCATCAATATGTTTAAATCAGAAAAAATGCCAAACCGATGGCGTAAGCGCTGTGACATTCGGCTTCGCTTTTCCGCTCATTCTCATGGCGTGAGTATCTGGAGCGAGCAGGAGAAAAAGCAAAGCCGAAAGTCAAAACGCTTACACAGTAAGGCCTGGAAAAACATCTTGTTGCGGATCGAAACTCTCTAAGTCTAAATATATTTTCTTATTTCTTCCTTTAATTTAATTCTTGAGAAAATAAGTAAGGTCTGGCGGACCCGGTGGATCTTGGACCATAATACACTTTTCTGCAATTCATCAAAAAAACAACCAAACAAAAGCCTTGTGAAAAGTATACATATAAAGCAAAATGTTATTAGTAACTAAAGATGGGTCATAGTGAAATTAAAAAATCAAAACGATTTGATCGAAAATTTATTGATGACAGTCACTTTTAGATTCACAAGATAGCGATGAAGCCACCAATATTATACAGAGTTATACTGACAGTTCCGCTCTTCAATGGCAGGCCTATGTCCAACAGTGGAGTAGGGAAACGGCTGGTATAGAACAATACTTTCACCGTTAAGCCGTGCTAAGACCTAATGAGACAGTTTTGTTAGAAGCAGTCAGTTTTTCTTGTCGTTACATCCACTTTTATTCTTCAATATATTCTAAATTCTAAATGTAAAATACAGTTTTTGATCGTGAATATCTTTTAGGCACATTCATTAAACCTTAACCGCAAAAAAATAAACACGCTTTAAACACAGTTTTACTGTGCAATTAGTACTGTTAAACGTTCTCTAAACCGTGCGTAAAATTTGTTCTTTCTAAGAATCACTTTCCTTTATTGACACCCATATCGTGGGGGAGCATAAAATAATGTTTGAAAATCCGCCAAATATAAAATGTCACATTTTACATTTTTTTTAAATAGTTTCTTAGTGTTACACATTTCAATGTTAACATTAACTTATAATCGAGATTACCCATTAATTCTATTCGTATAAAAATAGTTCATTTGAGATTTCTTAGTATCTAATAGGTACAACTAGTAGTTTAAGTAAAATGGAACGCTATTTACATAAGAAGCCAATGAGATTGGAAACCATAAGCTCATTCATTGAAAACCCACAAAATTATAATTTTGACCTAAAATATAGAAGTATTTAGCAATTCTCCTATTTGAGTAATTCTGTGTATTTTTGGTCGACAGCTATTATCTGTTTCATTTCAGTCCTATGCCATACTGGTTCCTTTTCCGAGGATTCATACTACTGAGTTTTTCATTTTGGAATCTGATTTTGCTTCCAGAGAAAGTGACTTTCCCCTGAATTCTTCTTCTATTTCTAGCAGAGTCCTGTCTTTTGTCTCCGGGAGAAGGAACCACGTAACCCCTAGGCAATAGCAGAGAACCAGCGCGCTAAGACAGCACGTGATAGCTACACCACAGGTATTGAACCAAAACATAGTCGTTTTAAGCGCAATGAACAAGCAGGAAGAGTAAGCCAGCATGCTGATCCCTCCAGCTAAAGTCTTAAATTCCAAGGGGAATATTTCTCCAGCAATTATGAAGCACAGTGATAAAGTCCCAGTAGCTATAGCGAACATCATTAGATGGGTCAAGAAGAAACCGATCCATGGGTAGTCAAATCCGTGATGTGTTCTAGCATACGTGTATGCTGCAATTGAAAGCAGTGCAAATATATCAATTCCAACTGTCGTAAACAGCATTACTCGCCTCCTGATTTTCTTCACAATGTAAATAGCGATCATATTTGATATGATTCTTTGAACATCTAAAGAAACAGTCCACAGGTGGACGTTGACATTAGAGCCGCTAGTTTCATGGATAAACTTTTCGATATACACTACTAAAATGTTAACACCGCCCCACATAGCTATAGTATAGATATGGAACATGATCAGCAAAGGTTTGAAGAACTCTTTTTTCCTGATGTTGTCTTTGAAATAGATCAAACTCTTTCGGACTTTGTCATGGAGTGAACTTTCTTCAACTTTTACTTTTGACTCTCTGACAACCATGCTCGCTTCGATCATCTTCCTAAGCTCGTCTTCTTCAGTGTCCCCTCTGAGCCACCTGAATACTCTCTTACAGTCTTCGTATCTTCCTTGCGATGCTAACCAGCTCGGAGACTCAGGAGACAGGATCACAATGCACAAATCTACAATAGCTATGATCGCACAAACCATCGCACACATCCGCCAACTGGCAATGGAGCTAATAGCGTGTACAACTAAGACTCCGACTGATATTGAAACTGATATGGTCATGAGGAAAGCTCCTCGGTTTCTGGGGCTGGTGTATTCTCCGATCAAAAGTGACCCTATTCCGGTAGACATGCCCATGTAGACTCCTTGGAGAGCCCTGGCGATGAGGAGGAACACGATGCTTGGAGCGAAGAGGATGCAAGTCCATGCGAAGGTGAGTAGAGAGATGCTGAATAGATTGGCGGTTCTTCTGCCAAACTTCCCCATGATGGGTATTACGAGGATGTTGCCGGTGAACATGAAGAATCCGGGTAATGAGGCTGGAAAATAAAATAAAAAGTAAATTAGACAAGATCTTAATCATGATTATTTATTTGCCTCTAAGTGATACAATGGTCTTAAATTAAAACATCAACATCGCCCTTTTCGACACATTGCAAATTGGAGTTGCAGGGTGAACTAATAGAGTTGATACCGCACGTATGCATACAAAAATGCGAGCTGTCTGTTTCTTTCTATTGATAGGACAAGACTATGTTAAACAGTGTATGACCCTTACGGCTGATAAGTTGATGTTGAAATAAAACCTTTGAAACATGACTATATCAAGAATCAAGATCATATCATTGAACTGAGAGATGCGTAAAGTAAACACAATGATGAAATCTGGTGCAATAACCGTTTATTTATCTCCAGGACAATTAACTAAATATAATAAATCTGGCCACGAGCATCGATATTATTATAACAAAATGAAGAGTTTGCAAACATTTTACAACTTCGACTTCTAAAAATAAATTCACGTGTCCAAACCTGATTACGCATTTAAAAATTTCCAGTAAAAAGTAAATAAAACTTGTTTTATTATTATAAGATAAGTTTGATATTGACCATATCTTCGTAATAATGCGGTCTACAATAAAAGACAAACTATTTGACTGCCAAAAGGAGGTTATCAATTGTATTGTACTTTTGTCTGTTTGTCACGCGATATCTCCGCAGTCCGTAAATTAATTTGCGTGATAGGTATTTTTGTACTTACTTAATTGTACTTGGTACTTAAAAAAAACATTAAAATTCGGTTTGAATCTGTTTAATTATTCTGAGGTTCGAAGACATTAAAGTTTTAATCAGTGTCACCTTATATTATAATTATTTGACCGCGATCGTTTCAAGTCTGTTATCACATTATTTAGTTAATTATTACAGAATTCGCAGTAACTTTTACCATACTATTCAATGTATAAGTACGCGTACATTTTTAGGTAACAAAATTTCCACTGGAATACGGCAAATAATAATTTCATCTGAATTATCACACAACCGTAAGACGTCAAAATTTTGATATAGGTCATCCATATAGGTTTCCAAGAACCGATAGGCGTAGGCACGGGAGGCGCGGTTGGGCCATGTCCACTCTACAGACTTCTTTGCCAGCCCTTTCGTAGGTATCTACATCATCTCCATTTCAGAACGTTGTCTCCATCAGCCATCATATCTCAGTAGCTGATAATTTGTCCAAAATTTTAACTACCTAGCGATATACCCAATTAATAATGTTTATAAACAAATTAGCCAGCTGATAGCGCGCTGTCGTGCCGAACACGTGAACTAGTTTTATTCCATTCCATAAAATTCGGCATTGATGATTAAATACCAAATTGGAAATTATCTTTATCGCTTCAATTGTCAGTTCATGCAAATGTGTGTGCGCCAGTTTATTTTGCAATTATCGTTTGGTGTTCATTTTTATTTATTTAAAAGCCTACTAATTCACTGTAGAGTAAAGGACTCTTGTTTTCCTTTCATGCCTCATTATTTGGACCAATTTATGCGCCAAACCTTTCGCTAGGAGTCCTGTCATATTTTTCTTCTTCTTTATTATTATTTGCGTAAAATATAAATTGTATTGTACTATTTCTCGTTTGAGTTCATCTTCACATAAACTAAACTTTATGAAAAACGTAGACTCGGGGAAAGCTTTTCACATTTGATTAAGAGCATGTCCTTGTGATTGTAGGTATAGTTGTCGGTATTTTAAGATATGATTTCTCATCCCGAGATTCTGGGTCTACATTTCAAGGCATTTTACTGAAGTACCTATTTAATCAGTGTGTGAACTAATATACTCCTACTCAGGCAAGACGCCATTCTATTTATAAACTTAAAGTTGTGTACAATATGACACTGAAGAACAATTAAAACGCCATTGAATCATTTAAAAAATTATTACCGCAATGACTTCTGCTCAAGCGATTCTGTCATCACTTACTTCGCATTAAGACTCCAAAAATAGAATATATGTAAGTAATAACATTAAAGATATAAGTTTTACAATTTTGCTTATCGTAGGTTAAAGTTTATCCATTACTCCCCAAATCATTCTCATCCATTCAAAGTCGTTTGGATAACGATTCGCGGAATTCCCACTGAATAATTTTACTAAAATTTTCCATTTCTATCCAGATAGGTATACACAGAACAGCAGACTTCTTTCTCTCTTCTGTGGTACCCACCGATGTTTTAAGACGAGGCATAGGGCCGAGAAACACGAAAACGAGTACTTTTGAATGCGCGATGTGAGAGGACAAATGATATTTATTCAAAGGTGACGTCCACAAGTGGTATATTATTCAGAGAAAAATCGAACCAAGATGATATATACATCATTTGAAAGCTTGTTTTATGGGCTTCCCAAAAATATTAAATTTAGATTTTTTTACCCCTCCATTTTATTTTAATGTGAGAAATAATTTGTATGAAAAATAACAATACAGCTTATTACTTTTTCTAGTTTAGCAATGATAAAGTGCTTCTATCGTTATTTTACTTTCATTCGTAGCTGATTCTTTCACATTCATCACTTAATTTGCTAAAATTAAAAATTATAACCTACCAGTGTGACCAATTAGTAGGTACAATGTGACAAAAAATTGGTAAAAATGCTTTTATTTAACAATTTGGAGGTTACTTAATCAGGTTTTCTAGAAATAAACTTCCTATTGAGCCAAACATATTTATTTATCCTTATAAATTCAAAATCAATTTTTTAAAAATCGGAGGGCTCTTTTATGTTTTTAATTGTTGTAATAGACTCCGAAAAAATATGAACTTTCTCGAAATGTAACGAGTGTTGTGGTTAGAATTTTTGATTATTATTATACCAGCCTCCATACATTTTGTGGAAATGTCCTTTAAAAAATATCATAGATAAGGGAATATCTTGAAAATTTTATGAAACGGGCAAAATTTTGAAAAGTGACCGGCTTTATTAAGAAAAACTTACAAATTTCTCACCAAAAAAAAGATTAATAATTCGAATGCTCAGAATTATCAGCGACAACACACCATTATTTTTTTCGAATAAAATAGCTAGATTATTTTTCTATTTTACAGACCAAGAAGTTATTTTTTTTTATTTGTACATTGTGAGTAAATAATTAAAAGCTCACTGCCGCCCGCCGCTCTGGCGCGATCCTGTCGAGCGCGACCGCGTAAAATTCGTCCGAGTGAAGGAGCGCGGTACTCGATTTTTGAGAAACAATAGTTCGTCAATGCGTCACCTTAAGCAAGTTCTTACAGGCCGGGTGGCTAGTCCTGGTGCCAGGGTTTTTAAGCCACCTAAAGGCCTATGACATGGCTAAGCGGTTATAACATTGTATTGTACCTCTTATTTTTGTTGCATATACATTTTCATCATATCTATTCGAAAAGATCTACTTGCTTCGCCTTTAAGTGCGCCCAAAAGAGGTGTTTTCTATAAGGAACTTTATAAGTGCGACGGAATTATCTTTGCCGCGCACTTTTTGAATTTGGAACAAATAAGTGCGACAGAATGATATTTGCCGCGCACTTTTTGAATTTGGAAGTATTTGTAATGTTAGTGTTCAGCGCCAAGAAAATGAATAAAAAGAATGTAAATATAAGTTTTCATTTGTTTTATTATTAGATACCAGCAGGGCAATTCTGTTAACTGATCTCTGTACTGAAGTGATACGTTCTTGAACCTCTCTCGTTTTTCTGACAGTTCTGACAGCTCAAGACTGTCAGTAAAACGAGAGAGGTTCAAGAACATGTCACCTCAGCATCAATATCGGTTATCAGAATTGGCCTACCGGTCTACCATTTAATTTTAATTTAGTTGTTACTCTACATTTTATTAAATAATAATATTATAGTAAATATGAGGCGCCTTTTGTTTTCTCATAGAGGTGATGAAAAGTAGAGTGTACCACTCGGGCGCAAAATATATTTTTGGCTCGGGCGATGTACTTTGAATCCCTCGCTACGTTCAGGATTCTACTAAAGAATCCCTTGCCGTAAAAATACTATTTTGCTCCCTTATGCTACAATCTACTATTCTGTATTTCTGTATGAGGTTACAACTGATAGTCATAAATATAGAGCTTACCGAGCCCAGCTCCCACCTGATGGACCTGGCTGTTCAAGGCAAAGTCTGATAACTGGAGCTTGTCGACAAAGAAGTTGCTTACCGAGCCAAGTGAGGGAAGAAGCGTCAGCATGGATGTTGGAGTTCACGACGGCCTCTGTTACGTTGCTTGCTCGATGCAGCACGGCCTCTGTAGCGTTGCTTGCAAGATGGCTGGAGTCCGTATGGTCTGACAGCTGGCTGAGCAGCGCGGCGCCGAAGCCCACCACCAGGCCTGAGGCAGACATATTCAGCGACACGCCGCTCGTCACGAAGCACTGAAATTTAGGTTAAAAACCATGTTAGCACCTCGGCATCTACCTATGTATAGGCTGAATCATACACCTTTCTTTTTGTGATAAACATTTCAAAAATTGTCGCGTTCGCAGGATTTGAACCTACATCCTCTGGGACTCCGGCCCAGATGCTTTGTCCAATTAAGCTAAAACGCTCTCTGCAAAGGCGCCGGATTAGTGAAAGTGTTTATCATTTTTACCAACTACTACATTGTTACTACACAATCATATGAGTCGGCGGACGTGACGGCTAGTTACAAGCTGCACTATTCTGCAGCTTGTAACTAGCTTCACGTATTGGATATTTCCAATCCTGCCTGAAGCTCACATAAAGCTTACATATTATAAAGCTGCGCGGTGATTGGATATTGCGCAGCTTGTAGCTAACTTCACATCTGCCGATTTATTTGATTCGGCCTATACCAAAATAAGAAGCCGTGGTGGTCTAAAGGAAGCCGTGGTGGTCTAGAGGTAGTGACACCCGCCTTACAATCGTGAGGTCGTGGGTTCAAATCCCCGGTCCCGTACCAATGAGTTCTTTGGAATTTATGTACGGAATTTCACACCACTGGCTTTTCGGTGAAGGAAAACATCGTGAGGCAACCTGCATAGGTCCGTAGAAGAAATTCGATGGCGTATGTGAATCCACCAACCCACACTGGGCCAGCGTGGTGGATATGGCCTAAACACCCTTCGTGGGTGGTACAGTACAGTACAGTATACCAAAATATGCGCGGTTGCAACGCTCATAGCTTGTCAGCGATCACCGAAGTTAGGCAACTTTCGGCACGGTCAGTCTTCGGATGGGTGATCAAGAGGGGCATTTACAACTGAGCGCTAACGTGGCTCAGATGACACGTTAAATTCCCGGTCCCGTTAAGTCCCGGTTGTTTTAAACATTTAGCCACAACAGAAGCCATCAGGCGGCTTAAACCCTCACACGAAGGCTAACCACCCGGCCTATACGAACTTACTTTATACTTGATTCTACTTCTCAGAGCGTCAATGAGTTATAAATACAAAAATATCAGTTTGTTTGTCACACTTTCAGAGACCAACAGTGTGAGGGATCGAATTGATTTTTTGCAAGGATGTCGTTTAAAGGTTGATAAATTATATATAGGACGGTACTACTTTTTATACCAGAAAAATTAAAGGTTCCTATGGGAATATTCCAAGCACCAAAATAAGGCGAAGCCGCGAGGAAAAGCTAGTGTTCAATATTACCGATACCTAGGTACGGCATTTTTTAAACGTGTCAAACGGTTTTTGAAGATATTTAAAAACCAACGTTTTAAAATATCTTCAAAAACCGTTTAACACATGACGCGTTTTTAAGGTCATCTGGAAAACTTATCTCGAAGGCTTTTTTTGACTTGAAAAACATGTTCGATCGTAAAATATCAATAAATACCTACTTGTAATAATTAAGCCCCAAAATAATTTTGTTACTTACCTAAAACAGGACACACCTACATGTCATATACGAGTAAAACTTAAATTTTTGGCATTTTCAAAGAAAATGCAATGGAAAATGCCAGTTGATCAGCCGGTTATCCTCCTCATATTTACTAATTTTGGTAGGTACCTGATGACCTGATGGTAAGTGGCAGTGGGTAGGGCACATAGTTTGAAGAATGGATCGCCGATGGGGCCGTAAAGTTCTCGAATGGAGACCACGGTTCTGTAAGCGCAGCGTAAGACGTCCACCGGCTAGATGGACTGAAGATCGTAGGAACGCGCTGGATGTAGACCGCTTCCAACCGGCCTTATTGGAAATCCGTGAAGGAGGCCTATGTCCAGCAGTGGTCGTCCTAAGACTTATGGATGGATGGATGATGACTCGATACAAACCGCATTTAATCGGTTTCTGCCAATGAAACCGATTAAATGCGGTTTGTATCGACAGCTTTGAAAAGCTATTCCGTTACTTTGGCGGACCAGGAACAATATTTCATGGGGGAGGAACATATATTTTGAAGCGAGGCGATGACTTTTTGGTATCACCAAAATATTAGTGTTTTTTAAATCCATATTTCGAAATTAGTAGATTTGATATGAGAAGATAGTCGAACGAGCGTAGCAAGAGCGAAGTTTTTTGTCGATGTTTCATTCGTGCAAGGAATAAGTTGCTACTTAGTCCCGCAACTCTCGCCTTTAAGATTCGAGGTCCTTAGGGGTTGTACTGTACTGTACTGTACCAGCCTTTTTAATAGTCCACTGCAGGACGTAGGCCTACCCACGAAGGGTGTTTGGGCAATATCCACCACGCTGGCCCAGTGCGGGTTGGTGGATTCACATACGCCATCGAATTTCTTCTACGGACGTATGCAGGTTGCCTCACGATGTTTTCCTTCACCGAAAAGCCAGTGGTGTGAAATTCCGTACATAAATTCCAAAGAACTCATTGATACGGGACCGGGGATTTGAACCCACGACCTCACGATTGTAAGGCGGGTGTCACTTCCTCTAGACTACCACGGCTGTACCTTGGCCTTAGGGGTTACGAGGCCATAAACGGTGGACAACTTTATCCAAGCCCAGCTATGCCTCTGAAGGTTTGACAAAATTATTCAATTTTCCCGAGATTAAAAGTAGCCCATGACATTCTCTGACCTCTAGACTAAATCCGTGAAAGTCGGTCCGTCGCTCCGTTGCTACGTGAAACAGTTAATAAAGAATACAAAAAACACAATTTCGGATTCGTAATAATATTAATAAGGTTCTACAGTTGTATTCAGAAAATGTGCACTGAGCTAAAAAAGGATAATTCAGGTTAATACTATGACCGACCATTACTGTGGGGCAAAGCCGGAATTTGATATAAAATATCAGCTAGGTAACTCATAGAAAATTGTGACTCGAGTTTGGCAAATTGAATAATACGGATTTTTTCCTGAATTATACTCAAAAAAAAATACAAAATCGTTTATTTGTCCAATTAAGGAGCACAATTGATATCTTGGTTCCCTGGCCCTTATGCTAGGTCAAAACCTGTATTATAAGAGCCAGTACTTTCCTACTTACAATGACTGCTGACAAAAAATAATAATCTTAGTTATACAGAATTGTTTACTTAGATCTAAAGTTATTAGGTTTATAGTAAAGGAGAGCTATGTATGTGTGTGTGTTTGTGTGTGTGCGTAACACTGCAATACACAAGATCTCTTTAGAGTCAAGGTTTGCAGCGTTACTCATGTGTGTTTTGTGTGTGAGTGTGTGTGCATATATGTTTATGCTAGAAGAGCATATGATATAAATACACATATAAGTTATTAGAGATAAATATATATATTAAATTCAATTCAATTCATTCATGTATTGCAAATCATACTTTCGGGCGTAGTAAGCCTTTTCTTAAAAGAAACTTGCACATCTAGACAGTTACATAAAGATAGAAAAAATCGCCATTTGCGTATTGTCTCAACTACTTACCTAACCTTAACCCACCTATTTGTGATAACGGTTCAAAACAACTAGGCGGGCATACATCTTAGATTGTTGCGTTTTTATCGATGTTATTATGTTGATGTCCAGCCCCCCTAAGCAATAGCAATCGTAATAGCAATCGTTTATGACTTCATTTTAGTCATTTGGCACCGCCTATGTGACGTTAGCCATCAAAGTTGTTCATTCAACGATTGCTTTTGCAATCCGCACAAAGCAATTGATGGCTAACGTCACATAGGCGGTGCCAAATGACTAAAATGAAGTCATAAACGATTGCTATTACGATTGCTATTGCTTAGGCGGTAGGGGGGCGGGACACCAGATGCCTTATCAATAAGACCCGCTCAAAGCCTTCCTATACCTACACATATAACAGCAGTGGCTGATCTTGTAGACGCTTTTCCTCAGAGTTGGCGACAGTCTTATAGACAGAGTTGCACCACTCTTGCCTCTGTTGCGCCAATCTTCCCAACCTTCGCACGGGATGTCTAGTGCGGAAAGATGGCGCTTTAGGAAGTCCTTATAGCGTAGGTATTGACCACTAGCTGTTCGCTTCCCCTCCTCCAGAATACAGCTTTAGGCAGCCTACAGTCTCTCATACGTTCAAGATGACCGAATGTTGGTCATGCTATTATTTGCAAAAAATAATTATGTGTCTTGTTGTATAGGTATTTTATAGGTTTGAACATATGCTGTAGGCTATTTTTACGCCCCTATGGGATAAGGAAGGCCCTCTATTTTTTATTTAAATGGCAAAACAACGATTGCTGACTCAGGTAGGTAGGTATACGTATCTACCTAGTTACCATTGTAAATAATAACTATTTAATTCAGTTCTTTTGTATTTTAATTTTTATAATACATTAAATTTTAATAATTCTCATACCTATAGGTGGTCATTGCGCAGAGGCATCAAAACAAACTAGGTTTACTTAAAACTTTGTTATATTATTTATCAACTAGCTGACCCGGCGAAGTTCGTTCCGCCTAACAGTCAATAAAAGTCCCGTCAAAATCGGTCCAGTCATTTCAGAAATTAGCCGGAACAAACAGACAGACAAAAATTGAAAAAAATGTTATTTTGGTGTATGTACCATATGTATATTCATATGCATGTAGTAAAAAACAGTTATTTCAATAATAACAGACACTCCAATTTTATTTATTTGTATAGATCTTTAGAAGCCGTGGTGGTCTAGTGGTAGTAACACCCGACCTGCAATCGTGAGGTCGTGGGTTCAAATCCCGATCCCGTACCAATGAGTTTCTTTGGAACTTATGTAAGTACGGAATTTCACATTATTGGCATTTCAGTGAAGGAAAACATCGTGAGGCAACCTGCATACGTACGTAGAAGAAATTCGATGGCGTATGTGAATCCACCAACCCGCACTGGGCCAGTGTGGTGGATATGGCTCAATCACCCTTCGAGGGTAGGCCTACGTCCTGCAGTGGACTATTAAAAAAGGCTGGTACAGTACAGGTACAGTATAGACGTTATTATATTATGTTGGCGTCATTAAGTACCTAACCAAAAGGAGTCGACACTGCAAAGCGTACCCCTCTGCCAAAAGTACGCGACCGGCGGTCATGCTCTCTATATAAATATATCGGTCTGGTTGCGCTTGTGTTGCGTTAATTTTCAGCTAGTGTTGGTTAATTACATTAAATTAATTTGTGTGCGTGTAAACTTGCTTATATTTTGGTTTGTGTGCGTTTCTTCACCCCCCCCCCACTGACTTGGCAGACTTTGGTGCTTAGGCGTGTCGATCCTTTTGGTTAGGTACTTAATGGTTGGCGTCCAATAAATAAATGCGTTCTTCTAAAAAAAATCAGAAAACTAGACTTTTATTCTATTTATCTTTTTATATAGATTTTGAACTCTCCCATATTTTTTTTCTAGGATAAAAGTAGTCTATGGCACTCTTCAATTTTAAGAACTGATATTTAATAATATCGTAAATAAGACGTATTAAGATAGATAAGTCGAATTTTATTAATACCCTACTATAGTATTTTAGGAACGCGAAATTTGTATGTATGTATGAATGTTGGTTACTCTGTCACGCAAAAACTAATGAATGTATTTAGATGAAATTTTGCAAAAATAATGCTTAGACATGAGAATAACACAGGCTATAACTTATAAAGATATTGCGTGAAACAAAGTTCGCTGGGTCAGCTAGAGTAATATAGGTACGATCCGATTTCTTTTTTTTTTCGTTTTTAATTATGAATGGAATGGAATAAAAACATTATTCCATGGGGGAGATCAATGTCCAGCAATGGACTTCGTATACGACGGATGGATGGATTAGTAGACAAACATTATTTCCAGAAGCCGGCCGGCTTAGTTACTTACTACATGTACCTACTACCTATGGAGTTATAACTATTCAGAAAATTTAAATTTAAATTTACGCTAATAAATTGCTTCATTTTCTTTAGTTGTCAACTAAAAAATACGAAACAAAAATTGTTATTAAATTAATACAAAAAAGATTGCATTTTTCCAAAAAATAATCATGTAGGGCAGGTGCTCCAGTGGTGGTCATCTTAGTATCGTTTGTGGACACTTTGAATTTTAAACAAATTATCGTCTAACCACAAAAGTTTTACGCACGCTTTAGGCAATGTTTAGCAGTACAAATTGTGCCGTTAAACAGTGCTTAAGGCGTGTTTAAATCTTTTGTGGTAAGGCGGTTAATGTTCAAATAATATTAAAAAAAAAAATTTGAGATTCTCTCAAACAATATTTATGGTTACAAAAAATGAAGGAGTGGAATCTGCCCCACCAGTAGGGCGCTTTGGTGGGGCAGAGTGGAAGCTATCGTTACATTGTTTTTAATTACTTTTTATGCAATAATTTTGACACCAAATAGCCACAACCGGGTCAGTGGCCACAACTGAGGCACCTGCTATACTTAAATCTGATAAAAATTATTAGATAATCACTAAAAAAAATTCACAAAACGCGATTTGACCGCAGTATGGCAACTCTTAGATCGCTGAATTAATAGTAGGTAGCGATAAATTGTACATATACAATTATACAGAGAGAAAGCTGAGGCTCACCATCAAACCATCTATTTTCTTTTTATTAATTTTTACCGCTCCAAAAAATCATACCTGCTTCATAAAAGGAGTAATCCATCGTCCACGCTTATTCGCTTCATTCGCACCCTCGGTAACCATTTTGAAATTTAAAAAAATCAATCCGTTCACTCCATCACACCCAGTCCGTTTGATACACAGAACGAAACTGAATGATACTGGTATTTAACTTTTGATAATAGACTCCATTACATAAGAAAAAGAGATCAGTTCAGAGGATTCGATGTGAGATTTTGTAAACAACTGCTACTGTTCTTATTTTAGATTTATTAACACGTAGATGAAAGTCGCAAAAATGCGGTTCTATAAATATGGTACGGGGGACATGGGGCTGGGATTTGAAAGATATTTAGATAATGTTAACCGGTTTATAAGCTTCTACGGTTTTCAGCCGACTTCCAAAGAAGGAGGTTCTCAATTCGTGTGTATGTTTTTTATGCTAAAAGCTTTTTTCTAGGAGAACCGATTTTGGCTACTCTTCTTTTATTTGGTTTCAAAACAAAAAAATAGCTGATTATTTATTTGTAAACTGGTGTTTCAAATTGTCCTGTTTAAATTTAATAAAGCAATATATTAATATATTCGATCGCAATTAGCGATAAGGCCGCCCTTTGTTACACTGTTATTATTACTTGGTGTGCAATAAAGCGTTTATCTATCCATCTATCTAACTATCAATCTTTGAAAAAAAAGGGAGGCAACCAGTATACGGCTGTACATGAAATTCGATTACATGAAACTCGATGGCGCATGTAAATTCACGAATCCGCTCTGAGCCAGCGTGGTGAGTACGGCCCAATCGTCCTTCATCGACCATAATTCATAGGCAGGCCGTGCTCAGCAGTGCTATCAAAAAGGCTGGTACAAAGTTCGCGATCTCTGGACTCTGAACGGCCATTAACAAAGGGAACAAATTTAAATGCTGACCAAAATACATTTTGCGACCCTAAGAAT
This sequence comes from Hypomecis punctinalis, assembly GCA_949316475.1. NCBI lineage: Eukaryota > Metazoa > Arthropoda > Insecta > Lepidoptera > Geometridae > Hypomecis > Hypomecis punctinalis. The sequence goes on along the minus strand of OX438819.1, from coordinate 1,389,523 downwards.
AAGTACCAAACAAAATATAATGCTTTCCAAAATGGATTCTTAATGTTCACTAAATATTATTTCAATATATCAGTATCATTTTTAAGAAGCTTAGAAACCTTCCACTCATAGAAAACACCTCATTTTCGGGGGTCCCTGGTAGGTAACCCGACTTAACCATTTTATTTGTTGGTTGGGTTTCATAACAGCCTGAAAAGCTTTCCACTTACTTACAAAATAAATAAAAAACATTTTTAAGAAGTTAGGTAAAACAATGAGCAGTAACATTTAACTTTAACGGTGTTTAAACAGTTTTATGGAATGCAATGAAAATATAAATAAAATTCGTTTCTTTAATTTTAATAATTTTTGGTAGACATTTGCTGAGCATTTATCCGTTGTGGCAGGTATTTAGAATTTGTTGGAAGAAAAATAAAAGAATTTTTGGTAGGCGTTTAAACAGAAACCAATAAAAACTCAGATTTGGGTAAATATCTGCGCAATTGAACCAATTTGAACTAATGAGTGACCCGGCCTTATTGTTGTTATCGATAACAGATATACTATACAGGGTGACCGAATTCATCAGCTGTAAGATGTAAATATGCTCGTCATTATCACCAACTTTTACTAAGTCGCCAACTTCAGAATTGGAAAAAAACTCTGTTTCATACATTAAATTTTGTTGAAACTCGATTAAAAACGTTTTGCCCCATAGTGAAAATTTTTCATAACTTAGATGAGCATAATGATAGCTAGTATAGTTTGACTAAATGTTTTTCAGCGATCATCGAAGTTAAACAACATTCCGCACGGTCAGTCCTTGGATGGCATTTTCTTTGTTTTTTCATTTTCATTTTTTTTGACTTCGTATGGCATTTTCCAACTGAGGACATGGCTCGGATGACATGTCAAAATGTAAGTCCCGGTTGTTTTAGCCGTTTAACAAAGTTAGAGGCTTTAAAGCGGCCTAAAACTCTGACAGGGCTAGCTATATCTACTTCTAGGAACTTACTTTTTCTTTACTTTTTGCCATGCCCTTTGGAAAGCAACACCCTGTATACTGAAATAGTTGCCTACTATTCCCTTGCCTACGCATGCGTACGTAGTAATTAGTGTGAAATTAGTAGGTATTGATAGATTTTTCTGCCTACGAACCGCATGTACCTAATAACAGCTGGCCACAGTTTAGGTAAAAATAGCTTTCATGTTGAAATAATTTAAAAAAAAATTATAGCTTTATAGTAGCTATGTATACTTCATTAATCTCTCATCTTTACTTCATCTTGCTGAATGCAAGCCGCTACCAACAAATCTTTTTGGATATCTATATCGGAGGCCTATATCCAGCAGTGGACTTCCTGTGGCTAATTATGGATGGATGAATTGTACTGTACTGTACTGTACCAGCCTTTTTTAATAGTCCACTACAGGACGTAGGCCTACCCACGAAGGGTGATTGGGCCATTATCCACCACGCTGGCCCAGTGCGGGTTGATGGATACACATACGCCATCGAATTTCTTCTACGGACGTGTGCAGGTTGCCTCACGATGAATTGAATATCTATCTATATCTCGATGTCTATAGAACACCCAGTATATTCTCTGACGTGTGCGTGTTGACGATTATAGATTCTGGACTGACGTAAGGTGGGCGTGTAGCTACGACATGCTCGTCTGACCTTGCCGAGTTCTTTGCCAAATTCTACACTACATCCGATCTATTTTTTTTAAATATTTGTGACAATAATTATTATTAAGGCGTTCTGAAATGAGTAAGCTTATTCATTCAGCATTTCTTTTGAAATGAAAATATAGGTGTCGTGTCTTTTTTGACCGACGAACCACCGGAGGAGGTATACAATTCGACGCTATTATATATTATATGTATAACCACGCATAACTTTTTTCATAGTAGTACGATTTCAATAATTATTTTTTAATTGGAAAGAGTATACTTCCAAATTGGTCCCATTTAAATTTTATCGAAATCGGCTGAGCCATTTTTGATAAATCAACAATATTGTGAAAAATGTTACCACGATCCGTGCGATATACTCGCGAATTCTGTACACGGGTGAAGGCGACATACCGATCCTGGAAGACCTCAAGCCAGGAGAACGGGGAGTCGTGCTCGCCCTCTTTGCGGGTGTCGTCCAGAAACCAGAGAATAGCCGCTGGCAGGATCCAACGAGTCCCAGATGTCCTGCCAGAATGGATAGATAAATGGCGGATTGGCGTCAACGTGGGAAAAACGGCAGCGCTGTTGACCGGGAAATCACCAAGACTACCACCACTGTTGAAGCCACTGCAGCTTAGAGGACAAGACATCGCGTGGGAAAGCAACTGCAAGTACCTGGGTGTCTACATCGACCGGGCCCTTCGCATGAGCTCGCAGACCTTGCACGCCGTTCACCAGGCGAAGGCAGCTCGAGCTCTGCTGCGACCTGTGCTGAGTTCTAAGCTGCCGCTGAAGACCAAAGTAGGGATCTACAAGACCTACGTTCGTTCCCGGTTGACTTACGCAGCGCTCGCTTGGTACGCGCTCTGCTCAGCCAGCCAGAAGAAAAAGATGCAAGTGGTGCAAAACGTCTCTCTGAGAATGATCTCGGGAGCCAGCCGGTACGTTCGCAATAACGTTATCGCCCAGGACGTGCGAATCGAAACGGTGGGGGAGTTCTTATCTCGTCTGTCGCGTGGCATGTTTGACCGCGCGGACAATGGGCCACACCCCCACCTGAACAACATTGCGCCGCTTCACGAACGTACATGGCGTGCCCTCCCTAGAGATCTCCTCCTGGCTGGCTCGGACACGGAGCAGGACTCTGAGGGACCAAGCGGCATTCAGAAGATAAATGAGGCCCAAAAAATGAAGAGAGTACCATCAAGCCAAAGAATGGCCACCCCAGTACAACCAAGCCAAGATGTAGCCAGCGATGGCTATACAAGTGGCTAGCGAGGGTGCTGAGAGAAGCCGCCCGTCCTCGCGGACGGGAATGGTACTCGCACCATCCCAACATTGCCCCTCAGCTCTATAGCTGAGGCGTCCAACCTCCGAAAAGAGCGCAAGCTCGAGTCGGAACCCTCACTCCCGCCAAACACGGGGGGAGAAGAACCCGGATGACGATGACGGGTGAAGGCGGTCATGTTATTTTTTGCAAAAATAATTATTCAACAGACAAAACGTGGTTTACAAGTCGACGCGTATATAAGTATTTTTTTATGTTTAACCACGCGTAACTTTTTACAGAGTGATCCGATTTTCGAAATCGGCTGGACCATTTTTGATAAATCAACAATTATGTCAAAATTACTACATCCCTGCAAACTATTCGAATTCTGTGCACGGATGAAGTCAGCTATGCCATTTTTTTAGAAAAATTATTATTTTATTTTTGTGACAATTATTATTAAAGCGTTCTAAATTCATTTAGCATTTGTTTAGAAAACAATATTCAGGCTCTCGCGTTTGTTTCTGCCTAGGTATTTATTTCCATAATTATATAGCTTTATATAGCTTCTCCATAGGTATTATATTTTGGCGTGGTGAAAGGGTGATTTAGAAATCACCCTTTGTGGGTGGAAGGCCTTGGAAGGAAGGTGGAAGGGAAGGCCTACGTACAGCAGTGGACTATTAAAAGGCCGGTAAAGAAGGAAATATAAAACGGCTGAATACCTGTTCGAAATAAGTGAAGTGAATAAGATTGGCAATCATTTCAGATTTTATTTTAAAATGAAGATAAAATTACCTGATGTAGTCGGCTGACAGTTTTGCGGTGCACTCCACACATATTTACACAGTTTCACAGTTTTTTTTTTCAGACGTTTTCAACGTAATCAACCATGAGTTGACTGGATGTGAATGTAGTTAATATTGAGAGGTTTAGCTTAAATAAGTTCCGTATAAATTAGCGTCATCCTGACGAGTAACCTTGTATAATCTCTTATCTTGATTTATCTATTATGTATGATTATATAATTATATAATCAATCACTCCTGTAGAACAACAAATAACCGTGTGACCGGAAAGCATCGTCAATAAAAATTAAAATATAATAATACTTATGTACCTGACTTCAACCTACATAAAAATACAAGCTATGCTTAGTTTGGAGATCTTAAGCTCATTGTCATAAAATGTTATTTGTTAAATGACTCAATAAATGAATTTTGAATATAAGTATGTATTAAAATATGTGTATGTAGTGTAGGTATATCAGTCTCTGGCAGCCATATCACAAGCTTTGCTTAGTTTGGGGTCAGAGACCGTGTGTAAGATATCCCCTAATATTTATTTATTTAAAAAAATGAAAATTATAACATTGATAATGCACTTCTAGCATGACAAAGGGATCAAAATAACTGGTACCTATGCTGCTGGATGGTATCCCTTCGCTTATGATGTGCATTTTCAGCCTAATGTTCATATTTTGTTTCATTTATATATTTATATCTAGTAGGTACTTCTATGGAATGCTGCTCTCACCTTTGGGATGACTCTGCCAAATACTCACTGCAGGCATTGGAAACGATCGAGAGGCGACCCAGGAGGCTGATAGACAACGAAACCTCGAGTAAGTCGCAGCTGCAAAGTATCGAGCATCGATGTAAGGTGGCGTGCCTATCAGCCCACCCACCCTTGGTCCCACCCGCCCCTTTCTTGTACCTATCCTATCGTACGGCAAGACCAAAGCGCCACTCTTTTTTGGTCCATTCCGAAATGTCCATTGTCCAATGGACATTTCGCGTCTCGTCTCGTCAGAACCAAGCGATTCCAATCCACAATCCTGATACGAACCGCCAGAATGTTACCCGAGACTGTCTTTCCACCATTAAAGTAATAAAAACATAGGTGTTTTGAATCCTGAGTAAATAGGTAACTTCTAGGTAAGCTTGCTACAGCATAGAGCGATTGACTATTTAGCAGGCAGTACGTAGTTAAACGAATACCTACAGCCTTGGCCAAAAGTATTAGGCACCTTTAAAAAATCAAAATTCATGTTTACTACTTAACCAATAACTGAGTGCTTATCTTAAATGACTTACCGGGGTCATAAATAACTTCTTAGAATATCAAGCGGCTCTTTGTTAAAGTCATAAAACACCTGGTGACCGAAAACAAAGGATTCGGTTTTCTTTCGGTCTTATCAGTCAATGTTTGGTCACCTGCGTTCTGGACTCTAACAAGAACTAATGCTAACTATTGCTCGCCAACCAAATACAGATTTGTTTTTTTCAAAACTTAGTGAAATAATTCAAAATTGTATTCTTTTCTTGCCTGAAATTTGTAATTTTTCTTAAGTATTTAGATATGTTTAAGTTATTTTTAAGCTCAAAAACGTTTTGGTTTTAAAAGACTGTAAGTTTTTGATTGTTGAAACTGAATAAATAAATAAATAAGTAAACAAGCTTTCATATCTGTTGATGTGATTAAATTGACACCTAATTTTGTTAAAAATGCCAAAAAGGAGTGAAATTAGTTTAGAATACAGAGTGAAAATACAGGGTGCCTAATACTTTTGGCCAAGGCTGTATATTAAATAAAAAATAAATATAAGTATACATGGGTGTACCTAAGGGTTTGTGGGGTTCAACCCCTAACTTTTGGAAATGTTTTCCCCTTGCTATGCACTTTGAGAGCTAATCCTCTGGCCTATTTTATTCATACCTACCTACCCACATAAACCTATGGTAATATACCAACCGTGATAATATTTTCTTCTTTGCCTTACATAGGCAGGTACATTTATTTTCAGTATTGTCTCAAAATCTATGTGCTTGAGGATCTATGGTCTCGTATGCGCAAATATTTGCATAATGCTTATCATTTAGGTAAACACAGCCGAGAGCTAATATTTAAATACATATTCTAGTACTTAGGTACGACAGTCACACCTTAATTAATAATTTATAACTAAAGCATGATTATCATCATTCCATCCGTAAGACGTCGACTGTTGGACTTAGGCCTCACTCCATTTTTTTTCTCTGACCGTTGAAACGTGGAACGCATTTCGCAGGACTCTACCAGCGGATGGCACCTTATTCTCGTATATGTATAGCAACGTACTATTGTGTACTTTAAATAGATAGTAACTATACTAATTATGTACATTGCTTCGTGTGGTTATATTACGGTAAATAACTGACAAGTATACACATATTCTATTTTATTAATATGAAATTGCACGAGCAAGATGCTATTACGTACATTGCTTCGTATAGTTCTATCACGGTAAATAACTGATAAGTTACTGCAAGTACAATGGGACTAATTTAGGCTCACTGTCCACGGGGGCGTAGCTTCATAGACGCTTCTAAATACGCCGAACAGTACTGGACTATGTCCACGAGGCGTACCGCAAGCGTACGTTTTCAATCATTTTTGAGTATGGAGTAGGACGACGAAGACGTTATTTTGGCTTATTACTACATTCAAAGGCGCCGAAGACAAAGATTATATTGGACTCATCCTCATATATAAAAAAAATATCAACGTATATTTGTTGTTCGGCTTTGTTTATTGGTACTTGTACTTAGCTGGTACCTACTTGTAATAAATTTGTAAGTAGAGAACTACAACACTTTTGTCAAACCTAAGCTAGGTTTAATAGTGTTTTAAGATTAATAACTCTTGTAAATTTCATTGAAATATTTTTTAAAAAAAATTGTCCAAGCCTTTTCAGTAAATTTTTGCCAGCATAGATATTCAGCATAATTATTGATGTACAAACATGGATATTTTTCTACTAAAACAACACGTGCGTTTACGCACTGTACGCCCGGGCATATGACATCTTCCCAGTATATACAGAGTTATTTCTAATCAATTACATCCTTTTAGGGGCTTGTTCTGTGCATCAAAACTAACAACTTTTGTTCTACGACTTTTGTCATAACTCAAAAAATGTTTTTGTTATTCCATAGAAAAATATCGTTCACCCGCGACAAAATGTATGGAACAGCTGATTCACTTTTTGAGTTTTGACGAAAGTCGTAGAACAAAAGTTGTTAGTTTTTATGTCCAGAATAAGCCCTTAGAAGGAGGCTAATTGATTAGAAATAACCCTGTATAAGTTTTGTACGTAAGCTGCTAGCAGGCGTACTCTAGGCGTATAATGACAAATACGCGTCTATGACGTTTAGCACACGTACCGCACTGTATTTACCAGCCTTTATAATAGTCCAATGCAATGATCATAGAATGACCCACGAAGCGTTATTGAACCATATATCCACTACGCTGGACCAGTGCGGGTTGGGGGATTCAAATACACCTTAGAATGTATACTAAGGACGTATGCACAGGTTGCCTCATAATGTTTTCCTTCATCAAAAAGACAAAAGAACTTGTAGCTACTCACTCCGCTCATTGGTACGGGACCGGGATTTGAACCGACGACGACCTCACAACAGGCATGATGATGATAAAAAATCATTATTATAATTAGTCCGTCAGTTAGATTATCAAAAAATATTCGACGTATTTTTTTGTCGATAAAAAACCAATGACAAAGATAAACCTTGTCAAAGTTTGGGAGTGGGGGTCGTGACGTCACCTGTCTTACAGAAATCTATAATTTTGTATGGCGATTGTGACGTCACGCGTAACTTTGATGGGCTTTGATCTTCATCAATTTATGTTTAATAATTGGCAAAAGAAAAAATACGTGTCTAATATTTTTTTCATCCCCCCATCTCGGAATGACTATTTTTGCTCTTCGATATCTGAGTGTCATTTTTATCCGCTAGAGAGTATTGTAAAATTGAATTTAGAACATCGTGTGCGCTGCGTTTGTGAATTCAAAATATCATTAAACCTTATTACTTCTATCTCCATGGTGCCGAATTTATCATACAACCTTTTATTAATTTGTTGAAAACTTAGACTCGGAACCTTCTTGGTAAACTTTATTTATAATTTTCTTTGCGCGCGCCAATATTCTCGTGTCATATTGTTAAAACCTTATGTTATATTATTATACTCTTTAACAATCACGCAAGAAGTATTTGAAACAGTGCGGTATGTAGACGACTTTAGTCATTTCCTCGCTGAGGTGGGATGAAAAGTAGTTACGTGTTGCACTCGAGTGCAAAGATTTTTCACCTTGTGTACTTTTGATTTCCTCGCTAACGCTCTGCCCCCCGACCGCCTAAGCAATAGCAATCGTAATAGCAATCGTTTATGACTTCATTTTAGTCATTTGGCACCGCCTATGTGACGTTAGCCATCAATTGCTTTGCGCGGATTGCGAAAGCAATCGTTGAATGAACAACTTTGATGGCTAACTTTACATAGGCGGTGCCAAATTAGATTAGAATCCAGCCCCCCGACCGCCTAAGCAATAGCAATCGTAATAGCAATCGTTTATGACTTCATTTTAGTCATTTGGCACCGCCTATGTGACGTTAGCCATCAATTGCTTTGCGCGGATTGCGAAAGCAATCGTTGAATGAACAACTTTGATGGCTAACTTTACATAGGCGGTGCCAAATGACTAAAATGAAGTCATAAACGATTGCTATTACGATTGCTATTGCTTAGGCGGTCGGGGGGCTGGATTCTAATTATTCAATTTTAGAATATTTTGCTTGCTCGGTTATCAAAATTGAGCACGCGGTTAAAAATCAACTTTGCACTGTTGTATAACAAATAACTATTGATAGACTATCTGACTAATTACATTTTTTTTAGTCATTATGCCTAGGGTAAGGCGGGTGCTACTACATCTAGTCCAGCTAATAAGTTTTGGCATACGTAAATAGGAATAAAAAGTTATCATGTAGCTTGACGAGTCGCGAACACACTTCGCTAGTGTGACCGATAGTAACCGATAATGTGCAATCGTTTTTATTATTCTGATAAAAAATGATGGGCACTAACGGATCTGTACAAATCCTTCTTTAAAACCTTCTTGCTTAGTTACTTATTGCTACTTAAACGTAGGTACTTATATTTCTAATTTGATTATGAAATTATTATTAGCTTTTGCCCGCGACTCCGCCCGCGTGGTAATTTGACTTTTGTGCTATCCCACAGGATCCTTTTATTTTTTCGGGATAAAAAGTAGCCTATGTCCCTTTCTGGCCCTATGAACTATATCCATGCTAAAAATCAAGTCAATCCGTTGCTCCGTTGCTGCGAGAAAGAGAAACAAACCAACAAACTTTTCGGATTTATAATATTAAATATGTCGATTTTAATTGTCTACAGAATATAATTTTTGACGATAAAAATTAAAACACTTTATGGCAATTCAATCTAAGTAGATATTTATAGTATAGGTACACTGGTATTGGGGACACTAAGGTTTTTTGATCAAGGACTGTTTTTCTCATAGAAAAATTGTAATTTTATTTTAGCTTCTTCTTGTGTTATTTATTTTCTAAGATATCGTTGTACTCATCGTCATGGCCAACTTTTACTATGGTCACGGTAATGATATCATTACCGTGCTATGGTCAAGACTCGGTTAACTTTTTGCATGGAATAGTTTATTCTTTTCGTGATTTTGCGGTTGGCATAGTAAAGGTTGGTCTGAATGATGTACAGAACAGAACAACTGGGTTTACTTTCACTTTTCTGTAGAATGATGAGTACCCACCAGTACAATGATAGCCAAGTAATATGTTCCCAGTCTAGAGAAACGCGTGGTAGCAGGTAAGTAGCTTACACTGCTGAAGAAAACAAATAGGACTAGCAGAAAAAAACCTACGACTTTCCGACACCTTTTTCAGGCAAGCAGGATAGAGACGACAAGTCTGGGTTTTCAACGAGATAAGGATGATTACTCACTAGAGACATTTTATAATATGGAACAGAAACATTGGATTTTGAGCATAAGTTCATTATAATATCACTACATAGTATAAAACAAAGTCGCTTCCCGCTGTCTGTCCCTATGTATGCTTATATCTTTAAAAGTACGGAACGGATTTTGATGCGATTTTTTTTAACAGATAGAGTGATTCAAGAGGAAGGTTTATATGCATAATACACCTGCGAAGCCGGGGCGGGTCGCTAATAATATTATAAACGCAAAAGTTTGTGAGTATGTATGGATGTTTGTTACTCTTTCACGCAAAAACTACTGAACGGATTGAGATGAAACTTTGCAATAATAACGCTTATAAATCAGAATAACACATAGGCTATAATTTATAAAGATATTACGCGAAAAGAAGTTCGTCGGGTCAGCTAGTAAAATATATAGCTGTGTAACCAAACCACCAACAATGTGCGAGAATCCGTAGCAAAGCTGCGTCTTACCACAAAAGTTTTACGCACGCTTTAGATTTGGCAATGTTTAACAGTAGGTACAAATAGTTCGGACAGACACCGTCTTAGCACAAAAGTTTTACGCACACCTTAGATATTAACAGTACAAATTACACGGTTAATCAGTGTTTAAAGCGTGTTTAAATTTTTTTTGGTAAGGCGGACTGTGTTTAAGGAGTGTTTAAATCTTTTGTGGTAAGGCGGTATGTGATTCTAATCACGGAATATTTCCTCGCACACAGCTGATCCACGCACTTCATTTTCTGTCATCAATATAGAATGTAAGAAAGAAAAAATGCCAAGTCGATGTTTTCTGTGGAGAGGCAACTCGACATAATAAAGGACATTAATTATCACCATAAATATTAGGTGTAGGATTATTATTATATACTACGGGACTGATCGCGCACTAAAATTACGAGATAAATAAATACCTCCTCATCCCGACGTTTCGGCCGAGTTGTATCGACCGTGGTCACGAGTAGACTCACTGCCCGTGACCACGGTCGATGCAACTCGGCCGAAACGTCGGGATGAGGAGGTATTTATTTATCTCGTAATTTTATTGCGCGATTAGTCCCGTAGTATATAATGATAATGTGTTCAAATTGCGAAAGTTTAAAAACAACATAGGTGTAGGATGTCCACTAAAGGCGAGCAGCTTACATCTCATTCCTGCGGTCTTCATAAAAATGTTGGTCCTGTGTGGACCTTGTGGACATACGTAAATGCTACAGTTGGGTAAAAAATTCTAGTACCACGAAATAATTCGAGTGCTTCCACTTTGCCCCACCAAAGCGCCCCACTGGTGGGGCAGATTCCACTCCATCATTTTTTGGAGTGGAATCTGCCCCACTCGTCTCATCTTGGTGGGGCAAATTCCACTCACTTTTTAGACCAGTGGAATCTGCCCCACCAGGGGTGTCGCGCGATTTTAAATTAAATTGGTAATGGCATGAAGTGCAAATTTTACTGCAAAATTTTAATCATTATAGCGCCCCACCAAATGAACAGATAAGTGGAGACATTTAATGCAAAATAATTAAGAAGATTGTAAAATAAAAGCACATTTACTTAAAGTCATAAATTACGGATTGTATGCGGTTATAGTATTTATGTAGCAATTATTTTCGAAGCCATCATAGAGTAAAAGAAAATTATAAATTGAATATTGTCATTCATCGTAATAATCTTTAATAATCTTTTCGAGATTTAATCTTAGTCAGCAAATTACTTAAATGGTAATTAAAATATGGACCTATTACAAATAATGAACATGTCCATTTTAATTGTAACAGTCTTTCTTATGTGAATTAATTATATTTTCTACATTAATACGTTATCCCGACTTATGTTTGTAGCATACATATTGGAGAGCTGACGCCGACATTAAATGACCCATAAGTAGTACTAGTAACCCGCAATTATAAAAGCAACACGAAAAAAGTAATAAGACATCATACGTAACTCATTCAAGATATTTTGACATTAGACTAGTCAAAATAGTTAAGTATTCAAACTATGATGACATTGATTATTAATGTCGAAATCGCTCAAATTGTTGTATCGTTACACTAAAATAATGTTTTAGAAAATTAAATTGTACATAACTAAGTAAATATGTTATTTTTTTAATTCATATTATGTTGACTTTATATTTAAAAAGCCAAATATGTCATTTTATTTTGTGCTGGCGTCAGCTCTCCACCCAGTAAACAACGTAAAGAAAACTGAAAATAATGGAGGAAAGAACGGTACGTAAATTAAAAAACTGTTACATCTTCACAGAAAGAAATTTCTACATTCGCCATTAAAATTAATTATCTGTTACGTAGCTTGATAAAATTCTTATTTTCTTATTCTTAACTTGTTATAAATTATGTAAGTGATTTTTATAAATTATTCAGCCATGTCAAAAATTAGGGTGTTATTTTTAAAGATTCAAACAGATAGCGCGCAGCATAAAGCTCATTCAGGTAAGTATGAAACATCACAAGACATTTTAAATACACGGATTTATTTATTCACACATAATATCGCTCATACAACTCTGAATTGTGCATTGAAATTTTTATAAATACTTCTATGGTTGTTTGTTTCGCAGACCAGGATTATAAAAATAAGTACACCTATCAACGGCTTCGTTCTATCCTGCTGTGATCAAGCCACTCATATTATACGATCGAGTGAGATAGAAAACGATTATTGCTACCAGCCCCTATGCGTTAGGTAGGGCTTTTCTTTCTTATATGATATTTAAAACAATTGATTCCAAAAAAAAGTTTGGCATTTTAAATATTTAGTCAACTTAGAATTTTAGTCAATTATGTGCTGTGGTGCGGAAATCTGTGTAGTCCTGATAACTATCCTGTGATGATTTATACTTGCCTGAGCGGTCTTTATGCTGCGCGTTATATGTTTCAATCTTTAAAAACAATAATCAAGTTTTAGACATGATGAAATAATTTAAAAAAATCACACACTAAATTTATCACTAGTAAATATTAGTAGCTAAGTTATAGATAATCACTTTTAATAGCGACTGTAGAAATTTCTTTCTGTGAAGATGTAACAGTTTTTTAACTTACGTACCGTTTTTCCTTCCTTATTTTCAGTTTTCTTTACGTTGTTTACTGGGTGGAGAGCTGACGCCAGCACTAAATAAAATGACATATTTGGCTTTCTAAATATAAAGTCGTCGACTTAATTTTAATTTTAAAAAATAACATATTTACTTAGTACAATACAGTAGTTATGCACAATTTAATTTTCTAAAACATCATTTTAGTATAACGTTATAACAATTTGAGCGATTTTGACATTAATCATCAATGTCATCATGGTTTGAATACCTATCTATTTTGACTAGTCTAATGTCAAAATATCTTGAATGAATTCCTAATAATTGTATGATCTGTGGTATGATGTAGTCTTTTTTCTTATTGCTTTTGTAATTACGGGTTACTAGCACTACTTGTACATTTAATGTCGGCGTCAGTTCTCCAATATGTATACTACAAACATAAGTTGGGATAACGTAACGTAATGTAGAAAACATATTTAATTCTCATAAGATTATTACGATGAATGGCAATATTCAATTTATAATTTTCTTTTACTTTATGATGGCTTCGAAAATAATTGCTACATAAATACTATAACCGCATACAATCCGTAATTTATGACTTTAAGTAAATGTGCTTTTAGTTTACAATCTTCTTAATTATTTTGCATTAAATGTCTCCACTTATCTGTTCATTTGGTGGGGCGCTATAATGATTAAAATTTTGCAGTAAAATTTGCACTTCATGGCATTACCAATTTAATTTAAAATCGCGCGACACTCCTGGTGGGGCAGATTCCACTGGTCTAAAAAGTTGCCCCACCAAGATGAGACGAGTGGGGCAGATTCCACTCCAAAAAATGATGGAGTGGAATCTGCCCCACCAGTGGGGCGCTTTGGTGGGGCAGAGTGGAAGCACTCAATAATTCTGTCGACGTAGAAAAACGTGATATAGTTATGTGAGTTATGTATAGGTAGGTATATGACAAAATTCTTTTCGTGGTCGTATGCTAAGCTAGCTGGTGATAGAATAATGATTGTTTTTGTTACAAATTCACTTTATCGAAATACTATGAAGATGCGATTAGGTAGGTAGGCACCGATTAGTCCAATTCACGTTTCAACAGCTGTCATGTATCATAATCTTTATCAATTAATTAGACAGATTTATGAGCGCGATAAAATCTATGATCAAAGCACGATTTTAAATTGTTTTTGCTGAAACTATTATTCACCTATTATTATTTATTAAAAATAATTATATCTACACAATTATCGCAATATCTTTCTAATGCTAATCAATTCAATATTAGCAAGAGGGGATAAGTAAAATGAGCGCTCGAGCTTACGGCTTTTTTAAACAGATATTTATATTATTTAACGTCCAGTGTATACAGTACTTAAGATATGTGACATTACGATAGGATAATACGGTGCAGTAATGATAAGACGATCGATATTGTTAAAGCGTGAATAATCTTATTAGTTGTGTAGTTAGTTGGAGAAAATGTGCGAGAGACGGGGCAGGACGATGCACGAAATTTTTTGAGTGACAGGAATCCGTGTGCATTTGTGTACCTACGTGATATTTGCTGAAGATGGCGAGGAAATTTAGGTTTTCGCCGTTTGTGAAACAAGTAAGTTGGTGCAGTTTATTTTTACTGTAATTTCTTCGTCTCTACTTCTCCCATCGTGGTCCACTAATAAGTAGCGATGAAGTCTCCTCATTTTTCTCTCATAGTTTTTTTGAGATCTCCAAATCCTCTCATTTATCTAAAATGAGGTGTTCCTCGTGGGACAACTGCTATCGCACAATTAGTTATGTCAAATTTTTACATATTTAAAACTTAGTCACCATCGCAACTTAGGTATAAAAGAAATCTTTTTTTTAATTCGAAAATTACGAAATAATTTTAAGCGAAAGATAAGTACTAAGTAGTTTATATTATAGGTACATCTTCCAGATTCAGTTTATAAATATATAAGTATTTTACTCTCACTATTGCAATTACTCTTTTTCACATTGGTAGGTATAGGTATTAGATGTAGGTATAAGTCCGATCGAATAGCAAGTATCTTTTTAAAATCACATTTTATAAATGCTTATAATTAATGTCATGAAAAACACCCAATGAATATTTTCAAGAAACCATTTTTTCGCAGAATCTCTGTCAAAAATCAATAAAAAAATCACTCGAAATATAGAAATCCACTTACCGCTACACTGTGCCTCTTCCAGTGCTTCGTGACAGCAGCAGTGGGTAGCAACATCATCGGCCATGGCTGCGCCATCGGCTACCCAGCCGTGCTACTGCCTCAGCTGTTCCAACCAGGGTCTGAAATACCCATGGATAGTGTGTCGGCTTCGTGGATAGGTCAGTATCACGCTACAAGTCTTCATATACAAATTCTGTCACAAGCACCGGCGAGAGCGTAGGATGCGGCATTGAAATAGTGAAGAATTTATTCGTACAGTACTGGAATGTACAGGAATTACTCACGTATTCCTGAGTGTGACGAACTGCAGTAGATAGGAATTCGCCAAATCACAAAAAAGATCGCCAAATTCGGTCGAAACTCAAGTAGATATTAGGTACTCAGGAATACGTGAGCAATGCCTGTAATTATATTTTAATTAGAATGTGCAAAAACCGCGTTAGTTTCTTCAATTTATTTGCATAAAGGTAGATTTAAACACAAACAACAGAAATTAGATGACATACAGGGACAATGCAAGTCCTTTTCAGCTGGTCTTATTGGATTTATAGGTACAAGGTAGGCTGTGGACATCTCAAGCATGGTGAAAAGTTGATAGTCAGAGATACACTGAGTACCTACACCTGAGTTTATGATCTGCCTAGTAACCTAGCTACCCTTTTACTACAGGTACGACTCTTGACGGAAGATCAGTTTAAATTATATTATTGCTAATACTATTACGTACTCCTAAGTCCTTTTTGAATTGTTTTGAAATACAAGATTAGATTATAACATTATCGTAGTTGCTACTTAAATTGTTGCTAAGAAGTACTTTCAAAATAATGCATGACTACCTAATTTGATAATATCTACTGCACTTGTATCCCGAACAAGGATAAGAAGATTTCCATACTTATTCAAACGTTTTCCTTCCAGCCTCAATCCTCGGCATCACCCAGCTGATTGGCAGCTTCATAACACCCCCTATAATGAGCAGATATGGTAGAAGAGCTGCCCACTTTGCTGTCACCATGCCTGTACTCTTTGGCTGGTTCATCATCACTCTGGCTACAAGCTTTGAAGTGAGTTCTTACAATTTCTACAATGTTGCATCCTTGTGACTTATCGACCACAGTCACCAAGCATTCTAGACTTTTGTAACCTGTACTGTCCCACTGCTGGGCAAAGATCTCCCCCATTTCCTAAACAATAAACTAACAATAATTTTCAGGCCTTGTTTGTGGGAAGAGTACTCCATGGAATTTCGATCGGCATGCTCTCACCACTACGATCAGTCCTCATCGGCGAATATGCAAGTCCGAAGAACAGAGGAGCCTTACTCACAACGGTATCCCTCGCTCAATCTTTCGGGATCTTCTTCGTGCACTTAGTAGGGTCTTTCTTAAGCTGGCAGCAGACTGCATTAGTTTGCGTGTTCTTCTCCTTTGCAAGTCTCGTCATGACCATTTACTCTCCCGAATCTCCAAGCTGGTTGGTCTCCAAAGGCAAGTATGACGAATGCCGAAAGGTGTTCCGATGGTTACGAGGTGAAGACGAAGATGATGAGTTAGAAGAGATGATCAAAGCTCGGATACGATTCGAAGACGCGAGGATCTCATTGAAAATCACGAACAAAATGAACCGCTTCGAATCAATGTCCGCAACGATACAGAAGAAGGAATTCTATAAGCCTATAATAATCATGATCCATGCATATGTCATGGTGCAATTCGCTGGAGGCACCACCATGGCAGCTTACTCGACAACCATCATCGGTTTGATCATGGGACCTAACGTGAACCCACATTTCTGGATGATATTCTTAGACACACAAAGACTGATTACAAATTCAATTGCAGTATTCGTAATAAACAAAATAAAACGGAGAACCATGATGTTTGTTACTGGAGGACTTTGCGTGTTCAGCCAGCTGGCTATAGCTGCGTATACGTATTCGAAGACTTATGGCTACTTGCAGTACGACGCAATATGGATACCAGCTTTGCTGATCAATCTTCAATTCTTCACAGTAGCTACAGGGATGCTGCCCTTGCCGAATGTAATAGGAGGGGAAGTTTTCCCCTTAGAATACCGAAGCATAGGTGGAACTATCAGTTTAGCAACTATGTCTGCATCATTCTTCTTAGTCCTCAAGACATTTGGGAGTTTAGTGGAGAACATAGGCATTTACGGTACATACACAGTCTACTCTGCTCTCCTGACGTACTGTCTGACGGTGATATGGTTTATGCTGCCAGAAACGAAAGGCAGAACCTTGCAGCAAATCGAGGATGAGTTCAGAGGGCGGCCTTTGACGTTCGTAGAATTGCAATCCAGGATGTCTTTACAGGCGTGTCCTGTCGAACTTTACAAGAGGAAAATGTCGAGAAAAGATAGCACCCCCTTACTACATTAAGGACAGGGAAATTACTGTTTCTTGAATCGGGAAAATACTCAAATATTAAGACTTTAAGACGTGCTGACTAGACTGACTGGAAGTAGTTAGGACTTCAGGAGTAAGATTTTGAAAGAATACCGACCAGATAAGAGTATTGTTTATTTTGGCCGTTTCTTACTTTTCAAATGTCAAAGTTATCAAGACCGATTGACGTATCTGGGAGCGTCATCCCACGAGCAAAGGTAGTGAATTTCACTCGTCACGTCAAGGCGATCGGTAATCATATGTATCGACATATCGATACATTATCACCGTTTACGACTTATTTGCCAAGATACCCTTACACCGTCAAGATTACCCGAGATAAGGGGATCATCTGCACGGCAGGTGACCGGCTGTTAAGGGGGCAATAAACGGATCCAGAAGATACTGATAGCGGCAGGACAAAGGAAGTCGATGACGCTTTATTTGTTCAATAAACCAAGAGCTTAACTGGCCTAAAGTGAGTCGGCTGATGCCGGAAGTACTTTACATACTAAATCCAGAAGAAAATACAATGGATAAGATAAATAATGAACGGGACCTTTTGACTTGCGATAGTATTGATAAAGTGGACACGTGACATTAGCAACATCGTATTGTACACAAATGCATTTGCAGATAATAGGTACAAGCCAAAAATAAATTCTTTATTTTTGGTACAACTCTAGATGTAAAATATAGAACCAACCCTAAAATCGAGAACAAACTTCTTCGAAGCTGTGAAATTAGCTACAAGCTGTGTGAATGAGCTTCAGTCAGGGTTGGGTTTTGCGCAGCTTGAGTTCGTCCTAAGCTATTGTTATAGATACCATCTAGATCTATTTTTTTTTACCTTTCTAAATCGGTGGAATACTTTTTATATCATTGTAGGTACAGTGGAATCTGTTGACTTACCTAGTAAGGGCAAACATTTTTATGCTGAACAAAAATTAAAGTAGGTTTGTCTATGGTGATATTAAACTTCTTAAAATTAACTATTAGATATAAGTCATTCTAATAGTTAATTTTATAACGTAGAATCTAGGAAACCTAGTTATTTTCTAAAATTTATAGTAGTTTATGAAGTACTAGCTGACCCGGCGAACTTAGTTTCACGCAATATCTTTATAAATGATATACTCTATGTGTTATTTTTTTTCTGATGTATAAACATTATTATTGCAAAGTTTCATCTTAATCCGTTCAGTAGTTTTTGCATTAAAGAGGAACAAACATACATACAAACTTTCTCGTTTATAATATATATTAGTAGAATGATAGAAGTAGTAAAATTTAATTAAGTTTTCAAACTAAAGAATTGAAATAAACTTAAGTATTCTGTTAAAAGTATTATAGTCATAGTCATACTAGCATAATTAAAATTATTTATGTACAAAAAATGTTAATACCTATTAGAAAATCAGCTTAAAAATTAGAAAGATTTGGTGTAAGTAAATAAAAACAAATTGATATTTTTCAAATATTTTTCTATATTATTTGGTACACAATATCCAACTCGCACTGTCCAACGATACCTGGCGATTTTGGCTTATAGTCCCTTAATTTAAATAAAAAAATGTATTATACATGTCCCAGTACAATCGAAAAAATAGTGTCATTGCAAAAACATTGAGATAATTGCAAAATACCAGATAATTGGAATATAAGACAGTTTTTACTTTCATCTGAGCTATTTTTAGAATTCTAACAGAAGCGCTAGCCTTAGGAATATTTTTTGAATAAAGAAGGAATTCGTTACCCAATCAGTCATTAGTAGATCCATCCATCAGCCAAAGGACGTTCCACTGCTGGACATAGGCCTGCCCTAATGATTTCCAATAAGACCGGTTGGAAGCGGCTTGCAACCAGCGCGATCCTGCGGTCTTAATGAGGTCATTTTAGCAGGTACTCCATTAATACCAACCGATCAACATTATAAACAAATTATACAGGGTTACTATTAATCAGTCAGAATCCTTTTTTTGGTTTTAAAAAAAATATGATACAGAATACACCCCAACAACCTTATTACTACGCAGCGTTACTTAGGAGCAGTCAATTCGTAGTTATGTTTTTTACAAGTGAATTAAAATTATCGAACAAAAAAATACAAAAACGGACTAACCTCTCCTAAGTTACTCATAAGTAATTTAGGAGTAGTGTTTATTAATACAACGGTTTAAGGGAGTACTATAAATAATAATAAATAAATAAATATTTCTGGGACATCTTACACAAGGCTTCTGACCCCAAACTAAGCAAAGCTTGTGATATGGCTGCCAGAGACTCATATACTACATGTACTTATTTTTAAATACGTACTTAAATAGATAGTAACTGAATAACTCCCAGACACAGATCAAACACTTATGTTCATCACATAAATAAAGTACTATAAATAATAATAAATAAATAATTATTTCTGGGACATCTTACACACGGCCTCTGACCCCAAACTAAGCAAAGCTTGTGATGTGGCTGCCAGAGACTCATATACTACATGTACTTATTTTTAAATACGTACTTAAATAGATAGTAACTGAATAACTCCCAGACACAGATCAAACACTTATGTTCATCACATAAATAAAGTACTATAAATAATAATAAATAAATAAATATTTCTGGGACATCTTACACAAGGCTTCTGATCCCAAACTAAGCAAAGCTTGTGATATGGCTGCCAGAGACTCATATACTAGATATACTTATTTTTAAATACATACTTAAATAGATAGTAACTAAATAACACCCAGACACAGATCAAACACTTATGTTCATCACATAAATATTTGCCCTGGGTGGGGATCGAACCCACACCTCTTTGATCCAGAAGTTAGGGTCACTAACCACTGAGCCACCGAGGCTGTCATACTATACTGAATATAATTCTGTTTGAATTATCAGTAACCCTGTATTATAATTCGCTACTTTTTAAAGTTATAACCACTAAAAACAGATTCAGTGATTGCAAAGTCCCATCTTACATTCCAACTATCCGACCATTTGCGACAAACCTACCAAGAATTTCCACAGCAGCTTTTTCATTTCTACGATTATTCTAAGACATATTCACGGAAACGGCTCGGCTCTCCAGTATGGTTGAACAATCGATACCTTAAATATATTATTTACATTTCATTACATTGGGTAGAAACATCGACTTTCAGATCGGAGGCGATTGCAACGGACAATAATCACTTAACAGTAATTTGCAAACTTACATTTTAAACAGCCATTTTTTTTAAATAAAACGTCAAATTTACTTGTTTTCAACAATGCCAAGCCAATATGAGCTTTATAGACTGTGTGATAAAGTTCATTTTTAATTTGTCGTTCAAAATAATAGTTAAAACAAGTAAACTTCACCAATTGATATACTTAACATCTAATAACAATCCAAAACGTTTTAATTAACAAAAAAAAATATTGAGACTAATTGCGATTGGCGCATAGTGTGCATTCGCCTTATAAATAAAAAGTACATAATTTCTCTAAGATTCAATTCATATATTATTGGTTTTAATCAAGAGGCTAAGGCCGGTTGTTATATCAAGCGGAGCGACGAGCGTGCGCAGCGGGCGTATGTTAAATTCTCACGCGCGAAATGTTCATCTACTAGGAAAATTAAATTCGTCAGTTCTAATCCATTAAAAAATCCAACTAAAAAAATACATATAGTAGGTAATTTAATCAGATAAAAAGTCTATCCCTAGTCTCAAAACGAACCAGATCACAGATGTGGTACAATTGTGAATAGTTAAGTCATAATAAAATTGCTCATTAAAAACCTCGGAATCTTCTATGTAGTTATTTGATGACATGATGTCGTGTTCGCGATAAAACCATTATTCTACCCGACTGTTGTTTATTATTTTCTATTATATTCGGTGTGAAAATAAAATTATATTGTATTGTGTAAACAATATTTCAAGATACTATAAAAAAACTTATATTGACCTTTTCAGAGCATTCTCTTTGGCCTAATTAATTTCATTCCACATGCCACGCTGCGTATGCCCGCTAGTAACAACGAACGGCCTTAAATCTTGACTGATAACTTCAGAATATAAAATTAGTTTTAGAACTAAATAATATATTGCTCGGAGATATAGAATATACCTTAAGTCATAGTAACCGGGATCTTGAAAAGGCTGTTAAATACAATGTAAAAAAATTACATCGAAAACAAGTCAGTTTGCATACAATGTAAAATCGACCTTATACCAACATTCATAAAGCATTAAATATAACTGATCCAAAGCTACTCCGACAGTTTCCATAAAAAATCTGTATAAACTACTGGAGGAAACTAAAAAAAACCTGTATTCATATTTTGACAGATACCAAACGAAAATGAGCTTAATATCCATCAAAATTAAGCTTATATTAGCACATAAATTATAATATTAGTGGCGAAGTATAGACGTTCGCAAGCTCTTTTATACTAAACAATGAAAAAATGGCGCGCTCACCTTTATTCTATACAATATAAGGTCTACAATAATATGTACATCTCCTGGTATTATCTACAATGCAATGCTCAATAAGAAGTCTTATTACTAAGACTTGTTATTTCGGATTGCTTGTGTAAAGTTATATTCACACGTGACAAAGCCTCGTAGAGGTGTGGAAAGGGTGTGAAATGAAAATGAATCTTATTTATAGTGACATAAGCTTTCCAATAACACAATCGAAGCTCAGGGAGTGTGAATTAGACTTAACCGTTCCCTATTCGTACTTGCGGAGCGATGGGATCATACATTTGTGTAGATTTGATATATTTCTACTGAGCTCAAATATTTTTTTGCCCTAGTGTTCTAAAATTATTAGATTTCATTTATCTATGTTACTTTATTGAATGATTATGAAGCCGGGATACAATCCAAAGCAAAAGATCGCACCACATCGACACATCAGGGAACGGACTTAAAGTAGTGTAGAGTAGCGACAAAATATTTCAAGTTCTTATCTCTGTTGCACACTCTCGCTTTAACAGTCAGTCACCTCGCGATATTAGCGAGAGTTTTACACTTGGCTTACTTAAATAGAGAGACATTTGGGCACTGTCGCCAAAAATAGTAACGCCAATGAGATCGCGAGATGAGAATGAGCAAACGACAGAAGCTATTGCCAGTCACAATGTCTCGGCGCGAGAGTGTACAGGAGGTATTAAAGTTATCAATATAAAAATTAAATACTGAACAAGTCGTACCAAAGACGGTTTAAAAGATAGCAAATATATTAAGACATGTCAAATGTTACAACCGTGACAGTATGTCGTAGTACTTGTAAAATAACCAAAGAAATATACCAACCGGATTAATATTAATAAGAGAACTATCTTTGTCCCAAATATCCGGTTATTGTGTCCGGTTACAGCGCAAATAATAACCGTTATTTGCGCTGTAACCGCCATTGGCGAATTTTGAACGTGTTTCTCTCTTTTCCAAGAACAATAAACTAATTAATAGACAAACAAATCTACAGAATAAGTACTAAATAAAAAGTAAAGAAACATTACGTCACAGCTCTAAACTACGCGATAAAACTTCAGATACCATCAACACGTTTGATGTGCGATAAAAAGTATAAATACACATTGTTTTTGCGTTTTTATTGTTCGAAATATACGTATAAAACGTTATAAAAAGCTCAAATTATAGTTTATCAACATTGTTTAACGTAACGTTCAAAGCTGTTCAAGCTTGCTGCTTTTTTTAATACAAATGCGGTCTGATACACAATTCACGAAACGCGATCAGAGGTATAGGTCCCGGCACATAAGTTGAACAAAAAAATATCACTCTCTCCCTTTCGTTAGCAGAGAAAACAAAAGAGAGGTAGCTATGGTTTAACGTTCAAGTTATTTGCGGGCTACTATAAGGGCCTCAAAGGCGAAGGTGTAAATGTAAACGCATTATTTTCCTCTAGCCCTCTCTAACTAAAACTCTATTCCTGACGACTGAAAGAGACAAAAAAGGCAACAAATACTCAAACTAAGCCAATAACAAACAACGAAACACGCACACATTAAACCACATCAACACTCATTGCCGCGTCTTCTCAAGTTACATTTAACAAACATTTAATTTTCTAAGTTTTTTCGTTAATAAAAAAATATTTACAAATCTTTTTTTCCTCTTTTGCCTAATAACCAATTTCCCTATAACGACTGTTTCACCTTTCTTAGTAATATGAATACGTGTATCTCGAAATATTTGATTTCATTTTGATGTATTTAAGCCACGAGCGCACGAGCGCCAAACCGATCGAACACGAGCGCGGCAACGTCTGTGATTGGTTAATTCAAGAATGTGTGTCAATGTGCTCGCGTGTGTGCACGGCGCGCTCGGTCAACGCGACGTTAAAGTAATTCGATTTGATTTGCAAATGTCCCACTTGACACTCTTTAATCTTTGTCGTCACCACTAATAGATAAAATTTTGATTCGATTTGAACACATTATTATTATATACTACGGGACTAATCGCGCACTAAAATTGCGAGATAAATAAATACCTCCTACCACTCGGCCGAAACGTCGGGACGAGGAGGTATTTATTAATCTCGTAATTTTAGTGCGCGATTAGTCCCGTAGTATATAATAATAAAATCCATAATAACTGTTCCTAAATTATTTGGTTAGAGTTTGTGCAAAAAAAGAACCGTCGTGGCGTTACTGTGAACTAACAATAGGATTTTAATCAGCAGCCAAGGTACCGACTATAATTGGTAGACGCGAGTACTGATGAAAACCGAATTGGTGTCTACCAAGTATCTAACAGTCTTAGTTGTACTAGCAATGACAGAGCAGTGTTGTCAACGTAAAAAAAATAGTAAAATGACACACGGGCGACCTCACCTACGACGCTTCTTTTTTTGCACAAACTCTGCAAGATTGGTGTTTTCGCGTGACCACAATATTTTTTACTTTTTTTTAGAAATCCGGCACGAATTGCCTGACTTTCCGAGATATGGAAGGCAGTAGTAGTGCTCATAGCGTAGTTTGACTAGGTGTTTCAGAATCAGTAGGTATTTTATTACATACTATTTTTAAAGGTATATTTGCGAAGAGCCGGTATTTTTGAGTATATTTCGGGAACAAGTATTTTAAAAGGGTATTTTTGAGTATATTAAGATAAAATTGTTTAGTTTCTTGATAAAAAGGTATTATTTTTAGTATATTTGGGTATTTAAAAGGTTACGGCGCTTGGATTTGCGCGATTTACGAGGAACTTTTGGTGGAAAATATAGTGACCGAAAAGTATATTTTTGAGATGTTTCGGTGTTTTTCTGAAATTTAATCTGGTCACACTGGTCACACTGAGTTATATTTACAACTCAGCGTTACCATGTCTCGAATGACACGTCCGATAGTGGGCCCACTTGTTTTAACCATTTAGTCATATCAAGCATTCAGTCTCGACACCAGGGCTAGCCATCGGCCCATACTAAATTACATAGAAATATGGAATATTCAACGATACACGTATTAACATATTACTTCATACAAAGTGTAGCACAAACCTTACAAAAAACTTTTTACAAATATTTGTATGACTTGATATAAAGGTTTATCTACACTCCATACACACATACAACTTCGTACAAACATCCTAAACTCCGCTTTTGACTCCTTATACCGAATATTTGACTCGTTTGAGGCACATATTTCGAAGGTAAAATGTATTTTATTATTACATTAATCCATTGACAACATCAATTAACTAATTCAAGTTATTTTTTCTATATTTTAAGGCGGGATAAACTTGAGCGGTCGTAACGAGCATTCTAGACATTGTTACATCAAATATGAATCAAATCGAAACGAACATTCATTAACATACGCGAACTCAAGCGTTTTTTCGTCGATTCAATACTTTTCAGAGCATAATTTTATTTTCAATAACATAATTATAAATAAATAAATATAAATAAATATTTTTGGGACGTCTTACACACGGCCTCTGACCCCAAATTAAGCAAAGCTTGTGATATGGCTGCCAGAGACAGATATACTACATATACTTATTTTTAAATACATACTTATATAGATAGTAACTAAATAACACCCAGACACAGAGCAAACACTTTTGTTCATCACATAAATATTTGCCCTGGTGGGGATCGAACCCACGTCTCTTTGACCCAGAAGTTAGGGTCACTAACCACTGAGCCAGCGAGGCAGTCAGTTATTTATTTAAAAAATATCCCGCCATAAAAAACGAATAATTTTACTACTGGTCAGTGATCATATCTTGTCTCTATAAGTCTTTGATTGTTCTTTTTGGTACCTATTTAGTTTTCTTAGCTCGAACCGGAATACACGCGCGACGATCTTCGCTCTTTTCCTTTACCCTGATTGGTAAATCTTGGTAAAAAAAAACGTGTTTTAGTGCAGTTTGTTTTGACGAATTAGTGTATAGCAAAGTCAAGCTTTAGTTGGTGATAATTTTAAGACTTAATGCTCAATTTTATGTTACAAACGAACGCTCAAGTCCATCAGCGACTTTATATACTTTAGAAAAGGGGGCAAACCAGCACCGACATTATTTACTATCAGCGCAATCTACAGGGTTATTTGCTTACCCTGTACTAACACGAAAGGGGGTGATTTAAACCATCATTACGAATAACTTTAACTACGGGGCCAACAAAAATTCGAGGAAAAAAATCAGTTATTTCATATTGTCGATTTGTATAAAACAGCTGATTTATTTTTCTCGAATTTCGGGTTGCCCCATAGTAAAAGTTGTTCGTAATTATGGCCTGAATCACCCCCTGTCGCCTTAGTACAGTGTAAGCAAATAAACCTGTATATTAAGACTTTCGTCATATAAGTACTCGATGGCAAATGGAAAGATCCGGATTCCGTATTACAAATTGACCAATCACCATTTTGCTATCGTTACGCTTCGCTAAGTCCGTAAAAGTTAATTTTCCAACACGCCTGATTAGTTCCCAAAGTTTCCAAATGCTAAATCTAACATCTCCCTGCCCCCTAATATCAAAATTCTGCCTTACATACTGTACACATCTGTACAAATAATGTTAAAAGGGATAGCATCTAACACCAATATGGTACACCGACTGGAAACTCCAAAATGGAGATTGAAAATTTGATTTTTAGAAGAATTTGTCATGATCAAAAGGTACCTTACTTAGAGGTCGTACGTAATAAGAACGCTTTATCTTTAAGCTACGCACAAAGAACTTTAACTCTTATTGCACAGGTAATAGGGGATAAATCTCCTAGTACGCAACTTTAACCCTACCACCGCCAACAACTTCTATAAAAGTACGAGAGTTCCGTGCCCTCAGCGCCACTACTTACTTCTATAGAAGTAATTCATTGTAAGTTTACAGGGTTATTTCTAATCGATTAGCATCCTTTTAGGGGCTTATAGTGTACATCAAAACTAACAACTTTTGTGCTGCGACTTTTATCAAAACTAAAAAAAAAATGCTGTTCCATAGTAAAATATCGTTCATCAGCGACGAAATATATGAAACAGCTGATTTTTTTTTAGTTTTGACAAAAATAGCATAACAAAAGTTGTTAGTTTTGATGTACAGAATAAGCCCCTAGAAGGATGCTAATCGATTAGAAATAACCCTGTAAACATACAATGAATTACTTCTATAGAAGTAACTAGTGGCGCTGAGGGTACGGATACGGTATAGGGTACGGGTATAGTTTTATAGAAGTTGTTGGCGGTGAAAGGGTTAAAGTTGCGTACTAGGAGTTTTATCTCCTTATATCTCCATTAGGAATAACCTTGTACACTACAATAAAATAAACAATGAATTACTTCTATAGAAGTTATGGCGCTGAGGGCTCGGAAATCTCGTACTTCTATAGAAGTTGGCGGTGAAAGGGTACTGCAGCAAGGAGATTTAATTCCTATGACGTGTGCAATAAGAGTTATTTCCTTATGAGCAGTTTGACACTCAAGCGTCCTTTTTACATGACGCGACGAACACAAGACTAATTCTGGCATAATCGAGATTTTCTCAGCACTTGTAAAGAAACGCTGTGATTTTCGACTGGGGCAGAATCGCGCCTTGAATCTCAAATTTGACCTATCATTAGACAATTAGACAACAATATATCAATAATAACAATTGATTAAATAAGCCACGTTGAGGCGAATTTATTACAATTTCTATGATACAACAATTGTTTTAGATTCGGTGACGTCATGTATACAAAATATAGCTAGTATTTTGATATATTTTTCCTATATTCAAGATACGCGTGTATCATTTGGACACAATATGAAACCCCGGGTCGAAGGTGTTTCCATCAGTGTTGCAACTTCCAAAAAATAAATTATGCTTGAGATGATTTAACTAATATTGAGCTAATTCAGCTAAGATTGGCACTGATTCCAAACTTAATTTATTTTTTGTACTTTATGGTCTGTATTAATTTATTATTGTACAGCATACTTTCCTGAGTATTACAGGGGTATTTTTTGCTATTTTTTTTCATAATCGATATTATTTTATTTTATAATCAGTAAAAAAGGGCAGTACATTTTATAGTTTTCTTTACATGCATTAATACTGTCCATTGAAGTCTATCCGCCGACTTTTATGATTCGGCTTATAGTCGTTTAGTTTAATTATAAAGCGACCATGTTTATTTAGATTTACTGTATAGATTTTATTTTCTAGATATTACAATAGTGTTGTCTTTATAGTATCTCTGCTATAATCTTGATATTTTCTATTTAACCTGGCACAACTCCTTTTCATTAATTTCATTTCGTTCTGTACATATTAATTATGAATATGTAAAAAAAAATCAAATCACCAAATAATGTGTAGGTATATCTAATACAGTGTTACCAATTTCAATGTTGAAAGTCAAAGTACACTTTTAGCTCTTCAAATCACAGAGCTATTACAAACAGAGGGGTCGATCGAGAAAAAAAAGAGATGCAATGATTTAATATGACACGAGTTAAAAAAAGACATGAAAAATATATCGATTGAGTGGCTAATCGCCAGGATTTTCTTTTAGTAGTGTCAAATTCTAATTCATATCTGACAGTTTTGACAGCCATGGGCTAGATTTTCTATACATTTTCGTGTTGAGAAGTTACTCAAGCGACAACGATCTCTCTATTTGTAATAGCCAATGAAAAAAGAATCAAATGGAAATGGTGTAATGACATTTAGATACTTTGAAATGTAATAGTTTAAAAACCGAAATAATAATCATAAAGGCGTCTCTTTCAAATGTACGTAATAAGAATAGACCAAAATTACACATCAGTTTCGCTATAGTGTCTATATTTTTCGTGACTTGACGCGCGTGCCTGGTCCGCCATATTGTGTCGATTGTACTTACTGTGAAAACTGGCGAAATCGATAAGTGTAGAGTGGTAGTAACAATACTAATCCGCCATTTTGTGTCGTGTAGGTATGCAGGTTTTTTTCGTAGTTAAGGCAATTCCATTTGATTCTTTTTTCATTGGTAATAGCTCTGTGGTTCAAATCAATGCTGTTGTCATTTCAAACCGAGTTATTAGTTATTTTTTTTTTCGTTTTTGTCTCATTCACATTTGTAAGCGTTTCGGAGCGCTTCAGTGATACTCAGTTTAAAATGACCGCGCTATAATCTGAAACTGCCAAATAACAACACAATAAGTCCAATATCATGTACAAATATATTAAATACCGTAAATTACAGTACAAACGCAATGCAACATTGCAATTTTTATATTACAAATACGTCAGATTTGCATGGGAATTAGTTAAAAACAATAGTAGGTACATGCCTCCGCATCTAACGTCTTTACGTTGAGTTTAACCGCTAGAGTCAGCACGTGAAATCCATTTTTTTTGCATTTCATTGTTAAACTATTCAGCTTGAATTACAAAAACTATTTTTTCGGCGATAAATAGCTTGTATCAAATGATTACAAGCACAATTAACACTTAAATTGGTTTATTTTAGCGCGCGCCAGTCGACGGGGGTGCGCGTATTCCCTGAGGATGGAGTTCTAAATACTCCGAAACTGGTTGGATTCCTTGCGGATCGACCGTATAATTATAACGTGAGTTTTAGCCGTATTCTGTTATAGTTAATTACAATTTGGATATTTTCAAGTCAAGAGTGAATATGTATCTTCTAGGTCTACTTACTCCATCCTCGGCTACAACTTCACTTTATATCAGACGAGCTAAATGTATAAAAAATAAATAAATAGGCGATTTTCATGGTTATTTTCGTAAAAAAAATATTTCTTTCGTGTGTGCGACATATTAAACACAATCGATTCATTGCCGCAAGAACAGGTTGTAAATCCATAGTGAAGTAAGTAGTTGCAAACAACAACAAGTTGCAAAAAAAATGAATTTCGCTTGCTGACCGAGATCATCAGCTTTAAGTGAGCTTCAGGATTGGGTTTCGCACAGCTTGTAGCTAACTTCACTTTGATTCGGGCTATACCTACAATATTTCTCCAATTTTTATAATGACATCCGTGATACAAGTAGTCTCCGGCGGCGACCTCCTAGCGCTTGTGGCAGGCGCCGCACACGTAGTCGTCGTCCTCCCGCAGCGAGTGCTTGGCGAGCCCCACGCAGTGCATGTGGAACCACTGGTCGCAGCCGCCGTCGCACTGCACCCAGTCTACTTCCTTGCCTGGGGGGAGACAAATATATTGCCTATTCAGCATTGCACTTTACGCATGTGAAACATATTATTTCTTTCGACGTGTGAAACATTGTTTACGCATGTGAAACATATTATTTCTTTCGACGTGTGAAACATTGTTTACGCATGTGAAACATATTATTTCTTTCGACGTGTGAAACATTGTTTACGCATGTGAAACATATTATTTCTTTCGACGTGTGAAACATTGTTTACGCATGTGAAACATATTATTTCTTTCAACACAAAATATTATTTCTTTCGACGTGTCAGAACGAAGCAACATTATGGCAAAGTATACAGGGAAGCTGTGGTGGTCTAGTGGTAGTCACACCCGCCTTACAATCGTGAGGTCGTGGGTTCATATCCCGGTCCCGTACTAAACAAACAAACAAACAACAACACTTTATTAGACAACCACATTACATAATAAAACAGATTATAAGGACAAAAACAAAACAATAGGTCTCTAATTGGCGGCCTTATCGCTTTAAGCGATTTCTTCCAGGCAACCAAGCACGGACAGAAAAAATACATTTAACAAAAAAACGTGGCCATAACGGCAAGAAAATTTAAATAGCATAGAAACAAACACTCAACAAAACAAAAAAATAATAATAATACTAGACAATACCTAACAAATATACAACTAAATTACATTTAAAGAAATATCAATAGTAACAATCATATCATCAATAGTAACTTTTATTCTGTAACAGTAACTTTTGTTCTGCGACTTTTGTCAAAACTAAAAAAAAAACAGCTGTTCCATACATTTTGTAGAGGGTGAACGTTATTTTTCTACGGAACAATTTTTTATTTAGATTTGACTAAAGTTGTTAAACAAAAGTTGTTAGTTTTGATGTACAGAATAAGCCCTTAAAAGGATGCTAATTGATTAGAAATAACCCTGTATATTTGTCACTTTTTCACATGTCGAAATGAGTTTTTCCGAGGCTTTTTTTGGCCATGCGACCATTATAGCTTAGCACTGACAATGAAAGACCCAGAAAGACAGGGAAAGGTTTGAGATGTTTGAGATGTGCTGTTGATCAAAGAGAAGGTAGATGTGATGTCGTACAGGGAGGTGAGGACACAGAAGGAAGACTTCGACACTTGGAAATTGACAAGAGACAACATTTTCGTACACTTTTTCGTTCGTGAAACCGAGGAACATCGATTTCTAGCTAAAATACTGATGATGTCCTGAGCTGAAATATTTTTTTGGGAATATAAGTAAAATATGGGTTTACCTGTGGGCCGGAGACAGTTGTCGGCGGCACAGTCCTCGTCGTCTTCATTGGACGACATGGAAGATGAGCTGCTTTCAGCGCGCGGCGTAGGATTGCTCGTACCGCCGGCGCGGGATTGACCTGGATATAAGTAACATTACTAGTACATACAGAAAGGTGACGTCCACAAGTGGTATAATATTATTCAGAGAAAAATCGAACCAAGATGATATATACATCATTTGAAAGCTTGTTCTATAGGCTTCCCAAAAATATTTAATTTAGATTTTTTCACCCCTCCATTTTTTTTTAAATGCGAAAAATAAATTGTATGTAAAATAACAATACAGCTTATTACTTTTTCTAGTTTAGCAATAATAATGTGCTTCTATCGTTATTTTACTTGCATTCGTAGCTGACGCTTCCACATTTATCGCTTAATTTACTAACAAACTCTTTAAAAGTGTGTCTGATTGGTAAAAATGCTTTTATTTAACAATTTGGAGGTTACTTAATCAGTGTTGATAGAGATAAACTACTTATTGAGCCAAATTATCTATTTATCCTAATAAATTCAGAATTAATTTAAAAAAATCGGAGGGCTCTTTTTTGTTTTTAACTGATGTAATAGACTCAGAAAAATATGAACTTTCTCGAAATGTAACGAGCGTTGTGGTTAGAATTTTTGATTATTATTATACCAGCCTCCATACATTTTGTGGACCTGTCCTTTTTAAACAAGTGTAAGGGTTATTTATATTAGAAAGGGTCATGTAGAATCGTAAACTATGCATTTGATGATTTTTAGCAAAGTTGTTGAGCATGAGCCAAGAAGGTTTCCGAGTTGGTGCAACCAACTTCAACAGTTGACAGATGGTGAGATGAAGTTCACCGGATCAGCTAGTTTCTTATACATACCCATTCTAGCCTGTCGCGGGTGTTTCCCCCGCGTGGCCGCGAGTCCCCGTTTCCGGCGCTCCTGGCGCGCCATGTAGTGCTTCCTCATCATCAGGCTTGATCCTGACGACATTCCCTGGAAAAAAGATATAAGCATTAAGCTCTGTTACTTTTTTTCAGAAACAATAATTTTACCAGATTAAGTATTTATTTGTTGACTACACACCAAACAAAGATCAGCTGATAAGATCGACGTGTCTTGTCCATCAGACTTATATCGAAACGTGCGTAATTATTTTTGTAATTACATGTAACTTATGTAAATGCAGGCGACAATGGGTTTCCCTGGTGTACGCCTTACCAATTTTATTTCGATATTACTTGTTCCCTGTTAAATAGTATTTTAGGAACATAGGTTGGTAAAACAGATAGGCAAAACAAACTTGGCGGGCGGCACATGCCTATAAAAAAGGCGGAACTGATAATAACTCTCTACTAAAATTTCACTAAATATCACCTGAGCCATTGGGTCGACCTGATTGACTCCTTTACAAGTCGATACCTGTTTCCTATTCAGATAGTTGTTAGTAGTGGGTTGTTATCACTTTTACGGTTGCTTAGTAACAGGAAGAGTATTGGTACAAATTTATCAGAAATATTAAAACATGTATGATACACTAGTTGAAACTAATAAGTTAAACAAGATCGGCGACAATGGATCTCCTTAGTGTACTCCTAAACTGTTCTCTATTGAACTGATCTTTATACAGGGTCTTAGGTACTAAACAGAAAACTTTTTAAGGGCGGATCTATACTCTATAAAATTTAACTTGATCTCTGCGACTGTTACA
The DNA here is from genome assembly GCA_949316475.1 of Hypomecis punctinalis. NCBI lineage: Eukaryota > Metazoa > Arthropoda > Insecta > Lepidoptera > Geometridae > Hypomecis > Hypomecis punctinalis. The sequence goes on along the minus strand of OX438819.1, from coordinate 1,356,428 downwards.
TATTGACATATTTAGAGTTGAGATAGTGGTGATTTTCAAACAATGTTGTAATGAAATCGAATGAGTAGTTGAAGGTGAGAAATTGGATTTTATTTACTTACTATTATTTAAGATCAAGTATGCACACATGTAAATAATGTTATGATATTAATTAAATACTCATAATAATGTAACGATAGTATTTATCGACGTTTTTCACTATTATCGATGCTAATGTAACATATAATTGGGTTTAATTTAATTGCACATGTAAAAAATGTTATGATATTCAAATATACAATAAAATTAATGATAAATTAAGTTTTATTTAAAATATCGTCAGTATAAACTATCGATATTTTAATTAAAACTCTGTGGTCACGATCATTCGTCGCCTATCACTAATCGGCATGCTCATAAAGTATGACATTGACAGGTACTGTCTGTACTATTAAGAAATTCAGGACTTCATAGGCGTGATTTTTCTGACAGCTGTCGCAGAGATCAAGTTAAATTTTATAGAGTATAGTACATTTAGACAAACAATTTTTGTGCTACGAATTTTGAAAATTCGCAAAAAAAAATCGCTTCTCCATACATTTTGCCGCGCGTTGACGAACTTTTTGTATGCAAAACTTGTTTTTTTCTTCGTGATTTTCCAAAAGTCCTAGAACAAAAGTTGTTCGTCTAGATGTATTACACCCGCCCTTAAAAGGTTTTGCGTTTAATACCTATGACCCTGTATAAATTACCTGTTTTCTATTGAGATAGTTGGTAGTAGTGGGTGGTCCCCTCTTCAACGGTTGCTTGGTAGGCGGCACGTGATGTTTGCGTGTCCGTTTGACGGCGTGCTGGTGTCGCGGCGTGCGTTGCGCGCGTTTTCTGCGCCCGGCGTCTAAAACGCGCGCGCCGCGGCGGCCCTCGGCTGCTCGGGCGCTCACTACGGCGCTCCAGATGTGATGCTGCTCTTCTAATCGAACCTATTCAATAATAAATTAGAATGTAGTATGTAGAATGTGTGAAGTATTTATTGTAAGTATTTATTATTTGTAATAAGTTTTTTTTTTTGTCAACTCTCTTTTGCTACTCACTCCGCATTTTCTAATTTTTTTTTTTTATTAATTCCTCTCCAGAAGAAAGGGTTGCCTGGAAGAGATTGCTATAAGCAATAAGGCCGCCCTTTGTTGCACTATTTTATGTAGTTGTTTTTTTTTTCCTCTCTGTGTATTTTTGTTTTCTGAATTGTATTTTAGTGTTAACAATAAAGTGTTTATCTATCTATCTATCTAATGTTATCAATTGTTTTCCAGGCCGTTTTCGGCCACGGCGCGGCGACTGAATAGTTTCTTATTAGGTTATTTGATGGTCTTCACATGACTGAAGTAACTAGAATCAACCAAAATGGTTATCCTACTAATATTATAAACGTGAAAGTTTGTGAGGATGGATCCCAAGTAACATTTTAAACTGTATAAAAGCTGTACTATGGACTATTTGTTTACTACAGGCTGTTAAACGTTGCTGTATAAAAACTGTATAGCAAGCTATACAGCCCTTGTAACTCCGAAATGGGCCCCAAAATTATACAGCTTTAAGTGTAGATTTAGCTGTACAACAGCTGCATAATAGCTGTGCTATTTGGCTGGCTAAGATACTATTTAGATACTTTTATACAGCTTCCATTCTCTAATTTTCCTTTCTATTATTTTATACAGACTGAGGCTTGTGAAAATCTTAATAAAAGAATAAATATATTATAATCGTGTTCGTGGTGGAATTCATTCTGCATTTTATTTCTTAATTCACTATGTGCCAAGGCAGAGACCATATGTGAAGTATAAGTGAAAAAAATATTTAATAACTAAGTGGTAAGTACTCTTTCCTGTTTATCGTTGTTGTTATGCTTGCGACTAATATTTTTATGTGAATATGTATACTAGTTTTAAGCTCAAAACTCACGCCCCTTCTAAATAAGGAATATACATACATTTTTTCTGTAACAACAAATATGTGATCATATCTGAAAACAGTTTTAAGAGTAACCCGGACTGTTCTATTAATAGTAAACGTAATTGTGTGTACTATACAGTTAAAATACTTTGTAAATTTGTACTGAAATTTCAAAAACAAACAAAAAAATATTTCGTAAAATTGGAATGCAATTTATAGGTTATGGTAAAATGGCATCCTTAGTTTATACAGCTCTTGCTCTTCTAGTACCCCTTAATGCAGCTTTTTGCATAACAGAGTCGTTATTTAAGAATGTATCTCAGCTTAAAGAGTAACATTGTTTGTACATTAGTATTTAAGTACTGTAGAAGCTGTCTTAAAGTCTTATACATATTCATTAATACAGTTAATTAGGGTTCAGTTGAAAATATAGAAAACCTCACTATGACCAAACCAAACCTACTTATTCCTGTAATACCTACCTACTACTCATTCGCCAATCCGCTTTGTCAGCGGATAATAATATTTTCGATATTGCACATGTCGTTTTCAAAGTCAAAGTAGCAAGTGGAAACCTATTTCAATCAGCGTTCCAATATTTTTTTGTTTAATTGCAGATGTATCAAAATAATGAAACACCAGGCTCGAGTTCATTCGGAGTACAACCTGTTTGTGGGAAGTCTTCTAATGATCCTGTCGTTCAGATAATTAATGAAGAAGGGAAAAAATGGCAACGTCATGCAAAATCAATCGGTGTTACATGAAACAATATGCTATGAAAAGAACTTTAGCATCTTATTGTACCAACCTTAGTTAAGAGACAAAATAAAAACAAATTATCAACTAAATCAACGAAATTTAATTTCTCACAAAGTGTGTAAAAGTGGTATGAAATATGATTCCTCACCATGTTCAATACAAAAAAAATAAATTTAACATCACAAGCACGTAAAACTATATAATTGCACATAAACCCGATTCTGCCTGTACAGAACCCTCACCGCATGGTACTAACCCAACATACATATATTCAGCACAGATATTTGCTACTTCATCATGATCCAACAATTTTGATTCTACGGAACACTCATTGCATGGTGGTGATACCAACTTGGAATTTGGCTGTCCATGCCCTTGTAAAATTATATTTTGTTGCGTTAGTTCACGTTGGGAATAAGCTTTTTTAAATTTTCTTTTTGTCCGCCGGTTCTTTTTTGTTTTTTCCAAGGTTTTACATCCATCTTAACTCTTGTTCACTTAACAATCCAATCCAGTTGTATCCAAATAATATACTGATTTTAAGCTATATTAGTTCCAAAATAATCGATAAGCTGGATAACTGTGTATGTTAACACTATAATAAAAACTTTAATCTTCTAAAACACGAAAAACTGTAAAAAGGGAAAAATGTACGCCAATCGCATAAGGCTTTAAAGAAGAGTAAATTTAAACTCTTCTACATGAAATAGAATTGTATTACACTATTATAAAGGGAATTGCTTGCTAAGAGTATCCTACATTTCCGTTGTACAGCTATTATCAAGCTTAACTTGAAGGCTGAACAATAGAGTAATTTTACACCAATATTCAGGCTATAACAATATATAATGTTCTTGTACAGAAGTAGGTTATACAGAAGTATAATTTGAGAGCAATGTACAGTTATTGTCGTATAAAGTTGTTGAACGCAGTTTTTTACGCCGCGGTCTGTATTTAAGCGTTTTCCAATGCTATTTAAAAGCTAAAGGTAAAAATGTTGGCTCTATACAGCCGTTAATCAGCTATACTGTATACAGTTGTACAGTTATACTTTAGTACAGTCCTAAACATATTTTTACACTCTTGTACATAGTTCATTAAGCTTATAGCTGGAAATGCGCTGGTAAATATAATATTTTTCCGCTTAAATGTTACTTGGGATGGATGGATGGATGGATGGATGTATGAATGGATGGATGGATAGATGGATGTATGAATGGATGGATGGATGGATGGATGGATGGATGTATGGATGTTTGTTACTCTTTCACGCAAAAACTACTGAACGGATTGAGATAAAACTTTGCAATAATATCCTACTAATATTATAAACGTGAAAGTTTGTGAGGATGGATGGATGGATGGATGGATGGATGGATGGATGGATGGATGGATGGATGTATGGATGTTTGTTTCTCTTTCACGCCAAAACTACTGAACGGATTGAGATGAAACTTTGCAATAATATAGCTTATATATCAGAATAACACATAGGCTATAAATTATAATGATATATTGCGTATGCGGGCGAAGCCGCGGGTAAAAACTAGTGATATAATAATATGGCATGAATACCTCAAGCAAATCTCCTTCCAACATGAGTTCTTCTAGCCTAATTAAAAACGCGGGCGGCAGGCGCGCCTGCGGAGACCTCGGCCACGCGCTGTACGCATGCTCTACGCTCGCTGACGATCTGCAAAAAAACGATATTAGTACAACTTGGATTCCTCATTCATCATCATCATCATTTCAGCCATAGGACGTCCACTGCTGGACATAGGCCTCCCCTAATGATTTCCAATAAGACCGGTTGATAGCGGCTTGCATCCAGCGCGATCCTGCGGTCCTAGTAAGGTCATCCGTCCACTTTGTGGGTGGACGTCCTACGCTGCGCTTGCCGGTACGTGGTCTCGAACTTTTCGACCCCTTCGAGAACTTTTCGATTCCTAGCACATTCCAATTTTAAATTCTTTTTTTCACTCATTCTTTTTACAAATACAAAATATAAATACAAATATTTTATTGATAACACCATAGTTACATGTCAAAAATCGAAAAACTATCGAAAATAATAATTAAATGTCATTATATTATCGGACATCTATCGAGAATAATAATTACATGTCAAAATATAAATTCGATATTAATATATCTAATAACAAAAGTCAATCAGTTATAATTTCTGGTATACACCCAATTTTCCAAAAAAAAAATATCCAGTGCACTCATTTCAAAAAAGTGACGTACCTTGGATTTTGTGACAAATGTGAGTCGTGCGCCCGACCCGTCGCCTTCTTCAGTTCTGCGTTCAGTTTGTCCGCCTTTTCTCTATTTGTCTGGAAAAAACACCATATTTTAATATTTTTTATTTATTTTATTTATTTGTTTACAAGTGAGCAGTGTATACTGTACTGTACTGTACTGTACTGTATCAGCCTTTGAATAGTCCACTGCAGAACATAGGCCTACCTACGAAGGGTGATTGGGCCATATCCACCACGCTGGCCCAGTGCGGGTTGGTGGATTCACATATTCCGTCGAATTTCTTCTACGGACGTATGCAGGTTGCCTCACGATGTTTTCCTTCACCGAAAAGCCAGTGGTGTGATATTCCGTACATAAATTCCAAAGAACTCATTGGTACGGGACCGGGATTTGAACCCACGACCTCACGGTTGTAAGGCGGGTGTCACTACCTCTAGGCCACTACTGCTTATACTGATATGATGTGTAAACTGACATGCCTATAAGTATACCATACCTGATGTGAAGCGGACTGTGTGCTGGTGAGCTCCGAGAGCGTGGGGTCAGCCAGGGCGGCGCGCGCCAGGTCTTGCCACGCCATAGCTCTTTCTGTTACACACTGTAGGGCTTCGCCCTCCGCCAAACGGACTGGCAACTTTTGGAGCCACACCTGAGGATAAATACATAGTTAATAGTGTCGGAAATCTCAAATAAAGAGTCCTACAGACTGCTGCTTTCTTTTTTTTTTATAATTTATTATGACCATGGATACAGAGTCCTTCAGTCGAAGTCTTAAATAATAAACAATTTACAAACATATTTTATCAAAATAGTCACAGTCGTAGTCTCGTCATAGTCCAATAAAGTCGCTGTCAAATCCAATCATAGTCCAATTCATACCTCAGTAAAGCAGTGGAGACTTTACTAGAGGTGTCTGGAGTTTTGGTAACAACACGGAACAACATGATACGTCACATTATATCACTTGCCTACACTCATGCACGTAAATCAGCTCATAATCAACGAAATACCACCATTTTACACTAATTATCACTGATAAAAACACGAGTTTAACAAAATAATACAATGAGCCGACATGATTTTTCCGCGTTCCCGCCAAAACTCCTGCTGCTTTCGATCAGTGTGTGTTGCCAGTGATGACTTATGGCACAGAAACGTGGTCTCTCACTATGGGCCTTATTAGTAAGCTTCAATTAACCCAACGAGCTATGGAGAGGGCTATGCTCGGAGTCTCTCTGCGGGATCGAATCAGAAATGAGGAGATCCGTAGAAGAACCAAAGTTACCGACATAGCCCAACGGATTAGCAAGTTGAAATGGCAATGGGCAGGGCACATAGCGCGGAGGACTGATGACCGGTGGAGTCGAAAAGTTCTCGAGTGGAGACCACGTACCGGCAAGCGCAGCGTAGGACGTCCACCTGCAAGGTGGACGGATGACCTCATTAAGACCGCAGAATCGCGCTGGATGCAAGCCGCTTCCAACCGGTCTTATTGGAGATCCATAGGGGAGGCCTAATGTCTGGCTGATGTTTGGATGGATGGACAGACTGCTGCGGTCTGGTGTTCAACCAACCGCAGAAGCCTAATTGGTTAAACCAAAATTTGTAATTGGTGGATAACTAAACTGCTTTTTGCAATTTTTATCTTTATTATTTCTATCATTCGCACTGGCGAATGGACTCCAATGCGCATCACGTCCTTTATTATGGATGACATTATACACACATTGGTTACATACAAACGGCTATATTAGAAAGAAAATCCGAATGTTACGTGTTTATTCCCACACATTGAACATCCATTTATGATTTCCAATTCCAACTATATTAATTAAAAATTCCAATTCCAAAATTCTTGTAAGATAATTAGATTTATACAGATAGATTGGCACGAAATCTGTATAAAAATCTTAGGCACAAGTTTCTGTATTCCAATGTAAAACTCACCAGTAAAGCCAGTATGCGGTCCAGTCTAGGTCGTTTGGTCCTCATGCAGTCGGGACAGAGGAATTTAGCATCGATAGTAGAGAACGGGTTGTTTTCCCTCTCGGGCGACTCTTCCCGCTCCTGCTTCGCGGCTTGCATGCACGTCGCTGTAACATATGAGTATTTTTCAACCATATTACATATTGAAGTTTAAAACTCAGGTGAATACGAGATAATGAGACAGGTATAGTCGCGCGTGCGTCGAACGGTCATTGACCTAATCAGCTGTAGATACGCTGGTTAGGCTACTATCTAACGAAGAAACATTTAATCATTGCAAACTACGGGATTCGGGCACATCCTGATTATATGTAGATTGGTTCTTCATGGTAGCAACGGCTAATTTAATAAATTAAAACCAATAAAAGCGAAACATCACGTGACATTTTGTCAGTATCGTTTTTAAAATTTTTCTTAATCCTAGGGGGATGTTTATGTACCCTCTAATGAAATTACTCAGGGTGGCTTACTCCTGTGCTTGAGGGATGCTACCGTTTAGTAATTTACCGTGCGGTCGTTGACCTTATCAGCTGATCGCTAGCTACGTACCGTGGAACCAAAGAAGAACACAAGTTACACATACAGACCTACGTATACCGAGAGACAGGTACCTGTACCTACTTAACGGTACGTAGGCCTACCCAAAAAGGGTGATTGAACCATATCCACCGCGCTGGCCCAGTGCAGGTTGGTGGGTACACATACGCCATCGAATTCTTTCTACGGACGTATGCAGGTTGCCTCACGATATTTTCAAAAACGTTTGCAAAATTTACTGTCATCGATGTGAATCTAAGTTCAATGTCAAAGCAGGATATCCAATGATAAATTTCTGTGGAGCGACGTTCGTTGTTTTATCCACCAAACACACACACCTATGTCGGTTTTGTTACAAAAGGGAATTCTATGTTGAAATACCGTGGAACCAATCCTTGCAGAGCTCGCACTGCGTCATGGCGCCATGATAGGTAATGGTAACTTGGAAAAGAGGTAGGTAATGAAGGACATGCTTCGAACGGTCATTGCCCTAATCAGCTGATAGCTACGTACCGTGGAACCAATCCTTGCAGAGCTCGCACTGCGTCATGACGCCGTATTGTCGTTTCTGGCACACGCAGAAGGTCGCCGCGCCCGCGCCCGGCCCGCGGACTTCTTTCCTCATGTTCCGCGCTCTGGGGGATAAATCACATCGTTAATGGCTTAGCTTTACAGTACAATTATTATTTCCCATTCTGTACAACAATTATGAATTTTATAATTAGTTTCAAAATAAAAACAAGCCAAGAAAATTGTATTGTAAGAGAATTAGACCGCTGGACACTAATCGTGACAGGGTTCAGTCCCGCTCGGTTGTGTCGCGAGTAATTTGAACGATAAAAAGTCCAACGCTACCATACTTAGTTGATAAAGCCAACACTTTTATTTTGGAGCATCAAGGCACTATTTTCTATTATTTAGCATGAATTTCAGAAAAAAACAACCTTACGTGTGACGTGTTTGACCCCGCCTAAAATGGGAACCAGTTGTTAATTCAGACTGTTGCACTCAAAAGCAAAAGAATGAAAACAATATATATATATTAGTCTTTGTTTTAAATCAGTCATTCTCTGTTTTCTCTTCAAGGGGATTTATTGGTTGAAGGACTATTTGTCTATTTGCCACGATAAGGATGCTGGATTGCTTTTTCTCCTCAAAAAACGTAAAGTACTGACCTAAGTTCTTTAACAGCCTGTAACTCCCTATGCTCGGCCTGTTTGAAAGCCGCGACTATCTCCGTGGGTGTGGAGTCTTCGCTGAAGTTCCTTAAAAACAGGCCAGCCTCGAGCGAGGAGGGCGGCGGGTCGCCAACTGCGGGTCGCGTCCGTCGCTTCACGCCCGCCTCGGTCGTTTCCGTGCGCGGCGAGAGGGCTTCCAGCAGAGAGTATGCCCAGTTCTGTGAAGGAAAAATTGATTGCATTAAACTGTTTACAGTTCATGATAATAAATATATAAATACTAGTTTGTACCCGCGGCTTCGCCCGCATACGCAATATATCATCATAATTTATAGCCTATGTCTTATTCTGATATATAAGCTATATTATTGTAAAGTTTCATCTCAATCCGTTTAGTAGTTTTTGCGTGAAAGAGTAACAAACATCCATCCATCCTCACAAACTTTCGCGTTTATAATATTAGTAGGATTGTTATGAAAATTTTACAGCCGTGGTGGTCTAGAGGTAGTGACACCCGCCTTACAATCGTGAGGTCGTGGGTTCGAATCCCCAGTCCCGTACCAATGAGTTCTTTGCAATGTATGTACGAAATTTCACACCACTGGCTTTTCGGTGAAGGAAAACATCGTGAGGCAACCTGCATACGTCCGTAGAAAAAATTCGATGGCATATGTGAATCCACCAACCCGCCCTGGGCCAGCGTGGTGGATATGGCCCAATCACCCTTCGTGGGTAGGCCTACGTCCTGCAGTGGACTATTAAAAAAAAAATATTGTCTATACTTTAGCACAGTATCGCACCGGCATCTACTCGGCTTTTTTAGCACGATTTGTGATTTGTAGACCGGGAGTAATTTGAGTGCGCGATTATTCCCGCAGTACATAATAATAATGTGTTCAAATCGCGAAAGTTTAAAAGCAACATATCATCACTTGTGTTAGCAGCATCAAATCAAGCTTTCAACTTTACTGCTACAATAGATTTTAACAGATATTTATGATTGCATCCAGTAGGCTAGACACTAGACTTTCTATTGCAGAGATGATAGCCATGACCTATTCTAGCAATTTACTTATTCTCATCACATAACATTTACCTTTTTGAGGAACATCTCAGCCGCGCCCCTCTTCCATTCCTTGGCAGATTGCAGCGCCGCAGCGAGTTGATCCTTTTCATACAACGCCAGTGGGATTTGTTGCCCGCGCTTCACCAGCGCTTCTACGCTGTGCATGTATGGGTACAGGTCTTTCGACTGCATTTCTTCCACCTGAAGGAAAAATTAGTTAGTTTCGATGTTGCACCATACGAATAACTGATAGACAAATATTTATTTGAAGAAGACAAAACACAGAAAAAGCAAAAAACAAAACGAATGAACCGTAAGTAAGTACCTTTGCTTTCATAGTTTTAAGGTCGCATGAAGGCCTCTGACATGGCAAAACGGTAAAAAAAACCGGACAAGTACGAGTCATGCTCGCACATCGAGGGTTCCGTACAAACACATTGTTAAAATAATTAAAAACCTGTTTTAGCAAGTGCTAATGAAGTTCTTTTAATACCTTACATGATACGATTTATTCACTATGAATTATGAACCCATATTTTGTGAATTTTAAGGCCCTATTTTTTTGTGATTTAAATAAAAATGTACAGTTTTCAGATTTATTCCTATATGTGTACTCTGAGACAATGCTTTTCGCCAAATTTCATAGTTCTATATCAACGGGAAGTACCCTGTAGGTTTTGATTTTTGTGAGCGCGAAATATGCTATTTTTTACGACATAAACGGCTCTAACTTTTTTAAACGATAACTGAGAAGTTTTTCTTTTATAAAACTGCAAGAGACCTTAAATAAACGTATACAGTTAAATTTTCAACTCTATATATTTTTGGGTTCCCGAGATAAAGAGTCTTGATATACACACAGACGGACAGACAGACAACAAAGTGATCCTATAAGGGTTCCGTTTTTTCCGTTTGAGGTACGGAACCCTAAAAACACCATTGAATGACAAAGCGATGAATCGAAGAAAGTTACAATACTTTATTGATAACATAATGAGGAAGATAATGTGTAACAGAACACAAAAAAAAAACAAAAAGGGCAATAAAAGTGCAGATTTTGGGAAACAGTGTACATAAAGATTTTTTTGTAAGGTTAGTTTTTTTTTTCTTCAATGTTTTCTCGATTTCAGGGACCTTACCTTAGCTAGCCAGTCTTTAGCATGCGTGACGGCGGTCTGCAGGGCGTGATAAGACGGCAAGGCAGCCTCTATGTCGTCCCCTTCAGAAAGTAAGGCGTCCAGTTCAGCCAGCGTGCTGTACTGCGGCTCGCTTTCACTGTGGCGCGCTTTCGACGAGTCCATCAGGACCGCGCGGGCCCTTTCCTCCCACTCTTCTACTTGAGCTGTGGGATAAACGGAAAATACAGTTACTATTTAGACAGATTGGACAGGTATTACTGAGGCAGATGACACAATAAGAGAATGGCCTATACCCAGCAGCAGTGAGATAAAAAAGGCTGTTGATGATGTTGATGATGAGACAGGAATTAAACAAAACTAAGTTCATTCAACGAACTATGGAGAGAGCTGTGCTCGAAGTGATTGTATGATCAAATCTAGAATGACGAAATCCTTAGTTTAAACCTCAAGTAAATAAAGAAATATTAGGGGACATCTTCCACACGGTCATACGTTAGCTAGAGACTGATATACTACATAATTATTTTAAATACATACTTATATAGATAATACGTAAATAACACCCAGACACAGAGCAAACATCTATGTTCATCACATAAATATTTGCCCTGGGTGGAAATCGAACCCGAACGCCTCTTTGATCCCGTAGTCAGGGCCACTATAACCATTGAGCCACCGAGGCCGTCAATAGGTATTTAATAGGTCAGCATGCTACACCTTACATCGCAAATCTTATAGGACCTACATCCAGCGCAATCTTACACTCCTAAGGTCATCTGTCCTTAATAAAGCGATTTAGCAGGAAGATGAAATGTCAACGGACGAAGCACGAACACAGAACTAAAACAAATGGAGAAATCACCTACAAAGATGTCTATCCATTCATCCATCCATCCATCAGTCATAGGACGTCGACTATTGAACATAGGCCTCCCGTAAGGATGTCCAATAAGACCGGTTAGAAGCGGCTTGCATCCAACGTTCTTAATGAGGTCATCCGTCCACCTTGGGGTTGGACGTCCTACGCTGCGCTTGCCGGTACGTGGTCTCCACTCGACAATTTTTCGACCCTAACGGTCATCAGACCTCAGTGCTATGTGCCCTGCCCACTAAAATTTCAACTTGCCAATCCGTTGGCCTATGTCGGTAACTTTGGTTCTTCAACGGATCTCCTCATTTCTAATTCGATCTCGCAGAGAGACTCCGAGCATAGCCCTCTCCATAGCTCGTTGGGCTACTTGCAGCTTAAAGATGTCTATAGACCCTAAATATCACTTACCTTTGAGTTTAAATAGATGTGCCCTTTCAGCCTCTATCCTGTGATGCGGTATCAGGTCCGCGGCGGCCTTCGCCAGCCTCTCGATGGCTTCAGGAGTGAGAGACGCGCAGTCTTCCTTGTGCGTGCCGACCTCTTCCAGGAACTTCGCTTGGGACAGGCGGGCTTGCAGCGGCGTGAGCTGGGGCAGCACGATGCACAGGCGGGAGCCTAGCTCTACCGTCTGTGGACGTTCATTTAATATTATATCCAGACAGACAGACAAAACTCTTTATTTACAACCACAATTTGAAAAATAAACACTATTTACATATATACGACAAAAAATATTATTATAAAGTGGCGGCCTTATCACCCATGGCGATTTCTTCCAGGCAACCTTGCACGAATATGAACCGACAAGAACAAGAAATAGTGGCCTTAAATAAATATTAACAAAGAAAACACCTATAAATAATAAACTAAATATACTTAATTCAATCTAAGTTTTAAATATACTTACATATATACGATATAATATATAAATATAATTATATATATACCTACATATATACATACCTACATACGTTATAAAATAGTAGCAAAAGGAACAAGTAGCATTATGATTTCAGATAGTGAGCTATCCACACTATATTCGGAACAACTATGATTTGATTATGATACGAAAGTTCTAAAAGTTTTAATTTTTTGCCAAAAATAGCACAACAGACTTCAATCACTAATAAAAGCCGGACAATTTGTAAATAGATAAGCAAACGAGCAGTCATACATAGTATAGTAAAAAGTATAATTACGCGTGGACTATATCACTTCCTCCGTTTCATCGGTTAAAAAATTACATACATTTATCTCGCACTGATAAGCATGATCGTATTAATGAAACAATATCTTATTGTCTGTAAAATTAGGTCCAGTATTTTGATAAAGCTTTTTTTATTCTTTACTTCAAATTTCTAAAACATTTCAGTAATAAATAACATTTTTATTACTTAATTAGCTAGAATAAGATAAAATTAATTTATATATCTGTTGCCAAACTAGGCCAGTGGCCTGTGTTTCGGCTTACAACGCCCTCCCTTATTGCATTTACTTCTAGCATAAAAAAAAATATTTTGAATTTAGATTACAAATAAAATACACATTAAGCCCGATTACAGAGGCGCCATAATAATTAAATAGCTAAATAGCATAGTTTTGTTTCTTTTTCACTTTAGGCATTCGATAGAGAGAACGCTTTTTACGTTGCTATTTAATTTACACTGGCGCCTCTGTAATCGGGCTTGACATACTTCTATTTTTACCAAAAATGAAATTTCAAGGGGACTGAAAATGATTAAAAAATGGTACAAAATTAATAATTGATACAAGCGAGAACAACCCACGAGTCGAGTAATCGACCAGCCCCCAAATTCAAATTGCGAAGTTTTGGAGTAACTCTAAGTTGAAAAGAAAAATATTTTCCGACTTTCTAAGACTTAAACAAAATGCTTTATTAGTAAACCATACCTCTTCTAGTTCCCGGACGTACGCGGCGTCGACGACGTCCAAATCTTTGTTCAACAGGTCGCTGGCTCGGTTTTCGAACTCGGACGTCTGTCGGAGCACTTCTTTTACCGCAGAGCCTTGGAAAATAAACAAAATGACTAATGAATTGCTATAAAAAATATCAATAATATAATATGTATACTAAAGAATTGTTTCCGAGATTAAATTTACGCCTCCACCATTGGTTGTTATGATGTTATTTAGTGTGAATATTTAGTGTAAAGTGTGAATTTTATATCCGTTTCGTTTTGATATCAGGGGTAACACGGATCATACACGCAAGGGCAAAAATCACTGACACACCTCCAGAACAGATCTAAATTCATCACATTAAACATCGTCAACTTACGTATAACTATTTTTTACCCGCGGATTCGCCCGCATGATTCTGATATATAAGCTATATTATTGAAAAGTTTCATCTCAATCCGTTCAGTAGTTTTTGCGTGAAAAAGTAACAAACATCCATCCATCCATCCTCACAAACTTTCGCGTTTATAATATTAGTAGGATGAGTGACATTATTGGCCGACCACTATCATAGACACAGTATAACGTATGGTCACCAGACAAATCACGAAATCTAGATCTTATCGAATATCGATACTTATACCAAATTTTTTTTTAATTTTGCGATTCTTGCGATAGACGACTCTAAATACTATATTTACCTTTTCGACAATGATGTATGTAGATACTTGATACGTACCAGGAAAGTTACTTCCGACAGGGTCTAAGTTAAAAGGCTAAATATAGGAAAGTGTACGCAAGTTTTTTACTATTATTACCTTCAGGAAGCACACAAGCTAAGCCGTCGATTTCTGCAGCGAACAGCGTGAGCTCGTGTATCGTGAGCCTGTACTTGGGGTCGTGGTGCCGGGTGCGCGTCCGCATCTTGTTCAAATCCAGTTGTTGTATGACGGACGCGCACTTTTCTGCGTCTTCGATTGCGGTTTCTAGCGCGCGGACGATCTCTGTTTTTTGCATCTGGTGGAAGAAAATTTTGTAAGAATTCTGCTCTATTGTATAAATGAATGAATGAATATATTTTGACCAAAAAATTGGTTGTCTGGAAAATCGATTTTACCAACGATAATTTTACGTGATAACGCCATAAGAAAACATTGTTGAATCAACAGCAGAAACAAGCCGAACACTTTAGGAGTTTAGGCCGATCGTGCCACTCTATCGCTCGTTGCGCGTTCTCGCTTAGCTCAGGCGGAGCATGACACTTTTTAGTGCGTGCAGCCGGTGTTTTTTTTTTTATTCCGTATAGGCTTGCGTTTGACTACTGAACAAGTCCTAAAGGCGGGCGTGTGAGGGAGAAAGAAAAGACTTGTTCTATTTCCTTAGTGCAAATATTTTAATTGAAATCACAAATAAGGGATCGTAATTTCTGCGAGCAAAACGCCACCGCGATTCAGAATATTGATGGGCGATACTAACGCCATCTAGTTTTACATTTCATAACTAACTAAATTCTACAACTACATACTGTGTTCATCGATTTATAAGACGTTATCACCTGAGCGTTTGGCTTGTTTCAGTTGTTGATTCAACAATGTTTTCTTATGATGCCATCAGGTACAATTATAGTCCGTAAACCGACTTTACAGATAACCAATTTTTTTTCTTAATACTGTTTGATATGAATGAACACTTACCTTTAATTCAATAGCCTTCTTCAAATGCTGCCTCAGTCCGTCCAAGTCGCAAGTCTTGGGCGTGTCGGGATCGAGCGCGTTTTGCACGGCCTCGGCCCACTCGCGGAATACTTCGGACTTGCGTTTGAGTTTCTCTAGCATGGCTGGTAACTCGTCTAGGGTGTAGCGATATCTAAGGAACAGGATAAAATTAATTACAACTCAGATTGTTATGATTTTTATTTTGAGTGCTTTCCACACTAGATTTTATCTCAAAGAGTTATCTTTGTGATAAGCATTTCAAAAATCTGAAGCGAACGCAGGATTTGAACCTGCCCCTTCGGATCACTAGCCCGACGCTCTAACCAACTGAGCCAGCCCGCCTCCTAAAGACATACATAGCGACTTAGGGGACTCTTCTCCTCCATATTCCACAGTTGCACGCTGGGCTAAGGAGTTTAAGCTGGGAAGAACATCGACGGAAGACGAACACCGCGAAGGACGCCCATCGACGTCCCTCACTGAAGAAAATGTGAAAAAAGTTGAAGAAGTTGTATTGGAAGATCGAAGAGTGACTATCAGGCATGTAGCTGAGGTCACAGGGATCTCATATGGCAGCATTCAAAGAATCCTTGCGAACGAATTGCATATGAGAAAGGTCTCCGCGCGTTGGGTACCGAAAATGTTAAACGACGAGCAAAAGAAGAAACGAGTCGACATGTCAAGAGCAAATCTCGAAAATTTCCAGGCAGACAAGGATAATTTTTTGTCACGTTTTGTGACCATGGACGAGACCTGGATCCACCATTTTGATCCTGAAACAAAACAACAATCGATGACATGGAAACGATCCGATGAACCGACGCCGAAGAAATTCAAAGTGTCAAGCTCAGCAGGGAAGGTTATGGCGTCTGTTTTTTGGGACGCTGAAGGAATAATCATGGTGGACTACTTGGAAAAGGGGGCCACTATTACAGGCTCCTACTATGCAGAACAAATAAGAAGATTGCGGGAGGCTATTAAGGAGAAAAGGCGAGGCAAACTGCGGGCTGGAGTGCTGTTCCATCAAGACAACGCACCGGTTCACAAAGCTGCAATTGCCATGGCTGCCATTCAGGAAGCGGGCTTTGAGCTGGTGGATCACCCCCCCCTATTCACCAGATCTAGCCCCCAGTG
The DNA here is from genome assembly GCA_949316475.1 of Hypomecis punctinalis. Lineage (NCBI taxonomy): Eukaryota > Metazoa > Arthropoda > Insecta > Lepidoptera > Geometridae > Hypomecis > Hypomecis punctinalis. The sequence continues at coordinate 1,339,929 of OX438819.1, read as the reverse complement.
ACTTTTATCTCTTTCCACGACTCAAGGAACATCTCCGAGGCAAGAAATTTGACGATGATAGCGACGTGATGGCCGCGGTTGAGGACTTTTTTGAGAGTCAAGATAAAGATTTTTTTTCTAAGGGAATTTTAGGTTTAGAATAGAGATGGACTAAATGTATAGACTTGCTAGGAGACTATGTTGAGAAATAAATTTATTTTTTTATTTTATTCATTGTGTTTGTTATTGATTATCATTACTTTTGGATCACCCCTCGTACCTTTTGTTTTTCAATTTTTCGTATTTAATACTATTTACCGTAACATATTCTTTCCTGGAGTTCTTCAAGGCACAATAGTAGGTTCCACTCTTTTACCAATATAATTAAAATTCTGCCTATTACCTGAGTTTTTGTTGGTGCGGCGGTCAGGCACACAGCTGTGTGTAATGCCGCAGGAAAGTATCTTGCAACTATCTTGGTACGCAGGTACACAACAAAACTAGTTTCATACGGGGTTCCTCAAGGCATAATTGTGGGTCCCCTCTAATTCCTAACCTACGTTAAAACTACTCCCCACCTTAGTTTATGTTGGTGCGGTGGACAGGCGCACAGCTGGGTGTACTGCCGTAGGCAGGTGACGTCAAGCTCAGGTGGCCCACGAGAGGAAGCAAGTTATCTTGCAGAACTTATATGGTGTTCCCCAAGGTCCCGCTGTTTTCCTAACCTACGTTAAAACTACTCCCCACCTTAATTTATGCAGATAAGGTGGACACACATGAAACACGTGGTCTTGTAGAACTAACTAATATGGAGTTCCTCAAGGCATACTTGTTGGTACCACTCTTTTCCCAATACATTAAAATCTGTCTATACCTGAGTTTATGTTGGTGCGGTGGACAGCTGCACAGCTGGGTGTAATGCCGCAGGCAGGTGACGTGCGGCGTACAAGCGCAGGTGACGCAGGAGAGGAAGCAAGTTGTCTTGCAGAACTGGCAGAGGCGTTCGTCGTCGGGCAGCAGCTCAAACGCTTCGCGCTCCGCTTCCGTTACACCCTGATCAAAAAATAATATGATAAATACAAAACAATTCAACTATTAAAAGGTTCAAAAGGGTCAACTATAAAGCTACCACATGTTAATATTTTTTATAGGCAAATATAGACCTTAGTACTGACATTAAGTAATAATTATAGTTCGATTGTAGTCTTTTACTAATAAAAAATGTTATTACATTCAACCTTAATGGCGTCTGTAAACATGAGGCAAGTCGTTGCGCAGTACCAAATTCATATTATGTCAGCGAGAGTGAGGAGTGGGGGTTTTGCTAGGAGAAAATTCGAAAAAGGTCTATAACAAAGATTTTTAGTGTTGTCAAATTTTAAGCCGCGAAGACAGCCATATATATAGCGTATATTTTATAGCGTGTATAGCGTATATTTTATAGCGTGTATAGCGTATATTTTATAGCGTGTATAGCGTATATTTTATAGCGTGTATAGCGTATATTTTATAGCGTGTATAGCGTGTATTTTAGTCCACACCTAATCTTGTCTAAACTTGTAAAGAAACCTGACTTCTTTGAAATCTTATTCTTTTGATTTTATTAGTAAAAAAATAGAATTAAACAAACACCAATTAAAATTACGCGAAACCGATGTCAATTATAATTAATTCTTACCCAATCTAGTAAAGATTTCCTCAGTTTCCTCTCATCGTGTAACATGCTCCTCATATCTCTGTAGGCGGCTAGCGCGACGGTGAGACTCAGAGAGTCCGCCTCTAGCGCCATCTTGCACACTAACTCGTCGTGGGAAAACACGCAGTAGCGGCGCAGCGTGGAATAGTGGGCGATGCATTCGCGACCCATTTTCAGCTGGAAATTATTTAAAAGAAGACATTGCAAAAAGGGCTCTGACTAGGTACAGTAGCTCAAAAAATCCGATAAACTATGATAAATAAATGCGCAGAGTAAAACAACCACATTAAATGCTTAATTTATGAGTACTTTCACATTTTCCAATTTGGTTTTTGTTTAGTCATTGAATTACTGCCATTTTGGTCACATGTAACCTTTTTGATATAACCTACATAGAAATAATAGCCTACATGTAAAAAATGCACTGAAGAGTTTAGTTTTGTTAGCAAAACTTTTCAGACGTTAATTGTACATCAAATTGACACGTTTATAGGTACTTTATACTTCGATTAAGACTTAATACGTTTCTTTTGTTTCATTTTAGCGTGTTTTTTTTCGAGTGTAACTATTTTGATAAAATACCAAAAAAGGTTCATTACTTATACTTAACACTAGCAAATGCATAAACCATGCGACACCAAAATATAAAAGAAGAGTATGGCCGCCTTATTTTAAAACAATGTCTATGTTATTTTCAATCCGAATACAAAAAAGTACTTTTAATGGACACTGTTATTGTAAAAAAATAACGGGAAATTCATTTTCCGAAACTAACGAAGCAAATTATGATATACTGTACCCTCTGGTGGCCCAATTTCTATATATTTTTGTAATATCTCCTTTAGATCTAGACTTGTAAATATAAAGTACTTACTAGGTTTAACGTGATATTTTAAATATAGTGCTATCCCATAGGAACTTTTTAGTTTTCCGGGATTAAAAGTAATATTCATTAAGAGTAAGTTATGTCACTGTCAACTATATTCATGACAAAAATCAAGTCGATCCCGTTGCTCTATTCAATAGAGTCTATTGCTTCGAATAAAAATATTAATAAGAACAGTCAGGAAGTTATCATAACAGCTTTTTTTGTGAACTAGCTGTGCCGGCAAACTTTGCTTTGCCATATAAAAAAATATATTTTACCCTATAAAAAATAGCCTTCGATCTTTTTTCAGATTTAAAAAATATACACAGAAAGAATCGGTCAAGCTGTTTTGGAGTGCTAATAGGCTAATTTGTATTGTGAAATTTTTTAACAGTAGTAATGAAATAAGTACACCGCAAAAGAGTTTTAGTTTAAAGTTCCATTCAATACTGTTTCAGAGCTATGTAAACTATTTTTGTGTTTTCATTGTGATTCTTACCCAATCGGCGGGTGTGAAGTTGACGGCCTCAGCGAAATTGTATCCCTGGTTGAAGCCGGCGTGGTAGGCGCGAGGAAACGTGATCACGAATTCTCCCGCGTGCTGGTCCAGTCTGCAATATCGATATAATCATCATCATACCCGTAAGACGTAAACAAAAAGGCCTCAACGTCTTAATATGAGATTATCACAATGCGCAAACCATAGAATAAGAACAGTAATAGAAACCGTACTAAAATATCAAGAGATATACATTACTTTGTCCCATTTTAAATATCATATTTAAAAGGTGTTACAAAAAGATGCACAAACACCCGAACTTGCGTAATTTCGAAGGGTTTCGACAAACTAGTATTGAGCTATCTCGGGTGTCCAAATTCAAAAAGGCAAAAAGTACGAAGGTAAAATGATTAGAGATTTGAACCTTCTTACTGGAACTAGAGGGTTCATATTTCCGAAAAAGACAAGACCAAGTTTAATCAAAGGACATGTCCACAAAATGTATGGAGGCTGGTATAATAATAATCAAAAATTCTAACCACAACACTCGTTACATTTCGAGAAAGTTCATATTTTTCTGAGTCTATTACATCAGTTAAAAACAAAAAAGAGCCCTCCGATTTTTTAAAAAATAATTTTGAATTTATTAGGATAAATAAATATATTTGGCTCAATAAGTAGTTTATCATTATCAATCCTAATTAAGTAACCTCCAAATCGTTAATTAAAAGCATTTGTACCAATTAGACACACTTTTTAAATGATTTTTGTCACATTGTACCTACTGACTGGTCACATTGGTAGGTTATAATTTTTAATTTTAGCAAATTAAGCGATGGATGTGGTAGAATCAGCTACAAATGCAAGTAAAATAACGATAGAAGCACTTTATCATTGCTAAACTAGAAAAAATAATAAGCTGTATTGTTTTTTTTCATAAAATTTATATTTCGCATTTTTAAAAAATTGGAGGGGTGAAAAAATCTTAATTAAATATTTTTTGGAAGCCCATAAAACAAACTTTCAAATGATGTATATATCTTGGTTCGATTTTTCTCTGAATAATATACCTCTTGTGGACATCACCTTTTAACCATTTTGACATTCCAAGTGGAGATTTTGCCGTACGCGACAATCATTGCGTTTTTTTTTTGTTTCGCTCACTCTCGAGTATGATGATAATAATTTAATCTATTTGTATTTTTTTAATTTTAAATAATGAATTTTAATTTTAACTGATTGTATTGTTACGATTGTAAAATAACACTAATGTATTTCTATACTGTTATTATTAATCCAAATATTATTATTAATGCTATGGACAACGACTTGTAACAAACTTATCTTCAGCGCGATTTTGCGATATTGAAATCCTGTGCTTATAAACTTTATTACAAAGCTTATACAACGTGTAACGGAAAGACTGTATACATACTGAAAGTACCAGATCAGATAACGGTAACAAACTAGCTGGGGGCATGTTTAGCCGTGTAAGTTCATTTGCTGATTTTTAATCTTTTTTTGAAAAACTAGTCATTTTTATGACTAATTCACATTTGCACAGCACTATCACACTAAACAGCTGTGAGGTCAATAACACGACCTTGCCCATCAAAATCAGACCACACCTCCTTGAACTGCTGTCCTTTTTTTTTCTAGTCAGTCATATTTATTTATTTTTTAAAAGTGAATGTTGTTATTTTGGCTCGGAATTTCGAATACAGCATCTATATAAGGTATAGTATCAACCCACTGTTTATGTATACAGCCTTTCCGTTACACGTTGTAGAGTCGACAAAAATTCATGGAATCAATAGTTTCGATATATGAATAATCTCATATTATGTCTTAATTTTCGTAAGTAGCACAGTAAAATGCACAAATTTTTTCGACTGAAAAGAAAATGCTACGTGGTTTTCAACACAGAAGTTTGTTGGAAAGCTTGATGAACAAACAAAATGAACAAAAAAATTTACTGTCAAGTCACTGTATAAAATCTGACCTGTAGACGGGTACTCCGGCCTTCATCAACACGTTGGGGTTCATGATGGTGACCAGCTGATGCAGCAAGTCAGGCTGCAGCTGGAACAGCTCGGGAGCTTCAGCTTTCATAGCAGCTTCAAACTGCTCAGCTTTTGATGACGGCACTCCGTACCTTAGAAAAAAGATCGTTTTTATGACCATTGTAAAATTATAATACTTGTATATTTAAAAATGTTTTCAATTCACCGGCACAATTTTTTTAAGTGAAAATTTCTTAAGTGGCTTTGTGGACTTTTTATAATGGGCAAAAAATGTTAAACTCACGTCAGGACATGGTGACCTGATCAAAAATTCGTAAGATGGAGGGAGAGTAGTGTCTTATTGCAAGTAGCTATGTATACACGAACTCATATAAATAATGAGACCAATAACCACGACCTAAATAAAAAAATATCCTTGGTGAAGTCTGGAAAACTTACACATGTCATGGGTCCACTTGTGTACAAAAAATTGCCAGGCTCAATAATTGCAGCACCAACGCTGAACAGCTTCAAATTCCGCCTCCAGCGCTGGCTTATTGAGCACTCATTTTACGATTTAAGATCTTCGATGATAAAATTATTGATTAATTAATTTATTTAATGTGATGAAATTCAGTTTTATTGATTGTTTTTAATCGTTAATGATTTTTGCTATCTTTTGACTTGTAAATTGTTTTTTACCAAATAAATGAGTATGAGTATGAGTAGACCGCCGGCGCGGTGTAGGCGAAGAATTAATAAACACTTCTCTTTCTACCGCGCGGCGAAAATTTAAGCCTGATCATTTAAGCGGCGCCTGCGCGTGTATAAATTTGCACGGTTAAATGCCATTTTTTTTTCAAAAAATTATTATTTCTAAGTATCGTATAGTCAGTAGTAGTATATTAACTCACCAAGTCTTAGGTTCGCCCCAGTGCAGATAGTTGATGGAATAGCTCCAGTGGTCCTCGTTGTGCCAGCAGAATGTCGCAAAACACATGCCCACATACAGCCACGGGATCTGCAACCGAAATGGTAAAGTTATCTTCCTGCTCGAAAGATGAAGAATAGAATAGACTATCGATATTTCTAGTAAGGAACAGTATGCTGAGTGTGAGTTTTGTCGTAAACATGACGCGCTCGCCGCGAGCGCGTATCCATGTAATTTGTATGAAGAATTGTACAGCGCCACTAGCGGCGCGTTTTTGAAACACTTTGTACGAGTGCAAGTTCATACGAATTACATGCTTGCGGCGAGCGCGTCATGTTTACTACAAAACTCACACTCAGCATACACGAGACATTAACATTACACGACAGAACCAAACCAAACTCTAAATTCTTTATATGTATTTATACAACAATGTAAAAAAGTGGAATATTTTACAATACAATACAATACAAAAACACTTTATTGACACCACAAGTAGTAAACATAACAGAAAAAGAAATAACGACAGAAGAATGGTACAAAAGGCGGTCTTATCGCTAAAAGCGATTTCTTCCAGACAACCTCTACTGTGTGGAAACATGTGATTGACGTTTACCTAAGTGTTTCACTAGGGTGTAACTTAGGTGTCTTCAAATTCTGATACAATAGATACTCCAATACAATCTTATCCAATTGACAAGGTGGAAAGGCCTCGGTTCAACAGTTGATATCCTACATTTGACATATTAAAGATTTTCAGACTGTATTAACGACGACAGAATATATTCAAAAGTGGAATTGACGTTACTGACTTTTTACCCTCGTCCCAGATTGTGTTTATAGGTCCAGCAGTGAAACTTCTATGGCTTACACAATAACAATTCCCGGCTAAAGAAACACAGTCAGAAGTGGGTGGGATTGAAATTGAGTCCATAACTTCATCCCAGATAATATCCGCGTTGATGCATCCAACAGTACACATGCTATGGCTAACACAATGACAATAAAGAAACACAGTCAGAAGTGGGATTGAAATTGAGTCCATACCTTCATTCCAGATAATTATGTTCGCGTTGATATATCCAACAGTACACATATTATGGCTATCACAATGACAATTCCCGGCTAAAGAAACACAGTCAACATTGAAATCGAGTATACCTTCATCCCAGATATGTCCGCGTTGATATGTCCGAGCACGGAGCCCTCGAGCACCGGCAAGTTGTTCAGGTTCCAGCTCGAGTCCGCGTACTGCTGCTCGCCGGGGTACAGGTGCGCCGACGACTTGGTCGGGAAACCTGCACCAAAACAACTGACTAAATATTTTGGAACTACCAATGTCAAAGAAAAAAAAAATTTGGTCTAAAGTTTTGGCAAATATGTGACTGATGATTTTTCCATGCGAGCTCTGCAAAAGAATAAATACAATTTCATTTAAAAAAAGTTTGTTTGTGCGTAAATTTTACTTTCGTTAGAAAGTGAGTTCTTCTGTGCGCGTACAATTATTTCTTCTGTGATAAAAGTACATCGACCAGTGTTTTCGCGTCTTCTGTAGAACATCGAGAGAATTTTCGGTACACTTTTATTAAAATTTACGTCCGGGAGAAAACTCTTTACTCCCTTTAAAGTGTAACAAAATGCTATATTGTTGGCGTCAATCGCGTAAAAATATGACTTTAGAGGCTTATAACTTTAAGGTCAAATAAAAACTAAAACGTAAAATCCTAGCAATTAGTGCTAAAAAATTCATATCGAATAATATTTAGAGGTAGATAACAGCTTATTAGGCCCAATTATGAAGGCAAAACAGAAATATTCCAATTAGTTATTATAATTACGATGGCGCCTTCATAATAGGGCCTATTGTTTTTGTATGGCCAAGTTGGCGTCTCACGATTGCTTTAATTGAAACTATTGAATATAAAATTAAATAATAGTAACAATTCGCGGAGGAACGCGCTGCAGCGAGGTTGCTTCCAACCAGGTTTATTGGAAATCCATGGGGGAGGCCTACGTCTAGCAGTGGACGTCCTACGGCTGATAATGATGATGGACAATTGTTACCAGAGCCGTGGTCCATGGAGTGAAGGTCGGCGCCATATTCGACCGTCACGTCCTCGTCAATGGAAGACACTACACGCCAGAACTCTTTCTCCACCGTTGATGTGGGTACCATCTGTAAACAATAGTTATTTGGTATACAAGAGTGCAAAGTTGCTTTTTAACCGCGTGCTAATTTTTGATGACCGAGCAAGCGCAGGATTATAAAATCAAAATAAAATGACATTTTTGACGAGTCCTGAGCATCAGCGAGGGAATCAAAAAGCACAAGGTGAAAAATCTTTGCACTCGCGTGCGACAAACTTTTCATCCCACCTCAGCGAGGAAATGAAAAGTCGTCTACATAATGTACTGTTTCATAATTATAATCTTTCCGAGACGGGTGGATGAAAAAGTATAATATGTATAGGTCAAGCGCGAATCACACAGGTACAAAAAATTTCGCACAATCCGCACAAGATGTTGATTTTATGTGTAATTTATTTGACTTTTGCGAAAAGAAAACTCCAGACCGCATCTCTGCTTAAGATCAGACAGGATGTACTTAAAATCGAACCTACAGAACAAAAAACAGGCATTTTATTTTCCTACCCTGTGAATGTACCCCACTACTTGGGGTCTACGCAGAATGCCAATTTGAGCAAGTTTTTATTCAATGTTTTCTTACACTTTATCAAAGTAACAAAAAATAAACAGAAATAAAAATGATGCAACCTGTCAACGAACACATCTTTAATTTTGCTTTTTAAAAGGAACTAAATATGAAAAGTTAATCGCGTTCTAGACGGATGTAATCCAGCGTCCCAACAGGGGTGACCTTGGATGGAAACACGCGCCCGTCCACCAAGGACGATGAAGGTCACCTTATGGATTAAATCTGCAGTCTACATGGGTTGCAACAGGATGGTAACAAGCAAGGTCACCTCTGTTGGGATGCTGGTTCACATCCGTCTGGAACGTGTTTGAGGCTATTCAGGAAACTTACATGTACAGGCATGTTGAAGTAGTCCGATTTGAATTGGTCGGCCATCTCTCCGAACTGTTGTAGAGTATATTCTCGCGACGCTTGCTCGAAACCAAACGCCTCAGTGGGTTTTGATACCTGCACAAAATACATAATTATTTATTTATTTATTACAAATACTACTATTATTACAGGCTTAGCCTAATGCAGTAGTGTATGTCACGCTTATAATTATGTTAGCGTATGTCTAAGTATGTCTTATAAAATTTAAATACAGAATTACAAAAAAAAATGTCATAAAATGTCGTAAATTCAAATTCATGTCCATAAATCCATAAAACAATGTCATTTCAACAAAAAAGTCAATTCTTAAATAACTTCTAAACGTTTAAAACGTAACGTTTTAACGTCGAGTCATAACTATTTATTATTATAACATACGTCAAATAGTACAGCCCTTTTAAAGTCTGCAATTGAACATACAAATAAATCTATATTCTCGTAATTGTTATATAATTAGTATGTATTGTTAACAATATGACAAAATTATTAAAGTGAAAAAATAGAATCTACATTATTCTCTATCAAAAGACCACTCATGGTCACCATAACTTTGTCCCTATCTAACGCGACATAAATATACGATAATGTCAAAAATGTCTGCCGCGGAGGGAGCTTTATCTACTAAACATAAAACATTGCTCTTCTGCGGTCACTGAAATAGTGTCAAGATTCTGTAGTGCACTGTGTTGCTCTGCAGGTATATTTATTACTATAAATGTCTGAAGTCCCTGTTCAACAGTGATATGTGCTAGTGTTACGAAGTACTAAACGGCGAACGTTTTAAGGTATTAATTACGAACTATTGACCATTATTTGTAGAAATATTTTCATATTTTTCTACTAAATCTATTTGCATTTTTTATGACAAGAAGGTACTATGTACTCTGTTTTTAAGTAGACATAATAAGAGCGCAAAAAAAGAATCTAACATCATCACAGTCCCCTGACAAGGGCTTAGTTCAAAACTGTCATCTAATTAACACAGTATAACATATTGGACACCGTACAAATTTTCTACGTTTGATGGCAGTATCACACAAGACAATAGCAAAATTGTGAAACACCTTCACAGAGGCCATAGAACAAGAATTGAATTGAAGGGCTCAGTTTCGGCGAAGAAAAACATTAAAAATCCCGGCATAATATTTCCATAGAAGGAATTCAATATATGTGAATTCATTTAAACCCGCAACTCGACCAGCGTGGTGGAAAATCCCGATCGCTCTTCCAGACTAGACCTAAGTCCAGCAGTGGACTGATAAAGGCTCACCTCTTCAGCTAAACAGACGGGGCACCGCCAGTCGCCTTTAGGCACATCGGCCAACGGTGGCAATAGACAGAACGTGTGGTAGGAGTCGTCGCAGCCGTCGCATAGCAACATCTGCTCTTCCACGTCGCCGCGCCCGCACACTCGGCACATGTACTTCGCTAGCTGTAGGGAGAAAGAGAGAAGTTATAGCTAGCCTAAGAAAAACATAAACAAGAGAAACAGGAAGAAAGAAAAGGAACTTTGGTTCACGTCTTTTATTTCACCCCCTGATATCTTATAATCAGATCAGCTCCATGGTACCATATTATTGCATTGTCACGCGATATACATTCTATCTATCAGCCGTAAGATGTCCACTGCTGGACATAGGCCTCCCCCATGGATTTCCAATAAGGCCGGTTGGAAGCGGCCTGCATCCAGCGCGTTCCTGCGATTTTTATTATGTCGTCAGTCCACCTGGTCGGTGGACGTCCTACGCTGCGCTTGCTGGTCCGTGGTCTCCATTCGAGAACTTTCCGGCCCCATCGGCCATCCGTTCTTCGAACAATGTGTCCTGCCCATTGCCACTTTAATTTGCTAATCCGCTGGGCTATGTCGGTAACTTTGGTTCGTCTGCGGATCTCCTCATTTCTGATTCGATCCCGCAGAGAGACACCGAGCATAGCCCTCTCCATAGCACGTTGGGCTATTTTGAGCTTATTTATGAGGCGCACATTAAAAGACCACGTTTCGGTTCCATATGTCATCACTGGCAACACACAACTATCGAAAACTCTCGTCTTGAGGCACTGAGGTATATTGGATGAAAAGATGTCACGCAATTTTCCGAACGCTGCCCAGCCGAGTCGGATTCGACGATCGACCTCTTTCTTAAAGTTGGACTTACCTAGCTGGACTACTTGTCCTAGGTAGACGTACGAGTCAACAACTTCAAGAACCGAGCTCTCAATAGATATTGGGGTGGGTACAACATGGGCATTACACATGACCTTCGTTTTGTCCATGTTCATTTTAAGAATTGTTCATGTCGAGAAACTCGATTGAGGCCTTCGAGCATCGTGCTGAGTTCTTCCATCGACTTCGCCATGACCACAATATCGTCAGCAAACCGAAGGTGAGTGATGTATTCGCCATTGATGTTGATGCCGAATCCATTCCATTCCAGAAGCTTAAAGGCGTTCTCCAAAGTAGTCGTAAACAGTTTCGGAGATATCACATCTCCCTGTCTGACCCCTCTTTTTAAAGGGATCGCCTTGGAGCTCTCCTCCTGTACTCGGACCGACATAGTGGCGTTATTATACAAGCACTTCAACACTTCGATGTACCGATAGTCTATACGGCATCGTTGGAGAGACTCGAGCACAGCCCATGTCTCGACCGAATCAAAGGCTTTCTCATAGTCCACAAACGCTAAGCAAAGTGGCAAGTTATACTCTTCGGTCTTCTGTATAACTTGCCGCAGCGTACGGATGTGATCCATGGTGCTAAAGCCTTTTCGGAACCCGGCTTGTTCGGAAGGCTGGAAGTCATCAAGCCTGCGCTCGAGACGATTCGTAATGACCCTTGAAAACAGCTTATAAACATGGCTCAGAAGCGAGATGGGCCTGTAATTCTTCAATAAGGTTTTGTCACCTTTTTTAAAGAACAACACCACCACGCTTCTGTTCCATGCTTCTGGCGTCATGCCCTCGAGGATAACGGTGTTGAAGAGCTTCTGAAGGACTTTAAGTACCGGTTTACCACCCACTTTCAGAAGCTCTGAAGTATTATATTTTATCTGATATACATTATGCGTGCAAAATTTCAGCTCAATCGGGAACCGGGCAGTTGGTCAAATAAACTTGCAAGATTGCAAGTTAAATAAAAGCTTGTAAAAAGAAACTCATCTAGAGGCCATGAATAGAGTGTTTACTAGGTATTAAACCTAGAAATCAAAATAGTTGCCAGTTTATCCACATCCGCAAGAGTCCACTAACTAAAAACTAAGGTGAAAATCAGTTGATGCTTATTCGTGCATAAACTGACCGCTAATTTGGTTTATTGTTGTATGTATCGTAAACGCTACCCATTCATGGCCACTAAATGAGTTTTTATATACTTGAAATAAATACAGTACCTACTCTCTCGCTAATCCGCCACCAGAAAATCCTAACCATCGGCGGATCACTGAAAACGGCGGATTATAATGTACACGAACAACAAATAGAAGAAAAAAAATTCCATCTTTTGCACTAAAGTTAGAGTTTCATGATTTTGTTTTGTTTTTTTTTCTTTTTATTTCAAATAGGTTTGCGTTTGACTACACACTGCCTGATGTTAAGCAGATATGCGGTCTATGATTACTTTTTGTACTTTAGCGGAAAGACAGACTCAGGCAAAGCGTTCTACATTCTGGCAGTTCGTATGAGGAATGTGGACTCAAAACGCTTGGTTCTAACGCGTGGGATGTCCACCATAAAAGGGTGGCGCTTTGGTCGCGTCTGTCTAGCCGTACAATAGAAGAAAGGGGCAATGGCTATGGTTTTGTGGATTGTTTTGGTAACGACGCCATTTTGGACGCTTTACTACACGAAACGCAGCGTGGAATGCGCGCGTGACCTTTCACCCCAGATGTCGTGGGCGGACTAAAGAGTGGTTGCTTAGCACCATGCGGCGGATTATCGAGTCGAAGACTTCCAGTGTCGGCGGATTACAGATTTTAATCAAGACCAATCTCCAGTCCAAAAAACGGCGGATTATAGTACTTGTCGGATAATCGAGCGGCGGATTAGCGAGAGAGTACTGTAGTTTTACTAAAAAAAAAAGTAAAAGGCAAAAAACTCAAAAAGAAAAAAATCAACAACAATAAAAAACAAATTCGCGCACTGACCGAGACAATTAGCCTTCATAAAAACCGCCAAATACAATCGAAACTAGAAAACTTGCTGTCTGCCATAAAACATCGTGTCATATTCTAATTAAAATGTAATAGCATGGTAGTTTTCATACCTAATCAAACTATTTATAGGTCGAATCATACAAGTCGGCGGATGTGAAGTTAGTTACAAGCTGCGCAATATTCAATCTTGACTGAAGTTCACATAAAGTTGCGCGATGATTGAAATACACAAAGGACATGTCCACAAAATGTATGGAGGCTGGTATAATAATAATTAAAAATTCGAACCAAAACACTCGTTACATTTCGAGAAAGTTCATATTTTTCTGAGTCTATTACATCAGTTAAAACCAAAAACGAGCCCTCCGATTTTTTTAAATCAATTTTGAATCTATTAGGATAATTAAATATATTTGGCTCAATAGGTTGTTTATATCTATCAACCCTGATTAAGTAACCTCGATTATTGTTAATTAGAAGGATTTTTACCAATTAGACACAGTTTTTAAGTGTTTTTTTGTCACATTGTACCTACTAACTGGTCACACTGGTAGGTTATAATTTTTAATTTTCGCAAATTACGAGATGAATGTGGAAGAATCAGCTACGAATGCAAGTAAAATAACGATAGAAGCACTTTATTATTGCAAAACTAGAAATAATACAGAGCTGTATTATTATTACTCATACAATTTATTTTTCACATTTAAAAAAAAAATGGAGGGATAAAAAAATCTAAATTAAATATTTTTGAGAAGCCCATAAATCAAGCTTTCAAATGATGTGTATATCATCTTGGTTCTATTTTTCTCTGAATAATATACCACTTGTGGACGTCACCTTTATTTGCAACAAAAATAAGATGTCGTTACGTTCCTCGAACTAACCTCTATGCTGATACTGTGTCTACCCACGCGATATCGCGCCACCGCATTCCACAGCCCAGACGCAGTGTCAGCAAAGATAAGCCCGAGCTTTCATTAGAACTTAAGGGGTATGTCTAAACAAGTTTAATATCAATTTCGGTAGCATCAAGATGTGCCTGGCATTGGTATACTTTATATAAGTTTTAGAATTAATTTTAAAAAGATTATTAAACGCTCTCGAAAGTTAACGATGTACTATACATAAACCACAAAACAAATCATAAAACAACAGTATCGCACCTATTATTTTTGCAAGTTGTCTTCGCCTTTAATTACTGTGACATTTGACTCTGTCTTGATTACTATTTTAGTAGCGCTCGTAGCGTAGTTTGACTAGGTCAGGGATGCACAGACCGCGGCCCGCGGGCCGCATGCGGCCTGCCGGTCGAATACTGGTGGCCCTCCGACAGCAAAAATAATACTCTCGTACATTCGAAACATATTGAATTCTATTCCAGAATAAAACCAAAAAAAAATATGTTCGAAAAGTAATTTGAATCAGTTAGAAATTACCGACATTCAAAACGATTAACGAAGTAAAGGAGTTGTACCTGATTTACAAGGAACTCGGTATTAAAATTCTAACCAAGATCATTCAATTTTTCTAGGAATGTACTTAAAGTTTAAAGCTTCATGGAGTAATAAAAAATAATATATAGCCCTGCATTTTTTTTTAAATTGTTATTTTAAAAAAATATATTGTAAATTCAAAATAATATTTTCTAAGAAAATAAATAGGGCAAATAAGCGCTTAATAGCCCTTTCCGGGCTAAATCATTACACATCAGGTTTACCTACAGTAAACAGTCTTAAATCTAGCTCCAAAAGGGCTAAGGTGGCAACACTGATTGAAAATCAAATTAATCAATCAATTTCTTTTGACATTGACATTTCTATTATACTTTTTTTTTAAATTAGCTTTGAGATTTTTCAGATTAACGTGTTTCTTTACGAGATATCCGTTCCGTTTCACGTTACATACCGCAAATATATATTATCGATTTTCTAAATATCGCAGGGCTTTAAAAATATGTTTTTATTAGATAATAATTACACTTTGAATGCTCTTTATAAAACAGCAATCATTGGTCTGGTTAGAATTTTTATTTATTTTAATACCGGTAACGGAACAAATCCTTTAGCCAAATATAAAAAAAAGATTGTAAGCACTATGCAGTGCCACGCTTCAAATTAATAAATTCTTTTTCAATTTTAATACATTATTATCAATTCTTTACTGTCTTTAATTACCTATACTTCTAGCGGCCCGCCATCAGTTCATGATTTGCCCGAGTGGCCCCTAGTCTAAATAAGTCTGTGCATCCCTGGACTAGGTGTTTGTCAGCGATCACCGAAATTAAGCAACGTTCCGCACGGTCAGTATTTGGATGGGTGACCGCGGGTGGCATTTTCCAACTGAGCGCTACCGTGGCTCGGATGGCACGTTAAATTGTAGGTACCGGTTGTTTTAACCGCTTAGCCATGTCAGAGGCCTTCAGGCGGCCTAAAAACTCTGACACCAGGGCTAGCCACCCGGCCTATACGAATTACTTTAATTACTTTACTTTTTACTATTTTAAGTTATTTTTTCTATGAATTTGATGATGTACATAGTGTAGACGGACTAAATAAATAAATACCTTGTCACTAAACCGGTCCCAACTCAGCGTAATGCTGGTTGCGCTTACGAGCAACCAGCGCTGGTATTCTGTTGGAACCAGCAAGTGACGTTACGCCCGAAATAATGCGCGTACAGCAAAATATACAAACATAGAACAAAAATACAATAAGACAATCGACAATTTACATATTGGATTGGATGTTGCGCAGCTTGTAGTTAACTTCACATTCGCCGTCTTGTATAATTCGGCCTGCAATAAGCTAGTAACGTACCGGGTCGTCGGCGAGGAGCGGCCTGGCGCCAGGCAGCGCCGGCGGCGCGCGCGCACACTAAAACACCACAACAACGCCGCTCACATCAATGGGTTAGCCAAGCGACCATCGGCGTAGCTAAGAATTTTCTTTTGGGGGACCAGCTGATTAATTTTTGCCCATCCCATAATTATTTTTCCCAAAAAATGGCACAACAGACTTCAATCATTGCAATTTACCACAGATATACCAGAGGGGTCTCATGGAAAGGAGGAAAAGGCATGGAAAATCTTGCCTAGCTGCTGTCAAAACTGACAAATTTGTTCGTGGGTAGGCCTATGTCCAGCAGTGACTAGCCCCGCAGCCGCAGCTAGGCCACAGCTGTCTGACGGATGCTTTTCTGACGTGGGCAAAGAAGTTTCTGAGTTGGGCAAACAAGTTTCTGGGATGGACAAAGTTTCCGAGGGGGGCAAAGAAGTTTCTGGGGTGGGCAAAGAAATGTCTGGGGTAGACAAAAAAAAATCTGAGATGGTTATAGAATTTTCGGAGGTGGGCAAGGAAGTTTCTGAGACAGGCAAAGAATTTTCTGGGGTATGGAAAATCTTGCTTAGCTGCTGTCAAAACTGACAAATGTGTTCGTGGGTAGGTCTATGTCCAGCCCGCAGCCGAAGCTAGACCACAGCTGTCTGACGGATGCTTTTCTGACGTGGCTAAAGAAGTTTCTGAGTTGGGCAAACAAGTTTCTGGGATGGACAAAGTTTCCGAGGGGGGCAAAGAAATTCTGTGATGAGCAATGAAGTTTCTGGGGTGGGCAAAGAAATTTCTAGGGTAGACAAAAAAATCTGAGATGGGTATAGAATTGTCGGGGGTGGGCAAGGAAGTTTCTGAGATAGGCAAAGATTTTTACTGGGGTGGGCAAAGAAGTTTCTGAGACGGGCAAGGAAGTTTCAAGGGTGGTCACAGGCCAGTCGGGACTCCCTTGCTCTCCCTTCTGTAGCTACGCCCATGCAAGCGACACACACACCCCGCAATAGTTAGCCATGAATACAAGAATGACAAATTATATTAGTCTCTATGAACCATAATATTTTTAATAATATTAAATATAGCCCATATTGTTTTCTGACAATTTTACCTTACAGTGTAAGGCTTACATGAATTTACAAAAATGACATTAACCCATTATACCACCCAAATTGTTCTCATATTATCTGCTGAATCAAATATATTGGCTGATGTTATGTTAGTCACTAGCTGCGGATAACCCAATCCTCGCGCAGCTGTCAAGTGAGCTCCAGTCAGGGTTGGATATTGCGTAGCTTGTAGCTAACCTCACTTCGGCCGACTTGTATGATTCGGCCTATAACAGATGATAGCCAGGGTTTTTTAAACACATTTGTATGAGTTATATAAGCAACACAAACGCCACTCTATACAATAAGCTGTGAAATATTACACAGATGATGTCCTATGTTTTATGATGTCCCTTGACATATGTACTATTCTGCGCCCTTTTATCTATTTCTTCGACCATGTTTCTTCAATATGACATAAATGTCAAATATGGCATAAATATCAAATTTGGCATAAATGACAGATATGACAATTTCCTCCATCGTCTCATCTCTTTCATACATACCGGGTCGTCGGGGTGCGGTCACGGGAGAGGCAGAGACGGTCATTTGATATGAAAAACTGTCATATTTGACATTTCTATAAAATATGACAAATATCAAATATGACAAGCCATAAATAAATTAATGTCATAAATTTGAAATATGTCATAAATGACAAATATAACTATTTTCCCCCATTACCCCATCTTTCTCATACATACCGGGTCGTCGGGATGCGGTATTGGCGCGGGTGCGACGGGCGCGGGAGTGACAGAGACGGTCATATTGGACATGCGATGCTCGCGGAGCCGGGTGGAGCGAGTGACGCGCGCGCGGGCGCCGCAGCTGCCGCCTGCTGACATCCATTTGTTTTCGCGGGGACCTGTAAAAGTAACAATACATTACACAAGAGCTCAACAAAACTAGAAGAGCCCTAGCTAAACGTGAACAGTAATCATGACAGAGATAAGTAAGCAGACTGATAAAAGCCAGGTGGCTAGCCCTGATGTCGGTTTTAAGCCACTTAAAAGCCTCTAGGCTTATGACAGAAGTTAATCCAAGTCTCAGGAGATCAGACAAGGACTTTGACCCAGGATTCATCCAGGTTTTTGTCATTTGTCTTTGTTTCATCGTATCCAACTTGTGTTTGTCCACAGCTGATCATAGATTGAGATTTAGACCTCCAGATCCCTTGTGTTTTCGAGCAGCAAAATCGCAGCAGTTAACTTCTTACATCTACTGGAAAATGAACTTACCGCATCTAGTCTCAAAGTTGGGTTTCCTTGGAGCCTTGTTCCCAAATAAAGTTCATTATGTTACCCTTCCGCTGCCGATTCCGGGTCACGACACTTATAACTTTGGAGAAGTTAGAAATTATATCCAACAGTAACTGAAAGATGAACTTACTGCGTCTAGTCTCAAGGTTAGGTTCTTGCTTCACCGGAGTCTTCAATCCTTATCATTGTTCCCTGGCAAGGCACCTTCAGTATATGACCCTTGGCGATCGCTTCAGTTTCACTACCCATGACTTTCGTATGGGAGTTGGCAAATGACTTTCTAAAGCTATAGAAAAATTAACTTACTGCGTCTAGTCTCAAGATTAGGTTCTTCTTTCACTGGAGTCTTCAATCCTTTATCATTGTTGCCTGGCAAGGCACCTTCAGTATGCGACCCTTCCGCTGCCGGCTCAGGGTCGCTGCCCTTGTATCTTCGAGCGGGGGGCGGCGTAGCAGCGGTCCCGGGGCATTTGGATGCCGAGCGAGACCGTGTGCTGGGGTTAGTAGGCTTTTCTGGCGTCTGCTCCGATTTTACTTCGATCTTCTGTGACAGAAAGAAAGGATTATGGAATAAATATAGGAAGTAATTTTTTGGGCTGTTCCCTAAATATTTGGAAAGGTATTAGGATCAGGTGAATTAATTAACGGGAAGGTATTTAATTATTAGGTTGTTGATAAATTAATGCGACAGATAAACATGGACAGGACAATAAGGAAGTTTCCCGTTTTCTAGTTTTATTTTTATTAAATTACACTAAGTCTGCAATAAATTATGGTGTTTTTATTTTTCAATTATCTTCAAAAATGACGGAGTT